>OV839566.1:12686912-14177746 GCA_929447395.1 Epistrophe grossulariae | reverse complement strand
TACCACGACATCATCCGCGTATGCCAACGAGCAAATTCTTCTTTCTCTTACTTTTATCCCTCCCCAACTCCCCTTGTCCAATTTATCTTCTATATCCGCTGTAAGTACGTTAAAAAGAATTGGGCTCATTGGGCACCCCTGTCTTACTCCCTTTCCCGTCCTCGTTATTAAGTATTGTGTTTAATATTCAGTGTTCCTATATCAATTTTTTGCCAAACACTAAAAACTAAATGCTTAATAATGTCTTCTAGTTTTTGAGAAAATTAGAAATAAAATAACTAATCAACTTGATTTGATAACTCACCGAAAAATGGAATCAATCTTTATGCATCGTTATGGAGAAATCCAAATGTTTACATATATTAACATAGATTTGGTATAAAATGAGTCACTTTTTCGTCTGATTAGAAGATTTAACATATGTATATTCAATACCTTTCACATTTTATGACTTAAAAAAAAAAAAAAAAAAAACAGAAATGCTTTTCTCTGAGGAATGAGAGGATTTGACAAATTCCCCAAGAGCATCTATCGCTTGCCATGAAAAAGTGCATCCCTCTTTGGTCGTTCGGATTCGTCGAAAAATTGTAGGTCCCCACAATTCCTGCCAATAAAACGAAAACAGGAATGGCTGTTGTCACTCATTAAGAGCTGGTTCTACACTAGCTATCGCGCCATCAACTTATTTTCTGTTCTTTTTTTATGTGTTTCCAAATCACTTAAAAGTCTATGACAACTGTCTTAAAATTGCCTTTCTATTTTTTCTTTCAATTTTCTTAACATGTCCCATCAATTTCCAAGAAAACTGATGAACCAAAAAAAAAAAAAAAAGTAACTTGACTAAATAGAGAACATTTATCACACCTAATTGCATAATAATCGCATAAAACTTAAGACTCACCACTTAACTGCACAGTCATACAAATAAGGCGATTATGGACTTTCACGGAAAATGATGATACTTTATACTTGTTTGTGTTAGACATATGACACGAGGTGGTATGTCTGCAGGTGAGAAAAGAACAACAGAACAAAAAAAAAACAACAAAACAAAACAACTAAAAGCCACCATAGACGAACCATCCACATTATGATGGTTCTAATTTAATTGACTTACATGGGAATTAGTAGGTAGGTTTATTATATGTAGTTTCACTTTAGTTATAAAGAATTATGGCAAACAGCTGCGTTAGGATACTTTTTCTTTGATTTAATTAACTTTATATGCGCGATGAAGCAATCTATTTTTGGTCTTTGTAAAAATCTGTTCGACAAGTTTGTGACAGATTGGTTGAAGTTAAGATAAACGATATATAGTTCCATATAAGGGATGATGATGATATGTATCAGGCGAGTTTCTTTATGCTTCTTTATGCTTTTAAAATGTATGGTACATCAATCAAACATCAAGCTATATGTATACAAACTAATGGAAGACAAATTAACAAAAAAAAAAAAAAAAAGAGAAAGAACCAGAACGTGCTTTTAGCAAAGGAGAGTCTATATACAAAAAAGAGATGATAGTAGGTAAAGGTAGGTAGAAATGGCGGCCATCACAAGTCTTCTCGGTGACATGACGCACGGTAGGTAAATATTCTGACAACAAGTTAAGAATATTAAATATATCCACCAAAATGAAAATTTATCACCTTGTTTTTGTTTAATTTTGTTTTATATGTTTCATAGTCACATTTCAAGGATTAAAGGATTCATTTGAAAAATTACTTTTGTGTGGAAGTATACCCTTGTTGATCTATTTTGAGAAGTTCGGCAATCTGTCAATTTGAATAGAGGTCATTCGATATTTGTTTGCTGGGGAAATTTGTAACTCTTTCCAGGACAGAAGAAATGATTTATTACATGGTCATACATTTTACTTTGCATCAGTTAAACATTTCGGAACGCATTTTATTATGCAGCTTAAAATGAAAGTATGGTTAGATTGTATTTTGATGATCATTTGTTTCCTTAACTTGATTTTATGTCGTTAGATATCAAAACAAGGGTGAATAACAAACCATAATTTACGAAAAAAAGAAAACAATATTAAAAATCATATTAATTTGTATTTGTGTAGATAAATGAAAATAAGACAAATCAACATAAGCTCAAACAAAAAAATTAAACAATCAGCCTTGTGAGTTTCACCCGAATAATATTTCACCTTAAAATTGTTTCTTCCCCCGGAATTTTAAAAGCTATTGTGAGTTTCGCCCGAACGAAATTTCGTTCGCCTACTAAAAATAAGTGAACATTTAAGCTGTCAAACATTACATTGCGCCCGGAATAAATGTTCACAATAAGGGGAATTTTTTTTAACACAAAATTTCGGTTGAAACTCATAATAGGCGAAAAGTGAAATATCAAATTTTCCGGGATGGAATGTTGTTCGGGCGAAACTCACAATAAGGCTGAATAATGCAAAATATTTCATCAGAAACATAAAAGCTAAGTTAAGTTACGATCAGTTAAATTTTACAGCAATAGCCTCGATTTATTACATAGTTGCCACCCGAAAATCAGGGAAAGTCTGGGAACGCGAAATTGGTCAGGGAAAGTCAGGGATAGTCGGAGAATTTCGAAAGTGGTCAGGGAAAATTTTTTGAGCACTGAATTTTTTGTACAATGAAAAAAAAAAATTAATATTTCGTTGAACTCAGGGACCCTACTCTGTATTTTGTTCCGAAAGTCAATTGTATTCGAAAGTGCTTTTTCGTCCCGCTTTTGAATTGAAACTTTGTAAAACTTTCGAAGGGCAAAAAATAGTATTTAATACTTTATTCACTTAAGGATTATTTTTTTCAGTTTGAAAATGGGGTACTTAACTCGAGCTAGACGAGCTTTTAAGTAATCAAAAAAGATTTGGGCCGAAAAAAGTTAAATTGTTTGAGAATCGAATTTAAGTTATAGTACGAGAGCCAGCAACGTCGACAAAAAAAAAAACAATTTCAACAGTCATGAAATTAAATTTTTCATATGTTATAACCCTCACTATCTCGAGTGAAACGCGTCACTTTTTAAACGGTACAAAATTGATTTTTAAAGTCATTTCAACAATTTGACTTTTTTTCAGACGTTGCAAAATACGTCTGGCAAGCTATTTGTAACCTTCTACCGCATGAATTATTGTTTAAAGAGGAAAAAAATAAAATACGCTTAAAATGACTCTTTTGGTTGTTTTAAGACGTATTTTTATTAAAAACCAAAAATTTTTTTTTTTTTAAATAAGTAACTTAACAAAATATGTATATTTTCAACCCCTTACTGCATACGAAGCCAAATATGGCTTGTACATTTTTACCTCTCAAACGAGCAAGATAATAATTTTTTTTTATAAAAATGTATTCAATTCAAAGAGAATTAGACACACAATCAGAAATATATTTTTATGACCACTTAACTCACCTAACACAAAAGTTATTATTATTTGTAATAAGAAAATTTTTCACACTTCCGTTTTCAATGACAACGAGTAACCGACTGAATTGCAAAAATGAATATCTTCCTTCTTGTTTGGTACACGGGTGCAAAGATACAGCTACTTGTTTTCAGAAATGCACCGAAGAGGATCGTGTTGTGTTTTGATAATTTTTTTTTATTGAAGTCAAGAGAAAAAGGGACATAACTATAGAAAGCCATATTTGGCTTCGTATGCGGTAGAGGGTTAATAAAAAAAAAATTAATATGAAGATTTTAATTTGGAAAAAAATGATTAAAAAATAACGGTAACACTCACACTATTACTATAGCTTTTCGAATTTTGAATGAATAGTTTTTTAACATTAATTTTCAAACTCGAAATTAAAAACAACAAAAAAATTTTACACGTACTATTTTTTTTTTTCTTAAAAAAATTTACATATTATGTTATTAAGTTCCTTTTTATCTTTTAGTATTTAATACTATTATCCATTTTTATTCGATCACTAAAAACTTTTGAGTATTATTGTTCGGATTCATAGAGCTCTTAAAAAGCTCCAAAGTGCTAGACTAAAATTTTTTTTCAGGGAGAGTCATGGAAATTTATTTTGAAAAATAGTGGCAACTATGTTATTATTTTCGGATCTGAACTGGATCGTTGTTGTTTCAAAAAAAAATATTTTGCTATACATAATTTATTTATTTTACTTAAAATGTTGGGGATTATTGGAGATTTGGAGATTTTAGCAAAAGAAAATATTTACTGGGGATTTTTGTAAAAAGGGCGCCTTTTCCCATGAGGATTTTGACTCATTTTTTTTTTGGGGATTTCATCCGATTGTGATTTTTAATTTTGGGGATTTGGTATGTGTCCCATTTAAAAACGTACAAACACCCATTTTTCGGGACCATTAAATCTACTCCCGTTTATTTAATTGAATATAAATCTAGAAAACAGGATTTATATTCAGACAGGACAGATTTTACCAGATTTTGGGTTTTGTGCTTTCTTGATTTTGGGTTGTTTTTTGTTTTTGATTAATTTAACAGTATAATTGAAGATCATATTAAAAAAAGCAACTAGTGTTAACAGAAATATACAGTTAATAATATAATAATGAGTTATGTTCTTGGTGACTTGTTAAATGTCATTTACATTTAAAATTGTTTTCTCGAAAACGAAATCCCAAAAAATATATTAAATGAAAAATTTCGATTGTAGGAAACAAGTTAAGGATAATTATTAGCTTTTGGAATTTCGGACTTTTGGAATTTTGGGTTTCCTGTATTGTTGATTTTTTGGATTTTGGTTTTTCGGGATTTTGTGTTTTCCGAATTTTGAGTTTTCTGGTTTTTGCATTCCTTGAACTTGGTGTTTTCGGGGTATTGGGTTTTCGGGATATTGGGTTTTATTTTTTCTGACCCCAATCTTTATTTTTTCTGACCACAATCTTAAATTTTTTTTGGGTTCGATTGTTTTTTTCTTCTTTTTATGCAAAAAAGTCCACAAAAAATGTCTTTAGAAAATTTAGGTTTCTAGGGTTGTCAAGTGGGTATGCTTTTAACATTCATAGTAAGATTCCTTTTTTTTTGGCGTCAAGAATCTTACATATCAATAACAGAAACATCTCGCCATAGACCTATGTTAAGAAATAACTTAAACGTCTCCTACAATTATACAAATAATTTAAGAATGAACAGAACCAACACTTGACTCAATAGTTCTAATCTTTATACGAATGCCTACTTACATAGATACACCTTTCATTTTGAAAATTTAACTTCATAAAAAGAACGATATCAAAAACAGTGTTATCTTCCTTCGAAAAGGCCAGCTCCATCCACACTACATCATCCTTGACTATGACTCATGCATGTCCCGCACTCAAGGACATCCCCTTTTACATAAATAAGAGATTCTTCATGATGAGTCATGATTCCCCCATTTTAACCCACAGTCAACATATAATTTGAAATTGTATAGCTATACACATTATTTGTAGAGCTTTGTGTTTATATGCATGCAACTGTGAAAAAAACAGTTCATATTTCAACAACAAGTGTCCTTAAATGTATATTCAACCTTCAACTTTTTTTTTCATTCATTACAATGGATATAATGTTTTAAGTTGGAAGGATTTAGCATTCACATGCCGGAAATATGCATTTTTTTGTATTTTCTTTGCTGCAGGGAAATCTTTATTTTTTTTTTGTATTTTCCCAGAAGTCAGGAAAGAAATATTTACAGAAAAAAAAATTACATTTTTCTTCTCTTAATGTAAGCTTGAAATTATGTAAGGCAAAGCACTTTTTTACAATGCTCCCTTAACAAAGAACTCTTGAAGGAATGAAACAAAAAAAAGAACAGAAAGCCCCAGAGATACAGGACACTCTTGGAGTAATTAATTTCTTTTCTTCATAAACTAAGCATAATATTCCTATAGTTTTTTAATTCATTTTAAGTGCGGAGCGTGTAATTTGGTTAAGTGCGCGATTTTAATTGAATCACAGCTCATAACTGAGGTTGTTAACCTTATAGTTTTAGAAAAATTATACAAACACAATTTTATTCTAAAGCCTAGTACGCTGCTGATGCGAAACGAAAATTTCCTGTGATCTCCAAACAGACAACGAAACGCTTGCGAAAACACAACAGAAAATATCCTTGTAGAGTTTCACTAATTCCAAAAACAAAATCAAACATAAACGCAAAAAATCAGAGAAACCCATGATGTAAGAAAATGATAAAAAAAAAAAAAAACACAAATAAAACTCAAATGTCATTTTTCCCCACACAATAAATAGTCTATATAATTAATTCAGTGCGATAAAGGAGCGGAGACTTCTCCAAATAATCTGCTACAATTATAAATTTCGCTCTTCGAACAGCGTACTGCAAATCGAAAAGCAGAACGAAATTTTCCGTTTATGATTTCGTTGTGTCATTTTTGTATGGGATTTTTCGTTTCGCATCAGCAGCGTACTAGGCTGGAATTGAAGAATAGACATTTTAGAACTGCTAGGTTTACAAATAACAGTTAATTTTTGAACACAATATCTTTCTTAACATACTTTTAGGCGTGGAACTTAAGAATTAATTCAATTGAATCTTGACGAAGAAGATTAATACTTTCAGGAATCGTAGGTAGCTTATTTTGCTGGAAAAAAAAATCTCGCGTTGTTACATAACCTCATTAATAGGGAAAAAACGGGACAACCACACACGGCATAAGCTAAACTTATTCGTTCCATCACAAAAGCTGCAAATCGCCCAGTCAATTTGAAGTATTTACTTAATAGGTATATGTTCAGGAAAATGAGATCTAGGAGATCTGAGCAATCTCGGTTACATGAACAGGATCCCCGCTTTGCTGTCAAAACTCTGAGGAAAAAAATCTTAGATTCGCTTTGTCACTTTATGAGTGAGAGAAATCTCTGAGATCTTATTTTTTGGAACACGCCAAATATTTTGGTGAAATTTCAATGTCAAATGTCAATATTCATGCCAAAATTATGCCTGTTTGGTAACTTTTTTTTTTCAACAAATTTCCCAAAAACTGAGTTTTTTCCATGGGTTTTGACAGGAAATTGTGAAATTTTGTGAAAATTTGTGCAAATTCGCAAGAAATTTCACGTTACCAAACAGACCAATTGTGTAAAATTGATTGAACATGTTCAGTATGTTTTATCTATGACTTAACGCTGTGTGCAGAAGGCTAGCAGTAGTGGAATCGTCAATGCTTGGCGAATCCTGTACGCATCTAAGAATGACTAGACGATCCGTGTGCAGAAGGCGTAAAGCGTTGTTATCACTATTATATCCACTTTTGATTTAAATCCACGCAAAGTTGGTATCCGTGTCAAGCTCAGCTGTCCATCGAAAAACAGAATAACTTGAAAACAAAACAGAAATTGAAATGATTTAAAATTGCCTTTTTTTAAACTGGTTTAAATTGCAGGTCAAGGTTGAATTAGCGTTGAGTACCTGTTGAAGGATTGAAATGTTAACTCGTGCTATTCTCACTTTTTTCAATATATGGAGTGTGATATACCAAAATTTGCGTATCAGAGAGAGCTATCAGATAGTGGAAACATTTTGTTTAAAAACCAGCTAATCAACAAGTTATTACTATTTTTAATATGAGTTTGGTATGAAAACGAGGCTATTAAGTATTTTGTTAACAATCAAAAAGTGCCTATCTTTCATACAAAGCTAGTAATTTTCACAATGACTCTATTTTTTCTCTAAATGAAATCAAATAGATAGCATTGATTTTCAAAACGGAGCATATTATAATTCGCTTTGTGGTATTAACTTTCAAGTAAAAATGGGGAACGGGTCGTTATTCTGTATTACAAAATTCTGTATGACCAAAATTCTGTAAATGAATTGAAAATTCTGTATGATCATAATTCTGTTAATCTTTTATTCTGTATGAAAAAATTCTGTAAATCCAGAATTCTGTACATCAAAATTCTGTAAATACAAAATTCTGGAAAATTATAAATAGGTACTGTATATTCTGAACTTCAAAATGCTGAATTTCAAAAATTCTGAATTTCAAAAATTCTGTAAATTATAAAAGAAAAATTGTTTTGATACTGAAAAAAAAGGGCGCACTTTTTTTAGAATACAGAATTTTGAAATACCTACAGAATAATGGTTTTACAGAATTTTGAAAAACAGAATTTTAGATTTTCAGAATTTTGAAATACAGATTTCAAGTTAGTTTTACAGGATTTTAAATTCAAGAATTTTTAAATACAGAATTTTGGAAACTGAATTTTGGCACTTACAGAATAATGACCCCAACCCGTAAAAGTGTGGATAATGACCCCAACCCGTAAAAATGTGGTAGGTACCTACGTCTATGCGATGATGTGCAGCTCAAAATACAAATTTAACATTGATATATTATATACATAGCTTCAAATTGGCTGAATAAGAATCCTTCAGCAAAATAAAAATAAAATAATGTTTCCAATTGTTGGCCATTCCTTTTTTACGCTGAACAGAGTCTTTGCTGGTATATAGAAAAAAAGTGCGACATGAGGAAGTTTATCATCCTTTGAAAAATATCATGAAATTTTCATTAAACTGTCAAAATACTTGGAACGGGCGGCGGAGTGTGTTCAGTAAAGGACTGAAAAGCGGCTGCCCAAGAAAACTCAAAGCCAACCTGTTAATCGCATTTTAAGTTTAAGACAACTAAACGGTTTGTCAAAACATTAGCATATTATCAAAGCATATTATGAGCTACAAATCTGTAGTTGGAGTTCAAGATCCATTATACACCCGACTAAAGAATTGATATGATAGATCTAATACCATTGCGGGCATTGCCCTCAGGAATTCCTCTTTTAGAAGCTTAAAATAATGATATCGATAAACTCCTCAAACACCATTGTCGGGTAAAATTGAGAGAAATGGAAGACATGAAATTTTATAGGGAAATTATGGATACAGAAGTTTTTCAATTAATTAATTTTGACTTTTTGTTCATTTAGCCGAAGTTCCTATATGACGAATACATAATTGCTAAGAATTATTATTAATGCATAAGTTTGTGAAGAAAGAAGTATTATTTATTTATTATACTAATATTGTTTAATAATCGTTGTTATACAAATTTTATGAACTCCAATAGTTAAGTACGTAATTTTTCTCTCCTTTTTTTAATTTAACAGGCATTTGAGAATCAAAACGATACCATTTAAAAAGTTATTTTCAAAATATGCTAAATACATATTATATTTTTAACAAACAAAACTTCCTAAAAAAAACATTTCATTTTTAAAAGGTCCTTATAGTATTTGTTTTAGTCAATCTAATAAAATATAGGCTTTCGTCCTTTTGCTCAGTTTCATGTTCATTTTTTAGCCTCTGTTTGATTGTTAACGCCACAAATGACAAAAAAGCATTTTGATGTTTTTCTAACGTTTTATTATAGTAAATGTAACTATACTCCGTATAGTAAAAGTAATGGCGCACACATTTAAGACGATTTAGTACGATATTAAAGGATTTTTAGTATGATGCTAGGTTAAAAACAGGATTTTACAGATTTTAAACGAATAAGCTTCGTACCTACTATCTTTTTAATATTTTATTAAGGTTAAAATCACCAAACGCCTATTTTATCTTATTAGTATTATACTAACTCTAAATGTCACTTTGACAGTTACAAATGTGAAAAGATATGTTTGCTTACTTGTTTGCATGAACTGTCAATGTTTTAGGCGTGTTCGGATGGAGAAACGATTTTTAAAATGATAGATAATTGTTAGAAAATGGGAAACATACCTACGTAATCTCCAAAAACCAAAATCTCAATCGGATGAAATCCCAACAAAAAAATGCATTCCATCAAGACATAAGGGCCCTATGTACAAAAAATCGATTTTTAGACCTCGTCGACCCCCAGAGTCAGTTTTCGTTTATGTTGACCCCTGGGAAACCAATTTCGACCCCAAGGGGTCGATATCGACCACTTTGGGAATCCCTGTACTAGACTATACAAGTAGCTCAGACTAAAGAAATTAAATGAAGAATATTTCACTTTGAAAATGTTTTTTTTTTAATGAATTTATTATTATTTCCTACTGAAGAGGTGTGTTTTTTTTTAAGTTAACAGAATGCAGTTTTTATTGCCATTTAAATTGCTTTTAAAATTTTAGAAACAAATTAAACGTTTTGCAAAACGGATTTTAAATAAAAAATTTAATTCAAGCAAAAATTTAATATTTCCCTTAGGTTGAGTAATTAGCTGAGTTGTTTTATTTTTTTTATTATTGAATTGATGAATGATTTTATGTACAAATATCTAGCAACCCTCAAAATATCCAACATCCGGTTTTCATTGACAAAACTAAGTTAGGTATTTTATGTATTCTTCGAAAGCTATATCATCACTCTTTTATTGTTCAACCCTTGTATGAAAACAAACCCTCCAACGCAACGCCTCAACACAATAAAAAAATATTCAAGCTTCACTTGTTCATTTGCCCTTTTGAATAAAACACGTTAATATAAATGTACCTATACATAGTTATGTAGATATATAACAGAATGTCTTAACTGTATATGTACAAGGGTTGAAGTCATGCTGTGATCCGTAGCTATATACCATCAGGTCACGTTGAATTCGCATGTCGTCGTATCCATTCACTGATTCAAGAATGTTTATTCGAATTCAACACCCCAAGGGTCTTTTAATTATGGAACCCTACAGCGGAGAGTATTTATACCCCAAGTATTTGCAAGTACATATATATTTGCTATACGCTGCTGCTGTACAAGTACAACCAACACCCTCGTTCTGTGCAGTGTACCGCACCCATCTTCTTTGAGATATCAAATTGAGTTGAGATTGAACCTGACACGTTACTGAATTTTTTCAATGTTGCAGAGTTGGAAAAAATGTATAGAGTCAGTCCTCTTCATTGCCGACTTGTGCAACTTCAAAAAAAAAAAAAAAAAAAAAAAAAAAAAAATAGATGCAAAAGAAAAAAATGTACAACGGAATGAGAAGGTTTTGATACAATTTCAAGTTCAAAAATGATGGCGCGCGTATATACCTAGTCTAGAGAACAAACACTCTCAGCCATATTCTTTTTTTTTTGAGAGCAAACACAGACATAGCATAGTCGTATTTTCGAGCCAGACAAGTTGTCTGCAAAATGTCAGTTAGAGCTGCTGTTAGAAGCGCTTTGTACATAAATTCTCTTGCGGACAACATAGCTATATGGGTAATTTGAATACGAGGAAGAGTTAGGTTAGGAAGAGACGGTTAGGTTGCATTGCAACACAAAAGATAATCAAAGAGTGGAAAATATTGTTCGTATATGTAGTTTGATAGAAGAATAAAAAAATGACATGTTACGTAAATGCCCAAACAATACCAATATACACCCTACAAGCCCAATGACATTGCCGATGAAACAAGAATTCCATATTACACAAGAACAATGCATTGAGTTGTGTGTGTGCATTGAGTGGTGTGTGCATTGTGCTTTGGGCGGGCAAACTCATGCATTTGAAGGAAAAGATTTTATATTTTCGTAGATATATACACTTGATTTCCTATACCGGAATATAAGAGAGAAGAACTCTTTATCTACATCTACCATGACGTCAGAAAAAGTACCAGGAATTGTAAACTCTGTATAAAGTGTCTTTGTTATATCTTTAATCTATTGAAATTTTGTTTGTCAAAGTTTTTTCGGTTTATTCATTATTAAAATTAATTAAATAAATTGCATCAGTGGTTTTATATAGACTTGCATTCTTGCTGTTTTATACAGTAAAACCCGCTTAAGATAAACCCGCTTAAGAGAAAAACCGGGATACCTGAAACATATTTTCAGTTAAATTTAATATTTTTCATTGAAAAAAACTCTCTTAAGTGAAAAAAAATTTAATACAACAGAACAAAAAATTTGCGGAACGCTTTTACTTCTTTTTTATTTCTCACCTCCATCAAATTTTCATCACGAAAATGACATTTGAATTTGTGGAATTTTTAAATCCGCTTAAGTGCAATTTTTTTCACTTATCCGGACTGCGCTTAAGTGAAATTTTTTTTTTCACTTAAGCGGGGTTCGTTTAAGTGAAAAACCCGCTTAAGTGAAAGAAAGACTGTGACATTTTGCAGTTTCTCTTAAGCGGGTTTTACTGTATACCTTAATCTTGAAGATCAAACCATTAGAAGCCAAGTTATAAATTTCCAAAGCTAACTAAATCGATGTTTCTTCACGATTTTTTTTCTCTTAACAAAATCATTGTTTACGTGGGAAATTTAGGTAATCAAGATCCCCTATCGTCTCTCCTTGGAAAATTCAGTTTCTTATAAAATTTTACAAAATAAACATAAACACAGTTTTGTAAGGAACTGTGGTCTTTTTCCCCACTTTACAACTTAAAACTACAAATTTGAAATAATACTGTATTAAATAAAAGTAATTGCATTTTTATTTTTTTATTCTGCACTCAAAAATGCTTCAGAAAAATTTAAAAGAATACAAAATTTTAGAAAACTCTACAGATCTTTCACCTGTAAAATTTTCTTATAAAATTCAATAAATTTGTAAGATCAGTACAAGTTTGTAATTGTAAATTGTAAAATGGTGAAATAGACCACCACGCTAACCCGCGTTTTATATGATATTTTTTGGCTAAAATTTTATGAGCTACAATGTGTGTCTTGATATTTTTTGAGTAATTTACAAAAATCTGAATTATTCTCAAGAAACAAAAAGCTCTCCACCAAAATGAAACTTTGTCGGAATTTTTTCGGAGTGAAAGTCTAATTTTCTTCAGCTACTATTTTCGCCCTGAACTCGCCCTGAAGTAGAACTGGGTTTTCCATACTGTGTGAGTCACATAAGTTGTGAGGCAATTATTTTGTTGTGAATTTGCTTGTTGCAGGCAATAGCTTATTTTTGAAATAGAAATTAAAAGAAAAATGAAAGATAACAAATAGAAATAGATAAGGAAAAGGATAACGCTTGATGTTGTTTCAATTCATTTTTAAAACTAATTTAAAACCCATTTTATTTTCTATTTATTGAGCACATAGCTTCTTGTTTCTTGCGTTTAATGTCAACAACACAATTTAAAGCCCTCTGGCGTCTTTTTGAAAACCGAAAAACCCAGGTTTTTTTGACAATTCTTGGAGTTGTCAAGAAAACCTACGTCAACCTTGGGTTATAAAGTTCAACGAACGAATATAGACCCTAACCAATACCGAAATACCGCTATCCTGACAGACAGTCAGGCAGCTGTTAAAGCCATTAGCTCAGCTGCATCTTCTTCCAAATTAGTGCAGCAATGCCGTGATGAGCTCGCCGGCCTAAACGTGAATCTCAAGGTGACACTTATCTGGGTTCCGGGTCACTGTAGCATTGAGGAAAACGAACGGGCCGGGCCAGGTTCAGCCCTTCATGACTCACTTGCAGAAAGAGTCAACATTGCACTTGGAGTCATGAAGGCCAATATATTCTCTATTTTTCTTACTGAATCCAATCGCAGGTGGGGCAATTTGTCAAACTGCATCATTTCTAGGAAGATATAGCCCACCTATATAGTAAATCCCGAACAAATGACTTAATTTGCAGACCCAGGCCAGACATAGCCAGGGTCGTTGCGACATGTACAGGACACTGGCCAATCGGAGAGCATGCAGCGAAGCTAGGTATTCCCCACAATGACCACTGTCGTAGTTGCGGGGAACAGCAGGAGAGGGAAACAGTCGTCCATTTCCTCTGTTAATGCCCCGCATTGGCCTGGAAAAGAGCTCATTCAATTGGTAGGGCTTTTTTCAGTGACCTAAACGAACTCTCTGTAGTGAAGATCAAAGATTTGATCTCCTTCCTCAACGAAACGCACTGGCTCTAGGATAAGCCTCAGTAGCTACTGTACATTTTTCCTAGGAACAGACGACCATCCTTAAAGGTCAAACCTCTCACGTCTCTGAGCCAACCGACAAACTGCCGAGCGTGGCATGTCTGTAGCGCTAATTGGGTCAATGGGCTAGTTTGCTCGTGACCGCCATTTCTATACCTACCTACCTACCTCAACGAACGAAACTAATATCGTATTGATATTCATTTTTTTTTTTTTGTACCTGAATGCGCCCATCGAACTTGACATTTCACTTAAGTTAGTATGTTTTGACATTTTTGACAGCTCAATTTTTTATTTGTTTGATAGAAACCCCAAACAAATAAAATATTCACCCTTATTGCGAAAATCAACTATCAACCAATTGACGATTGATACAATTTTTTAATTAAAATCGAAATCGGTATTGTGAAAATAAATTGATAAACTATTTTGCTATTGTGAATGCCTTCAAAATCTTCGACAGTTGGGATGCGTTTAGAAACTCATGATTGTTACCATTTTTTCTTTTGACTTTCGGAACCCATGACTTTGCATCAAATACGAATCATGATGCATTTTGGAACTCAGCCATCTCTGTCGATGGCAAGAAAAAGTTTCTTCCCCATTTCCATATTAAATTCTCATACGAGTCATGACTAAATCGTAAAAAAAAAAAACAAAGACGCCTTTTAGAAAGAAATTTTTAACCAATTTCGTTGGCGAATAGTCACTAAGTTATATTTTATTAAACTTTTAGAAAATCGAATTTCAAATTTTGAAAATAGTTAAAATATGTACTAAAATAGCAATTTTATTAGGTATAATATTTTTGACATTTTAGAGAGTTTTGTGTTATTTATATTCCTGTAATAAGTTATTGTATCCATAAATATTACCAAAACTAACAACTTTGCACTTTCAGATTTACATCCATCAAATGTGTACTTAATGAATTTTTGCAATAAACCGACGATTTGTTAGCCAAAATTCAATTTCATTTCATAGAATTGTGGCTCTATTTCAAATTTCATTCAGAGTCCATAGCTTGTATATTAAGTGTCTTTAGTTTGAATATCGAAAGATAAAGCAAAACAATAGAATTCTATAATGAATGCGAAAAGTTTTCCTCTTATAAAAAATTATGACTTAAAAGTGAAACATAAAAACAAACTCCTTCCGCAATATTGGAATACCAGTTCCTCTGGAAATACATACCTAATTATTTTTTTTACTTATCAACAAAGAGCTTACATAATAGAAAACTCTCTTCAAAAAAAAAATAAATTAACAGTCTTATCGAAAATTTTACGGGGTAACTAACCCCGATGTATACCCAATTGATACCTTATTGCAAATCGTGCTTTATCGATTTTTATTATTTTTTTTGTTTTTTTTTTTGTGTTCACTTGCAAATCACTTCAAAAATATTTCCTCCTACGTGTCATTTTCGATTGTACATATATAAAATGTTGCCAGATAAGAGAAGAGAAAATCGATACACATCACTTCCTCATCCTCATTGACTCATCATCAGCACATCATCATAATCATCCTGATGATCATTATCATCATCATTCGGTAAACCTCGTGTACAAACTGTATGCAAAAATACAAAAAAAAAAAAAAAAAAATATAAAAAGTTGCTCTCTTATGCTTTTCATCATTTCGAAAATGAAATCTGCATAAATTGCACTCAGAATGCATTGAACTGGAATTTATGAAGAAATTTTAACCATGTAATCATCGTATAGGCACTAGGCGCAGTCGGTCGGTTTTGGTGCTGATGATGGGTGTATAGATGAGGGACTAGAACTATACTGTATATATGATAGGTTCCGATGGGTATAAAGACAAGCCAAATGCAATTTGATCTACTTTATTTAAGTTGTGAATAGAGCAATCGGATAATATAGTTAGGGAGCTGTTGGAACTTTGGTTATTAGTTCCTTAGTCGTTATTGTTGGTCCCTGATACATAATTCAGTACGTTATATCAGTTCGTTTTTTTGTATATGATTCAGAGATAAACATGTTTGGAAACCCGCCTTGAAAAATGGCAAGTTTTTGACAAGTTTAGAGAAAGCCCTGAAAAGTTTTCAATAAAATAAAATCTAGACGAGTAAAACTTGTCAGGCCCTTGTCAGTAAAAACTTGTTAGGCAAGTAAGCGAGAAGTCTTACGATCGAAAAGTTTTCAGTAAAGTAAATTTAGACGAGTAAAACTTTTTAAAATCTCGTGAGGTCCTTGCAGTAAAAACTTTTTAGGCAAGTAAGCGAGAAGTCTTAAGTCTTACGATCGAAAAGTTTTCAGTAAAGTAAATCTAGACGAGTAAAACTTTTTAAAATCTCGTGAGGTCCTTGGCAGTAAAAACTTCTTAGGCAAGTAAGCGAGAAGTCTCAAGTCTTACGATCGAAAAGTTTTCAGTAAAGAAAATCTGGACGAGTAAAACTTTTTAAAATCTCGTGAGGCCCTTGGCAGTAAAATCTTGTTAGGCAAGTAAGCGGGAAGTCCCACGATCGAATCAAACTTTCTTTCATTTTTGTTTGTCTCTCGAGGCAAATTGGTACATAACTGGCGAGGGCCTCGCTAATTACGATAGTTACCCTTGTTAGTATTTATGTAAAATTTTCTGGGGCCTCATTAAAAATTTAATTGTTTTTCCATGCAGGAAGCTTTTCTTTTTCAACTCAGAACACTTGCCATTTAATTAAAACCTGTAAAAATCATATTTATACAGATTTATTTATTACCTGTGAAGAAACTCGCCCTATAAGTACCGCACTTATTATATGCTTATACAAAAATAACTATGCCACCAACTCCCTAACTTTATCGAAAAAAATGTGTGTGATGTGAGTTGAAAATGAGTGCAATCTGAATAATTCAACACAAAGAAGAGCTTTTAAACATAAAATACAAGAGATGTGAGATTCCAAAAAAAAAAAATCAACAAAATGAAGGAATTCACGGAAAGTTGCATGATTTTTCATGATTTGAAGTTGACTATGGCATTGGAGAAATGGGAACGATGCTTATATTGACATTTCGTGTCCTGAATTCCTATTAAATTTTATATTTGAAACATGTAAGTGGGCTAAGGTCAGCATTCTTTAAAATATATTTATTTATTTAATCCAATATAATAAAATAAGGGAAAATAAAGTTTACTATAGAGGAGGCTGAGTTCCAAAAATATGTCAAACAAAAATTTTTAATACGGTAGAATTACACTTTTCATGCAAATTTGAATTTACGATAAAAATAGAAAAATAAACTTGCTTCTTGACTTAAATCATTTATCTTTGATTTTGTACCTATTTTAAAACATTTTCTGACATTTTAATTTACATCGCTGTGATTCAGAATTTTTTTTAACAAACATTCCTTAAAAAAATTAAAAAAAAAACGATTGAAAAAAATGTATTGCCTAATCGGTTTCTCGTTTGAAAAATTGAGAAATAAGTGCCATAGGTTGTTTAAATGTAATCTTTTAAGTAGTTCGATATACACCCCAGATCAATTAAATACGGCCATAAAACTTAAGAAAGATAAGAAAACGTAATGTTTCTTAATTTTGCAGAACAAGGTCAGCAAAACAATTTATCATCATAATTGCTGACAAAATGCTAGTTAAGTAACCAAAAAACTATATAACAATAAAATTAATAATGCTTCAGTCTAGTACTTTTGATAAAAATTTAAAATTTCGATAAAGATTTAAATATGCAGATCAATCAGAAAAAGCATTAAAACGTTAATTGTGAAAATTGGTTTAGGGTTTATATTTATGAGTTATATGTAGCTCTAGAAAAAAAACCAAGAAACTTTCTACAAAAAGATAATTTTAATTTAAAAATGAAATTTTAATTTAAAAATAGTTATGAGTTTTAAAAGTTTTCTAATTAATTTGATTGTAATAAAAGTGACATAACCATGTGTACAATACTTCTCCCCTCGATTGTTGAAAGATAATCTATGAGCGCCGCTCATGAAACAGCCCTCAGTTCATATTTTGCTCACGAGCGTGATAATTTTTCAAAAAATTAGGAGCGTGTTAGTGTGAGAGCAAACGTAGAATAAAGAAATACTCACTCATGTGCAAATTTAAAAAGATCATAATAAATAACACATAAATTAGTAAATTAATTCAAAAATTAAAATATTTTACGAAAAATGTTTCAGTGTGTTATCATTATAAAATTATATTTGCTCGAGAGACTTACTCTCATTTAACGCTCACTAGGCGAGCAGTTTCATCATCGAGCATTAGGCGAGTGCTCACTCCTCATAAATCGATAATTTTGATCGTGAGCAAAAATTAAAATGCTCAGAGCTTTTAACTCATGAACGAGAGCTTCTTATAATTGCTCATTCGGTATTGCTAGGTATTTGCAAAGTGTAGTTTATACATCCACGTGATGTGAAAAAATAACTCTTTTTCACAGTCGTAAAAATTAAAAAAAAATTAAGTGGAATTTTTTTTGTCGAAGAGGAGGAAAATAATTATTTAGAAACAAATGGACTTTAATCTAAACCACTTAAAATTGTAAGTTTATTGAATATTAAATTATACTTAACTAGCTGACCCGCCCATTTTCGTTCGGAATTTTTCATCAATTCAAGTATTTTAAAAATTCAAGTATAGTAAAAAGTGGTGTAGAGTAAATTAAAAACGTGAGCCTTACGAGTAATACGTTCCGAGTCACACATTACGTGTCACACATTACGTGTCACACATTAAGTGTCACACATTACGTGTCACACATTACGTGTCACACACTACGTGTCACACACTACGTGTCACACATTACGTGTCACACATTACGTGTCACACATTACGTGTCACACATTACGTGTCACACATTACGTGTCACACATTACGTGTCACACATTACGTGTCACACATTACGTGTCACACATTATATGTCACACATTACGTGTCACACATTACGTGTCACACATTACGTGTCACACATTACGTGTCACACATTACGTGTCACACATTACGTGTCACAAATTACGTGTCGCACATTACTTTGTAATTGGGTACGTTCAATAACGTTTACACATCTTAACTGTGAGTCCCGGCACTTACAAATTTTTTTGTATACCCAGATGATGACAGACTGAGAGGGTAACGTCATCTGTCGGTGAGGGAAAAAAATAGCCGGTTATCAATTCGGTAGTGTTTGCCATTACTTACAATCAATATTTTCTCCTTCCCATACGATATATAGTTTGCAGATATCACTACCATCCACCCCTTTGAGTTTACTTGATTTTCGACGTTTCTAGTCGAAATTTTTGGCTCCGCAGTGTGCATAACCGGTTCAATATGAATCAAACAAACAAAATCCTCATGCAAATGGGATGATGTTCAGCCTAGTAATGAGCGTACTTTCAAAAAATCAATTCATTTTTATAAAGATACACATATAGAATATTTACCTACGGTAAAATTTTGAAAAAAATCACTTTAAATTTTTGTTTTTATTATTTTTCTCAAATTTTTGGAAATTTTTAAAAAAACTTTTTGAATAACTTGATTTTAACATTAATAAATACGGACCATGTTATTTAAGGTGTTGCCGTTGTTTCTTAATATATATTATTTTTTTTTTCAATTTTCAATTTCTTAAAAAATCAATTTTTTTAAGAAAATTGACCTACCCACCTAAAAATGAGGAAAAAGACTCTCATCCCATACTATTTTTTTTTCGTCTCAACCAAACCTAAACGCACTATCGCATCTTTTGCGAATCACCCTGTAAAAGAACGAAATGATTTTTTTATTTGTCACGTGTAATCTCGAATAGTATTTAACTGATTTATTTGAAAATGTTTGTATTGTATTCTTTATTTTTATAGGAATGTTTAAAACTTGTTTTAGTTTTGTATGAATATGTATCTATTCTATCTATTTTTTTTTTTGTTCAAATTAACTGTTTTTTTTTGACGTTGATCAACATATTTTTTATAACACCGGTTTGTACTAGATGCGTTTCTGAAACTACGTGAAAAAAAAAACTACTACAAAAAACTTTATATTTGTTTTAAACGTTAGCTCTACTGAGTACAGTTTCGATACATGTATGTAGGTACATACATATTGATAGTAATCATCAATAAAAATAATTCTTAAAAATTTAACTAAGCAACGCGAGTACGGGTCTGCCAGTCAAATCTGAATCAAATCAATCTATGCGTTTATGTTCTATATCAATGTAAAAATTGATGCTTAAAATAATAAACTCACCGCTCACGACGGACGGTATGAGCGAGACTACTTTTGTGGACTAAAGATTAGATAAAGTTTGTTTAGCTATAAGTTTCTACTACTTTCCAATTTCAATACTCGTCTTTTCAACCCAGAAAAATAAGAATTTGATTAACAACAAATTCTGACACAATTGAATTTTGGTGCGTGTATAGATTTGTTTTGACGTCTAAAGCATATCCTACACAACATCGTTAAATTGAACGACTGCTTTTAAGATGAAGTTTTTTTTTTGTTTTATTGATCAACACCTTTCCCTTAAAATCCCAACCATAAATTCAGCACTTAGTATCACATATCAAAATTCTATTAAAAGCATATAATGTACACTACAGTACATAATTAAGATTATGAATAAATTTCAAGGCCTGACAATTTGCGTTGTCCAATTCACATGAAATGCCGCGTATCATTTTATCAACACACGAAATAATGATGAAGCTGTCCCAAAAATTAATATTCTGAATGAACAGAAAAGAGTTGTATATGTAATTCTATATTGCGAACAATCCATCAGACCAGCCCAGCAAAGCAACACTAAAAAAAAGTTAATGATAAAATTAGTATATGATATATTTGTCATTGTACTCGTATTAAACTCTGAATTATGTAAACCTATCAATATTTTTCTGTACCTACTAATTTTTTTTCACACTGCAGTAAAAAATAAAAAAAAAGTTTAACTATCAACATCTTTTATTTTGTTTTTCTATCCGAATGTTCTCATATGTGACCAAATAGACAATATAATTTATTCCAATAAAAGACAGATCAAAACCTTGACCTACATCTACCCTAGCGTGTTGGCTCATTCATATTTAGTTTTTATATATATTAAGCTCCATACTTCCGTTTGTATCTACTACATATTATACCTACAATGTAAAGCACATCATTTCAAATCGCCCCCGAATCAGTTTGAAGTTTAAATAAATTTTTTTTTAACTTGCTCTATAGGGCAAGTATTGGTTTCTTTGTGTAAACTAAAATATTTTGAGGATTTAATCAAACCTTTCACATTACGATGATGATGAAAAAGTTTTGCAGTAATAAAAGAAATTGAACTCGGGGAAAATAGGCGGAAAGTTGTATATTGGTTTCTATTGATTTTCTTCAAATTGTTTTAAGAAATTGTAAAGTCTTCTTCTATATGAGCCCCACAAACAACCTAAATTATTATAGTAATTTTTTTAAAGGAATGCCTGTATCTATATATGTATGTAATATGAAAAATAAGACCGAAGTAATTTTTCGTTGATGGAATTTACACAGTTTCATTATAATAAGGGTATTCACGCAACGTCGTAAGTTTACCAATTGTGTAAAATGATAAGTTTACACAAAAGTTTGCGTGAACGCCCTTTTAATTCATTTGGTTAAATGCGGTGTAATTGAATCAGCTGTTCGTTAAACGTCAAATATGAAACTTCAAAATATGTATACAAATAAGCGTGTTCAGATTGCGAAATTATTTTTAAATGTAGAACCTCTCCCAAACTACCTAACTTGAAATCGGAGCAGAATGTTTCGGAACGGAAAAAAATGTAAGGTACACGAAAAAAACTGTTTTTTTTTTAAGCCTGACGGGAATTATATAAGAAAACGATTTCGGGGTTAAATGTAGAACTGTAATAGTCACAAATTCATGGCACTGATGGAACGAAAAAGAGCGAATACAAGAAAAATCACATGGCACGCCCATAATGATGCAGGATATCTACTTTGCCTTCAGTTTAGTTCACTTCCGTTTTCGGCAGTAAAAGTTGTCCTGAGCTCAACTCAACTGAAATCTGATGAAAGAAGAATAAAAAGAATAAATGGTTCCTTTCACTTCGATGGCAATTCGGAAACCATAACAAATACAAGTAAAAGCATTTACTTTTGTATATCCATATGGCCCATTATATGGATTTGTGTAAATAAACAATGCTGATCAATGGTCAGAAAATGTGGATGTCCTAATTATTTTTTTTTGTATAAACAACGTTTTTATTCACAACTTTCATCGCCAACTAATCTCAATGCGATAGTTACAGAACACGGGCAGAGTTTTTTAGTTCTCTGAGATACCTAATTATCATATTTCTGAACAAGCCTTATTGTAAAAGTCACAATGACGTTTGGTTAAGTTTACCAACAAAATTTGGTTAATTTTATTTTATCCAGCAAAATCCTTGCAGAATTTTAACCAAATTGTGTAAATCATTTCTCATACAAAATTTGACAGTTCATTAACCAAATGGTAAACTTATCCAGTGTTTTACATCATTGCGTGAATACCCTTAATCTCTTTGGTAATTGTACGAGGTATGAAGTTATAAATTTTGAAACTGAATTATCTCGACACTGGTGGGCATTATGAAAAAATATATAAAGAACTTTGTTATAAGCTAAGCTACAAAACTGGTCTAAAATATTTTGTCTGTAAAAGTAACCATAAGGGAGATATTCACGAAAATCTGTTCTGGGGGGCTTTTGACCCCCAGTGTGTCGGACAGAATCGAGAAATCCATAATCCAGAAAATCAGAAATCCCGAAAACTCTAAATCCAGAAAACTCATGACTCCGAAAACTCAAAATCCAGTAATCCCAAAATTCTGGAAAAACGAAATCCCTTAATTAAAACTGAATTAAAGTGCTTCAAATTGTTAAATCAAAATTTGCGCAAATTTTTCTTTTTATATAATTTTTCGGAATATTGTATTTTCGAGATTTTGGGCTTTCGGAATTTTGTGATTTTCCAGGATTTTGGATTTTCGGAATTCTGGATTTTGGATTTCCGGGATTTTCGATTTTCGGGATTTTGGATTTTCGAGATATTGGATTTTCAGGATTTTTGGGATTTTGATTTTTCGGGATTGTAGATTTTCGGGATTTTGGATATTCGGGATTTTGGATTTTCGGGATTTTTAATTTTCGGAATTTTGGATTTTCGGGATTTTGAATTTTCGTGATTTTGGATTTTCGTGATTTTAAATTTCGTGATTTCGGGATTTTTCGATTTTCGGGATTTTGGGTTTTCTGGATGTTTTTTCAGGATTTTGGGCTGTCGTAATTATGAGTTTTCTTGATTGTGGATTTTAGAGATTTTGGGTTTTCGGGATTTTGGATTTTCGAAATTTTTTATTTTTTTTTTAATTATTCACCACGATTTATCTTCCCGAAAATTTTAAGAAATTTTCCTGAAATCGTAATTATCTAACATGACTAGATCAAAGTCCAAAAAAAGTGGTTTTCGTCATATCGTGCAGCCAAAACCTAACCGGAAGTGTCGATTTGCTTCAAATTTGGCAAAGAATATTTTTCTGTGATTTCCTTGATGAATCACTTTTTGCGGATGTTTTGTTTATAATTACAAAAAAAGCAAAGAAATAATCAATTTTTTTACTTTACTTTTGACTTTTCTTCACACGTCTTCTTCAATAGTGTAACTTTATATTAATAAACCATTACCACACTTCTTCAATGCTTAGCTACGTGTTATATAGCTTTGAAGCCACAACAAAAAAGCAAGTTCATACAATCCCAGTCGTGCATTTTATTTTAATTAAATTAACACTACATGGTGCGTGCCTTTGAAGAAATCGCGCTCATCGGCACAACAAAAACCATGTACCTACCTATATACCATCAGGGAAAGTGGGTGTAAGTAATTTGGACACGCAAAACAAGATGCTTCCTCCACCATTCACTTGGCAGCATTTGTCATCGTGATGATGTTAATGATTGACATTAGACTTCATGTGCTCTTGCATCTTAATAAGGCTAATATAATAAGAATAAACAATACTCGTCGTACATATAACTGTCACACTTCACTTTACGATGTGAATTTTTGCGCCATCCATCAGGATTGATGATTTGTTGATGATTGTCGATTAGTTTTCATGGCCAATGAAACGTGTTTTAATATGCTTCAAGTAATTTTGTGATTATAAACCTTCTTCTTTTTTTTTTTTTTTTTGATTGGCGTGAACATTGAACAATTTAATCATCATCAATGAAAAATGAAGATTTGCGGCGGCGCGGCGCACATAAAATAGAAAGTTAAACGATGTGATGTGACGTTATTTTTCAATAAGTTAAGAAAAATTTTCTTTTCAAATTAATGTAATTGGGTTTTTCTAAAAAAAAAAAAAATGAAGTGCATAGCATACCTTAAAAGAAGGCTGCAATCCCAATTACCATAAACTGTTTTTTAATGCAAAACATGTGCCACCTGTCATGTCACAGTTAAATATTGTCTCCGTATATACAATTGGTGTTTTTCTTTTTTACCTCAGAGCAGATCACTGAGCTGTCAAAAATAAATTCTATCTTTTTTACCTCAGACAAATCAGAGCACATAAGTCGTGTTTATTTTTTCCATAGGAGCTAGTTCGGGGCATGCTCTGTATGCTCAGAATAAAATGACCGAGCAAATGGAGCAAAACGCTGAGCGAAGCCAACTTCATACAATTTTTATATAATTTGACAGATTACTAAGCATATGACAGTTCAGTGCTCAAAAGTGTTTCATAATTAATGCGGTTTTCCATTGGTAAAATAAATCAATTTATTTTTGATTTGGATCTGTCAAAAACACAATTTCCCCTCTTTTTGCTTTCTATTGGGCAGAATAAATTGATTTATTTTCGATTTTAAAGGTAAAGGTTCGCTCTGCCAGAGCCCTCTGCTGGTGGGCGAACTTCTTGCATCCAGAGTTGTTTGTCAAGTCGTGAGAAGTTCGTTGATTCACACCCCCTTACTGTTATAAATTGACTTTCTCTAGTCTAGTCCATATTAGGTTTTCGGAAACGCCCTCAACGAATCGGAAGAAATTTTCAGAATTTGTTCTGATGAAAGAGAAAACATTTCGGAATTAGGTTTTACTAAAGTCCACCCATTGGCACGCCCACTTTTCTTATTTATTGCTTTCTCGGCAGCGACTCAAATGATTTGAATAAAATTTTCAGTGTTTGTACTAATGAACGAGATTTTTTTTTTAAATTTCTGCTACGCCAACTCTTGGTTTTTCAGAAACGTATCTAACGATTTGAATGAAATTTTCAGAATTTTTTCTTATGATTGAGGAGAAATTTTAGAAAGATGTTTTTAAAAAAAATCCGCCCACTTTTTTTTTATTGGTTTCTTAGAAATAGGTCCTGGGGTAGGGATAAAACTTCGTAGGAAGAAAATAATTAACATTTCAAGTTTATCTAGATAGGTGTAATCGTGGTCCATAGCCAGGGGCATAAGAGGGGCTGCTGAGTGCCCCGAGGGCTTTAATGATTTGGTTGAAATTTTTATTGAGATACTATCTAACCTCCCAAATTAATCTAGATAGAGGTCAAGGAAATGCAATAAAATGCTTAAATTAATCGGAAACAGCTTATTCATTCAGGTATGGGGTGTCAAGGACCGTGCCCAAATGGTTCTACTGATTTGAATAAAAGTTTCATTTAATTTAAAACTTTATGCATATATCGTCCAGGGTTGTAGCCCGGGGAAGGGCGCCTATTGCCATATATTTTTTTTTTCTCTCAAAAAAGTCGCAACGGTTTGGATGAAATTTTGTAGGTATAGATAATATTTTACCTTCCAAGTTTTTCTAAATAGTTGTCATACAGGTCCGTACTAACTGGGAACGTCGAAATGTGCTAATTTTTTAAGCACCTCTTTAAATTTGATATGAAATTGTATACTTATACATATATACATATTTTTTTTCAAAGTTCATAACAGATAGCAATTATTTAGGGCCGTAGTTATTTTTTTGAAATGTAATATTTTGGTTTGAATGTTCTTTAAGACTGCTCATCGAAAAGTGGAATTCAAGTGACCATTGTATTCCTATAAGTTCTAAACACCCCCTTCTTAAACGATTTTTTCTTGTTTCGACCTTATCTACACGATCTAGCTTTTTGTGGCCATTGTATGGAAAATACCCTGTGCAAAAAAAAATATTTCTTAAAATTAAATTCTCTATTGTCTTGATTGAATAAGATTTTATTGAATCCTTCAATTATTTTAGACCTTTGATTATTTTTAATGTTAAATATTTTGCGTGCATTTCCTGTAGTAAGAAAAATGTAAAGGAGTTATTTTTTTTTTAATATACCAATTTTGTATTACCTTGAAAATTTGCAGAAAATTGCAGAAAAAGAAATTTCCAATATCTTTATTCGTTTAAGAATTATGATTTTTGCAACTGAAAAAGTGTACATGTGCCACTGTGCGTACTTCGGGTCTTCTATATACATAAATATTATTGCTTGTTTTTTTCTTCTACTCATAGATAAATTTAATCTCCATAAACCTACATTGTTTGAAATATAATTTAATAGAATATGATTTTATAGAATGTCCAAAATCCCCATACATTAGTTCCTTTGTTTGAGTCTTAAATTTGGCCTTAAGCAATCAAAACATGTTTATAAGCCTAATGGACATACATAGGACAATTTTTTTTTGTTGTTTCATATTTTTATCTTGAAAAATTCTACCTCTCATAATCACAGAGGTGTAAATTAGTGATAATATTGTTTTTATTCCTTATTCCCAACAAACTTTTTATTTTTATTTAAGTAACAAACGATTATTTATTTTCTTTAGCTTGAATACAATATATTAGTACCTACATAATTATTCTTAAGATTTGTGTGCTTATGATCAGAGATATATTTTTAAAAATTCTTTCTTTCATCCAAATATATATCTTATAATTGAATTTTTGTTTTTTATTTTATTTTTAGAACAAACCTTCAGTAGTGGAACCGATCGATTTCGAAGGATTTATTGCCAAAAACAAAACACTTATTCAAAATGATCCACACCGAGAGCTGTTAATGTATCCAAGTGATGATGTTTCGGTAAGTTAAAATTAAAGAACAAATTCATTTCAATTACAAATTAAAATAAAATACACGACTGGATAGCCATTACTTGCTCTTTTGTATAGGATCTCACAGTGTCATTCATCTGATTTTAAAAGAAATAAATTATTTTATTTTATGCGACCTTCCACAACCAAGTGAGCACATAAAAATTAACAATACAACACCGTGTTGCCATTAAAAGACATGCATAGACCCTACGTATTACGCAGTAAATCGATGAGCGATTTACACAAAATTGACAAAATGCCATTATTTCTGCCGAATTTTAGCCATTTTTAATTTTATACCAATTGCGTGTCAAAAAACAGGATTGTGAGAAATAATTGGTATAAAAAGATAGACTTATTTACACGAGTGACAAAATTTCATTATATCTGGCATTTTATGTCAATTATTTGTCAGAAAATAGGATTAACATTTTGTATAAAATGAGAGAAAACTAGGCATTTTGTTTCTATTGCATATAAAGCATTAAGCTGGATATACACGACTGAAAAAAATACTATTATTTCTGCTACATTCCATAAATTATTCATTTCATCGTATAAATAGTCTAAAATCTTCCAGTATTTTTGTCATTAAAAAAAGTAAACTGAAGTAACATTTCACAGTACACAAATCTAATATTTGTACTGTGTCCACATCTGACGTTTAACTTACTGTTATACTGGCATCGTGTAAATATTATTCTGCAAACATTTTCAAATTATGACAAAATTCAAGAAATTCATTCTTTTTTCGTCTTCCTGTCCTGACAGAAGTCTCTAAAAAATAAAAAAAAAAAAATACAAAAATTGATTTTTTTCTTAGAAACATTTCGTTATTTAGTATAAAAAAGCAGGCTCAAGAGAGGAGGTCGTTATGAAAAGTTGACAGCCTTCGAGTTATAAGCAAATATAACCCATTTTCCGTCACGAAATTCTGTTTTCAACCTCAGATTCGTATTCAACATTCGATAAAACATGAAAAAACAAATTTCATAATGAAACACAATTTTTACCGTTTCTTAATATCAACATTAAAATGTGTTGCCTAGTCTTATTTATCTTTAAGAAAATCTAATTGATGGAGTTTAATAGACTTCCTGTTTCTCATACTCACTAATTTCCTGGTTTTCATTTATTCCGCAAAATAGTTTTATTTGTTTTTATTTGCGAGCAATTTATCACTAATTTCATGGCTATGTTCTTTGTATGTTCTCTTCAACCTGAATCATCAAGCCCAACACCCATAATCGTACTTTAGTGTATAATTATTGACAAATAAAGTCTGGCAGCAATCAGCAGCTGGGAAGTGGGTTTCAGACTTGGTGCAACAGAATTAGGAAACCACTATTAAAATATCCTAATCACAAAATTTCGTTATCAAATGACGCCAGCAAACAGAGCTTCGACCATTGATGAGTAATAAAAACAACACGCCTCCTATAAAGTTGATAAAGAAAATGAGACATATAAAAAATGATACATTTGGAAAATGTACTTTTCCAAAAGCAAGTACATACACATTTTGATAAAGTTATACGAAGCAAATCCCGTTGCTAAATAACTCTATTTCAGTCACTTGTTTATTATAGAAAATGATGTGATGACAACTGTTAACCAACCCTAAGTTACTGCATCATCTGAAACGTCCAACTTCATGATATGCTCGTTCATGTAACACGTAACAAAAAAATTTTCATTGTAAATTACCCAGATTGAAATTAAATTGATAAGAGCCACTGCATGAAATTAAAAATGACACACTTTTCAATTTACAACAAACAAACCTTCTTGTCACGCAACGTTGGCTTTTTAATTAATTTAATACCCATCTCTTCTTGTTCTCTTCATATTAAAACAGGAAGTTGTTTTGCCACGTAAATTTCGCACAATCTCGAGTACAATACCAAAATTTAGCGCACCACCAAATACAACAATTATCACGCACAATAATAATGTATCATCGTCGCACAATGGAAGTATTTCCTCGCAAAATGGAAATGGTAATCTATCAAGACAAAACTCACTATCGTCCACACAATCATCGTCCTCTCCGAATGGTTCATTGGGTTCAATTACTTCACCATTGTCGGCGACTTCTTCATCATCGTCCTCATCGAGTTCGACGTTGAAGACAAGCACTGGAACGATAAGTCAGAGGCCATCATCACCAATGGGCGGTGGAACGTTGTTAACTCGACAGTCACTGTATACGTATCAAACGAATAATCATTTGGTCCACTATAAGTATAGTACTTATGGTGGAACTTGTCATGATCTTCCCAAGTAAGTTTTAAATTTATTTTGTTTTTAACTATTGGACTTCTTAAAAAGATAATCTTATCTTTTAGAATCATTCCCGCGGAACAATTAAAAGAAGAACTCTATGAAATTGATGCCGATCAGGATCGCATTGATGAGCAAATGACGAAGTCACAGGCTGATTCCATTACCAAACAAGGGTATCTATTGAAAGGGCCTGATACTAGTTCGGACAGAATGTTTGCCAACATTGGTTCCAAGTCCTTCAAACGGAGATACTGTTATCTACGCCAAGAGGTCGATGGAACATACATCTTAGAATTACACAAAGATGAAAGGCAGGGCGAAGCTAAGGCTACTATTGTCATGGACTTTTGTACCGAAGTTGTACAGGTGAGTTGATTTTTAAATTAACGCTTTAACCAATAATTTACATTAGAATAATTTAGAATCCAAAAAGAAGTCGCCTGTGCTTTGAGCTACGCATGACAGCTGGACACAAATCATTTACCCTCGCAGCAGAAAACGACGAAGATTTCAAAGACTGGCTATGTAAACTGTCATCGGTCCTACAGCAAAACAAAATCCAAGAGGATAAACGTGTCTCTAGTTTGGAACGAGCTCCACCACCTAGTCCTAGTACCATGATGTTCGGTACACTTAAAGGTCTCGATCAGAGCATGAATCCGCAATTGATTAAATATGGTCGTGAGACTGACATATCAATAGCTCAGGCTAGGAGAGAAAACAGACGACGGCTCTTTGCTTGTTACCAATCGCCAAGCAAAGCCACAATGACTGACCATGTTGATCAATATCGTGAGCAATTCGGTCAACGGATACTTGTTACTTGCAAGAGTTTAAAATTTCGCCTACAAAACCCATCGGATGGGGAAAAAGAATCTCTGTGTCAAGTTGAGCCATACATAACGAGTCTGGCTTTGTATGATGCCAAAGCTGGACGAAAACTGACTGAAACATTTTATTTTGATATAAATTCGGAGAATGTTAGAGATATGCTACCAAGTCATTGCTGTGGGTCCAGAACTGAGATGAATGGTGGTCCTAAAAGAGTAATGAATGGTGATCTACCAGGTGAATTGGCAAAACTACCTGAGGATTGGCTGACCTTTCCAAAGCAGGCAATCCTAAGTGTAACAACACCTCATCCTGATGTTTTTCTTGTTGTGAAAATCGAAAAGATCCTTCAGGGTGGCATTAATCAATCCACTGAGCCATATCTTAAAGCTGGAAAAGATCCCAAAGGTGGACTAAAATTGCACAAGTCGGTTAGATCGTACTCGCAGAAAATCGGTCACTATCGCATGCCATTTGCATGGGCTGCCAGACCATTGTTCCGCCTTTACAGCAGTGAACTGGATACAACTATTGAGTTCCCAGCAATTTATCGACAAGATGCAAATCGATTAAAGGACGAAGAGCTGCTGAGACTTCTGGCCGAGTACCGGAAGCCGGATAAATTTAGTAAACTAACTGTGATACCCGGATGTATTAAAGTCGATATCGAAGGAATATCGGAACTGCCAAATAGTAAGACGCACGAGTGGTGTAATTTCAAAATTCCTTATGTTAATGTTTGTGTTTATATTTTTCAGACTCCTTAACGACGACTCTGGCGCCATTGAAGCCATTTCCTATGCCTCCAGCAGTTGAGCCGACACTGGAACTATCAGAATTCCAGAGCACCTCAGAACGTGATATAAATCCCTATACAACATTTGTAAATCACTTTTTTGTCTATCCAATTGGACTTTCTTTCGACAGCCAGAAAGTGTTTTCAAGAGCTCGCAATATAACAGTAATTATTGAACTACGAGAAACGGATGGAGATGACTCAAAAGCACTCAAAGTAAAACCTCATTAACATACCGAATGAAAAATCAAAAACTATTTCTCTCTCTTATCTCATTCTCTATTCTTGTCTATAGTGCATATACGGACGACCGGGACAAGATTTGTTTGTATCTCAAATAGCCTGTCCGGTACTGCATCACAGTACCACACCGACATGGTATGAGGAGATTAAATTGCGCCTGCCATTGCATCTAACGAATCAGCATCATTTACTCTTCTCATTCCTTCACGTTTCCTGTAATCTTTCAAAGAAACGCGATACGAATGCTTCATTCGAGACGCCAGTAGGCTATGCCTGGTTGTCTCTGCTAAATAAGGGAAAAATTAATTTAGAAGAACAAATATTGCCAGTGGCTGCCACACTGCCTAGCGGATATTTGTCCATTCAGCCACTTGGTCTTGGAAAGGGGGTAAGTGTTAAATTTTGTAGTGTACACAATATTGTAGTTTTTTTTTTTGTTTTTTTTTTGTGTGTTTGGGGAATTTTCTTTCTTGTTTATTTAATTTTTGTTTTTGTTGAAAATTATAAAAAAAAAATCCATGTGCTTAAATTCTATAAATAACAATTGACATACATACTTACATGGGGGAGATTTTCGCATATTATATTATTGGCACGTTTTTTCAGCGGGTGACGTCTTTAGACACACATAGTATTTGTTTTATCAAAGTGTATTCCAATGCTAATGATGTGGGCGAATGAACTCAAATTAATGATACGGAGTACGGACTGAGTCAGATTCTTTTTAGATGGACCCATGAAATTTTCTCCTATTGAAAACACCCTTAAAGGCGATTAATAAATGACGATTTCCTTTTTCCAATCTAGCAATTAATACATATTAGTGGCATGGTAACGCGTTTAAAACTGTTTCGCTTATCCAGCTTATAATTGTTGTATTCAAAAATTAAAGAACTTAGATCAAGATATTTGATTAAGTATGAATTAATTACGAGACGGATCACAGTTTCGAAGAAATGGAAGTTTTTAATTTTTTTTCAGTGTCCACAGCTTTTAAATCTATTTCAGCCCGTATAAAACATTGCAATAATTTGTGCAATAATTTGAAGTTGACCGGCCATAAATTCAATGGGATATTGTCAGCCAAGATAACAATAACAAATAAAATTTGTTGATAAGTTTCCCAAACAGTTTGCGGATTCACCAATAGAGACGGGTTGATAAAAAATATTAATTTCGCGAAAAGAACTACCAAATGTTGAAAACAAAAAAGATTATTTAAAAAAAATTTATCGAATTCGAAAAAATAAAAAAATACGTTAAATGAGAAAATTCAATGCGTTTACCTACGCTTTTTTAAATATAATCTGACTCGTTATTTGTGCATTTCGCTTGTTTTTTCTTTACTTTAAATGGTAATTATGAATCTCTAGATTCTTTAACAAGTAAAAAATAATCTATAGAGCTCTTTATGATTGGATCTTTTTTTCAATTTTCAATTCTAATGCGCGACCCCTAACGGTCATTTCAAACAAAAATTTAAATTCATTTAGGACACAACACAACTTTTGCGAGGTATGTTTTTCATTAAAACAACTTTATTTTTTATGTGTAAACATCTATACTGGCGACTGGCGATAGGGTGAAAAAAACGTAACGTATCTTGTGACCTTGATTGTGATTTACTTTACGTTACGTATGTTTACACATCTTAACCGTGAGTCCCGGCACTCATACTTTTTTTCTTACAACCACGCTCCACCCTAATATCCATCCGGACCATCTTAATTCAATTTTTTGTTCATTAGAAAAAAAAAACCCTCTAGTCCCGATTGTATTCCACATCATATGGTTCCTTACAAAATGCCAGCAATTTTGTGTCCTTAGTGGATTGAAGTGTGTTTTTTTGTTGTTGTTATTTAGTCTTTTCAAATGTTGTCCACGTGTTATTATATATGCTTAACGGTATTTTGACTCGGTTTAACTAAATCGAATGGGATGCCAATCAGCCAATTTAAAAACAAAACTTCTGTCTGTGATGTGTCTTTTGCTTGCTTTTATTTCATATTTTTCCCGCTGTTCCTTTAAATTAAAAAAAAAATGACACAAAACTTTCACACTTCTTCCAATTTTTAGTGTGAAATGTTACAAGACCAATGCCATCGAAACAGCTTAATTTTAAAAGATCTTTGAAATTAAAGGAATTTAAAGTTTCATTAATTTCAAATTAGATGAATGACTCAATCTAGCTAGGATATGTTTCGTATTTCAATTGAAAATTCCAATAAAAAAAAAAAAAGCAATTTTGACCCCGACGTGATTTGAACACGCAACCTTCTGATCTGGAGTCAGACGCGCTACCGTTGCGCCACGGAGTCATGTTGTGAACTAGTTCTCAATTGGAAATAAGTTCACGTTACTTGCTTACTGAAGCATATAAAAACACACATGAAACTGTCGATGTTCATTAAATATTTATTTGTTAAGATAAATAATAGATTATATCAAAATGTTTAATTTTAATACAAATTATAAATTTATATATCTGTTGTTTTGTTCTTGAATGATAACACACAGAGTCAAGTTCTCTCAAGTGCAAATACTGAGAAAAAAAAATATGACATTTATGATAGTGAATTCTAGGTCAGCAGCTTTCCAGAAACTTAAGCAAGAGAATGCACTGTAAGGGTTATCAATTATCATGTGTTATCTACGTCCTTGCACTTTCTCCATTGATATTTTTATGTATTATTATTATTGGTCAGGAAAGAGTAAACTTTTTATATTAATGAATTAATTTTTATTTTTTGCGAAGGTTGGAGGTCGAGATTAAAAAAAGCATTTTTTTTTAAATTAATTAATGTGTTAATATAATAAATAAATTGATTTATTTAATTATGCACATAAAGATCTAGCCTCACGGACTTACGGCTAACTTGATAGTTCTAATTGATATAAACATGAATGTAAAAATAGACTGTGCATCATAAGAAAGAGTAGTGAAAGCAAATAAAAAGAGAGAATGTGGGAAAGAGAGCTTAAAAGTGGTTGGATTTGTTTGAGGCATGTTAATATTTCTTTTTATTTTGATTAAGTTTATACATTATCTTCAGACTAACAATTATATTTGCATGATGTTTTGAAAATTTGTATCACTTGAAGGTTAAATTCGAAAATTAAATTTCCTCCCCCTTCTAAATAGGAGAATATAGAGCCCTATTTTCCCCAAAACTTTTTTCTTATCTTGATCTAAACTTGAATTTATTTGATAAATTGTCTCAGGCTAATGCCAACATGATATTGCATTTATAGCATATTTTATAAAAATTAAAACTTTTTTCTCTGAACTCAATATTTATATTAAAATTTAGTTAAAAATGAGTATGTTACTAGAATATTTCAAATAAGCATTTTTAAAATATATTAAAAAAAAAAATCATATTTCTGTATACCTAATTTCCCCTTGAATGTACAAATTTCAAAAAATCATTCCCCTGCAATTTATTAAGGCCCGGATATTCTCAAAAAATATATAGATCATCATTTCATGTCATTTTTTTTAAATTCTTTTTATTCTTGCATGATTGTTCTTTTATTTTGATTTCTTTATTCAAAACAAATTACTACAAAACCAATTTTTCTTTCTGTATCTTTTTTAGCAGAATTGTGGTCCCGAAATACAATGGATCGATAACCAGCGTCCATTATTTACGGTTACATTCCGATTGGATTCAACTGTTCTCACAGGTGATCAGCATTTACACAATTTCTTCGCCCATGCCGAGAAGCTACTGGAAAGTGGGAAAATCTCAGCAATTCCCGCAGAATCTGAAACTTGTAAAATACTCAAAGCTGCTCATGCAATTCACATAACCTCACTTATAACATTCCTGCCAACGGTTCTCAATGAACTTTTTACACTGCTCGTAAATACAACTAGCGAAGAAATTGGTCTTAATGTAATACGTTTGTTGACCAATATCATTCACATGGTTATCGAAGAAGCTGGACGAAAAGAATTACTAGCATCGTACTCAAAGTATGTCTTCTATGCGCCAAATTTCAGCCAGAAAGGATTAGGCAGTCAAGCTAGAACTGTTCATGGTGAATTGTGCCGTCATTTGCCATCGATTTTGCATCCTAACAATACTGATTTTCTGATAGTCAACAAATTCATGAAATACTCTGGAATCTTTTTTGAGATTGTGATCAAGAGTATGGCTCAGCATTTGCTTGACACTGGTAGAATACGAATGCATCGAAATGAGAGATTTCCCAAAGAATTTCCTGCCAAAATTGAATGTTTGATTCAGGTGTTGGTGCCATATTTGATTGCACGTTACAAGGATCTTCCAATTGAAACACAACATTTGAATAAATCCTTGTCGGTGTTTGTTAAACGATGTCTGACTTATATGGATCGAGGGTTCGTCTTTAAATTAATACGATTTTATATTCAGAGCTTTGCTCCCGGTGATCCTCGCACTCTGCAGGAGTTCAAATTCAACTTCCTGCAGGAGATATGTCAGCATGAGCATTTTGTTCCACTGAACTTGCCATTCCTTTTGAATCCTAAAAATCGACCACCAGAAATGATGCATCATTTCACGCTGTCGGAGGATTTCTGCAGGCAGCATTTCCTCTCCGGCCTAATGTTGCAAGAGGTTAAGAGCAGTTTAAATGAAATGGCCAATGTGAGACGCCATGCATTGGGTATTTTCAAAAATCTGCTAGCGAAACATGAATTGGATGATAGATATCAAAATAGAGGTCAATTAGGACGAATTGCCTTACTTTATGTTCCCTGGCTGGGCATTGTTTTGGAGAATTTGAATAGAATACCTGATCTCATGGAAGATGGAGCCCAGAAGCAACCATTTGGAGGTGAAAATGGTTCTTTCACTCAGCGAATTTCATCTAGCAGCAGTTATGTATTCTCCAAGGACCTCGGAGTAACGTCTTCCTCGAGTACTCCTAGAGCCCGCAACAGAATGACCCTTCACATCGAACATCCCAACCCGATGCGTGGTTCTATGAACATTAAAGACTCAAATTATCTGGCAGCTATTGCTGGGCAAATTATAACAAACGGTAATTCAGAGACATCACTGAATTCCATGAACTCAGAATCTGGTTCGAACGACACAACCCATATACACAATGATAACGAAGTTGCCCTTCGGAATGGGCATAATCGTTCGATAAGTGTTACTCAACCGATGACACGAAGTGACAAATTCTCAGCGATAGAAACAAAAGATCTGCTCACAGCGTTTCTCTTTGTCATAAAGCACCTGGCCCAGGATCAGATGATTGGATGGTGGCAGAATTGCACTGAGTCTGAAATTGTATCATTCCTCACCATCCTTGATCTGTGTCTAGTCCATTTCCGCTATGTGGGAAAGAAAAATCTCATTTTAAATGATGATTTGGGAAAGAGCAGTCGTTTGGCCAAGGCTAGCACACTACCAGCTCGAATGGCACCACCAAATATGGAAAATGGCAACGCTCATGAAACCGGCACCCTGAATCTTACCCAGAATCGAGAGAATCTAGTCGAAGAAACAGTTCGCAGTCAATTAGCGTTGTATGAGTCGAATTTTGCCACCGAAGTCGGTATGATCATTCTCGATTGCATGGGTCTCTACTCGATACAATTTCGAGATAAACTTAATGAGAGTTGTGTTTTACCAAAGTTGGCGCGAGTATATTTGCGCTATCTGCAGCTTGGTCAGTCGGAAAACCTATCCAAACATGTGTTTGCTGCACTTCGAGCATTCATAAACAACTTTTCTCCAGCACTGTTCAAGGGGAACGCCCTCCTTTGTGGACAAATGGTGTATGAGTTGCTGAAAGCTTGTGACAGTAGATTGGTGACAATTCGACATGAATCCTGTGCCGTTCTTTATTTGCTAATGCGAAGTAATTTCGAATTCAGTGGAAGGAAGGGTTTGACGAGAGTTCATCTACAAGTTATAATTTCCGTGTCTCAAATGATTGGCAACGTGATTGGACTGAATAATGCAAGATTCCAGGAGTCTCTGTCGTTAATAAATAGCTATGCGAATAGTGATAAGGCGATGAAAGGAACCGGTTTCCCTGTGGAGGTAAAAGATCTGACAAGACGAGTGAGAACAGTTTTAATGGCCACCGCCCAAATGCAAGCCCATCATATGGATCCAGAAAGATTGCTTGAATTACAACTATCTTTAGCGAATTCTTACGCATCCACCCCTGAACTCCGACACACCTGGCTTATAACTATGGCCCGAAATCATGAACAAAATGGAAACATCTCCGAAGCTGCTTGCTGTCATTTGCATATTGCTGCTCTCATGTCCGAGTATTTGAAACTTAAGGGCTGTGGGACGATGGATTGGGGTGCAGCTGCATTTACTGCAATTTCAAGAAATATTCCTCGAGACGAAAAAGGTTTAAAACTTGATTCTGGAGCACAGGATTCTCAATACACAGAACAGATGATGTTAGATCAGTTGAAGGAATGTGCAGACTATTTGGACAGAGGTGAACGGTTTGAATGCTTGGGACCGTTGTATAAATTAATTTTGCCAATTTATGAGAAACGACGTGACTATGTAGCTTTGGCACATTCCTACGAACATCTAACACAATCCTACAATAAGGTAGTGGAAGTGAATCGATCTGGAAAAAGAATGCTTGGACGGTTTTACAGAGTTGTTTTCTATGGACAGGTAAGATAGGGAACTAGTATTTAAATAAGTATCATTAATACGTGACATGCTTAAAAAAAACAATGCTTATTTATTTACACAAACAATTTTTAATCATTGCAGAGAATTTCTTTCTTTGCTGTAGAATTATGGATTGAATTACTGCTTTTTTCATTTTATCGATGAGAGTTTTATAAAGTCTGGAATTAATTTTCTTTGATTTTTGTTTCTGTCCTAGATTTACTTCGAAGAAGATCATGCTGTTGAGTTTGTTTATAAAGAACCTAAATTGACTTCGCTTAGTGAAATATCTGATAGGCTTTATAAGCAATATAAGGACAAGTTTGGAGTTGAAGTTGTGAAAATGATAATGGATTCTTCACCGGTAAGTTAATAGTAAAATATAGTTGTAGTCGAAAGTAGAAGTAGAAGTATTAAAATACCTTGTAACGAATAGATGCATATACCGTCATTTTGTCCTTTCTGACTTAAAAGATCCAAAAGTTCTTTTCGAGAACTTCCAAAAAATGATAGATGGGAAGTTTAAAGAGATGTTTTATATTTACACTCATTCGATTTATCTTTCTATTACTAAATAACTACACAAACGAAGGAACTTCGCGAAGGTCTTACAAGTTTTGTTTTTCCTGTGAATTTAGATTTTCAGCTTAAACAAGATTTTCTTGAACTCGATGTCCAAGAAATTAGTTAGTAGTGGTCTAACGGCGCTCATTATTTTTCTAAAACGTGCCTGTGTAAATCGAAATGAGCTTCGGATTTCTTTAAATTTAACAAAATAATATGAAAACTAAATTAAGCCGCAGAACCGGACTTGCCTCCGTGGTGCAGTTGTCTAGCGCGTTCAGTTGTTAATCGAAAAGTTCATGGTTCGAGCCCATCGTGGGGCGATTTTTTTTTTTTTCAAAACAAGCTTATGCATTTATATAAAAGTTAAAATTTATTTTTTTTATTTTAAGGTCGATGTTAATGGATTAGATACCAAACTAGCTTACATTCAAGTTACCCACGTTATCCCCTATTTCTGCAAAGACGAACTAGACAATCGTTTAAATGAATTTGAACAAAATCATGATGTAGATACGTTTATGTATGAGACACCATTTACAAAAACAGGTGGTGCACGTGGTAATGTTGAAGATCAATGGAAAAGGAAAACAATCGTAACAAGTAAAAATAGAATTAATTAAATTCTTTATATTTATTATACTAATCGATTATTGTCTTTTCTTTTCAGCAACATATTCATTCCCTTATGTACTCAAAAGAATTCCAATCAAAGATCGTCAAATTATCGAATTAAGTCCCATCGAAGTTGCCATCGATGAAATGCAAACTAAAGTTTCCGAATTAGAAGAAGTTATTCTTCCACCAGCTGATGTGAAGAAACTTCAATTGCGTTTGCAAGGTAGTGTTGCAGTTACAGTCAATGCTGGTCCATTGGCTTATGCTTCGGCATTTTTGGATCCAAAAATATCTGATAATTTCCAAATCGACCGTGTCGAAGATTTAAAAGATGTTTTTAGGTATGCCATTTATTTTTCTTATGAATTTACATATAACAATATATGAAATAAAATTATAGGGACTTTATAAGCGTTTGCAACACAGCCCTTCAGTTGAACGCCCGCATGATTTGCAGTGACCAAGTTGAATATCATTCTGCCTTGAAGGACAACTATCAGAAACTCTGCACCGCATTAAGTGAGCTACTCGACGAGCCTTTTACTCCGCTGGACGATAGTTGTAATAGCACGCAGCATCGCAACAGCATGGCTTTATTCAATGCAATCAGTGGCGCTGCAAATAACTCAAGTACTGCTTAAAACAAATCAAACTAATATCGCTATCAACAGAGAGTAGTTTAACCCAGAGTTATTAATATGACAACACATTTTCAAAAAAACAACCAGAAAATAAAAATTGCACAAACGTCCTAACAACAACTAACCCCATCCCCCTTGTATCGCTCTTTTAAACCCTTCTTCCTGTTTAAAATGTTACACTTGTTGAATATTATTTTCTTTGGAGAAAATATGTACACATAATATTATAAAAAAAAGAAAAGAAAAAATAATTGCATTTGTGTCGCATGATTGATAAATGTTTTGTTTTTATAGGTTTTGGGTTTTCAGCGTTTGATAAAATATAATTTGTGCCACTACGTGTGTGTATACAGGTATTACACATCCAACAACCCTGCCAGTTCCAAAAATAATAAAAAAAAAACTAAGTCAACGCACAAACATAAAACTATATGCATATAAATGTTTATCCCGAAATAATCCTCAAATATAGTAAATGTCTTAATTTATATCGTAGATTAAATAAAATTTATAGAAATATGGATTGGGAGCAAAAAGAAAAAAAAATAATCAACGTAGAATAATATAAATATTCGTATAACGGTATTCGAGACAAGAACCTTTAAAATTAAAAAAAAAATTCTTTTTTTAAAACCGTTTTTTCTCTTTCTACTTGTTTATAAATATTTGTATCTAAATATTTCTTATTTGTGTATTTTTCTTGTAAAACTTATCACTCACAAAATATTTCCTTTTGTTTTAATAATCAATAAATATCGTATCTAATATTTATGTATGTAGATATTGTAGACATTTTTTATATGAACGAAAATATAAAAAAAAAAAAAAAACTAATGTTTTAAACATCAAGTTTAGCTGATGATGATTCACATATGATGATAGTTTTTCTGTCTCATTTTATAATATATTTTTTATTTGTTATTTACTATGCATGCACAACTGAGATGTGTTTATATTATCCTATCTGTGGTCCATTTGATACAAAAAAAAATTCAATGAAGTTCTATATATTTCTTTTACATTTTTTTTGTTGTTGCTTCCTATAAAAAATAATTTATAATACTTTTGTAACTTTACCTAGTCATTTAAGATAAAATACAATATAAAATATATGTAATAATTCTATTTTCCTTTATTTTTTTGTATTTATAAGTATTTTTTTTTTTTATTTTTTTCGAATGTACATTATTTTTTTCTATATGAATAAGGCTATGATTATATAATCTGTTTTTATTTCTCAAAGAAATTCTAAATAAGTTTTTAATATATAACGATATTTTACTTTTTATAGAAAGTAATTATCTATATATACATACGTACAAAAATTAAAATTAATGTTGCTTATCAAATTAATGTAATTCCATTAAACAAAAAAAAACAAACTAATATTTAAAATATCAATTAGTGTCTTTTAAAAGCTATTAATGTTGTTTTTTTTCTTTCAAAACAAAACAAAACAAAAATTATAAAATTATTTGCGTAATATATTATTCGAATATACATATAGTTATAATAAAATAATAATGTTTAAAACAAACAAGAAAACAAGGTATAATGATCGAAATAAAAATATTAGATGTGGAACAATAAATGAAATGCTGAAATCAACTTTATATACGGATTTATTAGATGATGATAATAATAAATGTTCTTTTTTAAATAAATTCAAATTTAATATTGTATTATTTTTAACAAAATTTTCAAACAAAAATTTTTTATGGAAGTAGTTATGATGGGGGAGCATCGAGTATTCATCAATTTATTCTTGTTTACGACAATTTAATGATATTAGCTTGAAGTAAATTGTTCACAAGGGCCTTTAACTTTGCTTGTCATTGGGCTTTTTGCCACATAGTATTCGCAGTTTTTAAGGTGTGATATCCTTTGTATAATTGTGTTTAGTAGTTTTAAGGAAAGAGACACACGGCGAACTCCTTTGAACATCAGGTGCTTAGATCTAAAAGTCAAAATATTTCTTATACATAATTGTTTAACTATTTATAAATTCGTTTATAAGGAATAGATATTGTGGTTTATTTTGAAAACAGAGGTATAAATCTTAACTGTAAACCGCCGAATTGGTTTAATATCTAAGTTTGACGACCGAGAATTTATAAGTAATAACGGCAATTAGTTGGCATAATCTATATTCCTTTCTACAAGCTGGGGCCTATTTCACCAAATTACAATTTACAAACATAAAATTGTATTTATAAACTACTTTTACGAAATTGTAAACATACATACATACATATTTCCAACAATTTTGTAACAAAGATGAAAAAAGTTGTGCAAATCACCAATTATTTGCCAGATTTGTAAACAAACATGTATTCCCACAAATTTATGAGAGTCTAATGTGTGAAATAAAAAGGTCAATAAATTAAAATATGCAAAACAATGTGAATAACTGTAAATAATACGCATCCACAAATCGCAAACTTGTTCTATATTTAAAAGCCTCGTAGGTTTGTCAAAAAGTGCTCCATACTATACAAATTCGCATTATTTGAGAAAAAATATGCATTTTGTTTTTCAATTTTTAATTACAAAAAAAACCAATGACCGATGGAAACAAAAATTAAAGTGTGAGTACAACTCAATTGCCACTATTTTCGCCCATGTTCTCCATTTCCAAATTCAAGTGAATTAAATTCCATGTTCATTCGTCCGATTTCCAAAATTTCGCAATTACTTCGAATTGTCAAAATTCAAGGTGCTTCCATTTTTAATTGTGTTTTGAAGTAAAATTATACTGAAGATGAAAATAGATTCATTATTATTGACATTTATAAGGAAAAAAAGAAAGTGGAACTTTTAAGAAAAAATTAAGCGACCAATTTTTTTAGAAAAATATAATACACTGCCGCTCATCTGAATAGGTTCAAATTTTTGTTAATTTTGATTTTTGACGCGGAATCAAGAGAATTGGAAGCTGCTCTGATGAATGCACGTCTATTGGCTCTTGATGTGGCCGTAAAACTTCCACCTTTCATATTTTGTCCATACTTTTCGACGTTTCGCAAATAACTGGTTACTACATTTTGACTTCTGTTAGTTTTTTTCGCGATGCATCGCTGGTTTAGGCCTTATTCTCGAAATGCTTTTGTTTTGCCCTTTTCTGCCTCGCTTAATGATTTTTCACGACCCATTTTCGACGTTAGCAGGTAAAACACAATGGCGCAAAATTTTAAACAGTTCTCGTTTAAGCAATAAACCCGACTCTAGTTAAAATAGTCCTTTATTTAAAAATTCTTGTTTAAATTTTTCTTAATTCTAAACACTTTAAACAACTCTTCTAACTAAAGAACGCGTTTAACAAAACGCCAGCAAACTTTTGTGAAACACGCCTAATTTTGACAGCTGAATAAATCAAACGAAAAATTAAAAAAAAAAAACAAAAAGAACCCAATCTGTAATTTTGCCGAGCTATAGGAAAGTGTTTCGAGATTTAAATTTCGAGTTAAAATAGTGAAAATACTAAATAAAAAAGAGAAATAAAAGTTAATATAGTGAATAATTGCAATATTTTATAAAAAAAAAAACAAAACAACATGAGGTGCTGCGTTAAATCGTGTAAAAACACCTATAATATGGAGTTTTCAAATTTTTCTTCTCACGGGCTGATTGTGTCTCATATTCCACATAAAGTAATGTGAAGTGATGTTTTTTAGGCTAATACATTATCTGAGAATACTTTTCAATTGATATTTCGTAGCATTTTGCTTTAAAAAAGCAAATTATTTGAAAATAAAAATACACTTCAATCACGGGAATTAGCTGAACCCCATCTGTGAAAATTGAAATTCTCGTCCAGGGTAGCATTAGTTTTTGTTGGTGATGGCAAGGCGCTCAAATCCATTGAGCGCCCGTAGTGCAGAATGAGATACAGCTTACCTGTGAAATGAACAAAAATTACACTGCTTGTTATAGGTGTTTTTAAATATAGGTGCAGTATTTAACGCAGCTAAGCTTTTTTACTATTTTACGATTTAAAATTTCAAAACAATCCTGAAACAAAACAGATCAAAATGCCTTTGGGTGCATTTAGCTGTCTAACTGCACGCCTTCCCTGTGTGGATGCATTTGTGTTTGTGTAACACACACTTAAAGTGATAATTTCCCACAGATAAAGCATACTTAAAAAAGATAGAGAAGCGTTTTGCTGGTTTTAAAGTTAGAAGACCTCTTTAACGCTAAAGTATACTTTATGTCGTTTAAAATTTACGAATAGCCGCCTCTCATTCTAAAGTTATTATTAAGAGCCGACTCCCATTTTAAAGTAGATTTAGAGCCGCGTTAAAATGTTTAAAATTTTGCGCCAATTAGTTTTATTGACAGACAAAATTTTGAGTAAACTAAAGTTTTTGCTGTTGAACCTATTCAGTTGAGCCAAAAAATATGTTCGCTTCTACGGATACATTTGTTCTAGCTAGCGTTTCAGAATAACGGTAAGCTTTAAGACAACATTTTGTCTCTCAAACTAAGCGTATAATGATGCTCTTTCATTACATATATAACAAAGATGTTTCATTTCAATATATATGAAGAGAGGCTAACAGTAAGGTGAACAAAAATTTGAACCTGTTTAGATGAGCGGCAGTGTATATTAGACTTTCCTGACATTCGCGGCCGGCGGCGCGGGGTGAGTATACCTAAATATGAATAGTTCAGATGAATTTTGTATTCGTATGTTCTTATATTTCCTACGAAAATAAAATATAAATACTAAAAGGAACAAAAATATTAAGAAATACAAAACTATCTGCAAATGCACCAATATCACGACGCACGCATAAAAAAGTGGATTGAATAATGAATATATTTTGAAAACGCAATGAACCGAAATGCAGAACATCTATTTTCATTTTCGAAATTCCAATTCACTATTAGCATTTCAAACGAATTTTGAAACAACTAAATTCAATTTCGTCATGTGAATTCACAATAAATGAAATACAGAACATGGCCGTTTATAAAACTCTTTTTAATGGGTGTTGTACTCAAGGTTTTCGTTGTATTTGTATTCAAACTTCAAACGTCGTTTTATTGAAACTAGGTTTTTTTCGTTAAGATCACTGCAATACTGGAGTGACGAAATATGGAAAATAAACAGAAAAAAAATAAAAATAAACCAGTTTCTTGATTGGTCACCATGATTTTTCGGCCAAGGGAATATGGAATATTTTTTCCATAAATCCTACGTTTTATCGACCAAACATATGTTTTCGAACAATACAGATCCCGGGGGTTTACAGTAACATATCGAATAATTAATTGTTGCTCTAAATCAAATTATATTAATAATAATTTTGTACTTACACGTTTGAAGATACATATTTTCATTTTGCGTTGAAGCTTATATTACGAAAACATTTCTTGTCGGAGAACTTCCGAAGAAATTTATTTTGGCAATTATTTATTTTTGTAAATTAAATTAAAAAATATTTACACATACAATTTACCATCCTTATAACCTTTAAGAAATGAGAAATGAACATTTGCAAAACATTTTTACAGAACGTGATGTTTCTATAAGAAGAGGACAAAATGCCTTTACAATGAATGTAACGAAAAAATTACACTCTTCTAAGGTACAGGTGGTGACGAAGTGGGTTGAGCAGCGTTATGTAAGAAAATCTAAACCATGATACGCTTCATACAGAAAACCAATCCACTCTTAGCCAAGCAGGAGGATTTGTTATGGTTCTTAAAAAAGGTCACGCAAAGAGTTGTCTTTTCAGGTGAACAATTTGTATTAATGTTCTTGATTAAATTACTGAACTTTAAATAATGTTTACTTACGGTTTCATACTCTTATTTTATGGATTCAGAAATGGGCGGTTGAAAACAATAACTGGTTGTTTTTGTTTGTGATTTTGCAGAAAAAAAGACTGGATTTTAAAAACTGCTGAGAAAATGTTGTATAACAAGAAAATTTTTCATTTTCATAAATCTATTTATTACATAAAATAAAAGAATAAAGAATATTGTGAGAACAGAATTAAATTTTTCAACTTAAATAAATCCATTAAAAGTTCTTTTTTTTTGTTAATTTTTTTCATAAATACTGTTAATTTTAGTTTTTTTTTTAAATAAATTCTAAGAATACAATCCGATTTTTTTTTCTAAATAGAATGACAATACAAAAACAATTACAAATTTATATATAATATAAATTGCCTCGAATCTCCCACCCAATATACTTTCACACAATACTGCACCTTAGTTGCACAAATTTTGCATGCACACAGAGGTGTTTGAAAAATAAATTAACCCTTCAATATTATAAGCCGTCTTAAAATTTATCAACTAAATTAAAGACGAACTCCTGGATTACGTGAACGAACAAAGTTCAACAGTTCCTCGGAGTCTTCACAAACAAATGGTTTCAAATGATGGCAAGCAACATCGTGCCATTTAAGTCCATCATTGTAGAAGTTATTCAAAATGGACAAGCAAGATTCATCGTTACCCTGGGCTGCTTCTCGGTTATCTGGCTGGGGTTGATTGTATCCTCCCGTTTGGGACCAGTCACCAGTATTTCTTTGACTTGTGGGTCCAATTTTTGCTCCAGAACCAGACCAGAACCATCCGTTCTCATTTGGAGGTTGTAAGTCGGGACGATCACAGCCAGCGAAATTACACTTGCGACCCGATGTCCAAATATATCGGACATTGCCACGAGCAATACGTTGCTTGATGAATTCATTCTCTTGGGGTGTTTCCATAGACACAGCATCCATACAATGACGACGGCAAATGTTTCGTGCATCCAACCAATCAACTTCGAGGCTTCTAGTTGGTGCATGTTCCCAGCTGAAGAAGTACGAATGTGCCACTCCTCGAGCATCACGGTATGTTGCATGACGTACACCTTATTAAATAAATAAATAAAAAAAAGCATGTACATAAGGATTTTTTTAAATTTTAAAAATAATAATGGAGTCCTTACGATTAGCACAGCTTCGGGGATCAGGAAGAGCCAGTCGACGTTGTGCCAAAGCCATTGTGGCACCGATCGCTAGCAACACCATTGTCCGTAGCACCGACATTTTCTGAAATGACTAAACAATAAATGATGATCAGTTTTAAGTTGATTTAAAAAAATGTGTTCTAAATTAAATTTGTTTAACTAATGACTGACCCCACCTAACCCATTTCCGGTCAGCCATGACGATTTTGATTAGTTATTGACAAAGTTCAATGGGTTTAGGCTGATCGGTCTCGCAGCAGCAATTGTTTTTATATAATATTTTTTGTTTATTTAAATACTTACACATATACATATAAACATCCATAGAAAAATCAATTATTCAAAGGGGTGGACGTACATATAGTGATATCGGCATGTAAAGGTATGTATTTTCTATTTTGATGAAGGTAAATATAAAGCTTTACAAAAGAGGGCCGAGGTATTGTAAACATATTTTGAAAACAAGTGGTTATAAGCACCTAACTCTGCGTTTTAAGGTTAAGATGAAATTTTCCAGTCGAATGGTTTTGCAAGGGTTCAGCGTTAATGACTTTACTAATGGGATTCCGATTCAGAATCAGATGTTGACTAAATTCGAGATTTGGCATAGGTTAGGGACGTCAAATAAAATCATTATTGTAGGTATTTTTGTAATTCTTCTTTAATTCCATGGAAATAAAAAATCTTTTTTTTCTGAAGAAACATTTTTTGGGGGCGCCAACTGATTTTAAAAATAAATGACAATAATCTCGACAATAATTTTGTACAAGAAGAAAACATTTATAAAACATAAATGTAAATGAAAATTCAAAAATAGTAGTTTTTGGAGTTTCTACTTAATAATCAAAATAATTTTGCAAGCCTAGTGCAGGTGAACCAAATAACCTTAAAAACTGTAAACAACACATTTTGAATTTACGAAGTTGAAATCTATAAGAACAAATTATTTTCGTTCTCATAAAGATAAGAACTAAAATAATTTTTTCTTACAGATTTTAATGCGCTTATGTTAATATGAGGGAAATAAAGCAAATTATAAAAATCGTTCACGCTCATTAGTTTTTATCACGTTCTCCAAAATATCTAAAACTGAATACAAATTTTCATAGATTTGGCTATACATACAGTTATTTTAAATGTTTCTTGAAATTGTATGCAATATTACACAAATCTACAAAATTTAACCCACAAACGTCGCGGTCGCTTTGCGAACTTCAGACCTTGAATTAATTTTTCTCCATAAAACTGTTGTAACATAACACTGAAAGTTAGAAAACCATTGTTTTCCCTTCAAGATGCATTTATAATTTTCCATGAAATTTTATTTTGCTTAGGGAAATACTAAATTCAGTTTAACATAACAGTGGGTAGCTTTTAACAAAATTATATTATAGGTTACAATACAAATTATTGGGCCCTAGAGGTATTATAATTATACATATTTTGTATATACCTTTCATAATTTAAAAAAAAATAGCTGTGGCCCAAAATGATATAGAGAGCGGCAAAATAACGAAAGACTATTTTTTGTTGGTATAGATCAAAACCTTTTAAACTGTGAGTAATCATAATTCATTATTTTTTTTTTTTTATTATATAAATACGAAACAATTATTTAGTTTGTCACGGGTAAACTCAGAAAGTATATAACTGATTTACGTGAAACAAATTTTATAATATTCTTGGTATTTATAAAATTGTTAAAGACTATTTTTGTTTATATAATTTGTTTATTAAATCAGAAAATTATTTTTTTTTGAAGTAAAACTTCTTTTGCGGCATGGGGGTAAAAAATTTTTCTATGGAGCTGTCAGTGACATGTCAAACCGACATACAAATTCCCGTCACGAATTACAAAATTCAGCGTCACGATATTATATTTTCGTTAAATGCAATGGTTCGTGCATTTAATATATTCGTTAAGATGGTTAGTGAATTCGAGTAAGGGTTTTTTGTGGGAAGAATTTTATTTCTGAGGATTTTTTTCTGTTGTGTTGGATTTTCGGCCATTGGTCGATTTAATGCGAGGAAGCATAGATTATGTATAGTTGTAGGTTTATTGGTTTTGCATGGAAATATTCTGCAATCTATTGTGTCTCTCGCTCATTGGGTGTTATTGAAGTAAAACTTCTTTTGCGGCATGGGGGTAAAAAAATTTTCTATGGAGCTGTCAGTGACATGTCAAACCGACATACAAAATCCCGTCACGAATTACAAAATTCAGCGTCACGATTTTGCAACGGTTCTGAGTTTCAAATCGGGTGCTCTGAGTGGTAGGACTTGAAAAATACTTGCCCTGTTGTCGTGAAAGAAGTTTTACTTCTAGCGCGTGTACATAAGTACGCACACTCTTTTTTTTATTTTTTGTCAACTCTATCTTTGATGTTGACCCACATTTTTTTAAATTTTTTGTAAACTTTTTCTTTGATGTTGATCCACATTTCCACTTATGAGGCATTTCGCGAAACGGACATCGAAAAATGTAGTAGGTCTTGAAGTTCGTGCATCTTTGTCCTTATTAATACTTCTTTTGATTCTTAACATAAATAAAGAAGGACTTTTAATTTTGAAGTCTGGTGCTCCAGTTATGGGATTGCAAAGTTTCAGCAACCAATTAACCCACATTCAAAATATCGATAGTTAAAAGTTCAGAAACTCAGATTGTGGACAAATTTTTTGGAAACAACAAAGTACAATGGTTCTCGTTATCGAATTCTTTTCATGTTAATGTTGTTTTAAATGAAAATCCCAATGAGAGTAAAAAGGAAAAAAATCAAAATCCAACAAAAATTTATGAACAAAATATATATTGTTCAAAAATTCACCTTAAATCTAAAATTTTGCACACACGGATCTTTTAATTTCTTATATTCTTCTCGAAACTACAAAATTTATTTCTCTAGAAAAATCATACTGATTTTACGTGATTTTTTTCTCTGACGTCTATTTTTAATTTTTTTGTTTTTCAAATGTTCTTACCTCGAGTATTAAATTTTCTAAAATATACTTTGTATGATTTTTGTTGTATTTACAAGATCTATCGATTGAAAAAACAAGAAACTCTCTTTCAATATTCGTTTAGAAAATAGAATCTTACGCCCATGTTCTGCATTTCGAATGAAATCGAATTGAAATCACATTTCAATTTCACATGAATTGAAATTCCATGTTCTACAATTCGTTCGTTTTCGAAATTTTCGCAATTAGTTTGAAATGTCAAAATGCAAGATGCCTCCATTTTTAATTGTGTTTTAAAGTGAAATTACACTGAAGATGAAAATTAATTCTATATTATTGGCATTTCTAAGGGAAAAAAGAAAGCGGAACTCAAAAGAAAAAATTAGCCGAACAATTTTGTAAGAAAGACCTGCCCGACGCGACGGCGTGAATATACCTACCTAAATATGAATGGTTCTGATGATTTTTGTATTTTTTAATTCGTATATGTTCATATGTTTCCTACGAAAATAATAATAAATAAATAAACAAAATAAAGTTTAATTACATTTTGTACCAAGAAATACAAAAATATCTGCAAATGCACCGATTTCACAACGCATAAAAATGTGGATTGAAAACGTTTTCAAAACGGAATGAACTGAAATGCAGAACATCAATTTTCATGTTCGAAATTAGAATTCACTATTAGCATTTCGAACGAATTGTGGATCACCTAAATTCAATTTCACCATGTGAATTCAAAATAAGTGGAATGCAGAACATGGGCGTTAATCTTCGTTTACTCTCATTTACCCTACTGAAATTGCCATTTCTAAAAAATCGCGTATTGTAAAATAAATAAAGTTTCCTTTTACATGTTTTTTTATCACTAAAACGCGTACTATAAGAGCTGAGTCAGATAATTGAAAAACCTCAAAAATAGACCTTAAAATTATGACAACCCCATGTCTAGACCATATTTCACCAGGCAACCCGTGCGCAAAATGTTGGTTTAGACACTACTGAAAAAGTTGTATACTCCTTTTCTGGTAACGATGAGACTAAAATAAACCATTTATTTTTGCTCAAAACGTAAGTTTATAAGGTATCAACTTTCTGTTAATAATGTGATATAAAAATTAAAGGTAGTGGTGACTTTATTGAGTATTATTTATCTATTAATATGTTAACATTAATTCTTAAATTTTTGTGAAGCAACGAGAGCACGAGTCTGCTAGTTGAGTAATAAGAAATAGAGTAATTTATTAGTATTGAATTCCATAATCTATTTTATTAAGTTAAAAGTTATTAACAAAAACCAGTACATACACAAATTATTTACAGTCTTTTTTACTATAAACATATGTACAATGTACATACATACAAATATACAAATTTGGCAAAAATTGTAGAATCGTTCAATCGAGTTTTCGTTTTTTTAAAAAATTCATCTTTGACTTCGTCCGCTATATAATTCCAATGCCACGATGAATTGTCAAAGCAGCCAAACATTCAGACGGTCCTAAAATAACAACATAGCAAGACAGATATGAATGTTCTATTCTGCACTTCTTTTGACATATGTAAGTTCCTTTTAATTGTTTTCGTTCGTTTCAAACTAGAAAACTTTCGATCGGCATTGATACCGGCAGTGTAGCTAATATCCTAGCAACATATTTTGTGTGTATATTGTACGTAATCAAATTATTTATTACAGATCGTTTTTGTTCCGTTAGACGCTGCTGTTTAGATTGGGAAGATTGAGGCCAGTATCACGTCCGGCAGTTGTTCGTAGGCAAGAGAAGTGTGGGGTGAGGAATCTCGTGAGGCACGAAGAAAACATAAAAACCGGACTCATGAGTCTGCTTTGTTGTTGTTCCAATGTGTGAAATGTTGAAATTGTTGTTGTTTCAATGTATTTTGAGGCACCTCAAAATTTCAAATATAAACACGATGACACTCACCAATCCGGACTCAATCTTCCCAATCTAAACAGGGTCTTAACGGATTCTCAACTATACAACATTCTTAACCTCTGCCCACATGAAAAGTGCTGCCAAGAAGTGTGTATATATATCAATATTAATTTTCTGGAAATTTTTCTTGTGATCAATTACTATCCAGGGCGTGAATTGACTTTTTATGTATGATAACGATTCTTGGGATCAAATTACTCGACTTTTTCAACTCTATGAGAGCAGCAGATGTCCCAGCAGCAAGAAATTTCTAATAAAACTCTACAGTTTAATATTAAAAATATTATCAGTTGCTTTGTCAATTTCGTATAAAGCATGCCTTAAGAGAACCAAAAATCTTTCTAATATATTTTCATGATAATCTCTCAAAAATTCATGCGATATATAGAAGTCCAGAAAGGGATTGAACACCGCGCCGTCACAAGAAATTAATCTTGCTAAAGCTAATTCTGTCTGCCCACTACTCTTTTCGGTCTCAATATCAATAGTATCATCAATTGTTTTTTGAAGCTTCATAAATTTCTTAAAATACATCTTCTTCTGTTCGAATCCTTTTAAATTCATCGCTTAAATCTTTGGCGATATCCATAGCCTGTATCAAGTCGAAATTAACTGTTAACTGAAGTTCTTGACTCAAAAGCAATTAAAGTTGGTAAACCAGATTGATAACCTGTAAACTTATCAAAAATTCGAATTCCGGAATAATTCAAGAAAATCATCAACAGCTTCTTACTTTGATTGATCCTCTTGGTCCCTCCCCCTATATATACGCCACTGGCTGGTGTTTTTAAAACTTGTAATGATACCATTTCCTAGCCCCTGCATTAAATAATAACTGAAGAAATATGAATCAGCACCCTGATGCTTTTACCGTTTTTCAATTGATTCGAATTGAAACATGCAATTTCATCGTGAGAGTAAGCAATTTCGATATTGAAAATGGCTATGGAATAAATTATTTTAAGAGTAAAAAGACAATAGACACGAAATTCAAAGAGATATTGTGTTATTGGTTAAGTTTGCAAACATACCTATTATCTATTTTTATTTACTGAAAAAAAATTTACTTTTTTTTAAGCATATCTACCTACAGATTTAACAATGTTGCCTGGATATCATTACCTACAAATTAAATTTTACTTATCATCAATCTTACTTCGAAACAAGTAATAAACACCTTCGTAGCGTGCTGTACAGCATTGTATATAAAATCTATAGTACTATCATGAACACAAATTTTTTAGTCGAACATGTGTCCTGTACGCGTCGCTGAGATCGCCACAAATTAGACTATTGAGACTTAGCTAAATGTAGGGAATAAGTAAATAGAGCGAGAAGAATCTATTATTTAAATTCTGCAAACATTATAAGATTCCTTAAAAGGGTCAAGTAAACGTGCATGAAAATATTTTGTTTAATTAAATTTGTGTTTCAATTAAATTTTAAATTAATTAAATTTTTTTACACATACTTTTATGTTCCTCCGCAATGATTTCGTAAACAAATGTAACCCGACTTTCTACATAAATTTTAAGGCCTCAACCTTAACGATCCGATTATTACAACAAAATTTATCAGCCCACCAAACCAACTACGAGGGGACTTTTACAATTATTATGAATAAAAAAACCTACTACAAACGTGCATACCTACATATACCAAATTTTTTTTCCGATTATTGCGTTTTTTCACTTCCTCGCATTCTCATAAAATTAGTATACAGCGTTCCCGTTCTTATTTTATTATTACGTTTCTTGTTTTGTGAATATTCGGGATTCCAACCATCACTTCACAAAGAAGTCGAACATATGTCCTTAAGATGTCGCTACCGTCACTCCTCTTCATGATATTACTATAGATTTTATATACAATGTGTACAGTACATAAAAGCACTAACATAAAATTTATATTCACACATATTTATGTACCTATATAATATACTCATAACAACCAATTCAACCTAGATGAGGTGTGGAATAGAAGTCTATGCAATGTTATTAAACTAATATGAAAGACTTTAAAAAAAATATTTACAAATACAAAATTACATTCAATGTCGAAAAGGCGCTGCCCCTGCCCGCATGCATATATCATAATAAAACTGCAAACAAATGATATTGCAACAAGTAGAGTGTTGTGTATTCTGCCGCATGTAATTACCCCATTGGGTATAATGTTCATTCAAATTGTTTGCAACCGATAACAACAAGATAGTAGGTATAGACAATGCAAAATAGCAATAACAAAGAATACATCATCAACTAAAGAGGACAGAACAAAATAAAATACCTCTTTTAATCTCGATTGTAGAATCTTTTCGTAATAAAAATCGATCAAGCAGAAATACATTACTATAATTATATTTGGACAAAACACAAATCAAAACACTATATGATGAAAGGTTTATCTAAAATAAGCCAAAAAGTTACATCACTCTACAGACAAAGGTACTATATAGCTGCATATGTACATGGGAAACTTCATGACTAGCCAAACATTCATCATAATATTATATCGGTCATCATGTGTGTTGCAAGACAAATAATAATATTTGTAACGACTTTTTAAGTTGAGGAAGGCTCAAAATATGCACAACACTGTTTACCTATACTGTTTGTTCAGACACACAGCTGAAACTACGTGTTTGTTCTTACCTCTTGCGTTGTTTCAGAAAGAAGCAACTAAGGTGTGGTTTGGGGTTATGTGGAATTGAAAAGACAAAGAAACACGGATTTTTTTTTAATAACATCGTTCATAATATTATGTGAATCATTTCGATTTTCGACGCTAACACTCTCGGAATCTGGACTTCAAATTTGGGAGACTCATTGCCATGAAAATTTTTTTAAATGTCAGAAATTTGATTTTGTCACTTTACAAATTGTCATCTGTCACATTTGTCAGTTTTTATGAAACAAAATTGATGGGTGTATTTTTTCCAATCCCGGAGGAAATTGTATGAAAAAAACTTGGTCGGTGCTTAACAATTTTCAAGTTAAAAGTTGTTGCTAATTCCTTTGGGGACTTAGCTTAATGCAGGATCAGTTTTTATCCCGGAAACAACTGTGTAACTGTCGGGAATTACGTAGGTACCTTTTTTCCGTGATAGCGCCGCTAATTCTCGATGTGGTTTTTTCAATCAATGGTCTCCCAGATTGAAAAAAAAACACCATTTATCAAAATTTAGTCCATTTTATTGAGAATTGAATACGCGATTCAATTCCATTTGAAGCCTAGTACGCTGCTGATGCGAAACGAAAATTTCCTGTGATCTCCAAACAGACAACGAAACGCTTGCGAAAGCACAACGGAAAATATCCTTGGAGAGTTTCACTAATTCCAAAAACAAAATCAAACATAAACGCAAAAAATCAGAGAAACCCATGATGTAAGAAAATGATAAACAAAAAAAAACACAAATAAAACCCAAATGTCATTTTTCCGCACACAATAAATCTGTATAATTAATTCAGTGCGAAAAAGGAGCGGAGACTTCTCCAAATAATCTGCTAAAATTATAAATTTCGCTCTTCGAACAGCGTACTGCAAAACGAAAAACAGAACGAAATTTTCCATTTATGATTTCGTTGTGTCATTTTTGTATGGGATTTTTCGTTTCGCATCAGCAGCGTACTAGGCTTAAAATGGTCGCGTTCGGCGTTCAATCCAAAGCTATCCGGATAGGTTTGTGTTGTTGTAATCCCTTATGACAAAACAGCGGATGCAACAATAACCCAACGTTTTTGAAAATTTTTGGATAGGTGGATAGCCTATCTGATAGTTTACCGAACGCAAGGAATGGGATCGCTCGACAGTGATGCCAGATGAAATTATAAAAATCCCACCGGATTCAAAAAGAATTCCCACCATTTTTGTAGGTACTGGACGAAAAAACGAACCACCTTGACGACAGCTAAAAAATGATACTAAAAAATTGAGCGTTTTTGGTGGCAAAATTAAAAAGATCAAAATGAGGCTACACGCATTTGCGATTTAAATAATAAATAATATATTATCTTTTATTTAAGTAAACAGTCACGCGATTGAAATCGCAAATAGGTACGTTTTGGCCTTAGGTATTATTCGACAAAAAAATCATCAACAAATAATTTTTTTTAACGTTGCTATTTATTTCTAGGAAACACGTGCATTCTCATTAATAAATGTTTATTATATTTCATATTTGTTTGCGATTTAAAAATCGCGTGACTCAAAACCACAAGTGAGAATTCACAGCAAAAATTTGCTCCAATCGCTATTTTTTAATCGCAACGAATGAAAATCGCAAATCTCGAAAAAAACAAAAAACATTAATCGCCACTGACAACAAAAAATTGTTCTTTTCTGCTTGTTTGACAGATTTTCTGTATCATTGTGTTGATATATTGTAATTCTTACCTTACAAGAAATTGAAGAAAAAAAAAAAACTTACTTTAGTCAGTTGGTAAGCGTTTGGAATATTTTCCCACAATAAATTTTTTTCTACTGTAATTCCCACTATTTTGGTTGGAAAAACCGCCAATCTGGGAACTCTTGGTCTGTTTGGCAATGGTCGCGTTCGGGGATCAATCCAAAGCTATCCGGATAGGTTTGTGTTGTTGTAATCCCTTGTGACAAAACAGCTGATGCAACAACAACCAAACGTATCCGAAAATTTTTGGGATAGGTTGACACCCATTGGATAGATCCCCGAACGCGAGGAATGTGAACTTTCTTGCGAATTTGCACAAATTTTCACAAAATTTCACTATTTGCTGTCAAAACCCATAGAAAAAAAAATCAGTTTTGGGGAAATTTGTTGAAAAAAAAGTTACCAAACAGGCATACTTGTTCACTATTTCGAGATTAATCGATTCAAGCTATCACGCATGCATGTATGTATGTATATTGTTTAATGTACATACATTTTGATCTAAGAATTAAAGAATCGAAATGGCAGCTGCTTCTAACAATGTATTTTAATTTGTATATTTTATGTGTATTTACAAGTGTATTTTAATTTGTTTGGTTATGTGCAATGACTCAACGGAGTGTTTAAAAAAGGAAGAAATCAAACGGGATACACCAAAACTGAATTCAACGCATAGGTACACACTAAAAACAAAAAAATGTCAATTTAGGTAAATTTATAATCAACTTCAATTCAATCTATCGATTAAGAGTGGTGCTATAACAATTCGATTGAAATCTCAATTCGAATTCGATTCGATCTTCCAATTCACTTGTGTAAACGTGGTAAATATTGGAAACAAAATAAAGGGAAAATACATCTAATACAGGCAAACTAGACACAAAATGGGGCGTTACAAAAACAGGAAGACCGACCTATCTTTTTAGGCAATGAATGGTCACGTTCGGGGATCAATTCAAAGCTATCCAGATAGGTTTGTGTTGTTGTAATCCCTTGTGACAAAACAGCTGATGCAACAACAACCCAACGTATCTGAAAATTTTTGGATGCGTGGATAGCCTATCTGATAGTTTACCGAACGCAAGGAATAACTCCAAAGTGGTTTGATTGTTCGAAATAACACCACACGCATTTCGAAAAATGAATCATATTTGATTGAAACTTGAGTTCGATGATATATTCTTGCTATCTTACTTGCACTTAACTTGCTCTAATACCGAGGGTTCTTTTTATCAGGCAACAAACTCCGCTTTGTTCGAATAAACCACTTAATTCATTTCGTCGCAAAGTGAAGATTTGTTTTTCGCATACTTCACAGCTATCTAACTACTGCGTAGTATAGAAAAGTGTAAGGTACTTGTTTATAATTAATGGAGAAAGTTTTTGTTTATAATATACTCTCATTCTTAATAGCTTGACAGTAAATTAAATGCCGGTAGTTTGTCAGCCAAAAACTAAACCCTCTATTTGTGCGCACCGTCGTGCGTGAAGAATAAAATAAAAATTTTAAATGTTTAAATAAATGCTTAATTAAATGCCATATCAGTGGATGAAGGTAGGTAATCCGTGCAATGTATCTTATTGGCGGAAACATTTGATGCAGGTAGCACATCATATAATGAGTTGGGTCTTTTCTATTTTTTTGTTGTTGTAATTATTTTGGTCGAATTACTACCGGCTTATAAAAGTAAAGGTTTTTCTCATCATTTTGCCATACAATCCAAAACTCCAAAGAGGGTATTACGTGACTATGCAACAAATTGCAAACTGATTCTGGAAATTAACTCGATTGGTGCCTAAGGCATTCAGTGGTGGTGCGCGGAGTAGCGACGCGCGGCGTCCTGCTCATCGTGATTAACTCTTATGCAAGACCAACGAATGTATCTCACGGTGCATCAGCAGCAACATGTCGTTTCCTTTCACTTTGTAGTGCAGCGCCACTCATTTCCAAATCATTTCCACATCATTAAACAGCAAATAGCAAACGTATATCGCATCCTTTACTCAATGCGAACCTGATGAGTTAACTGCGGCAAAATGTTGTTTCTTAAACTTCCGATAATTTTTGGAGTTAAAAGTTAAGTAATTGCCTAAGCCTCTGAAATAGATATCTGATATGTAGGTATAGTTACACAATTAAGCTGTCAGATTTTGACAAATAGCTTGTGGCGCCACCACAAGCAAAACGATTTGAAAATTGCCATTTTAAACGTGTGCCAAAAAAAAGTGGTTGCAATTCAAATTCAGATACTTTTTTTGATCCAACTTGAATTCGTTCACGTAGGTCATGGTGCTACTGCCGCTGGTGCATGAGCATAATGTTTGATCGTGTATCTAAATACATGCTTGACATAGATGAATGGAGCAAGCGCAATTATGCTTCATGCTTAGTTTTTTTTTTTTCTGTTATACAACACATTTTTGTCATGTTACATCAGCTAATGAATGAATAGGTACCTACTTCTTGTCCAACAGTGTGTCAAGCAAATATGTCCGTGATGTCTCGTGCCTGGTTAAAGAAGTGAGATTTGATAGGAGCACTCATACCTAACGAGTGTCACTTTATTTTTGGGGGCACTTGTAATTTGACAATCAACATTTTTGTTTGCATGTCACGCATAATGAAAGAAGAAGTGATTACTCATACTCATATAATGTATGAAAACTTTGCGTGAATTCTTGTAATCAAAAATAAATTTGATCGAGAGTATTTGATGCAGGTATACGAAACGAACGTGAATTAGTCTTTAAGTGCGTAATCGGCAAAGTGGTAAATTTAATTGTTATAATAGTTTGAGATGGGAAAAACCTTGAAAATTATTTTACGATTGAAAGCATTATAGCGGTGAATTCAATTATAAAGATTACATTTTTTTATTAGTTAATTAAAAATTTGGGTTCAAACCTTGAAATTGATGTTCAGATTATTTTTGCGTTGACTTGATATTTTTCAAATTTCGATTTTTAAATTAATTTGCAAAAAAAAAAATCTATATTGAAGGTTGAATAAATGTGCGTGACCATTTGAAAGTAAATATTCGCTGGGAGCACCCACAAGATCAAAACCTGGAAGTGTATTTTCATGTTATGACTCAAGAGATTAGCTCGATGAGGGTTAGACAGTTGCCCGGGAGTATAAATCTACAGTTTTTTTGGTGAAAGTACATATACTAATAAATTGACACATAACGCATATTAATCTCTTCAGTATACAATCCAAAACCTTTTATGTGGGTAGGACAGTATTTTTAAAAACTGGATTAAAATTAAAATGAATGAAAACAAAAATGGTTATTCAGCACATAAGAAGTTTTGTTGGTAACTATTTGCTTGGGCTTTCTGCACATAAATAGTCTTATCATAGAAGGTTGTAAAAATTCGCAATACAGCGGCGGCTAGTTTTCTGCACACAAAGCTTAACGTAATAGAAAAAATATTGAAAATTTTCAATCAATTTCACACAATTTTGGCAATGTATCCCACATTTCACTAAAATGTTCAGTAAATACTTTAAACTGTATAGGTATGCCTGGAGACTGACACTGAGTAAAAACTGTAAATTTCTGCAAATAGAAATTTCTTGGACCGAAAATCATAAATAGGGGAAATTTTTCATTCTCTCGAGAGGGTCTCTTCTGTGCAAAACTATGAATTTTTTGAATAAGGGAACGGATTTTAATCAAAATTCCCATAAATACACAGAAAATCTCATACAAATTGAGAACTTCTGACATCAACCTAAATTTTTATGACAGCCTACCAAGAAAAGCCCCAGAGTCCATAAAAAAAGTTAAAAATTTTAATCGCGTGATCGATTGGTCATCAATTGAAGCCTTCTGAACTTCACCAAATGAAAGTTATTCTTCTCGATAGAAGAGAAAATGCTTCATGATTTAAATTCAGAATCGATAAGATCTGTTTGAAGCGTTCGATTGGCATTTCTCTTCCGGACTACCAATCATAAACGCTATAAGACTCTGACATATTTGAAATTAAATAAATTCACCATGCTGTGGTGAGTTTTTTGTCAGGTTTCTTTCGAGGATTGCATATGAGAATACCGACACAAATGAATCACATAAAGAACTAACATCATTAAGAGCTTGTGAATACTGAGTCCACACAATAGTCTACAGAATAGAATTATAATTCAAGTTTTAAACAAAAATGCAAAAAAAACTCTGGATGTCTTCAGTGTCATTACTCATTATTGTTAAGTCGGTAGCTCACTAAGCTAATGTCATTGTTTTCCTATTTCACCAAATGTCAAATTCACTTAGGTGCGTGGTAAGTTCGATTTTATATATAAAAGTATGCTGTTTGGAGTTACAGTGCACAAATCTAAGGTACTAAATTGCGCAGGTTGTCAAAGTTGAAAGTGTCAAAAAATTAAACATGGATATTCGAGTGCCCACAGACACTTAACACTCATCATTACAAACAACAACAAAATATTGAAATTAGAAAAGTAAAGGGGCACTGGATCCACCATTTTCCTCGATTTTTACAGAAATGCGTAGCACTGAACAAAAATGAAAACTCTAATGATATTACATTTAATAGGTGTAATGTGGCATAGACTATTCCTCAAACGTAAACCTTTAAAATGCTTTGCACATGCTGCGACCTGTAATCTGCGGATGCGAATAAACATTTCAAAGTGATTTCTAGAGCAAATATCAAAATTTATTTGTTTTAATTTTCCAATGAAATTAATGAATATTCAAATAAACAAATTTAAATATTTAGTTTTTTTTATTTTCTTCGAACTGTCAAACTTAAATTCACCAAAGACTTATCGAAAATCTGCTTGAAATTTCAATGTAAAATTCGCAGTACTCAACAAAAAGTAAAGAATGAAATGTCAAAATTCGCGATCATTTGATACTTAAGCACAGCACATCATCTATAATATTAGCACACATAGTTTGGAATATTAATTTTGATTACAATTTTAAAAGTTATTTCTATTGGGAGTTATTTCATATAGCCCAGACAAAAGTCTATAATTTCTTTCGCATTTCAAACAATTTTAGTAATCGCCTTCATTACCTTGTCGCTGTTTATAACCATGTACATATGTTCTACATCTCATTTATTGTCAATTGACATGACGAAAATAAATAAGGATGTTCCACAATTCGTTCGAAATGATAATTCTGAATTAGAATATACATATATGTTTGGGACAATGTCAATTTCAATGGCAATGACAATTTATTGCCTAGATGGGCCTTTTATTGTCAAGTAATTTCAGTTGTCAACTGTCAGTATATAAATTAGGACCATTGTCAAATGTTTTTTTGGTCTTTAATTGATATTAGAAACTTTATTTCATTTCTCATATTTTCAACTTTAATTTCAAAGCGGAGCAAGTCATTCAAAATCGTTTTTTGAAAAAAGCGAAACGTCAAAACTGTTACCTCAACGATAGAAATCAATAGGTCTGTTTCTTTACTGTTTGGGAAAAAGTTTTGGCCCGGGCTTGATATTGTTGTTGTAATTTTTGACCAGAAATGAAAAGTAAGGAAACGCATTTGGGATGTTTCTAAATTGTTTCTAGGTAAACGTCACATTTGACAACAAAAATTATCAGTAGTTTGACAAGCAAGAAAAGTCAGTATAGGTAAAATGTTCGGGTTTATTCTTGCTGGAGGGGAAACTAAATAAATTTAAAAAAGCTCATGGCATTTTCTTGCCAGAAAAAAGTAAATAAACACATTTTGGGTAGATTTGGGATACCACGGGATCCCGCGGGCGAGTAAAGAAACAGACCTAATAATTGCCTTATTAATGGCCTTCATGTTCATTCTATTTACTGCAACGCATTCAATCCACTTTGCTTATGTTTCGTGAATTAATTTTAAATTGGTGCTGTTGCCGTCAGTTTTATATTTCTTATTTCAAAATGTAAGCAAACTTTATATTTTTGTTCTTTTTAGTATTTATTTAAAATCTAATACCCACACAGTTCGAGTGAAAATGAAATGTTCATACAAAAGTGACGCCTAGTTCACTGGTGTGAAGTTCACAACTAGAAGTGAGTGAGTACCAAATTATGAAAGCGAAATATGAACCGGTTCTGTAGTTATTTCACACGATAATTTTCATTTCCCAATGTACGACCACATTTTTTCAATTAAAAGTGAGTACAGAGCAGAGTATTAGAAATTCCAAGAATTCCAAGAATTCATGTGAAGAATTAATTTTTGATTCATATTGAATTTTCATGTGTATTTTCAAACGTTTTTATTTTTTATTTCACGGGAAGTGAGTAGGTACATATAAGTAGAAAACATAAGAACATACCAATGCCAATTTTTGTAGGACTTAAAGGCCGATAAAAGCTATTTTGAATCAATAATTCAACAAAGTCCATTAAAATAGTGCTAAGTCCTCTACTTGGCTGTTGTCGTTCAGTAGTATAGTACATATAAAGAATTTGTATTAGTAATAAAAATCTTCTTATAAGAACATACAGTTCGAAAAACAAGAGAAAACAAGAGAATTGAAGCATAAAACTTAAATAAATTCTCGTATATTGTGTGACATCAATCTAGGACGTTATTTGTCCAAATTTTCACACAAGTTATCATGTGTGATAAAAAAAACATCCACATTAAATAAAAGTAGGGCACATTTAAATTGAATCTTGGCCGTAAATACCTTTCAAAAGCAATTAAAAAGTAAATAAATACATCCATTTTTTGTTGATATCATAAATCTTAAATTATCTCCTAACAATCTTCATTTTATTGGGCATTAGGAGCTTTGTTGATTAGTATAATAAAATCATTATTTGTTTTTCCTAACATAAACATCAGCATTATTAATCAATGCAGTAATTCAACATTGCGAAAAAACATCATATTCAACGAGGTCATAATTACAAGTACCTAGTCTCCATAAACATAAATTTATGATTTTGACACAAAAAAATTCAAACCTACAAAATAAAAATGATAGTTCTTTTCCAATTAAACTTTAATTAGCGAATAATAAGATTTTATGGCCATTTATTTTTTTACAAAATTGCAAAATTGCATAACAAGACCATATAGTAATGGTGACGGAAGTTAATGATCGCATGAGTTTTAACCATTATTGTTGCCTTTTGTAACGATTTTACATAGCGCCGCATGCATTTATACTTGACTTGATTATTGTGCAAAGAAAACAAAAAATAAACGGATAAATGATTTTTGATGACATTCATTGCAAAACGTTTACCAACAAAAAGAATTTTTGCACGAACATCTAGAATCACTCATTAGAAACTAATTAAAAAAAAAATATCACTCATACGCCCGAGAAGCCAAGTAGAGAAATGAAAAAAAAAAAGAAATAACAAAGAGGAAATTTTGCAAGTGAGTGAGTATAAGTACTTAACCTATATGGTGTAATTAAAAATGTAACTAGCGCACTTTAAAGGAAGTGTATCTTCATTTACTGTCATAACTGTATTTGTCGTCTCTCAGACATATCGTACTAGATAATATGTAGGTACGTATACAATATTTAGTTCAATTCTACTTTTAAACTATGCTACACCATCACGATATGATGACTGGTATTACTTCGTACACCATATACCATATCAACAACAGTAAAATGAGAAGAAACGGATTTCTCACCTAATTATTAGTAAATGACTGACACACCTTCCACAACAAATTTTAACTGCCAGTCACCACTATCACCATCAGTATAGTAACTGCTTACAAACTAACAAAAGAAGACAAAATGAAGAGGTAAGTATATAGCTAGCTTCTGAAGTCTGAAGCGACTTAGTTTTGAATTAAAATTAAACAACTTAAAAAAAGAAAAAAAAAACTTCAATCCGGATGGAAAAGTTGCGCACGTCCAAAGTCGGTTTTCAATGTTACACGCTCACAGATAAGGAGTGGAGAAAATTGCAGATACAATTCCAAATTGGGAGTTGGCCTTCTGCTGATGGAAAATTAATATAAATAGAGCATGTTGCAATGGTTTTTGGTATTGAATTGAACTGGACTGGACTGTAATATGTACTGGACAGACGACAGTCTGTAATTTCTATGTAAGAGAGTTTGGTTTATGGTGTGTGGTGTGTGGTTGTAGGTTGAATTAAATGTTTGTGTATACAAAGCAATTATTTTGAATGACGTTTACTCTAGAAAGAAAGAGAAAACTACTGACATAATAATATAAATTGGTTTAACAAACAATTTTAATTGACAATAGAGAATAATTGAATACTATAGCACTTCTCTTAAGATTGTAAAATGTATTTTTCATTACAGTAAAATCAAGGGACATTCTAAATTGGATTAGACTCTAGTTAAAATCTTTGTTAAAAAAAATCAAATTGTGATTTAAGATTCTCCACTTAATGGGCTTTGACAATATCCTAAAAATTATAGACTATTTTGAAAAAAGTCATCTGCGTCCCAAATGCATTCGTGCATTCGTGCATGTTCTTAAACTTAAAAGTCTTAAAAGTCTTTTGTTCGAAAACGTAAACTAGAATTTTGCAGCTGTATGTTCGAAAATGTAGTTTTTTGAAATCAAATGTTCGAAATGTTCGAAAACTTAAAATAACAAATAATGTTAAACTTGTTTGAATACTTCAAATGTGTCATTTCATAAAATGATTTGACGTTGATTTAATTTTTTTCAAAAAACGGACATACATAAACACAGTGCGAACATAACTGCCTGTTTACACAGTCGTTTTACTGAAAGTCATTTTGATGAAAAAGTGTTTACACATAAAAAAAACCCTTTCAGTTCAATCTAACCTTCCCTATCTCCTCAAGGCCTTAAAATCCATGTATATCTAACTCACACAAAAAAAAGGTCTTTCACGTTGCACCCGAGAATATTACTTGAATTCCGGCGCATATCGGTGGATTTTGGGTAGAAACTACCCTTTTCGCTTTCACCCACATAAAATCTACCTGTCTTACTCGATGCGCCTTTCAGTAAAACGACTGTGTAAACAGGCATTTAAGAAGGATTCAAAAAGAGCAACTGATGCACATTGGTTTTGAAGTTCCAGATGTCGGTACCACTATTCCACATTTTGTCTTGTAGTTCAGGTTCGGTAAACGAAAGAGTACCTGTCCTTTGCCAGTACCATAACTAAGCAAGAGGCTTTTAAAAGTTGCGTTTCGGTCTTGTTTTTTACTGATCTGTTTGCTTTAACCTATTTGCAAAACGGTAAGTTGTATTACCTCCAATCCAATCATTAAACTTATATAATTAAGCAGGGTTGTATGACCAAACAGCATTCTCCAATTAAGATAAAAACGAGTAAACTGCTTATTTACGTATATTTTCGTGCGATGGGACGTGTTCTCAACGAGTTCTTTTTCTTGGATGGGTCTTATGAAAACATTTGACAATCAAAAACCGTTACAACTCACAGTTATGACGTCAAAAAATGGGCAATAGTTTCGGAATTCCATTTAAGATACTGGGGCCTAGTTTTTTCAGTGCAAGATCATCCCAGATTGAAAGTTAAACTCGATCGAGTTAACTCTTGAAACATGTTTTTTATCAATTAAGATTCCGAGTTAAATCCGAGCTAATTTGACGAATTTTGTGATTAGCGGTTTTTGTTTAGTGATCTTTCTTGCAGATATATGCATCTGACTGTATATTGAAATAGAGGGCCACACTAAGTTAATCACCTTTTCAATAGTGTCGCCGCATAGAATCACCCTCTCTGTTTCAATAGTGAAAGCGCATTTCTATATGATCGCACTGTTATTTGGATAGATTTTTGACAACTGAAACGTAAAGTTAATCGCAAACTGAAAAACTAGCTTCTGGAATAAATTTGGGTTTTCATTAGATTTTGTGGATTTAAATTCTTTACAATTTCCTAATTTTATATTTTGGTTCTGGAGGCCTAATTTCGTGGAGACTGAAAAAAAAAACTTAGCAATTATCTCATGAATTTCCTGCTCGATAATGTCACTTAAAAAATTCACTTTGGCTTTTTCATAAATACATTAAGAAACAAAAGAATAAGCTAATTAACATAAACTATCTTCAATTATTGTCTTATTGATAAAATTTCGCTCTCATTAAAGACAATTCGTATTTAATTTCATTTCATTTACATTTAGAGAGATCAATAAAGCGAAGATCAATTATAGACTAGAAAATTGTTCTCTTCATTGGGTAAAATGAGATTAAAATAACAAAAATAACACCTGATTTTAAAAACTCTTCAACAGTGCGAAGCTGGGATGAGCAAGATACTTTATAACAAAATTGTTTATTATAATAATCAAGTGAAGTAATAGGCTTTTCACACCAAACCCGATGTGAAAAGCAAAAAGTTTTCAAAAACTCGAAAAGCGTTCACACTGAACATTTACAAGTTTTCGTTTGCCATTTCACAAACACCAACTCATCTCCTGCAAAAAAAAACAATAACAAAACATCTCATTTACATAACACACTCAGAATTTCCTTTGTCAGCAGAATTCAGCAGTTTTTTTTACATTCTATTGAGGGCTGGGTGTTTCAAAAGGTTTGTTTAGTTCAACTTTGAATTTCAACTAGCTTTCGAGAGGTTTTATATAAAACTTTTGGTTTACGAAAACTTGTGGTTTATCAAAAATGTATGGTAAAACTTGAGTTTTCGATTAAGTTTTCCGCCAAAACCGATAATTTCCCGAAAACCGCGTTTTGGGCTTGGTGTGAAAAGGCTATAAATACGATATATTCGAGAGTTTTGATAAAATTCAAAATAAAAGGTTTTGTTGCAAAAATTTAACTGAAAATAATATTTTAAATGTTTTGTTTGAATCTAGTAGAAGAGCTCTTGAAAAAAAAAAAAAACAATGGCGGAAAATTTTAAATAACCTATTAGCATATTACTAGTAAGCAATTCTCTAAATTTAGTAGCTCTTCTAAAACTTTAATCCTTTTTTTTCGTTTTACTAACTAGTATAATAATAATTCCCTTTTATTAAAAACGTTTCATCTGAACACGTCCAAATAATGACAGTTTTTGAAAGAAAAACAAAGCAAATAAACCTAAATCTAAACCTAAATAGCGAAAAACAATTAGCACACGAAATATAAAAAAAACACTATTTAACTCTTTCAAATAAAATTGCCAAGAAATTTTTATCGAGGAAAATGACAGCTGATGTTATATGGATTTAGCAAGCTACTAAAAGTTAAAATATCCATTTTGTGATTTTAACTTTAGTAAAATGTTAAGAGATAGTATAAGGTGCTAAAATCGCTTAAAATTAGCAAAATATTCTTTTTAACTTAGTAACTTACTAAATTGGCTTTAACATTATTTTAAATCGTTTAAAATTTTGAGCTAATGTTTTTTTTTTCATTTTATTAGAAAAAACTTTAGATCTTAATATTTTATTAAAAGATTCTGTCCAAAAATCACCAGATCTTCTAATTTCAAATTAAAATCAGAATTAACCAGAAAATACGGAGATTAAGTACCTTAGAATCTTTTCTTACTTTTATTTTACAATTCCATAATGATTCGATAATATTTCGAAGGGCATCAAGACATTCTTTTCTTCATACGCCATGCACTTCCTTTATATATTTTCACACAAGCAAACCTGTTTCCTTAACATATTGCATTAAATTCAAGGCTGAAATAAAGACTTTAAATGCATCTTTGTTTCTGTTCTTTGTTTTACCTAAACCTTCTTTTGAAAGTGCATCTTGTCTTCAACGAAAACAAGGTCGAATTGTGGTAAATACAGTTTCACATTATTTCATTTAATTGTCTCTTTTACAGTCATGCCCAAATAAGTTAAAAAAATAATTAAAGAATAAAACTTCTAAAAACATTCTTTAGAGGAGTAGTTGAAGCTTGTTTCAAGTCGTTGAAGACAGGATGCAATTTCAAAAAAGGTTTAAGTAAAACAAAGAACAGAAATAATGTTACATTCGTCTTTATTTCAGCCTTCGAATTAATTCGTATGTTACTATATAGAGGAATAATTAGCGTTTAAAAATTTTAATAATGGCAAAGCTATTGGAAATACCTTTTTAAAAGATTATTTTCTGTAATGAACTTTTGATTCAATGTTGATATTTTCGAAAAGGTAACTGTCTCTTAGAAGTCTTTACCTAAACAAATACAAATGATTGGCCACTCTTCCAAAGTTCCCCGAACGTCCTGATTCAACAATGAGTCAAAACTAAAGCGAAAAGTTTGTCAAACTAAAATTGAGCATAACAGATTAAGCACCACTTAAGGATTCTACTGGTCGGTCTGGGAGTCGTGAAATAGCTATAACTCCAGCCTATAAACTTGATGATAACTTAATCAAGTGGTTGTAGTTTCATTCAAACTTTCAGTTCTAATATAAGTGTCTCGAAAGCTTTGCAGCCAAATTGCTATAGTGTGTATTACATAAAAAAAACTCCTTTCAAAACACATTCACTTTCTATATATGTACATCTTCCTATTTCATAAATCATAATCATCAAACAATATGTTTCCTTTCTCTTGCTTCTTAAAAAAAAAAAACTACAAAAAACAACAATATTAAACAAGTTCAATTAAATCCAAGAGTTAACACAAAAACAAATTAAATAAAAATCAATCTTTCACTTCATAAAACAAAGCAAAGCAAAAAAATAAAATCCTTCATCTTCTAAAAATAAAAATAAAGGTAGGTACAAAACAGCAATACTCAGATACTTTCCATATTCAGTAGCATCACACTTAAAGGAACTGGTAACACAAACAAATGAAAACAAAAAAAATCACCAATTAATATATCGATTTCACTTTACACATCTTGTTGTTATTTAAAAAAAAATAAAATAAACCAAAACAAAAATATATTAAAACTATCTCCGTTTAAAGGTTTTTCTTGTAAAAAATTGTAAATTGTTTTTTTTGTTTTTTTTTATTACAATTTTTATTCATCAGTTAACAAGTTTTCGCGCATATTAAATATTTTCGGACGCGTGAAATTCTTTTTCATCTGCTATCGTTGTGTCGTGTCATATATATATATGTATATATTGTGAGTGGCGGCTGCGGCGGCGGCAAAAGCCTGCCAAGCCAGTTGCACCACACGCAAATAAAATGAATCTTAAGCCCCCAGGAGGAAAAGTTTTCACTATCAATTTTTAAAGAGAGTGGATTGACAAGGAGCCACACAATACTAATAATAAGCAACCTAACCATTCATCCACCATCATCATAATCATCATCGTCATTATCATTATCATAATCATAATCAAGACCGTCACATCCTCAGGCTTCAATCTTTTGTGTTTATTTACATTTTTTTTCTTTCTATGGTCGTTAAAACTGAAGGAGTTGCCGCATAATGCGGCATGTCCAAGAGGCACTTGCTCCATTAGATTGTTGTTTGTGTGGTGCATTCCATGCAAGGCATCCAGATAATGATGCATTGACTAGGTCGTTTGGTTTTACATGGGACTTCAACCATCATTGCCGCCATAGTCTTCGTTGGACTTATGAGTTGCTCATGAGTTGCTCAAAAGTTGATGAGTGAGGTTGTTGGGAAGAGGAGGGGGAAGGAGAAGGAAAAGATTTCAAAATCACCACAAATGGATTGAATTGCACAAACACTACTTGTTTGCAGAATCCGGGTCAAAAACCGCAAAGGATGACAACCACACCAAAATGTTAAAGAGTCTACTATATATACAACACCTGCTGTTTATCAAGACAGACTACGCCGAAGACGACTTCGACTTCGATTTCGACGACGACGATGAAGAAGAAGAAGAAGAAGACGACGACGACCATCAAGACGAAGAAGTTGGAGACGATTAGAAATCTTGCAATTCCGAAGCCCCCCACAAAGATCACTTGTCATCTCTCGTTCCATTATCCATTCAATGCGAGTGTCCCGTCTTCAACGTTCAACCCACCATCATATATATATCGGCTTGGCAACTTGGTATTCCACGAAAGAAAGTCAACGTATCTTAATCGTGCTGTACGAGTACCAGTACGGAGATGGGTTCTGTCTGTAAGTACATACATACATAAATGTTTGCCAAGAAGAGTGACACTATTGTCAAGACGAGGTGTTATGGCGTTGGCATACTTGGCACTTGGCCTCTGAGCTATTTAAGCACTTTAATAAACAAAGATGGACAAGGCGAGACGAGCCGAGACGAAAAAATAAATTCTTGATCGCACATTTTGTATCGTTTATGTTTACAAATGGCAAGTGTATCTTTTTTTTTCAAAAAAAAAAAAAAAAATTAGTCCGTCACGTTTTTTCGTTTTGATTTTGATACTTAATTTTTTTTTTAGAATATTATCACAAAGTCTTTTTTTGTTTGTTTGGTTGTTTTTCTTAAATTAAGTTTTAAAAGTTAAACAATTCCTACCTTTCGCTTTTTTTTTTAAATAAATAAAGAAACAATCCAATAAGAGCACTTTTTTTATAGCACAATCACTTAAACGATGGTTTATATCCTTTTGATTTTTTATAGCAAGTCGTTCAGTTATATAAGTGGTAGAGGTAATCCCAAACAGAACGATGATCTTTAACAAACTGATCGTTGCGGCTAGCAAGTCTGGGTTTATAGCTGTCCCCAAAGACAAAAAGTCTGCATTGGAATTATTGAAGCTCCATTGGAACATCTTTGCATGCCCAGCCAAACCAAACAATCATGACCAACATCAAACAGAGCCCATCTCAAACCTATTTTGGCATCACGATTCACAATTCACGATTCAAAAGAGTATAAGTATTTAAGGCTTTGCTGAATATGTTCGATGTTGTTGGGAATTTTTTGTGCCTCTTGTGTTTTAAAAAAAAATCCATGGTATAGAGTGTTATGGGATCAGGGGGAATTTGCCCAATTTTTCTTATAGGAGGAGGCTTTGGCGTTATTTTAGATCTTATTAATTTTCATGGCTGACTTGTTACACACAATTGTTGTTCTTTAAGGTGAAAATTGATTGCCACGCCCCTTGAATATGAAATCTGAAATTTACAATTTTTCATTGCACTACGTTCTACCAAATTTTACCATTCTACCAAAGAGTACTGCGTATAAATAAGAATAAGAATTCTAAGAAAGTGGGTGGATGCTACGCCCATTGAATGAAAAATCTCAAGTTTTTAATTTTTAACTTTGTATGCAAGTTCTGTCGTTCTACGTAATTTCATAATTCTACAACAATAAAAAATGTTCAATATAATTGATAATAATTCAAATAAATTGGGTAGATGCCACGCCTCCTGAATGAAAAAATGTGAAGTTTTCAGTTTTTAACTTTGTACGAACTATAAATCCCTTTGCTTTACCAATTTTCATCATTCTTCAACTATCAGAAGTAGTCCTTATAAATTATAACAATTGTTAGCAAATGGGCAGATACCACGCCCACATAAATAAGCAAAAACATCAAATTTTTATTTCTACATACGACAAGGCTTACCTTTGTGCGACTTTGTGGCGTCGGGAAGCGCTCCGCATAGTTTTGATGATCTGTCAGCTAGCTGTCACTGAGTCAGTGACACTGGTCAGTTACGGTTTTTGAATTTTTATATTTTAGAAACCACTAATGTTATACAGTGTTGAAATCTATGTCGAATTCCTTTCAACAATAGCACGGGCCAATTTCACAGAACATACATCACAGAAATGTATGTGACTTAAAATAGGCTCCATATGAGTGGAGTGGGCGTAAATTTTAATTTTTTTTAATTATGCGTTTTCTAAGTTGACGCATAGTTTTTCTAAAAATTCAAAATTTACACTGAGCCATCTTTGGCGACTACTTTAAGGTACATGTATGTAATGTATGTTCCGTGAAATAGGCGAAATTGAAGTTTCTGACTTAATTGTTACTGGAGTTAGACGGCGGCGGGGGTTAAAAATTGAATAATGGCTTGAGAAAGGGGTTAGTGCAGCGAACTTTTCTGGGTAATACCTTGGCCTTTGATTCTGTTTACATTATATTTTTTAATTCAAACAAAATATTAACAACAAGTAAAAATGTTTGTAAGTTTTTTTATATTTTAATTAGGGAAAAAGGAAATTATGATAAATATTTTTGGGAAATTTCATAAATTTTAATCCAAGCACTGATTGTTAGAAATATTAAACCAAAGTTGAGTATGTTCCATGTACTTGTTGCAGCTTGTGTATCTTTTGTGTTGCTTTTAGCATTGGCTTGGCTTGAAAGTATAGTGTATAGTTCAAATCAAATAATGCATTTTGATTATACATATTGGGGTAGACCTAAGGCGGGTGGAATTATATAATGCGGTTCATTATGATGCGTTGAATTGGGAAAGGTTTGTATTTTTTTTTTCGAGTTGTATTTTTTTTCTTCTAACTCAGCTTAGGTTGATTTATTTCTTTCAATATATATATAAATAAATAAGTTGCAATCCAAATTAACATTGTCACGCGATGAAGTGATTTTTTTTTTATTATTTTCATCTGTTAATTTGATTCTATCTTAAATGAGGTGAGATTTATGATGTAGATGTTGATGACATGCGACACCCTTTGCTTGATAGTATAATAAAAATAATTATCATTAATATAATACATTATGTTGGTGTGTATGAGAGTTTTGTGCAAGAATATTATAGTCAACACCTGAGGTATAATGATGATTATATTATTTTTCTGTACATTTTTATGAGTTTCGTGGAAAGAATAGGACTCTTTGACGTATATGTAGGAAAGAATAAATTAGGTAAATGTTAAAACAATAATATTCATGTGTGTATTGTTTGTAGCATATAATTATAATGAAACATTGTTTTATTACTTAGAAAGACTTATTAGATTTTATGTAATACAATAATTAATTTATTATTATACACAGATACAATTTACATATATAATATCGAAAGGTTCTGGAAAACAATGAAAGTAAATAATTTGTTTTAACTCACTGAATAAATAATTTCATTGAAAGAATTTGTTTCTCACGAATACAAAATAATAATACATATATATATGTAAGGGTTTAAATAAGATAATATTTTTTAAGAGAAATTTGCATAGAACAATTCTTATTTTGTAGTGCATAGTTTTAAAAAGACTTCCCCAAAAAATTTGTTTGTGAAAGCGTGAGAATTCATAAATTCGACTTGTTGGTGGTTTAATCTGGATTAAACGAATAAATATTTCTGACAGATATGTACATCAGAACAAAAACATAAATGTTAAAAATAGCCAAGTTCTTTTTTATAAAAATCTGTATGTAACAACTCAGCCGTGAAAAGTAGTGAAATCTTAAAGTATGCCAAGTTCTAACTTTATGAAGGTTTAATATCATAGTACCTGAAGGTTTAATATCATAGTACCTGGGAGAACGAGCTTCGCTCGGCTTATTCTAATTGAAAAAAGTGAAAAATGTATGAGAAATATAGACATGGCAGTTAATAGAAAACAACATATGTTATTTGTGTTTCTTATTTTGATTTTTGATAATTTGAAACGTCTTTTTCAAGACTTTCAAATATATTAAGAGATACAAAATAATAACAAATATTTATAGATACATAGATATAAAATCTTAGTTTATTTTAAATAATTTTTTTTTTAGGATTATCTAAATAGACCTGAAGATGAAGCACGTAAACACGTGCGAAACGCCGTCTATTTAAAAAAAGCAAGTTAAACAAAGAAGACCTGAAGCCCGCAAAAATAGAATTTAAATACTGTTTTATAAACTCTATAAATAGCGATTAGGAACAAAAGAGACAAAAACACGCCTATTTACGTTTTCACCAAGTAGTCCAGTAGGAACGAAGGAAATTAAATGCAAAATTTATGGTTAATGTTTAAAGCTAAAAACGAAGAACGGGTCGTTTTTCTGTAGAAATATAGGATATAGGTACTTCGCAGTAAAATATATTTGCAACAATAATTTAAGATAACAATCAATAAGAAGCAATTCCAAATGCATCACAATTACACCTACACACAAATTATAGTGTTTCCTCTGAAAATAAAAATATGTCACATAGCTAATTGACAGTAACCCATAGACAATTAATTATTTTTTCGAACTAAAATCGATTCCAAGCACTTTTCACTTACCCATACAAATTTTATAATTTTGTCGAACAAAAAAATGTTCCACATACGTCTAAGTGACCCATAATAAAATAGATTTTCTTCGAAAATTATACAATAATTCTTCCTTTCCCATATACAGGGTGTCCCGAAATCACCGCCTCAGAAGAAAACCAAGAGTTTCTGAGGTCATTTTAAGTCGAAAACAAAATCATCAAAATTGAAAAAACTAAAGCTTAGCTCCTCTTTTAAAAATAAAATTGCATCGTTAGACTTAAAATAGAATTCAGCATCCTTTGGCACCTCCTTATAAGGTCTGGATGATACTAAAAAATTTCATGCAAATCGTTGGATCCGTTTCGGATATTTTTTGTTTTTCAATTTTTCTCACTCATAAGAATGAACTCTAAAACTTTTACTCAAATAGTTTGAGTAGCTTCCGAGAAATAGAAATAATAAAAGTAGTAGTAGTAGTAGGCGGATTTTATTAAAATCAATTTTCAATTTTTTTCTTGTTCATATCTAAAAATAAACTGAAAATTTCGAATTGTGTTCGAGAAACCAAAAACTAATAAAATAGGGTGTGGCAGTAGGCGAATTCTACATATTTCTTTTAAAATTTTGTTCCTACTTATAAAAGAGAACGCTCACTGAAAATTTTATGCAAATTGTCGGAGCCGTTTCCGATAAACTAAAAACGACAAAAGTGGACGGAGCAGTGGGCGGATTTCACTAAACTTTTCTTAACTTTTTTCTTCTTATTGAGGAGAAAAAACTCTGAAAAATTCATTAAAATGGCTAGTTCCGTTTTCGAGAAACCAAGCAATAATAAAAGTGGGCGTGGCAGTGTGTGGATTTTAGTAAAAGAATTTTTAAATTTTTTGTTATAAGAATAAACTCTTAGAACCTCATTGAAATCGTTTGAATTGTTTAAGAGAAACTTAGAATTGATAAAAGTGGGCGTGGCAGTCATAGAATTTTACTAAATATATTTTTTTATTTTTTTTCTCGATCATAACAATAAACACTGAAAATTTCATCCGAATCGTTGGAGCCGTTTTCGAATAGCCAATAACTAATAACAGTGGGCGTGGTAGTAGGCGGATTTTACTGATTTTATTTTTTGAATTTTTTTCTTACCCATGAAAGTAAACTCTGAAAATTTTATTCAAATCGCTTGAGCCGTTTCCGAGTAATAAAGATATTTCAGACCGATTCCGTCATACTTAAAAGTAAGAAAAGTGGGCGCGGGGTGGGCGGATTTTACTAAATTTTATTTTTTATTTTTTTTCTCGTTCATCGTAATAAACTCTGAAAATGTTATCAAAATCGTTGGAGCCATTTCCGAGAAATCAAATATATATAAATATATAAATATATAAATATATAAATATATAAATATATAAATATATAAATATATAAATATATAAATATATAAATATATAAATATATAAATATACCAGAATAACTCGTTTAAAGTAATAAGATATTTTAAGTAAAGTTATATTGAAACAACTCAAAGTTATACGAGTAATTTATTATTTAATAATTACTGACTAAAATTTTGTGGGTATACTTTGCAAATTTTCTTTTTATTACGCACAATTCAAAACGTTTTGAAAACTTGACAATTGAACCCACCAAATTTTAGTCAGTAATTATTCTACAACAGCAGAAGTGCTTTATATAATTGGTAAAAATTCTGTGAAAATGGGCGGATACCACGCCCCATGAATGGAAAACCTAAAATATTTTATTTTTGCTTTGGTATGCACTTCAAACTTTATCGCTGTACCAATTTTCATTATTCTCTAAAGCAATCAGAAGTGCTCCATTTAATTGATCGTAATTCTGAGAATGTAGGCGGATACCACTCCCCTTGAATGTAAAACTTAAAATATAAAATTATTTTATTTTTATTCACTTCAAGCCCTACTGCTCTACCAAATTCATCATTTTAAAGCAATTGAAAGTACTCCATATAATTGATAACAATTCTGAGAAAGTGGGCGGATACCACGCCTCCTGAATGAAAAAACTCAAATTTTATATTTTTTTTCTTTCTATGCAGTTCAAACCCTACCGCTCTACCAAATTTCATCATTCTACGGCAGTTGGAAGTGCTCCATTCAATTGATCGCAATTCTGAGAAAGTAGGTAGATTCCCCGCCTCTTGTATGGAAATCCTCAGATATTCGATTTTTTCCTTTGTATGCACTATAAGACCTATCGCTGTGCGAAATTAGAAGATTCTGCGATGTCGGGAAGTGCCCCATAATTTTGATGATATGTCAGTGAGTGAGTGATACAGTCAGTCAGTTACGGTTTTCAAGTTTTTGAAGTCCTATATCTCTATATACCTTCGTTTCGTATTGTAACAGCAAACGAATTAAGTGTCTTAAATTTTAATTATTGGCTTTAATCTATTTTTTTGAACAAATAATCAAAAACATTAAGGTTTGCAAATTCAAATGTCGTCGCCACGACAAATTCACGTTGGTGTGGGGGATCCTTAACTCGGAGCAATTTTTTCAAAATGATTTTTTGAACATACGAATCACTTCTTTTGTTTTTGGTAAACAAAATAGCATCTTGAAGAAGATTCCTCTGCACTCTTCGAAAACTTCAAAGTGGGTATAACCGAACACTTGTAAATCATACGACATGTAATCACCAACTGTCGCACTGAAAACTTTGTATTTGATGTTAAATCAATATTTTAGTTAGAGAAAAACTTTCACCACATTAATTTAATTTTTTTCTTTGAAGTAATTAAAAAACTTAAATTATGTGTCAGAAGAACTCCCAAATAAAACTCCTGTATGACGTCGATGTATGTGTATTATTAATAAACCAGCAAAAGTTGAATTAAACATAATTTTAAAATGTCCTCCATGCAGATGAGAGCAGCAATAGCCAATATTCTTAAAAACTGTGAGATTGGGTTACGTTCGCATATAGAGGAAACATAATACATACTCATATAGTGCTTAGAGCGGTGCACATTGTAATTTTCGGCCGAATAATCGAGTCCTCGTTGCGCTCGCTCGAACATTAAAGGCCAGTTTGTTCACACGTGATCATCTTTAATCAAGGATTATTGCAATTGGTATAACATCGATTGTGCATGTTAACCAAAATTTTTATCAAGGAATCCAAAATTTTAGTTGTTAATAATGGAAATAACAAATCAGCCGATTTCGGTTGATGTACGCCATTTAATTCGAACCTGTCGTGGTGCAGATTTAACCCACTCTGAACAAACTGGCCTTAAGTGGTGCAGACAGATCCTATTTCAATTGCTGATTGAATTTTTCAAAAAAAAAGATAAACTTATATTCATTTAATTGTTCAAAAAAACACAAAAAATTAAGCAAAGCACCTTCATTATACTAATGTGTATGAAAAGTTCAGTACTATATACTACCTCATTTAATTTTTTGTTTGACCTGGGGGGTTTTAATAAAATATTGGTAGTTTTTAACATTTTTTAACTAGTACCGCAAATACAATCCAAAAAAAAAAATAAGAAATTTCAGAGATATTTCTCACTCAAAAAATGAGCAAGCGAATCCAAGATTTTTTTCCTCAGAGTTTTGACAGCAAAGCAGAAAATTTTGGTGAGGATTCCTTTTCATGTAACTGAGATCGCCGAGATCTCCGAGACCTTCCTGCACATGTCTAATTTCAAATGTCAAAAATCTATCAAAATCAAAGGGCAACGCTATGGAAATGTAGTTTCTCTATCGAGACAGAGTGGGCGATACTAAGCGAAATCTTGGTAAGTTACGATTTCAGTAGAGTCGCCTATTTATTTCGATAGTGTTCGATAAACACGAATCCGTAAAAATGTTCTATTCCGCGAATCCAGAGTTAACTCATGTAAACTCGAAATTGATTGAAAAGCATTTTTCTGGAGTTACTTCGTATTAAACTCAGAAACTGGGATTATATCGCACTAACTCCAGCTGAACAGGCAGTGACAGTTCAGCAAAAAAGTAAGCAAACATGCCATTTTCACATATGTAATTGTCAAAGTGACATTTGGAATTAGTTAGGTAGGTAATAAAAAGATAAAATAGGCTTTTGTGGATATTTATTTTAATAAAATGTCAAAAAGATATTACGATCATAACTTATTTAAAATTTGAAAAATCCTGTTTTTAATTATATTAAAATAATTCGTCCAAATTGGAGCTAAATTTCGTCTTGGTTATCGAAGAAAACACTTTTATAATACCTATTAATATCCTGCAGGGCTTGAGAAAAAAATTCGATTACTCTTTACAATTGTGTACAATGTACCTACAGTAAATGACCTTCGTTTAAAGTTCAAAATAATTTTGCTCTCTTCAACGCATTTAACCTTCAGACCCCTGATTTGAGACAAGAAATTCAAAATTGCATACACGCCAACACCGCGTATCTAATTTGTATTGCACGAACAAAAATATAAAAATAAACAAAAAGAATTAAAATAAAACCATCACATTCACCAAACTTGATTCGCTTGATTTGATGTCACTTTCATGACTTGCGCTCCTGCGTTTTTATTCACATTTTATGCATTTTTATTCAAATTCAAAATTTATCTTTCATTCATCCTCCTATAATACTTATATACTCGTACCTATGGTAAAGTTGTATCTATTGCCCATGAAGTTGTTACTGGTGAAGGAAAGTAAAAGTTAAAGTTACCTATTACCTACACTCCTCGAAGAGCTAGGGGTATATTCATACTTATTGGTACTTACAAGCACGTTGAGGTTTCTAAATCTTTAAGCCCAAGTGACTAGGTACACTATGAGATGTATATCTTAGAGATATAGATACAAAAAAAAAAAAAACGTGATTTCACTTCTTTTTTTGTCTTGTAAATTTATAGTTTCAAGATAAAACTTGCATCGTCACCGTACGATGACCGTGAATTATTATTTTTTAATAACTACTTTGACTTTGAGATAGTAGGTACGTACCTTTACCTACCTATTCTCCATCATGCAGATATTCATACCATCAGAAAAAAAGAATACACAATAGGCTGCAGGGTAGACAAGACAGAAAAAAGAAGAATATCTAACAAATATAATTAACTGAAGGATGACAAAAAGTGTATATTTAAATGTAAGTAGATATACAACCCAATCAAAGCAGACAATATAAGGGCCAGTTTTTCAGTCCCTGAGGTAATCCAGAGTTAGTAAATTCTACAAATATAGATTTTCGATAAGATTATTTCATTTTTAATATAATAGTTAACAAATCTTCAAATACAATCCTAAAAAAAAGAAATGTCAGAGATATTTCTCACTCAACAAAGCGAATCCAAGATTTTTTTCCTCAGAGTTTTGACAGCAAAGCAGAGAAATTTTGGTGAGGATTCCTTTTCATGTAACTGAAATCGCTGAGATCTTCCTGAACATGCCTAATTTCAAATGTCAAAAATCTATCAAAATCAAAGGGCAACGCTATGGAAATGTAGTTTCTCTATCGAGACAGAGAGGGCGATACTAAGCGAAATCTTGGTAAGTTACGATTTCAGTAGAGTCGCCTATTTATTTCGATAGTGTTCGATAAACACGAATCCGTGAAAATGTTCTATTCCGCGAATCCGTTAACTCATGTAAACTCGAAATTGCCTGAAAAGCATTTTTCTGGATTTACTTCGTATTAAACTCAGAAATTGGGATTATATCGCACTATAAAACTTGACATTAATTGGTTTGGTTAACGCCCGACAACCACAAAAGGCTTGCAAATCGGTCATACGAAAAATATGTTAACTATCAATGGAAAACGATTGCAGTATACAAAAACTTGATTATTTTGAGATTAGACATCTTGCAAATGTCATCTGCATATATGTAATAAACTAAGTTTGTGTCATTTGACATCTACAAAATGACATCTATCAAAAAATAATGGCGGTGACATTTGGTTATGTTCAGTTAACTAACTAATCATACTTTTCTCCATACAAAAATTTGTACTGCAATCTTTTTTAGATGCAAAAGTGAAAATGTTTTGGCAGGGGATTATTATGTTAATGCAATTTGGAGGATAATAATAATGATGACAACTTATCAAATTTCAAATTTCAATCTTCAATTGAATTATTAAAACATAGCCTTCATTATTATTCAAATTAACGATAATTAACCTAGAACTAATTATTTAACGCAATTAATTTCAAGAGTCGAGTATTTATGTATCGTATATGTACATATTTAGCTATTTACAAATAAATTCTATATTCTCCAGATGATGCAGATATACTTTCAATTTACTTATGCATATACGAGTACATTGGCGGCGCGGTGGCTATAAGGTCAGACAATCGCTTTTTGAAGATGTTTCTGACTTACATATATAGGCAAACAAAAAAATGATCAACAAAATAACTGGTTGATTTTTTTTTTTAATAACTAATAACTTATAGTGTGGCATCATCAACATCTCCCATCAGAGCACAGCAGTCAACCTCGGACCAAGCATAGATTAAATGATCGACCTAGTTTTGCGCCTGAGAGATATATGTATAGGTTCATACACCATAAATAATAATCTTAAGATGTTTCATATATAAATGCATCACGTGAATTGCATTTCTATCTTCATTAAACATATATTTGATTAATTTGCTGTGAAACGTAATAAAATCAATTATTTAACTATATTTTGAAATATTAATAAAAAATCAAAAAAAAGAAAATAATACGAAGAAAACATTTCAACAGAGCTTCTTGGTCATGTAGTTATAATTTATTATCGACTTCCTATAACTTCCTTAACATCTTTCATGAAGATCACAATACCAGGGCCGTATCTTGTATCTTAAATTCCGCTCAGAGGGAGAAGTGCAAATTAAATATTAAGTCAGATTAAATCAGAAGCATTTCTTCAGTCTAGAATTAACTATTTAGACAAAAATGAAAAAAAAAATCCACTATTTATTTCTTATTAATATCTTAACGTTAAATTTAAAATTATTTCACTTTAATTTCTGAGTGAACTTCTTCTAAATGTATCGATCGACTTCCACTATAATATATTTTTTCTTCTCTCTCTCTCTCTCTCTCTCTCTCTCTCTCTCTCTCTCTCTCTCTCTCTCTCTCTCTCTCTCTCTCTCTCTAACTTAACGATCAATTCTTCTTTTATCTTTCGTTAAGTTTCTGTCATTTCGCAATTCCCAATTAGATATGTTCGTTTTGTTGTGTCATTTGATCTTTCATAGTTTCTTATACTTATAGACATGTTTATTTTACTGTGTCTGTTTGTTGCAAACACATTGCGAGGACATAACTCCAATTTTCAGTTGTTAAAAAACGCATAGACAAACGCGACGCACAGACGCAATTACAAAACCCATTTTCGTACTTCATTGTAGTACTAATTTTTACTATACAACCTCGATATTTTTGTTTAAAATACTTGATTATCAAGCAAATAAAAATAAAATCTTTTGAGGAGGTTATAACACACAGAAAAATAAAATCGAGAGTTTTTTTTCGGTGGTTTAAAAAAATGTATTAAATATTACGTAGTAAAGTTAAAAAATTACAGAGTTCACTATGTTACTATTCTAACGTAGTCGACTCGATTACAATAAATTGTTTAAAATAAAAACCTTAAAGTTTATATAAATGTAGACACTTGGTTATGATTTTCAATTTTAAAGATCGTTTGTTTAATCGAGTTGACTCGTATAATTTAACCTGGTGAGTTTGCAGGTTGTAAATTATAACAATGTTTGTTATTTAACTTAATCGAGGTATAACTTGTTTTCAACCGGCTATTTATCTGCGTGAAGGCACTCATATTTATTAGATCCTCCCAATACCCGCATCTGGATAACAATTAATAGCTAAACAAAACACAGACCTCTTTTGTGCACAAAAAGTGAAAACTCTTACTTACTATACGGAAGAGGTTTCTTATATGTGTTGTTGTTATTATAAGTACAAAAATGAAATTCAAAAAGATGCCTCATAGTTATGCTACACACAAGAAGCAAATAAACTTCTGTAAATCCATACCTATATACCATTGTTATATAGCTATATCTGTCAAACATTATTAACCATTGGGCTGGGTGCCAAAGAGGTATTAGGCAATACTCATGGTATAATTGTAAATAACTAGTAATATATGGAAGATTATAAAGTGTAAAGATTATCCCACGCTTATATGTACAGGAGTGTTTTTATTACTCAGTGCGCTTAGGGGCATTTGACCGAAAGTGAAAATAAAAATTAATAATATTATGTTGAATAGAAAAGTGGTAGTTAATAAGATGGTTTTAGAGTCAATATAAGTTTGTTAAGTTGAGTTTTGAATGCAAACAAGGTAGTTGAAATGGAGTTAATAGAAAAATAATATATTAATATAAACTCAATGGTATATTTGACTGCAAAAATTTTTTTTTTTTTTGTTTACCAAAAGAGTTGTTATATAGTCATGGATCGTTTAAGTTGAAAGCTCAAGTATCAGACATTATAACTTATGACTTTTTAATTATTATTTCCTTAAAGATATTTATTTTAATCGTACTTGAGTTTGAAGCCATTCATCAACATTATCCAACCTTAATGTTCAATGTTTAATGAATATAATAATTTTTGATTTGGGATTAAGATTGTGTTTTTGATTTTAACACGGAAAAAAAGTTTTATACCAATCGGTGGATAATTAATGAATGAAAATATATCGGGCACCAACCACCATTTGTTTCGTAAGTGACAAAATTTTTTAAAACCTTAGTTATTTCATAATCATTAAAACTAATTGGAATAAATAATCAAGTTTAAGCAAATCCGTTAGACCAGTAATAAGAAAATATTTAATGCCTCATTTATACGAGCAACAAAATATCATTAATTGTGTCATTTTATACTAATTTTTAGCCATAAAACAGGGTAGAAAGCAAAAATCTAGAAAGCAAAAATCTCAAAAGTAAAAAATCTCGAAAACAAAAATCTAGAATTGAGAAAATTCGCGAGCGCGAATCGTAACCACTGTCTCAAAAATTAATAAATTAATTCTAGATAACTAATTTTTTTTTATTTTATAAAACACACAAAATTTCAATGAAAATTTATTTTCTTAAATTTTTGACTTTTCACAAGCGACGCTAAAACGTCGACGTTAAAAAAAATAAAAAATCCTCTGTCCATCTGACATTTTACTACACGATGTTATGTGATGCCAGCGGCTCCTGCATATAATAACCATATTGAGTCATCGTTAACTAACACAACTATACATATAATCACAAGTGAGCGCAGAAAATAAATTGTAAAGGGTGTTTTTTTTAGACGTGGGGTTTTCAATCTGGCAATCTTTTTTCGAAGTTAGTATTTTTGACAGCTGATTTATGTTTAGTTTGGTTTGCCATTTCATTATGAATAGACTTACTCCTGAACAACGTTTGCAAATCGTGCAAATTTATTACCAAAATAATGGTTCGTTTTCGGTGCGTCCAATATTCGGTCGACATAATCGCCCAGCAGAGTCGGTAATTCGAGCAACAATGGATCGGTTTCGCACCACGTTTACTCTAGTGGAAAATGCGCATCCTCAGAGACGCCGTACAGTGCGCACCGAAGACGCTATTGCTGCTGTGGAGCAGAGTATCGAAAAAGACCCGAATGAGTCGATCCGCCATCGCACGCAACAATTAAAGCTGTGCCCATCCACTTTATGAAAGATTTTGCCACCCGCGGTGGCCACTTGCCCGAAATCATTTTTAAAACATAATGGCAAACCCTTATCTTTATAACAAAGCTAAATTCTTGGCCATAACATTAAATTATATGCGTTTTATTTTCACTTGAAAAACACCCTTTATAATAAACTGAATATATAATGAGTTTTATTTGAGTTTAAACACCTTAAATAGGTAAAAAAAATCCCGAATAATTTATAGTCTTTCGAGATTTTTGTTCATTCTTGATTTTTGTGCTTTCGAAATTTTTTGTTTCTAGATTAAAAATTTTTTTCGAGATTTGTTGCATTGGAAAATAGGTCATGATACCCATAAAACAATTGATTATTATTTGTTATAATCTTGTTTTAATGACAAACAATTGGTATAAAATGACACAAATAATGAAATTTTGTCACTAGTTAAATGAAGAGAAAATATGAGTAAAATGTACGCTCACCATTTTGTATTTTTCCCTTCACTATAAGAGCAGATTATACACCAGTTTATACCAATCACCAGATAAATAAAGAACATATTATGTTTGATGCAATTAATGTGGAGACAAGGACATAGAATTTACAATTTTGCAGGCTTAAAGTTAAATAGAATGTAGACAGAATAGAATTTAAACCAGTTTATGTATATTAATCACCAGATAAATAAACAATATATTTTTGATGCAATTGATGCCTGAAATTCTCAACCGTTTAAGCTTAAAGCCGATTTTTAAATAGGAGACTTCTTTGACTAAATACTCACTATATTTGGTCTATTTGGTAACGTGAAATTTATTGCGAATTTGCACAAATTTCCACAAAATTTCACAATTTACTGCCAAAACCCGTAGAAATAAAAAACTCGGTTTTGTGAAATTTGTTGAAAAAAGTTACCAAACAGGCATATTATGTGTGCAAATATTTTATTTACATCAAAATATAATTTGTTTACCATCTGTCAAACGAATCAGTTATCAAATTTCATTTCAGTTTGGATATGGTGCCTCGATTTGAATGCTTTCCATTGATATGTACATAGAACTAAATTAGCCAGTTCACTTTTCTGAGATCTCACTGAGCGAATTTCTGTCAGCTACACTGAGGAGAAGGAGCTACCTGGACAAAATTTTATCTTTAGAAGTCAAAAGCACTCTCCATCTCGTTTTTATAAATTGATCAACTGCGACAAAAAATAATTGAGGAAACGAATCCAAAAATTTCAGTCTCAGCTTTTTGACAGCAAAAGTGAGGAAACTCACTGAGGAATTACGTCAGATTTCTATGATTTCTGAGATCTCAAGAAACCTGAACTGGCTTCATATTCTATAATAAACTTTGATATGGTAAACCATAGCCTACTCCTCCAAAAGCTAAGGACACTTTGTGGTTTTTTAATTTCTGCACAAAACTTAATTAAATCCTATCTGTTGGAAAGAAAGCAGCTCGTTCAGGTCCAAAACAAAAAATCTAATTTTCTCTGTACTACAATAGGAGTTCCGCAAGGCTCAATTTTAAGGCCACTTTAATTCTCAATCTTCATAAAAGATCTTCCTAAAATCCTTTAACACACATCAGTACAGATTTATGCAGATGATGTACAACTCTATCTAAGCAGTGAGATTGGAATGCGAGAAGATACAGTATACCGATTAAACGAGGATTTAAAATCGATTACTCTTTGGGCTGAAAAAAACGGCCTACGACTCAATCCAACCAAATCAAACTGCTTAGTGATTTACAAATCTGAGCTTGACCTAAATGGTTTTCCTCTAGTGTACCTTGGAGAGCCACTCGCTCTTGGAATTCGTTGCCCATGAGGATAAGGAAGATGTGCTCCGATAAAAATTTTGAAGAGATATATTTATTCAAATATTTGGCTGAAAATTAGACCTGGAAATTACTAAGATTTAAAAATACTTTAGTTCTTGCCGGACGTGAAATTCTTTTTGTTTCATTTTAGTTTTATTACATATGTACTTTAAATCATTAAAATTCAATTTATTTCATAGTTTTTAAAATTTGTACAATAACTTTTACTAAGTTAAGATAAATGCAATCTATTGTAAAAGATTTGAAATAATAAATAAAAAATAAAAATAAAATGAACCCACACCAACGAACGTGACATTGCGATTAAGCGAATCTCATGTAAATATATGTATATCGACAGGCGAAAGTTTTGTCCTCGTTCTGGAACGCTTCGCGTTGCTTTGAGGGAGCGTTTAGGGTTAGAAGTTGGTTGTCAATTTGAGCTTAATATTATAATTCGTCCCCTATTTGTCAAACCTTTAAGTGTCAAATTTAATTTTAGGTTATCTACGTTTTTATTGGATTTAAACATCGATTTAAGTACTTTTCGCTGAAAATATTTTACAATTGTGTCAAAATATAGTTTCTATTCTATCTGTCAAATAATAAAGTCACAAATTTCATTGGAGGATGTGAAATGTCAATGGATTCGAACGTTTAATTTGTTACTCAGAAATTCCCTGATTTAAGTAATTTCCTCTGACATTTCGAAATATGTATATTCTTTAAATTATATGTACTTCGTCTTGGGACTTACGTGTCGTATGTTACGTGTAACACATACACTTTGCAATTCTGTTGCATTATGTTAAAAAAGTACGTTCAATATCAAATATCCAGCAGTCGGAAGGGCGTTGATATTTACACATTTTAACACTTCGTTTTTATGTCTTTTAACAAAGATCAACACAAAATTGTGAAACTTCAATAATTACTTCTCAGGAAGTGTCAGTAAACAGTAAGTATAGTTGTTGAAAGTCACGATGCCGTCGACGACGACATAATCATATTGTTCAAAAATAGAACTCATTATTCTTCGATTGAAAGAATTGAAAAGCTCTTAATTGCAAGTTGTGTCTCAGCTTATAATATAATTTTAGAGAACCTTGAGCTCCTCACTACCATTGCAGTTTGAACTTGAACGCAATCTAAATTAAAAATTAAGAAAAAAAAAAAAAAAACGTCACGAAATATTATGTTAAGCTACAAATAATTGCCTTACAAAACTACAAATTCATCATTTATCTACAACACTTAGCATAACTAATGCAAAAGTTAACCAGAAACACACTAATTATTTAGCCCCAGGAAGCATATTCAATGATGCATATAGATATAAGTATCAATCGCAAATGAATTTGAAATGAAGCACTCTTTGGATTGATTTAAACTATTGAAAAATCGAACATCGTTAAGGTCAATATCAATCATCATTCGTAAATTTGCAAAAAAAAAATCAAAGCAAATCAAAGTTGAAAGAAAAAAAAAAAATAGCAAAATAAAATAAACGATGATGATAGCTTAAGCCAATCGAAAGTCTGACAGAGCCTTAAGTTGTGGGTTAATGAGGTATCGTCTTGCGTGTATTAATATTAATCACTCACACGTTCGTCCCGCAATTAATAACACGATTTGAATTATTTTCGCACCAACTGTCAATTAATATAACACCGCCATGTTCATTGTTCAAGTGGCTGAATGCTACCATTTAAGCTCTGTTTACAACTACCTATGGTGAGCCGCCACCGCCACCGCGCCATGATATGGGAATTCTTTTGTTTGATTTTTCTATTCGGTTTCTATTTGGAAATGCGTGTATTGTTAGATGAATATTTTTTTGTTTTGTTTTCCATGTTTAACAAGGGAATATTCTCATGGTTAATCTTCGTGACTTGGTCTAAAAAAAAACAGAAATCTACTACCAATTAGCTTCTTAAGAAAGTGAAGACACTTCTTATATCTGGGCGCAAACAAAAAATAAGAAAAATAACATACATATACCTCTCAACGTCGCGTCGTAGACGTCGACACATTGTTGGTGAGCGAAAATGTTTCTGTTGCTGGTGTTATGCAATTTGACGCCATCTTATCCCCACCAATTTAATGTAGAGATGATGTTATCAGGGACGAATTCGTTCAGGTTGTAGATGCACGGGAATCGTAAACCACATCAGTGCAGCGGAATAAACAGTTAAGGGAGACAAGGGTAGAATGGAACTAAATTCTTGGTCATAGCATAGTTTTAGAGTTTCAACTCCATTCAATTGAGCAAAAACTTATACAATAAAATGAGAGGTGCATGTTTATCAAAATTTTCCCGTCGGATGGCTCTGAACACCAAAAACCCAAACTTCTATATTAATTATATCCGACAACGTTATCAGACATTATTTAAACTATTACCACTATATACTGATAGGTGGCGCAAATAAGTAAACTAATTATGTAATTACAGTATAATTATGTATGTAGATTTATTGTCACAAAATCTAGAACTGTAGGTGGCGCTGTATGGTTGAGTTAATAAAATTTTTTATATTTATGGAGCTAAATGACTCAATTGTTAATTTGGTATCAACAAATGTGAACACAAAATCTGGACCCGATAGTTGGCGCTGTGGTCGAGTTATTAAAAAATTCTTAAATTACTCATATGAACCAAATAACGAATTAAACCTAGTGGGGATATTTTCTGCAATTTCACATTTTTCAAAAGTATAGTTTGTCATTCTTACTTATCGTAAAGTCAAACTAAATTTTATTATACTTCTGACAAATCTTACATAATGCCGTATATAATTCTTAGTTTTATTTTGTCTAAAACAATCATTTTTACACTCGGGCGTATACGCACTTTTTTTTTTTTTTATTTGAGTCAAATACGACTTATGACCAACCAACAATTTTGAAAAAAACTACCCATAAATATTCCGTGTAAGCTTAAAAATTTGCCAAAAGATGGCGCTGTTATAAAATTATAAATAGATTTTATATAAAAAAAAGTAAATTATTACGGAGTAAACACGGATTAAACGCTGAGTGTTGCGGAGTTAACCGTGGATTCGGAGTAAATACAGATTTTTTGCGAAGCTAAGATTTTACCACCCGTGCGATACCAGGACGGGTTAAAGCGGGCTATGTATACAAAAATTATTATTAGTTTGTGTGTGGCGTGTAGACTCGAAAACTACAAAAACTTTTACGTTGAAATTTTCACAGATTGTTCTTAATAGAAGCGAAAGTTGTTTAATTAAAATTCAACAACTGCCACGCCCACTTTTATTCTATTTAGATTTTGTCTAAATTTTTTACTTGGAATAAGCAAAAATTTTATTATTAAGCTCTCTAAAGTGTCACATGTCTAGCTTTTCCCTCCCATTACCACGCCCACTTTGCTTATAATTGAATTTTTTCCTTCAATAATGTCTCTAGAAAGCTGCAAATCTGAAATAAGACTCTCTGGAGCCTAAAGCATTACATACGTGCTTTTTGGAAATTCGTATACTGTGGCCACGCCCACTTTTCTTATTCCTGAGTTCTATCCTTATATTAAATCCCTAAAGATTTGAAATTTCATAAACTCTTGAGTCTTAACCATGACATATGAGTTTTTGATGTGTAAATATCTATGCCAGCGGTAGGATAACCTAAAAACGTGAACCACACATTACCTGTCACGTTGTAATTGGATACGTTCAATAACTAAACTGCGGCACTTAGACAGACATTGATGCTTAAACATCTTAACCGTGAGTCCCAGTACAAGTTTTTTTGAAATCCACCTTTTTCCACGCCCACTTATCTTATAAAATCTGAGTTATTATACTTTGCTTCCTTAGAAAGTTGAAATTTTCTAAGCAAAATCTCTTGAACCTAAAACATGATATTTGTAATTTTTTAAACCTCCGCCTTCTGCCACACCTACTTTTTCTTATATTTGTGTTTTTTCCTCATTTTACTTCACTTGAAAGTAGAAATGTCATTTTTTTTTTGAAAATCCGCTTACTCCCACTTTATATAATATTTGAGGTTTTTCCTCCGGGAGTTTGTAATAATTACCTACCCCATTTTTAAAAAATGCCCCTGTCTCCCTAATAATTAGTTTGTTTGCTTGCAACGATGCAAAACATTCGCCAAGACAGGTGAGCTTATGTGCTATAGGTTTCTATATGTATCTGATGAATATAGCTAGATTCTCCAGATGGTGCTGCTTGCAAAGTTTTGTGAGTAAATCATCACCACATCAGCCATTATCGCAGAATGATGAAGAATCCAATGCATTGTTGCGCAATCGAGATTCATCTGCTTTGGTTGATCATATTGCAAGTTTAGTTTTTATTCGATTGGTTTTGGTCTTCTCTTGTTTTTTTGTGGAAAACAAAGTTGCAAATATGATTTAGTTTTTTTTTTTTGATTTTTTTTTTGAATATCATCATTACCTTTACCGACAACGACCTGAACGACCTCTGCTGGTCATCAGGGTAATTCAGGGTTAAGACTCTATAGACATTGATAGCTGATGTCTGTTGTGTCTCGAGTGTCACAATAACGGTAGGTAACATAATTTGATGTTTGGTGGCATTTTTGCTTAATGAAGCTATTGCCATTATTCGAGTATATAATAATGATTGCTCGCGTGGTAATCTTTGACTGCAGGTGCAGGTGGCACGAGGGCAATTAGTTTTTTTTTATTTTTTAGTTCATTCAAAAAAGTTGTTTTTATGTTTTCCTGAATACAATATTTTCGTTTTCATACGAAAAGATTAGATTTATTACACGTGTTGAACAAAAAAAATAATGTGTGGTTGGGTCTTTTGGTATTTGATGGTTTGGTTGAGTTGAATTGTAGGACATTTTAATATAAGAATGTAGATATACTTATTAGATATGGTTTGTGCCAAGACATTATAATGATGAGTAAATTGTTTTTTAATTAAGTTTGTTGCTCAACTCTTTTGTTTATGTGGTGATTTGTAATATTATGTTCGTTCGATGATTAACAGAACATTTTAATGAATATTTATCGTATTTCATAATAAAATGATTTTATAAAGCGACACATATTACAAAAAACAAAAAATAACTGTTAGATTTCCACTTATCTTTTACCAATTACTGACAAAAGACACTTTTTAATCAAAGAAAAAAATTTTTTTTTTTTGTATGAGGAATTCTGTGTGCTTCCACCAAGTTTTTATAGGATGGAGTTATGTCTATTTGACGACTGTCAGGGCGCCCATCTGAATTTTTTAATGGTACTTAGTCTATTATGTTCATTTAAATTTTAATCTTAACAAAATACTGAACCTTGTACGTCCGACCCAGCCTTGGACTTTTTTTTTTAAGTACAAATTATAAACTGGTGAATGGGCTGAGTATTTTTATTTACCCTCAGTTTTACTTGCTTTCTGTACCACTTTGACGACCTTACCTATAAATTTGAGAAAAAAAGCATTCAAATAATATTTGCAAACACTGAATTTCAGTTTATGTTTGCTTCAGATTCACATACATAATTATATGAAAATAAATAATTTAATTTTTTATTTTCTGCTTCTTCTTCATAACTAAAATAATAAAGTGTTGAAGGTTTTTGCAAAAATAAAATTACTATATTTATTTAAATGTCGTATTTTAAAATAATGCTTTGATCAATTATGCTACAATTTTTTTAAATAGATAGAAAGCTGAGCAAGGTAATTTGCCAAAGTAAAATTTATCAAATCAGTTTATTTTATTTAAAATTCCAACACAAATTGATAGCAAGATTTAAGACTTCATAAGTTTTGAAAATAAAAAGCTGAAATTTAATTTAAAGTCTCAAGTTTTTTTATAGAGTTTAAAAAAAAATAAGTACTCATACATTTGTATAGTAAAATCCAACCAATTACAATGTTGCAAATTCTTTTTTTCATTAATTTCAGTAGGTAATCATCCTTACAAAAAGTTTTTTTTTAAGCCGCAAAATACAAATTTGTGTTGAGCTTAAGGCTCGTGCATATAAATTTATTGGTATAGATGAATTTGATGCAAATTGTAAGTATACCATCATCCACTATTATTATAAAGTTACAGCTATTGCCAGGTTTTAATGGTCAGCAGATGTTCAATAATAAATGCGATTCAATTAATGCAATATTTATGATGAAGTCATGATTTAAAAACTGCAATTTTGTGTTTCTTTGTATGTTTTTTTTTTCTTTCGTACATTAATTGAGTTTGCAAAAGTTTGGTAATTCAACAATCAGCTTGTCTTCAAATGTGTTATATTAAACATATTTATTTTCTGACAGACAAACAAAAATAAATATTCAAATACTCTGTAGTAAAAAAAAAAAACAATTTGAAGTTAAGAATACAATGCATTAAGTTATGTAATTTTTGATTAAAGTAAAAAAGGTCAACAAAATAAATGCATAAACTGGCAATAAAATTAAGTTTTAAAGAAGAATCTTCTAAGTTCACAACTTTCTATGTTTTTTTTTTTGCTGAATTGCTAAATTGTTATCAAGTTAGTGAAGCAACGACCCCTCAAAAAGCGGTGGAAATATATTATAGTGAATGTTTTATTGCTAGATTGTAAGCTAGCCTTTAATTTTATTTGTAACAATTTAAATTTTGTCATTCAATATTTTCTATGTATTTGAGGCTAAATCAATTTTAAGTAAGCATAGCAACCCCTTGAAAAGTGTTAAGACTTGTATTGAAATGTTGATTGTATTAAATATTTTGTTTACCAACAACTTACGGCTCCTTTGAGCCGCATATTTTTCAAAAGGAAAATTTAGATTTTGTACAAGCTAAGGATCTCCCCAAAGATTTACGCAATGCACATAAAAAGATTTGAGGAGAAGAAGATGTGTTTTCTGGAATTTATGAACCTTCAAAAATTTTTTTCAAAATGTTGATTTTAGAACACAAAAGAATAGTGGGCAGACAGAAGAATATTTTAAATCCTTAAGTTAAAAGTACAGAAAATTAGTTTCGTATGACTTCTGGACATCTATATTCTGGAACTTGCAGTGAGATTCACAAATCATGAAAATATCGACGGTTAAAGTGCATTTTTTTGCATGTTTTTCGGAAATCAAAAAAACTTGCCAAATTTTTAAATTAAGTAATAAGAGGTTTTGAATTCTGTCTGTAAAATATTCAGAACAACATTGTTACACTGAAATTGCCAAAAGGTGGTTCTGATTCCGCAATTTTTTTTTTTTCATTAATATTTTTTATTTGGATTTTTCGACTTACGAGGTCCAACACATTAAACGTCGATATAAAGGAAGGATTTTTAGTTGATTCGTAGTGGCGATAACAAGCTTAGGAATTCAATCGAAGAGCTGAATGACCAATCATCCAGAAGAAGTTATCATGAACATTATAATAATATGTTGTTAGTGATTTTTGCCACACTGCCGATCAATGTCTTCTTTTGTGTTTTTTAGGACTGTTTGAAAAGTTTGGCTGCTCGAGAATTTCATTCAAAGGTTGGAACCACAGCGAACTAAGTCTTATAGATCAATTACAAAAAAAAATGAATACTCAATTTCACAAGATTTACTAAAAGAAGAATTTACCTTAGAATTTTTGTTAATTGTTGATGTTAAAGTAAATAAAAATATAACTTTATAAAAAAATGTATGGAATTTATTACCATGTTACCCCCCTTCCCAATCATGAAAAGCTATCTACACCCCTGTCTGGTCTGACCATGTGCTCGATTCCGTTTTATTTACATCACTCATAGTTATTTCGATTTCTTATTTTTCAAATTTGTTTACTTTGATTCTTATTCATTTGACGTGTATACTATAATTTAGTTCTAAGATCCTTGAAGTCATTGACAGTCGTATTTATAAACGTTGTATAATTTTAGGCAGCCATGCAAGTTATAAATAAATACATATTTTAATTGTTGTTTTTAATTATTTAAGTTATCTAACGTAAAAAATGGTTGTGGTTTATAAATATAATGTAGCTACATTTTAACTAAAATTTTTTTTTTTTCAAGTCAAATAAATTAAAATAGATTTTTTTGTTTGACTTGTTTTTTTTATTTTTATTTAAATAAAACTATTTTCCAAATGTTTAAATTCAATATTGTTTAAACTATTTAATAAAAGCACCAGATTGTAAAATATTAATAAAATTTTACAAGCCTTTAAAAAGCTATAACTCAAAAATTATGTAATTTTTTGAAAAATTTTAATAGGTTATTTTTCCGTCATGCTAATTTTTTGCCAAAAACCTGAAACGAAATTTTTTTACAATCACTTTGATCATAAAACGGATTTCACAATTTTGATTAAACTACGTAATCAAAATTGTAAAAGCCGTTTTCGAGAAAATTTTAAAAAGCCAAAATCGTTGTGTTTTAAATGAGCTAGTATAATTACATAAACAAGCTTTGAACCAAATTGGAAGTAAATCAGTCCACCCGTTTAGGGGTGGAATGATTTTAGATTGAAACTAATTTTGTTTATAGACATACATTTAAAACTTAAAAAAAAAAACAACATTTTTCAGTATTTATTAAAGCAGAGTTCAAAAACAATTAATTAGTTTTTGTTTGAAAATTTTAATTGATTTTGATTTAAACTTATTTGAAGCTCTTATAAATAAAAGTTTTATTTTAATTCGGTATTTTAAAAATTGCTTGGTTCTAAGTTTAATAAAAATCGTCCGGGTCGTTTAGAATTATTGAAAAAAATTTAAACTTTTTTTAAAATCACAAAATTTTGGTAAACAATACTATTTAGACTTTTTTAAACACTCTTCATCAAAGAAATCGAAGATAAAAAAATGTTTTTTTACAGACTTTACGTAATAAATATTTTAATTCCATTGATTACCTTACATATTAGAATTTACTACGAAAAAAAATTAAATGTGCAATTTATTTTGTTTTTCTTTATTTAATCCAAATTAATAAATAAACGAAATAGAAAGTCCTGAAATTATCAAAATTATGATTGTTTTATTTTTGCCAACTACAGAATCTAAGGTTAAAGGTTGTTCCAAAAGTAAATATAAATTTTAGTATCAATTTCCAATATAAACATCAAATAGCGCACTTCACCCAAAGAAAAAAGCCCTTATTAATTACGTTGATATTTCATTGTGTTCCTTCAAAAAAAATATAATCATCTGCACTCTTCCTTCAATATTACATTTTGTTCAGTCATTCGTGGTACACCTGGGCGTATACTCATTCTTTTTTTCTTGTGGTTAATATAATATAATATAAAAAAAATGTTCCCTTTCCGTCGAGTTAAAAGTATCTTTGTATCAAATAATTATTATGAATCTTTACAACCAGTTTTTTGGTTAACATTCCTCAATGGACTTACACCATTTCGAATAGTTACCGAAAAAGATGGATCAAAACGAGCCAGAACAACTCTGTTTGGATATTTAAATTCATTATTTTATTGTTCCATCTATGGTGGATGCTATGTTCTGGCTATGCAAAATGATGAACTAGTTATTGGTTATTTCTTACGAACAAAAATAACAAAGATTTCTTGTTTAATTCAAACAATAAGTGGTGTTATTTGTGCTATTGTGATTTACTTAACTGCCGTAACGAAATATTCGATATTTTTAAAAATGCTTCGCATTCTCACACGAGTCGATAGACATTTTCAAAATATAGGATTTAATATTAACTACACTAAAATAATGCATAAAATTACTGTTTTTATGTGTGCTGCATTTATTGTGAATTGCATTTTTTGTATTGGTTGTATTCAAATATTGCGGAAAATTAATGTGAATCCTTCGTTTTGTTTGTGTGTTGCATTTTTTATGCAGAATAATGCATTGTGTTTGAGTGTTAATTTATTTTGGAGTGTAACAAGATCGTTTTATTGGAGATTGCAACAATTGAATATGGTTTGTGCATTTTACATCAATTATAATTTTTATTTTTGAATGAAAATAAATAAAAATCAATAAAACAATAAGTAATACAAAAAATTAAAAGGTTATTGGGATATATAATTTTGCAGGTCTTATTTAGAACTTTTTAACTCAAAAAATATTTGTGAACTTTTTTGCATTTCACAACATATATTATGTGTGGCAGTAAGACTCGCTAATGTTAAAAAAAAATAGTTTTCTAGAAAAACGCATCTTTGTCTACAATCTGTGGCAATTAATGTAATTTTTTTTTAGGAATTATTAGATTGCTTTTCTACGGGTAATGATTTTGAAATGGGGATTGGACAGAACAGTAGCTCTCAAACTGTGGACCACTAACAATTGAAAAAACCGAAAAATCACTCATAACGACATAAGCTACTGTGTTTTATTGCCACAGATATAATATGGGGCTAACATAAGGCACGAATAGTTTTGGATATAGAATCAGTCGCATGCGTTGCCTGACGCATACAACTGACAGCTCTGTGACGATCTTTACTTTGGTCTTTCCCTCCGACTTTTTGGCTAGAAAGAGATACCTTTCTTGGGCACCTCTTTCTTGCCATAAAGTTGGAGTGAGAAAAAGCAGAGAAATGTAAAAAAAAAAGTCGGCAGCCCAATGTGAATAAGGCAACGTATGCGTCAGACGCAACACAAACAAAAAGCTGATCTTTCAATTTTTGCTCTCCGGCAGATCCGTTGATATCAGATTTCAATAGGCTTGTTCGAAGTTAGTATTACAGATCCTTTGAAATCAGTTGTCAATAGTAGGTTTGTTCGATGACAGAAATGCATTGGTAGGTATATAATATTGTGCTCTGAACTAGTTTTGATGTGTTTTATATGCTATTTTGTTCGTCCTAGCTTACCTACTTCAATTCAGTTTAGTTTCAAAATAAAATATATTAGGTGTGTTCCTTAACTTTAAAACTCTGTGCATTTGTGTGAATTTCTACGTCATTTTATTTTTTTTATATGAACTTTGACAGACTTTGTTGTAGAAATTCACAGAAATGCACAGAGTTTGAAAGTACAGAATCTAGACTATTATTGTATATTTTAAATAGTAAATAGAAGGCAACATTTTGCAAATAATTTTGGTATTATATACCATATCCATAAAAATGAATAACCTATAACATATAACAAAAATAACAAAAGTTATACCATTTCTCATAAATATAATATATAAAATATAAAAAATCGTACTAGATCGTTGACTAAATGCCTCCTATCACACGAGTAAATAAGTTCCTGGAAATTTCAATTATAGGTGTGTTTTATTCATTGCTGCATAGCCAGCGCAGCAAAATTTCATTTGGCAAACAAAAACAATTTGATTGCTGGCGAAAAAGAAGTCAGTGAAAAAAATGGCTGTGATGGCGATAGAACTTTGAATTATTGAAATGAACGTATAGAGTGAGTAATCGTTTTATTCAGACTTGTGCTGCGCTGGCTATGGAGCAATGAATAAAACACACCTTATAGCTGAGTTTTATTGGTATTTATTTTAAGCGCAGAAATACAAGTACCAATAAAACGCTTTAGCCACTTTTATGCACACACTTTATTTATGGGGTTGTGTTCGCACAGTATTTTTGTTTCCATGTCTCCACTACGCATAATTTTATGTCTTGATTGTCGATAATTGGGAAATTTTTGATGGCTATAACATATCAACAATCCTGTGGTGAAGTTTATTGCTTGACAGGTATGCAACGCACTGTATTTTTACGTATGAAGAGTATTATAACGGTTTTTATGATTTTTATTCTTTTTCCCTTTGACTGTCTCTAACTTTGCCAAACCAGAACCGATTTTTGATTTTTTTTTATTGAAACAAGAACAGTTCGTAATTTGTATCTACCATACAAATTTTTCTGCGTGGATAACAGTTTTCCCGCAATTTTTTATCAAACACATTTTATAAGCATTTTTAGGTTGTTTTTTTGACTTCGATATGATTTTTCCACAAAAACGTATAATTTCATTTGAAGAGTAAAATGTACAAGGTGAGTGAACACTGAACATCGAACAAACCTAGTAATTTGACGTTTGTCTTTTCCAAAAAAATTACTTTATAGATCCGCACGAATTAATAGTGCGGATGAATAGTAATAGAACAATGCAAAGTTTTAAAAAAGTGTTAAAAAAACTAAAAATGGCTGTTCGAGTGCCCACAGGAACTCAACTCGCATCATTAGAAACAACAACAAAATATTAAAATTAGTTAAGTATAAAGGGGCACTGGATTAACCATTTTACCATCATATACTCAATTTTTGACTGATGCGCAGAACTGAAAAAAATTAAAACGCTAACAATATACCTAAGCTTTAATTTGTGAACTGTGGGTTTGTGACCAAGCAATAATTTAGTTGACAAACAGATTGAATCCTGTATGGACTGATTTAGTGATAAATAATATGTAATTCTCCATTTTGTTTTTTTGATAATAATTACTTCTTTATTTACAAATAAGAACTACCCCCTTCTGAATATTTTTCTACATTGATCATAAGTCCTATCACTTGGTGAAGTTTGTGAAGTATAACTTGCTGTTTCGTTTTGTATGTTAAATTTTCCAAAAACAAATACTGTATTATGTATAAAAGTTCGCTCCATCAATGATAGTTGACACGCACCTTAAGTGTCATGGGGTCATATACATTTCATTTGTTTTTCTAACAATATCAGAAAAGGTTGTTTTTACTTTCACTAATTTGTCGACTTCTGCTTGAGTTGGATTACATTCGAAAACTCATTTATTCGTCCGATTCAATACTTCCTTATTGAAATTGAAAACTATGAATAATTGTATCAAATCTCTTTTATCCGCCAAAAGTTTCTACGAATCTCTCCAACCATTATTTAATTTAACCTTTCTATATGGCCTCACACCATTTCGTGTTGTCAGCAGAAAAAATAAAAATGCCAACCAACGTCGATTGCAAACCGGAGCATTAGGATTTTTCAATCCAATTTTCTACATGACCATATACGTAGGTTGTTATATTTTTGCACTTCAAAATGGAAAAACAATAATCGGTTATTTTATGAAAACACGCGTTTCAATATTCGGCGGATTTATCGAAATTATTGCCGGTGTTTTTGTTGTTTGTTTGGTTGGTGTTACGGGTATGTTCACAAACCGAAGATTATGAAAAACGTTTTCTATTTGCAATCAAATTAATTTGCGGTTCACGAGAATTGGTGTTATTCCAAATTATACAAATTATTTACGATGTTTATATGTTTTGTTAATAATTTGTTTAACAGTTGTTTGTATTTGTTTATTTGGTTTTATTTATTTAATGAGAAGAATGAATGTTTCGCCGCATATTTGCTTGTGTATTACTTTCTTTATACAAATGAACGGAACTTGCTTGTTTTGCTCTATGCTTTGGTGTGTAGCTGGATTGATTAGTTGGAGAATAGGTGTTTTGAACAAGGTAAGTTAAAAATTTTACTATTTTTTTTTCAGGTTAATATCTTAAAAAAAAAGAGTCGATACAAAATTTTGTTTCTCCATTGATTTGGCTAAAATTCCTGGAATTTAAAATTTTTATGTTTAGATGTTTTTTTGTAGATTAACTACCATTTTATTTGTTTTAATGATTAGATCAATTAATTTCACATAATTTATGTAGGAAGACATTTTGAATTAATGTTTAAAAAATATAGTAACTCAATGACAACCCTTTTTGGTCAAAGTACCGCTATTATTTAAAGTTCATCCAATCTCATAAAAGCTATCACTAATGGAAAGGAGGTGGGGAAGGGTGACATCATTCATAGTCATATAAAGGTGATTTACATCTAATGAATACATTTTTCATGGCAGAGAAATCAACATACAGATAATTTCTTCCTTATGCTCAATCCTTTTATTCAGTTGTGTATTGACTTTCATACCGAAGTGTCCTACGTCCTACAACACTATACCTATATATTATGTCACTTTATCATACATTTAAAAATGGTTTAGCACCTAACAGCTACCTAGAGTCTTTACAGCCAATGCTTTTGATTGCATATCTTTGCGGATTGACACCTTTTCGCGTTGTTGTTGGCAAACGAGGAACCAGAATAGTTAAGGACACTCTAATGGGATATCTTATACCATTATTCTACTGTATTGCTTATATTGGATGTTATGTCTATACTGCACTCAACAATGAATCGGTTATTGGTTATTTTTTAAAAACTAAAGTAACAAAATTTGGAAATATTATTTTGGCCATCAGTGGTATAATCGGTGCAACTGTAGTGCAAGTTTCCTCGACTTATAATAAATGGTTGTTATTGAAAGTTTTTGAATTTCATATTCGTGTTGATGAAGGCTTAAGACGTATTGGTTTGATGAATAATTATACAGAAGTTTTGCGAGTGTTAATGTTTAATTTGGGAGTTTTTATTTTTATAAATTGTTCTTTTACTTTTGGTTTTTTCTATTTATTGCGTAGAATGGATGTTTATCCGTCGATTTGTCTTTGTGGGACTGTTTTTATGCAATTAAATGGATTGGCTATAGGTGTTTGTATATTTAAATCTTTGGTTGAATCGGTGGGACGGAGATTGGAGATTTTGAACACAGTAAGTTTTTTGTGTTGCTTTTTTGTATTAATGGAACCAAGTCTACCTATTTTATTTTATATTTTTTTTAATAATAGGCTTTTTACAGAGTCCATAAAGGTTTGGACGAAAAAACCAACATTGTAACTAAGCTATTTTAATCTAAATACAATAAAAAATTAAGTCTATATGGACTTGGCAAAGTTCAGATAATTATAGGGACTTAATTTAAGTCCCTATAAGAAACTGTATTACTGACACTTATTATCATTTTGTTATCGATAGTTTTTATGGAGACGGCAAATCATCTGAGTCATCGAATGAAACAAATTTTAAAGAAAAACAAAATGGGCGATCATTGTCAAAGAATTTTATTTGTTTGCCTATCAGTGATTTGTAATCAAGTTTTATATTTTATTTTACTAAGCGGAATAATTTTCTATTTGAACTTTCTTTTTGTTTTAATGTAACATGGCATGATTATTTTTTTTTCCATAATACTGAAAGGGTATAGTGATGTCATTTTGTAACAGTGATGGGTTGTGTTTGCTGTAATGACTTTGATAAATTCCGTCGTCATTCAATTTTATATGGACTTGCAAAAAAACAAGCCTTATAAAAACAATAATAAAATGGTTGTGATTCTATATATGTCAATAGTTTGACAGTTAGCCAGTTCAGGCTTCTTGAGATATCTGAGATCTCAGAGATCTCAGCAATCTCAGAAATCTGAACGTAATTCCTCAGTGTCAAAAAGATGAGACTGAAATTTTTTGGATTCGTTTGCTCAATTATTTTTTGTCGCAGTTGATCAATTTATAAAAACGAGATGGAGAGTGCTTTTGACTTCTAAAGGAGAAATTTTGTTCAGGTTTCTCCTTTTCAGTGGAGCTGACTGATGTGTGCTTAGTGAGATCTCAGAAACGTGAACTGGCTAAGTGAGTCAGGGTATCTTCAGCGATAAGTTTGATTGTGTGTGTAAGCATTTTCATTAATTGCATTCATTTTGACCAACTGTCAAAATTGAACAAAATGGCGGATCCAGTAACATATTTTCTTACTTGTCACATATCAATATATTTTGTTCCTGTTTTTAAAAATTCGGTGTGTAGTTTTTGGAGCCACTCGAACAGCCATTTTTAAATTCTGGCATTTTTAATTTTGACAACCTGCACAGCACATTATACAAATCTGTACTGTGATTCCGTAAAACCGCAAGTGAGTATTTTATGTCGATTATATTGTTGAAGTGATTTTTACGCTTTTCTGGTATGGTGAGCAACAATTTCCCTCACTACAGAGAGAGAGAGAGAATGTACAGAATGTTCAGTTCGAATCGGGTAAGATTACGTACATATGTATATTCAATTTAGTATTTATATAAATTTCAAAATTTCAAATTCCACAAACAAAAACTTTAAAATTTCGATTTCAGCTAACTAACTAAGATATGTAATAACTGTTCATTCCCGTTAACTCTATAATTTTCTCTTATGGTATATGATCTTAAATTGTAACTGTTCTTTCAATAGCGTTGTGAAAAAGTTTATCGTTAAACAAAAAAAAATAGGCAGAAAATTTGAATTTCAAAACGTCAAACAAAAAGTTTTCATGCGATAGCAATTACCCCCTGCGATTTTTAAACACGTAGGTGGGGGACGTACGTGGTGTACTAAAAAAGTTGCTTAGGTTAAAAAATTGCAGAGTAAAGAGTGTGGTTATTAAAAATTCCAGTCGTTTAAAAGCAGTAATTACTCTATTCATGTGCATCTGGAACGCATCCCGAATGCTTTGCATTAGTTTGACATTTCGGAACGCATTTTATGCAGCTTAAAATAAGTGAGTAGAAACATGTCATTTAAGTTATCAAGTAAAAACAAAAATGAGGGTGAATAAATATCTGTAATTTACGAAAAAATAACAATAACAATAAACTAACTTCTCTCAAATGAAAGCATACAAACAAAATTGAATTCGTTTGCAGCGCATCGCTGACGTTTGGGATATGTTTAGAAACTCATGGTTTGTCATTTTTTTCTATTTTGATTTGCGGAACTCATGATTTTGCACTAAATTAGCATCTGATGCATTACGAAACTCAGCTAATGTGTTTTTTTTTTGGTGCAGAGGATTGTTCAAAAAACCACATTATTCGAGAAAAAATTGTAATGGTTTTTTAAAAATTTTAAATTTTAAGCAAAATTTGTAACCATTGACTCTTTTAGGGTTGCCGCTATCTTAAATTAGTGAAATAATTTTTGACTAATTTAAATCGTGTTTTTGATTTTTGATAATAAAGTTGCGTTGTATAAAAATTTGAAAAATTATAGTTGTTTCATATTTTGAACTATTATCGTGATTCAACTTTGCATCTCTGCAACGGATAAATGGTTGAAAATTTGGATTTAAGCTTCCTTAATGGTGTGAAATTTAAAAATGTTCCCATGGAATATATTACAAAAACAACTTTTCTATATTAAGAATAGTTCTTATTAAACTGACTCATACTATATACACTGTCATTTCTTTATTTAACATAAATATGTTCATAAGTGATCAATGTAATTATATAAACGCTTCTTGTATTTCAAGTGGGTATACATAATTATACTTGGATAGCAGTTAGTTTTTAACTAGAAATACATAATTATTAATATACATATTTAGTTCTTAAGTAATTGAAAATATACCAAAAATATTATCTTTCTTAATTACTCTTTCTCGCTTTCATTAATTAATTTTGAAAAAAAAAAAAACGAACAAAAAAAATATTGGTATATAATAATAATTTACGCGTGGGTGTTGACCTGCGTTTATGCTATGTAATTTGAGAATCATATCCTTTTCAATATAAAATTACACTTCCCTTAGCTAATTGAATTCATTTTAACCACTCCAACAAAACACGGACTATACCACCTGTTGACACTTTGATGACAAAAGAGAACAACTCAGTAAAATACACCTTTTTTTGTATGTAACTCAGGTATTATAAGTGACACATATTCTTTTCTGTTGTTAGTATTAAATGTCCATTAGGATTATTCCTCTCTGACGTCTGAGGACAGATGACACACTATAGGGGGATGACAACTTTTATACTCATGCAGTGTACTAGAATCCGTTGACCAGATAACAGCTATAGTTTGCCAGTGTCCCGTGTAACGGTAAAGGTATGCCATTGCAAAGATGGGCTCGTCAGTTTTTTACTGCCAACCAACTGTACGAATGTTTTCAACCATTATTTTTCGTTACATACTTCCAAGGGCTTACACCTTTTTACATCTCGCAAGATAGCCGTGGCAATAAGAAGCTCAGACATTCGGTTTTTGGCTATTTAAATGCTCTATTCCACATCGTTATGTATGGAGTGTGTTATGCTCTTACTCTGGCAAATGAATGTGAATCGGTGGTGGGATATTTTTATCGAACGCGAGTTTCATACGTTGGTGACTTTATGCAAGTTATGAGTGGATTTATTGGTGTAACTGTAATTTACATCTCGGCTATTATTCCAAAACATCGTCTTGAAAAGGTTTTAACATTAATTAGTTATATGGATGAACAATTAAAAGATATCGGTGTTGAGATTAATTATAGTAAAATCTATCGGTATGCTTATGTCTTTATGATAAGTTTGCTAATACTTAATTCAGTTTATATTGTGGGATGTTTTGAATTAATGAAATCTGTGGATATTCGACCATCTATTGCTTTGTATGTGACATTTGTACTTCAGCATTCGGTGCTTTCAGTGGCGATGTCACTGTTTAGTTGTCTTACCAGGGCGTTGGAAATGAGAATTGTAATGCTTAATCAGGTATGAAGTAATAATTGAAAAAAAAAAAATATATAAATAAACCAACCTCACAATTTAAAAAATAATAATAATTTGTTCAAAATTAATTTTGGTAGAAATTGTTTTTGAAAATTTGTTTTTGAATAATTTCGAAAAATAAGTCAAGGGATTTATCAAAGAAACAACAAACTTTAGTATTATCGAGGTTATCTTTATTCAACAATCACTGGTTCTTCTTCCTTTTTTGAGAGCTTCTTGGTCGTCTGAAGCAGATCAATTCAGATTTGGAGTCATCGGCAAACAGGAGAGCCTGTGCGTGTTCTGGCTGTGGTTGGTCCGAAGTGTTTATGTTGAAGAGGAATGGCCTTAGTTTAGATCCTTGGCAATTCCGGCTCTGGTTATCATCGATATTGATTGGCAGCTTCCAATTTGAACGAAGAACGATCTGAAATGAAGAAAGTTGTAAATAATTTTAATTAGTAAATGTGGAAAACTGAGTAGGAGAAGTTTGTGGACAATTCCCTGAATCTAAATACTGTTAAATACTTTTTCGATGTCAAGAAAACATCCGACATTAACTTAATGACAGTTTAAGGAGAATGCGACATAGTGTTGGAATTTTAGAAGGTGATGAAGTATCAAGTGTTTTTCCCGGAATCCAAACTGCTTATCTGGGATTGTGTGGTTGTCGCTACAGAATGATTTCAGTCGTCCAGAGACGTATTTATTGTTATTCTTCTTAGGTAAAGCCACAATTTTTGCAATTTTCCATTTGTTGGGAAAAGAGCAATTCTTAACGCAGTTGTTTATTATAATTGCTAGCAAGATCATCACCGACTGAGGCAGTTTCTTCAAGACGAATTATGAGATATTGTCTGGCCCAGTAGATTTCTTTGAATGGCTTCTTTGAACTATTTCTAGCATTTTATCTGAAGAAGTAAAATTCCGGTAGTCACTGGGGTTGCTGGCGGATTGGTGTCACTGAAATCTATGGGATCTTGGATTGTTTCAACACGTTGTACTGAAGAGTTGACTTCATCTACGAACTCCAGAGTCTGATGGTGGATTTGGTTGAAAGTGTTCTTCAAAGAACATCTTCGCTTTGTCTTCATTTGTAGTAACTTCCACAAGTGTAGTTGTGATGACTTCTGGCTTTGATGGCCTTTTACCGATGATGCTGTTGATCTTTCTATAAAGGTGTCGGGTCACGGCTTGATTGGTTGGAGTTTAATTTGAAGGAGGATGTCATTGTGGTGTTTCACCGAGTTTCTAAACATGATTTTCAGACAATCGAGTTCGCTTGCAACGACCCGGTAGTTGATGTTGTTAGTGTTGCGTTCTTGCTGGTGGATTTTTTTAAAAAGTTTCCTTAGGCTTTGTCTGTTGTGGTAGAGGTTTTGTATATATTCGGGTAGATGTTCGCATCCAGGGAGCTACTGATTACATCAGGGAATTTATATCACCATCAATTTCATCATCGGTTTTCTTCTGTTCGTTCACGGTCTCTTATATACATTTTGGTTCAGATGGTGTGTGAACACTGAAAAAACAATACTCGTATTTTTAAATACTTCTATACTATACTTCTAGAATATAATATACTATAGGACCAAAGACAGCTGGTCAACACGAACACGAAAAACGGATATGCGTTCACGTTTTTTTATGAATGCATTTATTTCTATAACCTCTAGCGACACTTCACCTTTAGTTATTTGTTTTGTGAAAATATACTTTTTTGTTTTTCTAGTGTTCTAAATATGTATTTTTTTAAATTGGATCCATTTTGATCCAAATATATAAACCATGATTCCATGTTGTTTTTATATCAGTTGTTAAAAAATAATCCCGATTCAGATCTGTCAAAAATTTAGCAGCACTGCTCTAAGCTTTTGATAAAATCACAAACTTTAGCATTGCATAAGAATTTTTTTTTCCAATGGGTAATCCCCAGAAAGATTACAAATAAATCAACCAATACAAGTTAATTACGTTACGTTGACTCTCACCTTTCTCCCGATAATTGCTTGTCATAACTTTATTTATCCAATTAGTTGATTGAATTTAATTTCGGTGAAATTCAATCAGCTCGTCCGGCCGCGGTCCGTGACTTCTTATGTGTGTTTCTAATGTAACACTTATACCTAGGTCAAATTATATCAAGAGTTAGGTACCTACCTAATTATTTATGCCCCCTTCAAGTTGTTGACGGCAATAGTTTGATATCCTCTCAGCGAATATTATATTAATATATGATTGTCTTTCTAAATTGGAACCCATTAAGCTTGTCAATTGAAGCTCGCACTATTGGTAATTACCGATCAAAAAGGAAACTTTCTATAAAACGTATCCTTAATCACCGAAATAGCTTCAGTTTCATTTGTTGTGTTTTCGGAGTATAATATAGATATTATGTGCTCAGCATTCTGGAAGGAACTTTTTAGTCCTACGGATTCCTATGGATCCATTAGGACTTTATTTTTAATTCTCTTTGTTATGGGCCTAACACCTTTTTTAATTAAAGGTCCTCCGGGTAAAAGACAAATACGAGTTAATTATTTCGGATTTTTTAATGCCGCCATTCATTTGTCACTGTTTATGTTTTGTTTTTTGTATGCATTTGTTAAAAACGAATCAATTGTTGCTTATTTCTTTCAAACCGAAATCTCAAGAATTGGAAATACTTTACAAACGTTTATCGGAATGTTCGGAATGGTAACTTTAATTGGAATGTCGCTATTTGAAAAAAATAAAATAATTCGATTGTTACATACGATGGCAAAGGTTGATGTGAAATTATTAGATTTGGGAGTTAGTTTGAATTATCAATATGCCCAGAGGCATATTCATGCTCAAATCATTGGTGTTCTTGGTTTGAACTTACTTTATATTTTGAGTAGTTTTGGACTTCTATTTAAGAATGGAATTTGGTCATCGTTGGCGGCAAATGTTTCATTTTTCTCACCACACGTATTTCTTTTGGCGGTTGTAACGCTATTTACAGCTTGTATGACACGACTGAAGCAGAGATTTCGTATGATTAATAAGGTAAGGATTTACATAAAACAAAATGCGAGAAATTTCCAAGTATACAAATTTACAAAAAATACTGTTTTTTTCGATTTTACTTTTAAACGGAGAAACTATATCGCAAACAAAAAAGTAATGCTAATTTTAAGATTATAACATTTTCTACAAAAAATATAATATAAGATATTGCAACTTCAAAAAATAATCTTATTTCTAAAATTAGCCCAGGATAAAGGTACACTAATACAGTCAATTTGCGGAAAAAAAATCCAAGTAAAAATTTTTAAAACTCAGTTATATCTAAATTTTGTCATAAAAATACTATTTAAAAAGTTCATTGCTAAATCTAGCTTGCATATAAAAAGTTATTCAAATACCACTGCCAAAAATATCGCATATAACTTGACCATTTTTGAAGTTGCAATATCTTAAAGGTAATACAAAAAGGGTAAGTTTATAAATTGTGTAAAACGATAAGTTTACAAAAACGTTTGCATACACACCCTTTTAAATTCATCTGTTAAAATGCAGTGTAATTGAATCAGTTGTTCAGTAAACGTCAAATATTAAACTTCAAAATAAGTTTGTTTGATGTTCTCTGCACCAGGTTGGGGGAATGTCAGTCAAGAAACTCAGGGCTGCTCGGGATTTTATTTTACATCGAACGCTTCATCCGGTTTTTTTTGTATATTTCACTTTTCCATAAACTGTGGTATATTTTGGTATTTCATCTATAATTACATGAAAAAAATAAATAACGAAAATTACAAAATATCTCATATTTACTAAGAAATTTACCATCAACACTTGTTTTTGCTTGAATACCAACAGCTGATAAGAATTTTGACAGCTCTGAATTCTTGCCCCAAGAAAAAAACTTGGTCTCGTAGGAGTTATTGGGCGGGTTCAATAAAAATCGCTTAACATCTGAATTTTCAGATTTCTGAATTTATGTTGTTGAACACTAAACAAGTCTGAAATTTCAGCCGAAAGTCATTGTGTCATATTCGTGCATTTACCTGTAGGATTTACATTTAAGCAAAATAAAATAGAACTTTAATTACATTCGTATATTAAACATTGAGCGTGAATAGTTGTGAGGATGAAATTATATTATGTAACAACAGGTTTTATTATTTTCATTTAAAGTCTTTTTATTGATATTTATTATATGGCCTACAAACTTTCCAAGCATCAAAACATTCCAAACATCAATATAAAAAATTTGTTGATTTAAAAATTCACTAAACAATAAACAAAAAGTTCGTTCATTTAAATAAGTATTGAATTTTCATGACAAAAACTTAAAAAATCAACCACCAACAAGACTAAAATTATAAAGTTCAACTTTTATGTGCAGTGCTTCAGCTGACTTGCCACTGCCCCCACCACAAACAATTTTCATCTGAATTTTCAGATGAGAATTTCTTGTCTGAAACATATCTTATCAACAACAATATCCAAAACATACTAAAACCTAAAGCTAAAAGTGAAGTCAAAACATGTGCCGGAGTTTATATAAACTCAAATACAACGACTTCAAAAAATTCTATGTCGGCCAAACAGGTAGAACATTTTATGACAGATTTTTAGAACACAAACAAAGGCCAATTCAAAATCTACATTCGCCCAACATCTGACTGACAACAACCACAACTATACGGACTTCGACACAAACCTAATACCATTACATTATTGCAGAAAAGGAAAAATATTAGCCGTGACAGAAGAATATGAAATCTATAAGACCAATAACCTAGAACAAAACAGATTACTAAAGGACAAATTAACACTAAAAACTGACCCACTATATACATACGACACTGCCATCACATATCAAGGAAGATGAAGAAAGACAACCTAACCTTCAAGATCACATCAACAAACACAAAAAAATTGGACAATAACAATACAAGTAACTGGCTTAGAGATCACTTCTTATTGTCAAATTGAGTATTTCGCCGGAAGACACTCCGAAACGCGTCGCAATTTCTTATAAAATAACATTTCTAAACTATAAAGTGAAAATTATTTTGAAAAATTGAAAAAGTTAAATAAAATTAAAATTAAAAATTTTCTTTTCTTTTATTTAAATTATATATACTTATTTAAACAAAACTTGGAGACAAGAACCCAAAATGTATAAACCTATTATGTATAAAAATAAGAGTATTCAGATTTAGAAGTTATTTCTAAATGGAGAACCTCTCCCAAACCAACCTGAGCAGTTAAAAAAATGTACGATACACGACAAAAGTCGCGTTTTCTTGTATATACAGTTATATGCAAATCATCCTCCAAAATACGTTTCAAGATCGTTCCACTTATGCGGTCACGATACTTCACACGAGGGTTCTCGGCAACACTGTCTCTTACCACTTCAACCAGTTCATTGGAACGTCTGGGGAATTGATGAAAGGCATGTCGACGATATCGCACTGTATCGTGCTCAATAAAATTCGAAAATAAACGACAAATAGTGTTTTCGACACATTAGGCATATTCAGGAAAATGAGATTTCAGAGAACTCAGCGATCTCAGTTATACCTGGACAGGATTCCTCAGAAAAATTTCTCAGCTTTGCTGTCAAAACTCTGAGGAAAAAAAATCTTGGATTCGCTTGAGTGAGAAAAATCTCTGAGATTAAATTTTTCTGAACACACCAATTGTTCATTGTATAGCGTCTCTATTTCGGTATGAAGTGATTCAAGGTTAAAATTGTACCGAATTGACATTTCGAAAACATGTCAATCGGTTAATAAATGTGGCACACCCGTTTTTTTCGATTTCGATCAATTAATTTATTAGATTTCGATGGAAGTAATGTCCCTATAATAATACCGAATCAATATAAATATTTTAATCAAAACTATTTAGTTGTCATTTATTTGAATTGAATTTTATATAAAACTGTTTCAGTTGCTTTTATTTGTATAGACAAAATGAAAACATTTAGCTAAATCATAGGTCGCATGTAATTATAGATTTGACAGATAATACGGCATTTGGTTAAAGTTTAATAAAGATAGATATTTTTGATTGAACTAATCATAACAACAAACTCTCATAATACCCTGAACTGAATTAAGTTATTGCTACGACACAGTAGAATGCACTTCATTCCTAAATCTTAGATTTCCTAGTTCATATGGATGAAATCGTTCAACAGTTAGTTTTCATTCTTCACACTATGTGGACGGTTATTCCAAGTATTTTCAAAGACATAGCAGACCCTCAAGATGTGTATGCCACACTTCAACCATTATTCCTCATTACCTTGATTCTCGGAATAATGCCTTTAACAATTCAAGGTGAATTAAGATGTCGCTGGCTTCGTTCATCATCTTTCATAAATTTTTTCATGATATTTCGGACATTTGTACATTCGATGGGTTTTATTTTTGCATTTATGCGTTGTGAATTTATTCTTTCATATTTCTTTCTAAATCATTTGTCAAAATCAAGTGATTTGTTGCAAAAAGTTAACGGAATGGTTGGAACTGTACTCACTCTATTCATAGCTATATTTAAAAAGGATGAATTAAAAGCATGCATTTATGCTTTGGCTGAAATTGATTATCGCTGCAAATATTTTGGATTTAAACCGAGTTATAAGAGGACTACAATGGTGATATTGTTTCTGATGGTCTTGCCATGTGTGCTGAACATTCTCTACGTGGCATATACGGTTTTTGGGATTTTAGTACGAAATGGAATATGGCCTTATACTTATGAATGTTTGGCATTTTTTTCACCATGTTTAATATTTACAACTATAAGTATGATGTTTGTTTCTCTTCTATTTCTAATAAACGGATATCTAGAGTTATTGAATAAGGTGAGTTTGTAAATTAATTTTAATTTCTTATAAGGGTCAGTTTTGTGCAAACGTGCTATTTACCTGGGATTAACATCTTAATCCACCAATTTATGTGTGACTTAAGTGAAGTTAAACCAGGATTACGTAAATTATATGTGTTGTTTATTAATGTTTGATATACGAAATGTTTCCTTTCTACACGCTTTTTTCCACTAAACCACGATTTCAAATATTGATCCGAGGTTGAACCAAGTTTGTACAATTGGCCCCTAGTGTAATAAATAAATAAAATAACAACATTGAAAATAAAATTTTAACACCCTTATTAATAAACTAAAATTAAACATAAATTATTTTTAATTTTTGAAGAAAGTGGAAATCTTATAAATAAAACAAAATTGAAGTTAATTCAATTGAATCAGCCTTATTCACCCAAGTAGTTGGATTAACAATAGTACTTAAGTTAAAAATACCTATAAAGTATTTTTGACAGTGAATCGATATAAAAAGAAAACAAACGCTCTTACAAGTTACAACCATCTGGTTTTTAACGTTTGACTTAAAATTAATAAGAGTATTGGAAATTATGTCCCAAATTATTAATGAAGTAAAATTTTGAAAAAAAAATTTGTAACTTTTTTTTCAAGTTTAATTTTTTTAAATTTTGAGTTTAAAAATAATTTATTCAAAAAATGAGTTCTTTGCTTTAAAAAAGCTATAAAATGATATTGTAAGTGTTGCCGCTGTGTTTTTTTTTTATATTAATTTTCTATTTTACATAATGCTTTTTTTTTAATTTGTCCCTCCCATGGATAAACATGGGTGAAATAGAGTAGACCAATATCATGCTCATATAATGAACCAACAATCATCATTATCACAAAACCACAAAATGCACAATTTTTTAACTAAGCCGCACAAAAATATAAAAAGTAAAATTATTCCCATTGGTTTATTTCAAAAACGGTTATTTTTATGAAAAAAAGTATATTAATTTATTTTTATTTTTTTTTTATTTAATAAGCTATAAATAAGTCCTTGACATTTTTGCTATACAACTAGATATTCCTGAAAAACCATTTTAGGGACCTTTAACCCTACCGTAAAATTGTTATTGGCGGTCATATCGATGTGGAATTTTGAAAGTTTATTAAGAAAACTTCTTAGATTAAAATATGTGCACGACTGGGTCGCACGAACTTGCTCTTATGTGCGATCACACTGTGTTTTTAAAGTTTTAATAATTCAAAAACTATATTTTATCTTATAAAAGAAATAAATAAGTTAAAATAAGTTCATATAAATTGATTAAACAACCTCTGAAATTGTTTTGACACCAATGCGATGTACATCATTCGAATCTTAAGAAAATTTCAATTTATGAGAAAAAAAATTGAAAATCGTTGGAGCGGTTTTTTTTAAATAGTTTTTTATATATAAAATTTTGAAAAAATTGAAAAAAATGGTACGCAATTTTTTAGCAATAATAAATTATTGTGAAATTAAAAAATTAATTAAAAAAAATATCATCTACCCATTTTCAAAATATGGAATTTTCAAAAAATAATTTTGAAATTTTTTTTAAAAATCAATAATTTATTTTTTTGAAAATTTTGGTTTGCAATATTATTAATACTTATTTGAAGCTTTTGTGCAAAAAAATTCAATAAAATCAGTTTAACTGATAATGCGATAGTCAAAAATAAAAAAAATGGTTCTATGAGAGATACCATTCTTAAACGATAGATATTTTTTTCAATAATATCGCAGATTGTACAGATATTAGTTCACACACATTTTTTTTTATCAAAATCGTAGGAGCCGTTTTTGAGAAAAATGAGATTTTCAATACCGGTTTTTAAACATTTGTATAGGGGGTACCGTTAGTTTTGGTTATAAGAATAATTTTCATTTAAAATCTGCTAGATAATGTTAAAAAACTGCTAGGTGCCAAGTTTAATAAGAATTGACCGAGTAGTTTTCGAATTATTAAGTTCTAAAAAAAAATGTTGGATTTTTTTTTTGAAAAATCCAAAAAAAAATTTTTTTCAAAATTTTGGTATACAAAAATTTTAAAAAATGTTCAAAAACTCTCCATAAAAAATTGGCCAATATTCGAAAATTCGAAAATCAAAAAAATGGTTCTATGGAGGTACCATTTTTCGCAAATTTTTTTTTTATAAAATGGTTGCCTTTTTGTAAAAAAATTACTGAATTTTTTTTTAAAGTTGTGGGCACGTTTTCCAGAAAAATAAGATTTTCATTTTTTGCTAAAAAAAATTTGTACGGCAGGTACCGTTATTTTTGGTCTTAAAAAAAGAATGAAAAAAACGTGTGAGGGAATGCCCAAAAAACGCTAGATACCAACTAGGTACCGTTTAGGCTACAGCCGAAAGGACAGACAGACAGACAAGCAGACGGACAGAATTGCGAGACCCACTTTTTTCGACTTCGCTATCATCGTAATGTCAACTTTGATCAAAATCCCGAGTTCGATTTTTTTTACGAATCCATAACTTATATCGCAAGTAAAAATAACATATTACGTATTTGACATTTGAATGGATTCCATTGGATTTGTTCGTAAGCTTTGCATCTAATTTCCTACCGAATTTCATGCAAATTAGTTTGAAATTATCTTAATTAATAATGTGAATTTGTATGGAAATAAGATGATTTTAAAAATTTTAAATTTCATTTACTTACCCTAACAAAATCATAGTTAACTTATTCACATTTTAGAAACGTCAATTAGCTAGTCTTTGGTTGAATGAAAAATTAATTTTGTTGTGCAATGTTTTCTGGTTAGCTTCTATAGTTCTAGCCAGAAATTATGAATTATAATGATTGTAAACCTCGACTGTCATTCTAGTTTGCCTATAAGCTAAACAAATTGGAGGATGGTGGTGATTTCGTATTTTTCCACTAGTGTCAATGTTTTAACGTACACTAATTCAAAAATATGAATTCACCACCACATAAATTGTTGTTGCAATTCACATCTATTCATCAATACGAGATGAAATTACAAAAACAACAATGTAAACAAATTGATTTTGGAGGCTAGAACGTACAAAAGATTGCTATCTTCATAATTCATAATCTCTGGTTCTAGCTTTAATTCCGACACATCACACTTCTTGTTTAAGTTTAGTTGACCTTTGATCGACCTTCAAGGTTAAAATGTATCATAATTTCAAGATCTATCGATTGCTTATGCCTATACCTACATATGTCAAAAAAGGAGGTTTCCAAGAAAGAAAAAGTTGACCTTCAGATTACCTTGAAGGTCTTTCTCAAGATCAAAATTAAGTTCACCACAGAACTCCTTTTTATAAGATACTACAAAAATGTTCTTGATATTTTTCAAAAGTAATTTTTTCTTAGGAAATATTCAGCCGTCCAGTTATTTTTGTGACGCCCTTATATTTATAGATTTCATTTCTATATATGGCATAGAATGAGAATGATAACTATAATCCAAATATATGTGCAATAATAATTACATATTCATAAAGAAAATCAAATTTCGTATTTCGTTCAATTAGTTTATTAGGTTCTTCAGAAAGCCAATGACTGTTTCCTTCATAGCTAGTGTCCTTTGTCGCAGAATAAAAACTTTGCGTTAACGCACAATAATTCATTTCCTTATGCCATAATATATAATATGCAAAAGACCATTGAGGCATATGGATTGTGGAATTGTTGTTAAAGTTTAATGGACATAATATAGATTTGTTTTAATCAATCATAATAATAATAAAAGGCCTATAAACCACTTAAGTAATTGTTGCTTCATATAGTGGAATGCATTGAATTTATAACAATGATGCCCCATCAAGAGCTTGTTCAATACTCATTTCCTTTTTCACATCAACTATACTACTTGACTTAGAATATAGTAAGTTTTAATACTTTGCACTATGTGGGTGTTTATTTCAAGTATTATCAAAGATATATCTCATCCTCAGGATGTGTACGCCACACTGCAACCATTATTCATCATATCATTAATACTCGGTGTAATGCCTTTAACAATACGTAGAGAATTAAGGTGTCGCTGGCTTGAATCATCAACAGTCGTCAATTTAATTGTTATAATTCGAATTCTTTCACTTTTGTTCTTTTTTGTTTTTGCACTTCTGTATTGCCAGTGTATACTTTCGTATTTCTTTTTAACTCCTCTATCACGAATTGGTGATATGTTGCAAAAAGTCAATGGAATGATTGGATCTGTTATCTCTCTACTCATAGCTATTGCGAAAAAGAACGAATTAAAGGCTTGCATTTATGCCTTAGCTGAAATCGATTTTCACTGCAAGTATTTGGGAATAATTCCGAAGTATATGAGAACAACAATTATAGTATGGGCTCTGATGTTTTTGCCATGTTTAATGAATGTGTTATACATGATTTATACAGTTTTTGGAATATTAATACGAAATGGTATATGGCCTTATACTGCTGAATGTATCGCATTTTTTTCACCTGGCCTATTGCTGACAGCTATAAATATGATGTTTGTGTCTTTTCTCTTCATGATAAGTGAATATCTAGAAACAATGAATAAGGTATGTATAAGAGAATTTTTTTTTAAATATATGTTTGTATTTCAATGATATTTTTCAATATAGCCTAGTACGCAGCTGAAACGAAAAAAATTTTTTTTCGCTCACGATAAATTCGTTCGTGCAAATAATTCAGTGCGAAAAAGAGTGGAGACTTCTCCAAATGATCTCCTACAATAATCAATTCCGCTCGTTGAACAGCGTATTGCAGAACAAAATTGAGAACGAAATTTTTTGGTCTATGATTTCGTTGTTTCAAGTTTTGTACGGAAATTTTCATTTCACTTCAGCTGCGTACTATGCTTGAAGAAAGAGTATATTTGATTTAATAAAGGGTGTACCAAAAGTATACGCAAGTCTTTTTGATAGAAAAAATGGGTTTTTAATTAAAAATTTAATTGTATTTTTATTGATACAAAAAATATTCAATATAGCGTTGACAATATATTCGTGGACTAGAATACCGAGTATGTGCTCTCTTCTCTTTTTTTGACATCTTCCATCACTGCACCGTTCCGCATGAATGTGTCTTTATATCTTTGATACAGCGCTCAAGATCCAAAATCTGCAACAAACAGTGACACGTTGTGGATGAATTGCATTTTTTCTCAACAATCACTCGTATATTTTTTAATCACACATTGTACATACAAGCTCACATGGGAAAGTGTGTGTGTGCAGACTAAAGGTAGAACTAGTTCTGTTTGGTAACGTGAAATTTTTTGAAAAATTGCACAAATTTTCACAATTTTTCACAAATTGTCTAAAATTCCTGTTTGTTAACTCAAAAAAATTGCAACGAGAGAGTAAATAATTTCCCCTCCATTAGATAACTTGCGAATTTCTGCGATACAAATTTCTATGTGCAAAGAGTGTAAAAACTGTGAAATACACAGCTGTCAGTATCTGGGGTCAGCTGAGAATTTACAAAATATTTATTCAGATCGTCTTCACATTCACTTGATAAAGATTCAGATAAGTCTATCAAAACCGGCATGGCGCTACATTTTCGTTGGACATTTTCGAGTATACAAAATAATTTTACAATTTTAAAATTACAAGATTCAAAATGATTTGTCAGGATTTGACGCCTTGTACAAAAAGTGACACTTTATAAAAAAAAAGTGGTGCAGTGCGTTTGTTAAATTTTTGATAACTTTTCCCCTTTCTAAGAGTATTTTCTCCCTCATTCAAAGTTTGACAGGCTTATACACCTTTTTCTTAAAATCTTAAAAAGATACCAAACAAATCTATAATAGACGTCAACGTATGACGTTTTGAACACAAAATTGATATTTTATACAAAAAAAAAGAGTGTGCGTACTTATGTACACGCGCTAGAAGTAAAACTTCTTTCACGACAACAGGGCAGCTATTTTTCAAGTCCTACCACTCAGAGCACCCGATTTGAAACTCAGAACCGTTGCAAAATCGTGACGCTGAATTTTGTAATTCGTGACGGGAATTTGTATGTCGGTTTGACATGTCACTGACAGCTCCATAGAAAAATTTTTTACCCCCATGCCGCAAAAGAAGTTTTACTTCAATAAAATGTTATTGTTCCACGCCTCAGCTTAAACATCCCTCACACTACATCTACAAATTGAAAGCATTCTTCCTTTTTTTGTTCACATTTTATTTCAATTTAAAAAACAACACCCAATGAGCGAGAAACACAATAGATTGCAGAATATTTCCATGCAAAACCAATAAACCTACAACTATACATAATTTATGCTTCCTCGCATTAAATCGACCAATGGCCGAAAATCCAACACAACAGAAAAAAATCTTCAGAAATAAAATTCTTCCCACAAAAAACCCTTACTCGAATTCAGTAACCATCTTAACGAATATATTAAATGCACGAACCATTGCATTTAACGAAAATATAATAAGTGTTGTGAACAAATACTCGGTCTCGCTCTGGCTCTTGCTTTGGTTCTCGCTCTCCTCGCACTTATAATGCAATTTTACTTTATTGTTTTTAGTCTTTGTGGTAAAATTATTTAATAAATTTTTGCTTTGTGCACTTGTGTGCAAAAAAACCTTTCCATCGATATATAATTTATATACTTTCGGCTTTTGTAGACCGCGTAAATGGTACCCCAAAATTCGTGTTTGTCGTTTTATTATATTGATGATTTTTTGACGTTCCTCTTCACACACACAGTAGTGTGTGTGTACAAGAGATTTTTATGGAAATTAAAGGAAAACGTCAAAAAAATTTCCAGCAACTTGTTGCCCCGTGTGAAAGGGGACTATCGCATCCAATTTGTTCGACACCTAAAGATAAATAGATGGCAATGCTGTTTTAAAATTTGACAAACATTTAGGATTATTCGCATATGGCAATAGTGGATTTGACATTTGCCGAGAAAATGTTTTGTTTACTTTTAGTTTTTGTGATTTCTGTGAAATAATTTTGTTAATTTGTGTTGTTTAGAATTAAATTTTAAGAAAAATTATGGATAAATGTGTTTTAATATGTATATATTTTAAGTGGAATTAATAAAATGTAAAAAAATTATAATTTTTTATGTATTTCTCTTATTAAATTGGTGGTTTTGTGTTTCGCTCCGTGAACTTCGTTTTTAATTGTCTGAAATAGGCGTTAAATAAAGATTTTGTAATGAAAAGTTTTGTTTAAAAGTGTTTCCATATATTTGTTGTCGTTTATGAATTAAAAGAATATTCTTTTTGTTCAGAAATAGGGTTTTTTTTTTTGTTATGTCGGTATTGCAAAATCGTGACGCTGAATTTTGAAATTCGTGACGGGAATTTGTATGTCGGTTTGACGTGTCACTGACAGCTCCATAGAAATTTTTTTTACCCTCATGCCGCAAAAGAAGTTTTACTTCAAAAGTACGAAAAAAGAGCGTAGACTTCTCCAAATAATCTGCTAAATTTATAAATTTCGATCGTTGTATATATCATACAAAAATGAGAACGATATTTTTTGTTTATGATTTCGCTGTATAGCTTGAACCAAATCACTTGGCCAACGGTCGGTTGCGCAGAGAGAGGATTTAAGAGAACAAAAATGGTGCGCAAGATATTTAATTAATAAAGTGAGCATAAACAAAACTCAGTGATTTTCAGTGATTTTCGTATTTTTTTTTGTGTTTCTTTTCAGCTGCGCACAATGCTTTAACGTAAATTAGCAGTTACTAGGTGTGTTTTATTGGGGATCCATACAAAGTACACTTAGAGATTCCCAAAAAAACGCATCGGCAGTACCATGGTTTTTATATTTCACATTTGGTATATGAATAAACCAAAAAGGTACGTAAATACAATAAAAAAGTTTGTTGGGACAATAAATTTATTTATCAATTTTCGTCCAACAAACTGGTTTATTGGGCCAATAAAAAGCGGTTTATTGGCCCAATAAATATTTATTGATACAAGCAAAAGCGGTTTATTAACCCAATAAACGTTTATTGATACAAGCTAAATCTGTTTATTGGCCCAATAAACATTTTGTTGATACAAGCAAAAGCGTTTATTGACCCAATAAACGTTTATTGACCCAATGAACGTTAATTTATACAAGCAAAAGTGGTTTGTTGTCCCAATAAACGTTTATTGATACAAGAAAAAGTGGTTTATTGGCCCAATAAACGTTTGTTGAGACAAGAAATTATTTATTGAATTATTTATTTTTTTACAAAAATGGTGAGTTGCGGCAATGTACTTTTTGTATTGGCCCAATAAACTATTTACTGGTCCAATAAACTATTTATTGTCCCAATAAACTATTTATTATTATAAAGTGTTAATAAGTTTAATTTTGTTTTTTAATTATAATTGACTGTTATAGAATTCACATTGTGTACATGCTGTGATTCCTATAAGAGCATTTTGGAGTTGAGGTCACTTGAAATTTTAATTTTTATTCAAGTGACCTCAACACCAGAATGCGTTTCGTAATATTACGCTGTCGCACCCATCTAAGATGCAAATTATGGTTAATGCTTACCGACTCTATATAAAAATCACAGCATGAACAGACTGTGAATTTTATGAGAATCGACCATAATTTGAAAAAAATAAAGTATTTAGCTACTCCTTAAAACTTTATTGGGACAATAAATAGTTTATTGAGCCAATATACAGTTTATTACGATAATAAACAAAAATGTTAAAATCAATTAAAATGTTTATTGCCATTTAATAAATTGTTTATTGCGGCAATAATCGCATTTATCAAAGTAAAAAAAGAAGTTTTATAAAAAAATTGTTTGGCGCAATGTTTATTGTGCCAAAAAAAAAGTTTATTGATACTAGCAACCGGTTATTAATTTTTAAATTTTAATTTTCAATAAACGGACTTTTGTTGAGCCAACAAATCGTTTATCGAATACAAATTTTTTAAACAATAAATGTTCGTAGTATCAACAAAAAGTTTATTGAGACAATGAAAAAACAGTCAATAAACGGTGTTTATTGATATTACAAACGATTTTTTTTTCAGTGTAGGATTCTACTTTAGCTTTTATCGGCCGTAATTCTACTGGCGATAATGCATGTAAAACAACGGATAGATTTTCCAATAAAACACGCTTTTTTTAATAAATATTTTGTGAATTAATTTTTGATCCGTCAGAGTTTGTGTCAACGAATACCTTATCTCACAATTTTGCACTGACAGGCCAAACAATTTATGGTATATCTAAACGGAGCAATGCAGTTCTAATTGGGTCAACGATCTAGGTTACCGCCATTTCTATACCTCTTGTGGAAAATGCTTATAAAACAACGATTAGAAATTATTCTATAAATACCTTAAAATGTGATTAGGAATTCCTTTTCGTAGAATGTGTATTAAGAGCCTATGTATATTCCTATTAAATAAACAAAGACAAAATTCCAAAAGCAAACATACCTAAGTATCACAAAGTTCCTTAATTTAATTAATTAAAAGCATACCTCCCCCCATAGTCCAATAGAAAATGATTAATTCGATTATTTATTTAAATTATTAAAAAAACGCACTCCTTAACACAATGATGAAATTCAATTCAACTCGTATATTTATATCTAATTTGAAAAATTTATTTCAGTTAACTCTTATTTGGCAATGTGGAAAGTTCTTCGCGTGATAAAAACTCGTTGCAAGGATATTTCGAATCCTCAAGATGTATACGCGACACTCCAACCAATTTTTATAGTTTCCTTTCTCTATGGCATTATACCAATAAATATTTGTGGTTCGTTCGGAAATCGTTCGGTTAAATTATCTTATTTCGGAGTGGCCAATATGATAGGTCGACTGTTTGGTTACGCATGTATTTTTTATTGTGTCCTCACTACCGACAATTCGCTTATGAGATATTTTTTTCAAACTGAAGTTTCAAAAATTACAGATAATATGCAAAAAATTAATGGATTAGTTGGATTATCAATTGCAATTCTAGTTGCGATCATAAAAAAGGATGTGCTTGGAAAGTGTTTGATATTGTTGTATGATATTGAAAAAGGTTATATTGCCATTGGAATATGTTTTAATTATAAACGATTGTTAACTTTGTTGCTGCGTCAAATGTTCATTTTGACAATTTTAAATGCTACATTTATATTAGGAAGTAATTATGGACTTTTCATGAGGTATGACATTCGACCTCAATTGGCAGCTAAACTGGCATTTTTCTCACCGTGTGTCCTGCTTACTGGCATAGTAATAATGTTTACTTGTATTACACAAAAAATTACGGACTATTTTACTTGTTTACATAAGGTACATATAATGTTAAATCTTTTTAAATAAATAATTAAATAAAATACATAAACGTGATAACTAAAAGGGTTTCCATACGTTCGCACTAATCGAGCCCGTTTTTAAGAATATCTCGTGAAGGAATCACAAATGTTAATTATATTAGAATAAGTTTTAGCTGGTTTCCCAAATTTACTGAACTAAGCAGCTCGATAATAATCGTTCTATTAGTGTGTCGTATAAAAGCCATTATTTGTATCCTTCCGAGCAAAACTGTCTATTTCATATAGTACCGGGGCAATCCAAAAATTCTTGTGAAGATCTTCATTACAAATTATACCAAGGTCTATTTATAAATAATCCAAGCAATTTATTTTGAAAAGTTTGTATTCCATTTAAATAAGTTTCGTCAGTACAACTCCAGACCGATATTTTATCAGTCTTATATTTGGCGTTTTTCTTTTTTGGCTCTGAGCAAAGCTCTGAGCAGATTATGATCAGAGCCCTCAGATTTAATTATGAAACACAATTGAGCAATGAATATGTCATATGCCTAGTAAACTGTCAAATTACATAAAAATTGTATGAAGTTGGCTTTGCTCGATTTGCTCGGTCATTTTGTTCTGAGCATACAGATCATACTCCGAGCTAGCTCAGACGGAAAAAAGAAACACAACTTATGTGCTCTGATTTGTCTGAGGTAAAACAGAAACATAGAATTTATTTTTGACAGCTCGGTGATCTGCTCTGAGGTAAAAAAGAAAAACGCCAATTAATAAACTCATTCCGAAGTATGTCTAACTTTAGGCAGCTGTCTAACTTCAAAATCTTAATTATACAAATTTTCTTCTCGATTGTTGATCACTGCAATTAATTGTTCAAACATATTCTAATGTGGATGCGTTCAATGAACAAATTAAGACAAGTTTTTCGGTGTCGAATTGAAAAGTTATCTTAAAATTAATGAAATAATCACTGAACGTATCTAACTCCTATATTATTCATTCGATACATCCAGATTAAAAAATCCGGATGTATTTACATTGAATTTGTATAATTTACATCCGGATTTAAGTTTTAATCTGATGGATGTATCGAGTGAATAATATGGTGGTAAATGTTTACGAAATTGACAGATTACTGATATGTCAGTGAATATATGAGGACATATTTAGATAACTGTTGGAATGCCTTTATTTAATAAGATATAAAAAAAATTTAGAAAACAGCTAGATTTGAAGACTCGTCAGGTTGGTTGTGTCTTCGTTGTCCATACGCTCCATTTGCATCCCATCCATCTCAGGCACATTTCTTTTCTACATGCGGCTTCCATTTTATTTTGTTTGTCTCATATGGTACCTCAGCCACTAATATATTGAAATCTCAATACTTGCATTTACGTGTCTAACACGAAAGAGTCTATTCTCTAGCTAATATTTATTCTTTAAGAATCCTCTCCTAGTTTTTCAAACATAACTTTTCTTTTTCTTGACATCTTGTTAAAACTTGCGGCACATCTAAGAAGGCACCGAACAAAATTTCTTCTCTTTACTATTAATCTTCTCAATAACATCTTCTTCATTTTGTCGATTACTTCCTTCTTAATCCGAAGTGGTGTTCAGATATCAGGGCGCTTTTTTTCAATTATCCTACGTTTTCTTTTCATTAATTTAAATTAAGTAATTTCGCTGGAAATTTTCCAATTTGATTCCAAATCATCTCATTTCCCATACAAATTCACATTTCGAAATGTGAGGTAATTTAAACCTAATTTGCACAAAATTCAATAATTGTAAATCCTACCTTACGAACACACCCAAGTGAAATACTTTGAAAGTCTGAAACTAAAGAAGAAAACAGCAAAAGCAAATGAATAACGGCAAAATCAAATTCAGAACGAAATGAGCTTTCAAACGAAAGACAACATTTTTTTCTATTATTTGAGCAACTACCTCATTATGGCTCAACTCCAGATCTGTCAAAGTTGGAGATAACTAGGGATGTGAGTGTGACTGATATATTAGTATTCATACTGATACAAATATATTAGCTTCTGCCGAGAACGATGCTAATACCAAAAATATTTTGATGCAAAAATATTAGCTTCGACCAACAACGATACTAAAACCAAAAATATTATGATATTAGTATCAGTATTCGTACTAGTATTACCGTCGGGCGAAGCTGATAATTATTATATGTATATCTTAATACACTCCGCTTCAACTGAATAAGCACAAAAAATTTCTAAGATACGTTATCCATTTTTTCCAAACCTAATTATGTGTTAATGTATCATTTGATGATACCTACCGTTTGGTTATGATGTTGACAAATGAAATCAGTAAGAATAATTCAAAAAGTACCGCAATTTTTTCTCTGGATCTCTTGAAAAACGTTACATATTCAAAAATGAAGACTTGTTTTGCGTCAACTGAATAGACGCAAGGTCAATATCTTCATTGTTTATGAGCGTTCTCAAATGATTGATACATTAAATCAACAGTTGTAGTGTTTTAAGTGAAATTTAATCGTTTAATTGAAATTCTAACGAAGATGGGTAGATCAAAATACCTAAATAGTGTTGAAAGAGCTAAAATCGATTTATTAAGAAAACAAGAACTTACCGGGGGTACTATAGCTGAAAAATTTTACCCAAGTTTGAGTGTGGTCTATTCTTAATTAATAAATAAAGATTCGTACGGAAGAAAACATGAAAGGAGGTAAAAAAACGGCAACAACTGCAGTTGACCGAAGAGCAATTCTAAGATGTGCTTCCAATTCGTACGATTCTGCGGCAAAAATAACACAAAAAGCTGGTATAAGTGCAAGCGTTTCAACAGTCCTTAGAATAATCAACAGTGCAAATCATCTAAAATGAATGAAACCTAAAAAAAACCACCACTAAACAAGCAACGGAAAGGTATGCGCTTCCAATTCTCTAGACTCCCTATGAGTTGGAAAAATGAATGGCGCCCTGTGGTTTTTTTGGATGAGAAGAAGTTAAATTTTGATAGTTCTTCTTTCCTCACATCGTGGAAGTAATAATTAAAGCCATCAGGACCATCAAAATTGAACTTATTATCCGAAAAAAGCACGTGACGCCATTCATTTTTCTAACTCATAGGGAGTCTAGAGAATTCGAAGCGCATACCTTTCCGTTGCTTGTTTAGTGTCGGACGTGTACACACTTCAAAAAAATTACTTTCAAAATCTCAAATTCATTACTAAACATTTTTAATCCAAAAAATATTTGTGATTTGTTTGTATCGCTTTAAATGCTATAATATTAGTTATTTATTTACTTTTATATCACTTGTTTTGTTTATCTTTGTAGGTTCTCAAAAACTTATCAAATCAATGGGAAAAACGAAAGATCAGATCAGTTTCGGCAAAAACTCGTTCTCTCAATTGTCTCGATTCATTCTCCATGTACACAATAGTCACAAAGAATCCATGTGAAATTATTCAAGAGTCTATGGAAATTCATCATCTTATTTGTGAGGCAGCTTCAACGGCTAATAAGTATTTCACCTATCAACTCCTCACTATCATTTCGATAGCTTTTTTGATAATTGTCTTTGATGCTTATTACGTTTTGGAAACTTTGCTGGGAAAATCAAAACGTGAAAGCAAATTTAAAACTGTTGAATTTGTAACGTTCTTTTCGTGTCAGATGATTTTGTATTTAATTGCTATAATATCGATTGTCGAGGGAAGTAATCGAGCTATTAAAAAGGTAACCATTTACATGTGATAAAATTCCAATATTTTTTGACAATCCATCTTATACAGAGTGAGAAAACTGGTGGCATAATACATGGTTTATTGAATAAAGCAAAAAATCCTGATGTCAAAGAGAAACTACAACAATTCTCAATGCAGCTTATGCATTTGAAAATCAATTTTACTGCAGCTGGACTGTTTAATATTGATAGGACACTTTATTTTACGGTAAGTCTTTTGGCCTTTTCGATTGGTGTCGGAATAGCAGTTCTTCTTCTGAAAAAAAGAGGAAAATTTGCTCTTCTAGATTTGTTTTCAGAATCGTTGCAGAAGTTTTTACATTTAATTAAATTGTCAAATTGTTCTTACGGAATACCAATTGAAAAGGCAATTAGTAATTTTTTTTTTAATTTCCAATTTCTTTTCTTTTTACAGATATCTGGTGCACTAACAACTTATTTGATAATTTTACTGCAATTCACCTCAAGCACTCCCAGCGGGTCTGCGCCGTGTGGTTTTGCGCCGAATGAAAATGCAACATCAATTATTGGCAATGCAAGACTTATTGGAAATGCCACACATATTGGAAATAATTGAATGTGTATCTTTGATTATATTAATAACGCACAATTTCACATTTCGTTTCTCTCGTTTTTTTGTTGAATTGGTATTTAAATAAATAAAATAAATTTAAAATATTTTTCGTAAGAAGGCATTAATTTTTGTCAGTTAAGTAAAATCCTATTAAAAATAGAGGCTATAGCTTTGCGTTAATATTTGCGTTAATATTGCGTAGGTATATTCCCTCATTTTCTACAAAGGGGGGCATCATATTTTGAATTTTATGAATTATCAATTATCATGCCAAATATTAGAGAAATGTAAGGGGATCTCAACCAACTAGCGTTTGAAACCGCTTACCGGAGACAGTTTTAGCAAGTGTCAGACTTGGCTATTTTTCTTGATTGTTATAATGTCACGTAGACTTTGGCATTTTCTATTTACAGTCGATTAAGCTTTAAAAAAATTGTTAATACAAAATTCAAGAAAGAAAAGAAAAATGATAAGAATTAGTGAGAAAATATTGAATTTGTCCTTCTAATTGCGTTGGAAATAATATGTAAAAAAATTTTATTTTTAATATTTATTATAATAATATAAATAGAATTTTATTAAATTTGTGTTAGTTTAATAGCTGGACAGCGGAGAATGAAAAGGAATTGTAGGAGAAAGAAATTGAAAATAAATTCTCGAAGAGCTGGATATCGAAAAACTCCGAACTTAAAGAAGACAAAAAAAAGGATTTAAAGAACTTCTATTTGGGCTTATCGACTGAATAAATAAATGGTATGTTAATATCTTAGATTTTTTAAGAAATGTTTTAATTTAGTTTTTTAATTTTTGTTATCTATCTGTGAATGAGCAGTAAAGCCCAATTTGAAAACCAAGATTTATTTACATTTTTACATTTATTTTATATAACTTAAATTAAATTTCAAAAAAGAATAATGCCAAATTTCATTATTTTTGTAGGTACATTTATATACATACATACTAGCTGACCCGCCCCGGCTTCGCACGGGTTGATAAATCTTGGTTTCATAAAAAAATAAGAAAAGAAAATATTAATAAGTATCTACATATTATGTACATATGTAAATATAACAACAACTCAAATGTAAATCAAAGGTTCCCAACACCAAACGCGAATCTGTCGTGATTCTCGTTGGTGTGGGGAACCTTCAAAAAAATAAAAACGTTTACATATAAATAGTGGTATGCACATTTTTTATAATTATTAATTAAAAGAAAATTAAAAAACGAGGTATTTATGTAACTATGGATTAGGGCTTTCCCAAACTAACACAAAAGATTCGAAATGGCGGCGAAACTTTCGGCTGTCAATATATTTTACATTAGGGTTGCCGTGGCTGTTTAAGTTAACCTAGAACAAAAAGTTTTAAAATCCCGGACTTTGGAGGACATCAGCTACCTTAAAAAAGAGGACAAAACGAAAACAAAAACAAGGTCCATAAACTAAAACAGAAATATATTTCATTTTTAAAATAACATAAATTAAAATCCAAAAAATAAATAACTTATAGTTACATGTTTTTAAAACTTTTAAGTCTTTTTATATTTATTTTCAGTTTGATTTTTTTTTTCAAGATTTCATCATTGCTATTAAATATAAGGTCATAAAATGATTCACAGCTTAGGTTATTGTAATTAAAATTAGTTAAAATTATACCCTTAATAGTTTTGGGTAATATACTATTTCTCTCCTTTGTCCATTGTAAGTTTATTAATGAGAACACTCTTTCAACGTCCGCGTTGTGACTCGGAATTGCAAAATAGAACTGAGCGACTTAGTAAAGTTCTTCGAACTTGAGGGTTGACACATGGGATTCAAAATAAGATCTGTTTCATTTTATGTTTTCTATCATGATTTGTATTGGCTCGGTTTTTCTTTTAAATCCAGAGTTCAAGATTTTTTTTTATTTTCAAAATTACTTGTTAGGGATAAAAAGAGGACAATTTCTTAAAACGTTGTGGGACGTTCCGCGCCTGGGTTAAAAAGAGGACATGTCCTCCAAAAAGAGGACCCATGGCAACCCTATTTTACAGGAGATTCGCTTAATCGCATTGTTGCGTTGTAAATATATTTTGAAAGGCTAAAGTTTCGTCGGGTGAACCTTAAAATTCATAGCAGTCTCCCATAAGTAGGCTAACCAGACGTCCTCTTTTAAGAGGACATGTCCTCTTTTAGACCTAATAAACTTTTGTCCGGTATCTTTTTGAAAAAATAAGCAATTTGTCCTCTTTTATAGGTTTTTAAATTTTCAGATTTTTTGGGTGAACTGAACAAGAATGAAAAATTTATTTTCATTTGAACACGTTTTTTAAAATCTAAAAATTGAACTTTAAATTCGCTCATTCCTAAATCAAAACAAAATATGTCTTGTATTGAGTTTTACAACTAAATTTTAAAGAGTATCGAATGAAAATAAGATTTTATTAAAGGTGTCTCAAAAGTTCACGCAAGAAATAACGTTGATAGAAAATATGGGCTTTTATATTTTTTTATTGATTCATTAAACATTAAATAAAGGGTTATGACTTATGAATCTGGAATAGAATACTGGGAAAGGTGACTCCTCAGCTTCGCTGCTCTTTTGTTTACATTTTTCATGACCGTTCCCCATAAATATGAATGAATATAGTTGATACAGCGTTCAGTTTCCAAAATGTACCAAAATCCGCACCAAACATTGAAACGTTGTGGATGCTTGTTTCCCAACAATCACTTGTGTATTTTATGAACCCCAAATGCGACAACTTTCTAAAAAATAAGCATAATATCATTCATAATTAATCTCAGATAATAATCAAAATACAATCCTTTATGTGTTACAAAAATATATGCAAAGTTTCAAATAAATTAAGAATATAATATAAAAGTTATGCGCCCTTTCAGTTGTGCCTTGAATCTTTAAATAAATTAGGGATAAGGATGCTATAGAGGCTTACGCGATTTAAGTCCTTGAGCATATGATCAACATATTAACTGAACAAAAGCCAATAAATTGGGATTTAAATTCTAAAAATATTTTTCTTTAAATACGCTTACTTTAAAGGTTTTCTATGAAAAACGGTGGAATTTCAAGTCAATTCTGAAGATCTTTCTAGAAGTAAAAACGTTCTTTAGGAGTTTTAGAGGAAAAATAAACTTAAAGATCTCAACTGAAATATGTGAAATTTTAAATCAAATAAGTATTTACTTACGCCCATATTATTCACTAGATACATCCAGATTAAAATTTAAATCTGGATGTATTTACATTGAATTTGTATGATTTACATATGGATTTAAGTTTTAATCTGGATGTATCGAGTGAATAATACGGCGGTTACAATCGTTTATTAAGATTGTTTCATGTATTCACATTTTTGTTCACAAAATTTGTCAATTGACTATTGTCAGTTTATCAATTGGTATACCTACTAGGTAGTTACATGTATTTGCCTACCCTTGCCCGGTTTAAGGCTCAGAAATGAGGATACCTCGATACTTTTACTCAACACACTATATTTACATCGCTATGTGAATATTTCCTAAATGGGCTGTTTTTATGGCTTTATTGACTAGACTATAGGTGCATGGAAAAAGTCTAAAAAAGTTGAACAGAACTTCCCCCTTTCTGACATCATCCCACCGACCAATGATACCACATTCATGAATCATGATACGATTGTCGCCCACGGCTGGGAAAATACGAATCGGAAATTGAATTGAATCGGATTGAGGATTGCAAGCTGTTTAAGGGCAATAAAAAAATAAAAATCTAAGTGAAGGTTTGCTCAATTAAAAGTTTTTTTCATTTTTTTGTTGGTCCTATTGAAGAATTGGGAAGAATGAAGATTGGTGGGTAAGTCAAGAGTGATTTGAACGATCTTTTTAGTTTTTAAATATCTTCCACAACTATATCAAATACCTTTACCAAGAAATCTCAATTAGTTTTAGTATGGCAATGCTGTTATAAATACAATCCAACAGCCTAGCACAGATCAAAACCTCAAAATATTTTCGATGTAGTTCAAACTGTTCGAATATAACACTTAAAATAAGCGTGTTCAAATTTTTGTCTAGATTACGTACATCATCGGCGGAACTCGCCAAACTATGCAATTATTTTTCACTTGTACTTAGGGGTTGTTCACAGTGGGTTATATCTGTACCATTCATATTGTATTATTATATCTGTACATTTCACAGGTTCTAGTATGGACATTTCATGAGTGGCAATAATTCTTGATAAAAGATGATCAGCTGTGAGCAAACTGTTGTCTCATCATCTCAAAACATAAACCTTGCCACATTACGTAACCAGTGCCTACCTTCTGTAACTCTCGCATCGACCAAACTAGTCGAGAAACAATGAAATTTGAAACAAAACGTGTGAGTTTTGTTCCATTTTTCACAGTTTCTCGACCAATTTTATCGATGCGAGAGTTACAGAACGTAGGTACAGGGTTGGGGTCTGATTTTGAAAGATCTCTGCTAAATGAACTGCCCTATTTTATTTAAACAGCTAGTTGCCGCTGTCATCGTTGACATTTGACACTTTTAAATAAACAAATGGCCGAAGAAGAACCGCAAACGCAAAATAGGAAGTAAGTTATACAATATTTATATATAATTTCTTTAATTAAATTATTACATTAAACTTTTTCTAGAAAACACAAAGAATGGCGAAAGGAAGTAAAAAAACTGCGTAGGAAAAAAATTCGTCAAAAACTTGCCGAAGAACGAGAGAAAATTGCCGCCGAAGGTTCGATTTCCATTTATTTTCATTTATTTAACCAATAATAACGTTTTCCCTATTTTCAGAAGAATCTGCTCGCTTGAATGATCCAAACTTTATTAAATGGCTACAAGAACAAGATGAATTGGAAGCCCTTGAACATGAACAAGAAGAACGCCTTCGACAGGAACAGGAAGAGCTGTGGATGCGCCGAGAACTTTTGGCCAAAAAAAAATTCCGTGAGCAACAGCAAAAACAAGAAGCATCTGCAGCTATAAAAGAAGCCGAACGTCAACGAATTCAAAAAGAATTCGAAGAGCTGCAACAGAAAGCCAAGCAACGTCGTGAGGAACGCCAACAACGTGAAGAACAAGCAAAACTAGACCACGAAGCGATGATGGGGAAAATCTTCGATTATATCGAATTAGGCGGTACAATTCCCGAAGAACTCACATCCAGTGTTCAGTCCAATCCAAACAAACCTGTTTGTCCGTTCTTTACGAAAACAAATGCGTGTCGCTTTGGAATGCATTGCATGAGGAATCATATTCGTCCCAAAATTAGTCGCATTCTGTTCATTCCGAATTTCTTTTCACACATAAAACTGGATCATGGCGGAACCAGTCATGCCAGTGACATTAATCTCGAATGCTCCGAGACCGATTTGAGTAATGATTACAAGGTGTTCTTTGATGATGTCACTGAGGAATTAAAGAGATTCGGAGAAATACTCAACTTCCGGACTTGCATGAACACTCAATCGCATTTGCGAGGGAACGTTCTAGTGGAATATTCTTCAGAAAGGTAATGATTTGTTATACGTACTTATTGAATTTTTGTTAATTTTATCTGCTTTCAGAGATGCTCTTAAAGCTTATGTTCAACTGCAAGGGCGTTTCTATGCTAAACGTCAGATAAACGTTGAGTTTTCTGCAATCACCTCCTGGAAGAGTGCTATATGTGGTATGTGGAGCTACGGCTGATGGTATCCTTTTTGATAAAAATTTGGTTTTAGTTTCATACTTATTGAATAGCATAACCTACAGCTTATTTTCCGAAAGGGTATTCCTTTATTAATAGCTATCTACTATTCAGCTGGTAGGTTCGATAACATTATCTCACCCAACCAAAATTTGTTCGCGAATTTGGTAAAATTCAGACTATTCATGATAGAATTACATGTTTCGAAAGCTCAATGCTCCATAACATCGTTTTACCAATCTATGATATATAGATCATATAAACCGGGACACTAGTTGCAAGAAAAGGAAAGGACAATTACTATAGAGTCCATATAATATTATGTTTTGATTATATTCACTTGCTTTACAATTTAATTGAAAATACTTTGCGATATAAATAAAACAAATTATTAGCAAACATTCAGATTCAGTATGTCAAAAGTCTATGTACAAATAATTCTAAATTTATATTTTTTCATTCACCATAATTTATGAACGTTAAATATTGGGTTACTCACAAGCCGCACTGCACGTGTGTATGTATGTAGAAGACTTTACTTAATTCTGTTTCTTTCCATTGAACGTTCAAGACCAGTCTTCCATGATCTTCAAAATCTTTCAAATTACATTTGAATTCGAGTTAAACATTTTATGGATAAATATTCTTTTGAATGTGTGCAAAATAAGTACAAAGAAAAGAAAATGTAAAATATTATTTCCTTTTTTCAAGAAGAATAATATCTAGAATTTTACTAGACCCCACAAACAAGATTCAACAATTTATAACTAGGTTTAATCAAGTTTTGCGTTAAGTTTTTGAGGTTGAAAATGACATGAAATTTGTTTGGTTAACATTGCGAAGAATAGAATATTTAAACTTGACATGGTTATTTTTTTTTTTAGATCTACATATGTACATAAATATGTATTTTATGTAAACTCTTTAACTCTTTCGCTCTATCCTTGTTTTTTTGTATGATTAATAAATCCTTCAATGTTCCCTCGAGATACGAAAAACAAAACAAACAAATTTTTTCCTTAACTTCTATCCAGGATTATTCTATACAAATAAATGTCCCAAAGGCAGAGGTTGTAACTTTTTGCACATCTTTAAGAATCCTGGTAATTTGTTTAACAAACCAGTCAACAAACAAGAAAAAGAGGAAGATGCAATAAAAAACTCACAAAAAGGAGTTAGAGGTAGTTCTGTTATGAGGTTAGTTTCCTTTTTTTTTTTTTTTTGTTAATAGTATTAAGAATTATTTTGTTTTACTCTTGTTTAGTTGGAATGATATTAAAGATACCAGAAGCAGACGTGATTGGCGTTGGTCAGAGAGTCCTGAACCCATTTCAAAAGATGTCAAATGTCGAAAAAGTGAATCCAAAGAGGTATCGAAAAGAAATCGAGAGAAATCAAGAGAAAGATATCGAAGCAGTGAAAGATCTTCATATAAGAAGAAGTACGGAAAATCCAAAGACAGAAGTTCCAGTTCAAATAAAAGTCAAAGGGAGAGAAAAAAAAGTAAATCGAAAAGCCCTTCACGTTTTAAAAAACATCATAAAGACGATGATGGAGAAAGAAAACACCATAAGGAAAAGAAACGAAAACATAAATCGAAGAAAAGAAGTTCATGAGCCATGTTTTTAATGTTTTTTTTGTTTATCTCACCTATAAATTATACGAAATAAATAAAAAACATACATACACCTGAATTAGATCAGTTGTTTTGTTACTAAATTGTCATTTTAGTTATTAGCTAGTTCAAGTTTCTCAGGATCTCTGCAATCTCAGAAATCTGAACCCTATTCCTCACTTTTTCTGTCAAAAACCTGAGTCTTACATATCGTCGCTGTAGATCGAATACCTCGTAACCCAGAAAAGTTCACTTTTTAGGTAATGATGCACTTTTATTGTAAACAACTTTCCGGATCTAATGAAAAATACCTTGTTAGCCTAAGAATGATAGTTTCAAAGTTAAACGCATAAATAGTAATACATCGTTATTGGTCCTCCATACTTTTATATCAAGTTTTTTGTTTCTCCTGAAAAATTAACTTTTCTGGGTTACAAGGTATTCGATCTACAGCGACGATATATTTTTTTTGGATTCGCTTGCCCAATTATTCTGTCACAGTTTGATCAATTTATAGAAAAGATATGTTCAGTGTTTTTGACTTCTCCTCCTACTCAGTGAAGTGAGACTTCTTGGGTTTGTTGACGACAAGGACGTGATTGGAATTACAAATCGAGGAGTTTCCGGCACTTTCACAGCATGGAGACAGCAGCAAGCAGAATGGGGCTGGTCATTAACGATGACAAGACAAAGTATATGCTTTCATCAACAAGAGCCACTTCACACCATAGGCTTGGTCAAAACTTAGCTATTGATACGTATAACTTGGAGGTGGTCAAAGAATTTGTCTACCTGAACTCGGCAAATAACATCAGCGCAGAAATCAAACGTAAAATAACTTACTAATATCGTTATTTCTTTGGGTTGAGAAAGCAATTGAGTAATAAGCCCCTATCTAGAAGAACCAAGGTGACGCTTTTCAAAACACTCATCATCCCGGTCCTGTTGTATGGTACGGAAGCATGGACCCTTACTCAGTCGGATGAAAGCTCCCTTAATTTATTAGAAAGAAATGTTCTACGCACGATTTATAGTCCTGTTTTTGAAGACGACGTTGTGTTTCGCCAATCGCCACACAATTAAAAGTTATACGCTCTGTACAGCGACATGAGCCTAGTCAAATAAATACGTTTAAAACGGTTAAGTTGGCTGCCCCTTTGGGAATACGTACATATTTTATTCCACTGAAAATTTCAGTATTTTTCGTTCGTGCAATATAAAAATTAAAATTTAAACCAAGACTGACCTCCAGATGTGAAGCCAACGACGTTGACGATGAATCCATATTCCATTATATGACACCCATTTATTTCAAAGTGTTATAGTTATGAATAAAACAAAAAGAAATATTTTTTATAAGATTTTTTTTAATTTTTTTTTAGGATTTTGTATTATTTTGTTTTCTTCTTCTGTAAAATTTATTATTATTTAAAAAACTGCTTTCAATTAAAAAAAAAAGAAAATAAATATTCATAATAAACAAAAAATAAACAACAGTAGGTAAAGATGAAATCGAAAACATATAAGATGCACCTCCTCATATTGCTTAATAAAAATTAGCATATTCGCGCATGAATTGGACAAAGGGCTTTTAGAACATTCCTCTATATTCTTCCAATATACCTTAGGTAAATTCGAAAATTTGTCAAATACTGCCCTCTTGTGGAAAAAAAAAAACAATTAGCTCAAGTATTTTTGGTCTTTTGGACTTTACAAATAGAAATCGAGGAGTGAGCAGAGTAGGTAGGTATAATTATAATAATAAAGAAAGAAAAAAAAAAAAAGAATTTACACAAAACAAAAAAATGCGAAAATAATATTAAGTAATAAAATCTAAGACTAAGAACACACACACTATCCAAAAATTAACGAACTTCTTATAGACGGATTCCTGGATTTGTGGCAGCAACATAACGCAGCAGTTCTTCGTTATCCTCGCAGATAACTGGCTTCTCATGGTAGCAGGCAACATCGTGCCATGCGATACCATCATTGTACACGTTATTCAACACGGACAAGCACTGTTCCTTGGTCTGGTTGATCTCGTATTCAGCGTTGTCTGGTTGTGGGCGCTTCTTGTGTCCGGTCTGAGACCAGGGGTTGTAACCCCATCCTTGTGGAATCCTGTTGGTGGCTTGGATCTTCTCACGAGTTGCAGACCAGAACCATCCGTAAACGCTCTTTGGTTCCAAATCGGGACGGTTTTCACAACCAGCGAAATCGCAGATACGTCCAGCTGTCCAGATGTATGGTACGTCATTCTGTTGGATCACACGGAAGATTAGATTATTTTTCTCTTGGGTCTCCAGGGCGACCAAGTCCATGCAGTATTCGCGGCACAAGTTACGTCCGTCCAACCAATCAACCTTCCTGTTTGCCAATGATGGAACATGGCTGGTTAGGAACATGTTCTTGCCACGGTATGAGAACTCTTTTGGTCCTGAAAATATAAAAAAAAAGAAAGAATTCAACGTTAATCACTGTGCATACTTGATGGTAGGTAATGATAGCTTAAGATTGCCTATAAAAGAGCTTGAGATTAAATGTCAATTAAGGTAACCCCATCGCCACCATCAGATGGCATCATTGAAACTTCATTAAGCCTCCAAAGTGGTATTATTAAGTGCCACAAGGCGTCTCTTTACGCAACGTAATGGCAGTTCAATAAATGCATTGACCCACTTTTCCTCTTCTTGCACAGATTATTAGCTGGCTATGGCTATTTCCAAACCTAAAGGCTGTTTTTTTTTTTGTTGCATTTAATGTTACCAGGTTTCTGGTGCATTAACAAGCGTATAAGAGGTTTTGGTTATTTTTTTTTTTATTTTATCATGTGTGTGTGTGTCACGAGACAGCATTCGCTTTCTTTCGATCTGGAATAAACAGTTACCTAAGGACCAAGAATCTCCCTCTGTGCAACAGGTTAATCTCCTTTGCTCTGGCAGCATCAGTGGGAGACCAGAAAATCTTGATTTTTGGAATTTTAAATTAACGACTTGGGGATTTGATTTATTTTTTTTTTTTTTTTTTTGGAATTCCTGGGTGTGGCTTTAGAAAAAAATAAATTTCAATCTCATCAATCAGCGATAACATTTCTGCAGATGCCTAAGTTACTCTTTACCGTTGACCAAGTGGATGAGACTATATGTCTTGCAAACCCCCACTATATTCAGGCCCCGCAACACATTTCAGAAGGTCAGTGTAGAAATTTCAATTAAACCGTTTTGTACCGGGCACCGGTTGGTGCTTAAATTTAAATAACCCCCTTGGAGCAATCGTCATCTTCACAAAAACAACAACAACAAAAATATACCCAGAGATCAGTAGATCTTGCCCATGGCATGTTAGGAAGAAACAAGTTTTTTTTTCTGTTGAACTGCTTTGAAGCTGGTTTCCATGCCATCCATCATGGAGACGTCGACGACGACTCGACGGTTATGTAATGATGATTTTTTTTCGCAAACAACAAAAACAAACCGAAAATAAAATGTGGACGTGGAAAATGTTTTGAAAAAATAAAAAAAAAGATACATCTAGCCATCCTGGTGTAATGATGGTGACTCCTTATCGCATGTCGGTCGTCGGCACCGACCATGTCGTGTCTAACCTGGCCTTTATGTCGATGCTCCATTCAAAAATAAAAAAAAACAACAATGGAGGGAAAATCTTCATTAATAGTTTTTGTTGTTGTTATTATTATTTGTTTGTTTGGCAACACGGTACCTACCTACCTATTGTTGCAATAGAAGATTTTCTTTGCCTTATTGTGGCGAAATAAGGTAGGTACCTTTCAACTAATATCATAAATCAATCTGCTTAAAATTTAACAAAAGAAACTTCAGGGAACTTTTAAACAAATAATGAACTCACGCAATGTAGTTTTTTGCATATAATAGCAAATACATCTGTATATTATTGCAGGAAAGATAAACAAGCGGAACTATGTAATATACATATTATACCAACTAGCTCCGTTGAAGAACTTTTGAAAAGCTTATTTTTATCAACTATAACGTCTCCAGAGTGTTTGCTCATTTTATTAAATAAACTTGTTTGCGCAACTAAAGTCACACAAAATAAAAAAAGTACAGTGTTTTAATTTGACTTAATCATATAAAACTTCCTGAAAAGTCACAAATCAGTTTTTTATGAACCGCCTGATCCTCAAATTGGACAATTTTGAGAATTTGTTTTCAAAATTACCCCAAGTGCTCACAACTAAGACTCTGTTTGACGACTTCCTTATAAAGGCAAGGAACCTCGTTCGAGTGTATTTCGAAAGATATAGATCACAAATTTCATTCTACTATTCTGTATGAAATATCTAAATTGGTTTGTAAACAAAGAAAAACTTCATTAACACATTTAAAAACAAAAATACAATTTTAATTTACCCAAAACAAAATTTAAAGGTAAAAAAAACTGTTAAATACACACCGTACTGACTGACAGCGAATTCGATCAGTTTTCTTAGGTCTGTTTGTTTACTTTATCGAAAAATTAATCTAAACTGTTATAAAACACAATTTGGTAAGTGATTCCTGAATTTGAGGTAATTACGAAATGGAGTCAATTAAATTATTATAAAGTATATGTATATGACACATCGATATTTTTCGGAAAATATTCCGAAATTGCGTAATTATCTTCAGTATTATGTTTAATTCAAAGATTCGTTTGAGAAAGGAGACATACATAATAGTTGTGTTATATTTTCTCCCCGAACCAACCTTTGTTCTAACACTTCTCCTTTTTTTGGTGTCCGTTTTACCATCTTCTTCGTATTCTATTTCCTCAGACCAGTAAGAAAAAAACATGAACGTAATAATTTTGTGTATTCCAAAATACACAATATAAAAAAACTATTATAATTATAGTTATTTCAACATTATTTCAGTGAATACAGAGTTAACTCACAAAATTACAAAATTGGTTGGTAAACTTCAAGTAAATTTCCCATAAAATGTACTTCAGGAGCGAATAAATGTTTATTGGTACCTAATTTTTGATATTTTATGAAAATAAATAAACATTTTTAATCGTTTAATTAAAAAAAAAAAAATTTTATTTATTTAATTTTTACTACTAATTATATCACAACATAATTTTATGGGTTAAGCGACGCGTTTCAGTTCTAAATACGACTGTTTCTTTCTCACAAACAAATTTTTTTTTTAAATATTCCACATATGCCACAATGATTATCTGCTCTAGACATTGACATTTGACATGAAAAAAAAAAACATAGACACATACACCGATGGAGCTTTGTCCATGAATTATTTCCAACATCTCATTAATAATTTATAAGTCTGACTTAATTTAGTCTTAAACTCGAACAAATTCTTAATCATCACTTAGTTAATAGTTTCACAAAAAAAAAATCATCACTGAATTGTGTTCATGTATATGTTTATAGAAATTAGACATGAGAGCCCTCATAATAAACTAATTTTACCCTACCTTAACTACTATATAGTTCATCAAATGAAATTAAAAATTTAAAAAAAATTGCGCAATGTTGTGTAATCATAATATACCTACCTATAACTTCTATTTTGCTGAACCTTTAGCCTTTATAGGTGAATATTTTTATTCAAGTTCCGTGTGAAGTATATTTGATGTGATTCCGTGAGTAATTAAAGCATAAGTATAAGTAAAGAGTGAGGATAGCGTGAGCAAATATAGTAAATTAACTTAACTAAATTTAAAATCACAAGCAATGAAATGATATCACGTTTTTTTTCTTTTCTTTAATCTTAAAATCTAGTGTTGAAGATGGGAAAAGTATAATGTAACTACTGGAATTACCATTAGATGGAAATTAAAATAAAACAAACAATTAAAGTTTGCGGAACTTAATATGTAGAATCTTTTTTCTTTAATTTCATTATACAAGTTTATATATTAGCACATAAATTCATCCAGACTGTGAGTAATGTGGCGAGCAATTTTGAAGTTTACATAATAAAAAGATAATTAAAAAAAATAGGAGTTTTTATTCTACAAATTGTTTACTGGTCAAAATTATCAATTAATCACAAAAAGCACCAAACGAATTTCTGCTGCAACATATGCAAACATCATTCCAAAGGAAATGAACAGATTTTTGTATTTTGAATCTACACAGCAATCTCTCTTTTTGAAAATTGAAATAAGTATTCAATTTTTTAATAATTACAAATAATTAAAAGTAATTAAATTTTAAGACTAATTAAAAATAAAAGAGCTGAAATACGAACTCGATTTTTGTTTTCAATACAAATTTTAAGAAAACTTCTCAAAAGATTTTGTATAAAACAACAATTGCTTGATTCCCCGGGTTCAAAATCGACCTTTCGATCTTTTTTGTTTGTCATAATTAGAATTTGACAAATAATAAAATCTCTCCGTACCCATAATTCAGTTTTACAACTAAAACCACACCTATAAATTTTATTGCTGACAACATTTTGAAAAGAACAATGCAGAACCTATATATCAATGCTAAAATCGTGTTTGAGCTAACTCACTCTTACCACATAAAACAAACAAACCATTAAACAATACTTTATACTGTATATCCAATTGTATGTCATCATTACCAGCTACAAACTACAAAATTCCTTTCTCAAGTAAAATCGAAAGTTCCAAACATTCCAATCACTTCTCTTTTTTTTTTTGTGTAAATATCAAATTATACAAATTTAAAACATCACATAGATACACGTTCATCGATAAAAAAAAAACTATTTCATCTAATCACCATAATGGATTACATCAACATATATATATGAAACTACATTAAATACATAACGTGTGTTCCAATATATACAACCAGGTCAATATGACTTATGGTCAAGTACGTTGTTTGAATAGTAAATTATTATTATTAAGATGAGCCAAAAACACAACAAAAGAAAACAGAAAAACAAAAAAAAAATGGTAAATTAGGTGACAAAGTCGAACACATACATAAAATGGCTAACTGATGGTGACTTCATACTGACTTAGGTCTTGAAGGTGAGAGCTAAATTTATACTGGCCAGAGCTTTTTTTTTAAAACGAATTTATGCATTCTGATTTTAAATTAATTTTTCTAAGTGAAATTATATTTCTAACACTCCATATACATTGTGTTTAAATCAAAAAGAAAATTCATTGACAGCACATGTCAACTTGTCACTCAAGTTTGGACAAGTGATGCATTTTTTTTGCACACCATAAAAAAAAACGAGAATATCTTTTAATAATTTTAAAGAAAAAAAAAACAAATTCCCAGCTTGAGTTTCTAAATTTCCTTCTCAAGTTTAGAAAATTTTGGAGAGTTTTTTTCAACCTATTTTGCTTGAGTCTTAAATAGTTGTTGATCTAACTCATTTAATTTCTGTCTATTTTTGAAATATCTGTCATAATTTTGTCTATATTTTCAATTCACACTTTCAAAGTTGCACTGGATGATTTGCATAGTTTAGCCTAACACGAGACAAATGTGAATTAAAAAAAATAACAGTGATTTAATAGGCATGTTCAGGAAAATGAGATCTCAGAGATTTTAGCAATCTCAGTTACCTGAACAGGATTCCTCAGCTAAATTTATCAGCTTTGCTGTCAAAACTTTGAGGAAAAAAAATCTTGGATTCGCTTGCTCACTTCTTGAGTGAGAAAAATCTCTGAGATCTCATTTTTCTGAACACGCCAAATATTATTTAATAATTAAATTCATAGTCATGACAGTTAGAAATAAACTCAAATTTAAACTGCATGTTTAATAGTTTTATCATAATGACGCTGATGCATTTATATATAGTGTCTATGATGTTAGATCATAATGAATTATCTTTAGTTCCGGATGTATATTTTTAAATAAACACTCATACATATACATATTACATATTGGTGATGTGGGAATTCCTCGAAGGTGGAAAAATTACACCCACTCTGCTCACTTATTGTTGACGGAAAATCTATATTTTATGAGAAAAAAAACGTGCAATGATAGTGCAGTATATATAGAGAGTGGGGTGGTAGTTTATTTTAAGAAACAGAAAACAGATGGTTGGTATATTAAATTAAGCCGGATGATGAGTAATAATTGGCAATATTTTATTTTATAAGAAGCAAATAGAGTGATGTTGGCTGTGTTGTTTGAGACTATATTTTTGAATACAACTAGGAGAAATGATGTAAACAATTTGAAATTGCAAGTACGTCAAAGACTTGTAACTTTTTAAGACTCTTGATAAGCCTGATGTATTTGCCAAGTAAATTAATATTTCATAGTAAATTAAGAAAATATACATCTTAAAAACATTCATAAAAACTTCCGACATCAGTTATAAGGTTGAATAGAGTGAAAGATTAAATAAATGTTGATAAATGTTGAAAATCGATATTTATAACAATCCAATTGACAGAAATTTTGATCATTGAAAATGGTTCAGACCTTAATTGTGAATTACAAGAAAATTAATGAAATTATAACGGAATAGAGAATCAGTTTTGTTTTAATAAATTGAGTTCTACGTAATGTAGGAAGTTTTAATATGCATCATGCTATCAATTGTTAATTGGAAATAGTAATAGAGGTTATAATATTATTTTGTATAATTCGAAAGTCAAGTCAAATTTTATTCTTGAAACTTTTTGTAGAAAATTGAATTTTACATTAAAACGGAAAGTTAAAACAAAAATAATTAAAAAATAATTAAACTAGACAAATTTATGAAAAAACCGATTATTAAAAACAATTCGAAAAACCAAAGAATTTTTTAATTTCTGATTTTTAGTGCCAAAAAAAGCGGTATAGGTAGAATCATTTTTCTTATTTGCAACTTTCTCGAGCTTATGAATTTAAATTAGCAAAATTATATGATAAAAAGCTCTTAAATAACCTTGGTAATATTGTATTGCAAAATTTATAATACAAATATTTTTTTTGGAGTTAAAAAATATGTTATTTTTGTGTTCAATACGCAGGGAATTGGCGCAATTTTGTTTTATTGTTTTTAAAGGAACTTCTACTAACACAACTAATATCAGCTTTACCTATATAATTGGTAAATTTTTTTACTATATCATTTACTTTATTTTTGTACCACACTTTCTTTGGAAGTCAGTTAATGTTGGAAGCAATTTTGAAGTTAATATAATTCTACTAATTGTTTACTGGTCAAAATAATCAATTAATCACAAAAAGCACTAAACAAATTTCTGCTGAAAACTATGCAAACATCATTCCAAAGAAAATTAACAGTTTTTTGTATTTTGAATCTACACAGCAATCTTTTTTTTTGAAAATTGAAATAAGCATTCAAACTTTTAATAATAAATAGTTAAAAATAATGAAATTTTTAGACTAATTAAAAATAAAAGATAAGAAAATTTCTTCATAGTCATAATAGTGCTAATTACTTGGCTATGTAGTAAGTACTAAGTAACTATGTACTTGGCTATGATGTATTTCTGTAATATAAAGAATTTGTTTTATTAAAAAAAAATATTCGTATTTTGAATATAATTTATCCAATTGGAGGATAACAAAACATCATCGGTGAACATGGTTTATAATTAACAACAGCTGGACGAAAAGTTTTTTGTTTTTTGTTTTTAATTTTAATCGTATTTTTTTGTGCAATAAATATAAACCAGCTATCTTTGTGTTGACCTATAGCATTTAACTTTAACTTATAAACAATATCAAAAGTCACATATTTAATTCCAAGTATTTATTGTGTTTACTAATATTTCATTATAATGTTTAGAGATTAATAATATTTGCATTTCTATTTAAACGAAAGAGCTGAGCAACAAACTTTATTTAGTTATTTTTATGATTACAATTTGAAATTAATCTTTTATTGGTGTATTTGTATATGAAAAGAAATGCAAGTAATAATCTTAAAATGTTATGAGTGTGTTACGAATGGCAGTACTGGACATTCCACCCAACCTCAAAAATACAAATATTGTACAATAACAAGTAGATATTCTTAGTCTCGATCGATACTTTGCCGAGAGAGAAAATATTTTTGATTCCGCAAACGGAATAAATATTTTTTCCCAAAACTCTAAGGACTGATGACACACGAGTGTCTTTTTTCGCCCGCTTATTTGTAATTATGCGCCATGAATAGGTCAAAAGATATCCAATAGTATTTCTCCTATGTAGAACTGAGAGATTTTTACTATTCCTATAAATATTGAAGTTCGTCATTCAATGAAAACTCCTTATGTCCAATTTGCACATAAAATCAAAAGAACAGATTTAAATAATATGTAAAAACTTCTGGTCTTTTTGTCCTCTTTTTTATAAATTAAAACTTCTTTAAGGACCGAAATAGCTAGTTACTAATGAAATATAAAACTAAACAAAAAAGTGAAGCTACTGAGATTTTATTGAAAAACGTCAATATTTGACTTTTATTTCCGGTGTTTTTGTTTCTCTTAAAATATTAACTAAATATAATAACATTCTGTCTTCTAATGTGATATAGTTTTAACCTTGATACCAAAAATGTTAATATAGTTTTATTTAAATAAATTCTTATTATCGACCTTGCTCTTGTTTTATTTTATTAATCTATTCTATTTTTATGGCCATTTTATAAGAAAAACAACAAAATATTTAAAACATTAATTTATTATAACTTACGTTTAGCGCATTTCGCTGGATCAGGCAGTGATAGAAAACGTCCTGGTTTTGTGGCAGTTGTTGTAGTTGTTCTTGCTTGACTAATTGCCGGTCTTGGTTCAGCATAGCAAGCTGCTATGCAGAATGCTGCCACTACTAGGGCTATCTTCATCTAAAAATAAATTAAACAAACAAAAAAATAAATAAATAAATTCATTTATTTGAAATGTTTATAGAAAAAATGATAATGAAGTATAAAATTGATTTAAGCTTGGTATAATAATTTTCGGTTTTTTTGTATTATTTGATTTTTTTGTTCAAAGGGTTTTTAGATTTTAGAAATGTCTAATTTTTTGTTCTTATAAAAAAAACAGGTTATAGATTTAAAAAACTTGGTCACAAAATTTTACGCGATTTAGTACGATGTTAAAGCATTTTTAGTTAAATGCTAGATTAAAAATACGATTTTCCAAAATTTTAAAAAGCATCCTACTATTTTGTTTTAACATATTATTAAAGTTAAAATCATCAAATGCCATCAAATACATAGGTTAAGGAAATTAGTATAACAAATCAAACAAGTTGAAGAAGTCCAATCAACAATATTATTAAATGTTTTGCAGGACTAAAACTGACAGTTATGAAGATATCACAATAGATCTGTTCGTTTACTTTTCAAAACTGACAATTTCTACCAGTTTTAGTACAAATGAATTTTGAATATGCAATTTGACAGAACTTTGGACTAAATTTGGTATAAAGTGTCAGTTTTGGGAAGTAAAAGAACAGCGAGAATATAATTGGTGCGTTCAGAAAAATGAGATCTTAAAGATTTTTCTCACTCAACAAGTGAGCCAAGGGAATCCAAGCTAAGAAATTTTGCTGAGGCATCCTGTTCCTGAGATTGCTGAGATCTCCGAAATCTCATTTTTTTGAATATGTTTAATAGTTGTGTCTTAAAACATAGTACGCTGCTGATGCGAAAAAAAATTTTCTGTGATCCACAAACCAGACAACGAAACGCTTGCAAAACCACAACGGAAAACATCCCTGCGGATAGTTTCACCAATTCCAAAAACAAAACAAATATAATAAACGCAAAAAATCACAGAAACCCATGATGTAAGAAAATAATAAATAAATAAAAAAACACAAATAAAACTCAAATGTTATTTTTCTACACACAATAAATAGTCTGTATAATTAATTCAGTACGAAAAAGGAGCGGAGACTTCTCCAAATAATCTGCTACAATTATAAATTTCGCTCTTCAAACAGCGTACTGTAAAACGAAAAGCAGAACGATATTTTTCGTTTATGATTTCGTTGTGTCATTTTTGTATGGGATGTTTCGTTTCAAATTAGCATCCTATAAGGCTTAAGCCCATTACAGTACAAACCTCAGACATTTTCATATATCTGACAAATGAATTTTCAGATTGCAGCTGTCATTGTAGTTTTCATTTAGTAATCTTTGTAATTTTATCTTATCTTTGCTTCAATAGCATTAACAAATTTTAGAAAATTGTATCCGTTCAGGAGAGTGTTGATAAAGATCCAAGATCTTTCAATTCAACATCGTCGTTCACAACAGCTTGGTTTTTGTTCGTAGATTTTATGGAAATTTCTATGCCAAGATCTTGGTTTGAAGGTTTAATAGATCCAAGATCCAACTCATGCAAGAATCGAAGTCGAATGACTTTCGCTTGCGTCAAAATTTCATAATAAAATCAAATATTTTTAGAAATTATATTTATTTTTGACTCAATGGGAATGTCAATAAGCAGAATTTTCGCATTTAGAGCGAAGAGAATTCACATATGAGATTATCGAAACTCCAAGCTGTTTCATCCCAAAAAAAATGTATAGTTGTTGGCTAATTAATTAGTAACAAAAATATAATGAACTTTTTTTTTATCATCATCTTCCTTGGCATTGTTTTTTCTAATACAAGTTTTTTTGTTTTTGAGAAAAACCCTTAAAGCTTCAAGCCGCACTTTTGAAAAAGTTATAGAAATAAAGTCATTAAACTGCTGACCGTCCTTCATGTTTTTTGCCGCCGCACCGTGTAGATTACAAAACAAAAACATTACAAATCAATCAGTATGAGTTTTATAATCCTCTTTGTCATGCTTAAAACATAATGTAATGCCCCTTTATCATTCATTTTATCTTTTTTGATTCTCATTAAAGTTTCTTTGCCTTCTATTTTTCTTTTAATTTAATTTTCTGTTTTTCTCTTTTTGTTTCTGTCAACCTGTAGTGAAATCAACAGTTAATGGACATTAAGTGAAAATGTCAAACTGCCAATAAGTACCATCTTATGAAAAATTAAATTCGAAAAAAAAATAAATAAAGAAACATGTTCACTATCAGCAAAAATAAAAAGTTGCAACAAATTCCCCGGCAATCATGTTATGGTCATTCATTACCTGTATTACTTGCTGATGTGATGTACCTACTAGTGTTTGTGGTATGAATGTCGTTTACCTTTACCCCTCAAAAAGAAACAGTACATAGTTGCCAGTTTGTTGTGTTATTATAAAAACGTTAGAAACTTCTTTTTTTGCTTGATGGTAGTTTATTATTTTTTTTCCCTTCGCGTTTAGTTAAATCAAATATAATAAATTTGCATAATTTCTTTTTTAATTTGAAAATGATGAGTTTTTGTGAATTTTTTTTGTTGCTGTTGTTTCTTCTTCGTTATCGTCATCATCATTGTGAGCCAAACAAATCTTTGATTTGTGTCTTCTTCTTCGTAGTTGTTGTTGTTTTTGTCGTCGTCGTACATTGAATTTAATTTTTTATGTCAAGGATTTCCATAACCGGTATAATCCGCATGATAATGATTTAATTTTGTTTCTATACTTTTTTTTTTTTATGAATTTTTTTGTGAGATGCCAGCTAGCAACTGAACTATTGCGATGAAAGATGATCATCTTCTTCATCATCTTGTAGATAATAATACAGATATATAAATGCTTTTTTGCTCAATGATGGAAACAAAAAAAAAAGAAACAAGTTAAACCAAAAGTAAATCAATCGATTTATTGGCGATCTTGAGAAAACAATCTATTAAATCAGAGTTCAGCATCATTCACTCTATGATGATGATGATGATGCCACACATATTAAATGATGATGGTTTTTATGATGGCACAATTTTGTTTTTAAGAAAATAGTCGACTGTGCATAAAATTTCCATTCAATTAATACCATTTCGAATATTATTAACATATATCCTCTTATATTGAAATTAAATAAAAAATATGATTGGAAATCGAATTATTGTGAAATTGATACACATTTGATTATGAGTTAACTTTATATATAAATACTTAATGGTACAGAAATATAAACGACACAGAGGTTATATTAGTCAAAGTGAACATATAGTTGGGGAATTTTTTTACCAATTCGTAAGGTAACATGTAATTTCAGGAAAAAATCATCAACACTAATCATAATTCATAGTTTATCAAATAGTATTCGATGTTTCTTAATAAGTTTTAATGAGTTATTAGTTTTAGAAAATTATTTGGTACAATTTACCAATCACCACTAAACAATAAACGTTCGTTTATTTCCAAAAAAATACAAATTTCTACGGAATCAAGTTCAAAGTTCTGTCAACGTTCTTTTAACAAAAATGAAACTTACCTTAAAATGGTAGAATTTAGCAATTTTTTTAAGTAAACGAACAGAGCTAATTATGAATGTTAAAGTCAAAAGCAATGTCAAAAATATTTAAAACTGGAAGAATATTATAAAGAAAACTACGAACTCATTGCTGTAGGTTATGGCTGTTGACTGAAATATTTATATTTTCTTTTTCTTTTTGTCATTCGCGTATTGACTTTGGAATAATATTGAAAGAAAAGTTAGTTTACATTGTGAATTCTGAAAAGAACGTATAATTTTCAACCAAAACCGCACGAAATCCGTTAGGAAATTAAGTGAAAAGCTTATACAAACACACCCAAGTGAGTGGAATTTATTCAAAGTGGAATCCATTGAAAATGTAAAAATTCAATTCATTAAAAACAGAAAGATGAAATCAACAAAAACAAGTGATTTACAGCCAAATCAAATTCAAAATGAAATAAGATATCAAACGAATTTATTAAAATTTAAGATCGAAACACTTTTTCTGTAATTTACGAAATTACCCACGTAACGTAGTATAAGCACTGATCTCTATGTATAACAGTTTTTGTGAGGCAAGTTTTTTAAAGGGTACCGGCCACGACCTCATATCTCGCTCTATTCAAATGAAGAAAGAGATTGGAGATATTTGCCGAAATTGAGCATTTATTTGATATAAGTTGATGTCAACAAGCATTGTGGCTGTAAATATTGAACAAAGTATAAGAAAATGCAGGTCCAGTAGCGTCCATTCCGCTGGCGCCTCTGTTATACTGTTATATAAGGGTACCGGCCACGACTATATTTTTGCCTCAAAAATTTTGTATGAATACACTATCCAGTGTATATAGAGATCAGTGAGTATAAGACTGTAAGCATTTTTAAATTTTCAAATAAATTCACATCTTCGTTCGTTTACTTCCCAAAACAGACAATTTCTTCCACATTTAGTCTAAAGTTCTTTCAAAGTTCATAACAAAAAATTGCACTAAAATTGGTACAATTTGGCAGTTTTGAGAAGCAAAGTAAACAGAGCTAATAATAAACATTAATAGGTCTGTTTGGTATATTTTTTTAAGAAAAAGGTGTAAAACCTCTCAAACTTTGAAAGAAAGAGAAAATACTCTCAGAAAGGGGAAAACTTTTCAAAAAGTTAACAAACGCACTGAACCACTTTTTTTATAACCATGTCTCTTTTGTGTACAAGACGTCAAACGGTGACAAATTATTTTGAATCTTGTAATTTTTAAATTATAAAATTAATTTTTATACTAAAAAAATGCAAACGAAAATGTAGCGCTGGATTTAATGGACTTATTTGAATCTTCATCAAATCATGAAAAAAATTTTTTCCAGGTTAACATTCAATTTTGTCTTTTTCAAATTTAGAACGTTTCGTATTGTAAAACAATCAAAAATTTAATTTTAGCCGGTTAAACACATTACTAATTACTATAAGAAAGATCATAAATTATATAAAAATAAATAGTAAGGTAAAAATTGTAGCTTAAGCAGTTACACAAACAAAAATTTTAAATATCCTTTTTTTCCTAGAACAAAAGACTTTTAAATAAGTGTTGTGTACGCAAACGTTTAAATATGATTTTTGTATTGCTCTTACAACAAAAAGTGTTCCAATTTTTTCTATGTAACTAAAATTTCGTCTTTAAGTTTATTCGAAATATACAAATTTTATTGTTCCTAAAACTCTTCATAGCATTAAAAATAATTGTCATATATCTCTCTTAGCATTCTCTCCTTATTTAAAATACGACTTTTTGTACTTATATAAAATATTCCAAGTTAAGTTCAGAAATTCAGAAACTAAAAAGTTTTAAATTAAATTTCTATTTAAATTAAAATATTAATACCTATGTACATATTTAATTTTATTTTTTTGTAATTAATTTATGTCAAGTAAAATTGAGACATTTAGAAACTATAAGATTTTAATTCAATTATTGAGAATTTTATATAAATGTAGTCAATTCTTATTATATTCTTTTCAAAGAAAACAATTTTATTAAATTAATAAATTTAATAAAACTGATTTCTTTATCAATAATATAATAAATAGTGTTTAGTTTAGTTTATTTAATTTATTTAAAAAAATTTAATTTAAAAAAAATTTATTTAAAATTTTAATCTTTTAAATTATTGAATAAAAATAATTTTACTTCCAATTTGATCTGTGCGAGGCAAAAATTCACGAAATTAATTCAAGATTTCAATAAAATTTAAAGCTTAAATTTTGAAATTAATTCTCTTTCTACGTCTGGCTCTTATTTAAGCTTGTATTTTTTATTTATTTTTTTAATTAAGTTAAATTATTAAAAATGATTTCGAGCACCTTTTATAAGATTTATTATTTTTTTTCAATTTATTATTAAAATTTTAAATTTCTAAAAATCTTAAGTATAATTTCTCTTTTAAATAAGGAGGTTATTTTTTTCTTTTCTTTTTTGTAATGCGATTATATCAACTTAAAACACACATAGCTATTATTTAAAACACAATTATCTAAGTATGTAGTTTTCCTAAAGCGTATAAAACTTGAAGTTAGCTCAATTCAAGCCGGTTTATTTCCTGCGTTTTCGTCTTTAATGGAAATATCCATTAAAAGTCAACATTTGTTTCAAGAATTAATTTTGCAACAATTTATTAACAGTCGATGAAGTCTCTATACATTTGTATTTATTTGTACATTATATACAGATTTAAAACCTTTCAACACTACAATTTAGCTTTTGAAATTATATAAAAAAAGCATTTAAATAATTATAATAATTGTTCATTGCCTTTTTCATCAGTTATATTACATGACACAATTTTTATACAATCAAATAAAACATCTATCAAATATGGCATATGCCAAATAAGCGCACTATTTTTTTTTTAACTTATTTAACAAGGACTACATTTTCTTGTATCACTTTTTTCAGTTCATTTTTTTTTTTTTAATAATTGAGTTCTTAGCACTTTTCAGAATTTTGTCACTTGATACGTAAAACCAAAAAAAAAATTTAAACCAAACTAAAACCAAGTTTAAATCTTTCACAATTTTATTTTATCCTTAAGATCACGAATTATCCAACACAGATTCGGATTCCAATTCAATTTCAATATCTGGGGTGGTAATCCTTGTTTTTTTATTTTTTCTTTAACGCCGAAGTTTTTGTCTTACCTTTTAACGAATTTTGTTTTACCACGAGCAGGTACAACCAAACGTTGTAACTAACAAACGAAAACAAAAGTCAATTGCGATGTGCAGAGAGTTTTATAGGGGCTTATAACAAGACCAATACATTGGTAATATTTATACCCACAGAGTGTATGGGTGCTGGGTCAATACGTGCCGCTATGATGACGGTATTTTTTTTTTTCTACTTCTATTTCTTCTTTATCCTCTTTCATCTTCTTTCAGTTTTTTTTTTCTTCTTCAGGTGAATTTTTATTTGTGATTTTTTTGTTGTTGTTGTATTTAGCTTGGATCAAGTTTGGCATGTAGGGTGGCATCACAGGTAATACGACGACGACGGGGTTCTGTAGGTGGGAGGGATGATGAACACAAATCACAGTATAAAAATTGAAATAAAAAAAAATGTTATACTATGGCTTAAGATGTATGGAGAAAAAAAAATTAAAAAAAAAATACAGCATCCACATCCATCGTTGGGTATCCGAGGTGGTAAAACTGAAATATCTTCTCATTGAAGATGCTGCCGTTGAAATATACTTTTGTATCTTTTGTATAGTTTGAAAAAAAAAATCATTATTTTTTTGTCTTGTTGTAATTTTCAAATATTTACCTATGCCGGGATTCTGTTGAAGTGTAGCGCACTCGTTGAAGTATTGCACATCACTTTGTAGCATTATATACGAGTATTGTTGAGTGGAATTGAGCCCAAAGTAATATTTGAAGAAAAAAATCATGTAATAGTTTAGGGATAGGTTTTTTTTTTCATTCATGATGCGATTTACGACACTGCGATGCACTTCTCAAAATCGTTTTACTATATTTTGTTTTACGCAATTGATGTTTGTTTTTGAGGGAAAACTTTAGATTCATGTTATATACATATGTACCTACCTTTATATATATATATGTATATATAAATATAAACATGCTCTTTAATTTGGTTAGCAAATATTTTGAATTATAGTTAATTTCAAGAAGTATCGCTGTAGGTAGGTACTTTATAATTGGATAAGATTTTTGAAAACAAAATCTTCAACGGGCTGATTAAATTCAATTTTGTGGAACATCGTTATACACACACTTTATCATAGGAACTTGAAAAGCCATCATAACGTCCCTCTCATGTAAGAAGCATGAATGTGCAAATTAAAGTGTTTTGATATAATTAGTTAGTGTGTTAATCCAAAATATGATCTTTACATATATGCGGACATCGAAGAAAACATGATGATCCGTATTCATAGTCATTTTTAAACTGTTGCTAAGTTAAAAGTAGGTTTAATTGAATTTTATGACATTTATTCTATTTTCTTTATGGTTTGTCATTCTAAAATTTGATGAATTCATAGATAAAAATAAAAAAGAATAAAAAAATAAAAGATCATTCCGAATAGGCCCATTTGAAAAATTTTCATTTTTCCCGTTCATGCAATTGCCTTAAAATTTGGAAAGTTAACCTCCAAAAATTTTTGGAAAAATATCAAGTCACTTGGTATCTCAAAGCAACAAAATCTTTGTGACGAAACTTGTAACGTTAGCAAAGAAGTAAGGTACTCATTGTCCCTACTTTTAAATACAGTAATTCCAAAAAACAGTTTTTTGTGCATGCAATTGGCCTTGAAAATTCCTTGAAAAATTTCTTCAGATGCTAAAATTATTTCTTTTGTTTTTTCCTTTTCCTTTGCATTGTATCATATTTCTTTTTTTGTATAACTTTATTTTAATGTTAAATATAATTAATATTTCACTTTAAGTTTCTTTTTTGATAATTAATTAATTAAGTTTCTAACCTTACATACAAAGTATAACAAAAAGACACTATGTTTTAATGTACTTATGTTTCAAATAAATAAATCTAAATCTAAATATATATATGGATGTATATGTATATTATATGTACATGTATAGCTTTTTCACCTGGACCCAAAACGTGGTTTTCGAGAAAACACAAGTTTTCCCATATGACGTTTTTCTTTTTTTATTTCAGAGCTGAGCAGAGCGAACAGAGTAAAGTTCTGAGCAGAGTATGTTCACTGAACTATCATGAGTCATGACTCATGATATATTATGCTATTAGTTTTTTCCTAAATTATTTTAACCTTCTCAGCTAGAGAAACCAGCACAACAACACAACACAACAACACATTTTGCTCAGAACTAAAAAAGAAACACAAATTTGAAGCCCTGAACGATCAGAGCTAAAAAAAAGAAACACAATTATTTTTTTGACAATTCGGACTCTGCTCTGAACTAAAAAAGAAAAACGCCTATAGATTCATTTTTGGTAAACCACAACTTTTTGATTAAATCTCTCAAAAACTAGTTGCAATTTGAAATTGAACTAAACAAAAGCACTTCTCTAAACATTCAGCACTCAATCAAACGTCAAAACACAAACGAATCCTATGTTTTCACTGAAAGTTAATCTCACTTAGATTTAATAAATCCTAGGTAGTGTTTTGTTCACCGATCGAATCGATATATCCAGATTAATAATTAAATCCGGATGTATTTACATTTAATTTATATAATAATTACAGCCGGATTTAAGTTTTAATCGGCGGTTAGACAAACTTTCAAAATGCAAATAGTGTTTCATTTTTGCTCTCAAGTGGAAGTGAGATAAATATTGTTCGTTTTTTATCAAGGTTTGGGAAAAAATTCGATTCTAGAATAGGTATTATACTTAAGCTAAGTACAGACGGTTGTCAGATCTGTCATTGAAAAAACTGTTCCAAATATTTTACAATCGTCTGACAATATTTTCAGAAACGTCATTGTCAGACGACAATCTGACAAAAAATTGTCAGGTATCTTACAATTGTCTGAACACACAATTTGTATGATTGTCAGTCGATTAAGACATTGTCAGACTCATTGGTCATTGTCAGATCTGTTAGATTTACGAAATAAATTTGTATGGTAAATGTTCTAGATTTGAAGAAGATTTAGAGTAGATCCGTTTCGGTGAAAACGTAGAATAACAGTGTGAGGTCAAGAGAAATATAATTCGCTACGCTTGAAAACAGTAGAGGCAATGCTGGGACTAATAAAGTAGCTCGCTCCTTATACAATTGAATAGCCATGATTTCCACGTTCAGTTTTTTGCATTAATATTTTTTGTGCTTGTTTTATCGTAAACGCAGAACAATGCGTTGACGGCTGCAAAAAATTTAATTTAAAAATTTGGATTTTTCTGAAGGTTTTTTAAACAATCAACATCGTAGGCATCCTTCAACTAAATTTTAAAGTTTTATAGCTTCACTGATTTAACATTTTAACGTCGTTCCAATGCGAAAAATGGTTGATTTTTTCTCCTGTCAACTCGGCATTAACGATCGACGCGACGTTTTCGAATATGGTCAAGTTGTTTGATCGTCAACATGTTAACGCGTTGACACCAAAATATAAAAATGCGTTGGCACACATAACACGGCAAGGCATTTTGGGACAAAATTGACCAACTGCTGTCACTCGTATGAACGTCAATGTTTCATGCAGAAGATTAGCATTTAAAAAAATTAATCTTTAATTTCAAGAATTTGAGATGAGAAATTTCTTCGGAAAAATCATAAATGCAAATAAATTGTTAATGACCTCCACAGCTGAAGGCAGGCACCAATAACACGTATTTCAAAATACCGGGAAATTGGATGAGTTCAACTGCGGAGGCAAATGAACTAGAGGGTTAGGCCTGTTTGTGCACATTGCCATTTTGTCGACCTCCTTTATATCAAATCCGCGTTGCAATGACTCATGCATTGAGTTGCATATAATTGCAATGATTAAGAAGAAATAGTTCTTGATTGTAATGAATAAAATTCAAATGAATTTTTTTAGGATAATTTCAATGTGCATATGAACAGCATAATAACTGTGTGATTTTAACAAGTGCGTCTAATGGTCTGTGTAAGGTATTTCTTCAGGACCAATTACTTTTAACATATTATACCCATTGAAACTATTCTCTTGGATATCAATTGTTTTTAGATAATCTACAGAGAAGAAAAAGTAAGTATAAGTTTATAACTTATACTTACCTATAAGGACTACGAAGTACGAATACACTACCCTTTTCCCCACACATATTTCATCTCTTAATATTATTTTGATGACTTGGCATAGACTTTAAAGAATTGAGTTCCTTCAGTCAGTCGTAGAAAATCCATCAATTTGCACCGATATTTTTCAACATGGACTTATAGAATGAACTAAGGAAGATTGCAGCCTCCATTATAACTTTGAGAAAGCCAATGGATTTATTATATTTATGTATCAAAATTGAAACAAGCAAGAAAATAAACAACGTCAAGCCAACTCAAAAAAAATTAAGGAAAAGACACATCCTATTAAGTAAAGACACTAAAAAAATTAAATTTTTGCTTAATCATTCATCATTCTTATAAAAACCATTGAGCAAATGTTAAACAAACATTGACTTTGTATGCTGTTGATGTCTCTCAAACTCTGAAATTATCAATTGTTTATTACACAAAAAAGTGTTAGGTACGTACCTATAATGTTCGACTGCTCACATCATAGTTGGTTTTTGATGGATAATATAATCATATATCTATAATTGATGCCGGAAATCTTTGACTTAATAATATTGTTTTTTTTTTCAGTCGATTGTGGTGTATGGAAAATGACCAAATCCAGGAACTCATGAGCTTTATTGAAAGAGTCTATTATACATATAGCATCGTTTTGTATTTTTAAATATTATCAGAAAACAATGATTATCTTTATTTATTGTTATATAATAAATTAATAAACCAACACCAACCAATATTACTTATGTAACCAGATTAAATAAATATAACAATTCCCTCCTCCATCTTTAATTTAGTCTTAATGAATATTCAACCTAATTAATATTGTTATGACATTTTTATTATAATTTTGTTTTGCTTTAAATCTCCACACTAATTATTTAAATATACCATTAGTCTGAGGTGTACGCTGCCCTGGTATTATACATACTCTGGACAATCATCACCATACGACCACTCTCTCAAATAGTATTTACATAGATAGAGCATCTTATATATCTTTTGATGTTGCTACATTTTTATTACCACAACTTGATGGGATATATTAGTTTATAAAATTAAAAATATACACTATTGATGACATTATCTTAATTTGATGCAAATCTAATAAAAGCAAAACCTGATAAAACAAAAAAAAAACATTAATTTGCTTGTCTCTATTTGTTTGTGATGCTCACTAGGTATTTTGAATTGTTTTTCTTTTGTCTGCGATACAAGTTTAATAAAGGTAAGTTAGACAGTCGTTAAAAAAAAAAGAAATAAAGATATTTATCAAAAAATTTAAAAAAGTAGAATGTAGATAAGTACAAAAAAAGGTTCGTCCTGATATTTTATCCATATGGCTGTCTGTTTTATGTACATAGGTATATACATACTTAGATACCATGCAGGTTTTGATCAAGTCACAGTTTAATTGGGTTTTTTTCATAAAAACATTCTTAATTAGTTGTATTAAAACTTTAATAGGTATTTGGTCGTCCTGACCTCGAAAATATCATTAAATATTTGTATATGGGTAGGATTTCGAGACATGAATTTTGGGCATTTTTAATATCGGTATTTTTGAAAGCTTTCAAGATGAAGATCATTATCTTGACTAAGATATATTAATTTGGTATATGCCTTAAAATAAATGTGAAAAGTCTTCGAATCCCTGGGAAAATATCAGACATTTTTGGAATGGAAGAAAATTTTTCCCTTTTTTTATTAACATCATACTTCCAAATATTATGTATTTTCAATATTTTTTACTTTACTCCAATTTACCCTATAAACAGTTTTCTAAAAAAAAATACCATTTACTTTAACTATGTGTTATCTTCTAAATACAAAAAGAAGATTTGAAATCGGACTTTTAACCCATTTCACCCTTTAAATAGCTAAATGTTTAAAAAATACAAATATCTTTTCGATTCCAGATAAACATACATATTATTTCTTTTTATTAAATAAACTTTATTAAGTTGTTCGTAATGTGTACCTTCTTTTTATTCCATTTTCCATTTTGGCACTTTAAGCGCAGTTTTACTGCCTAGGTAAGTGGCGCTTAAGTGGCCAATATGGGAGACTTAAGTGTCACTATCATTCCGATAAGTTTACACAGTGAAATTGTTTTCCATATTTGGCATTTAAGTGTCACTTACTTGGATTGTGAAACTGGGCCTAATAATTTGACAACAAAGCTGAGAAATCCTGTTCATATGTAAATGTTGAGAACTCAGTAATCGACAATCGTGTGATTGCTGAACACAGAGTCATGTTTGACGCTGATCTGCTGTTTTTTGTTGACTCTTTCAGCCACTCTCAGTCTGTCAAGTTTGTTTCATTGGCATGTATTCGAGCCATTGACGCTGATTACACGACTCGTTTTTTCTTTCGTCTTTTTGACGGTTTGGGTGCGGGGTGTAGAAATGTAGGTAAATGTAGTAACGAAAGCATATATACATTTCTACAAGCTGTCATTATTATAGTTAGTCCGTGTGGGTTGACGTATTTTGGTGACTTGAAAAGCCCACCAGCGGAACACCCTGATCCAGTGGGCCACATAATGATTTTTTTTTATAAACAAAACTGTTATACTATGTAACTCTGAATCTCCTGATTTTTGAACTACCATAGACATTTACATATACATTATGTTCAAAATGGTATATGAAGTATGACATACTAAATTTTCAACCAATTTGACAAGTGAACAATTTCAATACATTTAGTGTGGGGTTCTTTAAAGCTTCAAATTGTTGGATCTTGATTTAAACTAAACTCACACTGAACTCGATCAAAATAAATTTAATTTCTTTATTTTGATAGAAATTCACTTTTTAAATTAATATATAATAGAAATAAATTTAAAACAAAAAACCAAGATTAGTTATGTGAAATATACAATTAAATTACTAAGGACATAAATTAAACGATATTTTAAGCTGCTTAAGTATGAGTTACAGGACATACAAACTCATCTCACAATATTCACTAAGAAGAATTGAATCTAGGAAAAGCTGTAGGAATCTTCTTTTTTTCAGGCTAAATAAGTGGGCTCGGTGAAAACTTAAAATGTAACGGAATCTAATTCCATTCCCCAACTCCTCAAATCGCGAAGGCGAGTAACAATATCAGTGACTAGGGTTCTTTTTAGGACCAAAATGGTTTTATTTTACTGGTATACACAAATTCTACGTTAAAAACTATATTTTTCAAATTTTTAACGAATTTGCGTTGCACATAAATGTCTATTTTATCATACTAACTTCAAGTGTCACTTTGACAGTTACTAATAAGAAAATGGTATGTTTAATTACTTTTTTTAAAATACACTGTCAATGTTTTAGACGTGTTCGGTTGGGGTTTATTACGAAAATAAGTTTAGTACACTAATTTTATTAAAAAATGTTTAAAACTAAGAATAATTTAGCTTTAAAGATAGAAAATTGTTAAGTCGTATCATCATGCTAATAGCTTAACACCAGGCTATTAAAAAAATGTTACCCCAATATATTTTCGTACCTTAAAATCTATCTAAAAATAAGTAAGAATGTACGACCAAGACGATGAATCTTCTTTAATTCCATTAAGAAGACATGAATATTTGTTATGAGAATTTATTATTATGAAACTAACTCTGAAAGCAGATGTTGAAAATAAATTCGTTGTTTTGAATCAAGAATTCGTATTTCACCAAACAAATTTCTATATCACATGATTGTTTTTTTTTTCTTCTAAATCTTTTGCACGAATAAACCTCAAAAATATCTTCAAGTTCAAGTTCAGGTTGTTTTGTGGTTCACAAGTTAAAGTGCCCTCCCTTTCTCTAATTGATAAACCAACAACAATACAAACAAAAAATCATTTTCTGATGGCAGCGGAATCAAATTTTTTGGTGTTAATTTGATTAAATGTTAGTAAATTAGTTTGCTGTGGGAACTTATTAATTAACAAAGAAAACGCCATTTTTGTTTTAATGTTTCACTTTTGTGTTTGTTGGATGACCTTTTTGAATAAATTAATTATGTGGCACTTTGTGGAATGTGTTTGGTCTTCAATTTAATATAAAAATCTTTTTCTTAGTCTGATGAAGTTCATATTATAAATTTTTTACTCGCGATGTGAGATGTGAAGAACAAAAAATTAGAAGGGAATAAAAATATTGATGATGTGGGTGTCAGAGGTTATTTACATTATTAATGGAACGATGGATTATGGCTATGCTAAATTTACGAATTTGTTTTTTTGCTCTTTTTAAGACAGCCATGAATTTTCGGATATATGATAATTTAATATTGCACGTGGATTGAAGTATTTATAGGTTGGTTAATCCCGATTATACTATATATAGGTAAGGTATAACCTATAATGGAACTTTGTGATGGGTTTTGTTTTATAACAAATTGATATGCATTGAATGTATTTTTATACAGGAAGATTAATTGCAATCAATGTAATGTTTTTTAATTGGTCACTTGATTGAAAATATTTGTAGGTAGACCTACTTCCTTTTTTTTTTTGGGTTCAAGTTTAAAGTTTTTCAAGGAGAACTTATAAAAATTCAGGTAATTTGTTGTTAAAAGACTGAAAATTAAAATTCTTGTAGCTTCATTATACAATGTGATTCGTAAGTATCTTCATTTTTAAGGATGAATTTAAAGTTCAGACACTAGCCTAGACATCTTTCCGGATTTTTCCGGAGCGATATAGTTTTTTTTAATTGTGAGGGATAATTCTCAATTCATACTTAAAGTAGGTAATTGTTTAATATTTTTAATTTGTTTCCTATTCGTAAAATCAAATGGGGACTACTCAAAGCCAGTAATTGAGAAAACAAATTGTTGGAGATTTTTTGACATTTTCTTCTAATGTCCAATCTCCAACAATCATATAGACCGTTCATTCCTCTTACTTGGTGCCCTTCTCGTCTATCTAAAAACTGAAAGTTGCTGGAAACTCAGTTTCCACGTGTGAAAGGAGACAAAGGAAATTCAAAACGAACAGAATTTTTGAGCTGTCAAAAGTCAAAGTAATCTTTACGTTACTACGTGCGTCGGTCGGGTCTGGATTTCTGATCTTTTGAATGTTTTTGATTTTGTTTTATAGAATTCAGGACTAATTCAATTTATTTTTGGTTTTATTTATGCAAGCTTAAGGTAAAACGTACATTAGAAATGTCATGTGCGGATATTCATATAAAAGCTAGCTATACTTCCTTCCTTCTGCCGGGGGGCATACTTCGGACTACAAGAGTCGCTCGAAATGCGCTAATGTACGAAAAGGCTCCATCACCACTTACATGAGAACGACCAACGACTGAGGAATGAACGAACATTTGTCCATTTTAATAAATGATTATTTTAGTGACCTTTGTATTTAACAATATGATTTAGTTTAGTGGGCTTTAGGTCAAATGAAAGATGTTAGTTATTAAGGGACGTTTCGAGCATGATTATGAGCATCAGGCAAAACTTGTCAAGAATATTTAAATTTAAATCATCACAATCGAAAAGTGTATTTTTACTGAATTTAAATGGCAATAACTGGCATTATCAATATAAACCTTAAACACGTTCACTTATGTTAGATTTTTTATAATACGATTCGGTCTTTTTATAAGTTGGCTGTAAGTGTTGCAAAGGTTGTCACAATTAGATCTGACATTTCGTTCACACAGCATTTTTTTTATTCGTCCCGAATGACCAAGTAAACAAAAACAAGAATGACTTTTAGTTATTCCTGCGCGAACAATTCATTCGTAGGAGTGTGGATGTTATGTGGAACGCGAATAGAGTTTGACAGTTCGTAACAATCAGATTGCAATAATTCATAATTACCAATTTATTCAAAATAGCTATACGAAAATTGGCATTTCGTCCCGGCGCGCCACTTCGACTATAGCAAAAAACTTCCAATTTTATGATTAGAAATTCTAGTCTTGTTGGATATAGTTCACAAAAGATATTCGTCACGAAATCTATGTAAGTTGAACTGAACTTAACTAAAATTGGGTATTGATAAGACAACTTTACATACATTTAGGTATACTTACACTACACCTCTTAAAAACTAATTGTAATGTTTATAATCCGAGAGAATAATGATCGGTCGAGTATTCTTTCCCTCGTGTGAAAAATATTCTAGCTACGCGACTGTTTTTCCTTCTTAGTCATTATGCCTGTTTGATAACAATAATAACTAATTTATATATTTTGACAGCAAATTGTAAAAATTAGACCTATTAATTTTCAGGCATGTCAAATTTATTTACCGTTATATTTCAACGAAGAAGAAAAAACCAAAACAGTAGAAAATATTGTTTTTATTTTTGTTTTTAGTGAACTATATCCAATGAAATTCAATTGGCATCTAACTGATGAGCCCAACTGTCGTGCCTGGGCGAAACGCATATATATTGGACACTTATGTAGGTCGCAAAAAAACTTCCAGTTATTTTGTTAATTTTAATTTGACCATGGTAATTTAGTAGCATATATATAGGAACATTAACCTAGGTATAAAAAAGAAGCTCAGCCCACTTGCTATTGAAATATATATCATTAATGTCAACAAGTATAATTATTCAAAATGGGATTCCCATCATATTACTCGTATAATGTGGCGGTTCAATTGAAATTGAATTGAATGTCCACTTTGATGCGATAGAATTCTTGACACTTATTATCAACAAGTTTCTTACAATTTATTGCACTTTCAATTTGCGCTGACGCAATCAAAGCGCTATCTTCTTCAAATATTTGTCAAATCATAGCAACAAAATGATCTTGATGATCTAGAGTTCTTTAAAGAAAAAAAAAAAAACAACAAGTCAAGTTGAGTCGAATCAAACGAGAATCGATCGTCTAGAAATTTTAAAATTCCATTTTATTATCATGTGACTCTGTATTTAATACCACCTTATTGGTATTCTACAGTAATGCGGACAAATGACCATGGCAGCAACTAAACACAGCCAGGCCAACAGCGGAATAAAAATATGAATTAAAAAAGAATTCGTAAAAAAAAATTGCATTTAAAATTTAAAATTAAAAAAAAAAAGAAGCAACTTGACGTTATAATTCCAACAATCATACATACATACAAAGGTAAAGAATCTTTAATTTATTAGCAACTGACATAGACTGACTGGGGGTTACAATAAACGAAGGCGATAAAAGTGACCACAATGCCAACACCACCGCCACCGATCGATGACGACAATTTAACGAAAATAATAATAATTTCGATAAAAGCGCACGGTGACCGGTGACATTCATGGACGGTTTTGGGCATACATTGTGGTGAAGAGTTAATGATCCATTGGATAGGTTAGGTATATACAATACAACTAGTCAAGCATTTTATACTCGTACAAAAAAAGAGAGATTAAAATCAAATTTCCAGACACACAAAATATTTGTGAGTACTTGAAAATAAGAGTGCATTTTTAAAGTGCAGTGAGGGTATTCCATTATTTTTATTTCATTCCGTTTTCGTTTGGACGTTCGAAGTTTTCCTTTTATGTGAATATAGTCCTTAAGGTGAAGTAGGTAGGTACCCTAAATATAATATGTACCTACATAGTACATATGTATGCTCCTTGTCTTCTTCCTCATGAAATCGGGAACAGAAAAAGAAATCGAACAGCAAATTAAAGACTGTTGGAGTAGAAGAAGTGAAGAAGGACTCTTTTCTTAAAAGGTAAAGTGGCTTAAGTCGACTTAAGCCAAAAACATTTTTGCTTATTAACAATACTAAGATCCTACTAAAATTTGCGTTTTAATAACTAAAATAAGAAATTTTGAGACAATAAATTGGTTGTCACGAATTGCAATTTGATTGTTATACAAACTGTCATACTCAATTCGCGTCCCACATACCATCCACATTGCAACGAATGAACTATTCGCGCTCAAATAACCTGAAAATCATTCTTGCCACGTGTAAAAAAAACTTCTAATTTTAATCATTAGGAATTCTAGTCTTAATGGATATAGTTCACACGATATTCTTCACGAAATCTATGATGAACTCGACTTAACAAAAATTGGGTATTGACAAATGACAATTGGTACTAACTAGTCAACTGATGAGTCCGATTGAGATCGCCGCGCCGGCACGAAACGCCAATTTTTGTGGACTATATATAAACACCATTGAAAGCTATTTAAAAAAGTAATTTTGTTTAACCCACCCTATTGAAAACTTCTTTGGTAAAAATCGATAATGTGTACAATGTGCCTTGAAATTTGGCTTAAATTATGGTCATCCTTAACTTTTTCAATTCTTTTTAAATGTGTTGCAAACTTTCCACTTAAAGTTAACATACCCTATTGCTATTAGTACAGGGGTTCAAAAAAAACAAAACTTTAACAAGATTTGGTCATCGTTGTGCATTTGGTTAATTCTCGTTTTTGTTTTTTTTTTTCTTGTTTTTGTTGTTTATTAAGGTTTTTGGGAAAGTTCATGGGTCGTTGTGCGACTGTTGATGCTTTGACTTCTTCGTTGGTATAGTTGGCTTAAATTTTGCTGACCTCAAAAGTCACGGTATGCAATGACTGTTACTTGGTGCATTTACAGGTTTTTTTTTTAATGATGAAGAGAAGATACTTATTTGTGTTTTGGTTTTTTTTTGTTTAATTTTTTTTTTCGTGTTTTAAGCCAAAAGCAGCAAATACCTACATATTATGTACATACTATGAACTATGTTAATGGCCTCTTGTTGTACCAGTGCAAAATGAAATGTTGTTTTGTGGTGTGGAACATTATTTGAGGAGGTCATTTGAATGCTATTAAGTGTTTAGTGTTAGATATGCTTGCCAAAATGTTGTCTTAGCTTATGATAGCATATCTTTATTTGGTTAAAGTTTTTTGGTTTTCTTTTTTTAATTAAAAAAAAAACATGACTAATGAGAAAAACATGATCGAATTATTAAGATAAAATATTAAGTTCATAAATGATGATTTATCGCGGATGTTTTTCAAAGAAGAGTTGTTTTTTTTTCAATCTATATGTACACTTCAGACTGCAAAGTTAATATAATATTATGTGGTGTGTGGCTAAAAATTCATATTTGTTCGATATTTTAATCAAATTTGTAAGAAATTGATTAGAAAATTGCCTAAAAACTTTGTCAACACACCCAGGTGGAATCCATTTAAATTGTCAAGATTCCATTTAGGTATAAAAAACATAAATAGAAAGAGTAAACATTAAAAACAAGAGATTAATGACCAAATCAAATTGAGAAATTAGCTGTCAAACGAAATTTTAGAAAAAATATTTTTATCTCAAATTTGCGAAATTACCTCCAAATACCTATTAGGAACGTAAGTTTTATTCTAGGTTTCCATCAAATGCTATTGTTCTCTTGTATTCACTTTAAACTATGTTTTCATTAGGAAAAGTAATTTTAAGGGTATTCACGCAATGATGTAAAACACTGGATAAGTTTACCATTTGGTTAAGTTTACCATTTTGTTAATGAACTGTCAACCAAATTTTGTATGAGAAATGATTTACACAATTTGGTTAAAATTCTCCAAGGATTTTGCTAGATAAAATTAACCAAATTTTTTTGGTAAACTTAACCGAACGTCATTGTGACTTTTAGAAAAAGGCGTGTTTAGAAATATGATAATTATAAGTATCTCAGAGAATTAAAAAAAACTCTGCCCGTGTTCTGTAACTATCGCATTGAAATTAGTTGGCGATGAAAGTTGTGAATAAAAACGTTGTTTATACAAAAAAAAAATAATTAGGACATCCACATTTTCTGACCATTGATCAGCATTGTTTATTTACACAAATCCATATAATGGGCCATATGGATATACAAAAGAAAATGCCTTTACTTGTATTTGTTATGGTTTCCGAATTGACATCGAAGTGAAAGGAACCATTTATTCTTTTTATTCTTCTCTCATCAAATTTCAGTTGAGTTGAGGTTAGGACAACTTAAACTGAAGGAAAAGAAGATGTACTGCACCATTATGGGAGTGCCATATGATTTTTATTGTATTCGCTCATTTTCGTTCGATCAGTGCCATGAGTTTGCGACTATTACAGTTCTACATTTAACCCCGAAATCTTTTTCTCATATAATTCCCGTCAGACTTAAAAAAAACCTCTTTTTTTCGTGTACCTTACTTTTTTTTCCGTTCAGAGAAATTCTGCTCCGATTTCAAGTTAGGTAGTTTGGGAGAGGTTCTACATTTAAAAATAATTTCGAAATCTGAACACGCTTATTTGTATATATATTTTCGAGTTTCATATTTGACGTTTAACGAACAGCTGATTCAATTACACCGCATTTAACCAAATGAATTAAAAGGGCGTTCACGCAAACTTTTGTGTAAACTTATCATTTTACACAATTGGTAAACTTACGACGTTGCGTGAATACCCTTTTTATTGAAATTAAAAATTACCATATTCGTTTCCTAATCATTTCATTTCTCATACAAATTTAAATTTCGAAATGAAGTTATATCAACCACGATTTCACGAAATCCGATAGTAATTAATTACAAGAAAAGCTCAACAAACACAACCAAGTAAATTCTTTTAAAAGTGTCCTTAATCCTTTGAAAATGTCAAAATTTAATGTTTAAAAAAGAGAATCAGAAAGAGAAAACAATACAATACAATACAATACAATACAATACAATACAGAAAGAAAAAACAACAAAAACAATCAATAAATGGATAAATTAAATTAAAAAAAAAACTGAATCATTTAAATAATACGCATTGTTAAAAATATAAGATTACGAGGGTAGCTTTAAAAGTCTAATTTAACTAAAAACTAAAACTAATAAAATTTCATATGAAAAACCGGATACCATATTTATCACCTGTTTAATAGGTGGATAATGGAAATTATGGAAAGTTGTTAGGTAATTTTAAGCAAACCACAAGTTTGATTTGACCTTAAACTTTTATTGTTAAAGAAGAAATAATGTAATAACTAATAACAATAGCTTATTTTAATATTGTACATCTTATTTAAGTTATGTTTTATGGGTAGGTATTTTACTTTAATATTAGTTTGGTGAAATGTATTTAATTTAATAAACAAATTTGAGCAAAATAAGAATCTATTGATGAGAGCTAATTTTTTATCGTACATTGAATTCTTTGAAATAAAATAAAAAGACTCAAGACGTTTCCGCACATTTTTATTATTTTTTTTTATTTTTATTTAATGTGCCTTATGCGATAAATTTCGTAATAGGCGAAGTTACAGAAAATCATAATTGGTAAGATAAAGTTCTTTTATAGTTAAAAAAAAAAAAAATAAAAAAAAAGTACCTCAACCAGTGGGTAGCTAATTTATAACAGTTGTAACAATTTATTCCCATGGGAGTGAATTAACGAGCTTTGCGGGACTTGAACAAAAATTCTATGTCCTCAAATTGTTTGTCCACCGGTGGAGGGTCTTAAAGTAAGAAATTTGGTAAAATTTACTTTTAGAATGCCTTAAAATTTATGAGTTAGTTTGTACCTTCATTATGATTCCAATGCAATGAGAAATAAATTTGAAAATTTGAGAAATAAATTTGAAATTCTGACAGAAATTTGCCAATTTTGACACTTAATGGTCACCAACCAAATTTTTAGGTCAATAACCCAAAACTCGAAACCTATAAAATAATAATTTTTAAAACGTTTTTATTTTTTTCTGGTAGGTGGTATATTTAAATCTGAATCACACGAAAATTCTGACAGGTGACAGTTGTTAAAAAAAAACTGTTAGATTGTCATTTTATTTATTAAATTTAGGTGTGTTCCTTTACTTTGAAACTCTCTGCATTTGTGTGTATTTCTACACATTTTATTTTTTTTATATGAACTTTGACAGACTTTTGTGTAGAAATTCACACAAATGCACACAGTTTCAAAGTAAAGGAACACACCTAATTTTATTATGTAATCACATAACTCAATAATTTTTTGGGTACCGAATTCAGATTCAAAAAGCTACATCAGCAACCAACCAAAAAATAAGAACATTTTTAAAAGCATTTTTCTAGATTATTTCGTGCTTTTGTGTTGATAAAATACTCACTTAACGTTCCCTTTTTCAAAACGGTAAAGCATTTTAAAATTATAACATCCGGGCAGTCTTTGCTCCATTTAACTTTGTATTATTTATAAACATGTCCATCGATTTTATAACTTAGACAATAGACACTGTCCATTCATTAAAGAATTTGATTCAGAAAAAATCGCCGGAAAGCTGGATTTTGGTATATATAGCCTCCTCATTGTGTTCTTAAAAAAACTGTCGAAAGTCCCCATCGATATGAGCGCTGCTAACAATAATCCGGGAGGTTAGAGGCCCCCAAAATTGTTTTTCAGAAATATCTCCCGAATGGTAAGTTGTAAAACTTATTTGTAGCTTAATCAAATTCCTACAAAAAACATTAATATAGTTTTCTTCATAAAAAATACCGTTTTTATGAATAAACCACTTACTATATTATGTTATAGCTTATTTTCAAGCCAGAAACTCATTCTTTAATTAAAGTTTTAAATTAAGTTATTTTAGTTCTCAGTTTTTTTTTAAATAAATTATTTTCAAACTCAAAATTTTAAAAATAAAATTCGAAAAAAAAAAACAAAAAAATTTTTTCTTCAATATTTTATGTTATTAAGTACTAATTTTGGTCCTGATTTTCGATACTCTTATTAATTTTTAATCAAATCCTAAAAACCAAATGGCTGTAAGTCTTTAAGTTTTTAAGAAAATTGAAAATTACAAAAACTACTTTTTTCTCAGAAACATTCTAACCGCCATTTTTGAACAATATAAACAATGGATTTTGACTTTCTTACCGTGGTTATAAAATTAGCACAATCAATGAAGAGTTTTTACTCTAAAAAAGATCGGGTAATTCTAAATTTTTGATACGTTTTTTAATTGGTTGGTCCACCATTTAAATTCTTTAATTATATGAAAATAGTTTGAATGTTTCTGAGAAAAAATTATTTATGTATGTTCTTCGCAGGAAATTTTCTAACCCAAAAATTATACCTTGACATATTTTTTCTGTACAGTTTTGGAGATATTCCTGAAATACCATTTAAACAATGACTAGCTAGGCAATTGTCCAAGAGTGTTCTAAGGAAAATAAATCTAATAAATACGACTAAATATTGTGTCTATAGTGAAAAAAAAATGTCATCATTCAAAATTAGTAAAGGTAAATACTATGTCCTTCAGTATAAATACTTGTTTTTCAGCATTTACTTTAATTTTATGCATAATATGTATCTCAATCAATAATTTTATTTATTTCTCCTATGTAAACAGGAAAAACTAACATTGCGGTTTTATAGAAAATGCCCACTCGCTATTTAATAAATTTACATTTGAAGATTTTGATCTTTACCTTTTGCATAAGTTAATTAAGAATTAGTGACGTCTTTAAAAATTTCTCATTTTTACACTAGAAACTGGATATAACAATTATTATGGATGTATATTCTTCTTTAGAATTTTTATTTATTTTGTTATGAAATTTAAATTAGCAACGTCACATTAAGTTGATCAAAGCAATTTAAATTAACAGAAAACCCCCACATAGAAGAATAAATAGCTTGATTTTTTTTTTAATTCATTAATTCTTATGTGGGATTTGCTATATTAGTTCTTTGATGAAGTTTATAGAATCTTCTTCAAATTTATGCTTTGACAAGTGAAAGTCAAAATTATCTTTTGATCGACAGGTTTGCTTTTGAATAAACAAAAAACAACACACACACAAAAAAAATAATAATTAAGATCGTGCTAGGCAGTGCCAACCGGATTTGATTGTTTTAGTACTTAATTCAAGTTTCGTAATATTTATCTCCATTCTCCATAATCATTTCCACAAAATTGAACAATCTCTTCAAGTCTAATTTTGGAATGATAGAGTTTATTAAACCGAAAACAGAATGTGCCGGTACCGGTGCGTAGGATCCTCTGGCATAAATTAGAATTTAGAATAATATTATGCTGATTATGATACGAAGAAGAAGTGGCAGAGTCTTTTTATGTTTGTTTTATTTTAATGGCTATAGCGTAATATTGTGAAATTTAGTGATCATGTTGACCAGATCTCATATAAGGGTAATTTATTTTAAATGCGAGATCATCTCAATTTCGAACTTAAACCCGAGTTTACTCCTGTAAGATCATCGAATTTTAGAAGTTATCTCTGGAATAATTGAATTGATATTTCTGACAGATGTGTGTGAAAGCACTATCGAAATTAAGAGGGCAACACAAAGAAAATCGGCCTTTCCATTCCACCGCATAGTGCCGCCCCCTCTGTTTCGATAGAAAAAGTGCTATTTCATAGTGTTGATTTCGATTTATTTTTGACAACTGAAAGTTTATCCTACACAGGTTCAATTTATTTGCACAATTAAATAAAAGTTGAAATCTGTAGATTTGTTGGTTCTTGCTTCCTTTGGCAGATAAATTAGTCTCAGAAGAAAATGAACAAAAACTAACGACCTGTACTATTATTCGATCAAGCTAATAAACTTAAGTGTTAAGACAAAATATACATTTTTACCTATCTATAAACAAAAACAAAAATATATAAAAACCAATCAAAGATTCTAAAAATCTACACTACACCTAATCATGTTTTCGTGATAAAACCTTCTCTCAAAAACGAATGCAACTTGTTGGACTAATTCAAAGCTGTCACGATAGAAAATAAATAAAGATAAGTCACAAAGTTATTCAATGCATGATGTGTTTTTTTTGTAAATATACATATAGAATGAAGCTCTATTGCTTCCTTAGATGGCCTAAAGCAAATTTAAGTTGAATTCTGCCTTAAGATGATGTTTCTTACAAAGCTCACTTTGCTGCATGTTATAACTCTTCGGTATAAAGTATATAGAGTTATATATGATTGATCGTGAACATTCAACGAGAAATATAATGACGATCACTAAATATTATATGAAGTCAACATTTTATAAGTGCATCATGACGTTCTATATGGTTTTGTAGGCCAATCGGCTGAGAGGATATCGTAGGTACCGACAAGAGCTAATGTAGGTGCATTGTCACGTAATACGTGATCTACAACAGACGGTAGGTATATGTTTAACTCTTTCATTATTATTATTTTTTCTTTATCTATATTGAGTTGCTTCATCTTTAGAGGATATAAGTATTTAACTGAGATGATATTACTGTCTAATTTTGTAACTTTCACTTAATAGATAGACTCGGGTATCAGAAATCATGTTTATTCAATGTTATGTGTAGTGTATTTTTTCGTATCGAGTACCGTGTTTGATTTGTCGTCAATTCAGGTGTTCCTCAGGGCAGCCATCTGGGTCATATATTATTTACTTTTTCGTAAATGACTTTATTTTTATCAGAAACATTTCGTCTGTCCTATAATTTGATGTTAATGCTATAAGAAGTATTTTTTGTAGAAAAATTGATTTTCTACTGCGGAAATTCGAAGCCAACTGACAATGGTGGTTTATCACGATGTTGCAAAAAAAAAAAATGGTAAATAAAATGGCATCATCAATTATTCGACAAATATGTTAATCTCATTTCAAACATTTACCGTAATGTATTATCAAAAGGTTAGAAATAGAACTTCATCAAAATCAACCAGTGGAATAAGCAGGATTTCTATCAGATTACTCAAATATGGGGACATTGAAAATAACTTGATATAGATAAAACAAAAAGCATGACTAAAGTTTATGATTTCAATTTGTTTCCCTGTTTCTCATTAAAACTTCACCGACTTTTTTAAAGACCATTCTTCATTCTGAAGCACAATTATGTATATTTCAGTCCGAAGTAACAAATTCCCGAATTCGCACTGCATTACCCAGTAGAGAAGAAATCATTCCCGCAATCAAAACACTGAAGAACAACGAAATGGTTGGACTTGACGGTATTCCCGCAGATCTCTTTCGAGCAGCGCCAACAACATCGAGCGAGATGCTGCACCCACAAATTAAGAGGGCCTGTGAAACAGAGAGCTTTCTTGAAGAGCGGAAAAAGGAATGATTGAAAGACCATACGTAGTGCGAAAACTGGAGAGGAATATGCGTGCTACCTGCAGTAGCCAAGATAATAGCAAGAATTGTATTGGAGCGAATAAAACACCACCTCGAATACACATTCGACGCCGAACAAACATGATTCCACACTGGATCTTTCTGTATGGATGACATCAACACCTTGCGTATTATCATCGAACAGATGCATTGAATATCGATCACCATTTCACCTGCTGTTCATCGACTTCGAAAAGGCATTCGATAGTATACCTAAATTGAGAATTTATTTGGCTTGCTTTAAGCAGGAGGGGCATCACAGATAAGTTGATTGCTATTATCAAGGCTACATAATATGATGGATCCAAATGTCACGGAAGGCTGTCAGAGGAATTTTAAATCCAAAGTGGGGTTAGGCAGGGCTCTATACTGTCACCAATACTGTTTTATTTGCGATAAGTGATGTGCTGCATGCAGCTTTATCGACCGGAAATGGAGGAATTTAGTGGACTCTGCAATCTCACCTTAAACATCTTGATTCTTGACTACGCGGAGTCTTGCGAGAATAGGTCAGGAACGCATATATGCTATTATACGAATATATGGAAATGGTTTGGCCATATACAATTCGAAAAGGTGACGAATGCATTGCAAGTCAAGCGTGGGCAGACAAGTTGGCCGACCTAGAAGTATACTTGGTGAAGAACGGTTGAAGAGGAGCCGTAAGATACATACTTTGTATTTTTTATACAACTTTGTTGTCAACTCAGTCTGTTGTTGAACGCAAAAACATGCTTGTTATTTGATTAAGACGGTTAAGATTGAGTTGAAGAAAATGAAAAGATTTTGAATTTGTTCAGGTTTATTTACAAGTCTTTCAATAAATTTAACTGTGTGTAAGCCAACTGTCAAAAACTGCCAACTATCAAATACCAAATCTCCCTGGTCAACGATTTGAGGAGATATCTTTGACACTACAGTGTGGTAATGTGTGTTCAACCAAGCTACTTTAAAAGGAAACTTGGTCACCTTTCGAACAAGGAAACAAGTTACCGGGGTTTTTTTTCACGTTTTCATTTAATTTCCTTAAAAATCTATTGTACCTTTCACACGAAGAAACAAAATCGTAGAAATTTTCTGTAGTTTTCTTTTCAAAGTAGCTGGGTTGGACAAAACCACTAGATACTCTGAGTGTGAAGAGGGATGTCAAAAAAATCTACTCAAAGCGTTGACCGGGGAGATTTCATTTTCTCCTTTTTCTTCATGCCCTTTTCACATAAAAACTGGAACCATTTCCCTCGTGTGAAAGCCTGATAGAGAACTTATTTCCTGGTGTGAAAGCTGACTTTAAGTCCCCATTCATATGAGCTATATACAATGATGAGTTCTCCTCATAAAGCGAGGTAAGGTGGTTGAAATTCATCGCTTCTTTTCTTTTATTCATTTTAATCTTTATTTGGTAACACCAACCAACCAATAATTTAGTACTTCCTGCCTGAAGCTCATTTTTCATCTCTTGTATTTATTTGTTCATTCAATCATTTTGATAACACCTTAAATTTCTCAAAACAAATATAAACATTTTTAATGTTAAAGATGTCTAGGAGTTAAATTTGATTTAACTCCGATACAAGGATGATCTTGCACTGATAAACTGATATCTGGATGTATGCCTACATATGTATATATTTAAACTCAAGTGCTATCTTCGCATAAACAGCTAGTTATTTTTTTTTTTCACATAAATGAGCCAGAGAAGGGATAAAGAAAATGTATTGAACATCAAATAAAGACATCCGATTATGTAACTCACGATTTGTCCGCATTTAGTACATGAATTTGAATTTGTTTGTCTTTTAAAACCTTTCTAACTGACTGATCCGTGTCTTAACAAAATGAAGTTCAAATTCAATAAAATTAGCTTTTGATGACAATGAGATAGGTATACTTAAACCTAAACCATGACTAGAGGCACGAAATAGTGGGGCACAGTCCAGTCACCAACAACATATTAAGTGAAAGGAAATCATGATGTTATACTAATCTAGAACTACATAATCTAAATCGTTGTTGATATCACAGTGGTGGTATATAATTTGAAACAAATTACATAAAAACAAAAACAAAGATGATACCAGTTCACCTCCACCTTGAATATATAAATCTGTTCTTGTCTGTGATCGATATAATATAAAAACAACATGGTCATGAATTAAAATGTTTATATTTTCTTTAAAAACAAACTATAAGCTCTTAAAAAAAATACTTTCCACATAAGTGATTTATTAGATTAATAATTCTCACATGTAACAGTGGGGGAACTAAATAGAATGACATTTTTATTCAGACCACCACCAAAGGTTCGTTAACTGGTTTATTTCATTACTATATGACCCCAGGCAGGATGTTAACCAGCACAGTTGGAAGTATATTCATTTTATTGAATTAAAATTATAAAATTATTTATAATCGTATTCAAATTTCAAGGTTGGATAACAGTCATTGTGTTCTAATGACCCCACTTCAGAACAAAAACTCAAATTTTGAGAAAGAATATATTTTATATGGAATCAATTTCATCTTCATAAAATCTTTATAAAAACACTTAAAAGTCTTTATTTAGCATCTTAATAATTTTGCAAGCAGAAACACAATGACTTGTTTATCATTGATTTTAAATTATAGAGAGTTCTTTACAGTTTAAAAATCTTAACATGTTTTGAAGTATACATATGTATAGGTACTTACTAATTAATTGTTTAAATTATATTCTATACATATGTGTAGATGGTTCTAAGTAAACTTCGAAAGTTGTTAACCGTAACAAGATTTTTGTCAATTTATTTAATTTATTTTAACTGTAATTTTGAATATATCCAAGAATTAATATATACAAATCTCGTTCTTTAAACTTTTTCAAGGGCATTCAAAAGAGCTTTATTTAACCTGGAAACCAAAAAAAAAATTGGAAAAGATTTGTTTACGACAAAACGTATTTAGAATGTGTTATTTATTTATAAAAAATAAACAAGTACTTATTTGAAATACATAATGAAGAATGCAGTCTATTTAGTAAATCTTGATGCGCATTTCAATGTTGTCGATATTTTGTAGATTTTTCTAATTAAAATTTTATTTACGAAGACGAATTCCATTAAGAACATTTTTTAAAACGTATTTATTTATTAGAAAACTTCCTTAGCATTTTAAGATGCTCTACAAAGGATGACCAAGTTAAACTTAACTTTACCACGAGTGGAGGTTAACGGCCGTCATTTAAGTAAATCTTAGAATTAAAAAAGTAAAGATTCAGTCTCAACTTTAATCAACTACTTAAATAATTCACAGCTAATTAATTGAATTAACGAGCAATAATTAAGTTAAAAATACCTATGTTTATTTTTGCCAACGACTATAGATGAAAAGAAAACAAACGATTATCACACACATGTAGTTTAAGCTCAAATGAGAAAGTGTGTGTGGACATATAGGTTCACAGTTTGTGAGATATTAGTGTACATAATATTAGACGTGTTTTTTTGCAAGTCCGGGGGAAATTGGATGAAAAAGACGATTCGGGGCTAAATAATTTGCATGTTAATTGCAACAACAACTAATCCCCAATGGGCTTAGCTAAACCCAGATAATTTTCTGGGAGCTTAACTTAAGCGCGTAGGAAAACTATGTTACCGGCATGATTTACATACCTGTTATCGATAGTTTGCATGAAAACTCCATAATTTTTTCTGTGATGGCCAACTGCCCCCGAGATTGCAAAAGAGCACATTTATTGTGTGATGAAATAATATACTCTTTGGCGACAACAGAGTTCTTATTGAATGTGTATAGTAGATTTTCTTTAAGATTTGCTTTTTAACGCGTGCATGTTATAATAGTTAACTGTTATTTATATTATATACAATTTTATTAATAATATTTTAGTTTGTTAATTAAGTTTAGATAAACGTTTTATAGTTGATTTGTGCGGAATTTAAAGATAATTAAGCATTTTTTATTAATAGGTGTGTAAATGTGTAACTACACAGGGCCCGGGTTGGATCTGGACTTGTTGAGGAATCCTGTTCAGGTAACTGAGATTGCTGAGATCTCTAAGATCTCATTTTGCGAAAATATGTCTATTATATTTGCTCCTTTAATTTGAATCTCTGTGCATTTGTGTGAATTTCTACACAAAAATCTGTCAAAGTTCGCATATATTTTATATAAAATACGAAAAAAGTACGTATACGCCCGAGTGTATTATAAAAAATTAAGAAAATCATTCCGTGCGAAACAGACAGACAAATAACCTGTCTTTGTCACTTTGACAATTAGAAGTCAGAAAAAGCTTGGTAACACGAGGCCTTTTTTCGTTCATTTTGTCTTTTTGATCGTCGTGATTACATGGTTCCTTTTTTTTTAATCAATTTTTGTTCATATTTGTAGCCTTTTTAATTAAGTATAAAAACTGTTTTACAACACGAAATTAAAAGTTTATAAGTTCTTTGCAAAATGTTTCGATTTTAAAGATGAGCAATTAAAATGTTCGTTCAAAAATCGATGACAATATTTATCGAACTTAAAACATTAATTTCATCTTAAAATGGATACCTGAATATCGATTATTTTCTCTCAACTACGATTTTTGCTGACATCTGTTCATCGCTCATCTTTTTTCGGTTGTCAAACCATAAACGTCAATGTTCAACTAGAAAAAATCTTTAAATTTTCATTTCTGCCTTCGTTAGACGTTGATTACACAAGCGGTCCTTTCGTCTTCCTACAGCCTGTAGAAATGTATGCTTTCGTTACTTCATTCCCCCTACATTTCTACACCCGTCACCCAATTGCTGTCAAAAAGACGAAAGAAAAAACGACTGAAAAAACGAGTCGTATCAAAAGCTGTCAAAAAGACGAAAGACGAAACAACCGAGAAATGTCCTCGTGTAATCAGCGTCAAAATGGTATGTTTGCTTAATTTTTTGCATGAACTGTCAGTGTTTTAGGCGTGTTCAACCAAATTTTACTAAGAAAATAGGTTTAAACATTTTTAACTAAAGTATATCATAGTTAAAAGTGTTTAAAACTAAGAATATTTTAGTAAAGTGCTTTAAAGTTCAAAAATTGTTAAGCATAGTATCATATGCTTTTTTTTATTTTTAATGAAGTAAGACTAATCACCCTCCTCTGTAGTATTATGTACTCCCACCTTCAACGATAACATGATGGACTTTCTTGTAACAAACTTAACTCAGTTATAATATGTGCATATCTTAAAATAGAAATTACAATGAATAACGTATATTTCTTATATTATAATTGAATTCCTTCCTCAATGATGTTATCGATCAATGTTTTAAAGAATTACCTACCTGCATATCTTATGGTCATATTTTCTGCCATTTTTACATAAGATTAGTCTATAAATCACACACACAAGACACAATAAAACTCCTGGGGTGTTCTTATAAAGCATAAACTTATATCTGTTCAAGATAATTAGCAAATGTTTGCATATTTCATTCGATTAACTTGTTAAAACTAACATTGACTATATACGTAGGTATAGGAACTTTTAACTATATAGACATAAGGTTTTTTTTTCTTAAACAAAAAAAAGAAAGAAAAATCGAAAAAAAAGAAGACAAATACCACCTATCATGTTCATATATGTATGTACATTGTACATATGTATATAAGATCCCACTGATGTGGAAATTAAATAAATAAATGTGTTGGCAACTCAAATTGAGTTACTAATGATAGTTGGGTGTTGTGTAATAAATTCTAAAGATGACCAGTTGATGACCAATTGTTGATTGCATAAAAATACAATTCATTTTGCAACAATAGTTGAGTTGTACCTAATAAATTTATGCTACTGATACTTATAAAAATAAATATGCACATAATACTTAGTCAATGATAAAATTAATAAAATATAAGTTTATTTGTGTAAACTGTAAAGGTTGCTTCGCTTGGTACAAGTTATAAAATAATTGTTATTTTTATGTATAAAAGAGATGAACAACAATGATATTTGTCATAGGCAAAGTATAGGTATCTCATACTAATAGGTCACATTTTTAATTTGTGGAAAGATCGAACTCCAGATTTTGGTCATACTCATACATGATATTATTTATAGGTTTTTTTTTTTGAAACTAAGTTTAATATTTAATTTAAGGGCGAGACTAGTTAAAGGACAATTAATAAAATAAATAAATAAAATAAAAACAAAACAATGGCACGAAAAAGAGCTGATGTTAAGGTATTAACATGAAACTACTTAACAGTTTTCTACCTTTAAAGCTCTTAACTGAAATGTTCTTATAGTTTTAAACTGTTTAACTAGTTTCACAATAAACTTCAACTGAACACGCCTAAAACAGTGACAGTTAATTGAAAAAAGGAATCAAACACACCATTTTCACATAAGTAAATGTCAAAGTGACATATGTACTAAAAAATTAAAATATTCAATGGGTGATTTTAAATTTAGTAAAAAGCTGAAAAAATAATATGATGTTGACTTTTTTTTCCTTTTTTTAACCTAGTATCATACTTATAAAATCCTTTAATATCGTATAAAATTGTCTAAAATTTTGCACCAATACTTTTATAAATGAAACTGTTATAAATTGGTGTGGTTGAAGTTATTGGTTATTGGTTGCACTAGGATAGCCTATTTAATATACTCGAGTATCCATTGTATGTTTCAGAACACAAATCAGCTGTTGTTGACATTTCTCATAGGATATAGATGAGTATCCCAGAATTTTTAGGATTGCTTGAGATTTATTTTTTGGCAACAGCTGCTTTGACATCAGCTGTGATTTTACAAGGGATTACAACAACACAGCTATCCAGATCGTTTTTGATACAAATTTAAACCACTTACTTTAGTTAAACATAAGCCTTTATGCATGACAATCTACGTGGAGGAAAATGTAGGACATAAGCTCGTTTAGTTTTAAATAGTAAGGTTTCGTTTCAGTACCTAAATGGATCTAAGACGTTTATTAGGTACAATCAGACGAGATTAGATCGGTAGGTGTCTCCACCATTGGCCTCCACCGGCCCACAATCCACACCTAACGTGTAACTTCCTGCGGATGCATTGCCAAATATAATAAAACATGGCTGCCATGAACTGTCAAAACCTTCCCATTACTATATTAGGTCTGTTCGATGTTCCTTGCCCAAGGGCGAGCGACCTTGCAAATGTCAATCAATTTTCAAAAAACTAAAGGCTGCTCGGATTTTTATTTTACATCGTTCAGTGCTACAAATTTCACCATATAATTGTCCCCTTTCACATGAGGAAACTGAGTTTTCAGCATCTTTCAGTTTATGGGTGAGAAGGGCAAGAAGTAAGAGGGGAAAATGAAATCTCCCCGGCCAACGATTTGAGGAAATTTTTTTGACATTCCTCTTCACATACACAGTAGTGTGTGTTCAACCAAGCTACTTTAAAAAGAAACAACAGAAAGTTTCCACGATTTTGTTTCTTCGTGTGAAAGGTACAAGAGATTTTTAAGGAAATTAAAAGAAAACGTCAAAAAAATTTCTGGCAACTTGTTTTCTCGTGTGAAAGGGGACATTCTTTCATAATTTCCCGTAATTTCGTCTATAATTATATGAACCAAAAAAATAACAAAATTAATAACAAAATATCTCATATTTACCAAGAAATTTGTCACCAATAATTTTTTTTTGTTTGGATGCCAACAGCTGATTTGAATTTTGATAGCTCTAAATTCTTACCCCAAGAAATAACCTGGGGCTCGTGAGAGTCATTCAGAGCTCGCCCCGACGACACATCAAACACAGTGCAAATAACCTAGGGTGTTTTGTTACATAAAATGCTTCAAAGCGAATTCAGGACGACCCAGTACGCCCCATGACTGACATCAAACTTTTCGGAATGCATTGCCACAGATATTACAACATGGCTACCATGAACTGCCAAAAACTAGCCGGTCCTATAATGTAAAATCCTTAAGAACCTTCATAAATATTGCAAGTAAAAACGATATTACTTTTAAGTTAGATATCTGATATTTAAAAGTATCTATACAAATTCTCCAACTATTCATATGCTTATATTATAACCAGTGTTGTCACTTTACCACAATTGTGGTAGATCTACCTCTTTTCTCCTACATTTTCATAATCTACCACTTCTACCCCGGAAGTAAAAAATTCTACCCCTTTTTGCTCGTCCAGAAAAAAAAAATAAAAACAATAAATAAAATATCTGCTTCGATTTAAAAAAAAAAAAAAAAATTTCTGCACTTTTTATGCTGTTTTACCTGAATACATTTATTGGCTTTATCTCACAATGCTTTTTTTACTCAATGTGAATGCTTTCATCTGTCATTTTGCATACGCGTATCTAACTATCGTTTTCTCTTTTTCCCGATTTAGGTACATACCTACGTTTATTTTGTAAGAAAACAAAGTTCTAGTCTACTTAAGAAATATAAGTAGATCCAACTTCCTACTCACTTACTCCTAAGATTGTGTGCCTTATTTTAAAAGAGTAATATTGTTTACTTGGATTTCGTAATAACGGTAAACAGTTAAACGTTTATTGTTTTCGAAATTTTCTAGAAGAGTGGTCAGTGGAAGTCAATTGTATTTCAAAATTAAAATGCGAAAATTTTTAATTAAATCGTCTGAAAAGTAAGTAAAAAGATTAGATTTTTAAAGCGATCGATTGATATTAAAAACAAAAAAAGAAACCAGCTTAATGTATAATTTTTGCAAAAGAAATGACAAATAAAGATGAAATATTTATTCCATCTCCAGAAATGATTCGCTTTTATTTACAATTTAAATTTGTTGATGGTAAATTTGAAAAACTATGAAATTTATTTTAAAACTGTATCTACCAAAAATTGGTACATAATATTCAATTAAAGAATTATATATTTTCTTAATATGAATGTACATATTTTATATTTACGACTGAGCTTAAATAAACTGATTCCAAATAATTGTGATTTAATTTTTTCTTCAAAAGAAAATGATAAGAGTTTAAGTTAACTTAATGTACTTATAGGGCCAGTTGTACAAATATTTACACCGTGGTTCAGCAATTTTATATACAACACTGATTATAACCAAATAAAAATCTAAACAAAGCCACCATTTTGTATCTCTTTCTTTAAATTTTCCATTTTTTTCAACAGATATTATAATTATTAATTAGCTTCAAAAACTTCAAAAATAAAGTATCTACATCCGGTTTTGTTTAATGTTGGCTTGGCATATCAATCAATTAGAACCGTGAAATATATATAATATGACTCATATATGAGACCATTACGTTTAAGTCACAAACAAATTAGTATTCCCTCTTGACTTTCACTAAATCATTAATCAATAATTATAAAAATATTTCATTGTCAATGCCGCATTATTCTGAATATAAGGAGCTACGATCAAACATCTGACTAAAGAAATAAATGCAAAAATAATATCGAATGCAAAGTAGATATATACCAAACATACATATACATACATCAATCAATATAATCTTCAAAAACTAAGGAGGTTTCAATATAATCAAACAAATTATCACCAACACCATATTATAGCAGCACCACACGATAAAATCATAAGTCGATGCGTGATGTTTATCAAAAAATTATGATCAACCCCAAGCTGAGGATTATAACTAATTGATATTATGCACTGCACAATTAACAGCATTTTTGAAGAATATTCGTTTGGTCTATAAAATTAAGTGATGTAGACTCACTTGAATGTTAATTTATTAATTATATTGTTTAGGCATGATGGAGGCAGCTTTGACATTGGCAATAGCAGAGAGGTAGGTATACTCATAGTCCAATGGAAATATGAATTAAATAGTAGGTAAACGATTAACCTTTCTAAGTCATAAAGCGATGACTCTATGAAGGACTTTAAATGTTTGAAAATGATGGGGAAGCGAAGATTTCGTGATGTGCGCCGCGCCAGCCGTGTCGTCGGTTAACGCACTTCATCGTCACACATAAGTATAATACAAGATGACGATACAAACAATTTCCGATCGTGACAACTTACAACCAAACAAACCTTCCGAGACTTGATCGGTTTAACCCAGATTTTCGATTGTTTGCGAAATTGACGACATGGTGGAAACACAAACATTAAATACCGGCCCACACATCTGCGATGGTGTAATGTGAATCTTCTTAAGTCAAAGGGCACACATGTTGATGTCGTTAATTTGTTGGCAAGATCACACATTGGCTTAGTTGTTAGTGTCTTAAAGCTTTTAATAGCAGTAATATTCCTAATAAAAGCTATTAAACCCAAGAATAGTGATCATCTCGACTTATGTACTCCAAACGTGTCTTGTCTCTAGAGATGTTCGAATAGTTTGTTTTGCGGTTTCAAAATAAAATATTTGTTCACGCAGAGTTAATACTGCTCATTCCCAGCAAATGCAGAGGGCCAATAGTTGGTTAACTTTATATTCTTTGTTTAAACAAGGGTTGAACCGATTAAGTCTTGAGTGTTTTTTTTTGGGGTAACTCCGGCGCAGTGAAGGTAGTGCTTGACTGCTAACCTGGATGTGTGGGTTCGATCCCCAGTCTAGGCAGCATTCTTTTCTAAATTCCCTCAACTGAACGCCCCCCATACGATTTAATGAGCTAATCAAAAAACCTTATTTCTCAATCCACTGTGCCAACAAAAACCTATCCTATCCTTCTATACCTTCTAACATTGCCTAATTTATAAGACCCTAGGTCTTACTGGCACATATATGTTTGTGTTGCTTTTATTTGTTTTTTTTGGTTGTCAGTAATTGTCACTATCAGATTATTTATAGCGAAGGGTTATGCCTTATTCCGTTGGCTAAGTGCAATAAATAAAACAAAATGTCTACTAAGTGACGTTTACTATAGTTAAACCACCAAAGAATGTGGTTTAGTGAAGGAATAAGAACCAGATGAGACAAATTTATTCCGAAATGAAAAAAACGTAAGTGATGAATGGAGATTACAAATTTAATTTGTTTATTCTATATATGTATCCCCTCCATTTAATACGAATATTATTAGCAACAAACAAAATATATATCTTCGTTTATCTCGATGAATACACCAAACACAATTCATGAAAAACAGCCTTGTACCCTGCACCTAAAAATAATGAAAAGATATACACATTTACGTACAATGCACATATTATTTTGATTTTCTCCTCACGCTCATGCTGTTCCAGTTTTATTAGTTTTATTTTCACAAAATGCTCTGCAATTATGTCAGCTTTTGTTAGCTCAAAAATCTGCCTCAGATAGGATGAGTGCGAATTCTAGAACGTAGTTTATGAGTAAATAACATTTATCTGAAGAATATTTTAATAATATCTTACGATGACTCAACACAAACAATTGAAAAATAATAATAATGTTGACAGAAATATATATTAACAAGAGAATTCTTATGTGTGTTTGGTAACGTAAGTTTTTTTTTTTACAAATTATCACAATTTGCTGTCGAAACCCATACGAAAAAAAATCAAATTTACGAAACTTGGTAAAGATTTCAAGGTACTAAACAGGCATCTTACCTATTGTAGTAGATTTTCATAAGAGATTTTTGGTAAACGTCCACTTAAGCATTCCACGAAAATTTTGTTTTTATTTATGGAAAATTTTAACCTTTAGCTTAACTCTTATTCCCTGGTTTAGGTCCAGTTTCACAATGCACACTTAGCTGAATAAGTGGCACTCAAGTCGGCTATTTTGGCCACTTAAACAGACTATGAAACTGGGCCCTAATTAACTCGTTGAATAAAGGTGGAATAAGCTTTTTTTATTAATTTGGCTGTGAAAGTCCTTCACAGAGTCATCGCTTTATGACTTAGAAAGGTTAATCGTTTACCTACTATTTAAGTCATATTTCCATTGGACTATGAGTACCTATTGCTACCTTTCTGCTATTGCCAATGTCAAAGATGCCTCCATCATTCCTATAAACAATATAATTACTAAATTAACATTCAAGTGAGCCTACATCACTTAATTTTATAGACCAGACGAATATTCTTCAAAAATGCTGTTAATTATGCAGTGCATAATATCAATTATAATCCTAAGCAATAATTTAAAATGTATTTTTAGGTACAAAATGTTAAGTATTTTTAAGAACACATATTAGGCTTTCATAATAAATAGAAAAAAATCATACTTAATAACGTGTTTTTTTGAAAAAATCATATCGAAGTCAAAAAACAACTTTAAAATGCTTAAAAAAAGTGTTTGATAATAAATTTCGGGAAAACCGCTATCCACACAGAAAAAATTTGTATCGTATAGATAAAAATTTCTAACTAAAAAAATAAAAAATCAGTTGTATTTAGTTTGGAAAAGTTAGAGCCAGTCAACAACGTGTTGTTATTGTTGTTTTCGTCGTCGCCACCGAAAATTCGCGTTGGTGTGGGGGAACCTTTATTAGTAACAAAAAATAGAACTTTGATTTAAGTTGTTTTTTTAAAGGTTCTTTTTTTAATAATCGATCTTCCAGCGCCATATTCAATTTGATTCGTTTTTTCTTCTATCAACAAAAAATAAATCTTAAGTCAAATTCCTTTAAAAAAAAAAAAAACAACACAAACATATTTATGCCAGTAAGACCTAGGGTCTTATAAATTAGGCAAATGTTAGAAGGAATAGAAGGATAGGATAGATTTTTGTGGGCACAGTGGATTGAGAAATTAGGTTTTTGATTTTCTCACTAAATCCCAGGGGTGGCGTTCAGTTGAGGGAGTATAGAAAAGAATGCTGCCTAGACTGGGGATCGAACCCACACATCCAGGTTAGCAGTCAAGCACTACTTCCACTGCGCCGGGGCCACCAAAAAATAGATTTTTTTTCAAAAGAATCGAATTTTGTCTGTCAAAATAAATCTAGCTTAGCAAGATGTAAGAAAAATTCAACACCGATTTGCACACACACTAGCAAGATTTAATATTTCTTAAATGTCAAATTGAATGTCGCGGTATTTTAAGAAAACAAATTATATTATTTTAGCCAGTTCAGGACCCATGTTCTGTAACTCGGCGATAACTTTTCGCAGCGAGAAACGGCGAAAAATGGAACAAAACTCATAGGAATCCTATGGGTTTTGTTCCATTTTTCGCCGTTTATCGCCTCGAAAAGTTATCGCCGAGTTACAGAACATGGGTCCAGGTTTCTCAGTAATTTTAGAAATCGGACGTTAAAGCCCGCATCACACAACGCTTGTTTTCCTGCTAGAAATGCTTGCTGGCTTTCGTGCTGGCTATTGAGCTGGAAAATCGCGTCACTTCTGGCTCTCTTGATAGAAGCGCTGCTGTTTTCAAAGTTAGAACCGATGCTATTTTCTTGCTTGTTTTGCTGCTGGACGTCAAAAGGTACATGTATATTTTAAAATGTCATTTTTTCTATTTCGTTTTTATTTATTTTCTAATAGTTTTTTCAACTTCAAACAAAATTAAATGTGATTTCATTAATTTTTATATTTAGTTCTATCAGATGTATGCATTCTTTGTGAAAATTTGTGTTGAAAAATATTGTGAAAATTTGTGTAGAAAATCATTGTGAAAATTTGTGCAAATTCGCAAGAAATGTCAAAAAACCATCAGCGAATCCAGCTCCAAAACAATCATCGAGTGAAGCCAAAGTGCCTGTTTACATAGGCATTTTACTGAAAGGCGCAACCAGTGAGACAGGTAAATTTTTGTGTGCGTAGAAACGAGAAGGGTAAATTCCATCCCAAAATCCTTTTCGTTTCTACGCACATAAAATCTACCTGTCTCACTGGATGCGCCCTTCAGTAAAATGTCTATGTAAACAGGCACAAAGAATTCAAATCAGCAAAACATCCAGCACCACACCATGCAACAAAACCAACACGAAAACAAGCGTCGTGTGATGCGGGCTTAATTCCTAAGTGCCTGTTTATATAGGTATTTTACTGAAGGGCGCATCCAGTGAGACAGGTAGATTTTATGTGCGTAGAAACGAGAAGGATTTTGGGATGGAATTTACCCTTCTCGTTTCTTCGCACACATAATTCTACCTGTCTCACTGGTTGCGCCTTTCAGTAAAATGCCTATGTAAACAGGCACTAAGGGAGATTCCTCACTTTTGCTGTCAAAAAGATGATACTGAATTTTTTTGTATTCGGTTGATCAATTTTTTTTCGCAGTTGATCTATAAAAACGAGATGAAGAGTGCTTTTGACTTCTAAAGAAGAAAATTTGTTCAGGACCCATGTTCTGTAACTCGGCGATAACTTTTCGCGGCGAGAAACGGCGAAAAATGGAACGAAACCCATAGGATTCCTATGAGTTTTGTTCCATTTTTCGCCGTTTCTCACCGCGAAAAGTTATCGCCGAGTTACAGAACATGGGTCCAGGTTTCTCTCATTAGAGCTGACAGAGGTTTGCTCAGTGAGATCTCAGAAACGTGAATTGGCTAATTATGTCTGTTTGGTTACTACAACATTCGTCCATTTTGACATTTCATTCAAATAGCATTTTTGATCTATCACCAAGTAAACAAAAACAAGAATGTCTTTAATTCCGCTTAAGACCACTGACGTCACAGATCAAGATGTGTTGTTTGTTTGTTTATCAAATGCATTTGGTTTGGAGCATCAGCATTTTTCTGTCTTGTTCCGCCTCCATTTTTCTCCATACCTCTGGTCTGTTACCGACCTTCTAACCTCTCCCTCTTAGGTACGTACTACGAATTGTAGTCTATCGAAATAAGGCATGGAGAAAAATGACACGGAACAAGACAGCCTACTTGAAGGCGCTTAGAAAAATGCTGATGCTCTAAATGCATTTCATAAACAAACAAACAACACATCTCGTATATTAACATTAATTTAAATAAGTTTTCTACCATTTTGTCTAGTTTTTGTGAAGAATTTATACTTATTAAATGTTTTAAATCCCATTTGTTCTTTTATTCATCCGTCGTTATGCGCTTTCCTTTGAATAGTCCTTTAACAACAACTAATTGTTAAATATGTACACTTATACAAAATGAGATGAGACGAATATGTTGTATATGCAGTGATTAATTTAAGTGAAATATTTGCAATTAAATGCCATTTTTACAATTATTTTCTTCAAATCTATCCTAAAATCAGCTTTCATCAGTAGTTTAGGCTTTTAAAATACATAATATCTCCTTTTACAAATGATTGATATCTAAGTCGGCTGTTATATAAACTATCCTACCGAACGATTTACGCCATAAAATGTTCATTTATATAGCTATATGTACATATTTGACTTCTTTAATTTACATAAATCTATATCAACTCATCTTCTATGAATTTATTATAATGGTTTATTCTAAGTCTCAGTTCAACTTTTATATAATATCTGCACACTGAATATAGAACTCCTGACCAAACTTCTTGCCTTGTAACCAATACAATTCTTATTGTTCACAATATAAGATGGTTACCTTGTTTTTTTGACAATACCGATATTAACCTTAAATGGCGCCCACCATCACTATAGTATCAATGCCATATTATATTGCAAATAAACCACGATCCAAAAAAATAAAGTATATGTGTAGGTGGGAAATCCAATCAGTGGGCAATTTGCGTATATGAAATCTGACACCTCACGGCACGGATTAACTTTGTCTAGTAGGAGTCCAAGAATGCAAGATGTCTCAGACTATCGCCGCTACTGCGATGAAAAAACAACATATTGTTAGTCAGTTGGTTGGAGAGAATCCAATTCCATGGCAGCTAATTCTAAGCCGGAAGCCCGTCAATGCATTATTATGAGAGTTGAGACCCTGGCGATGAAGTTAGGTTTTTTTTATTTTTTAATAGAATGAAATGGAAGTTAATAGACAAACGGATGTTTGAAACTAGCTTCTTCACAGCTGTTGTTTTGTTGTGAATTGTTGATGAGATGACTATGTATTGTTTGTACAACAAGTAGGTTAACTAATTACTGACAGTTGTAGATCCTGTTCTATGAATGGTTTTTGCATTGATATTAATCATCTTATGAGACGTTTAAGATTGGCTTCAAAGATGGTAAAGGTGATAAATGTTAGTGAATGAAACAGGTGTTAGTTGTCAACAAAACATAATATCGGTATAAGTTGTAGATGCGAATCCGGCTCGAGGAAAATATGAATGTAAAAATGTATTTTTAAGTTATTTTATTTTAAAATTAGTTTTAATTTACGATTTTATTTATACATTAAATTCTAAATCGTGCTTTGTTTTTTTGCATAAATTAGGTATGGTTATACTCTATTATTATAAATATTTTGTATTCAAATACTTATGCCATCATTAAAACAAAGCTTTTGTTTCTTTGTCCTTGTATATATAATTTATTTCTGGGGCAAACATCCTTGACCTAACACAATAATCATGGCATAAAAACTACTTCTTTAAAATGTTTCCTAATTCCCCTTAATAGTGACAACCAAAACTATCCATCAAAATTCATCAAACCAACCACTCTATATGACTCTGATGGAAAGAAAAGTCATTAATCAACATTTAATTATAAATGAGTTAACTTTAATCAAACCTCGTGCTCCAATAAAACTTCAACTACAACAATCTTTGTATAGAATGTACCTAATAGTGTTTTTTTTTTAGCTAACACGGTTTAAATTGAGTAATTCCTCTTAAGTTGTTTCCCATACCTGTCGCAGCGTATTTATCTTAAGATTATAAACCGTTTACGCACTTCATTGTCAATCTTGAGATTGTATCATGTTTTTTTTAAGTCTGTGATGGTCGAAAAAGGTGTTACTTGTTGTTGATTCTGTCTATTTAATCACAAAGTGTGACAAATAAAGACATGGCATTAACGTAGGTATAGATATATAGGAATGTTATGTTTTGTTTGAATTGCAATAGTTGAAATTCAGTTTGTAAGAAGAAAATTTCAACATCAATTAGTTCATGGCTTATGCTACCCGAAGTTTAAAGGAGCTTCAATTATTTGCAAGTTTATAATTTTAATCAACTAAATCGTAGGTTGAGGTACTTGTTGTTGGATGACAAAAATAAATAGTAAATATACTGTACTGACCATCTTGTTTTCTGTTTTTTTTTTAAGTGTCGAAGAGTTTGCCACAATATTTTAAACTGATTATCAAATATCGAAGTGTTAAATTAATAAAGCCTTGAAATGTTTGATGGCTCTTAAGATTAGTGCTTTTTTCGATTTAATGTAACACTCTTCCGTGTTTTTATTATTTACTAGCAGGCCCACCCCGGCTTCGCACGGGTTGACAATCATTAGTTTCGTAAAAAATTAACAAAACAAAATATTAATTTGTAAATATAAAGTTAATATTTTTTTTACTTTTTCTTTGCCTTTAGTTCCCCCTGAACTTAAGTTACATAAATAATATTTAATGTTTTATTTATAACTGTATTTTCTTCCTCAACCAAATGTTGATGCTCGAAAAGTTGAGATTTTGTTTTATATTTTGTGTGTTACCAACCCGCAATTCGCTGAACCCCACAGCCCACAAACCCTTGCATTAAATACATGCTGATGTTCGAACTTGACTGAACAAAATAAATCCATATAAATAAAAATAATATAACGATAGTAGAATAAGAAGAATAAGATATTTTCACTAGATAGTTCAAATTGAAAGAAAAAGAAACTGTCATCTTTTGAACGGTTCTTTTTGCCCACAAAAATAGCCTAAATCTGAAGATTTTTTAATGGAAGAAACTTTTTGTTTCCTTTTTATCACAACATTTCTTATTTTGTATTTATCTATGTATATTCCATGGGGATAAGCCCTCAGTTGAGCATAAAAGCAACACCCGGTATATATCGAGATCTCAGCTATGTATCTCAGGAGTCAGGACACGATTCCTCAGCTTTGTTGTTAAAAACATTTTTATTTGTGTAGAAGATATAGAAGATAAATTCTCTGGTGCAAGGTAGAAAGTCAAAAAAAGATAAGTACTTATGTACATTTATTGGCGAACACGAATGACATCCCTTCTTCAACAATTGAGCAAAGAAATTTTTTTACAGTAAGGGTTTGTGTCACAAAGTCTGATTAAAGTTCCAATTAAGCTACATGGAACTTATTCAACAATTAACAACCTCATTTACGTTTCACAATATCTGAATACGACTAATTGGCAATTAAAGTTCTAAGTATTTTACTGGCCAGATGAAGTGCCGATTACCAAATTAAACTGCCAATTAAAACATTCAAATCTGTCACTGCATCACACACACTTCGATTCAACACACTTCGCTTCAACGCACTTATTTGTTATTATCCAGAGCTCTTGGAATCAATCCACTCGACACTTTTAAGACGTACAATAAGATGACCGACACTGCAAAATTAACTTTTTGATTTAATAAATAATTTTTCTTTAATATTTGACATCAATCGAATTTAATTTTTCTGGAAAACTGGAATAACGAAGGAATAGCTAATTGATCATTGTGAAACGCAAAGTTTTTTAATGGGAGGATTTAATTTTAGGATAAATTAAATGTCGGATAACTAATTAGAACTTTACTCAGACATTGTGAAACAAACCCTAAAACTGATATATTTATAAATATTTCTGAGAAATAATGTTCCTGTAACTAAGATTGCTGATATCTCAGTATGTATCTAGTATTGCTTGTATGCCCAACGCAGATAGCCATGTTTTTAACAAAAAAAAGTACATATAAACACGCACGTATCCAAATGCTATGTTGTGTCAAAATTTTAAAGCAATCGGTTAAGAACTTTCAGAGATTATCGATTAGGAACAAACGAACATTTACATTTTTGTTTATATAGATTTAATTTAATTGATTGTACTTTTAAGGATACCCCACACCAACGCGAATCTGTCGCGGCGATGACGAAAACAATAATAACAACTTATTATTTTCATTGACAACCACGTGTTGTTGTTATTGTTTCGTCGTCGCCACGACAAATTCGCGTTGGTGTGGGGAATCCTTTAATCGCAAATTTATTATGAAACTTTGACACATAAAACATGTAGACTCATTTGGAATTTTATAACTCAATACCAGCTATAGTCTCACAAATGACAACTAGATAATCGTGCTTTTGTAGAAAATTAAACATTCTGAGATGCCCACTGATCTCTATATACACTGGATAGTGTATTCATACAAAATTTTTGAGGCAAAAATATAGTCGTGGCCGGTACCCTCATATAACAGTATAACAGCGGCGCCAGCGGAATGGATGCTACTGGACCTGCATTTTCTTTTATTTTTTTCAATATTTACAGCCGCAATGCTTCTTGACATCAACTGATATCAAATAAATGCTCAATTTCGGAAAATATCTTCAATCTCTTTCTTCGTTTGTATAGAGCGAGATATGAGGTCGTGGCCGGTACCCTTTAAAAAACTTGCCTCACAAAAACTGTTATACACTATAGGCTATTCACTATCCAGTGTATTATAGAGATCAGTGGAGATGCCCAACCGTTTTTAATGTATAACAGTTTTATTTTAAAGTTGTGGTAGACGTTTTAATGTACCCCCTTTTTATGGCGATAAATTTAAATAACTGTTGTTAATTGGCATTTCTCTGGTCTCTTCCTATAAATTTAACTACCAATTGACATTTAAAATATAGTCAAATTTTCCACTTTCAACAGAAATTTTTTTGGACAGATGATCGCACAATTCTTTGAATCTTTGTTTTACAAACTCTAGCTAAAACCACATGACTTTTAAGTGTATTTTTTCGATATAGTATATTTAAAAGTTTTTTTTTTTTGTCAATAACACCTTTCTAACTTACTTTTGTCAGTACGTCAATGGTGTAGTCAAAAAAAAAGTATAGTACAATGTTCATATCAGAACAAGGTAAACGGTGTTTTTTTTTAAGGCAAAATTGGCAAAGCTGATTTCTGTGACAGCCAATTCGACAGTTTTCGGTAGTTTGGGGCTTAGAATAAGAAGATAAGGAAGCGGTGTATCTCACATATACAGTGTATGCGGCAGATAGTTGTATACCAGAAATGTCAAATCGGTGACTGAATAAAATAAAAAAAATAGTGATACAAAATTAAAAACACTAATAAAATATCAACTATTAAAAACAAAATAAATATTTTCGAGCAAATTACTTTTAAATCGTGTATATTTGCTAATTAAAATAAAAAAAATATGAAGTGCATTGTAAAATTGTGTAAACAAAGCCAGAGAACGGCGGGTAAGATCATTTTCTTTCACAGATAAGTTTTATTAGATCTGTCTCTAAGAAAGTTATGTGAATTGTTCATATTTTAATTAATCACCAATCAAATAACACATTTTAAATGATTTAAACTTAAAATAAAGTTAAGAAAGATATTAATTAATTGAAAACTTGCACTTGGTTTCCCGGTTATAATCTCGATACATGAAGTGTCAAACTGCGATTCTGTGAAATGGGGACGTATTTGTTTTCGTTGGTGATTGTAAGGCGCAATTATTTGTTAAGCGCCCTTTATATCAGGAATTTTTTTTTGTTATTAAATCGATTTTGTACGTTTGGAGTTCGTTTATTTATGTTAACATAAGATGCCTATGACAAATTAATTAAATTTATAATGTTCCACTGAAACAACGAAATTTTGGTGAAAATAGATATTACAAAACTTCTTCGGTGCCCTAGGGACTTAACATTAAAAAGTAGGTATTTTTTGTAAACGTACCACTCGCGCTGAGAAGAAAAATAAATTCAGAAAAGTTTTTTCCAACAATGGCACTTCCTTATCTTCTTTTTCTAAGGTTTGGGGTTGGTGTAGTTTGGCATATTTTGCGTTCCTCAATTTACGTCGTTCAAATTTGACATATGCACAGCTGAGTTTCAATGTTAGGGCCGGTTACACAATGCACAATTAACAAAATAAATGACACTTTAGACGTAGTTTCATTGTCTGAGTAAGTGGAACTTAAGTGGCCAATATCACTTATTCCGATAAGTTTACACTGTAAAATTACTTCACTGCGAAACTGGCCCTAAATAAACTATAGGCTTATATTTTATTAAAAAAGGATGTTTCTAAATAAAAAAAAATATGTATGTAGTATTTAAATGCCAATGAAAAGGACAGACAAAGAAAACAGATCTCACAAAAGAAAACGTCAAAAAATCTACAAATTTTAAAAATTAATTTAAAAAATCCTGTCCTTTAGCCATTTTTTTCTTGTCATAAAGTGGGAGTGGGAGATAAAAAAGTTGAAGGAAGCAGTTCAAAGTGAGCACTGAGCAGTGTGTTACAGACATTTATATGATTACAGCAGGATGGTCAGCGGCGTTAGATGCTACACAGCGTGCTATGCAATTAATTTATTTACTGAAAGAAATATTTTGACAAATGATTAATTTCTTGAAATAGACCTGTTAACATGGCCACCTCATTTCATTCGTGCAATTTTACGTCTCTGGTGATATAAATCGTGTATTTAACCTTCCGATCACAACATATTTAAAATTACATTTTAAAAAATTACACAACAGGGGTGATATAACACCCCAGCAAGGATTTAATCAAAAAAAAAATACTTTCAAGGATAACAAAAAATATTCAGTGAAACGTAACACTTCATAGACTTTAATAAAAACAGAAAACAGAAAATTCATAAAAAAAAATAAATTATGTAAGAAGATACAATTGTTTAAAGGCGATTGATCAACCAAAATTACAGTTAAAATAAAATAGCCTGGGGTGGTGGAGCCCCCCTGTTGTCTTCCGAAGGTTAAGCCGATAAACCAAAGACAACAATTGAGCACTTGGATAAGACAACATTCGACGCGTTACCTGATTTTTCAATAAATGCCATTTTCTTGGATATTAAAAATATTTGTCTGTATATTTTATTTCAATTTAAAGTTATCTGCTCCTAAAAAAAACACCCTTTTACAATGTTGAAAATGAATAACTTGAAAATGAATGAATTTTTTGTATTACAATTATAAAAATTTCAATATTTCCTATCTCCCAACACAAATGCACCCTATTTCTGTTGGGAGATAGCAAATTTTGCGCAACAAGTATTTACAAGCAAGGGCCCTATTTGACAAGTTTTCCTCGTCTAGAATGTGCCTACTTAAAACTTTTAAGGGCCTTGTCTAAACTTGGCAAAAACTTGCTATTTTTCAGACGGGTATCCATCTATATTATTTATATGTCGAAATAACTCAAAGTAATCTGCATCCTTTGAACAAATAATTTATTAAAAAGTATAAATAAAATAGGGCCGATATGGCTACCTTGGGGTACCCCGAAATAACGTGAATTGCATATAATTGTATTTTTTACTCTTGACGAAAATAGTAAAATCAAAAAATTCGCATTTTAATTTTTGAAAAAAAAAAAAAATATATATGTGTCCCTTTCCCTTTTTAACGGTTTTTATGTCATTTACATCATTGTCACGTCTTTATTATAACTTATCATTGATTCACACATTAATTATTAACCTACATTTTTTGTGTCTTTTTCCAAGGGAAAGTAAAAGTGGTTAAATTAGCTTCGTGTCATTCATAAGGTCAACAGCAGAGATTAATCTCTGGTCAACAGTTTTGATATACTTACCCCTTCTTCCTAATTCTAACATGTCAAAATACGTTTATATATAATTCTTTCGTTAAAAAAAAAAAAAAAAACAAAGATACCTAATGCAAAATCATCAGCATCAACAAGGTCATGATCGTTTCCCATAAACTTATCAGCAACAACATCGATTTACATTCGCAAGATCTGTCTTTCTATAATCATCACATCACATCGCATGATGCTGTCTTATATTCCAATGAACAAAAAGCTCAATAACAGACAATAACCATACCGGAAATCGAAAATGATTTACCGACTTTTTATAATTTTGAACTGCGCCATCTTCAAAGATTATAAAAAAAACTTTTGTTGCTCTTATTTGTTTACACGCTCTCATGGCAATATTCACAGATTAAAAAATGTAATCTTTGGCGGGTTAAATATGAAAGTGCCGAAGGTCGAGATGGTACAATATTTATTTTATTTTTTTTTTTTTCTTGTTCACATCGTGATGGATAAGATATATTGTGTAGTTGATGGATACTCTGACAGATATTATCATACATAATCAAATTTGAATCTATTAATATACATATATGTATATAAAGTGATGATTATCGAAGTATGTATTTTTTTAAATGAATGTTCAGTCAGAAAATGGGGCGAGCGAGTACCCATACTTTTTTACTGTGATTGATTAAATATTTGATATGCAAATGACTCAAGGTTAAGCTAAGAGCACTAATTATTATTTGCAAATTCCTAAAAAGACATGTAATAATCAAGAAATGTCTAACTTTTAGGCACATAATTGAAAAAGGAAAAAAATCATACCTATTTATTATTATGCAAGCTTTGGGCAATTTTTTATGTTTTGTTCAGTCTAATCTCAAATTTATTCAATTTGCGAAAAAATCCATTAAACAAAATAGAAAGATTTCCGGTAAAAAAAAAATTCACATTGCCCTTTTATGTCATATCATTGATGTGAAAAGTTTTGCATTGAAAAGTGGATACTTGCCTACATATTATGTACATAGGTGCGAGACGCCCTTTATAACAGCAAAATTTATCGCGGAAACTCCATTCGATTGATCACGTAATGTATTGCAATTGCTTTCGAAATGTAAATAGGGAATTCAATGGGTTTTTTTGTCTTTGTTTTCAATTTTCTATTCAATTATAGGTTCAGAAATATAATAATATTGATAGGGGGGAATTAAAACTCCTTTTCTCAGTCCCAGGACTGAGAACTGCGAGTGCTTGAAACGGTCATGCTTGAGTTATTACAGTTATGTTAATGAGGACTATTAACCATCAATGATAAACATCTTCACAAGTGAAATTGAAAAGCATTGCAAATATTTTAAGTATTTAGGCACCTGAAGCTACGCTTGAACTAAACATGACTTTTTTTATTTTTGCATATTATCTACTTAGAATTGGCAACAAAAAAGTACAAGACGAATTGCAGCTAAATGTCCCCTTTCACACGAGGAAAGGTAGTTTCAGTTTTTAGAAAATGTCAACAAAATCGCCAATTGTTTCCTCGTGTGAAAGGGAACAATTAAAATATATCTTGATGGTTCACAAAAATGCCTTTACTATGAGTATAGATGTTTGCAGAAGATATGGGGAATAGCATTTTTCTATTTATTTTTACAAAAACAACCAAAACTCACTACTTAGTCCTCTTAATTTTACTCAATTACACTCGTATTTATAAACGTTGTCTAACTTATGACAGCTGTCCAAGTTATAGACAAACATTTTTATTTGATCTAAGAGGTACCTATATAACTTAGATAATGGACTCGGTTGCCTAAATCTTGGTTAATGTAACATTTCATTTAATCAAATATGTATGCAACTATTTTGAATTACCTACTACTATAGTTGTGTAACCAAAATGAATTACATACAATTATTATCGACAGTTTGTATGAAAACTCCATTTTTTTCTGTGATGGTTCCGCTAATCCCCGTTGTTATTTTTGTCCACCAATTGTCCCCCAAATTGAAAAAAAAAACACCTAGCTATTGGCTACTTGTGTGGAAAAGTGCAAATCTCAGTTTCAGTTTTGAAAGGAAAATTTGCAGTTTAACAAAAATATGAGTTTCACGACATCCAAGTACGGAATTTCTGTAAAAACATCTCATTTTTTTTTCATTTTCTCATTTTCTTTAAAACTGTGTTTTTTCGCCTAAAAATTGTTGTTGAAACTTTGAATTTCTACACAAAACTCTGTCAAAGTTCATGTGAAGTAATTCACACAAATGCACAGAGTTTCAAAGTATAAGGAACACATCTTATATACATATCTTATTTCGAAATAAGATTTTTATAGGAACTAGAATCATTTGTAATTAAATTTGGATTTTTTTAATGAAATTACCTTGTTTTGTTTTGTTGTTGTTTTTATTAAATAAATCTAGTTGACAAGTAGGATAAATATCAGAAATTATATCAAAAATATGATTTTAAATGTCATTTTAAAAGTTTTTTACCGTAATTAATTAATTTTGACTCATATTCAGTGCTTCTAACTTAATAACTCTCATGAAAACCATTCAATCGATCTTCTAAATAGCCGAACTATACAAATACATAGGTAAATAATAAGGTTATACCTTTATGAATAATATTATATTACAATAATTGTACCTACGCATATTTTTTCTATAGTTTTTAACAGAAAATTGTACAAATTTATGCAAATTTGCAAGAAATTTCAAGTTACCAAATAGACCTGCAATAATGCTAATGTTCATCATAAGTTCAAAATCACGATTTGTAACGTACTATCTACATAACATTAACGTTTTCAAAAATTTAAATTTAAACTAGGTCTATGTTCACGGCTAATCATTATGTTATGTTACGTTATGGTGTACTAAAAGATTTGCTGACAAAACTAACTCACGCACACAATCACAAAAATTTCCTATTGGTACACACCAAAAACATAAACAATCACCACTACTTAAATCTGTCACGTGCGTTTTGTCTAGTCTCACAGCATTTTTTGAAATGTCACTTTGACACACCACCATTTTCAAAAAATGACATTTGAGTAGCGTCTCTAAAATCAGAAGACGTCAGGCAACACAAATCGTTGAAGATCGAAGTTGTGAAGAAGAGTGACCATTGAAAAACAAAAATCCATTCGGTTATTAATTTCGTTTTAAATATAATGTTGAAAATTTTAAGAAAATCTCATTGAAAATTATTTAATATCAATCTTTACATCTGCAATCGAATAGTTTTAAGATCAAAATGTCTTCAAATCAACGACAATTCGCTCAAAAACTATCGAAGTAAGTAATACGTCCTCGCAACGGGGACCTCGCCCTGTCTGCCATAGTCCAATTTGAGCCTTATCGTATTTTTTTTTTATGAATTAAACCAACTTATTATAAATTCAATTCTCGTAGGCAACAAGCTTCGGAAGTGCGAAAGAACGTCGTAAGCTGCGGTTTGACTACAAAACCATCGGATGTTGCGTCTTTATGTTCATCTACGGCAAGTGAAAACAATTTTTTTTTTTTTTTTTTTTTGTCCCTGTTGGGGAGGTTTTTATTGATTTTTTTTTTTTCTTTCTTCTGTAAAATCTTAAGTAATAATTGTGAGTCATGAAAATTGTTTTGTTTTGCGCAAAATAGATCTGCCTAACTGAACCGGTGGAACCATTGGACTATGAAGAATTTTTAGTTCAACATTCGAACGTTTTGAATCGAGACCCGCTGAGGCAGATTTTGGAATTCCCTCCTGGAGATGTATCGGTTAAGACAATACCGAGAAAAATTCGAACTGTGGAACACATTGTGCCAAAAGAAAATATGTAAGTTAAAAAAAAGGATACTAGACAAAAAGATTTTTTTCTATTTGAAGTTTTCGCAATCAATGTGCCTACTAATATAAAAATGATACAATTTAGCCGGTGTAATCCAATTTAGACTGCTTATGGTTCAATTAATAGGCAAAATTGTATTCAAAATAATAACGTTTCCCAATTACTCAAATTTATTATGGCATGGTTCTTGAATTTAACTCTTTAATATTGTATGGTGTATACAAATAAGAAATATCTTCTCAATGTAGCATATGAAAGCAATTATACAGTCGTTTTTTTTACCTTTTCTCGGAAATCAAATGTGATCACATCAAAATTATCCCGATACAACAAATTTGCAGATAGGTATACCAGCTTTCTAGGAAATGAAAGTATATAAATGCCTTCACACACCAGGAGCACAAATTGTGATTTATGACAGAGAGTAGAAGCAAGCCACCCAAAGTTCAATGGTCAATTTGAATTTGTTGCGTTGATTAAGAATCAAGCGTTCAATTTTCATTTATATATTAAACTAATCTTTATTTACTTGATGCATAAAAAATCTCATTAAACAAAATTAGAGCTAAACACCTTTTGGTTTCAGTCTACCGATGATATGTTAAATATTTTAAGATATCTTTCAACAGATCTTGTCGGACTCGCTTCATTCAAAAGTTTTATCTTTTCAAGAAGTGTCAAGCATGTCGACAATTTATATAAATGTGCTTAAATAGCTTATCGTGTTTTTGAGTTGAATGCAATGTTTTGCCGTTTAACTTTTCAAGAGACTATGTATGTACCTACCTACAATTCTTTATCAACAAATTTTAAAATTTCCAAATATTACTGGCGAATACACAAGGCTGGATAAACAAAAATTATGTTATAAAGGGAATGGTCACCGAATTCCAAAAAAAACTGATATAAATTCTGCGAAATTTAATACATATTTTTATTTGTTTTATCAATTCCAAGTATGCAAAGTTACCAACACATATTAATCTTTATGCTTTAATAAAATGTGGCTTTAACAATCAAAACAGAGCTTTATTAACTTTTTTCAATATAAGGAGTGTGACATACCAAAATTTGCATATCAAAGAGATCTATCAGATGCTTCAAAATTAGCTAATCAAGAAGTTTTTAGTTTTTTAAATGGTATCAAAACAAGGCTATTTCATATTTTGTTAATAATCAAAAGAAGGCTAGTAATTTTCAAAAAGGCTCTATTTTCTCTTTAATACAATCGAATAGATAGTATTGAATTCCAAAACGGAGCTTAATATAATACGTTTTGTGGTATAAACATCCGAGAAAAAATATGGTAGGTACCTACATCTTTGCGCTGATGTGCGAACTAAACTAAAAATTTAACATTGATATACATTCACATTGGGTGAATAAGAATCCTTCAGCTAAAAAATAAATAATCTTTCCAATTAGTTTGCCATTCCTTTTTTCCGGAAAACAGAGTCTTCGCGGAATGTGCCCAGCAATGGTCTGGAAAGCGGCGTTTTAAGTTTAAGCTAACTAAACGGTTTGTTAAAACAAAAGCTTATGGCATTATCAAAACAAGAGTCGAGATGAACTACAAATCTTTAGTTGGAGTTCAAGGTCCATTATGCACCCGGCTAAAATAATTGATATGAGGGATCTAATATAATTGCCCTCAGGAAAGAGGAAGGAAGAAGCTTAAAAGAATGATGTTGACAAATTCTTCAAAAAAATGGAGATAAATCGAAGACTTGAAATTTATGAAATTATGAATACAAAAGTTTTGCTAAATCATAAGGATGAAACAGGTGTTTGTGAGTTTCTCGAAGAAACTCGGCACTGCTGCGTTTAGTTATCTTAAGTTTCTATATGATGAAAACAAAAGAAAAATTGCTAAGAATTATTATTACTTTTTAAGTTTATGAAGAAGGAAGTATTATTTATTTATTTTATTAATATTTGGTATTGTCGCTGTTATTTAAGGTTTTATGAATTCCATAAAAAAAAAACTTTTCGTTACGTATTTTTTCTCTCCTTTATTTAATTTTACTGCTATTTGAGAACCAAAACATTTACCATTTAAAAAAGTTATTTTCAAAATGCGCTAAATGTACGTTTAACAAACAAAACCGCCTAAAAAAAAAAAATATTTTACTAATAAAACAAAACTTTCACAAATTTAACAAAATTTACTGAAAATTTTTTAGCAAGCATTGAGGTGAAAGTTCATTTAACATTCAGTAAAAACAAAGAATAATAATAATCAATCCACATATGAATAATAATAAAAATATCTGTGATAAGATACATGCCTGAAGTTAAGCTAAAATTCAGTTTATAGGCATGCAAAATTGTGGACCTGGAGAATCAATAGAGTACTACTATCAAATGATTGAAGGTTAGGGGTAATAGATGACAGCATTGAGTTTTGTAGCATTTGATTCCATATATTTAATGTGTGGTATAGATTACGATTCCACTAGCAAATAAAAAAGCCATTGAAAAATGTTTCCTGGATTAGAGCTCCATCTACGCTCTCTATCTCCTTACTGGCTTTGGACAATTTGAATGAAAAAAAAAATCGTATGGTACTTAAATCGTTGCAAAAACAATAAAGTTGTAAAAATGTGAGCAATATGATAAGTGTTGGCGCGGAAAGCCATCGCTGCAACGTATAGACTTTTTGTGGTAATCCGGAAAAGAAATGCCAATCGAACGCTTTTATCGATTCTGAAGTATTAGTGCTTCTGGTTTCGATTCTGAATTCAAATTCAGAAGCATTTTCTCTTACATCGAGAAGAAGAACAGTCGTTTTGTGAGGTTCAGAAGGTTTCTAGGCGACCAATCGAAAACGCCACTAAACTTAAATAACAACAAACATATTTAAATTTCGAAAAATTATAATATTTTAATGTATGTTTTGCATGTTTTTTTTTTTGTCAGAACCGAACTACCTCCCCATGTCCAAGAATGCGTAAATTGTTTTACCAGACCATGGAAAAGTGTCGAATACTCTCAAAGGCATTATTCCAGTTCGTGTTGTACACGAGAACGCATCGATCGAGGTACACTTAGCCCAACAAATTTCCAACAAGAATTCGAAATCGACAAAGATTTCGCCTCATTCGATGATGGCTTCACCGACAAAAGCGACAGCTGTACACCAAGCAGTCGTCAATCTATTGCCAGTCTCTCTTCGGTTTCATCATGTACAGATACCCTCACACCTCGCGGATCATGGGCTAGCTTCGATTTACGTCGCTCAGTCAATGATCCACTTATACCAAATCTCCTCGATGATCTACCTCCAGAAAGTATCGATCAAGCCAACGAAACTCGTCGCCAGGAAGATCGACAAGAATCTCTTTTTAGTTTATATCCCGAAGCTGATCCAGATGATCTCATTGAACGACGAATGCCAGCTGAAAAACCAATTGAACATCAAGGACATCGAATTCACGTTAAATGTCTTCAACTTCGATTGGAGCTGGAAGTTGAACCGATATTTGCCTCAATGGCTATCTACGATGCCAAAGAAAAAAAGAAAATCTCAGAAAATTTCTACTTTGACATGAATTCTGATAATTTGAAGCGAATGTTGAATACACACGTGCAGTATAGCGATGTCAGCACTCAAAGTCGAACGGGCATTTTTGAGATAACCTATCCGAGCAATGATTTGTTTTTAGTTATCCGCTTGGAGAAAGTTCTACAGGGCGATATTAAAGATTCAGTTGAACCGTACCTCAAAGACGACAAAGACAAATACAGGGACAAAGCAAAATCAAATGCAGCCGATTTTTGTGAGCGATTAGGAAAATATCGAATGCCTTTTGCCTGGACTGGTATTTACCTCACAAATGTCTTCAATGGTGACAATTTTGAGAATGAAAAGGAAAACAGTAGTCTCGGTACTGCTTCTAGTTCCAATAGTTTAGGTAAAGTCAGTTTTATTTAAATTTTAATTATAAACTTGGGATATTTTATGTCTTTTTAGATCGAAAATCCTCAACCAGTAGTTTTGACCAACTTCGACAAAAAGCAAATGTTATGAGTGGTACCCTGACGCGAAGGGGATCTCTCGAACGAAAAAGTGAGAAACGGCGTTCGTGGTCACCGGATGAATTTGCTAATAGCATAGAGACTTTCAGACCAATAACTATAACCGTATCTAGCTTTTTTAAACAGGTTTGACCTTCGGACAACTTATTTGTAAGAGCGTAATACTATAATATTCATAACTTTCTCTAGGAATCTGATAAAATGAAAGATGAAGACTTGTACAAGTTTTTGCCTGAATTAAAGCGTCCAGCAGCGGTAATCAAAAAATACAAATGCATACCCGGTTCTATTAAGTTAGAAATCTCTCCCTGCCCCCAAGATGTTAAATGTGCTCTCTCGCCAGAATTGGCCAAAGTTGACCCTTATCCGAGTAAGAAAAGCTGGTATAAGCCATTTGTTTCTATTTAACATTTTTTTTTCTATTTTAGATGATAACACCCGACCGGTTAAGGAAATTCTCGAATTCCCCTCAAGTGCCATTTATATTCCCCACTATACGTACCGTAATCTCCTGTTTATTGCTCCGAAAGAGTTAAACTTCTCATCTCGTGCTGGTTCTGCTCGAAATATAGCTGTTCGAATTCAACTTATGGCTGGAGAGACACAAAATGAAGCTCTCAGAGCAATCTTTGCAAAATCATCCTGCCCCGAATATAGCTCTGAAGCATTTACTGCTGTTAATTATCACAACAAATGTCCAGCATTCTACGATGAGATAAAAATTGCCCTTCCCGCGAATATTAAACAAAATCATCATCTTCTCTTTACCTTGTATCATGTGTCATGTCAAAAAAAGCCACAAGAAATGCAAACAACAGTTGAAACTCCAGTTGGTTATACTTGGATTCCATTGCTCGAGGATGGTAAATTAAGAGTTGGAGAATTTAATTTGCCCGTAATGGTCGAGACACCTCCTGAAAATTATTCATTTATTCCGCCAAATGTGCATTTACCAGGCACCAAGTGGTTAGACAATCATCGTCCAGTGTTTACTGTGACTATCGATGCTGTAACATCCATACACACATTGGATCCTTATCTTGATCGGTAAGCATACCTATTCTTTTTTTATTTAAATGTTGATCCTAAGTTTATCTTTTTAGATTCTTCCTTGCGTGTGAGTTTCTCGAATCGAAAAAAGTACCCCCTCACATTGGTGAAGGCAATATGGAAAAAGAAATGAAAAAATGCCTTCTCGATATTGAAAATGCAGACCGCGAACCGTTAGTCAAGAATCTTCCAATAGTCTTGGATAAACTCATTGAACTGTTAGTCACAACTTATAAAATCACTGGGCAGACCTTATCTATGGGTTCAAATGTATTCGAAGTCCTTTGTATGGTTTCAGAGAATCTTTCGGTTCGTTATGACTTTAATGGTTAATTTCTCACGTTTATTGATAATATTAAATGTCTGTTTAGATTCTCTCTGATGACTTAGTTGTAGATCAGTATGGACGTCAGACGCTTCTTTCAACTTATGTGCAATTTCAAACAAAAATTCTTCATCCCTTCAGTGGAAAGAGACGACTCACTTACAGTAGAAGTAATGCTGAAGAAATGATGATATCAGCGCATGATGGTTATATTATGCATGAGCACGCAGGAAGAAGTTTAGATAGAAAAGGTAAAACGACTGATTTGTAGATACATTATTATTACTATTCAATTTTTAATTTAAGAAATGTCAGCTGAAATCTCTCCATCGTACATCGGTCGCGATGGACAAATTCGTTTGTTGCACGAAGAACTGGCTCTTCATTGGGTTGTTGCGAGTGGCAATGCTGCTGAAATGGCTATGAAAAACTCGTGGTTTCTCTTCGAACTCATGATCAAATCAATGATAGAACATTTAGATCTTATTCGTGCCCTAACAGCTCCTCGCAAAAGTCGTTTTCCACATCAGTTTACAGACGATATATCTACGTTGATTCATTTGGTCACAACTAAAGTAGTTGGTTATCATAATATTGATCAGAAATTGGCGCAATCACTAAATGCCAGTTTAGGTTTCTTTATCTTTGATCTATTTAACATAATGGACAGAGGTTTTGTCTTCGGATTGATAAAGACTTATTATAAAGTTTTGATTTCAAAGAATTCTTCAATTCCCGATTTGATGCACTATAAGGTGGATTTCCTTCGGATTGTGTGCAGCCATGAGCATTATATAGCATTGAATCTCCCATTTGCAACTCCATATACAACAGTTCCAACTCCCACAAGTCCAACTCCAAGCACAAATTCAAATAATAGTCAAAATTCATATGTAAGTTTTTAGGAGTCTTTTATGGATCAGAAAGTCAAATCTGTGTTTTTTAGGGTTCAATTGACAAAGCTCTGCAAGCAGACTTAAATGCTGAATTTAGACAGCAACATTATCTAGTCGGATTGGTTCTAAGTGAACTAGCAACTGTTTTGGAAGTTTCGTAAGTAAAGAAAATATATTCCATGGTCTGCCCTTTTTTTTTAACTTTTATGTTACTTTCTAGAAACCCACCACTGCATAGTAAAGCAATTCGATGCATACGAAACTTAATGACTTCCCATGATCTGGATGCACGATACAACGATTCAGATGCTAGAGCTCGTGTAGCATCGCTGTATATTCCCCTATTGGCAATTGTAATGGACACTATTCCACAGCTTCATCAATTTCTCACAGACACTCAAGATAGACTGCACAGCATTGGACTTCTTGAAGACTACCAAGGACCACATCAGCCAATTGCCACTACGACCATTAGTCCTGAAGTTGCTTATGCTATATCTGGAAGTCGAACATATGCTTATGTTCCTGATCCAGTGAAGAACAAGTCGCAACTGAACACTGAAGATACACGACATCTTCTAGCCTGCTTCATATGGGTAATTAAGAACTTAGAAAGAACAATCCTCTATCGTTGGGTTTTGGGCTTAAGTCCTCATCGAGTTCATCAAATGCTACAAGTTCTCAACTGGTGTATTCCATGTTTTGAATACAGAGGACAAAAACGCCTGCCAATGGTTAAGAGAAACAACACTCAAAGCTTTCGCAAAACTCCCGACATGAAAGAGAAACTTGAAGAGTATATTCGTGGAACTGGTTCGGCTCGTAATGATTTGATAAACCGTCGAAAGGATCGCAATTCTACTGAAAAACTCCGCTGGCGGAAAGATCAGATGCCATATAGATCACAATTCAACGATCTTCCTGTCAAAGCTGAGCCAGAAATCGAGATAACTCATTGTATAGAAGGGTCACTGGCCACAGAGTTGATCCTTGTAACCTTGGATGCTCTGGAGATCATAGTGCAGGTGGCAACCAACTCGGAAATTCATCACAATCTTCTAAGGACAGTTCTGAAGGTTCTTTTACACGCCCTGTCCCGCAACCAAAGTACACTTTCTCTGCAGAATCTATTTGCATCTCAGCGTTCTTTGATCTTTAAGTTCCCTAATCTATTATTTGACGAAGAAACCGATATATGTGCAGACCTGTGTTTATTATTGCTGAAGCATTGTGGATCTTTGCTGCCAGGTATTAGATCTCAAGCTGCTGCTTCGCTGTATCTTCTTATGAGACAGAATTTCGAAATCGGAAATGTAAGTAAAAAAGTGAAGATTGTTGTTGTTTTGACTTTTTTATAGTTATGAATTGGAAACATTGGTGGTTTCGAGAATATTTTTATTAAATGTCCAAACACATCACAACGTGAAGGAAATCTCATGTTCAAATCATTCATTTTTATTTTGCTCATTATTTCATGTCATCTATTTTCATTTCAAATTGAAATTTTTTATAACATTTATTTATAAAAATTATATTTAAATTCTAGAACTTTGCACGTGTTAAAATGCAAGTTACCATGTCCCTTAGTTCGCTGGTCGGAACAAGCTCCTCCTTCAGCGAGCAGTCCCTTCGCAGAGCATTAAAAACCATTCTCGTTTATGCTGAGTCCGATATCGATCTTCAAGACACTTCTTTTCCTGAGCAAGTTCAAGATTTGCTTTTCAATTTACACATGATCCTCTCGGATACGGTTAAAATGAAAGAATACCAAGAAGATCCGGAAATGTTATTAGATTTAATGCATCGCATAGCCAAAGGCTATCAAAACAATCCCGACTTACGACTGACATGGCTGGAGAATATGGCTAAGAAGCACCGTGAGCGTGCCAATCACACCGAAGCTGCAATGTGCTATGTGCACAGTGCTGCTTTGGTTGCAGAATATCTGAGTATGTTAGAGTCACAAACTCATCTGCCGGTTGGAGCGGTTAGCTTTCAGAAAGTCACTCCAAATGCTCTCATGGAATCGGCTGTGTCTGATGATGTCCTAAGTCCCGGCGAAGATGGTATTTGTCTTGGCAATCATTTCACTGAGATCGGACTGAAGGCGTTGTTGGAGGAGGCTGCAAACTCGTTCCAAATTGCTGGAATGTACGAAGCAATGAACGAGGTTTTGAAAATTCTAATACCCATATGTGAGGCGAATCGTGATTTCCAGAAGTTGGGCAAGGTACATGGTAAACTGCAAGAGGCCTTCAATAGAATCGCTCAGTTACAAGGCAAACGTGTCTTTGGTACATATTTTCGCGTGGGATTCTACGGAACGACATTTGGAGATCTCGATCAACAGGAGTTCATCTATAAAGAGCCAACATTGACAAAATTACCTGAGATATTTAGTCGATTGCAGGTAAGCTTATATTTATGGAGCGTCAAACCATAGGTTTTTTTCAAATTTTGTTTTCTTTTTTAGAGTTTCTATGCTGATCGATTTGGTCCAGATTCTGTGCACATAATCAAAGATTCAAATAACGTCGATGTTAACACTCTGGACCCAGATAAGGCCTATATTCAAATTACCTATGTTGAGCCCTACTTTGAAACTTTCGAACTACGCCACAGGGAAACATATTTCGAGAGGAATTTCAATATAAGTAAGAATTTGAGATTAATTATAAGTTAACTTATCTAAGTTCCTTCCTTGCTTTTTTTTGCAGAGCGTTTTATATTTGCCACTCCATTTACAAAAGGGGGCAAAGCTCATGGCGAGCTGAACGAACAATGCAAACGCAAAACAATCCTGACCACCGCTAATCATTTCCCCTACGTCAAAACCCGAATTCAAGTCATAAGTAGACAACAGATTATCTTGGAACCAATTGAAGTTGCTATTGAAGATATTCAGAAAAAGACGTTGGAACTTGCTGCGGCAACTAAACAAGAACCAGCCGATCCAAAGATTTTACAAATGGTCTTACAAGGTTGCATTGGAACAACAGTGAATCAGGGACCAATGGAAATGGCTACGGTTTTCTTATCTGGTTTAGCCGATGGCGTTACTATACCGACAAAACACCAAAATAAGTTGCGTTTGTGCTTTAAAGAATTTGCTAAAAGATGTACAGATGCACTTAAGAAAAATCGTAATCTCATCCAATCTGATCAGAAAGATTATCAAAGAGAATTGGAGAGGAATAATGAACGATTTTTGGAACGTTTATCACCCTTAATTACTTTAAGTCCTAGTCAAGCTGTTGGAGCTGTCAAGTAAGTAAAATTATTATACTTATAATTGTTTGTTATTTGTTAACTTACATAACGTATGTCTTGTGAATTTTTTCGTATTGAAACAAAAAAAGGAAAAACTAAGTATTGCTGATCTTAAAGGTATCTACACTAGTTTTTTGTATAAACTTTTGCGTTTATAGAACCACATTTGTAGCTCACAACATCCTCATCTTAAGTTCAGTTTTTTTTATTTTCACTTCTTAAATGACTTTTGAGAAAGTAATATACTTTCTTTTGAATGAGCCAGGTCGTTTAAGTATTTTGTTGTTGTTGACTTTTGTCCGAGCTTGAACTGACGTTTGAAGAAGAAATAAATGGAAGAAAAATTATTTACATATTTTTCTTTTGTAATTGCGTTTGTCAGAAAGAGGCGGGAACTACAGATTTCTACAATTCACCTACTTTTTTTGCACTTTGACCACGTATCCTTTTATACTCACTTTCCTAGTAGCCATTAATTAGAAATCACAAGTAAGTAGATAGAGAATGCACATCTTAGCCGATTGAAATAAACTCTGGTTTGATGGGTTTTGTTCATAGACAATCAATTCTAAGTTCAGGTTAAATTCATTTTTAAAACTATTCCAAAAATTAGGTTTTGAAGTCACCTCATTTTTTTATGAGATTAATGCGAGTATTATTAGAACTTTGTTTTCTTTTAGGAGGATTAAAATAATTAGAAATATGAAACATTCCCACTGTGCTGAAGGGAAGTAATAATGTAAAATACAGTTCTTTGGTTCTTTCAACTATAATTTTGGAGCTCCTTTTTGTAGTCTTTGCAGGAACTCAAGGGAGTTATAGTAGCTCCTGGCCCAGATTAATACAAAAATTAGAAGCTTAACCACCAGAAACTATCATATATATTTTAGGCCTGTTTTCATGGTGGTTTTATTGAAAGTCCCATCCAGTTAGACAGGAAGTATGTGCGTAAAAAAATCAACCCGTGGCTAAATATCAAAAAATTATTGTGTGAGTGAGAGGTAGATGGATTTTAAGTGCGTGAGATAGGGAACTTGATTCAACTGAAAGGATTTTTCTTCCTCGTGTAGATATATGGCAATGATGGATAAAAAGTTTCAGACAAACGACCAAGTAAACAGGCACTATACTCTGTTCAACAAAAATTTTCAGTACACGGAAGATAGGAAGTTTGCTTCTCACTCTGGTTGCATTGACCTGCATAAAGCCGTCCCTATTTAAAGCTCTCACAGGGTTTTCGCTACAAAATCCGAGTGATCTTTAATACATTACAAATCAGTAAATGAGCTCTAATAATTTACTTCCAATAAGGAATAGTAAGGTAATTCTGTTTGGAAGTGCATATTTTCGAACGATCATAATGGAGTGTACGCAATTTTGCAAAGAATAACAACAAAAATTCCTGTGCGTAATTCAGTGGGTTGGTATGTTTTTCAGTAGCAATTTTGTCAATTCAGTAGCATGATAGTATACATAAGCACCACTGTTTTGAAAAAAGTTCCCCATAAGCCCTGTACTGAAAATTTTTGGTGAACAGAGTATAGTAGTCTAAATCTAGCCAGCCAGGCTTGTTTATTTAGTATTAAGTTATAAAAAAAACATCAAAGAGGAGCTTTCTCTCCTAAAAAAAGCTTTACAAAAAGCAAAAATAAAATTATCGCTACTGTGAATTTCCATAGGTTTTTGCAATGCTTCCACAAAAAGGACTTTTTCGATGCGTCGATTGAGAGGTTCACCTGCTTCGAAGCTAGATTGGACTCAGAATTCCTTAGATCAGTGCCTGTTTTTTTTTTCTAGCAAGGTGAAGTCCAATTCATCATAATAACGTTTTGAAAAAAAATAGCTCGTTGCCTCAGTTCCGAGAAAAAAAAACATTGATTTGTACACCAACACAATTTTAGTGCGCGTTAAATATCGAACAAAATCGGAAGATTCCAGAATGTAGTTGTAAATTTCTTAAGAAATAAGGAAAACTACGTTAAAAACATGAAAGGTCGGAACAAAGCCACAACACCTGCGAAAAGCATACTTTTCATTCGGTTAGTGTGCCATTCTTGTCTGACAGCACTAAAAAAAAAACTTCAGCTAGAATTTCTGCAAGCCTTATTAGGTACGCCTGAAATAGCTTGGAAATCTGAAATTTATTTAAAAATAGCTGTAATCATTATAAAGTTCTTACGTTTAGTTTGGAACATCCAATGAATTGGATTAGTCCCTAGAATTTTTTTTAATGCGTGTTAAATTGTTTTCCCCAAATTATTAAAACAATCATTTATTTGTAACGTCCTTAAAATTTGGTTTAATAAATTTGAGAAAATAAATTATTCGTCACGAATAGCAATCTGTTCGTGACGACCAACTTATTTTCTCAAATTTCTCTCATTTAATTTATTAAAACGCAAATTTTAGTATCTTAACATTATTTTAAATAAGTTTTCTACCATTTCGTCTAGTTTTTGGGAAGAACTTAGGCTTATTAAATGTTTTAAATTCCATTTCTTATTTTATTCGTCAGTCGTTGGTCGCTTTCATGTGAATAGTATTTAATGCACATAATTTATATCTGGGTTTATGTATCGAATGAATAATATAGCAGTAAAAGTAGTTGTCAACTAAGGGGCCAGTTATAGCTTTCATTGAAACTCATCTATGAAAACTTTACTTTTCAGTTTTGAGGCCCTTAAAAAAGCGATATCAGTGATTATTTTGATACCAATAAAAAAGCTGATAACTCGATTATTATTTCTAGTCAAAAATATATTTCATTTTGGCCCTACCCTTCACATAAAACGATTTCTAAGATTTCAATGATCAATGATAAGGTAGTTCAATCATTGAAATAAAGAAATTCATTTCCTGCGATAGGCTGGGACAAAATGAAATATTTTTTTGACTAGAAACAATAATTGAGTTATCAGCTTTCTATTTGCATTAAAATAATCACTGATTTCACTTTTAAAGTGCCTCAAAATTAACAATTAAAATTTTCAATGAATGCTATAACTGGCGCCTAATCCGAAAAATGTATTTGATTGGGCGGGTTCAATAAAAATCGTTTTACATCTGAATGTTCAGAGTTCTGAATTTATGTCGTTGAACCACTGATCTCTATAATACACTGGATAGTGAATAGCCTATAGTGTATAACAGTTTTTGTGAGGCAAGTTTTTTAAAGGGTACCGGCCACGACCTCATATCTCGCTCTATACAAACGAAGAAAGTGATTGAAGATATTTGCCGAAATTGGGCATTTATTTGATATCAGTTGATGTCAACAAGCATTGCGGCTGTAAATATTGAAAAAAATATAAGAAAATGCAGGTCCAGTAGCGTCCATTCCGCTGGCGCCGCTGTTATACTGTTATATGAGGGTACCGGCCACGACTATATTTTTGCCTCAAAAATTTTGTATGAATACACTATGCAGTGTATATAGAGATCAGTGCGTTGAACGCAAAAAAAATCTGAAATTTCAGTCGAAAGTCATTGTGTCAAATTCCTGCATTTACCTATGGGATTTACATTTAAGCAAAATAAAATAGAACTTTAATTACATTCGTATATTAAACATTGAGCGTGAGTAGTTGTGAGGATGAAATTATATGTAACTAAATCAGCGACAGGTTTTATTATTTTCATTTAAAGTCTTTTTATTGATATATATGGCATACAAAATTATAGAAAAACCTTCCAAACATCAATATAAAAAATTGTTGATTTAAAAATTCACTAAACAATAAACAAAAAGTTCGTTCATTTTAATAAGCATTGAATTTTCATGACGAAAACTAATAAAATCAACCACCAACAAGACGAAAATTATAAAGTTCAACTTTTATGTGCAGTGCTTACGCTGATTAGGCACTTCCCCCACCACAAACAACTTTCATCTGAATTTTCAGATGAGAATTTTTTGTCTGAAAATTCAGATAAAACGTAACTAAAAGTCACTAAAAGTCATCTTACTTTTTATGACATCTAGCCTATCAGAAGCTCTAAAAATTGGGATGTAAAACGTAATGTATTGAACGTACCCATTGTCTTAAAGTTAAGTTGACCTGGGGGTGATTCTGGTTCTGTGAAGAAGTGAATCGAATAAATTGTATTCACATTCCCTCGCAAGCATTTCTTTCACTTTTTCGATTCACTTGGTGCAAATAAGCGGGTTCTGGTTCAGTGAATTAAATTCTCCGACGAACTATGTTACCGATCCGGAACCTCCTTATTGTTTCCCCTGAAGCGCATGCGCAATCAGCGTAATTCTCTCGTTTTTTTAAGAGAAAAGAAACGCATGAGATAGAAAGATTTTTTTCTTCATGAATAGGACAGAGAGGGACATGTAATGGATTTGAGCTTTGTTTGTTCGTAGTCACCCTTTCTTTTCACAGATTCACTTCCAAATATCGACGTGAAAGCACATGAATGTTTTTTTACATTTGGTTTCGCAGAACGAGAATCGGATTTAGTGTGAAAGGGTGAAAAATTTTTTCGATTCACTTTTTCACAGAACTAGAATCGGTCCTCTGAAGTCAATCATAATAAGCACAATAAATATGTACATACACATATTTCCAACTAATTTCAACATCATGCTCATAATTCAAATTTTTTTAAAACATATTCTATTCAATTCAAATATTCACTTAAAATGTCTCCATTTTCTTATGTTCCCTTAGCGCCAACAGTTACGTCAGCAAGAGTACACCATTACGATGGTAGGTAATTTAAATATTAATATTTTTTTATACAAAGTTTCTAAAACAAAGCGTATCCATCACATATCTTACCAGTTTTTGTTGTTGTTGTAATCATGTTTCTTTTTCCTTTGAATTATTGTTACATGCTTACATTTGGATTTAAATATAGCGTTTCAGATTATTTTAAGTAAAACTTATTCTTATTCACTAATATTAATTATATACTCAATTGAAAGATTTGTTTAAATACACAATAGAAATTGTATAACTGAATATAAAATTACATTTTAACTTAGAAATAAGTGTGTAGTGTGGAAAGAATTTTTTTTATTTGTAGTTAATATATTTTTTATTTTATTTTTATGTTAACATTTTGGACTGAGCGAAACCAAAAATTATAAAAAAAAATTATTTGTTTGTTTTTGAGATATAATATTAGTAGTGATAAAAGTATATTTAACAAAACAAAATTACTTTCAAGTATTTAAAAATCAAATGCATTTTAAAGCAAAGAAAATCAAATTAAATTTTAGAAGCTTTAGCTTTTTACAAAATGCATTTTAAGTATTTTAATAATATACAAAAAAAAAACATACAAACGTGTGCATTAAAATTATAATGCATTTCATCATATATTATATAATAAACAGTATTTATTTTAAAACAGAATACCTAGATATAAATTTATGTATACGTTATATAATAATTATAAACGTGTAGTAAGTAGTAGTCATTTACACATTTTTTGTACTTAAATCGGAAACGAAACAAATAAATCACAATAATATGTTGTAAATTTTATTGAACTTATTTTTCTCTGTGGTTATATCGGGGCGAAATTCAATTTGGAAATCTATTCGCAATAACTTTTTAGACACATTTTTTAGCTGATAGTAATAGCTTAACCTCATACCGCATGTATAAGGACATATATTTTTTTTAATCATACGACCTTTTTAAAAACAAGAATATCCTTTTTCAGAAGATAGGAATGTTGTAAAAAGAAACTCGGGATTGAACTGACAAATTATATTATCAGTTGTTAGTTTTTTGAGTATAAATGCTAAATCTTCCTTGTCATAATATTTGAAATACAAGAAAATCGTGGTTTTCCAAAGAATTCGGCAAATAGATTTGAGGTAGGTACATTCGCAAGAGGAGTAGCCACTTAATACATTTGTATGCAGGAACTCTATACACTAGAAATAAAACAGAAAAATTAATTGCTGTCGTTTATTAAATAATTAATTAGGATGTTTAAGGTTCGACGTGCGCCGGAGATAAGAATGTCTCTCCAGATTCTGGCACTGCCCGGTTAGAGTTGCCAGATCTATCCGCCACATACACAATGTTTATACCACAGTATCTCCAAGGAAGAGATTCAAGCTGTTTCTTTAATTTAGTTTCATATCAGTGATGCTTCCACGCAAAGAAGTATAACATTTATCTTTATCTTTTATTTGACGACTTAGAAATGGTCACTTCTCCCTTTTCAATATTTTTTTCCTGTTTCATAAAACCAAATATTTTCGTCGATTTTGATTAAACTTTAAACCAAGCAATCTTTATACTTTATATAGAATATTTTATATAAACATTATTTGTACAGCCAAAATTAATGGTAACTTCAATACAACTGTAAAAACAGCGAAAGAAGTTCTTATTTTTCTCGAAAACGATTCCTACAATTTGAATTAAAATTTTAAAATAAAAGTTATTAATATGATTGTTCAGTGGGAACAATTTTTTTTATTTACGTTTTATGTAAATAAAAAAAGGTAAGAAGTTAATATAAAACAAAAGTTTTCCAATAGATGGAGAAGTACACAAAAATTTAAAAATTAGCCAAAAACTCGTAAAATAACAATCCGATTTAGCAAAACTTACATAGAAATCATATACAGATTTAGTTATTCTGCAACGGAGGGCTCGTAATAGGTAACGGTTGTACTTATTTAAACTTATTTATAACTGGTCTGTTTGGTAACGTGAAATTTCTTGCGAATTTGCACAAATTTTCACAATTTGCTATCAAAACCCATAGAAAAAAACTCTGTTTTTGTCGAAAAAAAGTTACCAAACAAGCATAATATTATAGATTATTTTTCAAATCAAATATTTATTCCTACAGTCACAACAGTAATTACCGGTACTAACCGCCGTTTTTCTTCAAAAATTCAAATCGTTATTATTTTTCATATTATAGGTATTATTTATTATTATTTATTATTGCACTTAAATAATGGCAAAAGACAAAATTTTGATTAAACATTAGTTTTATAATTATATATGTATATAAGTGTGACTGAAACAATCAAACCTCACATTATTGATTATTCACAAGTAATATCTCGTTTACAACAATCCGGGTATGGACTGCTAACATCAAAATAATCCCCTAACTTGCATCCATCAACAACGGCTTCAGTTCCACATCTGTGTATGAAAAAAATATTATTGATAGTTTCGATCTGAAATGTTTGTGAATGTTTAAAATAGATCTTTTTGTTCAATCAATATACAATAATGCTAATAGATACCTAAATAACCTATACCTCGTCTGCAATAAATTTCACCCGAATAATACATTACTTACAGCTTTCCATTGAAAGTTGTCTTTCGATTTTGAGACAGTTAAAAAAAGAGACCCTTCAAGCAAACGAGTCCGCTTTGGATCCGCGCACGTAGTAAACAACGTATGGATGACTCCGTATACGGATCCAAACATGGATCCGCAAAACTGCGTTTGTCGGCTCAAATTAGTATGGAAATTAGAATCACCACGGACTCATTTTGTGCTTGTATTGTGAGAGAGAGAGCTTCCCATTTCCCCATACTCAGCGAGAACCGAAACAAAATGGAATCCAGAACGGATCCAAAAAAATGAACGAACGAGACAGGCCTTTTGTGGTTGAAGAATATTATTTAATTTATTTTCTTCTATCGTTTGTATATAAATGAAACATCACGATGTATTTTGTAATTAATAATTAAATAATTAACTTTTGATTTTAAATTGATTTTCTTTCTCGAGGGAATTTATATTAAACTGTTGCGCTGGGCACGAACGTGAACACATTGAAAAAAGTTAATTGTTTTTGTTGTCTTCTCCTTTGTTTTCAGTCCATAAAAAAATACTCACCATTAGGGTATTGCATACATTCTCTCTTTCTCAGTAAAAAAAATAGTACTCTCGATTTTCGTTCTTTTTTTGCATATATATACAAAAAATGTGCTAAACTGTGTATGACACTCCGTTTTGAAATGATCCAAGAAAGACCGAAAAAGTTGGGTCAGTGAATTTGCTTGAAGGGGAATTGATGACATTTTGATACCAAAATGAAGCTTAGTAGTTATATTATGTAGGTATAATTTTTCTTTGTCGAAAAAATATCTCTTTCCCTGCGTTCGAGAACATAGCAGATACGCCACCAATCCCAGAATTTTCACAACACAAACCTATCCGGAGCTTTGGATTGATCCCTGCACGCAATCATAAGGTGTGTTCAATGAGGCTGTTCGGAACAGTTTAGAACACTTTAGAACAGAAAAGTACAAGATTTTGCTGTTCAATGAGAAATTTTCTGTTCTTAACTGTTCTGGATTGCTGTTCAATGAGCTAGTTTGGAACACTTTAGAACAGGATTTTCTGCACTTGCTTTTGAGGTAGAACAAGTTAGAACAGATTTGTGAAAACTGTCAAAATCAGATGTGATTTTTTTAATGAAAGTAGTTTGTTTTTTTGATAGATTTTATTTGAATCTCTGCTTAACTCTTTCAAAAGTGTAATCAATTCTGATTCTATTTTCATGAAGTAATTTTAGTTTTCAGACGTATATTTGTGAATTTGTGACAAGCATATATGCTCCGAAAATTTTTTGTTGCTTTTTTAGTGACAACGTAGGTAGCCATTTTCTGTTCTACCTTGTTCTGACGTTTTTCACGAATCTGTGCTGTTCTGTTCTGTCCTGTTCTGTTCTGTTCTAACTTTTTCCTCACTGAACAAACCTGATTGTTTTGGAATGCTTTTTGAATGTGCCCATTAACACACTGTGGTCAGTTAAAAGATGAGCGAGAGTCAAGTACTTATCTTCTGACATTCAGTTGGCTCTTTGTAAACTTTAAATACACTGACCAGCCTTTTTTTAAGAATATTATACATAAGTCTTAAATGTTACAGTTTTTATCTGTTTAAAAGTTAAGTTTAGGCTTGTTTAAGCACGTTATATTATGTAAATTGGTTAGTTCCGGTGTTGTTTTTTTTATCAAAAAAAAATTAATTTCTAATTTAATAATTATTATTAGTTTCATACTTACGATTGGAATTCAGCAAAGCCACCATTTCCGCAAATAATTTGACTGCAAGAACCGTCAGGATTCATTACTTTTTCACCAGGAGACAGAATTAAGTCTTTTTTGATTGTACATTTACCTGGATTTTCTTTAAAAAGAAATAATATATTAGCACTTCTTTAAATAGATAAATCTTTTATTTATTAATGTACGGACCAAGATCATCATATTGGCCTATAGAAACAGCAGCAAATGATAAAGAGACAAAAACAGTTAAAAGAAATCCAACGCTAATAACAGACTTCATGTTGACGGGTATAAGTTTTAGAATTAACTGTTTTTTTAAATGAGTATCACAAAATTTTATACTGCAGTATACAATATATAGCACAAAATTAATTCGTATTATAATGATATCAGTATAGATAATTATATATAGGTACTATAGGTGTATCAATTTTGTAATGAATGTTAATGAAATTTTTTTGACTTCTTTATTTTTAAGCTCTACTTTTTTTTTATCACTTTTGCAACTTAAGCATCTAAATCTTTGTGTTAGTGGTATTGAACGAGCTTAATGTTGGAATTTTATAATCAGAATATTAAAATTAAATATTTATTTGAGTTAGACTTGAGACTTCTGTTGCAATATGTGTGTCATTATTTTGAGCTTTGCTTTTTTTTATTATTACTTTTGGAGGAATTCTGCCCCTCCACAAAATTTTAATAAATACATACATATAGGTTTATTAACTGATTCGCATTATATTTTTCATTAACATACATAATATGTTTATTATATTATATTACAAATTCATATTTTTTGATGCTCTGGGATAGGTAGTTTATATACAGAAAAAGCGACCGATACCTCAGTATAGTATAATATGAAAGTGTTAAATCCACATTAGGAGAAGTTAATTAAAAAATTTTAATTTTTAAATAATTGTGAAATTTTAGGCTGTATTTCGAACAAAGGTAATGGGGGTGTTATACTGTTATATATGTACATAAATTCATGAGGGAGTTGTTACGCGACAATCTAATGTCGAATTCCTTTCAAAAAAAGAATCGATTTTTTTCCAAAAGAATCGAATTTTTTCTGTCAAAACGAATTTTGCTACACTAGAAAAATTCGTTTTGACAGAAAAAATTCGATTCTTTTGGAAAAAAATTCGATTCTTTTTTTGAAAGGAATTCGACATAAATACGAGACATTTGTTCGACCCGTATTTCTCCACCCGATAAGATATGTATACATAATACAAGGATTAATAGGTACATATATTGCACAGTTCACATTGGTATTAGAGGTAATAGCGTTTTCATTTTTGTTCAGTTCTGCGCATCTGTCAAAATCGAAGTATTATAGTGGTAGAATGGTAGATCCAGTGCCCCTTTGCTTGTCTAATTTCAATATTTTGTTGTTGTTTCTAATGATGCGCCATGAGTTCCTGTGGGCACTCGAACAGCCATTTTTAATTTTTTGACATTTTCAACTTTGACAACCTGTGCAATATATTACCTTATGTCGAATTCCTTTCAAAAAAAGAATCGAATTTTTTTCCAAAAGAATCGAATTTTTTTCTGTCAAAACGAATCTTGCTACACTAGAAAAATTCGTTTTGACAGAAAAAATTCGATTCTTTTGGAAAAAAAATTCGATTTTTTTTTTGAAAGGAATTCGACATTAGATTTGTGTACTGTGGGTATTTTAACTCGAAACGTCATACGAAGTAGCACAATTTGTCCCCTTTTCCACGATGAAACTTTTGATGATTTCTCTTAAAATTCCTTCGACCTTTTCCACGATGGAACTTGTTAAGTGAACAGTAAGCATACTTAAACGCTAATTATAGCTTTCATATCGCTGCAATGCAGAACTAGTCTAATTTCAAAATAACCTTTTTTCACGCCATAAGGAAACCCGTTGTATTCCGCGTATTTCGATATTATAACCATATTCCTAAGTCCAGTAGTTCCTTCCGAATTTTATTAAATGAATATAATTATCATGCTGAAAGTCAGTGTTTTTCGGACTTAGGATTTAAGTGCTGTTCAGGACAAGTATATATACATGCGCAATAATCCTATGTCCAAAAATTACCAGAAATAATAAATTTGTAAAATTAAACTACAGACCTTATGATTGAGCTTTAAAAAATAATATATACGTTTTTTATGCCAATGCATCTCATTTAAACGTTCCGGAGTTATAACGTTTCTTAAGTTTAAAAAGGCTCTCCTGACGTCACGTAAAAGTCGCAAATTTGTTGCAAATACTATGAATACATCAGTGCTCGCAAACTTGCATATAGGGGTGTTACAAGAAATGCAGAAACTGTCCCAAAAGTCGCAAATGCATTTGCAATCAAGATGCTCGCATATCATGTGATCGCATATGCGAGGTGTTCGGACGATATGCGATATCACCCATTTGAGATCATATGCAGGTGTGCGGACATATCATAATTTTTTGAAATTTGGTGGTTAAAGTATGTGTATGTGAATATTGCTCGTTTCGAATATTTAAATTATTAAAGACCTGAAATAAATTCAAAATGTCGACAAGAATTTGGGGTGGTTTGGTTATACTTTTTCATAAAAATGTCCGTTATATCCCAAAGATAAATAATTTGAATTATATTTTTTGTTGTGTCCTTTAAAACCCTTATTTTTTTATAACCAACTAATAAAATGAAGAATTTAAAGAACTGATATGCTCGCAAATGTGAGGGATATGCAATTAGGTTATGTTTTCGTCCCATCGCAAACTTATACGGTCGCATATGCTCGCAAACTGTCACAAATTATATGCGACCTGGTTGTCTCCGCAAATCATTTGCGAGCATATGCGGACTGTCCCAAAAGAGAGTTCAGACGATATGCGACTAAAGTCGCATATGATGACGTAAAAATGACGCATACGTTTGCGACTTTTTCAAAGCTGTTAATTTTGTGCAAAATTAGTGTTTTTTACATGCGAAAATAAAGATTACGACTAAATTATTATTATTATTATTATTATATTTAAATTAGTCTCAAAATTAACAATTAAAATTTTCGATTCAAAATAGCTTTAAACGGCTTTTAAGTCCTATACTAAAATTGGCGTTCCGTCCCGGCGATCTCACTTGGGCTCATCAGTTGACTAGTGAGGGCCTTTGTCAATATTCAATTTTCAACAAGACTAAAATTCCTAATCATTAAAATTAACAAAGGGCCTCACATCGTCGCAGTAAAAATTATTAAAAACGTATGACGATATTATATCTACCAAAAAATTTATTTCTTTTATTTATTTGTTTTATATAAAAAATACTTGTTAAAATTTCCAATTATTCATGGCCTGTAAACCTGTTTGCGAAATTGGAAAAAACCCGCAGATATTATAACAAAAGCAGTTAGATTAACTTACATATACATATTCCAAAAAACATTCGGAGGTAAAAACCAACGGCACCTAATCAAATTATTTTGTTAACTTATGAAAACAACAAACATCTGTACCTACATATTTAAAGACCCTTAAAATAAATATAAACAGCTCTTGGAGAATAAATATTGAATCAAAAAAAAAAAAAAATTGAATAGCTCGATGAGTGCACCATATTAAATAAATACAATAAATGCAAGCCATTCAATAAATACAAAATAAATTTGGTGACGCAACAGCTCCTGCAGAATCCGGGACTACAATAGTCGTGTTTTTTTGGGAAAGCTATTCACAGTACAGTAGGATTTTACACAAGTTACAAATACAACATTAACAGTAGAATTACTGCCAATAAAAGCAGAAGTAGAATCCTACTGCGAATGGGTAGGCTTCTGCGGACGGGTTTTTTATTTTGTGGATTTCTGCTTTCTATATACAAAATCCCAAAAAAATACGGCTAATGGCCGTGAACAATTCTGTATGCGTGTTATTGGCAGTAATGAAGGGTACCTACCACGAAAATCTGAGGATTTCGATTCAGAGGGCGTGGTATCCGCCTATTTTCTCATAAATGCGATAATTTAAAGGGAGCACTTTTTATTACTCACGTCTCACAATCCAAATCGTTTTGAAAACTTGACCAGTGAATCCACCAAATTTTAGTCACTAATCATTAAATAATAATTTTCTCTTAGAATTACTGCCAATAAAAGCAGAAGTAGAATCCTACTGCGAATGGGTAGGCTTCTGCGGACGGGTTTTTTTTTGTGGATTTCTGCTTTACTATATACAAAATCCCAAAAAAATACGGCTAATGGCTGTGAACAATTCTGTATGCGTGTTATTGGCAGTAATGAAGGGTACCTACCACGAAAATCTGAGGATTTCGATTCAGAGGGCGTGGTATCCGCCTATTTTCTTATAAATGCGATAATTTAAATGGAGCACTTTTATTACTCACGTCTCACAATCCAAATCGTTTTGGAAACTTGACCAGTGAATCCACCAAATTTTAGTCACTATAATCATTAAATAATAATTTTCTCTCATAATTTGGAGTTTTCACGGCTGAATTTGACTACCTTTTATACTATTTATGTTTTTGGTCTGATTTCATATTTCGAACTATGTATGTTGTACACTTGCAAGCGCATTCTAATTAAAAATGTTTAGCACGAAATAGAATTGAAATCACTCGAAGTGTCTTCTAGAACTCTTTCGTTTTCGAAAATTTCTTACCAATGTACATATACTTACCTAATAACTCTGAATGTGCACCCATTTTTAATTGTTTTGAAAAGTGAAATTACACTGCGAATGAAAATTTATGTAATATTAGACGTGTTTTGTTGAGTTCCTTATAAAGAAATTCTTCAGATTAAGCCATGTAAATTTTCTTCTGAGGCCTAATTTAGTTCTGTGACCAAATACAAAAAAAACATTCATATGAATAATTTTCTTTCACGCAGTCATGTCATTTGGAAGTTAATCTTTGAAAAGAAAGGGTGAATACGAACAAACAATGCTCAATTCAACCACATATCATTTTCTTTCCTATTCATGTAGCCAAATTCCTTTAAAAAATAACTACAATGAAAGGATGGGCTTCAGGGAAAATGATAAAGTGATTCCGGATCGATAATATAGGAGAGTTTCATTCGCTGAACCAGAATCGCTTTTTTGCACCAAGTGAATCGATGAGTGAAAGCATAATGCATGAGAGCAAATGTGAAAATTATTTATTCGATTCACTTTTTAGCCCAGTCGGAATAAGCATTTGACGCGGGAAGAAATTTAAGTGTACCTACACTTTTCTTTCACAATTCGTTAAAGAGGATTATTATTATGAGCATAATGGGTAGTTTTTCGGAAATATCGGTCTGGGCCGCCATCTTGGAATTTTCATGAAAAATTTTGATCAGAAAATCCTTTAATATATGTATTTTCATGATTTGTAAATCTCCAAGTTCCATTATAATACAAACGTCCAGATAGATGGATTGAACACTGATCTCTATAATATACTGGATAGTGTACACTGATCTCTATAATATACTGGATAGTGTATTCCCTACAAAGTATAACAGTTTTTTGACTCCCAATTGAAGATGACAAGTATATAGGCAACTCAACACTTTGACGTCTGCTATTCACAAAAAAAAAAAGTTGAAGTGTGAAAACAAAATAAAACTGAAAGGTGAGATTTAACAATTTAATTTAAATTATAAAATGTCTTGTTTGTTCTAATAAATTGTTTATATAATAGTGATAGAGAAAGTAAATAGTGGGTTTTATTATAGTTTAGTTAATACAAAAAAGTGTTTGATAAATATCATAATTAAGAACAAAAATATTTCAATGCACCTGGTGAGGATTTGTTGTCAATAATTTTGGATCAATTTGTGATAATAACCGTGAATTCTATTATCAAAAATTGTTCCTTACGCAAACAACTGAGTCTTTACGGAAATATAAAGTTATTAACTAAAATAAGAGCATACAAAAACCAAGCATCAATGCAATAAAATATACATAAATATATACAGCAAATACAATTCGCCATTTATGTTTTCTCTAAAGGAATTTTGGTGTCACAAGTGTTCTCCGGTTTTCTGTTACCAAAAAACGTTGCCTAGAATCATAAAAATAATATATCGTCAGGTGTACTTCACAGTATCAGAAATCACTATTTTAAAAGGAATTTTATGTTTACTTAATTTAGAAGCGCTCCAGCCTCTGGACGTTTTTTAAGCAAAATTTCAGAGTATTTAAGCTCTAGCCCCATTTGATTAGGGTATCTTTGAAAACTGGCTCTATTGTTTTCGAAGCTTAAATAAAGTTTTTTGTTGAAAATGCAAAATTTTTAAAAATGCTCAAAAAATTTGTTTAAACTTTGATTAAATTTATAGAAAAAATTTATGAATATTTATTTTTTTTCTTTAAAGTTAATAAACAAACGAAAATGGTACTACGCTGCAAATTTTGTAAAAAAGAAGGAGGAAGTGAAGCGACGAGCCAAGGCAGAACACTTCATGGGTGAGTTTTATTTCACTGATTACACATTACTTACATAGCTACTTGTCTACAAGCATTATTCCGTTTTATTTCGGAAATCTGACTATACTTTTCCGTAAGTTTATCATGAATATGGTCTCAAAATTCTATAAAATGGCTCTGGCTTTCCGAATTATAGGAATTTTAAGTTTCAAAAACACAACTTTAAAGTTTGTTTTCCATATCCATTTCACTAATTTCAAGAATTTAATAAAAACAAATCATAGAATTTCCATTTTTTTAGGTGCGATAAGTGCCAAATGAATATTTAAATTTCTTAACGACGCCTTAGCCATACAAAATACTTTTCACCAGTGTTATTTATATGTGTACCTTAAATATGCACAAATTTACTCTTTGGAATATAAATCTTGTTGCAATAGATAAATATAATTTCTAACAAGATATTTTTACAGATTTCCATTGGATGATGTTGCCTTGTTGAAAATTTGGAGGAACCAACTCAAATTTCATTCCACTTTTGCTCCAAATAAATATACAAAAATATGCTCCGATCATTTTGACACCTTGATTTGTAGCAACCATTTTAACAAATCCTGTTTTTGGGAAGTTAAAAACCGGAGTTTTTTAAATATGAAAGTGGGTGCTGTTCCATCCATTTTCCTTAAAGGTATACAAAAATCATTATTTTAATATAAAAATCCATTTTGTTTTGATCGATTATTATCGTTATATTTTCCTATGTACATGTTTTTTAAAAGTTATATCACAAAATTTCGTTAACCAAACAATTTTTTTTTTTTTCATTTTTATAAAAAGAAATGCAGACACCTGTACAGGAATCAACACATGAATTTGCCCAGGAGGCAATCAACGAACTGATACAGAAACCAGTCAATGAACCATACGAGGAACCTGAAATACAACCTCCTGCCGACATCCATTTCGATGTTTTAAACAATGAAACAGGTAAAATTTATTTATATCTTTTATTCTCAAATACAATTTCTGTTTTCATATAAAAATTTAATTGAAATATATAAAAAAAATGTGGTAATTAACAAAAAAAATCTTAATCCAGAATTATTTTTAGATTTGCAAGACACCACAGAAAAAACAAGCATGTCACAAAGACCGAATGTATTGCACTCAAAACGTTTGATGGATTTTTGTCACCATGTCTATATTTCTAATGGGGATAGAGTCTGAAGTGGGTTCTCGCCAGTAAGCAAATGGATGATCTCAAATGAATGTTTGACAATGCGCACGGACATAAGTTTCTTGACATTGTTGCGTCCCTTCATCATCAGAGAGTTGGTCAAACGTTTGACTATTGGGCATTGTGCCTTGCGGAAACGTTTGGCAGCATAGCGACCAGCGGAATGAGGCAAATAACGAGCGTACTTCTCCTTAACTGCTATGTTTACCTGCAGGGAAATGTCACTCACGGTAACATCATCGCAATTCCATCTACCGAAGAGCTTGATATCAGGAATCTCGGCCGGTTGTGGCAGCGAGGTTGTATCAAGAACTGCTAGAGGCTCTGCCTCAACAAGCTGCTCCCCTTTCAACACTTTCAACGTCAGCAATGGCGTTCGCCGAGAACAACCAAAATTATTATTAAAATCAATTCTTACTGACTATACGAAGTTTTTTCGAAATAGGAAGTGGCTGTAATATTATGATATTAAGGATTAAATTTAATAGGGAAGTATATTTATAATTGATCTGAACTTTTATGCATATAAGAAAAATGAAAATTTTATCTACAAAGTAGAGACTTGCAATTAAAAAAAAACAAACCTGTGAAATTGACCCTTTGATTGCGGAGCAATAACTTTTCAACTGCAATCCAAAATCAGCGCGTGGATCCATATCAAATCCATTAAGTGCGTCCTTTTTATCTGCATGTTTGCTATTTTTAATATAGCTATTGTTGCTAGAACCCCCATTAACTTGGCTTTCCTTAATTATACTTTTTGAAGACGAGGCAACATTAAATTTGAAATTTTCATTTGGTTCACCGTTCAGATTAAATTGTTTAAAAGGATGATTAGCATTCTCGACTATTTTCAAAGGAGAAAGTTCAAGTTTTTGGACCTTATTGTATTGCGTATCATCATTGCTGGAATAGAATTATTAAGTTATCATTTTGTTCATAATTAGGCTTCGATTATTGAAGGGATCAATGTTTTTATTATTATTGTTTTTTAATTAACGCACCTTTCGATAAACCCGTCTGTGAGAAACAGATTCTTCCTCAGGAGTCAATTAATCAAGATGAGCTTTATTTACATGCAACAAAAGCTCAGGTGGAGGAACACCAGCAAATCCACAAAATGGGCATTGAGAATTGCCCTCGACGTGACAGGTTCTTGTGAGCTCACGAATACGAGGATCGGAGAACCCTGGCATACCACAAATCTCGCACGAATGGGCAGACACACAATTCAGATCTTTTTTATCCCACATTGCTTATACCAATTGCGATTCGGAAAAGTTAATTTATTATAAACTATTTTATTTCACTAAATATTTTGCTTTACAGTGAACATTTTAACAAAACGACCTTCACCGCGAATTCTTATTTTTTTTTTATTCTTAATCCTCCTCTGAAATATACAGAAAAAAATAATAAATTTCCACAAGAATTGACGTTTGCTTTGTCGGCCACTGATCTCTAGATATTATAGAGATATATTATAGTATTATAGAGATAATTAACTTTGGCGTTGGACATATTTTGTGTTATATGGTTATACTGTTATACAAAATAATAGGCAACTCAACATTATAACAATTCTTCAATTGGCGTCAACTTTTTTACATGCATACGCTATCCAGTATATTATAGAGATCAGTGGGATTGAACACCGTCATATGAAATTACAGTCCGTACCATTTGGATAGCCTCACACATAGTTTATTTTAAAATTGACTAATTTTGTTACTTCTTTAAAGTCTAATTAGAAAATTTGTATTTGTAAGGCAGAACATGGTTACCTATACTAGTATTAAGAGAAGTTTTGTTTTGACTAATTTCTAAAAGCTAAAGCAATTTTGTCAACTAGTTTTGTTAACATTCACGAAAATGTGTATTATTTTCTGTAACATTAGAATAGCCTCATAGTATTTATTTAGTATGTACATATAAATAAAAAACAATTAATTAATTAAAAAAAAAAAAACAAAAATTTGTATTTATTTTTTGTGATTAACACAATATATTAGAACTTTTTAGAGCCCTCCTTGTTTTGAATTACCTACCTCAAAAAAGCGATTATTTAAGAAATCATACAAAATCAATGTTCGATTTCTTAAACAATCGCAAACGATTCCTTAAAAATCTAACGAAATCTTGGCACTGACACTGAAGCTAGACTGTTTGCAATAAGGTATTATTATTATTATTATTATTATTATTATATATATCGATTATTATATATCGATGTCATTTTACGGTCTACAACATCTAAATCAACAGTGCCATACTATGGTATTGCATCCCCATACCATAATTCACCCCTCACGGCTATAATAGCGATCAAAACACAAATTTACTTTTCTAAAATCATGGAAGTAGTATTTATATCCATCCGGTATTTTTAAGTTGAACTCATCTTCAACTAAAAAAAAATCGTTTTTTGCCAATTGTTTGAATGGATGCTGCCTTCAGGATTTGATGGCATTCGGCAGCTTGCTAAATTAAGCTGCTATAGTTTTAGTATTGATGCTGCCTTCAGGATTTGATGGCATTCGGCAGCTTGCTAAATTAAGCTGCTATAGTTTTAGTATTTTAAGGCTTTGTCAATCAGCCTTATCGCCAACTAAATGGGAACTTTTATCCCCGGAAAAACATAAAATACCGGGGAAAGAATATTTCCAATCGCAAATCTCCCACGAAATAATTTTTCCCCAAGAACTTAATTGGGGAAATGTTTGCATTGACATAAGGAAAAAGTTCCGTGGAAAAATTATTCACGATAGTTTTTTTGTTGAAAGGGATATTTTCCCAAGATGATTCGTGATAGCGAATTTCCCAAAATGGGAAAAAACTCGGGGGAAATTTCTTTCACGATAGGGCTAAATAAGAATTTCAAGTTTTAATACAATTTTAAAACAATGAATTAAGTGGTGCTTTTTTCAATTTTAGTTTTGTAAAATATTCGTGTTTAAACATGTCGAAAACACTTTTTAAAAGGCATTCTTATTGGGGCACAGAGGATTCCTGTGGTCCTCTGTGCCCCCTACAGAATACGAACCTGATCAATTTTAAATTTTTTGTTGTTGTAGAAGTTACGGAACTACATTAAGAAAACGCCAGAGCCAAGCTGGACATTTATTACAATGGAAAATGCATTAAAAGCTATAAATTCAAAAAAGGTATCCATCAATGAAGCAGCGACCATCTAGGTCCTGTGTGCCCCAAAGATGGGGCGCAGAGGACCAAAAGCACTTTGAATTAAAAAAAAAAAAGTGCTACAGTATCGATAGCAATTATAAGCGAATTTGATGTTAACATCTTAAGGTATGTGGAGAGCAAATTTGAGCCTTTTTTCTTTGTTCAATATATTGCTAAATAAATCGACAAACGTTAGTGGTCCTCTGTGCCCTGTTCTCCCCTACCCAATGAAAGTTTATTTGCAACTTATCTTGAAGTGATAAAGTATAAAATATTTTCTCAACCTAACATTTATGTGGATGATTGAAAACAAGCAAAAAAGACATTCTGAAATTTTAATCCATTAAACCCTAGATTAATATATTTATAGTATCTTTACAATGCGTACCAATCAAGCATAGATTTATAAGCTCACAGTTCAGAATTTTTAAGCTAAGGTCAGTTCCATGTCTTAACTCAATTCAGGAGAAGCCTGATAAGTAATGACAAAATTCTTTTTTGCATACTTATACAAAAGCAGTTAGTAATCTGTATGACCACCATTTTTGAAATGACCTCAAAGAGGTTGTCTGGAAGCGAGTCGTACAATGATGTTAGGTAATTAGGGGAAATTTCGGTCAAAGCTGACTGAATATTCTTTATTTTTGTACTGCTTTCCTTATGACTTTTTTAAACTCAGCTGAATATTGCGGCCAATTCAATAAATCCACTTTCTGGGCTTGCAACAAACGATTTTACTGTGCCAGCAATATATATTGGTGCGTTATTTTATTGGAAAATCCAAGACAGAGGTCCAGATAGCTCTGAAATACTGACTCCAATATCCCTTTGTATAAGTGATTTTCCGGGTCATTTATTAGCTTAGCTTATCTTTTTAACAACAAAATAAAAAAAGAAGAGGCCAATAAATAAAAAAATTGGAAGGAACTCCCTAAGCTAAGGCAGGCCAAACTCCTACTTGGGAACTGTAACCAAGAGCGCTTCAAGTACTGCATCACCTTAAGCAGGAACAACCCGTAAAATGAAAAAATTGTAAACTTCATATTATAGTTGTTTTTACACAATTTAACACAGTATTGCATGATGTTTTATATTTTGTTTAATAAAGTATTGCAAGTTTTCACTATTCTTTTTTTTTTTTTTTTTATTTGGTGCCTCACATTCTATGTGATATACATCTTCCTTATCTTCTTATTCTAAGAGCTAAGCCCGCAGGGGATTAGTTTTTGTTGCATTTAACTGGTAAATTATTTAGCACTGACGACCGGGACGTCGTTTTTTCATCCAATTCCCAACGGGCTTGCAAAAAAACACGCCTATTATTATAGGTAACATACAAATTCATTTTCAAATCATGCACAAGTTCGCTGCAAATGTTATTGCAGCCCTTTTGAGCAAATCTCATCTTTAAAAAAAAATTCAAAAATGTATGTATTTTTAATCATTTATTTCGTACAGCTTCATTTTAGAAAAAAATGTAATTCAATCAAACGTATTATTTTATTGACAAATCTTTTCTCGTTTACAACATTGCGGGTATGGAAGGCTTTTGTCTATATAATCCCCTAAAATGCATCCAGCATATTTTATAACTCCACACCTGTATATATAAAAAAAAATTTGTTAGTTGCGCAATCAGTTTTTTTAAAAGTTAAATGTATGAAACTGATCTGATAACGTGAAATTTCATACAATTTTTTATAAACTTTCACAATTTTGTTGTGAAAAAAACAGTTTTGGGAAATTTGGTCAAAATTTCAAGTAACTAAACAGGCATGAAATGAGTTGCCATAAACAAAATTGTACAACATTAAAATATCTATCGAAAAAGACATGAAGGGTCCAGAGGAAAAACGGCTCAAGTTCATTTTTGTTTTTACAAAAAGATGATCATGTAATGTAACTGTCTCTCCAAAAAAGATTTGGAAATCTCTCGATATGGCCAACAAGAGGTAAAAACAAAATACGTAGATCGTAAACGGCAAAATCTCTTAACTTATATCATTGTATTAGTATTATTAATGTTCGTTTAAATTTTCAATTTTTTATGTGACTTATTTTGTATTTTTTTTCTTTTTTTCACTGGACCATTTATGTTTCATCTACTCATCGTTATTGGTCTTATAAAAAAGTTTTGACCCATCAAACTTGTTCTTAACTGAGCCGTGTGGAGAATTAATTTGACTACATGAGTGCCGATTTAATTGGGATCATGACGTTATCTAGAACGACAAAAATCTCTAAAAAAAAATGTTTAATCTCGAAAAATAATAGATTCATGTTCATACACCGACCTACCTACTTTTTTTTTATTATGCGGAGCGCGTCACATAATAAAAACATCACATATTATATTATTAAATTTTATATTATTATTTCATGCTTACGTTTGAAATTCAACAAAGCCACCATCTCCGCAAATAATTCGACCGCAATCTACCCTTGGATCTTTTATCTCGTCACCAGGAGAGAGAATTAAGTTTTCTGCGATTGTGCATTTACCAGGATGTTCTTTAAAAAAAATATTTATTTAACTCTTCTTCAATCAAATAATTCTTTTGTTATTTTATAATAATTATTTATTATGCGTACTAGGATCCTTAAATTGACCGCTGGAAACAGCAGCAAAGGATAAAGCAACAAAAATGGTTAAAAGAAATGCAACGCAAATAACAGACTTCATGTTAACGAATATAAGTTTAAGTATGGACTGTTTTTTTTTAAATAAGTTGCCCCAAGTTATATAGACTGTAGAATTGATAAGAGCATTTAGATTTTGATTTAATTAAAATCAAATCAACATTAGGCAATTTATTATTCTACATTCATACATATACATATGTATATGTATAAATTATTGAAAGCTCATTTAACTAAACTCTTGATGTGATAACGAAAGTATTTTCTTAACCTCAGTCCTCAGCATACAAACATTAATTGTGAATCGAGAAAAGAAGAAGCTATGTTTTCGGTGAGTGCGATTTTTTCTCGCTCAAGTAAGCGAGTTCAAGTGATTGATAATGGGGTGGTTTCGGTGCAAAGTTTTCAATCGCTAGATGTACCTACCTTTTGGTGAGAAATTCCAAAAAATGGTTATTAAGAACGGCTTTACTCCTTGTGCGATTGAAGCTTAATTTACCCAAAGGTTAGTCTTTTTTCAAAATTGGCAAAATCAAATCCTTTCGACTCATGAACTCGTTCTAATTTCATAGAATTTCAAAGTAAATACTAATTTTTTAAGTTTTTTACTCACATTCGATTAGTTGAATGCGAATAACAATCATATATTTCAAAAACGTACTAAACATACAAATACCCACATATATTTTATTTTATAACAACAATAACAACAAAATATTTTGAATCTTCAAAGATTTTCAGATTTTCTCATACAAAAAAAAACAAACTGAATTAATTCTTTCACACAAAAATTGTCACCAAATATTTTTAATATCTTTTAAAGAATAATTCTGCACTGCAAGCTTTTTCAGTTATGTGTAGTTTCATGAAATCACGAAGATTTTCTGCATCTACATCTACATCTATACAGTCCATTTTTTCGTTTAGAAGATCACCAGAATGTTCATACCATCTTTTTAAATCTCTATCCACTTTGAAAGTGTTTCTTTCCTCGGGTGGTGATTTTATTTCCACAATGTGAGAGCTTGCCAGTTGGTATAAGGCTTCTCCTAAAAAAATTGGCATTGGTTTTATTAAATTTTATTTTGTTTTTTTATTCTTACTATGAATTTCCATAAATTGCAACATATCCAAACTTTCTAACCAATATTTACAAATAAAGTATAGATAGTGCCGTGTGAGGTATCCTTTGTGGTCAAAGAGTTTCGTCATGTAATAGCGTATGTAAATGGTGTGTAGAAGACGAACACCAACTTTGGCAATATTTTCAATAAGTTTCAATTCTGGGATTAAATAAAAACAAGGAAAGAATTCAAATAACAAGAAACTACATTACATTCGTTTTATTTACATACATATGTACATACCTAGGAATTATTTGTTATTTGATTAAATTTGTTCTTACCATGCTGCCGCTCCATTCTTTGCCACTGCCGCATAACCAGATACATCAACTTAACCACACTGCTACACATCATAACATAGCAATGACACTTGACATTGACTGTGGGTTGCTGAGAAATTAAACCTTCATCATCCAAATCATCATCATGGGGCAAAATATTGGCTACAAATCGTGGTGGTGATGGGAAGCAGCTCGTAAAAAAATTCACGTGATTGTAACAAACTTCGGAGAGCAATTTGAATTCACGCCTGCTTAGTTCCTGATTCGCTGGAAAAGCAGTCTCCAGCAAACAAGCATATACTTGAAGAACACATGATTCCGTAGTGAATTTATAAATTACTTGTGAAACAGTGAAGTTCGGGCTACGAGCGTTGGCACACAACTGGTCTCGAGCGGTGTGTGATAATTTCTGTAAGCAGAGAGTGATGAATTTGCTCGCCCATGCATTTGGCCTGCAAAATACCAGGGTTTTGAGAAAATTCATCAAGTGTTCTTGATAATGATCGTCTTCAGAGTGATTATCCCACAGCGTGTCCAGCAACATGGCAAACGATTCAGTAACACCGAAATGCTGGCAGATTTCATGAGAGAATCCCAGTTTGTTAAGTCCATCCACAATGATCTGGATAAGAAGATATTCGTTGTGATGTATTGAGAACAAGAGTGCCCCAGCTTCAGGTACTAACTTGCAGAATACACTCAATCCAGCTATATAACGCCGGAGATTTATTGCTTTTTCATTGTGAAATAGTACTTCTGCCTGGAAGAGACTGTAACGCTCGCTCTTCTTTCGGCTGTCCTTTGTGATGTCATATGAGTGATGCGGCAGACTGTGACTGTGTTTGTTATATTCCAAACTGTGTACATAAGTCCAGAACTCTGCGATCACACATTTCGCTGATTCGATGACACTTTCCGCTAACTCTGTTCGCTGGTTAGTCTTCAACTGGTTGATGTATTGCGCACGAGACAAATGGAACTGTAATCGCTCCATTTCCCGATGAAATACATCTTTACGAAATTTGCTGTTTCCCTTTTCTATCGATTGGTCGAAAATCTCTATTGGAATGTTACACGCTGCCGGAATTTTTCTATTTGGACGTGCAGAACTCTGAACATGAGTCATACGTCGGCGGTTTGAAGTGGTTATGCGGAGGTTGCTTTGCAGCGCAGCGGTACTTTCATTGAGATTTTCTCTCATGCTATTCTCGAATCTCATCGTTTCGTCACCATGATTCATTTTCAATTTAGAAATTTCCATTGTTTTGAACTCAAGGACGGTCTGCTGAGCTTCAACTTGCTTAGCCAACTCATTGATTTTATCTTGCCATTCAATTTTGACAACATCGTTTGATTGGAGCTTTTCGCGTTGGGCATTTTGGATTTGCTGCTTCAAATGGCGGATTTCATCCCGCAGTAAAGATACCTGAAAAGACCAGGAATATAATTATTTGATTTAATAAACTAAATAATTGATTTTTTTTCTATTGATCTAGGTAGGTACTACAAAAGAATTGTCACTTTGGGCAAACGTACATTACCGAACATCTGCTCTGAGAAACAGCAATTAATATGGTGTTTGACGGTTCACTAAACAAGAACCAGGAGCCGTGTACCTACTTACGTAGTAGGAACTGTAGGGCAAGTTTTCGAAGTGTAAAGATTACGAAATAAGTGTGTCCCGCAATTCCGTCTGTATGTCAACAACCTAAAACTTTAACCACAAAAGCGATTTCCTTAAAAATTGGGACTTAAGATTTTAAAGAGATTCCCTAGAAGGGACATTGAACGACTCTTACGATTCTGATAAGCAAAATTTCGATCGACGCGCGCATTCTTAATTTATATCATTTAATTAATTTTTCTCACGCCGTTATGTTTCATTCAGCCGAATATGTGAACTAGTGTAAAGTAGCAAAGTTCTTTTGTAGTGCCAGGCAAACTACATATTGGTTACAATTATTCTTTTTACTATAATACAAATATTTATATAACAAAAATTCACCTCGCCATCCTTGCTCTCCATTTTATTCCGAAAGTCATCCAATTCTTTAGTAATCTTGGCATTTTCTTTCTTAAGTGTGTCGGCTCGCTTTTGTAGGAATTGTATTTGGCATTCGTGTGCTTTCTCGCGATTTGAATTCTTGTTGTGAATATTGGGCTGGGAGAGACTTATGGGTGTGGAATTGAAGTTTGCTGTATTGCTATTTGGTGCAACTTGTCCTAGCATTGGAGTCGCAGATTTGGGAAGATCACTACTGAAAGGACGTTCAGTTTTCTCAGACTCTTGGTGTGGCCTCTTTGTAGGCGCTACAACGGGTACCTTGAATACAGTTGGCTTCTCGGGAACGCCTTCATCCCAGTCATCGTCCATTTCGGAAAATAATTCCACATCGGGTTCGAAATACTTTTGGGTGCTTTTGACATTGGGAGCAAACTCACTAAAAGTAAAGTCTCTCGTTTGGCTTGACGATGGATGACCCGTAGATTTTTCGACCACTTGCGACGCCATTAGAAGAACTTCATCATCGTCGTCGTCCCAGAAATCATCGGGGCTTGATCTTGGTGGACTCACTTGCTTTGCTGCGAGAATATACTGTTCAACTAAACTATGATGAAACTTTTATTTGATACAATTTTGAACGTACCTGTATATCGCGATGTGCTGGGAGCACCTAATGCGGTCTGATTGGAACGACCCTTCCCGACAATTATCTCTAGTTTTGGCTTTTTGTTGACTCTTCCATAATCTTTCGACGGTTCATATCGTTTATCCATGTTTGAAAAATTGTAAAATATGTTTGGTTATAGTTTTTGGTTCTTAATATGGTGACACATTTGATATTTGAATAATTAGATATCTACTTAAAAAATGTTAAGATTTTTTAATTTTTTGTTTATAAAACAAAATAACCACAGCCGTGACTTTTATAAAAAAAAAAAAATTGTTGACAGCAGTTGGTCATTGAATGTGGTAGGGTCACAATGGTGAATGGAATTTTTTGAAGTATATTGAACCCGAAACACAATGGTTGATTTTTTGTCTGAGCTGTTTATAGTTTTCCTTGCAATTTAATAGTTCCGTCCGGATCTATCCCACTCAATGCGCAAAGACGATGCCAAATTTGTCCTGAAAACTTGCTTAGAAGCGTTGTTTCGACAAGTCCTGCATTTGAATGGGCATGTGTTTTGATAGCTGTTAATATTTGATACTCGTCCTTCTTTATTTATGTCTTGAAATAAATAAATTTACGCTATTCAGTCTTCATTATATTTTAACTCCTTTCAACTAAAATCTAAATCGATTTTCACAAGACATTCAACCCGGTAACAGAATCTAATGAATGAGGCGCAAAATGTCAAAATTCTGTCTGATTCCCTCCACAGCTCATACATCGGATTCTGTGATTGAGCTGATGATTTTACTTATTTCAAATATTGAAGTCCCTATAGTCCAAGCTCACACATGCAACTTTTAGTTTCGAAACATTCATGTCGATTATGGAATCCGCAATATTGGATCCGCAGTGATTCTCAGTACAGTGTTCTCTTTTTCTTCACCCATAGAAAAGAGAACACTGAACCAAGAATCACTGCGGATCAAGCATTGCGGATTCCATAATCGACATGATTTTGTTTTCTATTTTGTGTCCTATAGGCTTAAGCCTAGTATGCAGTTCGGGAAAAATTTTATATCTCATACAAATTTTTTCCCAGGATAAATGTTGTCTAGATCGGGAATACCCCTAATATACTTGAATGCAAATTTATAATAAAGTATAAAAGAACTGCGTAATACAAGCGCCAAAAGTAATATAAGTCGTTTTTCTTTTTTAGCCCTGAGCGTGGCACTGAGCTGTCAAAAAGAAAACTATAGGGGTATTCCCGATCCGATGCAACTGGTCTTGTATCATTGCAAAAATGCAAAAGTGTAAAATTGCTATACCCTAACCCCATTGTAAAAAAAAACTTTGCACTTTTGCAATGACGCAAAACCAGTTTGCATTCGATCGGGAATACCCCTTATGTTACTTTTTAAAAGCCCTTCCACACTATCCCACTGAGTATTAATACATGTCAAAAAAGTGTGAAACAAATCATGTATATTAGTGTGGAAACAAAATATGATATTCCCAGCCTACACGATTTGACATGTGTTAATACATGAGAATTTTTAGTGAATAGAGTGAATAGAGCTCACTGCCAACAGAGCGTGACCTGAGCGCACCGATCTATAAAGTGGTCGCCAAATTTGGCTCATTGTATATTTTGAATTTTTAGAAAAACTATGCGTCAACTTAGAAAACGTTTAATTTTAAAAAAATTTAAAATTTACGACCACTCATATGGGGCCTATTTTACGTCACATACATTTCTGTGATGTAAGGCTCTCCCAAACCAACGCGAAATCGTAGCGAATCATTCACAATAATAAAAAAATATGACAAATACACAACGCTAAACAACAACAAAAATCTGTCGTCGGCGAATGTTTCGCGTTGGTTTGGGAGAGCCTGTATGTGATGTATGTTCTGTGAAATAGGCCCCTGAACTGGCTAATTGTGAATACACCCGTTTTTTCAATGAAGAAATACAAAAGAAAAACGAACATACCTTAATTTGACAAGCACGTGTTTGTTGTTTTTTTTTTCTTTGCAAATCTGTCATCCTACCTTCTGCAGGCTCAACGACAACAAGAAATTATAAATTTTGTTAAAGTTAATTTTGAGAGAAATTATTTAATTTCAACATCATGTCTGGTGTAGGAAAAGCAAGACTTTATCTAGACGAACATAAATTAAAACAAGATCCACATGATTATGGATTGGCCGACGACCAATGGAGCATGGAAACTTTCAAGAAAAAATTTCAAATTGTAGTCGTGCGGTAATTCACTCATTAGAAAACCACTAGATTCAATCCCAATCCCCAAGTCCTAATTGGTCTTTATTTTCAGATATGAAGGATATGAATTGGAGTTTGATATGATTGGAGTACATCCAGGCATTGCGAACGCCTTCAGACGACTGATGCTGAGTGAAGTGCCAAGCATGTCTATAGAAAAGGTCTACATCTACAATAACACATCAATTATCCAAGATGAAGTACTTGCCCATCGATTGGGTTTGATTCCCCTGAGAGCAGATCCCCGACTCTTCGAATACAAAAGTGAAGAAAGCGATGAACTTGGCACAGAGAACGACACCCTCGAATTCGAGTTGAAAATAAAGTGCACACGCCGTAAGGATGTTAAAGAATCGGCAAACTTTGATACCATATACAAAAATCACAAAATCTATTCGGGCCAAATCAAGTGGTTACCCAAAGGAAAGCAAGCAACGCTCCACAATGAATCAGATATTGGCCCAATTCATGATGATATTCTCATTAGTCAAATGCGCCCCGGGCACGAATTCGACTTGAAACTGCTGGCAGTCAAAGGGATTGGTAGCGATCATGCTAAGTTCTCGCCAGTTGCAACAGCATTCTATCGACTTTTGCCCGAAATCAAACTAAACCGAACCGTATCGGGCAAAGAGGCATTCCTTCTGCAGAAATGTTTCTCACCCGGAGTCATTGGCATCGATGATAATGACGTTGCGTTTGTTAAGGATTCGAGGTATGACACTTGCAGTCGCAATGTCTATCGCTATCCTCAGTTGGCCGAAGCAGTGACAATGTCACGCATCCGAGATCATTATATTTTCAATATTGAATCGGTGGGAGCTCTGAAACCCGAAGTTATATTTATCGAAGCGGTTAAAGTGCTGAAAAAGAAATGCCGAAGATTTCTGGACGAAATTGATTCTGCGTAGTCGTGCAAATAGATTTATGATAAAATATTGTTCTTTAAGGCGGAAATAAAGTTCCAAACAAAAACTAAAATAGTTAAATTATTGTAAAATCTACGAGTAGATTTAAATATCGTCAATAGCCATTTTTTATTATGGGTTATGAGTTATGGCCTATGATCCAAATGGATCAGCCTGCGAAAATAAAACAGCCTCACTTTGACGAAAAGACTGTTTTCGGATCATAAAACGTGAACCCGATAAACAGCAGGTTCATGTACATATTTTATTTTCATCTTTTTTTTCTTATTTTCCAGAATGATGCTTTACAATTATAATAACTATTTATTAATAAACAAATTAAACTGTTTGTTGTATTGTTATGTACGTTTTTTGATGATCCATATGGATCAATTCTGTTAATAAAAAACGGCTTATAATTTACAGCAAAGCCCGTATCAGAAAAACAGCAAAACATAGAAAATTACGTTTTCCGAGCAATGCTCTCAATTCATAGTTTTGCAGCTTTTTTCAAATTACCTCATTTTGGGTAAATACAACGACATTTTCATCAAATCTTTTCAACAGATTTTTGGTATATGAAAACCAGTCGAAAGATCGTCTGTTGTAAGGATTTTGGAGATATGTTTTCATTTGAACAGAGTTAACATCTATTTAAAATCGCAGTCATCTTTGCAATTGAAAGGAAACTAAAAGGAACCGAGCCGCTGTCATCTAAGTGCCTACATACAAGGTCGTTTTACTGAAAGGCGCATCCAGTGGAACAGGTAAATTTTATCCCGGTCAAAGATTTGAGGAGATTTTTTTTGACATTCCTCTTCAGAGATTTTTAATGAAATTAAAAGAAAACATCAAAAAAAAACCCTGGTAACTTGTTTCCTCGTGTGAAAGGCTACAAAGAGATAAAAACATATGATTGTGGTTCCACCATTATTAAATCCAAAACTACCATATTGGCAATGCCTCAGCTGATATCTGTCAGTCCTAAATTTCGTTTTTTGTGTTTGTGTTTCTTCTTTCTATCATTTTCTTGTGTTTTCATAATCATAAATCATAATCCTCAAATAGCATTTTCATACTTCATTGCATTTCTTATTAAAAATTGGTGCGTATTTTTCAAAAAAAAAAATAATTAAAAAGCACTTCTGCATTGTAATATTTTACATTGTATTGTAAATTGTAATATTTTACACTTAACGGTGCCCCAATTAGTTTATCATTAAAATCTTTATTTTCTTGAAACCCTAACCTTTTTGTCTCCACCCGGCTCTGTAATAGATAACCATGTCCAGGAATCTAAATCGATTACTAGTGTCATGCAATAAAAATTTTCTACCTCAGCGGGTTAGCTTAGCTCATCAATTCGTTCGACAACAATCACAAGCTCCTGATCCAACCAAAAAAAGTAAAGGTCCAATATCATGGAAGAGCCTTGGTATTCTTTCGGTTTTTGGAGCTGGTGGTCTGGGATTCATGTATTATGTTAAAAACGAGAAGGAGGAGGCAATGATGCGAGAACGCAAGAGGCAACTTGGCAAGGCACAAATCGGTGGCAAATGGGATTTGATTGATTGCACTGGAAAGGCTAGAAAATCTGAAGAATTCCTTGGCAAATGGCTTTTAATTTACTTTGGATTCACTCACTGTCCAGATGTGTGCCCAGATGAGCTCGAAAAAATGGCTTTAGTTGTCGATGAAATAGGTATAATTTAAAGTTTATTTGTAAAATCATATCTACTCATTTTTTTTTTTTTAGATAAGGCCCCCAATAGCCCTGGAATTCAACCGATTTTCATCACAGTTGACCCGGCCAGAGATTCAAAGGAAGTTGTTGAAAAATACGTCAAAGAGTTTTCACCCAAATTACTCGGCTTAACCGGCAGTCCCGAACAAATAAATAACGTCTGCAAGGCTTTTAGGGTTTACTACAGCGCTGGACCTCGAGATCAAGATAATGATTATATTGTAAATTATTTTAACATATTCAAGAACTGAAAGGGAATTGATTTGGAATTTTTATTTTAGGTGGATCATACAATTATCATGTATTTGGTTAATCCGGAAGGTGAATTTGTTGACTACTATGGCCAGTCACGTGATAAGAGTCAAGTAACATCTTCGATTCTGGTGAATATGGCTAAATGGGATCAGTTGCAAAAGAAGTCTTGGTTTAGTTAAGTAAAGGTGTATTATTTTATTGACTCAAAGTATTTTGTCAGATTAAAAGAAAAAAATCTATTTGTTATTTCGGTCGCTAATAAAGTTATAAATTAAACAGTGTCGAATTATCCCCACTGTTGCCTCCAGTTGAATTACAAATTGTTAGTGAATTCAGAGAACTCTACTCGATGAATTGGGGAAACTAAAAATTCGAGATACATCGCTCCGAATAGTTAATGAAATTGTTTTATTTCTCTTCGGAGAAATTTTGGAAATTTCTCAAAGTGTACTGACCTGTCGGATTCTTGAAAATTCACAGTTAAGACATACCTAAATTTGGTAGATATTTGGAACTTTACCGAATATCAAGCTGGCTCCACTCAAAAAAGTTTTAAAATTTCGAATTAAAATATTTTTAATAAATTTAAAATTATACAAACCGTTTAGGCTAAAAATGATTGTATCTGTAACATAAAACCCCTGGTTCGATTGGTGAATAAAGTTTATATTTCGTAACCTAGAATCAATTTTACCGATTGTTTATTATATATACGTATGTATTACAAAACTGCATATTATTAGAAGCGTTTTTGTTTAAACATCATTTTTTTCTTAAAGAATCCATTTTCCTAAGGCAGTTTTATAAATAAAAATGATTTTAACTTTTTGAGATCCTCAATACGAAATTTCACAGTAAAAAAGTTTTTCATTTTAAAATTCAAAAGAAAAATTATCATCATCATTTCCCTCTAAAAAGTCAAAAGACACATCGTCAGCAACTGGTTCAGCCTTTTCTTTAGTTTCGCTGGTATCGCCAGCAAATTGCGACAGGAAATTTTCGAAACCATCAAATTGCTTGTTTAATGCTTTTGTTTTGGGTTTTTTGTCTTTTTTTTGCATCATTTCCTTACATTTTTCTTCCATTGGTTTTTTAATTTCAGAAGATTGTTTTGATGCCTGGTTAAGGTCGTTAATAGATGACGTTTCGGGCGTATCTTTGGAAAAATCCAAAAACATATCCATAAAACTCTTAGAACCGATATTAATTATAGGCGTCTGAGAAGGAGAACCTTTTTTTAATTTGGGTGGTGATTCCTGATATTCAGAATCTTCATTGTCGGTTTTTCGTTTAATGTTTACTCTTGGTTGGGCACCAGCTTGGTCACCTGTCTTGATTAGCACATCTTCTATTATAACTATTTTTTCAGTTTTTGATTCTTTTTCAATTAAACTCCCTTCCATTTCAGATTCTTCGACGTATTCTGAATAAGAAGGATCTAAGGTATCACAAGGAGTTTTTGGTGCTATGTCTTGAGTTTCAATACTTCTTGTTACATCTCTGTGTAAATTGACATCAAAAGAAACAGTTTTCTGTGAAAATTCTGTTTGTTTTGGGTATTCGTTTGGAATTTTCAAAATACCAGGAATTTTTGTAGTAGTAAACTCGCCAGACAAAACAATAGGACTTGTTTGCATTGACTTTCGAATAACTTCTGATTGTTGCAGAAGACGATTCAAGCCATTTCTTTGATTTAATTGTCGAATTTTCGGCAATGCAGGTATTGAAGGGATTTTGAATTGTTTAAAATCCACTAGTAGTCTTGAAGATAATCCAACTTTTTGTATGTCTATCTGTTAAAAATGTATGGTAGTTTCTTATTCAACAAAAAAAAAAAATGGAAAACAAAAAATTAAATCTTACATCAGAAAGAGTGATTCCGCTTAGACGCTTACTTCCAGACATTTTAACCTGAGATTGTGAATTTTGTGGGTATAGGGCCGCGTATATCTGTGGATCGAATATAATTTAATCGAAGAATCAAGAAATAATAAAAGCAATTCCTACAACTTTCAGTTCTGCCGACCCTTGTACCATTTGAAGTATCAGTTTGCTTTCTTCCAGCCTTCTTGCCTTGAATTCTTCATCTTTATCTTTCAACTTATTTACCAGTTCTTCTAAATGAAGTCGTTCAGTTTTAGTTTTCAAATACTCTTGTTCTGCTTGTCTATATTTTTGTACTTATAAAATAATTGATCATAAATACAAAATAAAAGGAATATTAACTTTAAACCCAACCAATGTTTCGTTGCTCCATTTTTTTGGCCATTTTAACTTTACACTCATACAGTCGCTGATATAAATTGATGGACTCTCGAGTTTCCAATTCAAGTTTAATTTCATCATAACTGGCGAGTTTTTCTAATTCACATTCATCAATATCAAAAGCAGATTTAAGATGCCTATGAACATAAATATTGTTCGACCAATGATTTGAGATCTTAGTAATTAAAGGTAAATATGGTATGTATACATACTCATCATAATATTCCATAAGAAGTGAATCTAATTCAGCCTGAGCTTCATTGTTTTCATTTACTGTTCGGTATATAGATTGTAAATTTCCAATATCCAGTTTAAGCATTATGTTCTCTTCACGAGCATCTGTTAAAAGTAGCAAAAGTTAAAAGTAAAACAGAAGTCGAAAAAATTTTTTCTTTAAAGATAGGAAGTAGAAATTAAGTAGGTACTTTGAGCGTGTAATTCCTTTTTGGCAAAATCTAAATATTTGGCTGCAATAGTTTGGCAGTATTTATGTAGTTCAGAGTTTTCTTCACATTTTTCACGAAGCAAACTCGAAATTGAAGCAAATTCAGCCATTATTAAAAGTTTTCTTCTTGGTGTACAAAAGTTTAAAGAGAAATTTTATGTTTATTTAATTTAACGGCAGAACATGGAGATGGAAAGTTATAAATTGGTATGTTATTTCCTTTTTGTAGAGATTTAACTATTTCCGTTTCCGGTTGTAATACAAAAAAAACAAATAGTAACACCCCGTCTGCATGTTAGGGTTAAAGCTCGACCCACTCCAAAGCGAATTTTCGGTGCCGACGACGAAAACAACAATAAAAACACGCGGTTGTCAATGAAAACAACACGTTGTTATTATTGTTTTTTTCGTCGCCACCGAAAATTCGCGTTGTTGTGGGGGAACCTCAAAGGATCGTGTTTGGAGATCATAGAAAAATTTCGTTTCGCATCAGCAGCATACTAAGCTTTTGTAAAAACCAAATGAGAACGAGATGAGTCACAAGAAGTTCGGAAAATAATAACTCAGCCATCTGAAATCATTTTTATATGTTAAAATTTTTTTTTAGAGAACTACCTTATTTTATGTATTTGTCATGTTCAGTTGTATTTTAATCAAAAACGTGATTTAATGTACATGTTTGTAACAATTCCCGATTTCGATTTCATTAGATACAAAAATGTTGACAAACATTGTAAAACGTTGGTCGAAATAAAAAGTGTGAGCTCCGGGACTCACGGTTAAGATGTGTAAACATACGTAACGTAACGTGAATCACGATCACAAGATACGTTACGTTTTTTTTAACCCTACCGCCAGTATATATGTTTACACTTCAAAAATCATGGAATGTCAAACCATGATTTAATTTCGATAAAAATTTCATATATCGTATACATAATAGTTATGTACCTACTAATTTACCTACTGATAAAATATAAAGCTACGCGCAAAACGACGCGATGGCGGTGGCGGTGGCGATGGCGATAACAATGTGGATGCCGCACACGTAAATCAATGGAGGGGCACACATCAACGCGATATGTGGATTGCGTTCACGTTCCACTACTGCGTTCAGTACGCGACTGTTCTTGAACGCAGCAAGCACCATTTGATCGCTATATCGCCTGAAGAAAAATGACAGTTTAAAAAAGAAGATTTGAAAATGACTTCAAATACTGAAAAATTAATAAAAAAATTCGAGAGAATTCCATTTTATATTAAACTTCAAAAATTAAACGTTTATATTTTCGCTGACAACTTAGCCAGCTACACAATATATCGCGTTGGTGTGAGCAGGTTTTTGAACGCATCTTTATCGCGCGATAAAAGTTATTGCGATCGCCACCGCCATCGTGTCGGTTTGCCCATAGCTTAAAAAAATATTGCAGATAATTTAGTCAGTCGTGTAAATCCAGGATTAGTGTAAGCGTTGCCTTTTATCGGTTTGAAGATTTTTTGACATTTTGTTTTGTTTGTTTTGTCTGCGCCAAAATCTTTGGGGATGTGATGCTGTACGCGTAGGCGTACCGTACCGTTACAATTTTGTGTTTACTTTGGCGATTTAGTATTTACTGCATTCGTTTGGTTTAATTTAACGATTTGGTTTAACTTGGCTTTTTATTCGTGGTGTTTTATTTAAAAAAAATTAATTTCTTTTCTATCAAATTAGTTGTGTTAAATAAATATAGTGGTAAGTATAATAATTTCGTATTAATGTATTTTAGTCTGAAAAACAAACATTGAATGGTGAAACTACATTGACTAGATTTTCTTATTCGTTAAGGTACTTGCATTCATGTTACATTAAAATTTTTACAAAGATTCGGAAACCAAATGTTTGTCCATATTATGTATAGGCTCTTCGTTCATTAACAATAGAAATTGCCTTATTCTGTAGATTAGATTTATCTACAATAATAGCTTTAACTAGAATCTGTCTAAAGACCCGACAGTGCGTACGCGAAACTATAAGATTTGTGGTATGGGCTATAAATCGCAGATTCTTTAAATGCCAAAGAAACTGCATATACCCAACCTCACACCTACCCCAAATTCTATAGTGTACCCCAGCAGGGGGGTTGCAGGGGGACAGCATGCCCCACATACATACCTCACTGTTTATACGCCGTAATGCTGGGTACTAGCACTGTATTTATGTAAGCAAGCAAAAAAAACAAGTGAGAAGCATTTAATTTCGCGTATTAAACTTCCTGGATGTATATATTCGGAGTCGATTTGAAATGAGTAGGTATGAATTTACAATTACAATTTACAATTACAATTTACAAACTTTAAATTTCGTGGACAACAGGTAAATTTTACTTTCAGGGAGTCGGTGACTTCCACATTAAGACCCCTGCTGCGTACTTAATTAGTGTATGTATTGCTCCACAACACGCCCCAGATATATAAAAAAAAACTATGATTATAGAGGGGGAGTCCCTAGGATTACAAGATTCTGTAGCTGTAAATATGGCAAAAGTGAGTTACTATGTAACGGGCTACAGTAACTTCATTTTATAAACAAATACAATATTTAACTTGGTTCCATAGTATTGTTCATAAAGTACTCAACTTACACAATACAACACAAACATACATATATATGCCAGTAAGACCTGGGGTCTTATAAATTTGGCAATTGTTAGAAGGAATAGAAGGATAGAATAGATTTTTGTTGGCACAGTGGATTGAGAAATTAGGTTTTGATTATCTCATTAAATCAACTTAAAACTCCTAATATTAAATAAATTCACAAAACTAAATTCAATTTAAGCCAATGAAAGTTTGTCTTGTTGATTTACTGTATTGGAGTAACAAAAATGGAAATTTTATTTTTATTCTGAATTTCTTATTTTTCTTCTGAAAAATCGTTGAGTTGTAATATTAGGCTTTTCTTGGGGAGAAACTGAACCCTTGCCAACCTGAATTGGCTAGTAATAAAAATATTTTTTCAACTTGTGAGCCATCTAAATTGTCAGCAAGTCGAAAATCCATGAGTCAAAATGGTTTGATAGTGAATGGCCAGCTCAAGGTTAAGAAAAAAAACCACCAGCCAAAAATCGCAAGACTTGGTATGTTCGCGTAATATTTTATATGTCCCGGCAATATCAACTCATTCAACGGGCACTCACTAAATTGGGGGAGACAGAAAGCTAAAACCGGTATTTTCGACATGAATACCAAATAATTTTAAGATCTTCGAAAAAAGTTGCTATTGACTGCAAAAACCAAAAAAATTCAAGGAATAATTAGGAATATGCAAAGAAATCCCAAAGGAATAAAAAATGCCAATTTAAAGTTAAGTACATACAAAATAATAAAGAACGAAATATTATTATTATTATTATAAATTTTATTAAATAGTAAATAAATTACATATTCAATAAGTGCTTAAACTAGAATTATCTTTCAGGACTATCTAACTAAAATGATAAATGCAATTTAATATGAATATTATTATTTTTTTTTTTGTTTTTACTAAAGTTTTCAAGTTTTAAATTTGTCATTATATTGTACACTAGATTTATATTATCGATATTGATGTTTTTTTAGAAGATAATGGAAGTTGTGGTTGGATAGTTTTGAGCAGGTTGATGAGACTACTGGGCAGGTAAGAAGATGAGTTATGGAAAGTGAGAGTGGAATTATTGTCTTCAAAAAGATGACAGATAGGAGGTAACTCTTCATTGAATATTTATTTCAGATTACAATTCGATAAACCCGATTAATTGTGAAATTATTTTCGGTCGCCAATGTATGTTGTATCAGCCAAAAAACCGAATATGTTAAGAAAATATATTCAAAAAATGACTTTCAATTTTCTATTTTTAAAAAAGATTTAAACTAGAATAATTTGACATTTCTCATGCTTTTCAGTTTAAAGTATCCTTCGTTCGTATTGGAAAACTCATTAAAAATTTAAGACAAATTTTAAAAGAAACCTTGGCCAAGCTCCTTTACTTTGAAACTCTGTGCATTTCTGTGAATTTCTACACCAAAGTCTGTCAAAGTTCATATAAAAAAAAAAAATAAAATGACGTAGAAATTCACACAAATGCACAGAGTTTTAAAGTAAAGGAACACTCGTCTTAATTCGAGTTGAATTAATGAATTTAATTATTTTACATCGATATTAAATAGGAATAGATTTACAGACAAATTCCCTTACAGTCCTTCGTCTATATTGAATAGGAACACATTCACTTTTTTTTTAATTCCTTCGTATAAATATCTTTTAACCCACCCTACAAATCAGAGTTACAAGGAGAGCCATACTAAAGCGCGATCTATGTATCTCTTATAACAAAATCTAAGAGATCTAATAGTAAAGTCATTCGCATATCGCATTCCAGAAAATCTCCCTCCTTTAATCCAAATACAAGAGCATTATGTCATGTTTTGTTTATCTTTCTCTCAAAATGCTTTTTTTTTATGTTGTTTTATGCTGCATTTCATTAAACGCAGTTTTCAAACCTTCTCCCTTGTGTGGATGCATTTATAAATGTATATTCATCTAACATCCAACTTCATTGTAATGATTGCATTGAAAAATGAAAACTATTGTTTTGATTCACAATTCCACGATCCGAAAGCGAGTTGAGTTTCCGAATACGCCAGTCAGTATCGTGCCGCAGTCCGACAGCGAAAGATCGTCCATAGTTGAGACGGTAAGTAATTTTTAAAAAGTGAATACAAAAAATAAAGAAAAAAATACAAGTGCTTGTTTGTGTTTATGTTTCCGTTCTCGATAAAATCTCACGTTCAACTAAAAAAGCGCCCCAGATTAAATGTGTATGAAGTTTTTTCAATAAAAAAAAGGATTATAAAAAATAATTAACTCTGCATATCTGAGATGGTTTTTCAATCATTTCGTCAATAAAATAAATAATTTTCTTGTTGAACATAAGTGGACGACTCCATTTTGTTTCTTCTCCCTTTTGGAGTTGTGCAGAATTTTCTTAAGAAAAGAAGAAGTCTATGGGATCGGGAGGAAAAATCTGTACATTCAGTCATCAGTGATCATCTAACAGTGGCAGATATAACATTTGGACATGGTAAGCTTTATATATACATTCATATATTTTTTGCTCTTATTTTTCTAAGTATGTACCTACTTTGTTTCCATGTTCTGTGATTGTGGTTCGTCAGAATAGAATATAAATAGAGTAGATTCCACCTGAACATAGGTGGGCTTTCCATTTTTGTTTGACCCTTTGAATATTTGCAGATTTTTGTTTATATTAAAGTTGCCTAAAGAGATCTTTAATCGGAATCAGATGACCTCATTTTATTCACAAATACTTAAAACTCAAGATCTTGCTTCTGCCTTAGCTCATTTCTTCTTCGAATATGTTCCTATTTTCGGTACTAAAAAGGTCAATAGGGAGTCTAAATTTGGAATGTTTAACTGATAAGAAAAAGAAAAAATCTTGTTTAAATGAATAATTCTAATCTCTATGTATTTAAATAAATATGTAAGTTTGATTATTGTTTCATGTTGCTGATATAGAATAATAATAATTGCAATTTATTAATTATTTTTTTCACGAGTTGCAACGACGATTGCTAGTGCTCGACATAGTGCTTACTAAGCAGAGCATGAAATGAGTTAACAAATAGTCATATATAAATGGATGTCTCGACTCTCAACTTATATATACATACATACACACATTGCACAGTTCAAGAAACTGATAAAGTATGAGTTTAATTTGCCTTTCTGTTGAGATAAGCGTTTTGCTATTCCATTATCCATTTTCAATTAATTGGTTTGTATCTCCCGCTCGACAATTTAGCAGTAGTTCGGTTCATTTGTTACTTAAGTTTTTTTTTACTGTCCTGTCCAGACAATTAAATTTCTTCTGTGGTTGTGTGATGTGTCTTATAAATCATTTTAACCATATGGAAGAGGCACTCCCCATTTTATCATCCATCTGTCGATCTACACTCTTTATTTATAGACCTCTTGCCGCATGGCTATGTGATTTTATTTGTTGCCTCTGAGTTTTGTTTTTTTTTTTAATTGTTTTGCATATGTACTTATTTCTTAAATTTACTTCTTTGCGTCTCATATTTGATCAAGTAATGAATTTCAATGTTATTTGAATAAGTATAATAACCACCGGGGGCCAGGGAATGAGTCTGTGGTAGAGTAGAGAGATATGACACCATCGAAATATTTGCCAAGCCCGCTGGTTTTAATAGAATTGTTTAAATATCAACTGTATCTATTTCTAGACTAGAAATGATTATATCTTAACAATATAATCTCAATAGCGGTTACAGCTCAATTAAATAGTTTAAAAATGACCTCAGTGAAAGGATTACGTCGTTTTTCTGGTGCTCATTTTTAATTAATACCTACTATCACAATAAACTCTGCTAATGATACCATGTGAACAGTTTGTTTAGACCTTGAAACTAATTTCTAAACGAGACATCACGGAACCGTCTCTTGTTGAATTTTATTGAACGAAGTAAGATAATATCCAATTTTAGAAAACACTAAACACTAGAGGTAAAATCCTGGATTGTAAAAAATTACCGTACTTTTTGGACTGTGCTAATCATATCTGAAATGTTGTTTGATCATATGTGTATAAAACTTTAAAATAATTTTAATATTGGGCTTGAATGATCAGTTTCAATGGATGCAATTATCATTGTAATCAAAAAACAATATTATTGAGAAAAGAAAGGAAAGTAAGAAATGGCAAAACTTTGAGAAAAAAAACAGCAAAAAGTTTCATTTATTGAGACGAAAAAAAAACATTTTTTCATTTTTATATACAACCGAAACGATTATTTGGTGTTCGATTAACTTGTTACTCGATTAACCGGTAAATTTTTTACTTAAAAATTTACATAATTGTCTGGATTTCACTCTATTATCCGTGATATTTATTGATTGACTCATTAAAAGTTTGGCTTTAAACAAAAGTGTCGTATCAACATTTGTATGAAATATTTAATATTTCTTTATTACTTAACTTTAGATTAATATCAAATGGCTCAATAAATTCAGCTCTTATATAACTTCTGAAACATTCTAGTATACGATTAGCTTAAAACTTTAATATGATAAACCGTTTTTATAGTATATGCTAATTTATAACAGTTTTTCGTTACTAAAAATATGGACAGTTCCAAGTTCTTCGCGCGGCTTAAAAAAAACTGGGTGTCCCCACCGGCAGGTTACCCTGGCTCTCCGGGGACACATGTCTGTATGTATAATCAGAACTATTATAATTTGGTAGGGGAACCTGGGCAAACTTGATCCCTTGGGCAACAATATGGCAATATTTTGTAGCCTCTGGTTTTAAACGTCAGACATCATTTTGTCACTCTCGGGAAACAAAGCTTACTTTGGGTGTGCAAGGAGTGTAAAATCTGTCAAATACTGTCAAAGATGTCAGTGTCTGTTAGATATCGTCTTGTTGAGTGGACGTATTTAATTTCATAAACTGCAAAAGAAAATGTCTTATAAATCTAAATTTGTTTCTTAAAAGTATCAAAAATCGTTCTGTTCTGTTTGGTAACGGGAAATTTCTTGCGAATTTGCACAAATTTTTACAAAATTTCTCAAATTGCTGTCAAAACCCATAGAAAAAAAACTCAGTTTTTGGGAAATTTGTTGAAAAAAAAGTTACCAAACAGGCAAAATAATTGTTTAGCAAGACCAATTCTAAGTCGGCAAATTGCTACTGAATATATGTGACTATGTACCATATAATTAAGAATATAAATTTGTGTTAAAAAAAAAATCTCAATAAAAACTACTGTCAGTGTCTGTCACTTGACGTTGGCTTGGAATTTAAAACTATTCATTCAGATTGTCACCGTTTTATTTAAATTTTTTTTAACTTTTTTAATTTTTCAAATAATTTTCACAATTTTTATTTTATAAGAATTTGCGACGCGTTTCGGAGTGTACCTCCATCTTCCCGCGAAATACTCAATTTGACAAGATGAAGTGATGTCAAAGCTTGTTTTGTTGTTGTCTATTTTTTTGTGTTTGTTGATGTGATTATGAAGTTTTGGACTATAACCTTCACAATAATATTAGTATGAAATCTAATGCAATAATTTAGAGCTGATCCCCTTATGACCAAGTCAACCCTATAGCCGAATCAAGTCTCCCTGAATATCGGACAGTTGATTACTTTGGATTCTTTTAGAAAAATGCCAAAAAATCGATTTTATCTTAAAATCTTTCACTTTTTGAGATTATTGAAATTTTTTATAAAGTGGGTTCCAAGTGTTTCCTGGTTCCCCTATGTCTTGAGTCAATTCCATTATACATTATTACTATTACACATTATAAATATTTGTGGTGTTTGGGAGAAACATGATAACTAAAAAATTATATATTTTGCATTTGAAGTTTTATTTGTGAATTTTGCCTCTGTGAAAAACTTATAAAAATAAATAATGAAATAATTTATTTATGTATATTGCGGTATGATTCAAGGAAAAACCTGCGATAATGTTTTTTTTTGCAACGAAAGTATGTTGCTATATTACTTTGGAAATAGAAGCAATCATTATTTAATTACTCAAAGTACAGTTAAATATTATAATCCTTATCTATCATTTTTTGGTGCATAAACATGTTCCTGTAAACTAAACCGAATATTGCAGACTTTTGTCGTTATTTGATTATGAATATAAAGACATTGTGGACTTGGTATTATTGCTTGTAAATCTTATGTTTTATCGGTCAAACCTAAATTTTAAAGGCATGGGATCAGCAATGTAACACTCCACGATATTTTTAATATTTAATTGAACCTTTCTAATAAGTTTAAGTTGATATTTGTGATTGTGATGTTACTTTTAAATAACTTTACCTACTAATTAGCATTTTTGGTCTCTTTCTCTTCGAACCGAAATGCCAAAAGGAAAAAGTGGCGAAACTTTTTTGATTCCAAAGTTTTTTTCCGTTGTATTATTTGTTAAACGTCAATATTGCAAAATAACTGGTAACAAATAAACATCTTTATCCAAAAAAAAAAGATATTTCTCGATTTTGACGTTTGCCTGCTTCTGGTTTTGATTTTTTCTTCAAAGTGATGTTGAATTCCGCGGGTTCAACGCACATCTGAAAATTCAGATATCTGAATTTTTCAAGCTTCCGATTGGTCAGCAGTCAGATGACTTTAAAAGTCATCTAACTTTTTATGACAGCTGCCTAATCAGAAGCCAGAAAAATTCAGAAATCTGAATTTTCAGATGTGCGTTGAACCCCCGGATTGATGTTCCCTTCTGTTCAGAAGAAGAATTGTCGTCTTGTGCGAAATGATTGCTTTCAGAAGCATTCGAGTTATTTCCGGACGTTTAAACGAAAACGCTTAGAATAGAACATATTCAAACTTTCTATTCTTACTAATCTTATTATTCTCAACTGATGAAATATTGACTAAAAAAAGAGATGTATTAATCGATTTCAAGCAATTTTGATTATGATTTAAGTCTCTTAAAACAATTCTAATAATCTCAAGTTCAGGAAAATGTGATCTCAGCAATTTAATATATGTACACCTGTGGCTACTGAATTGTCATGTGATAAGAAATCTGTCAAATTACATGAAAATAGCATGAAGTTATCTGCGCTCAGCGTTTAAAGGCTCCCCCAAACCAACGCTAAACTGTCGCGGCGACGACAAAAAACTATAATAACGACACGTGGTTGTCAATGAAAACAACACGTTGTTTTTTACCACTCAGACTCTGCTCTGAACTAAAAAAGAGAAACGTTCAGAAATCTCTGAAACCTTATTTTCCTGAATTTGCTTTATTAAATTTGCCGGCTTCTTATGTGTTTGAAAAGAATCATACGCCTTATTTTAATTATTTCTTTGTCAAAAAGTCATTTGGGTTAGTTGGTTAATGTATTCCAAAATCCATTAGACATTTAGATTCGAATCAGACATAACCTACAATTAGTTAGGTTTTATAAGCATCGATCAATATCAAATGTGTGTGTCAGTTAAATCCAAACATGTGTCTATCTTAAGACGTTCGAATAAGTGTGACTGATTATATTTTCAAAACTGTGAGTACTTACATGCGTAAAAAGAATAAACACAATTCAATGAACTCACAATAATTATCGCATCTTAATTAAAAAAATGTAGGTAATGTATTTATATAATATACAATTTGTGTACGTACAATGTACATATATACAAAAAATAATGTTTCGCCTTATTATTTCAATTCTCCCGTCCAAGATATTCTTAATCAGAATATTTCTGTTATGAAATCACGATAGAAGCCAATGTTTAAATTTAATCTATTTGCCGCATCCGTATCTCTTTTCACAGTTTCAATAATTGTATGTATGTATTTCTCAAGAAGACTCCTATTCATAACTTTTTGTTTGCGATAAGGCTTCATACAATTAAACAAAAAGAAATAAAAGTCGCATCCCAACACATTTGAATAAACGTAAGACGATTCGTATCATGATCATCGTCGTCATCATGTAGCAGGGTAATAATATTGAAAGCCAGTAGAAAAAAAAAAAAGAAAATAAAGGAAGGAAAGAAGAAGAATTGAGTCCAAATGTCGCGGCTGATAACTCAAGTATCCCATTTAACTATGAAACTAAGAAAGAGCGACAGAGAACAAGACCCAAGTCTTGAAACTTTTTGTTTTCATTATTTTATGTCGGTTTAGCTTTAAATTTCTGAAACTAGTGCTTTAGTTTAAGATTGAATTTCGCTTAGAGTTGCTGTGAAGCAGCTAGGAGTTAAAAAAAAGAAAGGTTTGAATCACAATCACAGGAAGGACAAAAATAAAAGAGTTGGTTTCATATTTTATTGTTTTTTTTGTCATTTCAGTGTTTTTATTAAATGCTGAATCAAAGCTAATAAGCGAAAGGTCATCTGAAAGTCTATTATCCTTCACGTTATAGTGAGTTCTGGTTTTTTTTTTTTTATTTTTAGTTTTACTCTTATTTTTTTTTCATTTTTCTAGACACTTGTGAAGGATTAATAGTCAAAACAAGGAGTTAACAACAACAAATAACTCATAGAAGAAAATAGATAACAAACCGGAAGCAGCACATTCATTATGGTTTGGCATCAAATGTGCCAACAAAGCCCGAGTCATAGACCGCTGATAGCTGTTATCGCATTAGCCGTGCTATGTGCGGCAGTTTTAAATGGGGCTGCTGGCCAACAGCATGGACGACGTGATCGTACTCGCGATAAACCACTACGGAAGCAATTCACCAAAGAGCAGTCATGTGAGAAGGGGTCATGTTATCCGGCAACGGGTAATCTTCTAATTGGACGTGAGAATCGCTTGGAGGCGTCATCTACTTGCGGTTTAAAAGGACCCGAACGATTTTGCATTGTATCGCATTTGGAGGAAAAGAAGTGTTTCTTATGTGACACTCGTCAAGAAACCGAAGAAGATCCATTGAAGAATCATCGAATTGCACAGATTGTTTATACCACGAAGAGAGGAACACGCACTCCCACCTGGTGGCAATCGGAGAATGGCAAAGAGAACGTAACCATACAATTGGATATGGAAGCTGAATTTCATTTCACTCATTTGATCATTGTATTTGCTACGTTTCGACCAGCTGCAATGCTGATTGAGAGATCTTATGATTTTGGAAAGACCTGGCATGTCTATCGTTACTTTGCCCATTATTGTCATGATGCTTTCCCAGGAGTGCCGACAATTTTGAGAAATATAACGGATGTAGTTTGTGACAGCCGATATTCGAGTGTAGAACCTTCAAAGAATGGAGAAGTTATCTTTAGAGTTTTGCCACCGAACATGAAGGTAGAGAATCCTTATGCTCCGCATGTCCAGAACATGCTTAAGATGACGAATTTGCGAATTAATTTCACAAGGTTGCACAACTTGGGAGACACATTGCTGGATGACCGTCAAGAAATTCAAGAGAAGTACTACTATGGTATCACCAACATGGTTGTTAGAGGATCATGTTCATGTTATGGACACGCTTCACGTTGTTTGCCACTCGAAGGGACAATGGACACTGAAGTTGACATGGTGCATGGGCGTTGCGAGTGCACGCACAACACTAAAGGCCTCAATTGCGAAACTTGTGAAGATTTCTACAATGATCTACCATGGAATCCTGCATTTGGCAAGCAATCTAATGCCTGTAAGCGCTGTGAGTGCAATAACCATGCGTCAAGCTGTCACTTCGACGAAGCTGTATACGAACGTTCGGGTAAGATAAGCGGTGGTGTTTGCGACAATTGCCAACACAATACTCAAGGACAACACTGCGAGGAGTGTATGACATTCTTTTTCCGCGATCCGCGTGAAGACATCCAGAGCCCATATGTATGTAAGCCTTGTGATTGTGATCCGATTGGAGCACTCGACGAGGGTATCTGTGATTCAGTGAACGATCCAGAAAACGGAATCGAGGCAGGTGCTTGCCATTGCAAAGTTAATGTAAAGGGACGTCGTTGTGACATGTGTAAGGATGGATACTGGAATTTGACGCCAGAAAATCCAGAGGGATGTCAGGCCTGTACTTGTAATACTATGGGAACAGTAGACAATTCCGGATGTAATATGTATACAGGAGAATGTACATGTAAGCGTTTGGTAACTGGCAAGGACTGTAACCAATGCGCACCTGAGACTTTCGGTCTTTCAGCGGCTGAAGATGGATGCACACCGTGCGCATGTCACCCTGGTGGTTCGTATAATAATTTCTGTGATGTCATAAGTGGTCAGTGCCAATGTCGTCCCCATATGACTGGACGGACCTGTAGTACTCCAAAACAAAACTACTTCATTCCGCAATTGCACATAGTCTACGATGCCGAGATCACAGACGAATGCATAACCTACTCAAACAATGGAAACTGCACCAGAGTCGCTTATCAAAATCCAGGAGGAGATCGTCAACCTGATTTTACAGGCACCGGTTTTGAACGAGTACCGGAAAACTCACAAATAACATTCACGGTTGACAATGTGCCCAATACCATGCCATACGATATTGTAATTCGATACCACAGCACAACTAGAGGAGATTGGGAGGACGCTTATATAACGCTTGTTCGTCCAGATGAGATCGATATTAACGGAGCATGTGCTGAGGAAGATGTTACATCAATATATGAAACTCGAGTGCCTTTTAGTTTGCCAGAAAATCAGCGCGATGTTGTAGCACTTAAAGGCGTGTGTCTGGAAGCAGCAAAAGTTTATAAATTTAAGATTCGTTTTGAGCACCATCGCCGCAACGAAGACAATCCAGCTGCTCAGATATTAATAGATTCACTTACACTTGTTCCACGTCTTGAGAAGACGCAGGTTTTCAATGGGTCGCGTATTGCAGAAAGTCGCCTCAGGGAATACAATAACCTCGGATGCAACCAATCTTATTACAATCTCCACTATAATACATTGGCTAGAGAACGTTGTAAAGAACTTCTCGACATTGCCAGTATTTCTATCTATGACGGTGCAGCAATGTGTAATTGTAATCCGACAGGATCTTTCTCTAAACAGTGTGATCAAAATGGAGGTTATTGTCAGTGTAAAGCGAATATCATCGGTCGTCAATGTGACCAGTGCGCTCCAGGAACTTATGGCTTTGGACCAGAAGGTTGCAAAGCCTGCGATTGTAATAGCATAGGATCGAAGGATAATAATTGTGACCAGATCACCGGACAGTGTATTTGTCATCCAAACACCTATGGTCGTGAGTGTAACCAGTGCCAGCCGGGATATTGGAATTTCCCTCACTGCCAATCCTGTGAGTGTAATGGCCATGCACAGCTTTGTGATGCCGCCACTGGCCAGTGTTTAAGTTGTATGGATTCCACTACTGGGTACCATTGTGATGCATGCTTGGATGGTTACTACGGTAATCCATTCTTAGGCAGTGATATCGGTTGCAGGCCGTGTCGATGCCCCGATACCATGGCCAGTGGAAACTCTCATGCTTCATCTTGTGATTTAGATCCAAGGAATAATAACATGATGTGTCGTTGTCAAGAGGGCTACGATGGAGCCAGATGTGAAATATGTGCCGATAATTACTTTGGAAATCCAGAATCCCCAGGTGGGGTTTGTGTTCAATGTGATTGTAGCAAAAATACGGACCTTTATAATACCGGCAACTGCGATAGGAATACAGGAGAGTGTCTTAAGTGTCTGTATGAAACGACCGGACCTCACTGTGAGATATGTCGTGATGGTTATTTTGGTGATGCCTTACGACAGAGGTGTACCCAGTGCGATTGTGACATTTTAGGCACAAATGGAACCATTCAACATTGCGATAGATTCTCGGGTCAATGTCCTTGCTTGAAAAATGTACGTGGTATTCGATGTGACGAGTGCATGGACAATCACTGGAAGATAGCATCGGGAGAGGGCTGCGAGCAATGCGCATGTGATCCAATTGGCTCTGAATTGGAGCAATGTAATAAATATGATGGGCAGTGCAGGTGTAAACCAGGATTTGGTGGAAGACAGTGTAACCAGTGTCAGGCAACATACTACGGAGACCCGAATATTGAATGTAAGCCATGTGAGTGTAATCCCTATGGAGCAGCAGACCATCAATGTGACCGAGAGTCGGGTAAATGTATTTGTCGCGAAGGAATTGGTGGCAAGAAATGTGATGAATGTGCCCGAGGTTATTTGGGACAGTTCCCATCCTGCTCACCGTGTGGAGAGTGTTTCAATAACTGGGACCTAATTTTGACTGGACTGGATGAGGCAACGAATGCAACGATCGAACGGGCTAAGCAAATCAAATTGATTGGAGCCACAGGAGCATATACATCCGACTTCAATGCTTTAGATCAAAAGTTACAGAGAATTCGAGACTTACTTTTGAATACTACAATCAGTTTGCAGGACATTGATGGATTGGACAAAGAAACTTTGGAACTGAAGAAAAAACTTCAAGATTCACATGAGAAACTCATCGACACCGAAAGTAATCTTGAAAAGATCTACTCAGACTTGTCTTTGTCTTCAGTGCAATTGGAATCCTTGCAAAATCAGAGTGCATTAGTAAAAAAACTATCTAAGGAGCTGAAAGAAAACGGAATACAACTGCAAGAATCAAATATCGAAGGAGCATTGAATCTTACAAAGAATGCATACGACAGGGTCCTGGGATTATCAAAGGTGAAAGATGAAGTACTGGAATTGAGTGCAAATATTTCAAGAAACAGTAAGCGTGTTGAGACCCTAGCAAATAAAATGAACGATGACTCAATTTCGGTAGCAGTAAATGATAAAATGTTGAGTGATTATCGATCCCAGCTGATGAACTTATCCGCCGCTATTCCGGATCTTAATAACGATATGTGTGACAAGCGGGGCGATCCCTGTGACAATTTGTGTGGTGGAGCTGGTTGTGGATCTTGTGGAGGTTTGTCCTGTGAAGCTGGAGCTCTTACTCGTGCTGAAAAAGCACTCAAAGTGTCCAGAGACACTGAACAGGCAATTAAAATGAAGAAAGAAGAAGCCGATCAGATGATTCGTTCATTGTTTCAAGCTAAGGTAAATGCTTCGGAGGCATATACGAAGGCTAAGGGAGCCTATGGTGATGCTGAACGTTATTTGAACAACACGAACCAAAATATTGAAGCTGGAAATTATGTAATACAGAAGCTTGATGATTACATTAAAAATAACACTGTTTTTCCAAAAGAAAGCAAGCAATTTGCTGAGAATACCCTGAATTTAGACTTGAAATTGGATCCCGAAGAGATTCAGAAATTAGGTGGACAGATCAATGATGCTGTTGCTTCATTGAATAATGTGGAATCAATTATCCTTAGCACTACGTCTGATCTGATGAAAGTGAATGAATTACAACAAATAGCAAATGCTACCAAAACAAAGGCAACAGAGATTCTTGATACCGCCAACGCTGTTGTTAAAAATTTAGATGATGCTGATGAGTCGCAGCAAAAAGCCCAAGAAGCCATTGCCAAAGCCAACTCAAATATCGAACTTGCAGCCAATGATTTGAACGAAATCGACGAGGAGACAAAGGAAGCTGAAGCTCCAGCAAACAGTACCGCTCAACAGGTGGAAGAGCTGGCAAAGAAAGTTAGTCGTCTTCAAAAGAATATCGTTCGCAACGAAATCGACGCCAAGGAAATCAAGAAGGAAGCTTACAAAGTGAAGGAGTCAGCAGATAGTTCTTTGACACAAGCTAAGGATCTGCGATCCTCTGCACAGACTGCAAACCGAACCTTAACCGATCGTGCTGTTCGGTCAGAGAATGCACGCGAAAGAGCCAAAAATCTTTTACAACGTGCGTCCAAATTGACAGTCGATACTAATGAAAAGTTACAAGAGTTACGTCGAATGCAAGACACATATTATCTCAAGGATGAACAGCTTGAAAAGCTCAAGAGCCTAATAAAGCCTCTCAACGATGAAATGGCAATCTATTTGTCAAATATCCAACAACAAGCCGATCGGTATAGGTTATGTACCAGTTAAACATCTATGTTAAGTTTCTAAAATTTTCCACTTCGTTACCAGTTACTTAAAAAATAAAAACAATAATTGTTTGTTAAGTCGAGATATATAAAAATTTAGTTTATATGCAACACTTGTAAATATGAACATAATACCTTCTTTTTTTTACATAGAATTAGTGAAAATAATAAAATGCAATAGCCGCCATTATTAATTTTAACCGAACGAAACAATTTAAAAAAATAAATAATAAATAAAAACAGGCAAGCAAAAAAACAATGTCTGAATCTATGTTAATTTATGATTAAAAAAATGTAAGTGCCTTTAAAATATAATGTCTTCAGAATAATGTTTAGTATTATGTAGAAGTTTTCATATATATGAAATAAAACAGCCATAGAAGATACCCACACAAACACACAGTTTCTATATAAAATAATTTATAGTTTTTTTTTTTTCTTCATTCTAAAAAGTAAAACCACCGCTTTGAGAATGATTTTTAATATTTTGTGAAAATGCATGCGAAATAAATATTATGCCTTAAAATATTTCTTTTTTTTTCTGTCAATAGAATGCAATAAATAAATAAAATCTTTTGCCATTTTGTGTTAAACTGAAGACTTTATTTTTACTATTTTTGGGAATTTCAGAATGTCTACCTACCAGTATTAAAAAAAATCTTATTGTACCGAAAGAGTCAACTTTTGCAGAAAGCAAATAGTTTGGGAAAGGTATTAGACCAAAAAAGTGTGCTGTATTTAGAATGTATTTGGAAGTACGCCTTTATCATCAAGATTTTACAAATTATAAAATTGTTGAGTTTCGTACAATACTCTATCCAAAGGGGTGCAAGGTTTTTGTAGGAATATTTATTCGAACACAAATTATTTGGAATATGGTTTTACCTTTTTGACTGACAAAACATGTAAAGTAATAAGAAGTAATTTATTGCTGTTCGTAATAGATTTTAAGACATGTCTAAAGATAAAATTGAAAAATAAGAATGTTGATACAAATTTGGGTTGAATTCTTTTGTTATCACTAATTTTAAAATAATTCTTTTCAAGTCCTCAGTTCCGAATAAATCATGGATTCCAATAAATCAAACAACTTAAATGAAAAATCCGAATTGAAAACTTTCATGGCCAAAATACGTTCAGGAAATCTCGTTAGACTAATCGAATCTAATCAAATACAATTCGAAGAAAAATGTAACTACTTAACACAAAAGCTTAAAAAATCCGAAGAAGAAATACGCCGGAAACTATTAATTTTGCAACAAAATTCTCATCTAATAGACAAATTTCAAATGCAGTAAGTTTGAACAAAACAAATTTAGAAAATACGAAACATTTGGATCAAGAGCCGACATCAAATATTGAGAGTACAATATGTACAACGAAAATATGAGTACGAGGGTTTAAATGCCCATGTGTCGTGATATTTTATCTCCAAGTTCTATTTTTCGGATTGTACCTATGAACTGTCGCGCTCATAGTCCCAAAACTTGCTGTCGACTCTTAAATTTATTTATTTGTTCATGTTTTCTAGGCTTCAAGAACTTTCTGATCAAAATACTGAATTACTTAGTCAGCAGCAAGTAATTAAGGAAGAAAATGAAAATTTAAATGTTCAATTACAATGTTCGGAAGCTAAATTTGCCCAATTGGATATTCTATATGATCAACAAATTTCTAATTTATCTGAAAGAAATAACGAGTTAGAACAACAAGTGAATAAATTAGAGTGTACTCAAGAACAATACATTGGTCAGGTAAAGAATTTTTTTGTTTTAATTTTCAGAAACAGCTGTTGAATTCACTTTCCTATAGTTTGACAAGACTCAAAAAGATTTCAATGATATGCTTACAAAAGCTGAACAACGTAATGTCGATCTTCTGAACGAATTGAACAATTTAGAATTACAAAAGAATACAGAAAATGAAGAACTCAAAAATAAGTTCTCTGAGTTGAATGCAAGTTAAATTAAACATTAGATTTATAATTAGTAATTTTTTTTTTAAAACCTAGAATATTTTGAATCAGAAGACGATAGATTACGAAGAAAGAATTCAAGATTTGCAATCTAGTCTTTCAATGGCATTAGATGGAAATAAAGAAATATACGACTTGGAGGTAAAATGTTATTATAAAGAAAGTGAATCTAGACATGCCAATTTATAAAAGTAGTGTTTATGCGACCCCGGTCAGTGGTCTCACTTTGGACACACACAGTTTTTTTTTTCAAGTCGAGCAAAGCGCCTTAATGCATGCACACTTTTAATAGAGAAAAACTGTATAAATTGGCATTCCTTTAGTCTCATCCGTTTGTATAAATTATTTGTGAAAAACTTATGATTTTACTTTTTTAGGATCAAATTGAGAAATTAAAAAATGAACGAAAGGCAGAACAAAAGGCATTCGATATTGAAAAATCTCAAGCAATTACTGCAAATGACGAATTAAAGGTAAGTTATAAGTCAATTAAAAGTTCATCTTCGTTATATTGGTGAGTTAGGAGTTTAAATTTATTTTGCCCTAAATAAAATTATTGAGTTTTACATTGGTTAATTCATTTTTGTGTAATTCAGTGTGATTACTCGTCCCTTCGTCAACTTTCAGAAGAGAAATATGAGCCTATTCTTACTCGCTTTAAACACAATTTTAGTATCCCTAATAATTTAATCAAATCAAAAATAAGATTTGCTCATGGATGCTGAAAATTGTATTCCAAAATGGCGAGTAACTTTTGAAGACGTTGAGGGTTTCGTACAAAATTTTCTGGCCCTCTTCACCTTTCACCCATTTCGACCATTTAAAAGCGTCAATTTTCGAATAGGAAATGTCGGAGTATTTTTGTGGACCTCCGAAATAATGCACTTTTTAGCTATCGTTTCTCCATAACTAAGATTTTGGAAACCCATCGTACGCACGTTTGATTGAAAGGAAAGTCATTTCATTATAAATGTCATTTTATTATCCTTTCAAAGTAGTTTTTGAATTAAAAAGTGATAAATTCGATAAGTATTCGGCCGTTACTCACTCTTCATATTGTGCAAACTTTGCTGATTGATTTCACTTAAGTTTTACATTTTCTAAGATTTGCACTTAGGGGGTTAGGATGGGATAATCCCTACGATCTTCCACCTTACCACCATAGACTTAAACTAATTGATATGCCGAGTCTTGAGAGCAGACGTTCTTATTTATGTTTTGTCTTCATTTTTAAATTAATAAATGGAAATATAGACTCTTTGCACCTTCTGTCTCGTATAAACTTTAATGTTCCCCAAAGAACCCTGAGGAATTTGACCGATGCATACATATCTCAAACTATCGGACCAACTATGAAAAATTTTCTCCTTTGAATAGAATGTTTAAATTATTTAATTATTTCAATGATAAATATATCAATTTGTTTGATCAAAGAATAAATTTATCGAGTAAATTCAAGTTAACTTTTTTTGCCAACTATTCATAATCTGTATATATAAACTCTTTGTAAATTCTTTGTAAAGCTAGTACTTAGCTGAGTTAAATAAATAATAACATTTAAAAAGTAATTACAAGCTGTGATTGGACGTATGAGCTTTTGCGCAATAGTAGTCCCGCCTTTTTGAACCAAAGTAGACAGATATGTTCTTATTCAAAACAACCGACAGGTTTCATGTTTTATACCCCGCCCAGCGAAGTTTGTCGTTAGTGCTTTCATCTTTATGAAGCATTTTGCTTAACTCACGAAAACAAAATTTAAAAAGTCGTTTTTGTTAGCCCAATTTACTTTAGACGTTATATACCTGATAAACAATTTATTCAATATTCTACTTTAGATTTAGAAGTCACAAAACTGACAGATAAAATATAAGTTTTGTATTTTTTTGAAAGCTAAAATGTTCAGAAAAATGAGATTTTGGAGACGTCAGTAATCTCAGTTACATAAACAGGATTCCATACAAAATCTCAGGTTTGCTTGCTCAATTTTTGACGGTGCAAAAACTGTGGGATCTCATTTTCCTGGCATGTCAAAAATCTGGCATTTGCAGTCTTTACTTCAATCTAGGGAAATTTTATTTTGCTATTTTTTCATATGTTTTGTAATTTTGACGTGAAATTTTAATACCTAAAATTAATTAAAATGTATGTACATATTTACTATTTAGGTGGTCGTCGAAGAGTTAAAAAGGAAACTATGTACAAAGGAAAAAGAAGTAGAAGAAGTTTATTTAAAATGTAAACAAATTACTCGTTCGGGTGTTTTAACACCAACTGGACCAGTCTCGGTTTGTATAGCCTAAAAATGTTTTTTTTTCTGATCTAATAACATATTATTCAATCTAGATTCATTCAGCCAATTTTTCAAATAGAAAACATGCAAGCCCCGATGATCCTACACCATTAGATGACTCGACGGATTCTGATGGATCATCTGTTTCAATTTATAAATGCAACAAATTTCGACGTGTTTCAACAGATCAAGATGAAAAATCGGAAAATAAGCAACATTTTGAAGAAAAGAAAAAACAATTTAGAGCTCCGTCTTTCGGTTACAAGAAGAAGGTGCCAAAAACATTTGATCATATTGTAAGTAAAGCAATATTAAAGTGTTACCATTTAAAACTTGTTTGTATTTTTAGGAAATACCAGAATCTCCAATTGTGAGTTCGTCAGCCTTTGGAAACAACGACCATAAGTTTTAAAATATAATTGTATATTAAAAAAAAATATTTGTTTCATTAAATAAACATAAATTATTATAACCTATGAATTATATTATTCAGGCCTAGTTTTTAGTGCGAGATCTTCCAACACGAGTTTTTCAATCCCTTTTCACGCGAGGAAACTGAGATTTCAGCAACTTTCCGTTTTTAAATGAGAAGGGCACCGAAAACCCGCGGTTGCAGGGTATAATTGTGAGGAGGTTTGTGAGTCGGTAGAAAATTTTCAGTGGATTGTGTAGTGTGTAGGTTATAAAAAACGGAACTACCCATTGTAACGTTTAGAGAACGTTTCACCCTTGCAACCGAAAGGAAACCAGAAGAACAAGGAAGCTTTAAGGTTCCCCCACACCAACGCGAATTTTCGGTGGCGACGACGAAAACAATAATAACGTGTTGTTTTCATTGAAACCACGTGTTGTTATTGTTGTTTTCATCATCGTCAATGAAAATTCGCGTTGGTGTAGGGGAACCTTAAAGCTTCCTTGTTCTTCTGTTCTTTAAAATCGCTGTCGCCTGAAAGTAGTCAAAGATGAAAACAAAACATTTCTCTACAACCGCTTGTATCGAACACCGGCCACCGCATTAAAACTGGAGTAAACTATTCAATTAATTTTCATTAACTAAAAAGTAAAAACCAATGCTTTCATAAGTTTAAAAACAAGATAGAATTTTATGAAAAAAAAAGTTTAATTTAAATAATAATTTTTCCTAAATATTTTAAAATTATATAAAAAATAATAAAATATTATAATATATATAAAAATAAATTAATGAAATAGAAAATAAATTATAATTAATAAATACATTATTATAATCAGTTTATGTTTGACATTTAAAAAAAAACTCAAAAAATAAAAAGAAATCATAAGATTCCCTCAGAAAAATGTATCAATTTTGACTAGTTCAAATATTGCTGAAGAAAAGATTTGATTTTTTGAATTTTTTGCGAGGCCTCTCAAACATAAACTGATTGTTGGCCGGTAAATAAACTATGTATTTATAAACAGAAAATATAGTTAAGAAATTTATTTAAAAAAAATATAAAAAAATAACTAAATAAACATACAATTCTCGAAATTTTCATCCATTACCACAGGATCACCGGAATCATCGGCCGTTTTACATTTAATTGACTTTTCCTAAACAGGAAAGAACAAAATTAATATTTTATTTATTTTTATAAACAACATCTACTCACAATCACAACATTAGAATTCTTAATCCTCTCAATTGTTTCATCAAAAGCTTCAGAAACATATTTCATCCATATTTTCCTTCCCAACTAAAACAAAATTTATAAAATAACATTAATTAAATATTAAATAAAAATTTTTCTTACATTTTCAAACCCTTTAATAACTAACTTCCTCAAATTTTTCCTCCAATCATTCATTTTTCTTCTTTCTTCTACAAAATTTTTTTCAGAATGATTTTATTTCTGAAAATTCCGAGCTTATATAGAAAATTTTATTTTCAAAGCCTACTACGTATTTTTATTATTATTGAACAAAAATACAGTGGAACATGTCATTTATTTCATAAAAATAATTTATTCATGTAAAACTGTCACATTATCACATGGCTGGTTGCGACTCAAGACGTAACAAAGTATATTTTCTGTATTATGGATATTGGTGCCTGGATTCAGTTCCTATGCATGGGGAAATGATCCGGAGCGTTTTTTTTTATGAAAATTGAAGTTTTGTCTATTGTGGACAATTCAAGGATCCAAGCACACCAAAATGAAGGTCCCGAGATGGCACCCTGATTCACTAAAAAAAAGTGCAACAAAGTGCTGGAATTGCACTGAATAGCATTTTTATTCACAAAATTAAGGTTTTGTGCATTGTGGGAAATCGTAGGATCCTAAGGGACCAATATGCATATCGAAATAAAGGTCTGAAGTATGACCACCAGGTGCACAAAGAAAAGTGCAACAAAGTGCATAGAGTTGCACTGCAGAGCGTTTTTATTAAAAAATTAGGGTCTTTTGGATTGTGGACAATCCGAGGATCCTAGAAGACCAATATGCATACCGAAATGAAGGTCCCAAGTATGACCACCAGGTGCACAAAGAAAAGTGCAACAAAGTGCATAGAATTGCACTGCAGAGCGTTTTTATTCAAAAATTAGGGTTTTGTGGATTGTGGACAGTCGCAGGATTCAAGCGTACCTATATGCATATCGAAATAAAGGTCTCAAGTATGACCATCAGGTGCACAAAGAAAAGTGCAACAAAGTGCATAGAATTGCACTGCAGAGCGTTTTTATTAAAAAATTAGGGTTTTGTGGATTGTGGAAAATCGCAGGATCCTAGCGTACCAATATGCATATCAAAATAAAGGTCTCAAGTATGACCATCAGGTGCACAAAGAAAAGTGCAACAAAGTGCATAGATTTGCACTGCAGAGCGTTTTTATTCAAAAATTAGAGTTTTGTGGATTGTGGACAGTCGCAGGATTCAAGCGTACCTATATGCATATCGAAATAAAGGTCTCAAGTATGACCATCAGGTGCACAAAGAAAAGTGCAACAAAGTGCATAGAATTGCACTGCAGAGCGTTTTTATTCAAAAATTAAGGTTTTGTGGATTGTGGACAATTGCAGGATCCTAGCGTACGTATATGCATATCGAAATAAAGGTCTCAAGTATGACCACCAGGTGCACAAAGAAAAGTGCAACAAAGTGCATAGAATTGCACTGCAGAGCGTTTTTATTAAAAAATTAGGGTCTTTTGGATTGTGGACAATCCGAGGATCCTAGAAGACCAATATGCATACCGAAATGAAGGTCCCAAGTATGACCACCAGGTGCACAAAGAAAAGTGCAACAAAGTGCATAGAATTGCACTGCAGAGCGTTTTTATTCAAAATTACGGTTTTGTGGATTGTGGACAGTCGCAGGATTCAAGCGTACCTATATGCATATCGAAATAAAGGTCTCAAGTATGACCATCAGGTGCACAAAGAAAAGTGCAACAAAGTGCATAGAATTGCACTGCAGAGCGTTTTTATTAAAAAATTATGGTTTTGTGGATTGTGGAAAATCGCAGGATCCTAGCGTACCAATATGTATATCAAAATAAAGGTCTCAAGTATGACCATCAGGTGCACAAAGAAAAGTGCAACAAAGTGCATAGAATTGCACTGCAGAGCGTTTTTATTAAAAAATTAGGGTTTTGTGGATTGTGGACAATCGCAGGTTCCTAGCGTTCCTATATGCATATCGAAATAAAGGTCTCAAGTATGACCACCAGGTGCACAAAGAAAAGTGCATAGAATTGCACTGCAGAGCGTTTTTATTCAAAAATTAAGGTTTTGTGGATTGTGGACAATTGCAGGATCCTAGCGTACCTATATGCATATCGAAATAAAGGTCTCAAGTATGACCACCAGGTGCACAAAAAAAAGTGCAACAAAGTGCATAGAATTGCACTGCAGAGCGTTTTTATTCAAAAATTAAGGTTTTGTGGATTGTGGACAATCCGAGGATCCTAGCGTACCAACATGCATATCGAAATAAAGGTCTCAAGTATAACCACCAGGTGCACAAAGAAAAGTGCAACAAAGTGCATAGAATTGCACTGCAGAGCGTTTTTATTCAAAAATTAAGATTTTGTGGATTGTGGACAGTCAGAGGATCCTTGCGTACCAATATGCATATCGAAATAAAGGTCTCAAGTATGACCACAAGGTGCACAAAGAAAAGTGCAACAAAGTGCATAGAATTGCACTGCAGAGCGTTTTTATTCAAAAATTAAGGTTTTGTGGATTGTGGACTGTCGGGGGATCCTAGCGTACCAATATGCATATCGAAATAAAGGTCTCAAGTATGACCATCAGGCGCACAAAGAAAAGTGCAACAAAATGCATAGAATTGCACTGCAGAGCGTTTTTATTCAAAAATTAGGGTTTTGTGGATTGTGGACAATCGCAGGATCCTAGCGTACCAATATGCATATCGAAATAAAGGTCTCAAGTATGACCACCAGGTGCACAAAGAAAAGTGCAACAAATTGCATAGAATTGCACTGCAGAGCGTTTTTATTCAAAAATTAAGGTTTTGTGGATTGTGGACTGTCGGAGGATCCTTGCGTACCAATATGCATATCGAAATAAAGGTCTCAAGTATGACCATCAGGTGCACAAAGAAAAGTGCAACAAAGTGCATAGAATTGCACTGCAGAGCGATTTTATTCAAAAATTAGGGTTTTGTGGATTGTGGACAATAGCAGGATCCTAGCGTACCAATATGCATATCGAAATAAAGGTCTCAAGTATGACCATCAGGGGCACAAAGAAAAGTGCAACAAAGTGCATAGAATTGCACTGCAGAGCGTTTTTATTCAAAAATTAAGGTTTTGTGGATTGTGGACAATCGCAGGATCCTAGCGTACCTATATGCATATCGAAATAAAGGTCTCAAGTATGACCACCAGGTGCACAAAAAAAAGTGCAACAAAGTGCATAGAATTGCACTGCAGAGCGTTTTTATTAAAAAAATAGGGTTTTGTGGATTGTGGGCAATCGCAGGATCCTAGCGTACCAATATGCATATCGAAATAAAGGTCTCAAGTATGACCGTCAGGTGCACAAAGAAAAGTGCAACAAAGTGCATAGAATTGCACTGCAGAGCGTTTTTATTAAAAAATAAGGGTTTTGTGGATTGTGGACAGTCGCAGGATCCTAGCGTACCAATATGCATATCGAAATAAAGGTCTCAAGTATGACCATCAGGTGCACAAAGAAAAGTGCAACAAAGTGCATAGAATTGCACTGCAGAGCGTTTTTATTCAAAATTACGGTTTTGTGGATTGTGGACAGTCGGAGGATCCTTGCGTTCCAATATGCATATCGAAATAAAGGTCTCAAGTATGACCACAAGGTGCACACAAAAAAGTGCAACAAAGTGCATAGAATTGCACTGCAGAGCGTTTTTAATTCAAAAATTAAGGTTTTGTGGATTGTGGACAGTCGGAGAATCCTTGCGTACCAATATGCATATCTAAATAAAGGTCTCAAGTATGACCACAAGGTGCACAAAGAAAAGTGCAACAAAGTGCATAGAATTGCACTGCAGAGCGTTTTTATTCAAAAATTAGGGTTTTGTGGATTGTGGACAATCCGAGGATCATAGCATACCAATATGCATATCGAAATAAAGGTCTCAAGTATGACCACAAGGTGCACAAAAAAAGTGCAACAAAGTGCATAGAATTGCACTGCAGAGCTTTTTTATTCAAAAATTAAGGTTTTGTGGATTGTGGAGAGTCGGAGGATCCTTGCGTACCAATATGCATATCGAAATAAATGCCTCAAGTATGACCACAAGGTGCTCAAAGAAAAGTGCAACAAAGTGCATAGAATTGCACTGCAGAGCGTTTTTATTCAAAAATTAGGGTTTTGTGGATTGTGGACAATCGCGGGATCATAGCGTACCAATATGCATATCGAAATAAAGGTCTCAAGTATGACCATCAGGTGAACAAAGAAAAGTGCAACAAAGTGCATAGAATTGCAGTCCAGAGCGTTTTTATTCAAAAATTAAGGTTTTGTGGATTGTGGACAATCCGAGGATCCTAGCATACTAATATGCATATCGAAATAAAGGTCTCAAGTATGACCACAAGGTGCACAAAGAAAAGTGCAACAAAGTGCATAGAATTGCACTGCAGAGCGTTTTTATTCAAAAATTAGGGTGTTTTGGATTGTAGACAATCCGAGGATCCTAGAAGACCAATATGCATACCGAAATGAAGGTCCCAAGTATGACCACCAGGTGCACAAAGAAAAGTGCAACAAAGTGCATAGAATTGCACTGCAGAGCGTTTTTATTCAAAAATTAAGGTTTTGTGGATTGTGGACAGGTGGAGGATCCTTGCGTACCAATATGCATATCGAAATAAAGGTCTCAAGTACGACCACAAGGTGCACAAAGAAAAGTGCAACAAAGTGCATAGAATTGCACTGCAGAGCGTTTTTATTCAAAAATTAGGGTTTTGTGGATTGTGGACAATCGCAGGATCCTAGCGTACCAATATGCATATCGAAATAAAGGTCTCAAGTATGACCATCAGGTGCACAAAGAAAAGTGCAACAAAATGCATAGAATTGCACTGCAGAGCGTTTTTATTCAAAAATTAGGGTTTTGTGGATTGTGGACAATCCGAGGATCCTAATGCGAACCAATATGCATACCGAGACCGACGTATAGTTAGCAGCACTATGTCGGGAACTTCAATCTATAGTGTGAACTATATCCAACAACACTAGAATTCTTAATCATAAAATTGGAAGTTTTTGTTTTTGTTTTTTGCCCGGGCCATGGGAATGTTTATATAAGAAGGTTTTTTTAATAATACAAATTCTATATACTATCTATTGAAATACATCAGCCAAGTAGAAGACTTAGCACTATTTTATTTGGACTTCTCTTTTTAAATTGTTTAACTTGCAATATTATTTCAAAAAAAAAGTTAGCTACGCGCAAACGAACGCGATGGCGGTGGCGTTCACAATAAAAATGTTTATCGTGATCGCCACCGCCATCGCGTTGGTTTGTGGGAACCTTTATATTTAACAATTAAAACATGCTATGATATATATAGCATTTTTGAGTGAATTCGAAGAAGAAAATGAGGATTCGGTGTCATTGACCTTGTAAGTACAAAAAATTGGTGTTTTGTTGGAAGACCTTAACAATGAAAATAAAATGAGTGTTTTGAAGAATTTAAGGTTCCCCCAAACCAACCCGAATCTGTCGTGGCGACGACGAAAAAAAAAAATAACAACGTGTTGTTTTCATTCACAACAACGTATTTTTATTATTGTTTTCGTTGTCGCGTCAATTTCGCGTTGGTTTGGGGGAGCCTTTAATCGTAGAAATACTTATATGGAAGCGAGTTCTTTTTAACATATAAACAAACATTTCCTTTCTATTAAATACATAATGGTTCAAAGAGAATCTGCATAATAATAGTATTCATAAAATTCTTGTTCACTCGGTATTTAATGTTTTCATATTATTTATGTGTTTTTTACTTAATAATAACCGAATTTGAAGTTTAAGACTCCAAACTTTTCTTAGTTCTGCCTCATTTTATTTCTTTAATCAAGTTATTATCGATTTTCTTAAGTTTAACGTACCTATCGATATAAATGTATCTCTCTTCTCTTAAGATATCTGACAGTTGTCAGTATCCTAGAAGTATGCAATCAATTTTTTAGGGTTTGAAGCATGAATGAAAAAATACAAGATTACGCCATTTCATTTTTTGTCTTCTTTTTCTGACGTCATTTAAGAAGAATGTCCCCTTTCACACGAGGACAAAAGTTGCAGAAGATTTTGTTGACGTTTCCTTTTATTTTCCTTAAAAATGTCTTTTACCTTTCACACGAAGAAACAAAATCGTGGAAATTTTCTATAGTTTCTTTATAGAGTAGCTTTGTTGAACACACACTACAGTGTATGTGAAGAGGAATGTCAAAAAAATCTCCTCGAATCTCCTCAAAGTGCAGTGTGCAATGAACTAAAAATTGGAAACTAAGTGAAAAGTTTATTGAATGCATGCACGAAATTGAAAGATTACAGGGATTTCAGTGAGTATACTTGGACAATTACTGTAGGAATACGTTTATAAATAAGGAGACATCCAACTATAGAGTGTTCTAAGGAAATCTAATAAATACGGCTGTGATTTTCCAGCAACGCCATTACAGAAAAAAATGGAGTTTCCATACAAGCTATCGATAACAAGTATGTAATTCCCGCCGGTAATAAAGTTTTTCTTCGTGCTAAAGTTAAGCCCCGTAAATTATCTGGGTTTAGTTAAACACATTGGGGGTTAGTTGTTGTTGCATTTAACATGAACATTTTTTAGCCCCGAATTGTTTTTTCATCCAATTTCCTTCGGGCTTGGAAAAAACACGCCCTACAAGAGGCCACTTAAAAAACCTTGCAACCGAAAGGAAACCAAAAAAGCAACGAAACTTAAGAATCGCTACAACGTTTAAAAACAGTAATTTACCACACTGGCACGGTGTGAATCTCCGAACATTTTTTAGTCGTCGCATATTCGTCTCGAATTTTTCGCTTTTCATCGTCCAGTGCCCACGTTCTGTTAATCCGCATCGATGAAACGTTGAAAATGGAACAAGATTCATATGATTTGTTTCAATTTAATTTCTTTAACACGTATCATCTCATATTCGATTATAGTTTTTAAAATGTGCTTCCAAAACACCACTGTCTGTACTTAGTGTAATCAACCCACAATGAGTCTGCAAAGTATCTTGGCTGCAAATTATTCATACACACACACATGTAAATATTCTTCAAACGTCAACTAAACAAAAGTAGAAATGTCAAACAAAGGGACTTCGGAATTTCGTGAAATGTCATCGAGATTTCAGATTTTTCAAGTCGTAGCAACTACCATCGTCGAAGGTAGAGGATTTTTCTTTGCATTTTCCTCCTAAAAAAAAAAATTAACTTTTCCGCGACGGTATACAAAATTTTACTTTTTCATTTCAAATCAACAGGAAAGTTATACATAAATCAAGTGGAAAAGAAAGAAAAAATAATTTCATAAATGGAAACGTAATTCTTAATTATCAGAACGGATTACCGAGTGCAATGAAGAAATAAGAATAAAAATTGATTAAAGTGCAAGAAAGAAAAAGAAAAAAAATATTAAAGCGAAATCAGTGAATTTTCTTGAAAAACAAAAACCCCTTATCAAGAAAATGGTTTCACTTATCAAGAATCAACTTCTCAAGCATTTATCTTGGTATGTACTCTTAGGTCTTAGATTAAATTGAAAACAACATTTAATGAAACTTTAGATTAGAAAGATCTAATTGAAAACATTTTCCCCTAACGGCTGGTCCTACTTTACATTAGTACATATCTATCTGTCCAGTTGGTGGGTTAAGCTGGGCGTGAATTGGTAGAACTGTGAGATACCAATTCTTCGTTCTAATATTATGTATAATTATTGCCCCCTCCATCTTCACTGGTTTGACAAAAGGAAACTTGACTTTTCTCTATCCACAGATCAGAATACTTGAATTGATTTTTCCAGACCACATCGCGAAGTGAACATTCACCATAAACAGAAACACAATATTCGCTACCAATAACGAACATCATCCATCTTTTCCCCGTTGCTGCCATTCGGTGCTCAACTCTTCTTCGTTCTCCTCCCAGGCGCATCCAAAACCTCACTCCATCCTCATCCAGCTCGTCATGTCTCTTAGTTCAAAAATCCTCAACACGACAATTTGTATTTGGTAAAGTAAAAGTTAATGGGGTGTTCGGGGTGGTATCCTGTCTTTTGTCAGAGTTCGCTGTGCTGGATCTGGTTACGGTTCTGCTGAATGATGACGTGAGTTGGTTTTGGGTGGGGGTGGTAGGTTCAGTGAGGCGAACGTGTGCGTTTGTATGAAAAGGAAATTAGATTTCTTTAATTTGTTGCTTCGTCGTCGTATTTGTCATCATCGTCATAGTTTGTGTCGGCCGCGTCTCAATTTCGGTACAAGAATTCAGAGGGTTCACAACGTGCACAAAGTGCAAGAGTAAGTGGTGGCGATGGGTTGGTTTTTTGTGGTGTAAGTTGTTGCATTTCTGTGCATACATCGTGACCATGGGACATTGTTCAAAGGGTTGCCACAAGGTCGGGTTTATTTTTTTTTTGGTGCCCGACCACGAGGTAGATGAATTATAATTTAATTTTGACATCACCTGCAAAGATGAATATTACATATTAGACGAGAAGGAAATGAGAACCTACCAGTGTCAGCAGCGTTGAGAAAGCAATATTAAAGCTGTAATAGATGGTGCACTATAATAAAACGTATGTTGTGAAAGAGTGCGTTTTCAAGGAAGCAGTCAACGGTGCAGAATTGCTGAGCTAGAGAGGGCAAATATAAGTCATGACTGAAATTTATTTTAAATAAATTTCAATATTATAATACATCAGAAAATATTTCGAAACGAACTAAGTTGTAGGTGAACGTTTAATCATGGCGTAATATTAAAGTGCCTCTCCGAAAACATTTTCATGGGAATGAAATTCATGTCTGGCGATGTACATAGGTTTGCTTTAAAATGGAAAAATAATCAACAATCTCATTTTCTTCTTTAACACAAAAAAAAACAAACGTTTGTGTTCATTTTAATGGGAGATAGTTATAAGCCACCTAAAGTATGTATAGTAGTTCTAACAACAGGAAAGTGTGAGTCATGTTAAACAAAAATCCATGTATGTACATTTTGGCGCTCACAATAAAACCACAGTGAGTGCTCGATTTTATTATTTTTGGATGTCATAAGATCGACTTTCTTATTTCTTGGAGGTCTAAAACATAAAAAACAATATAGACTTAAAGAATAAATCAAGTCAAACAAAGCCAAACCTTCAAAATTTATGTGTGTGGTTCCGAAAAAACATTGGAAACATCACCGTTTTCAGTTGCATCTTGACATAAGTTTAATTATTAGAATGCACAGTACAAAATTGCGTAAGGAAATTTAATTTTTGTAATTTTACAAAAACTTGAGTTTTATATCCAAAGCTCAAACAACGGTTGTGCCACCATAGCTAAAACGCTGATCAAAGAAATGAAAGAAAAGACAGGTCAGACTCTCTGGAGTTAGTTCCCCAAATGATATAGGGCGACAAAATTCCCAAATATTTTGTTTTTATACTTTGACCTGAATAAATGAACAACTGAAAATTCATTGATAAATCTATCAAACAAAAATTCACAACAATTACTCAGATTATTTTTTTTCCTAAATTTTTTGATAAGCTGAATTCTAATCCGACCTCAAATATGCTCCATGAGGTTTTCAATATTATGTACAAACCTTAAATGTGTGGATGTACACCAAGTAAATTGTATACAAAACATTTGACAACAAAAAAAAAAAGAAAAAAATATAAACGTTGATAAAAGCGCCAAACAAAAAATGTAAACGTTGATAAAAACGCTTCTAAATACAAATTTGATCGACAAGGAAGGAATCAAATAAGTAAATTAATACCTTATGCCTGGGTGTGATTCGTTAAAATTATAAATCATTCATCTGAACGTTCTTCCGATTGGAAAGTCATTGTTTAAAAGAATTAAGATATTCATCATGAAGTTTATAAAACCAAGATAAAGAAAAAGAAGAAAAGAAAAATAAGTACAAATACATAATATGGGCATAAAGATATTTAAAATCATCAATCCATAGTTTAGCAGTGGTTCCTCCATAAAATTGAAAGCTGAAATAGTTTCTTTTATTTACCATATAGTATAACATTTGCTGAAGTAATTTACAATCAAGCACGAAGTACGGCTTCTATAGAACCAAAATAAAGGTTTCTTTTTGTCACAACTGGCATCACGTTGCTCAACGGATCTCTCCATTTTTGAGACTAAAACTGAAGTAAACCATTCCATTTTCACTATCTAAAAACCAATGCGTTCGGCTCGTAATGAGTTTAAAAACAAGATGTAGAATTTTGGGGAAAAAAAGTTTAATTTAAATACTAAAATTTAACCTAAATATTTAAAAATTATATACAAAATAATAATAAATTATAATATCTATAAAAAAATAAATTCATAAAATTTATAAAATAGAAAATAAATAATAATATTTAATAACTACATATAATCAGTTTATGTTTATGAAGTTTTAAAAAACCCAAAAATAAAAAGAAATCATAAGATTCCCTCAGAAAAATTTCAACATTTTGATAAGTTCAAATATTGGTGAAGAAAAGATTTGAATTTTTGAATTTTTTGCGAGGCCTCTCAAACATAAACTGATTGTTGGCCGGTAAATAAACTATGTATTTAAAAACAGAAAATATAGTTAAGAAATTTATTTAAAAAAATAAATAAAATAACTAAATAAACATACAATTCTCGAAATTTTCATCCATTACCACAGGATCACCGGAATCATCGGCCGTTTTACATTTAATTGACTTTTCCTAAACAGGAAAGAACAAAATTAATATTTTATTTATTTTTATAAACAACATCTACTCACAATCACAACATTGGAATTCTTAATCCTCTCAATTGTTTCATCAAAAGCTTCAGAAACATATTTCATCCATATTTTCCTTCCCAACTAAAACAAAATTTATAAAATAACATTAATTAAATATTAAATATTAAATAAAAATTTTTCTTACATTTTCAAACCCTTTAATAACTAACTTCCTCAAATTTTTCCTCCAATCATTCATTTTTCTTCTTTCTTCTACAAAATTTTTTTCAGAATGATTTTATTTCTGAAAATTCCGAGCTTATATAGAAAATTTTATTTTCAAAGCCTACTACGTATTTTTATTATTATTGAACAAAAATACAGTGGAACATGTCATTTATTTCATAAAAATAATTTATTCATGTAAAACTGTCACATTATCACATGGCTGGTTGCGACTTACGAAGTAGCAAAGTATATTTTCTGTATTATGGATATTGGTGCCTGGATTCAGTTCCAATGCATGGGGAAATGATCCGGAGCGTTTTTTTTTTATGAAAATTGAAGTTTTGTCTATTGTGGACAATTCAAGGATCCAAGCATACCAAAATGAAAGGTCCCGAGATGGCACCCTGATTCACTAAAAAAAGTGCAACAAAGTGCTGGAATTGCACTGAAGAGCATTTTTATTCACAAAATTAAGGTTTGTGAATTGTGGGAAATCGGAGGATGCTAAGGGACCAAAATGCATATCGAAATAAAGGTCTGAAGTATGACCACCAGGTACACAAAGAAAAGTGCAACAAAGTGCATAGAATTGCACTGCAGAGCGTTTTTATTCAAAAAATTATGGTTTTGTGGATTGTGGACAATCGCGGGATCCTAGTGTACCAATATGCATATCGAAATAAAGGTCTCAAGTATGACCACAAGGTGCACAAAGAAAAGTGCAACAAAGTGCATAGAATTGCACTGCAGAGAGTTTTTATTCAAAAATTAGGGTTTTGTGGATTGTGGACAATCGCAGGATCCTAGCGTACCAATATGTATATCGAAATAAAGGGCTCAAGTATGACCATCAGCTGCACAAAGAAAAGTGCAACAAAGTGCATAGAATTGCACTGCAGAGCGTTTTTATTGAAAAATTATGGTTTTGTGGATTGTGGACAATCGCAGGATCCTAGCGTACCAATATGCATATCGAAATAAAGGTCTCAAGTATGACCACAAGGTGCACAAAGAAAAGTGCAACAAAGTGCATAGAATTGCACTGCAGAGCGTTTTTATTCAAAAATTAAGGTTCTGTGGATTGTGGACAGTCGGAGGATCCTTGCGTACCAATATGCATATCGAAATAAATGCCTCAAGTATGACCACAAGGTGCTCAAAGAAAAGTGCAACAAAGTGCATAGAATTGCACTGCAGAGCGTTTTTATTCAAAAAATTATGGTTTTGTGGATTGTGGACAATCGCGGGATCCTAGCGTACCAATATGCATATCGAAATAAAGGTCTCAAGTATGACCATCAGGTGAACAAAGAAAAGTGCAACAAAGTGCATAGAATTGCAGTCCAGAGCGTTTTTACTCAAAAATTAAGGTTTTGTGGATTGTGGACAATCCGAGGATCCTAGCATACTAATATGCATATCGAAATAAAGGTCTCAAGTATGACCACAAGGTGCACAAAGAAAAGTGCAACAAAGTGCATAGAATTGCACTGCAGAGCGTTTTTATTCAAAAATTAAGGTTTTGTGGATTGTGGACAGTCGGACGATCCTAGCGTACCAATATGCATATCGAAATAAAGGTCTCAAGTATGACCACAAGGTGCACAAAGAAAAGTGCAACAAAGTGCATAGAATTGCAGTCCAGAGCGTTTTTATTCAAAAATTAAGGTTTTGTGGATTGTGGACAATCCGAGGATCCTAGCATACTAATATGCATATCGAAATAAAGGTCTCAAGTATGACCACAAGGTGCACAAAGAAAAGTGCAACAAAGTGCATAGAATTGCACTGTATAGCGTTTTTATTCAAAAATTAGGGTTTTGTGGATTGTGGACAATCGCAGGATCCTAGCGTACCAATATGTATATCGAAATAAAGGTCTCAAGTATGACCATCAGCTGCACAAAGATAAGTGCAACAAAGTGCATAGAATTGCACTGCAGAGCGTTTTTATTAAAAAATTAGGGTTTTGTGGATTGTGGACAATCGCGGGATCCTAGCATACTAATATGCATATCGGAATAAAGGTCTCAAGTATGACCACAAGGTGCACAAAGAAAAGTGCAACAAAGTGCATAGAATTGCAGTCCAGAGCGTTTTTATTCAAAAATTAAGGTTTTGTGGATTGTGGACAATCCCAGGATCCTAGCATACTAATATGCATATCGAAATAAAGGTCTCAAGTATGACCACAATGTGCACAAAGAAAAGTGCAACAAAGTGCATAGAATTGCAGTCCAGAGCGTTTTTATTCAAAAATTAAGGTTTTGTGGATTGTGGACAATCCGAGGATCCTAGCATACTAATATGCATATCGAAATAAAGGTCTCAAGTATGACCACAAGGTGCTCAAAGAAAAGTGCAACAAAGTGCATAGAATTGCACTGTATAGCGTTTTTATTCAAAAATTAGGGTTTTGTGGATTGTGGACAATCGCAGGATCCTAGCGTACCAATATGTATATCGAAATAAAGGTCTCAAGTATGACCATCAGCTGCACAAAGATAAGTGCAACAAAGTGCATAGAATTGCACTGCAGAGCGTTTTTATTAAAAAATTAGGGTTTTGTGGATTGTGGACAATCGCGGGATCCTAGCATTCTAATATGCATATCGAAATAAAGGTCTCAAGTATGACCACAAGGTGCACAAAGAAAAGTGCAACAAAGTGCCTAGAATTGCACTGCAGAGCGTTTTTATTCAAATATTAGGTTTTTGTGGATTATGGACAATCCGAGGATCCTAGCGTACCAATAACAAAGTGCATATAGATACGCTAGGATCCTGCGATTGTCCACAATCCACGAAACCGTAATTTTTTAATAAAAACGCTCTGCAGTGCAATTCTATGCACTTTGTTGCACTTTTCTTTGTTCACCTGATGGTCATACTTGAGACCTTTATTTCGATATGCATATTGGTATGCTAGGATCCTAGGATTGTCCACAATCCACAAAACCTTAATTTTTGAATAAAAACGCTCTGGACTGCAATTCAATGCACTTTGTTGCACTTTTCTTTGTTCACCTGATGGTCATACTTGAGACCTTTATTTCGATATGCATATTGGTACGCTAGGATCCCGCGATTGTCCACAATCCACAAAACCATAATTTTTGAATAAAAACGCTCTGCAGTGCAATTCTATGCACTTTGTTGCACTTTTCTTTGAGCACCTTGTGGTCATACTTGAGACCTTTATTTCGATATGCATATTGGTATGCTAGGATCCTGGGATTGTCCACAATCCACAAAACCTTAATTTTTGAATAAAAACGCTCTGCAGTGCAATTCTATGCACTTTGTTGCACTTTTCTTTGTGCACCTTGTGGTCATACTTGAGACCTTTATTTCGATATGCATATTGGTACGCTAGGATCCTGCGATTGTCCACAATCCACAAAACCCTAATTTTTTAATAAAAACGCTCTGCAGTGCAATTCTATGCACTTTGTTGCACTTTTCTTTGTTCACCTGATGGTCATACTTGAGACCTTTATTTCGATATACATATTGGTACGCTAGGATCCTCCGACTGTCCACGATCCACAAAACCTTAATTTTTGAATTAAAAAGCTCTGCAGTGCAATTCTATGCACTTTGTTGCACTTTTTTTGTGCACCTTGTGGTCATACTTGAGACCTTTATTTCGATATGCATATTGGTATGCTAGGATCCTCGGATTGTCCACAATCCACAAAACCTTAATTTTTGAATAAAAACGCTCTGGACTGCAATTCTATGCACTTTGTTGCACTTTTCTTTGTTCACCTGATGGTCATACTTGAGACCTTTATTTCGATATGCATATTGGTACGCTAGGATCCCGCGATTGTCCACAATCCACAAAACCTTAATTTTTTAATAAAAACGCTCTGCAGTGCAATTCTATGCACTTTGTTGCACTTTTCTTTGTGCACCTGGTGGTCATACTTGAGACCTTTATTTCGATATGCATATAGGTGCGCTAGGATCCTGCGATTGTCCACAATCCACAAAACCCTAATTTTTCAATAAAAACGCTCTGCAGTGCAATTCTATGCACTTGTTGCACTTTTCTTTGTGCAGCTGATGGTCATACTTGAGCCCTTTATTTCGATATGCATATTGGTACGCTAGGATCCTGCGATTGTCCACAATCCACAAAACCCTAATTTTTGAATAAAAACGCTCTGCAGTGCAATTCTATGCACTAGTTGCACTTTTCTTTGTGCACCTGATGGTCATACTTGAGACCTTCATTTCGATATGCATATAAATGCGCTAGGATCCAGTGACTGTCCACAATCCACAAAATCCTAATTTTTGAATAAAAACGCTCCGCAGTGCAATTCTATGCACTTTGTTGCACTTTTCTTTGTGCACCTGATGGTCATACTTGAGACCTTTATTTCGATATGCATATTGGTACGCTAGGATCCTGCGATTGTCCACAATCCACAAAACCCTAATTTTTGAATAAAAATGCTCTGCAGTGCAATTCTATGCACTAGTTGCACTTTTCTTTGTGCAGCTGATGGTCATACTTGAGACCTTCATTTCGATATGCATATAAATGCGCTAGGATCCAGTGACTGTCCGCAATCCACAAAACCCTAATTTTTGAATAAAAACGCTCCGCAGTGCAATTCTATGCACTTTGTTGCACTTTTCTTTGTGCACCTGATGGTCATACTTGAGACCTTTATTTCGATATGCATATTGGTACGCTAGGATCCTGCGATTGTCCACAATCCACAAAACCCTAATTTTTGAATAAAAACGCTATACAGTGCAATTCTATGCACTTTGTTGCACTTTTCTTTGTGCACCTTGTGGTCATACTTGAGACCTTTATTTCGATATGCATATTGGTACGCTAGGATCCTGCGATTGTCCACAATCCACAAAACCCTAATTTTTGAATAAAAACGCTCTGCAGTGCAATTCTATGCACTTTGTTGCACTTTTCTTTGTGCACCTGGTGGTCATACTTGAGACCTTTATTTCGATATGCATATAGGTGCGCTAGGATCCTGCGATTGTCCACAATCCACAAAACCCTAATTTTTCAATAAAAACGCTCTGCAGTGCAATTCTATGCACTTGTTGCACTTTTCTTTGTGCAGCTGATGGTCATACTTGAGACCTTTATTTCGATATGCATATAGGTGCGCTAGGATCCTGCGATTGTCCACAATCCACAAAACCCTAATTTTTGAATAAAAACGCTATACAGTGCAATTCTATGCACTTTGTTGCACTTTTCTTTGTGCACCTTGTGGTCATACTTGAGACCTTTAATTCGATATGCATATTAGTATGCTAGGATCCTCGGATTGTCCACAATCCACAAAACCTTAATTTTTGAATAAAAACGCTCTGGACTGCAATTCTATGCACTTTGTTGCACTTTTCTTTGTGCACCTGGTGGTCATACTTGAGACCTTTATTTCGATATGCATATTGGTCCCTTAGGATCCTACGATTTCCCACAATGCACAAAACCTTAATTTTGTGAATAAAAATGCTCTTCAGTGCAATTCCAGCACTTTGTTGCACTTTTTTTTAGTGAATCAGGGTGCCATCTCGGGACCTTCATTTTGGTGTGCTTGGATCCTTGAATTGTCCACAATAGACAAAACTTCAATTTTCATTAAAAAAAACGCTGCGGATCATTTCCCCATGCATTGGAACTGAATCCAGGCACCAATATCCATAATACAGAAAATATACTTTGCTACTTCGTAAGTCGCAACCAGCCATGTGATAATGTGACAGTTTTACATGAATAAATTATTTTTATGAAATAAATGACATGTTCCACTGTATTTTTGTTCAATAATAATAAAAATACGTAGTAGGCTTTGAAAATAAAATTTTCTATATAAGCTCGGAATTTTCAGAAATAAAATCATTCTGAAAAAAATTTTGTAGAAGAAAGAAGAAAATGAATGATTGGAAGAAAAATTTGAGGAAATTAGTAATTAAAGGGTTTGAAAATGTAAGAAAATTTTTTTTTTAATATTTAATATTTAATTAATGTTATTTTATAAATTTTGTTTTAGTTGGGAAGGAAAATATGGATGAAATATGTTTCTGAAGCTTTTGATGAAACAATTGAGAGGATTAAGAATTCTAATTTTGTGATTGTGAGTAGATGTTGTTTATAAAAATAAATAAAATATTAATTTTGTTCTTTCGTGTTTAGGGAAGGTCAATTAAATGTGAAACGGCCGAGGATTCCGGTGATCCTGTGGTCATGGATGAGAATTTAGAGAATTGTATGTTTACTTACTTATTTTTTGATTTGTTTTTAAATAAATTTCTTAATTATGTTTTCTGGTTTAATTACATACATAGTTTATTTACCGAACAATAACCAGTTTATGTTTGAGAGGCCTCATAAGAAATTCAAAAAATCAAATATTTTCTTCACCAACATTTGACGTATTCAAAATTGAAAATTATTTCTGAGGGAATATTGATTTTTCGTTTTGAGTTCGTTAAACATAAACTGATTATATGTATGTTATTATTAAATATTATTTATTTTTCTTTATATTAATTTTTTAACTTTATTTTTGTATGGCTATTAAAATATGTATATTATATTATTATAATTACCCATGTTGTATAATTTTAAAATATTTAGGTATAATTTTATTATTTAAATTATTTATTAGTTTAAAAAAAGCTTATAAAATAAATTAAAAAACTCTTTGAGAGTTAAGACATTAGGGTAACAAGACCTTCATGCCGTTTAAATTAAAATTTGTATTGTTTAATTTTTAAATTTTTATATCTTATTATTTTTTTCATGCAAGGTAGTAGCTAGATCTTTTGATATTTTTAATTGTACTTAAGCTTGTAGGATCAAGAAGGTTAGCCAATTGTGTATTACCAACTCTGAAACGGAAAAGAGTGGTGCATTCTTGTCTGGTTAGCCCTACGTGATATGGAATATGAACTCTTTGCGGAAGTTGAATTCGTGTGGTCGAATTTTTGCTTTCCCAATGCCAATATCTTTCCTCTAATCAATCAGCTTGGCGCATCGAATTTTATACGTTATTTTCCAATAAGCCATCAATATCGAGGTGTTTTATCTTTTTTCTTCACATTAGTATTTTCCAATTGCACAAAAAGTCCCCAAGGTGAGTCATACTTATTTATGTGTTATGAAATGTATGCACCATATTTATTTTAATATCGTTTCAGCTATTATTCCCATAAGAAAACGAGTAAAAAACTAAATAAAATAAAATAAATTGAAGAACATAATTACAATTTATTACAATAACTGATTTTATATTATTTCACCAAATGTTAATTAAAAGATAAATAAACGAGAAACGATTTCAGCTTTTCATTTTATGAAAGAATCACTCACTGCTGAACTATGGATTGATGATTTTAAATAACTTTATGGCCATATGAATTTGCATTTATTTTATTTTTCTTTCTTCTTTTTCTTTATCTTGATTCTATAAGCTTCATGATGAATATCTTGATTCCATATTCATTAACTTAAAAAATAGCTTTCCATTTGAAGAGCGATCAGATGAATGATTTATAATTTGAAAACGCATCACACCCAGACATAAGGTACTAATTTACTTATGGCCAGTTGTACAATAGTGGTTCAGCCTCGGTTCAAGATTTTAACTCACCGATTTCGGCGGATTAACTTAAGTTCAACGGTGGTTCAAGTATGTAATTGGTTATTATCACACACTTGAACGGTAAACCACTGTTGAAACTCAATTAATCCGCCAAAATCGGTGGATAAAAATTGCTGAACCACGGTTTAAATATTTGTACAACTGGCCCTTAGTTGATACAGCCACAGCATCAAAGTCAACAACCCAATATCGGTCAAATTTGTATTCAGAAGCGTTTTTATCCACGTTTATATGATTTTTTTGCTGTCAAATGTTGTGAAATATATTGAATTTTCAGTTTATTTAATCTTTTCGTTTGCTCAGGTCAAAGTATAAAAACAAAATCTGTGTGGGAATTTCGTCGCCCTTTATCATTTGGGGAACTAACTCCAGAGAGTCTGACCTGTCTTTTCTCTGATCAGCGTTTTAGCTATGGTAATAAGTAATATTCCATATTTATCAATTTTTATATTTTGTAATCTGAATGGCCTGTTATGTAGTAGTGTCAAAACGAAATTTTGACCTCATTTAATCCTTAAAGCATCGGGGGATTTAAAATTGCAGAATTATAAAAACTGAACTGTATAGCCAGACAAATGTTTCAAACAATAAAATGGATGGATAAGAAGTGTTTACTGCCTATTATCAAAAATATAAGTAGATATCCAGGGTAAACTAAAGCTTATGGGATTAAAGGTTTGGGTTCAAATAATGTCAATTTAAAATCAAATCAAATCACACAAAATAAATCTACCTGTGTCAAATTCAATAGAAAAAGTTCCATACGTGTATAGGATTTCATGTAGGAAGGCAAAAACCCACATTCACAAAGTTTAGTGTATGAACTTTTTCATTTTAAATCAAGCCCAAAACAAAAATAAACTAGCTGAGTTTAAATGCCAAAGTTTCTTGATATTTTGATATAGAAAAGAGAATTAGACCAAGACTAAATAAGCAATGTTTATGTAAAAAAATGAAATTCTTTGTTGTCTACTTAAACGTTCAAATAAAAATACGTATGGCTTCATTCATGACTCATCAAAACGAAGAGGACGAACTTATACGTTTTGTGTTTTTTTTTTGTACACCATGAATATCCAGAGGTAGTCTGGGCTAAAAATAGCTTCTCTGATATGTGCCTGCAACAATCGTTAAAGCTTGTACGGATAATGCGACAATATTAATTTCTAGAGTAGGTACTTATACCTATCTACCTACGTATTTAAATCTCAGTAGACAAGCTAACCGCCACTGTTAGTTTTCTTTAGCAAAAAGTATGAGGCAAAGTTGAAATGGGTACCTATCTATAGTATTAACAACCCCTTTCACCTTTTCTTTTTTTTCTTATTGCAAAACAAGTACAAGCTAAAGTCGTATACAAACTCAGAATATGAATTATTCAACTGATTTTAAAATTAAAAAAGAAAAATGAAAGCTGTTTAGGTACAATTAACGACTCATTTAACCACCGGGTCGATGCCGCCGGCAAAAATTGTATTGAATCGTTTTATCAATTAGTCCATTAGTTTCGCTTTTTAACGAATAATCGAATATTAATGAGAAAACATTAATTATCTTAGGACACCAATTGCGATAGAAACAAAAATCCTTGAGTATCCTCTCATTGCTCCTCTGAACGTTCTCAATCAAATGGGTCGTTTTTTTCCTAGAGACAATTTTCGTTGACAATTATCTAAAGTAATTTACTTGTCTTTCTGCTGAAGACAGATACCTACATTTCCATAAAAACTTCCGGTTGGATGGGTTGCCTGAGCAAAAGGGATCGATACTAGAAATGGATAGAATACTTAAAAGTAAAGCACATGAGTCTTTCTAAATGAGACTTGATAAGATGGGACTTTTTTTTGTTGTGATTGCAATGGCAATTTATACCCAATAAAATGAAGTAACTTTTAAAAGAATCGATTTCCAAGGTTCTTACCACTACTCACATATGAAGTCATGATTGCTACTGACCCAACTAACCCAAGCTTATGGTACTCTTCAAATAAATAGATTAGGATATGTCTAAAAGTTTTTTACCCCTAACTAACTGAAGTCATTCCAAGACGATTTAATGGAATTTTTGTATGTCCTTGTTGTAAACGACGACCATACCAAGGAAGAAAAGTTTAATTTATTGTTGTAAATATAATGTAACAGGTTTTGTGTATTTCTGAATTAATTTTTGTTTTTCTTTTATAGCTACACGAAAAATCTTTCATCGGATAAAATTAATTTAAGCACATTTCGAGGTGAAGGTGAACTCTCTAATTTACAATTAGATGAAAACGTTCTAACTGATCTACTTGAACTACCATCATGGCTACGATTAACATCAGCATGGTGCAATCATGTTTCTTTTCGTATCAGCTGGACAAAGCTAAAAAGTGTTCCTATAACGCTGGTAAATTTTATTTAAATATATTAACTTTGAAAAAATAAAATCCAATTCTCCCTTTATATCTACAAATACATTTATATTCTTCCCTTTATATAGACTCTTGACGAAGTGAATATATCAGTGGAAACCTGTGACCCTAATTCAAGAAATCAAGATCCTAATTCGCCAGGTTTACAGCCTATACAAGTACCGCCTGGGAAGTATAGTTTTATACACAAAGTTGTCGATGGCATAACAATAATCGTGAATACTGTAAACGTAAAGTTCCTAAGCCCAGCCTTTACATCAACAGTTCAGGTAGTACATTTTTATATATACATAGATATATATTGTTTTTTGTTCAAATCTTTCGAAGGATTAAAGAATGTCAATGGTTTTTTTTTTCTTATAGATGTCCCGAATTCGCGTTGAATCAAAAACACCAAAATGGGCTACTGCCGATCTACGGATGACACGATTGAAAGACCCATATAGAGGAATAATTCTTATATTTAAAGAACTTTCATGGCAAACAGTTCGTATTGAAGCCAGTTCAACGCAAGACAAGACACTTACTCCATTGCGTTTGCTTACAAATCAAGCTCGTTGCAGGATAACGATACGAAAACGAATGTCCGATTGTAGTGTTCTAGCGTCTAGATTGGTCCTGATATTAGATGATCTTCTATGGGTTCTGACGGACTCACAACTAAAAGCAGCTCTTCATTTTGTTGATTCACTATCCGGACTAATAAAAGCTGCAACACATGCAACTCAAAAGACCAAAGCACAAAAGAAACTTGAGGTAATAAAGCCAAATATCAATTTCCGGATTCAACTGCATATGTATTTGTTTATTTGCAGACACTTCCAGAATATCAAGCACAACTAGCGCAACAAACCCGCCAACAATCTGATCTTGCACATACTTCTTCTACGCAAAAAATGTTTAATGCATTCGATGTACGTGAGACTTCCTATCATTTCTTCAGTCAGCGCATTGATTTGCATCTATGTGATGATGAAGGGGGTAATAATTAAATTAATTAATTTATTCATATAAATTCTTATGCAACAAAAATGTTGTACATATGTGGTGAAACTTCTTTACGAATAGAATCCATTTAACATTTATGTCCGTCCTTGTGGCAAAGCTTTCCATTGCATATAATTACAGTTCTTCTGAATATAAGTTTTATTCCTTGATATCCAGCAGAATTAAATTAATATTTGGTTATGTCATAATTATACAAAAATGACTGAAATGAAATGAAATCAATTTAGTTTCTGATATTCTAAATTAATGATGAAAAATATTTCAGAATTTTTAAAACAAAATTGTAATACTAAGTAGTAATCTATTGTAATTTATTATACCTACATAGCTAAGATTTTTTCCAATAAGGACGGGTAGATATAAAAAATCAGCCGTGTCCTGTTTGAACCACAATGTCAAATCCATGTCAAACAATTTGGGCCAAAAGAAATTGGTGATAATAATCCTTGCGTACGGTGAACTATCAGATAGGCTATCCACCTATCCCAAAATTTTCAGATACGTTGGGTTGTTTGTTGCATCAGCTGTTTTGTCACAAGGGATTACAACACAAACCTATTCGGATAGCTTTGGATTAATTCCCGAACGTGACCAAATCCATTGTTGGAAAATAACGAACCGATCAATCCACAACAAACAGGTGGTCCTCGTGTGGATTGACATCGTCTCAAATACGGCAACTCAGCTAGTTGACGTCGCCTTGTCAGCGAACACATGGCTGCGATTTCCATGATCGTTTTACTTCAGTCGTGATTTGTCTTAAGTGTCTGAAAAAAAAGAAAATAATAATAGATAAATCAACATGGCGGCCACGAACTGTCGAAAATCTAAATCCGTCCGTAATCTAAAACCCTTAATTTCAAGCTTCACGAATTGTTCTCAAAATAAAAACCAATAGATGTTTGATGACAAATTTCCTAGTCTTGTTCGTACCATAAATGTTTGTTTTACATAGAAGTTTCATTTGTCTAGTATGTAATAAACGTTAAAAACTTTATTTTTTATTTTGTTTCTTAGATGGCCGTTCTAGTTATCCTGATCTTCATAAAGGTGGAGCCCTACAGATCTCTGTGCAAGCATTTCAAGTTGATTACTATCCCTATCATTTGGCGACATCCGATAGATCCCATTGGGCCAAGTAGGATAGAATACATATTATGAAACTTATTACATTTGATTAAACGATATCTTTTTTTTTTATTGCAGATATAAAGAAGCCTCTGTTTTACCCGCCCTGTGGCTTAAGGAATCTCTTAATTCATTCCGTGAAGCTATACTCAGTCTTAGTCAACCAAATCGTCCATCAACACATGCCCCACTTGAACGCAGTGCACCTACATCGCCAGTCATGTTAAATCCAGCCACTTTATCTGGTATGACCACATCTGGACAATCAACACCAATCAATTCCAGTAGTGCTCCAACTTCATTATCACAATCAATCCAACAAAAATCAACTTTGGACAATCTAGCGAAATTAATGAGTGCATGTGTAATTCTTCGCATTGAAGATTTTACTCTATATCGAGTAACTACTTCTGGAAAGAAGCAAATGCCAAAGGAATTTGTCTCAGGTAAGTTGGTTCAAATATTCTGTTTTGTTTTTTCATTTTGTGTGTGTGTGGCACTTTTTGTGAGTTCAAAAAAACCGCACAAAAAATATATAATACACACAACTTTTTTTCTCATTGTCTCTCATGATCTCAAAATTAATTCTAAAAAAAAAACAAAAATGTCTGATGCTTTTACAATTTAGCTCAACAGAAGAGGAAAACCAAAGCAGGTGATTTTAAAGCTCAGTTCTGTTCATTTCATGTGTAGCATTTGAGCAGGGATATTGTTTAGCATGTGTCTTCTTTTTTGTTTATATTAGTAGATGCAGTACTTTGTAACAATTATTTTGTGCAAATAAAAATCTATTGCTAATTTATGTTTTCTCAAAAAAAAAAAATTTCTTTTCTAGGAGACAAAGATCGTTACTCATTCCCGCCGGAGATGCCAATTGTGCATGCAGAGTTTACTTACTTTTATTATCCAGGAGATTTTATATTTCCACGTAAGTAAAAAAAATATACTCTATCATCTCACTTGAAAATCTAATCGATGGTTTTTTAATTACAGTTCCTCCGTCCAAGGTGTTCGTACACATAAACCCATTGCAGGTTCACTTTGATCTAAGTAGTGTTCTATGGTTTAATTCATTTTCGCTTAATCTGCATGAAAGCCTTTTGCGAACGAGTGTTGGATCTCCCACAGCTTCAGCTTCTTCAGCTGCATCACTATCAGTTAATTCTGAGCCCAGTCTTATGTACATGGATGTAAAAGTTGAAGCAATAATGCCTCGCATTGTAATCGAATCGAGCATCGAAGCACCAAATCAAAAAGATCGCCCGAAAATTATGCAAATTCAAATTTCTCGATTTGCTTTAACAAATATTCGTGAAATGGGCTCGTCCAGAGCTGACCTTGCCAATGCTTTACATTCACTTCAAGAAGGAACGTTAGTTTTCGGTAGTGGATTCCCATCGGTAAATGGCGATATGTGCATTGTCACAGATCGAATTCTATCGCATGTGGCAGCTAGTGATGTTCCGAATATTCAGCAACCACCATTAAGTGCATCAGTATCATCGCAGAATCTCTCACGATATGCAACTTGGTCTGAACCCCGAGATGTATGGTGTATCAAATTCGATCCAGTTTGGATTGATTTCCTCGGAGCCCGATCATTGGGACCAAATAAATCGATTCCGTTTGTCGATGCAGTTCCTGTTACACTGTGGCTCCATGGAGGTTCTGATAGCGCAACAGCTGCAACAACAGCTCCATCAACAGCAAAAGGTTCTGTTGAGACAAATATTCACCGCATGGACTACACAAACAGGAACTTTGCAACGTTGAATCCTTTCCTTGAACCAGAGCCAAAGGAAACCTCACCAACAGATGCATCATCTCAAAAAAGAAGTAAATCAGCAGAAATTACCAACGAGAAAACTGCCGATATGCATGCTATAGTTCATATTTCAAACCTAGTTAGTGTTCAAATTGATCACTATCAGTATTTGTTCCTTCTTCGTTTGGCCGAAGAGATGAATGAACTGACAACATTCTTGTCCCTTGATGCTGAACGTATTCTACAGAAGGTTTGTCATGCCAATTGTTTATTTATAAAGTTTATTATTATTTATGTATTGATTCTTTTAGCAAAACATTAAGAAATCATTGATTTTGGGTTGTGTTGTACCACAAGTTGAAGTTACACTGGTGATGCCGTCCCCAACACCTGGTAAGGAATCAAGTGGTGGTGATGCTGAAAGTGTTTTACCCGATTCAGCTAGTTTGGCTGATGATTTACACATGAATAGTAAGGACTTTTAGTTTTATTTTATTTTTTTTCGAAAAAGAAAACAAACAAAAAATTGACAAAAAACAATTAATATTAGATTTTGTTTATATTTTCATTTAATATTTTTTTCTACAAAGTTTTTTATTACCTACTGACGCACAGTGCACCTAGTTTCAATATCACACCACACTTTGCATGATCTAAAAAATCTGTCATTCATATAATCTTGAATGCAGGTTTTATTCATATCTGAAATTAATCCATTTTCTGTTGTTTGTTTATTTTTAAGGTACAAATATAATCTGGCCGGCACATCCCCCGCTAGATCAAGTAAAACATAGTACATTTGGAAGTGTTGAAACACCGTCTCCAGTAACAAATGATCCACCTTTTGAAACTGGAATGCATGTGTCTAATCCAAATACTCATGGGTAGGCATAGAAAGAAATTTTTTTTCTTATAACCTAGTGAAGTCTAATTGTAGCATCTCTTTAAGTTATAATGTTCAAATTAAAAGTACACCAACAGTGGCTCCATCTTCGCTACAAAGTCAAGGATCACGAGCAGACTCAGGAGTGTTACCACAATCGGTTGCATCTTCATCGAAATCGTCAAAAACTAGAAATTCTATAACCGATTCAAGTATAACCAAGGAAATCAATTCAAGTAAGTTTTAAAAAGAGAACAAAAAAATCATAAAGCCCAGGGTAACACCTTTCTTCTTCCAGGTCTTCTGTCAATGAAGAAAGGCTTCTCTAGCTTCATGACATCGATTGATTCAGCCATAAAGTCAGGAAATCCAAATGACGATGCCAGTGATACATTCTCGATTCAAAGTGATATAAGTTCCGATTCGGAGAATTTTGCAATTGTCATGAGCGATGATAAGACAACCGATTGCATCGATGTCATGTTTAGGTAATGCAGAGCATGTTTCAATTCTAAATAATTTACATTCAAACTTTTTGTTGTTTTTTTGTCCGTAGACTCAATCCATTCACAACTGACACGAATCTCAAGGCATCACCCGTTGAAGTAGCTAGTGAAGTTTATGAAGAACCTACAAACAATTATAAAACAAATTTATCCTCACCATCAGAACCTTCGGAGGCGAGTACTTGGCGTCGAAGAGACTTGGTATCTATGACGACATTTAGGTGAAACAAAATTTCTATTAATTTTTTTTATGAAAAGTTTTTTTTTTTTTAAACTAACTCAAATTTTGTGTTGTAGATTAACTACAGTTGAAGTGATAAAACAAAATGAAGGATATTCTTCTTCATTGCGACTGCAAGTAGCTGCAATATCGTGTAATGAATGTGGTTCAATACCATGGGATGAATTACAAGTGAGTTTGTTATTGTTGGTCATTTTTTAAATTAACTGTCATTCTAAGTTGGTTCATTTTATATTTTCTAAATTATTTTGTGTTATTATTTTGTTTTCATTTTCATTTCCATTTAATATTTTAGAATTTTATTATTTTATTTAATTCTTGTGGTTCGAACGTTCTTTTAACATATTAATAGTGCAGCTGGCAATCATTTGATATGTTATGCCTACATAAATGTATCACTTTTTTGTATGATCATATTAAGACAACAACTAAAAATTGAACTAAAAAAAAGGGACTGAAAAGAAAGAGAGAAGACAATTAGAGAGAGAGTGAATGAAAGAAAATGGTTCAATAGCATTCATTCTACACTTGCAGTGGAGTGTTTTGTAAAAAATGTGTTACCATCCGCAAAACCAATCATAGGATGTACATAGCGAAATAAGGCGAATTTTAACGAATACAAATGTTCAGTGCGGTGATTAATCTTAGATAAAGTAACCAATTTTAAAACCATGACAAAAGTTCAGCGTCTGCCATGTATGGCAATTGCACTGGTACATCGAATGCCCTTAACGCTCTTATCGATATATTTACAAAAGATATGGCATTCTTGACTTAAACAGCTTAACAGTTTAAAAGAAAGAAATTTCAAAACAACACCATACATAACTATTAACCAAGTGGCCTTTGCTCATATAGAAACATGAGAATTTTGGAAGGAAAAATATTGAGATTTCTTAGAACTAAAAATTCAGTCAATCGATCTCAGGACACTGGCACTGAACTGGTGCGGCTGGTGAAGTTGACTAGAAAGAGAAAAATACCAATGTTGGTAAAATATCGCGCGCGGGTCTTTATCGATCTTCTCATGAACCATAACAAATATAGTTCGCGAACGATAAAATTTTCGATTTATAAAAATTTAAAGAACGAACTAAATCCATTTTTGTCTGTATTTCTTTCATGAGAGATCGGAAAAATAAAATTCAGGTAGAATATGGTTCGTTCGCAATCGGATCTGAAAAGATCCTTTAAACAAATCATTCTTCATAAAGTACCCATTCGCTTCGTAACAAAAAAATTTTAAAAATTTGAAATTATGTATTCAAAAATTTTGAAAAAATCAAAAATTTTAAAAAATATGAAAAAACATTTTGAAAATAATGGGTTACTGATCTTTTCTCAGAAATTACACCTATCTCTGTACAGATTTCGATCGCATACAGCCGAAACCACAATCTTCTAGCTCACTAGCACTTGCCATTATGCCAAGGCCCCAGGGACACTAAAAGTACAATACAGAGATTATTATTTTTTCTTCAACAAACTTTGTCGAACAAACCCACAAGTTTAGCCTATTTCTTATATTTTTGTTGTTTAATTATGTTCTTTTTTTTAATAATTTTTTACTATTATACTATTATTTTTAATTAAAATATGTAATTGATTTTTCTTCCGTTAATTAGTTCATTTGTTTATTTTCAATAATAATTTTTCTATAAATTATATAAACATTCAACTATTTTATACATTTTCTTAAATTATACTTTTTTAAATCTAATAATCAAAACGTTAATGTGTCGCTATAACTTTTTTTGCATGCTTTCTCTTCTCTTCTATTTTCATAAATAATCAAAATAATAAAAAAAAAAACTATACAAAAATAACTTATGTACTTAAAAATAATTTTATACCTAAAAATTACACAACATTAAAAAAAAAAAAAAAAAACTACAAATATTAATCATTATTGTATAAAATTTATAAATATTATTTTAAAACATTTATTCAATATGTGTGCTAACGTCAAACAAATTATTTATTTTTTTTTTCATAAAAAAAAACTATTGAAATATAAATAAATGTATGTACAAATAACCGATACATATAAATAAAAAAATCAATTAAACACAAAAAAGACCGCTCACCAATCAACAAAGGTACATGTAACTTGTTACTATTATTATAATTATATTTTATAAGTAATTTACTTTCTCTTTTGTTTTGACCATCTATATTATTCCATTATTGTTTTTTTTTTTCAATTTTAAATGATTTTCTTATGTTTTAATTTTGAATTTGATTTTTTTTTGTTTGTTTTTTTTTTAATAAAATTTAACAATTTTCATATATGATTTTGTGTTGTAGTCTGAGAGAATAGAAAAAAAAAACAAGAAATCTTCTCATTGTTTAGGTTTTTATTTTTTGTGTTGCTGTTATTATAAATTTTTTTTTAATTTTTCATTTAAAATACCTCTTTTTTTTTTAATATATACTTTTGAGACCTATTGAGTTGGTAATACAGTTTTTTGAATGATTGATAACAATTTGCTGCGTCACATATTAAGTGCTGTGTTTGTGCTGTTCTCTTAGACAAATTTCTTGTTTTTGTTAAAAAAAACTACCTTGTTGGAATTTTTTTAAAGATAATTGAAGTTGAAGGAAGCGCAACAATTCGAAAGAAAACAAAAAAGTAATATGGTTAAATCGAAACAAAGTGCATGAGAGATCAATCTGACATTAACACACTTGCATTTATTTTTATCATTTTTTGTTTGTAGTGTTTTGCTACTAAATACACATACATGTAATATTTTTAAAACAAAAAGTACACATTATGTTAAATGAATTAATATTGTTATTAAGAATACATATAAAACATTTTTTTTTTATTTGTTAAGTATTTAAATAAATCATACACAAAATTTTAAAAAAGAACTACTATATGAATCGACCAAACAAAGCAGCGGAGATAGGTTTTGCAATTTTGAATTATTTTTTAAACAAATAAAAAACAAGTTCGCCGAAAATAGACACATATAGACGAAAAGCTAGCAATGAATTTAGTTAGCTCATTTCACCATCTTTAAACACTTCAGTTCGGTCAATGGTGTATTTATTTATTTCCAAACTAAAAATGAAATCCTAATCGACTGATTCGGAGTGTAAGACTTTAGTTCTTATTATTTGATGGCCATAAATCTTTCTGTGGTCAAAATTTTATTGAGTAGATTTTTTGAAGATAAATGCCACAAGACAAGGTAGAATTAGGTAGACAGAGTTTTCCCAGAATCCTAAGTTCGGTCATCACCATATAGCGACCTTCTAAAGATAAATATTATAATATGCGGCTTTGTGTTCGATAAATAATTTGTAATTCCCGACTTAAAAAGTAGTTGGTGTTTTCAAATTTTTTTTCAGTGTCATAATTTGGTCCATTGTCATAGAAATATATAATAATAAGCAATTCATCACAACAATAATTCATACTAACGTTATGTCAGACAAAATTCGTCTAATTTTCCTTTCCCTTCCTTCTTCCCTTCCTTCCTTTTTTTCCTTAAAATTGTCAATATTATTGCATCCATTTTTAGACGCAAAGCAATTTAAAATTGATGCACCTTCATTTTTCATAGTTCGAAGTCATTGTGAAATTTTCGAAAACTAGAATTTCATTCCGAGTGAAATTGAAAAGCGATTTTAATTTAATTTCGTTAAAAATACAAAACATGTGCCTGGTACTTACCGATGAAAGGGTTACAGAACGGTTAAAGATCCTCACGTAGTGTGTTGGATATATCATAGTTAAGTAGAGATATTCTGCACTTTGCTTGAGAAAAATATGGTAGACAACAACAAATCCAATCGATTTATTTTCTGTTTGTGAATAAGTTTCTTTCAATTCTTTCAGACTAATTTTAACAACCGATTCTAATTTCTGCCTTTTTGTAAGATTAAAAAAAATCTCTAAGGCTAGAGGCCTTGGTTTCAAAAGTGACTAAAATAGGGCTATAGAACTCATTTTAGTAACCAAATAAATCCTAATAATCAACTCTTTGCTACAGTTATTGTGGTAGAAGTTTCTTACCGCATAAATAACTGCGAAGTTCAGTGAATGTAATGAACAACGCAGAGGTAAGGAAAGTTTCTAATCTGAAAAGTCAGCTCCCTTCAAATGGTAATTTTTTAACAGCTGCCCAATATATAAACTCTAAATTTGCCTTACTTGAAGATCCTTATGTTCATTAAACAAACCCAATATAACATAAGTATGTAGGTACTATTTTATTTGGCACATTGCATGTTAAAACTTTTTTATGAATGCACACTTTTCTGCTGTGATTGTTTTCGAGTAATTCGCTTTTTATGTAGTTTCGTATTTAAGATTAAAAATCAACGTAAACATTATTGATAAAGCCTTCGATGTATGTGTATTTTCAAATGCTATGTTATTTATATATTAAAAATCAAAATATATTTAACAATGTCTATCAAAATGTTTCAGACGAAATTTGGTGCACGTTGTAAAGCATGGAATTTGGCTCCTTATAATCCTGAAGCACCGCCATGTGTTCAACTGCGTTTGGAAGAAACACTAAATCCACCTGATGAATCAGTTGATATAACTGATAAGAAAAGCATTCAAGAGTAAGTGTTGCAAATTTGTAATATAAAATTTTTGTACCAAACATTTAAATTTGTTGTTTGTTTTCTTAGATGGTTCACTCATCAGGCTGACATTCGTCTAAAAGATATATCACTAGATTTATCAATGAGTACAGTGATAGGATTGGGGGATTTGGCCGAAGATGAAATTATAACCAAACCGTTGCCTTTGAATGTAATTTTATACCGACTGAAGGTATATAAATAGATTATCTAAGTTTTTCTTTCTTTCTTTTCTTATTAAAGATATCACTTGAAAATGTGAAACTTAACTTGGTAGAAGATAGACCGCCAGTTAATATTACCTCACCAGGGCCAGTTCCAATAAATTTAGTTATAGGCTCAATGAAAGTGCAGCGTGATGAGAATGGAGTTTTGCAAATTCAGCCAGTTGAAAAAAGTAAATAAACAAAAAAATACCTTCGACTGTTGTTTATTGTTTAACAATATTTTTTTTAAAGATATACACGAAGAACCGCCTTCTACGTCAGCTTTGCCCCGTGATAAGGATCGAGATCGTGAAATTCTATCCCTACAATTAGTCATGCAACAACTTAAGCTTGACAATGAGAATGTAAGAAAGCAACTCAATCATTCTAAAGAGAATTCCGAGAGCTATAGGTAAGGCACATTGTAATAATGAGTTATTATAGAAATTCCTATATAATTATCTTCTTTTCAGACAAAAAGCAAAACAAGAAAACGATGTTCTTCGAACTTATTTGAAAGCAGCTCAAGATGATATAACTATTTTGCTAGATGAGAAGAAAGCTCTTCTCGATACAATACGATCATTACAGGTAAGGGAATATCAAAAAAAAAAAAACCATACAATTAAACACAGAACTTAACACAGAATCTGATTTTATTTTGCATTGAAAATGAAAATATATTGAAGGTCAAAAATGACGAACGGAAGAAAGGTCAGTGTGTAGTAGCTGAGTAGTTGAGAAGTGATAGTTTAAACATAGATTACATAGTTTTTCATTAATATTTTTGTTTCTTTTAATTTGTTATGTTTGTCATAAAAAACCATTAATAAATGAATGTATAAAATGATTTATTTTTTTTTCAATTGGTGCCTTTTTTATGTTGTGCTGGACCAGCGGAAACCAGCTAAGGTATTTCAATTGGCCTGAGCAGTTATATGTACCTTTATTATGTTTTTCCTTTCCCTAGTCCTTAGTTGTTTCATATTTTATTGTTAAGGTGTAAATTCAAAAAAAAAAAAGAAAGAAATTCATTCCTATACGGAAATGTGGATTATACAAAATATTAATTTTTTTCCAAAAAAAAATTTGTTCTAGGTGAAATGTTTTTTTTTCACCAAAATCAAAACAAAAAAATTGTTTTATTTTGACCTGAAGCCAACAAATCAACCAACAAATATTAAAAATGCATAACTTAAAATAATGCACAAAATCCTTAGAGCCGTTGTCGAAATAAATAAATAGCTGGCGGACTTCTAAAAAACTACACATTCATACCCTAGTTCAAAAATCTAACTTATAAATTTGTATATTTCTAAAAAAGTTAAATAAGTAAAACATAAAAAATATTATGGTAGTTGGCAGCTATTATGTTGGTTACGTTGGTAAATGATACACATTCGGTGAGCGGTTACAATCGACTGATTTATTGTTTACATAACAATCTTCCCCCATAAATATAATATAATAAAAACATAAACTTGATAATCTATAAATTCATTTGACAAAAAATCATCAATTATTATTATATAAATTTATAAACTCATTTTATAAAACATGAAAAAAAAAACAATATTATTAAAAAGTTAAAAATGAAGAATAAGCATGGGTTATAAAATTAAGTGATTGGGGTATTCAACCAATACTCTACCAATAATCTAGAAATCTAATCTTTTAGTATAGGTAGTTCATATACAAAATTATAATTCATATGATCAGATGCATCCATCGACTTGATTATTAATATTTATAAGATATTTAAGTGGGCTGATTACTTTTAAAATCGATTCCGGCTTCCATTTAATAATGTCTTTAAAATGTAATCTATACATATCGTTTTCGTTAGTTTTAAACTTAATTAATTCAAGTCTTTTATTCTTTAAACTTTTATTTAAATCTTGTTCATTTTTATTGATTACCAATTTTTTAGTTTTTGATTTTTTTGACAAAGATTGCAGTAACGTACGCAATTTGTATGAGTAAATTTCATTGGGGGATCTTCCTGTTGCTGTTGAGGGTGTCTCCCTGTATGCTAATAAAACTTTAGTTTGAATATTTTTTTGTTAACTTTTCCTTCTACCAAATATTTCTTTAAAAAACCGTTTGTACAGCGCGTTCTGTCAAACCATTACTTTCCAGGTAGTGTGGTATGGAGGCTTTTAAATAATTTTATTTTGTTTTGTTCCGCAAAGTTTTTGAACGAAACAGAGTTGAAAGGCAGACCGTTGTCTGAGACAATTTTGGAAGGGTTTCCAAAGTAGGAAAATATTTTTTCTAATGCATTAATCACATTTTGAGAGTCGGTGCAGTTCATTTGCTGAACCTCAATGAATTTAGAATATGCATCAATTAATAACAAAAATGTGAGCCCTTCCCAATAAAAAAAAAATCATGAACTCTTTCAAAATGAGAACTTACTTCCGGCCACTTTGTATTTATAACTTCTTTTGGAACATTTTGACTGATCTGGCATGTTTTACAAAATTTTTCAAATTTATCTATATCGTTATCAATATTAGCCCAACTGTACTTCTGGCTGACATTGTCATTCTTACTATCCCCTTATGATTTTGGTGGTGTAAATTGTTTAATACTTTTTCATTTATAGATTTAGGAATTACAAGCCTATCTTTGTAATATAAACATTTTTCTTGGGTAGATAAAGATGTTCTCAAGTGAAAATTTTTGTTGTCTTCGTCCAGCAAATCTACATTATTTGACCAGCCATTACTTATAAATTCTAACTAATATCTTATCTTGTTTTATTCTGCTCGCAACTACGCAACAGTTAGAGCCATTAGAGTCTCAACTGTTTTCTCTGGTAAAGGTAAACCAGAGAGCATATCAGCCACTGCCATTTGCTTTACTGGGCGATACTTGAAATCATAGTCATAGCTCGAAAGTATTTATGTCCATTTTTGTAGCCGTGAGGCTATTATATTAGATGTACCTTTATTGGGGTTGAATATTTCTTTTAGATCTTGATTGTCACTGCATAGCTGATATTTATGACCATACTCCAAAAATGACAGCCAATAGGCGTTTTTCTTTTTTAGTTCAGAGCAGAACCTTAACTGTCAAACAAAAAATTGTGTTTCTTTTTTATCTCTGAACGTTCAGAGCTTCAAATTTGTGTTTCTTTTTTCGTTCTGAACATGTTCTGAACTTGTTCAGAGCGCGCTCTATGAGCTCAGAATAAAATAACTGAGCAGAACGAGTTGAATGCTGAACACATGCATTTGACAGGTGAAATTGAAAAAAAGCTAATGTCAAATTCCTTTCAACAAAAGAATCGAATTTTTTTCTAAAAAGAATCGAATTTTTTCTGTCGTTGAAAGGAATACGAAAAGACGAAAAGAATCGATTTTTTTTGTGATTGTGTGTGTGGCACTTGACAGCAGCAAATTTTAAAGTAAAATGTCCAAGAAAATATTCAATTTGGAAATTATTATTATTATTAATTGAAAAACAACCACAAATATTTACTATAAAATTTACCGAAAATTCGTTGCAACCAAAAACACAATTTGTTTTCATAAAAAAAATTGTTTTCTTAAAACACTGCGGCATTGAATTTGACATTTTTAGAAATTTCAAATCTTGCAAGTGTGTGTGCAAATCGGTGTAAAATCTTTCTTGAATCTTGCAAAATTAGCAAGATTTGTTTTGACAGAAAAAATTCGAATTGGTCAGAAAAAAAATCGATTCTTTTGTTGAAAGGAATTCGACATAAGTGTTCAGGTGTGTTTCAAAAATAGTTCAGAGCGCTCAGAACACGTTTTGTTCAGAGGATGTTCAGAGCATGCTCGATATGCTCGGACTCTGTTCATAACTCTATTCTGATCTAAAAAAGAAAAACGCCTAATGCTTCCCGATGTACATACTTGGGAATACCTACTTTCAGTTTTCGATAATGTACTCGTTACAAAACTTATAGGTTTTTCTTTGGGGCTAGCATCACAAAAAAGGATAATCGTTTTCTTTGGATCATAGATTTCCAAAATATTGTACTTAAGAATAAGTATCCTAGCCTTATCAAAACATCTTTGGGCCTGCATTGACCAAAAAAATGTATACCTTAAAGGTCATACAAGTCTCTTAGCTAAGTAAATAGGTTTGGAATGAAACTACTATAATAATTTAGTAAACCCCAAAATTGTAATAATTGTAATTCCGTTAAATTTGTAGGACTTTGAGCTTTACGAAATAATATGGCCGAGGTATTTCTTGTTGAGTCAGAGCTGAGCACTGAGCAGAGTCTGAGCGAACAGAGTAAGTTCTGAGCAGAGTATGTTCAGAGCTCTCTGATTAAATTATGAAACAACTTGAGCACTGAACTGTCATGATTAGAAATTATTTAATTATTATTATTATTTTAACTTCTCCACTAGAGCAACCAGCCTCTTCCGCGATTTTTTTTGTTTTGACGAAGATTTTTTTTTATTTCCCGCCTTTCAAATGTCATCTCGTTTGTGTTCAGCATTTTACTCCGTTTACTCTTCTATTTTATACAGACCGTGCTCTGAACATGCTCAGAACTAAAAAAGAAACACAAATTTAAAACTCTGAACGATCAGAGCTAAAAAAGAAACACAAATATTATGCCTGTTTGGTAACTTTTTTTTCAACAAATTTCCCAAAAACTGATTTGTTTTTCTATGGGTTCTGACAACAAATTGTGAAATTTTGTGAAAATTTGTGCAAATTCGCAAGAAATTTCACGTTACCAAACAGACCAATTTTTTGACAGTTTAGGCTCTGCTTTGAACTCAAAAATAAAAACGCCTAATGACTTTCGACTGAAATTTCAGATTTTTTTTGCGTTCAACGACATAAATTCAGAAATCTGAAAATTCAGATGTAAAGCGATTTTTATTGAACTTTCCCATTCACAATAAAAAACTGCTGCAACCGGCTTTCGCAGTTCCCACTCAGAAAAATCTGTCGTAATCAAAAACTGTTCAATTTGGCCAACCGACATATTTGCTCCCGTTAAACTCTTTTTTTTTAATATTTTTTTCTTCTTTTGTACTTTTATCACTTTCGCTGTCGTGAGTCGTGACTCGTGATCGCTTTCTATCATTTCCTCTTATTCTCGTCGTCACTATTATGTTGGTAAGGTATGATACGCATTAGGTGAGCGATTACAATCGACTGATTTATTGTTCATAATCATTGCCGAACCTGGAAATTTTGCCGCCCTAGGCAAATTGTTATTTTGCCGCCTCAAATAAAAAAGGAAGATAACAAAAACATTAACATATTTACATAGGGTTTTATTTAAAAACATGTTTTCAAAATTTTTAAACTAAAATGCTGATCTGCGATTTTTAATTTTTTCAACTCTTGTAGGAATTTCTGGTTTCTTTTTCTAAAATGCTAAGCTTCACCTGATGCAATACTTGAAGCAAATCTTAATAGTATTTAAAATGCCGTTAACAAATTTCCACACAATTCCAGTAAGAAGTGTGTGAAGCTAAATACATAGTTTCAAATTGACAAAGCAGAAGTTTGATTAAGTATATTATTTTCACTCAAGAGATGAGTAATTGTTGCTGTTAATGTTGATTCAAGTTGTTCGCAGCCTTTTAACTCCACCTTCCTTGAAATGCTGCAAAGAAATGCGATATTTTGGCAGAGCAATTGGTACTGCTCAAATTGCTCATCAAAAGAAGATAGTTGAGCATCGATAACGTAAAAAAAGAAATCAGCTTAAAATTTTAATTTTGGATCGATTGTTTCAAGATATTTTTCAGATTGATTACGGCGGCTACGAAGCCTCCTTGAATCAGACACAAAGAAATCCACTTGATTGTTCATTTTCGTAGAAATATTTTTAGCGCCCTTTTATAATTTTTCAAACAAAGAAGAAGAACGGTTTATCTGAACGTACCTACCATCGCAATTTATCAAAATCCTCCAAACAGGTTAAAAAGACCTTTGATTTTGATTGAAGCATGTTCGAAAGGATATTTATTGGCATACAAACTCGTTCCAAATTTCTGCTGATACTACAAAATTAAATTTTTGTATGCTTTTACCAAATTGAGTTGCTTTCAATCGTGAATTGCGAATTTCCTTCAATTTTCATTAAAGAATCATAAATTTCTGATAACTTTTCTGAAAGACACGTAGTGGCTTTTGCTCTGTCTGACCACCGGATATCGGATACATTTTTCAAAGCAATTTGCTTAGAATATTCAGCATGTTTTTGAAGAATGGTCCAGAGCTTCGGACAACAACGATGAACGAAGAAGTAATTGAAGTATAGTTGGATGTATTAACATTTTTCACTTTGAAATTATTCTATTGATTTTGCCGCCCTAGTTAAATGCCGCCCTAGGCAATTGCCTGTTTTGCCTACAGGCAGGTTTGGCACCGTTCATAATTCATTTACATAACAGCAGCAAACATTTGATGCCTTAGGTTTGAAAGAGCTTAATCTTACAATTTTGTTGTTTTCTTAGGACTTTGATAAGATAAAATCACGAATATAAAAAAAGTGAGTGTAATACATATGTAAATATGGCGTAGGTACCTGTAGATATTTAGTTATAACCATATAATTTCGCTTTGCCTTAGTTCAAATTGGGGCTACCCAACTTCGCTAGTGTTTTTCAAGCTGAATTACTGGCAATTAGGGAATCATGTAAGATACTCAAACAGGACCTTAACCAAATCCGAAATACCGCTATCCTGATAGACAGTCAGGCAGCTGTTAAAGCCATAAATTCAGCAACATCATCCTCTATTCAACATTACTCTTGAAGTTTTCAAGGGCAATATAATCGCAGGTGGAGCGATTTAACAAATTACATCATTTCTAGGAATATTAAATCACAAATAACCTATTATGCAGATCCAGGGTGGTTGTTCTGGACACTGGCTAATTGGAGAGCATGCGGCGAAGCTAGGGACCAGCAACATTTGGTAGGGCCTTTTTCAACGACCTAAACGAACTTTCTGAGGTAAAGATTAAAGATTTGGCTCTAGGGCAGACCTCAGTAGCTGCTGTACCTTGTCCCTCCTATAGAACTGAATGATCCTCCTAGGGGATTAAAAAATTTACATATGTATCTGGGCCAACCGACAAATTGCCTAGTTTGGCATAATTGCTATGAGACTCATCCACAAATCATTTTTTACCCACAGGTCTAACGAGTTATGCAGACGCATGGATTAAAAAATATATTGCTCCCTTTCTATATGTCGTAGATGGATGTAGTGGGGTGGTTTTAAAGAGAGGAGTAAGAGGTTTTGTCAGCACGTAATTTCAGTCACTTAGATGAAGTGGTCTGTTTAACAATGTATTTTTTGTGCGCAAGCCTATTATTTAAACACCATTATCCAGGAGTTTTGAAAATATTTTTTGCTAAAACTATTCACCAAAATTGAAAAATAATATTAGAATCCATTTTTGGCTTTTAAAAAAGCTACATCTTAATGTCGTTTGTTTTTTCTATGACCCTAATGTTCATATATACAGGTTCAGAGACTCTTTGATTTAAGAATTTATAGGATACAATTGGATTAAAGCAAACAAATATTAAAAATACATATATGGAAATAAGAGGTAAATAAAAAAACTTGAAATTACTCTGCAGATAAACCTTCATCCTTCCTATCCTATTTAATATTATAACTGTCAAAGTACGTTTGTTGAGTTTCCGTCATTTTCGAACGTTCGAACATCTCTCTCTCTCGTGAGGCACGAAGAAAACATAAAAACCGGACTCATGAGTCTACTTTGTTGTTGCTTCAATGTGTGGAATGTTGAAATTGTTGTTGTTTCAATGTGTTTTGAGGCATCTGAAAGTTTCAAATGTAAACACGATGACACTCATCAGTCCGGACTCAATCTTCCCAAGCTAAACAGGGTCTATGTGTTCACAGCGAATAGTGCTTGGATTCACAGATTCAAGAGTTCAGGGGTGCCAGCATGTAACTTGATACAATCGAGTTTTGTCGATGCAATCGAGCATAGGCTGTTCTTAATGTTGTTCAATCGAATCGAAAACAGATTGAGTTAAATTAGGATTTGCCTATCCTCGATTGTTTAAATGAACTGGATTGTATCAAAGTTACGTGCTAGACCCCCAGAATATAGCCATAGGGGTATTTGACATTGCCTGTTATATTATTTATTAAATATTTACATTTTCTTTTGTAAATTTCTTAGGATATTTGGGGTTTGTCAACCTGTGCAAAGACGGGTCGGGCCAGCTTGTAATTTTTGTAAAATTTTATTTTTGTGAGCATGAACCCTGTTGATATTTTCACTTATATTGGCAAACAAAATTAGTCACTGCGACCGAATCTCCCAAATTTATTTAATTTTCTGTTTCTTTCATAAAAAAAATATTTTTTCATACAACAAATGTGAAAATTAAAAAAAAAAATAATAAAAACTTAAGTTCTAATTGAAAAATGATTTTACCCATGCATTTGTATTATAATAACAGCAGTGCCATAAAAAATTTCACATACGAAATTTAAAAAGCTTACAACAGCAAAACAAAACAAAACACAATCAGGACATACAATATTAGCTTATTCATATCAGTCCGCTATATTTTTTTTTTGTTTTAAATCAATATTCTTACGCACAATATCAAATCTATTTTTTCAGCTTCAACTGACATCATCGAATACAAATAGGAAAAGTGATGGTAATAACAGATAGCATAACTGTATGGATTGCATCCAGTGTTGCAGTGAAAATAATAATCCATGATTCGAACCCAAAAATCAAAATTCAAATTTCCTACATGATTTTTTCAGAATGTGCTATCGCTAGAAAAAAAAAAGAAACCTTTTTTTTTCGTAAAGAAATGCTTAGAAATGAACACATATGTATGTATGTAACTTATGAAACTACATACTATATTATTATTACTTTGAAATTAAATAAAAAAAAGTATAATTAAAAAAAAAGAAAAGAAAACAGCAACAAAAAAGAAATGCCAATATGCCAAACTTTAAGTCTGATAAATTTGCTGTAATTATGTAATTTGGTTCTTATTATTATTGCAAAAAAAAATTAACCAACGATTTCTTCGGATTACTTTTTCTTTTCTGATAAAGAAAGAAACACATACATATATACGAAATTATTCATAAAATGATTTTAAAATTTCTCAAAAAAAAAATTTAAACAAGATAATTGTAAATTTTCAAATTAATAATACTTTTTTAATGTCTTTTCTTATATTCATAATCAAGACTGAGAAACAAAAAAGTGTAAAAAAAAAGAAATTTGTTAAATAGTTTGTATTTTTATTTTGTGTTATTAATTTTCTAATTCGAATGTTAAAAGTTAAAAAAAGAAACAATCGTAAAAATTTTCTCAAAAACAAGTGTTGTAAATTAAAAGCTTTACTAGTAGTTACCTATTCGAAATTCAAAAATATAAAATTAATGTGTGTATTTATTTCCTTAACAAAAAATTGTATTTTCACATGTTCAACGATTTATTATTAAAAAAAAAAAATTAAACGTCGAACTTTGCATTCCTTTTTTCATTCCAAAATATTTTGTTTTAAGAGTTGCGCTTGTAAATCTTCAAGAAATAAAAAAAAAATAATACAAAATTATTATACATACATACATATCGTCGGCTAAATAAATAAACTGCTAAGTCCAGGAGAGCAAAAAAACAAAAAAAAAATTGCATAAAGGTAGAACTATAATAGTCGGATGCCGACGTAAGTGGTCGTACGAAACGAAACGAATACAAAAAATTCATATGACGTGCCCATAATTGAGGTTTGCTTCGTTTGGACCAATTTTCGTTAACTTTTGCTTTCGGAAGTGAAGAGCGGTCACCGACCGCGTAAGTGAACTGAGAGAATTTCATTCCGACATCTTCCGACTATTATAGTTCTACCTAAAGGCTCCATACAAAATCTGATTTTCTCCTCAAGATTCAGCAACAACTACATTGGACAAAAGTGGTTAAAGCAATTTGTGCAGAATGTGTTTCTTAATAAAATGGCATCAAAATCTCAATTTCTGCCTTAGCAGCCTTACGCATTTAGCCGACGATATGTATAATGTTTTTTTTTTGAGCTGGCATAATTCAAACTACAAAAAAAATTGTGTAGAAAAAAATATATATGATTTCGTGTTAAAAAAAATAATTCATAATTTCTAAAATATGCTTAGGATACTTTCGATAAATCTCTAAAAAAAAACAGTTTTTCTTTTATTTTGTTTGTAGGTAGGAGATTCAATAAAAAATTAAAATAATTAACAAATTGTTCAATTCAAAATTATTAAATCAAAAATAAACTTTGATTTACATTCTAGTGTGTCGTATAAATTTTTAAAATAAAATCAATACAAAAAAAAAATAAAGAAAAAAATGTTATACAAAATCGACAAATTTTGTGGAAACTTATAAATTTATTTAACATAAGTAAAGCATAAAATCATAAAACAAAAAAAAAACATATTTGCAAAATATTTACAATTTGAAAAAAAAGAACGTATAAATATATTATATAGATTTAGTAAAAAAATATAAGTCATACAAAAATTGTACAGATAAAATGAAAATACTATTTAATCAAAGAAACAAATTTTATTGTTGTTGTTCAATATTTATGTATTTTAAGGAAAATCAAAAATAAAAACAAATTAATTTACCATAAAAAAAATGTCTGCATATATTTTACCTTCAACAAAGCGATTCAGGCATTAAAAACAGAAGTTTTTTTTTCAGAATGGTTAGTGAACAGGAATGAAAGTTAGTGAAATAGGAATGAAAGTTAGTGAAAGAAATATCATGCCTGATTTATTTGTCAAACAAATACTTGGTTTATGACCACTTGCATGAAGGTTTTACTATGTTTTTACACTGTAGTCAATTATTTTACATTTCGTGCAAGGTTAATTTCTAATCTACTGGATTTGAGGATTAAATTTGCATAGTAAATCTTTAAGATTTAATGAGGATTTAGGGTAAATATACTTAAATCGCGAAATAGCGGTCGGTGAAAACGTAGTATAATTCCCAAATCTAGTAGATTAGAAATTAGCCTTATTAACGCCCTTATTATTTACTCGATACATCCAAATTTAAACATAAATCCGGATATATTTACATTGAATGTGTATAATTTACATCTGGAGTTAATTTTTAATCTGGATGTATCGAGTAAATCTTCAACAGAAATTGTCAGTGAAGATAGGACGTTTGTCTCTCACTCTGGTTACATTGGCTTGCATAAACCTGTCTCAATCAGCCTTATTGTACGCCTGTTTGGTAACTTTTTTTTCAACAAATTTCCCAAAAACTGATTTTTTTTTCTATGGGTTTTGACAGGAAATTGTGAAATTTTGTGAAAATTTGTGCAAATTCGCAAGAAATTTTACGTTACCAAACAGATCATGTGAGTTTCGCCCGAACTACATTCCACACGGAAAATTTGATGTTTCACCCTTCGCCTATTGTGAGTTTCACCCAAAATTTTGTGTTAAAAATTCCCCTTATTTAGGCTTATTGTGAGTTTCACTCGAAAAATATTTCACCTTAAAAATTTTTGTTCGCCCGGAATTTTAAATGCTATTGTGAGTTTCGCCCGAACGAAATGTTCTGCTAAATTGATGAATTTATCACAAAATGCACAATTTTTTAACTAAGCCGCCCAACTACATAGAAAAGTAAGACCCTTAACTCTTCCAATTGGTTTAATTCGGAAACGGTTATTTTTATGAAAAAAAATAGGTATATTAATTTTTTTTGTAAGAAATTTTCTAAGCTACAAACTATAAGTCTGACATTTTGTTTGTACAACTTACCATTTGGGAGTTGTTCCTGAAAAAAACATTTTGGGGGGCCTTCAACCCTCCGTAAAATTGTTAGCGGCGCTCCTATCGATGGGGACTCTTGACAGTTTCTTAAGAACACCACGAAGAGGCTATATATAAAATTCTAGCTTTCCGGCGATTATTTACTAATTGGGTTGTTTTTATGGCTTGACTGGATTTATTAATTTCAAATAGATCAACTTTCGGTGAAAACGTAGTATTACCTACGAGTTAAGCGGTCGGTGAAAACATAGTATTAACTTGTTTACCGGATTAACAAGTCAATTCACAAGTCAAAATTAACATTAAAAAAGTGTGTCTCCAAAATGTTTTTTGTAAACCAAACCACATTTTTAAACTACCTCACAAAAGATGCAGTATAATCTCAAAAAGATGAAGAGATATAAAATATGGCCCGTTCATCTTCCAAATTGTTCATATTTTCGAGTATCAAAATTTACGTGAATAAAATCATTAAATATAATTTAAATAACAAGTTAAAACAAGCCCAAAAGTATCGTTTACTAACTGAATAACGTTACCTACATAATAAACATAATACGAGGAACTAAAGGCGAAGAGAAAGTAAAAAATTGATTTGGGAATAAGCGTCCATCTTTTCGAGTACAAAATTTTAACGCGTTCATCTTTTTGAGTTCTGAAGAGTGAAAATATTTCGTTCATCTTTCCGAACTGTTCATCTCATTGACCTATTATATATATAGTAAGTCAATGGTTCATCTTATAGAACCTTTCATGTTTCTACTGTAATTGGGTACGTTCAGCAGACACTAGGGACTACATAATATGTAGTCAACTACATTCATTGAACGCAAAATTGAGTAAGGAAACTAGTTATTTCTTACAAATGTCAAAATTGGGTCTTTAGTTCAAATGTTTACATTCTTATAAATTTATTTTGATTATGGAATACGCAATTCTGGATCTGCAGTTATTCTCAGTACAATATTCTCTTTTCTTTTCACGACAAATGGGTAAAAAGAAAAGACAACTGCACTGCGAATCCCATCAGATCCAGTAGGCATTGCGGATTGCATAATCGACATGAATATATTGTTTATCTGAAAATACCTCACAAAAGGCAAAAATCTATATTTCTTACATTTTTAATTAAATCATTTCCATAATATATGATAAAGAACCACTTTAACCAAAACTTAAAACAAACGTGAAAAAAAAGAAGTTGCGGGGAACAATAAAGTTCAGCTTGGTGTTTAAAAATAAAATATAATCAGCTGATATTTTGACATAAATACACTTGACTTGAAATGAAGGGAGATATTTCTTGACTAGCTTTCCAGTCAACTTTCCAATAAAGTTGCCTTAATTGGAAGGCAATTTTTTGACAGCTGACCAATCAGTGACTAGAAACTTGCCTTAATTTGTAGTCCCTACGTTCTTCTGAACGTACCCATTGTAATTTCAAGATCAATCAATTGGCGTTTTTATTTTTTACCTCAGAGCAGATCACCGAGCTGTCAAAAATAAATTCTATATTTCTTTTTTGCCTCAGACAAATCAGAGCACATAAGTCGTGTATCTTTTTTCCATCTGAGCTAGCTCGGAGCATGATCTGTATGCTCAGAATAAAATGACCGAGTAAATCGAGCAATACGCTGAGCGAAGCCAACTTCATACAATTTTTATGTAATTTGACAGATAACTAGGCATATGACATATTCAGTGCTCAAGTGTGTTTCATAATTAAATCTGAGGGCTCTGATCATAATCTGCTCAGAGCTTTGCTCTGATCGGTCAACCTCCGCTCAGAGCGTTGCTCAGAGCCAAAAAAGAAAAACGCCAAATTTCAAAAGATTAATTTCGATTTGGACGTGTTAAGTTATTTTTTTTTAAACTTTTAAAAAAAATAACTTAACACGTCCAAATCGAAATTAATTTTCGATAAACGGCGAAAAATGGAACAAAACCCATAGGATTCCTATGAGTTTTGTTCCATTTTTCGCCGTTTCTCGCCACGAAAAGTTATCGCCGAGTTACAGAACATGGGTCCAGATCCTTTATAAAATACAAAAATAGAACTTTTTATTTACAATAAAAAAAATCAAAACAAAAGTAACAAAAAATAAAATGCACGACTGGGTCGCACGAACTTGCTGTTATGTTCGATCACACTGGTGTTAAAGTCTGAATATTTTAAAAACTATTCTGGTAAAAGAAATTAAATACATAGTTATGGGAGCCTATATTTTGTGCCACTTGCCAAAAATTTAGTTTAGTTAAAGGTAGTATTATAAGAGTACATAAATATGAGCAGTATAGCACCGTGTTGCAAATACATAAATGAATGTTCTTACAGTTTAAACTGATTTAAATTTTTTAAAAAACCAACATATGTAATTAGAAATAAAATAATTAAACAACCTCTGAAATTGATTTGATACCAACAATATGAGGAGAACAAAATTTGAAAATCGTTGGAGCGGTTTCTTAAAAAAATTATTTTTTATGTTTAAAATTTTGTAAACATTTTTAAGAGAAAAAATTGGTGCAATTTTTAAGCGTTTATTAATGCAGTTTATTCCGAATTTTTTTTTTTAATCCAAAATTTGTGGTTTTGAAAATCCAAATTATTCAAACTTATTAGATGGTACAAATCGATCAAATCGTTTTTGATTTATTAACTTCTCAAAAAGAAAATTTTAAACTTTTTTTAAAAATCAAAAAAAAAAAAATTGAAAATTTTGGTTTACAATTCTTTTAAAACCTTTTGATTTGTTTTATAAAATGGTAGTCTATTTTTTTGTGGGTACGTTTTTGTGAAAAATAGGATTATTTTTTGATAAAAAATAAATATTTTAAGGCAGCTTCTGTTATTTTTAGTCCTAAAAAAATAATGAAAAAAACGTGTCGGGGGAATGCCCAAAAAACGCTATGAACCCAGTTAAAAGAAAATCGTCCCTACCGTTTAGGCTGAAGCCGAAAGGAAAGGACACACAGGTAGACAGACAGACAGACAAAATGACAAAATTGCGAGACTTAATCTTTTCGATTTCGCTATCATCGTAGATAATGTCAAGTTTGATAAAAATCTATAGTTCGATTTTTTTACGAATCCATAAATTGCCATAATATACATAGTACCTTCCTATGTACATATCGCAAGTAAAAATTGTGGGTGAGCTGGAAGCTCCTTGATTTACAAATTAAGAAAGAAATAATTACAAAGTCTCTAAAATTATATAATATTTGTATATTTGACTAAAATTTTACATTTTCAAAAATGTATTTATATTAATTTCTATAATTTTATCTTAAAAATAACTACATTGCACATTTTGAATATTATTCTTTAATTATTATTATTTTTTTTTTTAATTTTGTTGACTCAGTCTCGACTTAAAGCTAACTGAATAAGAGGTAAAACTTTAATTGAAGACAAATCCGAAAGAATTGCTTCAATATTATCTAAGGAAGAAACTTGCATGATACTTTCTTTGCGAAAACTTAAGATGATAATTGCAAAGAGTGAAAGTAATTCCAAGCTATCAAAACCAAGCATCTAAAAAAATTTGTAAGTTTAATAATTTTAAGTTGTTTTGCACCATAAAGCTGATGACTTACCAAATCCCAGAGTACAAGTAATTGATCTGGAGGAAGATGACCACTAAATGCTCTCATTATCCATTTAAATACAATTCGAATTCTAAAAATTGTTGGAACAATAAAAGATATTTTTTTTTCTTTTAAATTATTTAAATATATTAACTCACGGTTGAATTTGTAATTCCCGGAAGTGAGACCACAATTGAGGCTCGTGTGTTTGTAGTAGTTTTTCAAATAACAAACATAGGCTAACAATACCCTATAAAAGTGTAAAATAAAAAAAAACATGACAATAAGGAATAAAATGTATCTTATGCTGAATAAATTGTGTCTTATGCTGAATTAACGCTGAAAAATGTCCATATTCACAACCATTTTCTGTCATTAATCATGCTTATGACAATAAATGGATAGAATATGATAGAAATAACGGAATTTTGTCAGCTGTAATGCTGAATCCAGCATTATTTTCTGGATCAATACGATTGAAAAAATGCCACAATTGAAGTAATAATTTAACCGTTCATTGGTATGCTGCATGTAAATATTGGTCTAAGATTAAAAATCTGCCAGTATCATACCTAAACCTGCTGATCAAAAAATTACATAATATCTGTCACAAAAGAGAATAATGGATAAAATAAATGCAATAATGACATACATATATTTATATACGAAGTTAAAAAATGACTAAAAAGCAATGCAAATTATGCTAAGCCGCAATGATATTGCTGATCCTATTCAGACAGATTGTCGGTGTAATGCCTCATTTACCCAAGTGACAGTTAAAATGTCATAATTTCTGTCAATTTATACCAACAGTTTGTAATAAAACAGGATTATGACACTCGTGTATGATGTCATTATTGAATTTATTGATGGATTTTGAGGAATTATACCAGTTAATCAATCGTGTACGATACAAAACGATACTGGGAGATTTTCGATCTTAGACTATTTTTACGATTTTCCATCCTACACAGTTCCAGTATTTTCTATTTTTATTTATTTTGAAAAAAAAAGTAAGTCAAAAGAATTTCAGTTTATAATTAATTAGAGCACAAAGCTGTCAGAAATATAAAACCGACAATTTATATCAATTGATGCCGATGAAAACCTAGTTTACCTGTGGGTGAGTATTGATGGTTGTAAGCCTATGACAATATCGTATGTAAAAAGCTCGAAATGTAAAGTACAATTTCATTGGTGAGTCATAGAGATAGCAAAAAGGAGCAGCTAAGAAGAAATATAAAAAAATAAATAAAATAATATAAAATTACATTACATACATATGTTATTCATTTTCAGTTTATATCATAAAAAATGCATATTTACCGAACATGCAAATTCCATGGAATGGTACAACACCTGATGGTGGACCATCGTATTGTTTCCCTTTCAGAGGAAAACTTTCAAATTGAATTTTCTCTGATATTTCCCAGTCTCTTGAAAAACACAACAAAGCTTGGTATAGAACATCTTCGAAAACAAAATATTGATCATCGTTTGAAGCTGTTAGTTGAATATCTTTGAAAATAAGTTTATCAACAATGTGATCGGTGGTTAGAACTTTGCTTTTTAATTTATTCCAATGTTCCATATTCTGTTAAAAAAGAAAATAAAGAAAAATTAATAGAAATCAAAAAATTTTACACGCAACACATAGAATTATATTGCAAACCAACAAATTTCAATAAAGCTTAATGACGCTAGTGCCAAAATTTCATTATTTCTGTCATTTTATACCAACTGTCTGTCATAATCCTGTTTTATTTCAAACAATTGGTATAAAACGACAGAAATAATGACATAGTAAGATATCTTAAAACATTCGGAACGAAGACGAAACTTTCGGCTGTCAAAATATATTTACAAGGCGATAAATGACAGCACCCACACTAACGCGGCGATGCGATTAAGCGAGCCTCATGTAAAATATATTGACGGCCGAAAGTTTCGTCGTCGCTCCGAATGTTTCGCGTAAACCGACGCGATGGCAGTGAGGATCACGATAAAAATATGGATGCTGCACATCTAAAGGATCCCCACACAAACGCGAATCTGTCATGGCGACGACGAAAACAATAATAACAACGTGTTGTTTACATTGACAACCACATGTTGTTAATATTTTTTTCGTCGTCGGCACGACAGATTCGTGTTGGTGTGGAGCAACCTTTAATCAAAATTTTTATCCTGATCGCTACCGCCATCGCGTCGGTTTGCGCGTGACTTTATTTGTAAAGAAAACTTACGTGAATATTAATATGACTTCCAAGAATATATGCCCACAATGGTCCCCGATATGGAGCTGGTGTATTTCCTTTCTTGAGTATTTGTTGGCATAATGGCGCGTGTTTGTAATCTAAAATTTTCTGGCATTGTATGTTGATATCATAAGATGTATCCTGCCGCAACAATTCAGCAAAATGCGATCTCTTAAAGTTCAAATTTATAATTATTAGCCATTGACCCATAGATTAAGATTATAGACACATTTACAAAAAAATTAAGGCAGTTAAAAATTTCACAGCATTATCAGAAATTAAACTCATACATTCAACTTTTGCTGTCAAAAATTTGACATCGATTTTTTAGAATCGTTTGCTAAATTATTTTATTATTTTATGAGAATGACGAGTGAATTGAGTGTGTAAAGTATAAATTTCTTGTTTTTAAGGTTTAAAGGCTCCCCCAAAATATATTTACAGGCCGATAAATGAGAATACCCACACCAACGTCGCCGTGCGTCGTTCCGAATGTTTCGAGTTGGTTTGGGGGATTCTTTAAGGTAACATCAAGAAATTATAATATTTACACAATATAAATAAATAAATCATTACATACCAAATCAAATAAATTTTTAACTGGCAATGATATGTGTGAAAACTCCCATTTTGGAATTTGGCTACATTAAAGGTGAAGCAATATTTTAAATTAGTTTTTTTTAAATTATTTATTAATAATATACAGATACGAACTCATTATTGTCCAGTGATCGACTGGGACCTTTAAGGGACAAAAGAACATCTAATAGGTCTTTTGGAGCGTAAACTGGTCGAAAACTTGCTAAATCTAGGATTTATTGAAAAAAATAAATAAAATGGATACAAATATAAATTATGTTAGTTCTAATAATTGTAATTTTAGATTATGTATGTATGTGCACTTATGCAGATTAGTTTTTGATTTTCTTACACGAATCTATAATTCACCACAATTTACAGAATCCGAGAAATGAGTTGCGGAGGGAACCAGACTCAATTTTGACATTTCGCTAACAGTAGAAATGTCAAAATTGATTCTGACTTATTCATTGGATTCTGTAATCGGGTGAATAGTGTTTTATTTGCTATGTGGGTTAGACCCATAGTACACAAATCTAAGGCAATATATTGCGCAGGTTATCAAAGTTGAAAGTGTCAACAAATTCAAAATGGCTGTTTGAGGCCCACAGGAACTCAACACCTTATAGAGGATATATTACATGGAGTTCTCGTTTCCATTCCAAATTGAAGCTTTCATAGGGGGCGCTCAACACACTTTCAGTGAAAACTTATAAGTTTTTTGACAGCCGGCAGCCGATTATTTATCAAGATGTAATACTCAATGGCACTTTCTCCGTGGGCACAGAACAAAGTCATGGCCCTCAAATATTTTTAAAAACAATAAAACAAATAATAACAAATTTCAAGAGCAAATATAATAAAATTATGACTGACAGTTGAACTTTAAGTATTCACTGAAAGTGGTAGCAGCGCCTCTATCACGGCTTCAGGCACTACAATCCATAAGTTATAGAAACAAGCCATCCATATAGTATATATGCTTTAAGCTCAACACGCATCATTAGAAACAACAACAAAATATTGAAATTAGACAAGTAAAGGGGCACTGGATCTACCATTTCCCCACTATTTTCTTCAATTTTGACAGAACTGCACAAAAATGAAAACGCTAAACCTAACAGGGTTAGTGAACACTGACTGTCTTCGATATTCAATCTTCATATCTTTTTGGTTGATTTTAGTGAAATAATAAATCTGATCAAAATATCAGCCCTTTAGATTGATATACTAAGAGGTCGTTCATCGTTACCTTCAATTTACCATACAAATCGTATGTGAACTTTTTTTTTGTTTCTTCTTTTTTATAACTTTAGAACCGGTTACTGTTAGGTCTTATTTTTGGAGTTGATGCCCCTTGAACTTATAAATTGAAATCTATTCAATCGCTCCACTTAAACAGAAGTAGTTTTCCAATTATCTTCATCTACGTTATTATTATATAAAAGCCAGACCAAGGGCAACTAATTTTCTAAGTGACTGAATTTAATCAAATTCCCTTAAGCTAAGTACAGACGATTGTCAGATCTTACAATATTGTCAGAATTGTCAATGGTCTGACAATAGCTAACAATTAGCTGACAATTGACATATTTCTTACAATGAAGAATTGTCCGTTCACACGGTTGTTAGATTTCTTCCCAAAGTCTGACAATTTGATTGTCAGCTCTTTTATTATTTTTCTTTAATCAACTCATTGACAATAAAGAAATTGTCAGCAATTGTAAGATGTTTTCAATGAAAACATCTGACAATGACCAATGAGTCTGAAAATGCCCTTATCGACTGAGAATGATAAAAATTGTGTGTTCAGACGATTGTAAGATACCTGACAATTTTTTGTCAGAATGTCGTCTGACAATGACATTTCTGACATTATTGTAAGACAAAATTGTGTGTTCAGACGATTGTAAGACATTTGGAACAGTTTTTTTTACTGACATATTTGACAATATTGTAAGATCTGACAATCGTCTGTACTTAGCTTTAGAAATATAAAACAGCATCTAACTGATTAGCCCAACTGTCGTACCTGGGCGAAACGCAATTTTTGGAGTTGAGGTCACTTGAACTTATAAATTGAAATCTAATCGCTCCACTTAAACAGAAGTAGTTTTCTAATTATCTTCATCTACGTTATTGTTAGGCGTCTTATTCATTATAAATAGTATAGATGTCATACCTATTGTATAATTGCTGAGCTCTTCCCATTTTGAAAGAAATTCTTCACGGTCTGTCAAGCTTCTTGGTTGACCTTGAAGAGGCATCTTAAGCTCGTTGCACATAGAATTAAGTGATTTTCTAACTCTTCTATCCCACTGTACAGCGGATCGTTTTAGATATGCCAAAGGATCAGTCTGTAATATGGTTTTTAAATATAATCTTTTATGAATATATAATTAATAAAAACCCTTCCACCCCTATCTCACACAGTATAAACAATTTTTTAAAAAATATGAGTTCTAATCATGTTTAATAGATGTGGAAACAAATTTCATAGCAAAACTACTTGAAAGTTCGTCTCACAAAATTTGACATATATATTGTGTTAATATATAATCCCATTTAGGGGCGTTCACATTCAACGACATGTTCATCAACACGTGTCGTGTCGTTAGACTTTTGTAATGTGAACAAAAGTCGAAAAAAATAAAATTAATGCGATAGTATTGGTGCGAATAATGAAATTCTCGCCATGTTTGCTCTTTGAAAAATTATTTTCAAATGATGTCGGTACGAAAGTCGTTAAATGTGAACGCTAACAAAACGACTCGGGTCGGACGACACGTCGTTGAATGTGAACCCCCCTTTTCACACGAGGAAACTGATTTTCCAGCAACTTTCTCTTTTAAGATGAGAAGGGCACCAAGTACGAGGAGTTAATGGTCTACGATTGGTAGAGATTGTAAATTAGGAGAAAACGTCAAAAAATCTCCATCAACTTGTTTCCTCGTATGAAAAGGGACATACATGAACATTTCTTAAATTAGGCATCTTCAGGGAAATGAGATAAGATGAGATGAAGAGGATTCCTCAGCTTTCTTGTCAAAATTTCGAGGAAAATAAATTTGGATTCGCTTGCTCCCTTTTTGACGGAGCGAAATTTTTGAGATCTGATTTTTCTGAATGCGCCTATTGATTCTAATAGCGTTTTCGTTCTGTGTGTGTCCAGAACTCTCCGTTCCGGAATGCCAAACGAATAAGTTGCAACACTTTTTTAGATTCTGAAGTTTGTGTTTCGTTGTTTGTATCGTTTGCTTGAATAAAATAAAAATTTCACTACAAGGTCATCATCATCACTTGAAAATGCCGATGATAATAGGTCGACAAGGATGATGAATTAGCAATCATTTTGTTCACTTTGATTGTTTTTAGTTTTAATTTTTAGTGTAACTTTCGAAATAATTATCAAAATTCCACAATTTAAATAACAAAAAAGTATATGTCACGATTTTGACATTTTAACTGTGCGCATGTGTGCGTTTTGATTCCTTCTTCATATCCAAAATCAATTTTTTCTTCTTTTTAGAAGAAGAACGATTTCAGAAGTATTCGGAATGCTTCTTGACGCTTCCGGAAGACCAAACGAAAACGCCATAAAAACGCGTTCAGAAAAAATGAGATCTCAGAGATTTCGCTCCAAAAAAAAGTGAGCAAGGGCATCCAAAATTATTTTTCCTCAGCATTTTGACAGCAATGATGAGAAATTTTGTTGAGAAATTTTGTTCATGTACATATAGGTAACTGAGATTGCTGAGATCTTCAAGATTTCATTTTTCTGAACATGCCAATTATCTGTGTTCGTATGCTTTACAAAACTGAAAAATGAATCCAAAGATCTGTCAAAGTTTATACAAAAATATTATAATTGGACTAACACTGGTAGAAATTCACAGTTTTGAAAAATTAGTGAAACTGATTCATTTCGATGCAAATGTGGAAGCAAAATATGAAAATCATGTTTTAACACACAAATTTGACACGCGTATGTAATATTCTTTCTCATTTTTGTTTGACATGAATTAATACTTGGTGTGTTCAGAAAAATGAGATCTCAGAGAATTTTCTCACTCAAAAAGTGAGCAAGCGAATCCAGGGTTTGTTTTCCTCAGAGTTTTGATAGCAAAGTTGAGAAATTTTGCTGAATCCAGTTCAGGTAACTGAGATTGCTGAGATCTCCGAGATCTCATTTTCCTGAACATGCCTACTGTGAGACAGTGTGGAGGTACTTTAATATAATTTTGTTTTTCTCACCGTTCCTTGAATTGTCTTGATTTCTGTGTTCAATGAACTCTTAACCAGGTCAAATATTATATTTCGAATTTCAGTCTCAAGTCCTGTCGACTTAATGGCTGCTTCAAGAGTGTTTCTTAAATCATTCTTATCAACATCCGGTTGGCAAACGAGTTTCTTTATTTAATAAAGTTTAATGTAAATTTTAAACAGTTACAATTCCTTAAAATTATATGCATACCTGAACAGTTTTAAATAAAGATGCATAGATTTTCATTGCTTGAATATCAGATGTTAGTTTAAGGGCAGTATGATGAATACTTGTATTTTTTAGTTCTTGCATAATTATTAAAGATTAATAATTTGAAAAGATTAACGATTTAAAACAATTTTTATAGCTAATATTATAAAAATAAAACTGAGACAATTGGAATTTGTTTGTTATTTGAAATTTAAAAAAAATCAAATATATTGATCAAACTTTTGATTTTTGTGTATGCGCAAGAGTTGTGATTGATGGAATGTTAAATTTTTACTTGTTGCTAAGTACTTGCAATATTTATCAACACATTTGTTTCTTTTTTTTGAAAAAAAAAAATTAATACAAAAATGATACGAGCAGTAAGTATATTTAATGTTATTTGGTGTTTGAACGATTCTTGACGGAAGCGCCAGTAATGCACACACTAAGAATGGAATGATTTGTATTTTCTGCTATATACATCAAGTACGCATTCATAAATTATAGTTTAGTTCAGGTACATGCCGTTTAAACGACTCAAAACAGCTTTGATCCATGAAAATAATTCAATAATAATTTTTTTAACCTTGGGTGACTTGTGGTGGGTGATGGGAAAAATTGCACCGTAAAGCCGGAGGTTACAGCACACCAAAGTACCTTTGATAACTACTTTGATATAATAATTTTCTATAAATGTAAATCTCGATATTTTCTCTAAATAAACATGGATATTCGCGGTTAACCAATCACTTTTTCGGTATCCGTTGACGGTGGTTTTAAAATGTATTTTAGGTCCAAAAATTGTGGGGTACCGTGGTGCCCCAAGGTGTCATGGATCCCCAGGATCCCCTACATATTAAATTAAATTCCACACAATTATTACTACCTGATTTTATACTTCCGTTTAAATAGAACTTTGTGGACCTTTCCACAAGCGTGTGATGTTAAAAAAAAAAAACATGAAAAAGTGCGTATACGCCCTATAACACCAAAATGGTTTTACTTTGGAAAGCACATAATATCGATTCTGATGACCAAATAAATGTTCTTATTGAATATAAAAAATATTCAAAGTAAATACAATTATGTGCCTTAAATTTGTAATCCACAACGGCAGGATGAATTTCACAAACCGAAAAATACAAAATATGGTCGAATTTAACCTCAAATTCTGATTTTATGTTTATACTTGGCTTGTTGATTTTATAAAAATCTTTCCTCTATTTCAATTTTAATGGATTTAGAAGGAAGAGCTGGAGTTTTTGGAATAAAACATAAGCATGCGCATTTATTAGTTTTTTGGCTAGTTAGACAATGTCTTGATAGTCCGAAATAGAAATATTTTATTATATAAATGTAACTTTAGCAAATGTTTAGTAAACCGAGTCCGTTGTCTAAGTTAGATAATTCTTAAACATCAACTAAACATGTTTATCTTTAACTTGGACGGCTACCCAAAGTTAGTATAGTAAAACCAGCTTGAAAGAAAAACCTGAAACACTTTTTTCATCCCCGAGTAGTACTAATTACATATAAAACACTCCGCTTAAGCGAAACTTGCTTAAGTGAAAAACCCGGATACCTAAAACATATTTCGGTGGAAGCTACCGACTGCTTAATATTATTTAATAAAAAAGCCAAATGCAGTCTTTGTTTTTAATCGATGTTTATTGAATATTCCCCGAGGCACGTTTCGATTCTGGTTGGAATCTTCTTCAGGGCTGTATAAGTAATATCGACTGTGTCTGTGAAGATTCTTTCTCAACAAAAGCCATATAAACAATATTTTTTTAACAAAATTAAGTTAATAGCTATCATTGATACGTACAATTATTATTACTAGTACGTCCAGCCCCCGAAATTCGAGTGCTAATAACATTATCGTCTAATTGAAAAACAACTTCTAGAAAATATATTGTAATTCACATGAAATTCTAGAAAACTTTATTTTTCGATGCATACGATTTTTGGAGGTGGATACTCCAACATTAAGTAAAAAATCGCAAGAATAATATCATCGTTTAAAAGCAGTCTTGAGCGTGGAGAAAAACCGAACTAATTATTATTATATGAGCTACTTTTTATTATTTCCTGAACCACTGGTCCCAAGATCATCCCGGAAGTAGTCAATAAAGACCAATTAAATTTATATCGAAAATAATACTCGTCGAATGTATTGATTCGTGTATTTAATATATTCGTTAAGATGGTTAGTGAATAAAAAGTTATTGTTCCACGCCTCAGCTTAAACATCCCTCACACTACATTTACAAATTGAAAGCATTCTTCCTTTTTTTGCTCACATTTTATTTCAATTTAAAAAACAACACCCAATGAGCGAGAGACACAATAGATTGCAGAATATTTCCATGCAAAACCAATATACCTACAACTATACATAATTTATGCTTCCTTGCATTAAATCGACCAATGGCCGAAAATCCAACACAACAGAAAAAAATCCTCAGAAATAAAATTCTTCCCACAAAAATTCCTCAATCGAATTCACTAACCATCTTAACGAATATATTAAATGCACGAACCATTGCATTTAACGAAAATATAATAAGTTTGTGAACAAATACTCGGTCTCGCTCTGGCTCTTGCTATGATTCTCGCTCTCCTCGCACTTATAATGCAATTTTACTTTATTGTTTTTTAGTCTTTGTGGTAAAATTATTTAATAAATGTTTGCTTTGTGCACTTCTATGCAAAAAAACCTTTCCATCGACATATAATTTATATACTTTCGGCTTTTGTAGACCGCGTAAATGGTACCCCAAAATTCGTGTTTGTCGTTTTATTATATTGAGATGATTGATGATGATGATGATGATGATGATGATGATGATGATGATGATGATGATGATGATGATGATGATGATGATGATGATGATGATGATGATGATGATGATGATTTAATAAATATAAAACAAAATAAAATAAGAAAAACTTGAGCAAACTTGATCAGCAAAACATATTTCGTTATTCAGTTAAATTTTATATTTTCCATTGAAAAAAATTCTTTTAAGTGAAAAATACAAACAATTTTATTAAAATTTTTCATGGGTTTAGCCAACCGAGTCCGATGCTAAAGTTAGATAATTTTTATAAATATACGACCGTTTTTTATTTAACTTCGATTTTCTTGCAACTTAGTACCTAGCGTTTTCTGAACATTCATTTTTTTGGACCAAAAATAACGTTACCGTCCATGTATTTTTTTTTAGCATTTTTGAAAATATTATTTTTCTCAAAATTGGCTCCACACATTCTTGTTAAAAAAAATCAATAAATTTTAACATGTAAATTTTAGTAAAAGAACTAAAACAAAGTTTTCAAAAAAAATAAGAACCATTTTTTCGGAAATTTGGCAACTCATAGCACCATTTTTTTAATTTTCGAAGCGGTTCGACTGATTTTGATAATTTTTTTTATGAAAAGCATTTTTTTTAGAAAATTCAATATAATGAAAACAATTTTTTTTGTAATTTTACTAAATGTAGCAACAATCGGGGTTTTAACATAATCTAAATTATTAATAAAATATGTTCTTATACTCAAAATTAACAGTAGGTACCTTCCGCATATAACTTGTTTAAAACCCGTTTAAGAAAATCTTATTTTTCTTGAAAACGGATCCAACGATTTTGATTAAAATTCCTTTGGGTCTTTATATTACTACGATATAGGTAGGTACCATTTTGCAAAAAAAATTTAAATTAAACCCTATTATTAAAAGTACCTTTCATAGAAACATTTTTTTTTGTTTTTTGACTATCTCATTATCTTTGAAACCGATTCCAATGAATTTTTTTTTATAAAAATGCTTCTAATGGGTAATTTTACTTTTATGAAAATGTGTCGTTTCTTTCAAATGTTTTAAAAGTTTATTTATTTATTTCATGCAAATATGGAAATTATCATACATTTTGCGTAATGATAATGGTTTCCAAGTATACATCATATTATACCAGATTAGAAATTATCATAAATGTAGCATAATTATTATTCGGTTGGCAGCCCTGTTGTGGTATGATTGAAAATAGCGCATTGTATGATTATAAATTTTCAAGAATATGCCAGCACTGGTTTTATCATAATTCCCATTATTGTCACCGACCATTAAGTGTATAAAATGCCGAAATTCGCAACTATTCTTAATTCGCAGTTCGCTGGTCGTATCTCATGGGCAAATGATTAGCTATTTAAAAAAACAACTGTGGAACGTATCTGATTTAACGAATTGATAAATAGTTTTACGAACATGTTCTGCATTTCACTTATTGTGAATTCAAATGACGAAAGTGTATTTTGTTATTCTAAATAATGCGTTCAAAATGCTTAAAAGCTTCCCCAAATCAACGCGAAAATTTCGGAACGACGAAACTTTGAGCTGTCAAAATCTATTTAAAATATAAAATAATATTGACAGTAGAAAGTTTTGTCGTCGTTCCGAATGTTTCTCTTTGGTTTGGGGGAGCCTTAATGTGATTTGAAATTTCAAAAATGAAAAATTGGTGTTCTGCATTTCTGTTCATTCCATCCATTTTATTGTGAAATTATTTGTTAAATTGTTGCAATTGCAGTTAGTTCTTGGTGCAAAATGTATTAAGCAAACTTTATATTTTTGTTCTACTAAGAATTTATTTTTTCATTATGATTTTAATAGAATAGTTCAAGGTGATTGCTACATTTTCGAAAACCAACAAATTGTAATAGATAGAATTTCATTTCGAGTGAAAATGAAAAAAAAATCGATTTTAATTCGAAAATATATGGGCGTGAAATTATCAGCGGAGGGAATTATTTCGGAAATAAATTTGATTGATTGTCAAAATAATGTCACTATCCGAAGTTGAAAATATAGGTATAGCGTGAAAGAGATTACTTGTGTATTTATATTTCATTTCATGGAAAATATGAATTTCATCAATTTTCTAACTTGATGGGGTCTTTAAAACTCTTAATTCGGCACTGATCTATATAGAAATAGAAATGATGCCCACTAACTTATCTAAAGGTATAAGAAATGCTTTTTTTTGTATCATACTAAACACTTTTTTTTCATAAAAATATCAACTACATTATAATATTATCAATAAACCTTGTTCCCATGACGATTCATAAAGATTGTAATCAAATGCGCTCGTTTAGACCAATAATCGGCACTATTTTTAATGATTCATAACAGAAATATTCATATTTGTATATCATACATACATATGTATATTTTGTAGATAACTGATTTTGAATAGAAGATTAAATAAATAAATCATAAATAATTTTCCTTACAAATAAAAACAGCAATTTTTATAACAATATTACAGATATGTTGATATAAATTGTACATACATATATTGTATACGAATTCTTTCCTGTTATAAATGTTTTTATTTTTTATTTATTTATAAATACCTATTTAACAAAGGATAAATATGTTTAAATTTTTACTATTAGATAAAATAAAACAATATAATAGTTTAAAGTTTTATAGGTACATAAGTAAAATCAACAATTATTATGACTAGAAAAAAATGGTATCTCTAGAATTCCAATTATTTTTTTGCATTTTTGTCAAAATTCCAATTCCATTTCCAACACATCAAAATGGGTACTCATCATTGAGTACGTATAATTCATGATATTATGTTGTTTTTTCAGTTGCGTACGATAAGGCTACTTAATTGATGTCTGGGGCTGTAGTTTTATCGAAAAGTTTAAAAATAAAAAAAAGATAAAATATAGTATTATGTTGTGAGTGATTTAACATGTACCCTATTTCATATTCCAAAAAATTTGTCTAATGTTACATTTCTCTCTCTCTCTGTCTCTCTATCTCTATCTCTCTCTCTCTCCCTCTCTGTCATAGTGCCTGTTTACATAGTCCTTTTACTAAAAGGCGCAACCAGTGAGACTGGTAGATTTATATGTGCGTAGAAACGAGAGGTGTAGATTCCATCTCAAAATCTCTCTCTTTTTTACGCTTATAAAATCTACGTTTCTCACTGGATGTGCCTCTCACTTCTCAGTATATAGAGAGAATGATACGATGGCATTTTGCCGTCAGCTCGATTGGCAAATTAAGTTATTTTAAATTTACTTATTTTGAGAAAATTAACGAAAAAAATTCAGTTATAAGTAACATCCTATATATATTAATGTTGTTAAAAAAAAAATAAAGTGTGTTCCAGTCTGAATTGTTGAACACTGTGATTGTTTCCTTTACCGTCATCTTGACACCTTTCACACGAGGAAACTGAGTTTCCAGCAACTTTCAGTTTCTAATTTAGATAACACGAAGTAAAATAAGAAAATGAAGGACATTTTTTGACATATCTTTACACATACAGTAGTGTATGTATAGGTAACTACAGAAAATTTCTATGATTTTGTTTATTCGTGTGAAAGGTACAAGAGATTTTTAAACAAATCAAAAGATAACGTCAAAAAAATCTCCAACAACTTGTTCCATCGTGTGAATGGAGACTTATCTTATAGCTGCACCGCAGATGATATTTTTAAGTTTGCAACTTGAGCAAAACTACTTTTTCGAACACAATGCCTATTTGCATGTTTAAAATTCTTATTTACGTTTTTATAAACAAAAAAATTATTAAATTTAATTAAAGGCATTTGTGATGCAGATGACATTTTCGAAAAGCAGCGAATGAAAGCGTGGACATGACCTTAGTCTTAATTTTTAAACAAATATTCATTACGTAAATGTATGGTTCGTGTTAAAAAAAAAATTACTTTTATTTAAAAACTCATTAATCAATTTTCAATCAAAGTAAGCTCTTCAGTATGCTTTTGTATCTCTCAAAAAGTTTGAACATACCTACTCGTATAGATACACAAATAATCATCAACACCCTTCTCCCCAAAAAAACACTTGTTATCAAAAGTACCTACCTACGTATATTTCTAATAATGTTCCGATATCACCAAACCAACTCTCAAGTTCTTTTATCAGTACTGATAAATTTCTTTGAAGTTACAGACACACATATATACAAATTTATCAAGCCAATATGGAATTTGGCGATAGTTCAAAATTTATTCGCACCTTTAACTTCGGTCGGTGAAGACGTTCACATTTTGAAAAAGTAAAAAAAAAAACCAACCACAAGAGTGTCAAAAGTGTTCAGTGTGCAAAGGAAAGAATGACAAATTAACAAGGTCAAAATCTGAAGAAAAGAAACAAATTGTGCAAATTTCATCAATCAGAGTGGATATAAAAATGTCAAATTTTAATAAAAACGACCACGTAAGTGTTGACAGTGATGGCGATGTTATAATAGTTATTAATATGTTTATAGAAGTTTAAAACTTTGCTACGTATGTTATGTATGTATGTTATGTTATGTATTATAACACTAGTTTCGAGCACTTTTTGATTGAATGGAATTTAATAGTTTTATAGTGCAAGAGTGTTTCCTGTAATTTCAATCATTGGATTTAAAACAAACAACAACTAGATCTATAATCTTAAAGAAGGAAGTTAAAGAATACTACCTACTTGGATATACCAAGTATCACTTGTTTTTGCAAACGTTTTTTTTAATTTTTCTGTTCAATATACCTTACCTATGTTATAGTTGGACAATTTTAAGTGTGCCTGTGATTGCTTTAAGTATAGATTGTGACAGTTTTTTTTGTCCCCATCAATATCTTGATAAGTTGAGTAAATATTTAGGCTAAATAATAGGGAATGCTGTAAGAAGGGAAATAACAAAAGATAATAAAAGGTTTGTTTACTTTAGTTGAAGTGGTTATTACACATTATAGAGGTGACAGAGATAAACTACATAAACACATTAAAGATGTAAAAATGGGTAATTTTTTTTCAAGTTAGAGCGCCTTTTATATCAAACCTAACTTTCGAACAAAAACTGAATGAAAACGTGTTAAAAATAAATAAATAAAAACAAATAAATACAATTCAAATTTAATCAAAAAACATTAAGGGCGGTATTCACCAAGCACTCATAAGCGGCTCTTAAAAGTTTATGAGGCTAATAACTCGAATAATATTTTTTCGAACAAATGCATCTTTCACGGCAAGAACAACAGTGCAGCAACAAAAAGATCATTTTAGACATACATAATTGTGACAAGAAAAGTAACAAATTTTTTTGAAAGTTTTCGAACAAGTTTTCGGAAAGAGCGTTCATAACTTATGACTTATGAGTGGTCGTGAGCCCTCATTAATAGGTATTCATTATTATTGCTTGGTGAACAGATTTATGAGGCTTTTAAGAAATGAGCTATCTGTGAATACCGCCCCTACTTCCTTCTTTTTAAAGATGGCTACTAAACTAAGTGCAACCGTTTGGGTGTCATCATTGCCAGGTTTGAAAACTTACAGTTGCAGTTCGTAGGCAAGAGAAGTATGTTGTGAGGACGAAAATATAAAAACCGGACTCATGAGTATCACTTGTTGTTTTTTCAATGTGTGAAATGTGAAAATTATTGTTGTTTCAATGTATTTTGAGGCGCCCAAATTTAGATTTTATTTTATTTGAACATTGATTTTTAAAGACATTTAAAAAAAAACACAACAAATGATCAAAATACAATACCCGCTTAAGAGAAACCCGGTTAAGAGGAAAAATCGCTTATCTGACACACTTTTAACATCTCCGATTATTTTTAGACCAATTACCTTTAAAACACTTGCTTAAGTGAAAAACCCGGATAACTGAAACATATTTTCAGTTAAATTTTATATTTTTTATTGAAAAAACTCCCTTAAGTGAAAAAAAATTGAATCGAATAGAACAAAAAATTTGCTGAACGCTTTCACTTCTTTTTTATTCTTCACTTCCACCAAATTTTTTAAATCCTCTTAAAAGCCCTTCCACACTATCCCACTGAGTATTAATACATGTCAAAAAAGTGTGAAACAAATCATGTATAATAGTGAGGAAACAAAATATGATATTCCCAGCCTACACGATTTGACATGTGTTAATACATGAGAATTTTAAGAAATGGTTCTAATTCTGTCACACATTTCATTATATTTTTATTGAGGGTAAATTAAACTGTTGTATGTGGTCAAAAAATGAAAAGAAATTTCTCTCTCACAAATTTGGCAGTAGCATGGAATTTTTGTCCACTTTGTATTATAATAATCAGTGGGATAGTGTGGAAGGGCTTTAAGTGAAATTTTTGTTTCAATTACCCGGACTCCACTTTTTTTTACTTAAGTGGGGTTCGTTTAAGTGAAAGACCCGCTTAAGTGAAAGAAAGACCGTGACATTTTCCCTTTTCTCTTAAGCGGGTTTTACTTTGAGAACTGAAATATCAAATAGAATATCCATTCACAATAATAGCGAATTTTATTCACGAAAAGATTGCACTTTTTGTCAAAATGTGCCCTTTTCTTATTTTAAGAGTTTCATTGCAGAGAAAGAGAAATTCTAGGTCAATTCTCAACGGGAAAGAAGAGCTCTTTCCTGGGGTGAGAGATTCGATCTGAATACACAGCTTTTTCTGTCAAATGAAAAATATTTTGTTGTTTGTTGTAAACTTGTGTCGGCTAGTGCTAAATTAAAAAAAAATAATTATGGAGGAAGTTCATAATTTGGATTTCATAAATTTGTTGGAGTTTTTGTAGAAATCATCTTCGTCATCTGATGATAAAGATATGTTTTCCCCGAAAAAAATCACAATATTGACAGTTGACAGTCACAATACCATAATAACGGGTGATTTTTTAAGAGGTTTAGAACTTTAAAAAAAAAAAAAAACACAAAAAATTCGAAAAAATGAATGAAATATTTATTTGAATCGATAGTTTGAACCTTGCAATTTAATGTTTAAAGATAATTTCATGCAAATGTTGACCGCGGCTGCGTCTCAGGTAGCCCATCCGCTGAGTTCAATTTTGGCATACTCTTTCACACATATCGGCCGGTATCTCACGAATGAATGCATGGATGTTGGCTTCCAGTGCGTCAATCGAAGCGGGCTTGTCCCTATAGACATTAGCCTTGACATACTCCCACAAAAAATAGTCTAATGGTGTCAAATCGCACGATCTAGGCGGCCAATTGACCGGCCCGAAACGTGAAATTAACTGTTCACCAAACTCGCCTCGCAATTGCGCCATTGTTTCGCGTGCTGTGTGGCATGTGGCACGGCACCGTCTTGTTGAAACCACATATCATGCAAGTCAAGAACTTCCATTTCGGGCAAAAAAAAGTGCTGTAACAAAGGCCTAACTGCTGGGAACGGCGCCGAATCGACATTTCGCGGTCTTCTGTCACACTAGCTGATACGGCCGCAATATTTTCTTCACTACGCACAGTACGTAAACGTGTTGGTGGTTTAATGTCCAACAAAGTAAATTTGGTGCGAAATTTGGTCACAATCTTCCGAATAGACTGCTCAGAAGGTCGAGAATGCCGACCATAAAATGGAAGCAGCGCGCGATGAACATTTCGAACCGAGCACGAATTTTGATAGTAAAATTCAATAATTTGCAAGCGTTGTTCATTTGTAAGACGATCCATGGTTAAATTGCAAACCGAACTGAAGCTGTTTGACAGTGACACAAGGTACTAAACACACGTCAGCTGTCAAAACCAGTGTTGCCAAAACCAAACCAGCTAAAAAATCACCCGTTATAATAAAATTGATTGATAAATGTCAATTATTAATTGATAGTTGATCTTCGCAATAAGGGTCAGTAAAAGGTAAATTTATCAATTAACAACAGCTATGATTGATAAATTTTATCGTCTATCAATCAATTGATATTTGACAACCATAATAATTAATAAAGGGTTGTTTATTTTTCAGCCCAACTGATAGTTGGGAAATTGATGCAAGAAATCGACAGCATCAGTAAAAAGAAAATACGTTATAAATTATTGTTGCTGACGTTGACTCTTTGTATAATCTAAAATAAAATAAAAGAACAAAAACAAACAAAATTATATAAATTTATATTGAAGTTAGATGTGAATATTGACAAAATAGGCATGTTCAGGAAAATGAGATCTCGGAGATCTCAGCAATCTCAGTTACCTGACCAGGATTCCTCAGCAAAATTTCTCAGCTTTGCTGTCAAAACTCTGAGGAAAAAAAATCTTGGATTCGCTGGCTCACTTTTTGAGTGAGAAAAATCTCTGAGATCTCATTTTTCTGAACTCGCCCGATAAAAGCGTCCCCTTGATTAATTTTTTTTAACGAATTTCTATGAATTTTAACAGCAAATTGTGAAATTTTTCGAAAATTTGTGCAAATTCGCAATAAATTTTACGTTACCGAACAGACCAATTATCTAATGAGAAGTACTAAAAAGTAATTTGCAAAGCCCAATGGAACACCTATCAATGAAACATAGATCAAAAGAAAATGTCTCAAAAGAAATGTCTCTATACAATTCAAGTAAAAAATAAGTCGTATTTGTTAGATTTCCTTAGCACATTTTTAGACAGTTGTCCAGCTAGCCATTGTCTAAATTGCAGCTAGATAACACATAACAACAAAGATTTTTTTCCGGGAAAATAAGTAGGTATATGTAGATAATCGACATCCTGAATCTGAAAATGAAACCCATTTTCATCCATCAGCTTTATGCGGCGAACAAAAATAAAATTTTTCTTCAGAAGCAACCAAAAATGATCTTTTCCTTGAAAGTTTGTTGTTTGGCAGATGGTACATTAGAATAAGTCCCTTTATTACGGTTATTTGAGTTAATACTATTTAAATTAAAGAGGCAAAAATAACAATCATCATGAGGATTTTTTGATTTTCGCCAGTTCATTGGGGTATTGAGCTTCAAAGAACATCTTGTTCTACTTGACCATAGTCGCAAACTAACAACACACTTTCGACAAACAGTTTAATGCACCCAGAGCTTGTATAAATTACACATTTGCATTTTGAAGTAATCAAAATAAGCTGTTTTCACGAATTCTGTCACCAATTTTTTAAACAATTTAAGCCTCATTCACCGCAAATGTTACAAAAACAGTGTGGGATATTAAAACAACTTCTCCGTGATGTAGATATTGCTATAATTTCTTCACAACTGGATATTAACACTGTACCAAACTGCAAAATGATGGATTAAAATGGATGGTGGATTTAAATTAACCGTTGTTGAATATAAGAGAAAAATAAAAAAAAAATTCCGGAAAATTTTAAAAAGTTAAATTTTGTAGGTATGTGTAATCGATGGAATATTTTTATAAATAAGGTTTTGGGTTTATAAATAGGACTAAATACCTCCAAAACACGAACAATAATTACATATACGTTTTTTTTTTTGCTATTTTGTATGTTTAAATTATTTATATAAAATAATTAGAAATGAAGAAAAGCGAACTCAATTTGCAAAGGTTATAACAACAAAACTAATTATTAAATTTATTGGTTAATTGAAAATAAAATAGAATAAATGCGTATAACTTTTGTAAATCAAATCAAATAAAATATCTTATAATAAAAAAACACAACAAAATATTTAATCTCCGACCACAAATAGGTACTGATTGATTTTAAAAAGGTTAATTAAATTTTATATCATAAGATCTTTAAAAAATATTGATAAGGCATCTCTTTTACCTCTTTTTATTGTTTAAAAATGTTCTTTTGTGTTTTTAATAATAAGTTTTGTTTTTTCTTGAAACTTAATCATTCAATTACTTAGGTACATATAAAAAAAAATTTGATGGCACAACAGCATTTGTAGAGAACCAGGGCCTAGTGACTTAAAATATTATCAAACATTAATGTGTGGGTGTTATCGACGGGAACGAAATACCTATAGGTTCAAGATTTTTTGATGCGTCACGTTTTTTTATCAATTTTGGAAAGGGATTACTGACCAGCTTTGAACTTGGAATGGTAAATGATTTCTTTTAATCAAATTTATTAAGATAAATACAAACAAAGAGAATGGCGTAAAAATTTTAGACAATTTAGGGCCAGTTTCACAGTGCACCCTTAACGAAATAAGTGGCACTTAATTTTCCCATTTATGCACTTAAGATGTAGTATTACTGTCTGAGTAAGTGGAATTTAAGTGGCCAATATGGGAGACTTAAGTGTCACTCATTCCGATAAGTTTACACTTTGAAATTGGGCATTAGTATTCCATTTCTGGCACTTAAGTGACAATTACTGTGCTGTGAAACTGGCCCTAAGTATGATGTTAAAGCATTTTTAATACGAGCAAGGTTAAAAACAGGATCTTCCAAATTTTTTAAAAGAGTTAGCATCAACAACTATTTTATTATTTTTCTAATAGTTAATTTTTTCTCAAAAAAATTCTAAAGAGTTTGACTAATTTTTTAACCTGTAATATATAAATTAAATGCAATAATATTGCCCTTACATTTTTTGCCAACAAATTCATATAGGGGAAATAGTATTTTTGCGTTATTTTTTCAAACAAATTCTATCTATCGGGTTGTTCCTGATATTTCGTTAAAGAAGGCACTAATTTTACTATAACAAATAATAACATATGTTTCTCTTTGGTATAACAGTTCAATGACAGCAAAAAAGAAAAGACATAATCTATTCAGTGTTGCTAGATCAAATTTCCAAATCTAGTTAAATCTGACTTTTTGACCGCTTTTGTCAACTTCTTATTCAGCTAAATAAAAGTCAAACATATAACATATATGTCAAAATAACAGTCAAATATAAAAATTTTCAATATTTAAGAAAACAAATAGATTTTACAAATTATAAAAATAAATAAATAATTAATATTTAAAAAATTGAGTTAAAGAAATTTATTTTATTTTTTTTTTATTTGCGAGTACAAAGAATTTAAGCATAACCATAACCCTAACGTAGCATAACCAAGTCAAAACTTAATTGAATATTAGATACCGGACTGTCGCTGTAAACTGTCGTTGTCAGTGAGATATCATAATGGATGCGTTCGTTGATTGCAACTTATACTCATTCATTTCATTATAATAGTTTACACTTTTTTGGTTATTAAAAGTACATTTTTTATGAAAAAAAAAAAAACATAAATCATTAAATATGTATGTAGGAGTAAAAAAATATTTTTTTATCGACTGATTAATAAAATCAAGTTAAACAAATCCATAAAAATAAATTATTATCTTTTTGTGAAATTATCTGATAATGATGCAAGAAAGTTTATAAACACATAACAATCAATAAACTAATAAAATTAAACTTTTTTTTTCCAATCGGGATATTTGTCATAAAACATTTTTTTATTTGTATAGCATTACGTAGCATGGACTATGTATATCTAAATTTTATCAAAAATTAAGAAACAAATTTCACAATACTTCATAAAGCTCAATAATACTGGAACTATACATACAATATTTCATTGTCTGTTTCCGTTCAGAAGTGAGAATTTCTACGAATTTTAATCAAAAGTCAAACAAAGTTCATATAGAAAAAAAAATGTGTAGAAATTCGCAGTTTTGGACAGAAAATCACAAAGTTTCAAAGTAAAGGAACGAACCTAATACATGCACTTGTTGTAGCGGGACATTTAAAAATAAGCAAAACAAAGAGTATATATAGTTAAGATTAGATTAAGTCTTTTCTGAATGAATCTCAATCTTCTTTATGAATCACTGCACAATGTTTTTATCTATCTGTTTTTGTATTGTACGTATTCAAATAAGCGAAAGTATAATACGCCGCGCCGCACTGCTGGTTAGATAAATTGTTGTGAAGACGTGTTGCTTGAGGGTATAACTACGCATAGATTTAATTGGGTTTTCATAGATTTAAACCTGTTTTTTTCTACATATTGTAGCTGAGACTATAGGCGTGTTTTTTTTGCAAGCCCGGAGGGAATTGGATGAAAAAAACGACGACATGTAAAATGCAACAACAACTAATCCTCTGCGGGCTTAGCTAATCCCAGAGAATTCTCGGGGCTTAAATTAGGCGCACAGAAAAACTGTGTTACCGGCATGAATTAAATATCTACATGTTATCGATAGTTTGTATAAAAACTCCATGTTTTTTTCTGTGATGGCGTCGCTAATCCCTGCTGTCGTTTTTTTCAACCAATTACCCCCGGGCTTGCAAAAAAAACACGCCTTATATTTATGTAGTTCCAAAAATAAAGACCAGAACTAACATATAACTAGGTGGCAAATGCCTCGTGTTGGTCGCCATTCTATTTGTGAAAACGTTAAATACAATTCAACAGTGTGGTTATACCGATAGATAATTTGCAACAATATTGATATTTTGTTTTTTTTTCAACTAACTATAATTAAATTTGTTTCCTTAGGGCGAATATGTCTGGATCAATCCGTCTAAAAAAGATGAATTTGCCGTGCCCACTGCAGCCCGAATTATCCGAACAGATAAAGAAAAAACATTTGTTTGTGACGATGAAGGTCGTCAATTTTGGATACCGTCATCGGAAATACTCAAGGGTATGCATTTATCATCACAAAATGGCGTCGAGGATATGATAACATTGGGTGATTTGCAAGAATATGCCATACTAAGAAATTTATATATTCGTTACAAAAACAAACAAATCTATGTACGTAAGTTATAATTTCACAAAATATACACATGTTATGTATGAATCACAAAATATCTACATACCTACATACATACTTAAAATTGTTAATTTGATTTGCTGATTCATCAACTATGTACATACTTCAACTAAACTAACCCACCTTCCGGTTATCTTTGAACATTTTGCAGACTTATACAGGTGCCATGTTGGTTGCCATTAATCCGTATGAAATTCTATCAATTTACACTAATCGTGAGATAGCGCTTTATCGAGGCCGCAAGTTGGGCGAACTACCACCGCATATATTTGCGATAAGTGATAATGCTTTTCAGCAAATGAAGCGAGAATCCATGAATCAATGCATTGTGATAAGCGGTGAATCAGGAGCTGGCAAAACAGAGAGTACAAAGTTGATAATGCAGTATTTGGCTGCAATTAGTGGCAAGCATTCGTGGATTGAACAACAGATTATTGAGGCCAATCCGATAATGGAAGCCTTTGGCAATGCCAAGACCGTGAGGAATGACAATTCTTCAAGGTTCGGTAAATACATTGACATTAGGTTCAGTGATGCAGGAGTAATTAAGGGTGCCCAGATTGAACAGTATCTGCTTGAGACATCTAGAATTGTTTCGCAGAGCAAGGATGAGAGGAACTATCATATATTCTATTGTATGCTAGCAGGCTTAAGTAGGGATGAAAAAAAGCGACTGGAATTGGAAGATGCCGGGAAATATCACTATCTTTCACAGGGTGGTTGTTTTAAATTAGAGGGCAAAAATGATGCTAAATCGTTTGCCGATATTCGATCAGCAATGCAAGTACTCTCATTTAAGCCCGATGAGGTGTGGCAGATATTTTCTCTCTTGGCAGCCATTTTGCATTTGGGTAATTTGAAGTTTGAAAGTGCTGTGGTGCGAAATATCGACTCTTCGGAAATCCATGACAATGCCAATGCAACGAGAATTGCAAATTTTCTGGGTGTTCCTCAAACATTGCTGTGTGAAGCTCTCACAAGGAAAACCATCTATGCCCATGGTGAGAAGGTAGTCACTTCAATTTCAAAAGACATAGCTTCTGAGGGTAGAGATGCATTTGCTAAGTCACTTTATGGCAAAATATTCACCAGAATTATTGATTGTATAAATGAAACAATACACAAGGACAAAGAAACAATACGCATGAAGTCCATCGGAGTTTTGGATATCTTTGGATTTGAGAACTTCCCGGTGAATAGTTTTGAACAGCTTTGCATTAATTATGCCAATGAGAATCTTCAACAGTTCTTTGTGAAGCATATTTTTAAAGTGAGTGAATTTTGATAAATAGTTGTTATTATTGTTTCTCATTTATAATCGTTAAAGATGGAACAAGCCGAATATGAAGCCGATGGCATTGATTGGGAAAAAATCGCTTTCAAAGATAATCAAGAAATTCTCGATTTGATTGCCATTAAATCGGTCAATGTAATGTCATTAATTGACGATGAGTCTAAATTTCCTAAAGGTAGGTGTATCCATATTGTAAATTTGTAATCTACATAATTTTACGAATGAATGTTAATTTTTTGTTACAGGAACCGATGCAACACTTCTGGAAAAACTTCATGCTACTCATGGCTCTAGAAGTATTTACATTAAACCAAAATCTTCACAGACATCTTTGTTCGGAATCGTACATTATGCTGGTGTTGTTATGTATAATCCAAATGGTGAGTGAAGAGACGTGAAGAATAAATAAATTGGTGGTGCGAAAGTTCGTAGAGAACCGGGCCTTATGTAATATTTCCAGAAATTCCAGCGCTTGTTTTTATTCGACAGGAATGTAGGGACCTTTAAAATTTCTGTTGAATCCGAGAGGCTAAAATGAGAATCAGTTTTTCATGACAAGAAATATTCTTGGAGACATATTCACTTCCTTAGAAAAGGCATTTCACTTGAAAAAAAAAACATTTTTTTTGGTTTTTAGGTGGTATAGGTTGGGATTCGAATCCCAGACATCCGGCGGTAACAGTCCAACGCCATATCCATTATGCCACAAGTTACGACTATTTGCACAAATTATTAATTTTCACAGCCCAAATTGATTCTCCTTTGAGCAAAATTATTTTTCCATTGAGTTAAACATCTTTGACGGTACTGGCACATTCATTCTCTAATTTAAAGAGGTTTGTCCTACTTTAAAATTAGTATAAAGAATAATATTCCAATGGAGCATAGGAATATATTATGACGATGAGTATTACATGTGCATGTGTGACGTTTACGCATAATATTAAACAGATCATAATTTTTTTTGTTAACTATTTTGGTATTCAGTTAAGAGTTAAGCTAAGTACAGACGATTGTCGGATCATACAATATTGTCAGATCTGTCAGTGAAAAAACTGTTCCAAATGTCTTACAATCGTCTGAACACACAATATTGTCAGACACGTCATTGTCAGACGACAATCTGACAAAAAATTGTCAGGTATCTTACAATCGTCTGAGCACACAATTTGTATCATTGTCAGTCGATTAGGACATTGTCAGACTCATTGGTCATTGGCAGATGTTTTAATTGAAAACATCTTACAATTGCTGACAATTTCTTCATTGTTCGGAATGTCAATGAGTTGGTTAAAAAGAGATAAAAAAATAGCTGATAATCAAATTGGGAAGAAATCTACCAACCGTGTGAACGGAACGGACAATTTTGCATTGTAAGAAATATGTCAATTGGCAGCTAATTGTTAGCTATTGTCAGACCATTGACAGTTCTGACAATAGGTGCGTTTTATTGGTAATTTATAGCTAGTGCAGCAATCAGGTACCAATAAAACGCTCCGGCTGTGTTCAAAAACGCTTTAGCCACTTTTGGTTGTGTTCACAAAGTATTTCTGCTTCCGTGTCTCCACTAAACTACAAGTATCATAGAACACATCCATTTTATGAGTGAAAAACAACATTGAGGTTCAAGTCATGAACAATTTTCAACGCGTCATCTTCATCTTCAAAGTTTCAACTTTCTTTATCCACTTCCATATCCACTATTTTACTGGCAAATTTATCGGCAGTAATTGATTGTTGTTATTGTTCACCGAGGGAAATTTTACTCTGCTAGCTATAAATTTACCAATAAAACGCACCTAATTTTGTAAGATCTGATAATCGTCTGTACTTAGCTAAAGGCACACATCAATCGCGTAGATGTGTGCCTCTACCTTGATTCATTTGTGCGGCATCCACATTTTTATCGTGATCGCCATCACCAGCGCGTCGGTTTTGGCGTAGCTTTTAAAAAAAAACACGTTCTAGATGAAATTTCAATATGAAAGATGCGATCTTTTTACAGTTTGGGAGATTTTATTTGTATTTTAAGAGGAAAAAGATTTTTCAAATTGCAATGAAAAGCGACATTAGATTCTATTTGATTTTCCACATATATTTTATTCTATGAGGTGGTAGATTCCCATTTAACCAAATTTTAGATTAGAATTTTTCTTATACCTCTATTAGTTTGATCCTTAAGAAACAGGCCCATACAAATTTGTTAATAGTTGTTTATATTATATTTAATTTTTTTTTAAATTTATTTGCAGGCTTTCTTGAGAAGAATCGGGATTCATTTAGCATTGATCTTCGTGAAATGGTTTCCAAATCTAAAAACAAATATCTTTTGGATATTTTTTCAGCTGAATTACAAACAGATGCCATGAAAAAACAAATGACTTTATCATTTAAATTCCGTAACTCACTGGATTCTTTGATGAAAACCCTTTCATCAAGTCGTCCGTTCTTTATTCGTTGTATCAAACCAAACGAATCTAAGGCTCGTAATGTAAGAAACTTGACATAAAGGCCAGTTTATATTTCTAAGAAATAGAATCGAACAATCATGTTCACGTTCTTAATAGGTGAAAGCTTTGTTTCCTATCCATACGTAAGAAATTCTAAAACAAATTGAAAATGCTTGTTTGGAGCATTCCGTAAATACCGGGAATAAAACTTTCTTTCAAATGGATTCACGACAGTGCTATCAGCTGTGAACTCTTAAAAATACAGAAATTTCAGAAGAATAAACTGGTCAAATTTCACTTTCGAAATCAAAATGTTTACTCAATAATGTTTCTTTTTTTAGGACTTTGACAGTGAACTTTGTGTTCGTCAACTTCGATACTCCGGCATGATGGAAACAGCACGCATTCGTCGAGCTGGCTACCCAATTCGACACACTTTCGCTGAATTTGTTGAGCGATACCGGCTTCTATTGCCAGGCATAAGACCAGCTCATAAAACCGACTGTTTAGTGGCAGCAAAGAGAATTTGCAAGGAAATATTACCACCTGACTCGGACTACCAATTTGGACAGCGAAAGGTCTTCCTCAAATACATATCCGATACATTCCTGGAGAAAGAAAGATCGCGAACAATTCTCCAATCAATAACCCTAATTCAACGTGGCTTTAGAAAAGTTCTTTTCAAACGATGGCTAACGCGGTATCGTGATGCGGCAATAGTTATTCAAAAACATTGGCGCAGCAGACAAATCCGAAGAAATTTCCTAACCATCCAACAGGGAATGCATCGACTTCAAGCTTGCATTAGATCCCGTCAACTCACATACAAATTCACAATGATTCGAGAAAGTGTCATAAGACTTCAAGCCCATTGTCGAGGCTACTTACTTCGCAAGAGATTCCTTACTGTATCATCCGATAAGCAACAAGAATTGAAAAGAATAAAAATTCTTCGAATTTTGGAAGAAAAGAAATACCAAAATGCTGGTGATCGCAAATGGAAGGCCAAAGCTGAAGCAAACTATAATCAAAGACTTAGCGAACTTAATAAGAATTTCGTTAATTCAGTTAATCATAAAACACCAAAAACACCTGAAGAATTCAATTTAAATTTCGATTTCGATAGTGAAGTTAATCAAGCTTTTGGATTTTTGGACACAGCCGATGAGCCATCTGGACCGAATGTAAGAGATAGGCTTAACTTTTTTGAGAAGAATGCTCTTAACAAGAAACCTGTACCCAGTAAGCTTTTGTCTCGTCCTGTGGCTTCATATTCATATGAATCAAGGCTGTAGAGGTGGCGCGCATTTCCATATCATGTAATTACTATAATAATTTGACTTCTGTAACCTTCTGTAGTGCATAAACACTACCTACCAAACTGTATAGCACAGATTAGTAGGTGAGGTAGATTCACTACACTTCAGTCCTCTAACCCCCCCCCTCACATCACCTTTCTTTGTAAATAGTCTAAGTTAATGCACGCCTCGAATCATTCTTTTTATACATTGCACTGTTTTATTAAATGAACTAAACAAAAAAAAACATTAACGTGAAAAATAAATTGAAAAAAAAAATAAAATAAAAATTGTAATTATGTATGTAAATAAACAGTATAATTTATTTTCTAAAAATTTAAATATATATAATTAATGATTGTTATAGCATTTCATGACTGTGAAATATATGTTAACTTACATATGAAAAAAAATGGTTTTTGTATTGTTATTATTGTTTTGTGTTTGGGGGAGAAATCAATGTTAGGTGTAAACCTATTTAATGCTTTTAAATGTTTGGAAATATGGTTTCGAATTGCACTGACATTTTTTTTTAATAAATAGATACACACACAAAAAAGCTTAATTCGATGTGCTCCTCAACCTTAATTTATCGGAGAAGTTATTTCTTTCATTTTTTTCTAAATACTGGCTGCCTTGTAAACTATCTTAACTTCAACGCGTTTTTTTAAACTTTGTCTCAACTTGAAACCGTTTTTTGCAAAGTTAAGACAAAGTAAAAAGGCACGTTGGATATAACAATTAGGTAGAACAATAACTTCCATTATAGTCTACAAAAGTTAAGATAAAGCTGCAGACAGAGCTACCACTGGGATACAATTGTATCCCGAGGGATTCATTGTTTTCGGTGGGATTCGAGGATATATTTTTTTAAAAAGGAGACATTTTTTCACAATCATTTTAACTTAAAGAAAGTAAAGTTTTTTTCATGATAATTAAATTTATTTACAATTTTTGTTTGTATTTTAATGAATTAATGTTTTTAATTTATGTTTTATAAAACAAAAAAAAAATCCTTGATAATACTCAAAATCGGACTATTTTAAAAGTTTGGCACTTATTTTTTTAAAAGGACAATTAATTTATTTTCAAAAGGACTCTTTTTTTCATTCAGTGGGATTCATAAATAATTTTGGCTGCGGTAACACTGGCTGCAGGGTGCCACCGAATTGTATTTGCTCGCTTAAAACAAATTGAAAGAGTAAGGGGACCATTCACGTTGAGACAGTCGTAAAGATGGTTAAAAGTTTCGTAGAAACTGACAGATGCTATCGTGAATGGCGCTCGTGCGGATTTCTTTATATATACGTATGTAGGTGGGTTAATGCAAAGTAGGTATACCTACCTAAATTTACACAAATACGAAGTTCTTAAATGTATCTTATTGAATAAATATTAAATACAACTTCTATAAACCTTGCCACCGTCTTCTTACGACCGTCTAAATGTGAATAGGTCCTTCCTTACACATAAAATAAGCTGCTGGTCAATGTGTTAGCTTAATTTCATTCATCAATTCATTAGTGCAAAATTTTAGACGATTTATTACGAGTTGAAGCATTTTTAGAATGATGCTTGGTTAAAAACAAATTTTAGCATCGTACTATGTATCTTAAAAAATTTTTTTTTTTTATTTTAAATTATCTTTGACAATTAGAAATGTGAGAAATGGTACGTTTTTCATTTTTGTTCAGTTCTGCGCATCTGCCAAAATTTAGGTATTATGGTGGTAAAATGGTGGATCCAGTGTCCCTTTACTTGTCTAATTTCAATATTTTGTTGTTGTTTCTAATGATGCGTGCTGAGTTCCTGTGGGCACTGGAACAGCCATTTTTAATTTTTTGACACTTCCAACTTTGACAACCTGCGCAATTTAATACCTTTGATTTGTGTACTGTGGTTGTGCCCCCTTTATTAAATCCCATCAAAATTTCGCCGTGGTTATGGCTGCTGAAATAAGCATCGAAGTCGAAGCAAAGACGGCAGATTTCCCCGATCTGTTGACTTGCGATAGGCAATAAATTGCCTTGTCCGCAACACTGTGCGTGTTCGGTCGTACTGCGACTAGTAGATGAAGTGAAACGTATACTGTGAGGGGTTTTATAAATGGCTGTTGTGGTATGGGGACTGGCGGGTTACGTATAAACCAACTCTCTTCCGCCCTGTTTTGTTCCATTGCGGTCTCGCGTGATGGTGGCGGCAGGATCAACTGCACGGCATTGCGGTCTTCAGCTCGGGTCACGCGGTGCCTAGGCATTAGGTTAAAACGCAAAGGCTCGTCGGTTCCTAGTGTTTTGGTTACTATACCTCGCCTGGCTGGGTCGGACACCTCTTACTAGGGTCTGGTACTGGTGGGGCAGTGTGTTGGCTACTTTGTTGGAAGGTTGCAGGTTTGTTCGGAGGAGAGGGTGCGGTTGTTGGAACGGTTAAGAGGAGCTGCTCGTTTGAGAGCTGATAGCCGGTGGAAACGAACGCCCAAAGAATGCTTGACGTGTCCTATATAGGGCTCAGTGCTGTAGCAACGTAGGGGCTAAGGGAGCCTCCAGGCATTTGCATTCCGCCCCACTAGCATATATGAAACTAGAAAAAAAAGGACACAAATTAAAAGACAATAAAAATTAAGATAATTTAAACTGCGCTCACAATTTTTAATGTTTTTTTTTTTAACATTTATTTATTTATTTTTTTTTTAAATAATTGAACTTTGCAATTTTTTAGTTCACTGAATTCTAAAAGAACAATGTCCAGGTCTAACAAATGAAGAAGCTTGTTCTCAGATGCCAGAAAAAATAAATTATTTAGTCTCTCAATCGACATTCTAATAAGATGAGGCCGCATGATTCGTGTCAAGGCCGAAAAGGATGATTCGCATGCTTCCGTTCCAGACGGGAAAGTTTCGATTGCTGCAAAAAGGTTGTACACGTTTTTCATTCCTTGGCGCACCTTATATACAGCTCTGTGAGTATCACAGTCTTGTTTTTTTTTTATCTCCTGGCCTATTCAAATCGTTCGATTTTTCATTCTTTGTACGAATCTCGTTTACGTAATCTTTGGCAATTTGCTCGATTTCATTTGGCAATCCGATGCCCAACTCGGTCAAAGGATGCAGCTTTTCCAAATCCATCTCATCTGCTGTATCGATTCTTTTGAAGTTATCTGTAGGTACTACCGAATGTGCTGGCGAATGGCAAATTTTTTAGAAATAGACGTAAAATTTCTCTGGTGTGCTTCCGGCTTTATTGTTTTGAGGTTTTCCACCAGTTTTGTTCAATAGATGACGCTGCGAAGCATAACTCTGTTAAGTTCGCAGCGCTATCTATTGAACATTTTACTTCCTATTTTATAATTTGTTTATTTTTTAGTAGAAATTTGTTTATAAAATAAAACAAAAAATTTAATTTAATTTAAATTAAAACAAAAAAAATCTTTTTTTTCCAGTACTCAAGACCTTCAAAATTTGCAAGCGAAACAATTCGAATGCCTAAAACAAAACAAATCGACCTAAAAACATCGTATTATAATTTTTCAAGATTTGCAGCCACATATTTTAATTCGAAAGCAACAAATTATTTCACTAATGTTCCATTAAAAAAGTCTCTACTCCATCATCCACTTCCTAATGATGAAATATCAGCACAGGTTTGTAAAATAAGCTGTTCTTTCTTATACATTATTGAAAAAAAAAAACAATCCAAATTCTTCTATTTTAAAGGCAGTTTGGATAATGATTTTACGTTTTATGGGTGACATTGATGAAGCTAAAAATGATAAATATTTTGTGGAAGAAGAAGAAGAACGACAATCTCTTAATTCTCCGATAATGGAAAGACTTGTGGCTAATTTGACAAAAATCAACGGTTATACCAATAATAAAGATCATTTTCAAAATCTGGAAGTAATGGGTGGGGGTGAATTGCATCATAATCGTCTTATTCATAAGACATTAAAAAGAAAAACCAAGCTACCACAAGTTTTACGTAATGCCTTAAATAATAGCGAAGAAGTTCAATACTACCATCAAACTTTGAGCTGTAAAAGTAGTAAATTGGAGAAATTGCATTTTATTATTGGACATGCCATAATGAAACCACAACTCAGGTGTGCGTCTTGATTTAAAACCTATTTCTGGAGTTTTTAAGGGTTTTTTTTTTTGTTTATTTCTTTCTACTTCTTTATAGAGATGAAATATTTTGTCAACTTTGTAAACAGCTTACTGGTAATCCAAATCAAAGTTCATCGGCGAAAGGATGGATTTTGTTGTCATTGTGTTTGGGTTGTGTGCCACCAAGTCGTAGATTTGAAAAATTCCTTCGAACTTTTATCCGAAGTGGTCCAGAACAATTTGCAGAATTCTGTGAACATGTGCTGGATAGGACTCTCAAGGTATTGAAATACTTTATTATTTATAGAAAAAAATATTTAATTAAAGTTTTTATTTTAAGAATGGAGCACGGAAGCAACCGCCATCTTGGCTAGAACTTCAAGCCATCCGAAAACGATCTCCAATCACTTTGAATTTCTTTCTTATGGACGAAAGTATAAAAAGACTTCAAATCGACTCAAGCTCAACATCTAAAGAAGTCGTTGATCAACTAGCGGAGAATATGGGTCTTTCCGATAGTTTTGGCTTCTCGATAATTATATCTCTGTTCGATAAGACATTGTCTTTGGGTTGTGAAAATGAGCACATAATGGATGCTATTTCAAATTGTGAACAATATGCCAAAGAACAAGGCCATGATGAACGAACGGCTCCGTGGAAGTTATTACTTGGAAAAGAAATTTTCACTCCTTGGTATGATCCTTCACAAGATCAGCTAGCAACCCATTTAGTCTATAAACAGGTATTTAAATACAAAATTTGCTTTTAAAGTAGTTTTTTTTAGAAAAGTTTCAATCACTTCAAGGTTACACGGGGACTGAATTTGGGAGAGTATCGGTGCAAGTCTGAGAAAGACGTCGCTATGTTGTGTGCTATTCAGTACTTCATAGAGTATGGTCCAATTATCGATCCAAATGTAAGACTTTCAAGTTATATACCTTCTTTCATGTTTAACCATAGTCTTGATTTTTCTTTAAAATAAGATACTTCATGGATTTATATCTGACTGTGTGCCTAAAGACTTCCTAGCAGCTGGTGAAAGAGCATTTAAAAATTGGGAAAACCTCATAACTGATGTTTTTAACAAAGTCAATTATTCTAAAAATAATATTTCCAAAAACTCTGCAAGAGAAGATGTTGCAATTTATGCCCATCTAACCTGGCCAATGGCGTTCTCGAGATATTTCGAAGCAATTCGAACAACTGGTCCAAGACTTTTGAGCAATAATCTTGTGATTTCTGTTAATTCTCTAGGTGTATTTTTGATTGATGAATTTGAACAGGTCTTAGCTGAGTTACCTTATCCGGAAATTCATTCGGTATTATCGCTAGACGATGATGATGAACTTCAAATTAATACAATTCAAAAAGAAGACTTTAGTTTTAAGTGCCATGAATCGAAAGATATAAGTGATCTTATCAATTATATGTTGGTCAATCTAAGAAATCGCTCGAAATATGCGATTGCGGTTGAAGACTATAAGCCATCTAGTCGAACTGAAGATCATCTCACTTTACTCAAAGGTGATCTTGTAATATTGGAAAAGGGTATCACTGGATCAATGGTAATGGATAGACAAAATCGTTGGTCACACGGCGAATGCAATGGACTTAAGGGAGCCTTTCCAACAGAAGCTGTTTATGTTGTAGCTACTTTGACTAAACCATCAAAAATGATATTGGAAATTTTTAAAGAAAGTGACTTGAGAATTAAGGAATGCATTGTCTCGAATTATACAACTACTGTACAACGCAAGAAAATGCACACTTTGAAAAAGTTTGCTGAATATTATTTTCGACCGAACATAAGGTAAGTTACGTAGTAAAGTGTTTTAATTTTTTACATTTTGTGTAAAAATCAAAATCATATTTTCTTAAACCCATGTTCTGCATTCCAATTATTGTGAATTAACGTTACCAAACTGAATTTGTGTGTTTCACAATTCGATTTCGAAATACTAATTGTGAATTGGAGTTTTGAAAATTAAATTTGATGTTCTGCATTGACAGTTCGAAGTTATTGCGAAATTTTGGGAAAAAAAAACTTAAAACTTAATTTCAAGTGAAATTGAAAATCGACGAAATGCAGAACATGAGTTTTGGAAACGAATTGTTTCATTTTTATTTTTTTTTATAGTGATCCATTTTACTTGGAGACTGTCGATGAACTCTGGAGTCATTTCCGCGATCCAATTAGAGCGCCATTACTTAAAAAGCTTCAAAGGGATCGTGAATTAATCGAAAAATCCGTCTTGATCTTCAGTTCTATTTTAAAGGTAAATTAAAAAATATTGAAATTTAGCAAACAAGGGTTTTTAAGTATATATGTACTGAGATTTTCAAGATCTCCACATAATTTGAACAGTAAGAGTCATAATTAAACAGATTCGCAAAAAAAGTTCTCTTTTTAAAACAAGTATTAATTGGTATACCGCAAAGTTCTGTTTAAGGACCCTTTCTTATATACACTTGATCCATTTTTGTACACTATAGTTCAATAATGAGACTCATCACATTTTTTTCAGTATATGGGTGATATTCCAAGGGGAAAACATCCAGTGGATACTGATCTCATCTTTGGACCAGCACTCGAAAATGAAAATCTCCGTGATGAAGTTTACTGTCAATTAATGAAGCAATTAACCGATAACCGAGTTCTATTCAGCGAAGAACGTGGTTGGGATCTAATGTGGCTTGCAACAGGAATCATGTATCCAAATTCTCTTTTATTGAAAGAACTCTTTGAGTTTCTACGAACACGACCACATCCCATAGCAGTAGAATCTTTAAAGAGACTACGTAAAACTCTTGCCAGTGGTCAAAGAAAATTTCCACCTTTTATAAGAGAAATTGAAGCAATACAAAGTCGTTCCACGAGAATTTATCATGAAGTGAGTTTTGTTTTGATGTGAATTGTGTGGTGATGGATTTTGGCATTCGTGAAATATTTTTTTTTTTTAGATAAATTTTCCCAATAATACAACCGAAAAAATTGAGATACAATCATCAACTCGAGGTTTTGAACTTTGTAGCTTAATTGCCAAGCGTTTTAGTTTAAACTCTCTGGAAGGATTCAGTTTGTTTGTACGAATTTGCGATAAAGTATTTTCTATACCAGAAAATGAGTACATATTTGACTATATAAGCGAATTAATGATAAACATGAAAGAAATCATGAAAAGCCGTACACTCGAAAATAACCTATTTCCGTATGAATTATACTTCATGAAGAAACTATGGCTGGATATGATACCGGGTAAGGATTTAAATGCCGATCATATTTTCCACTTTTCCCAAGAACTTCCCAAATATCTTCATGGATATTATAATATATCTGCAAGTCAAGGAGCTTACATTGCTGCAATCTTATATCGTATTCAATTCGGTGGAAATATGGTTCCATTGCATAGAATTCATGAAGTATTGCCAAAACTTCTGCCAATCGATGTAATTCCATTGGAAAAAAGCAATGACTGGAAGACGGAAATTGTGAAGAATCTACACGAACTTAGTAATTTGGATGCAGCCGAAGGAAAAAACATTTTTCTAGAACAGATTTCAAAATTCTCAATGTTTGGTTCGACATTTTTCTTAGTTCAGCAAACTAACGATCACAGTTTGCCGGAAACTCTGTTGATTGCAATAAATAGACAAGGATTTCATATTATGGATCCAAGAACAAAGGTTAAATATAATTTATGTTTAATTAGAGAAAAACACTGATTTTTTATTTTTGATATTTTCAGGATATTCTTCAGAAATACGAATACTCAGAGCTGAGTTTGTGGAGTTCGGGCAATACTTTCTTTCATATTCGATTTGGTAATATGATTGATGCTTCGAAGCTACTTTGCTGCACAACCCAAGGCTATAAAATGGATGACTTGTTGTCATCCTATATAAAGTATTTCAACAATCAGCATAAGTGAAATTCAAAAATCAATAAAGATAATGAATATTTTTCCGAGAAGGATCGTGTTTTTTTTAATCACATTAAGGGTATTCATATGCAATGTTGTAAAACACTAGAAGGTTTACCATTCAGGAAAATAAACATAAACATCTCATTTAAAATAACTAATAACAAACAAATCAGCTCCTGCCGTTTACAAAATAAAATGTGATTATTGTGACAGCTACTACATTGGATAAACAGAACAGATCAGAATAAGCAGAACATTCCACAATCCACGATAGATATTTATACTAACACAAACCAAAACACAATTCAAAATCCACATTCGCACTACACTTATGGACAACAACCACAATTACACAGATTTTGACACGAACTTGATACCACTACATAATGATATATGCCAAAAAGGACAAAACTAGACTCATATTTAGAAGAGTACGAAATTTATAAAGCATACAAGACAAAATACTCAACGACAAGTTAACTATCAAAATAAATACACTTTACAACACAGCAATCAACCACAGAAATAGACAACCAAATAGAGCAAGATAAATATATACATACACACCAATAATCATACTTTTTGTGAAAAACAATGATGTTTTAGCATAAACAAGTAAATTATGCCTTATCCTCAAAACATTTTTCAAAATAAAATTAAATTAGACCCCAAAATTAATGTTGGGGTCATATTTCATTGGGGTCTTATTTCCTTATGAAATAAGGCCCAAACAAAAAAAATGAAAAAGGCCCAAAAAAACGAAAAATCACCCCAAAATTGAAAAATGTTCGTTGTTGTTGTTTTGCATTCAATGATTTGAGGCTTTATTTCATTTTGTTTTTGGGGTCTTATTTCCTGGGGCCTAATTTCGCAGAGCCCATGGAGACCACACCACAAATTAATTTACCATTTAGTTAAGTTTACGATTTAGTTAATGAACTGTAAATTTTTTTATGAGAAAGGATTTACACAATTTGGTTAAAATTCCCCAAGGATTTTGGGGTGGAAAATTAACAAATTTTTTTTTGATAAACTTAACCAAACGTCCATCATTGTCACTTTAAGAATATAAGGCGTTTTCAAAAATACCATATGTATGTGTATTAGATATCTCAGAGAACTTTAAAAATAATCAGCCAGTAACTATCGCATTGAGATTAGTATTTAGTTGCGATAAAAGTTTGTTCAGAAAACGTCACCAATTTCTGAACATTGATGGTCCGAATTGTCATCCAATGAAGAAAAAAATTTCTTTTTTTTGATTTCTCTTTCACCAAATTTGAATTGAGATGAGCTCGGAATCACTTTTACTTCCGGATGTAACTGGAGGAAAAGTATGATTTATTTCCTTACTGCCATGAGTTTCCGATCATTACAATTCTACCTTCAGCCCCAAAATCTTTTTCATCTAATTTTAACCGTTCCGAGACAATCGGCTCCGATTTTGCGTTGGTTAGGGAGGGATTCTTCATTGAACACGCTTATTTTTTATCTACATATTCCTTGCGTTCGGTAAACTATCAGATAGGTTATACCCGTATCCAAAAATTTTCAGATACGTTGGGTTGTTGTTGCATCAGCTGTTTTGTCACTGGGGATTATATAGCTTTGGATTGATTCCCGTACGTGGCCATTCTCAAGTTTAATATGTGACGTTCAATGAACAGCTGATTCAATTACACAATATTTAACCAAATGTATTAAAAGGGCGTTCATTCAAACTTTTGTGTAAAATTATCATTTTACACAATTTGTAAACTTACTACGTTGCTTGAATACCCTTATTATAAATATTTTTGATGTTATCTTATGCCACCTAATTTTTTTCTAATAGGAACGAACAATTGTAGCTCATTCTGGGATCATTTCCCTATATGCATTGCAACTGAATACAGGCACCAATCTCCATAATACAGAATATGAACATACATATACTTTGCCAACCAGCCATAAAGTATTTTTTTTTATCAATGACATGTTCCACTTCCACTGTATTATTGTTCCATAAATAATAATAATAAAAATACTTAGTAGGCTTTGAAATTTAAATGTTCTATTATCTATATTAAGCTAATAAATTTCGGAAATAATTAATAAATGAAAAATCAATCTGAAAAAAAATCTGGAGAGAGAAGGAAGAAAAATGAATTTAATGAAGAAAGACGTAAAAAGGATGACAAGGAAGGGTTGTACAAATGTTAATACATATTCGAGAATAAAATAAGAAAATGATTGACTCGAGAAAAGTATGAAGAAGTTAGGATTCAAAGGTTTTGAAGATGTAAGGAAATATTATTTTTAATACTTAATATTTAATTAATGTTATTTTATAAATTTTGTTTTAGTTGGGAAGAAAAATCTTTTTCCAGATGCTGTAGATGAAGCAATTGAAAGAATTAAGAATTAGAATGTTGTGACGCCATGTCAATCTTATTGTAAAAAAAAAAATATAATGTTATACATATTAAGTTTATAATCAATAATTCAATTGAAATGAAAATTGAATTGATTGAATTGAAAATTGAATGTTGTGATTGTGACTTGTGAGTAGTTATTATTTATAAAAATAATTTAAATATTAATTTTATTCTTTCCTGTTTAGGGAAGATAAATAAAATGTAAAACTCGACCAATGATCCTGTAGTCATGGATGAAAATATAGATAATTGAATGTTTACTTAGTTAATTATTTAAATAAATTTCTTATTTATATTTTCCATTTTTGATACAATTATTTATTTACCAACTACTATTTACTAGGTAATCAGTTTATGTTTGAGAGGCCTCACAAAAAGTCAAATCTTCTCTTTTAAATTAGTCAAAACTGAGAAATTTTTCTGTAGGAATCTTGTACATATTTTCTTTTTATTTTTGAGTTTTTAAAATTTCATAAACATAAACTGATTAGGACGTATAATATGTAGTTATTAAATATTATGTACATATTTATTTTCTTTTTTTTAATTTTTCTTATTTTATTTTTTTATACAATATATTATGTAGAATGTAGATATTATAATTATATTGCATTACCTATGTATATAATTGTCGTTAGTATTAATAAAATACCACACAGTTTATGACACATCCCTGTCTTTTCTTTTTATGTATCTTTTCAATGTATCTTTTTCTCTTTTCAAAAATATCAACTGTTGCATTCTTTCAATTTTATTTATTCGTTTGTTTAATAAAGATCTTTCTAGACGCGCCAAGCTGGTGGTTATAAAAAATCAAAGTGTTTTTCTTTAATAAAAAGTATATTTTGCAAATTAAATCCAACAATAATTTTAAAGTATTTAGGTAACCTAAATACAAACATTTTATTATTTAAATTAATAAATCTTTTTTCTAACATTCTGTATCATGTTTTTGAAGTTTTATGGTACAGAAAATTATTAAGACGAAACGGTTTTAGTAGAATGTGAGAGCAGATCGTTACAATGATGAAGATGGTGATTGGTGAGTAAAAATTCTTTGTAAATAATATGTGCAATGTAGGTACATATAAATAAAATATTAATTTTATTCTTTTCTGTTTAGTGACGTTCGATTGTTTCCCTTTCTTTGATCCTGCAATCTGCATGAGGAAATGAAAAATTTAATCTAATTTTGTTGTTTATTTTTTGTTAATGGTATTTTTATCTTTTTATTTATTTTTTTTTTAATAATTATATTTTCTGTTTTTGTTATAGTTATAGTTAATTTACATAATGATCAGTTTATGTTTGAAAGCATTAACAAATTTTCGACACTAAGAAATTGACAATAAAATGAAATTTTTTTTTATTTACATAAATCAAAACTGAGAAATTTTCATGCCGAGGAATTCTGTTTTAATTATTTTTATAAATGTAAACTGACAGGGGTATTAATTAGATTTTTACTAGTTAAACAAAAATATATCAAAAAAGTTCGAAATAGTTGGAAATATGCTTCGTTTTATGAAATAAAATGTATCATTAGCCAAAGTTTAGGCAACCGAGTCCGTAGTCTAATCTAAGTTAGATAGATAGCTCTTAAACATCAAATAAAAATGTTTATCTATAACTTGGACGGCTAATGTTAATTAAAAAATACCTATACGTTCCCAACATTTATTCTTTGTTATGCAGTTGTGTCTGTCAAAAAATAACCATGCTAAATATATGTGACTCCGTGGCGCAACGGTAGCGCGTCTGACTCCAGATCAGAAGGTTGCGTGTTCAAATCACGTCGGGGTCAATCTTTAATTATTTTATTTTTTGTCGAATTATTTTTACAGAAGCGTTTTCTTTCTTTTTCGGTTCAGAGTAGATCCTGATTCCTGAGTTGTCAAACAAAAATCTGTAATTCTTAGACGCTGACTACAAGATTCCTTTTTTCTCTCGTTCGTATCGTGTTTCGTCCTTTTTTGACAGTTACATCGTGATTACATGGCTGTTTTTACATTCACGAAGACTATATTTTAATGTTCACAAACTTTGCGGTGGATTTATCGGAAAATAAATAGTAGGTAGTACCTATTATGTTTTCATGCACTTCTTCTTCAAATCTACAGTCCATAGTCTACATATGAAAAAACTGTTTTACAGCTCGAAAATAAAATTTTGTAAATTATTAGCAATTCAAATATTCGATAACAAAATTCGTCGAACCAGAAATATCGATGTTTTCGTTTTTTTTTATTGTCGCGGCGACGACGAAAACAATAATAACAACATGTGTTTCAATTCACAGACATTCCAGCAGAGCGATACACATGACTGAACAATTTCGAGTGTAGAGTGTAGACATGACATGTAGTGAGCAGTCACAATCAGTTACAAATTACAATCTAAACAGGGTCTAAGTTAGCTACCTAATTAATGCATTTTAATTTTTGTTTTGAATATTTTTGTTTCTATTTTTGTGTTGAGAATAATGCAAGCTGTCATCGCTTTCGACTTTGAGCGATTTCAGGATTATGATGTACGAACAAATCCTAATGATTGCATTTTTTATATCTAACATATATATAACACGCATGCTTTGAAACGACAACGAAACTATCGCCTGTATAAATTAATGTGAAACAGGCTTTATTTAATATACTTAAATAAAACAATTTTCTATTTTACATCTAAAAACATTTATGTACTTTGTTGTTAGAATAAGAAATTACAGAAAGTATCTATATAGCTATTGCAAGTAACCGAGATCAGATGACTTTTGAACAAGTGCAATTACTCCTTCAACAGCCTCTTCAGCATTCGGTTTGATATGAGTAGGTGGAAGCACAAAGCCATATCGACCTTTGTCACGGAACTCAAAAGTCCAACCAACATTTATATTTCGTTCATTGAACATCCAATCGACTGAGGTTCCTGAAGCAACATCTATGAAAAATATTTCGATTAAATTATATTTTGTTTTAAGAATTATGTTAACTATGTCTTACATAAGACACTACCAGTAGATCCATATTTGAATTTAGTTCCATAAGGCTTATTGATAGCATCGGCAGCAGCTTTTCCTATTTCTAAAAGATCCGCATAGTTACTTGGGAATTCGTCAGCGGAATGTCCATAAGGACACAATAAATATTGGCCATAAGAATGGAATGACAAATAAATATTGATTTTATCTTGAATTTTCGTTACAAAATCAGCTAATGCTTGAGCTTCAGGTTCAGAGAATGGTTTAGGTCCAGCAAAAGTTTCGGCACAGGGATCTGATAAAGCTCCACCATTTTCCATCCAATAAGAATCAAAGTTACGATTGATATCGGCTCCAATACAATCTGAACCTGTTACTGGTTGTCGTGATTTACGCCACATCCGATCCTACATACAAGATAATAACAATGTAAAAGGATATTACAGTAACTGAGGTCCTTTTAAGTCTTAAACATTTATATACATACCTTTTCATGGCTGTAAACAAATCCGTCAACATTATAAACTGGAATAATATACCAATCGATATTTTCTCGGAGGTTTTTCAACTCAGCACGATCTGAGTTTAATAATTCATTTATAAAATAGGTAACAGTAGCCGAAGTTATCCATTCACGAGCATGGACGTTGGTTTCGATGAAAATTCCGGGATTTCCTTCTTTCGAAGAAATTTTAATTCCACGAATATCACGGCCTTCATATGATTTGCCAATGACGAAAGGTGTTACAATATCAGGGTTTTGGTCGATGATTTCATCGATCCACGCATAGATTTCATCAAGACCATGGTAAGAGGTCCAGCCAAAGGAAACATCACGTTGGAAAGAACTCGGTTCTTCGTCATCAATGAGGCTGAAATTAATAAAAAAAAAACAAATTGTTTATAGAGACGGTTAATTTAGATTTTCACTTCGGAAAAATTACGAAAAAACCTGAATTTTGGTGAAGCGCATTATTTGAATGTGTTGAGAATTTCCTAAAACGTAAAAATAGATATCTACCCTTAACTCAGTGGTTTTGATTTTGTGAGGTGAATAGGGAAACATATTTTATTCACGGTACACAAATCTAAGGTAATATATTGCAGAGGTTGTCAAAGAAGTTAATGTCAGAAATTAAAAAGGGCTGTTAAAATTAACCGGGTTCAAAATATGACAATTTACATCTGAATATTCAGATTTCTAAATTTTTCTTTCTTCTGATTGTCAGCTGCAAATAAAAAGTTAGATGACTTTTATAGTCATCTGACAGCTGACCAATCAGAAGCTTGAAAAATTCAGAAATCTGGATTTTCATTTAAATTTTCATGCTTTGAACCCGACCATTGAAATTAGACAAGTAAAGGGGCACTGGATCCACCGTTTTCATAATTTCATAAATGTCACTTTCTACTTCTATCGCTTTCTTGTTACGAAATTCTTACACTTTTTTGTCTATTTCTAGTTGATTGATATAAAACACAAACCAAATTCACTTAATAGGATTTGAACTTAACATAATAATAAACAAAAATTACGACACTTTGGTGATTAAAAACTTACATGACGTTTACACTGTAAATAAACCTGACACGAGAATAAAGGATCTCCCACACCAACGCGAATCTAACGCGGCGACGACGAAAACAATAATAACCCCGTGTTGTTATTATTTTTTTTGTCGGTGTTGGGTATCCTTAAGAATAAGTTTTTAAGCGAATTTATTATTGCCCTTTATAATTTGTGGAAAATTTCAAAAAAAAATGTGTAAAATTTACAACCATTTTAATTGTAGGTATTTATCACAAAAAAAAAAACTAAGTTATTTATCAAAACTATTTTATGATTTAAATGCTTTTGCAATCAATTTTTTCTTATCACTAGACATTGCTACTATAAATTTGTGATTATAGGTAGCTACCTAGGTACTTATTATCAGATTGACACATTTATTGTTTTTTATCGTTTGTTTAATAATACATATTGTAAACAGAAGCTGATTTACTATTCCAATTAATGTTTCACTTTTTTTTCTACTCACCTTTGAACATTATCAATCAAGAGTTCTGTTTCAAATCGATTGATTTCCATCAAACTTTTAAAAGCATTTTTCATTTTTGGACTAACCATGATGTGTGCATCACTTCCGACTCCATTAAATGGTTTCCAAAGATTGTACTATAATTAAATGTAAATGAGTTAATCAAAGTCATTTAGAGTATAACCCTCTGATAAGGTTCATGGCAATAGCTTTTACCCCTTTTGCAAGCGTACTCAAATGTTTGACTATTGTTAGTTGATTTTCATTTTCAATTAAAACTTTATAAACAGTGTGATTGTCGTAGCGAACTTTTTCAGCACAACTTAAACCGATAACCGCCACAAGGGCAGCAAATAACGCGAATAGCTTCATAGTAAAAAACTGACTGTAAAAGGTTTTCAATGGAAAAGTTCTTTATATAAGATTTGACAAAAGATTTTAATTTTTCTAATGAAGTTGTTATCTTGATATATTTATACAATAAATACCTAATCTATCGAATGATAAATCCAATCATAATTTCTTAGAGCCTAGTTGTTTTGATCTGGGGTGGAATCGGCTAAGGTGATTTGCGGTAGCCTAGTACGCTGCTGATGCGAAACGAAATTTTTCTGTGATCTCTAAACAGACAACGAAACGCTTGCGAAAACACAACGGAAAATATCTTTGGAGAGTTTCACTAATTCCAAAAACATAAACGCAAAAAATCAGAGAAACCCATGATGTAAGAAAATGATAAACAAAAAAAAACACAAATAAAACTCAAATGTAATTTTTCCGCAAACAATAAATAGTCTGTACAATTAATTCAATGCGAAAAAGGAGCGGAGACTTCTCCAAATAATCTGCTACAATTATAAATTTCGCTCTTCGAACAGCGTACTGCAAAACGAAAAGCAGAACGAAATTTTCCGTTTATGATTTCGTTGTGTCATTTTTGTATGGGATTTTTCGTTTCGCATCAGCAGCGTATTAGGCTTAAGCCTAGTACGCTGCTGATGCGAAACGAAATTTTTCTGTGATCTCCAAACAGACAACGAAACGCTTGCGAAAACACAACGGAAAATATCCTTGGAGAGTTTCACTTAGGTATTCCAAAAACAAAATCAAACATAGATGCAAAAAATCAGAGAAACCCATGATGCAATAAAATGATAAACAAAAAAAAAAAAAACAAATAAACCCGAATGTCATTTTTCCGCACACAATAAATAGTCTGTATAATTAATTCAGTGCGAAAAAGGAGCGGAGACTTCTCCAAATAATCTACTACATTTATAAATTTCGCTCTTCAAACAGCGTACTGCAAAACGAAAAGCAAAACGAAATTTTCCGTTTCTGATTTCGTTGTGTCATTTTTGTATGGGATTTTTCGTTTCGCATCAGCAGCGTACTAGGCTTGGTGAGAGTCACTTTCAAACAATTCAGTCTGTGTAAGGGACTGTTCACATGAGAGCAACCAACGAATAAAAGTACAAATGGGATTTAAAATATTTAATAAGCCTAGGTATATACTTCACAAAAACTAGACAAAATTGTAGAAAACTTATTTAAATTATTGTTAAGATACTAAAATTTGCGTTTTAATCAATAAAATAAGAAAAATTTGAAAAAATAAGTTGGTCGTTGCGAACAGATTGCAACTCGTGACGACCAATTTATTTTCTCAAACGCATATCCAGGAAAATGTGAAGCATTTTTGAAAATAGTGTGAGTTACACAGACACAAATGCATTCACACAGGGAAGGCATGCAGTTAGACAGCTAAATCATGGGACGCCCAAAGGAATTTTTAGCTGTTTTTTGAGGAATGTGCTTTGAGATTTTAAATCGTCAAAATAGAAAAAAAAAGCTTAGTAAATTAAATAAACAAGTTTCAAAAAAAAGTAAATAAAGTGAATACCTATAATATATTATTCTTCATTGAAATAAAATATATAATATAAAACTACATGCGGTGCTCCGTCAAATCCTGTAAAAATAATAAGCAGTGCAATTTTTGTTCATTTCATAAGTAAGCTGTCAAATCCTGTAAAAATAATAAGCAGTGCAATTTTTGTTCATTTCATAAGTAAGCTGTGTCTCATATTCCACATAAAGTAAGTAAAGTTATTCTGCACTACGGCATTGAGCGCCTTGCAATCACCAACAAAAGCTAATTCAACCCAGGCGAGAATTTCAATTTTGACAGATAGGCACCTGACATTGACATATTCACATATCACAAATTTTTCAACAAATTTTCCTTTTTATAGCAAAATGATATGAATTAATATCAATTTTAAAGTATTCTTTAATTTTAATTTTTTTATAAAGTATTGCAAGTTTTTACTTTTATTTAATCTTTTATGTAGTTTAATTAGGTTTTTTCACTATTTTAACGATTGAAAGTCTCGAAACACTTTCCTTTAGATCGGCAATATGACACAGGCTTTTTTTTTTTTTATTTGGTGCTTCACTCACATAGGCGCTGAAATGTATGGATTTGTTGCTTCATTCCCCCTACATTTCTACACCCCTCACCCGAGCTGTAAAAAAGCCGAATGAAAAAACAACGAGTCGTGTAATCAGCGAGTCGTGTAATCAGCGTCATACACTGTATGTATATGTGATATACACCTGTTTCTTATCTTCTTATTCTAAGTTGGAAAGTATTGAATTGAATTGAAATGAGTTGAATCACCTTACCCAGATGGACAACTCAATGACAATCACATGTGACTATGGTTGATGTTTTAATCACCAATTACCATATCCGATTCCACCACTGATGTACCGATTGTGATTATTATAAATATTCTATCTGTAAAAATCATTAAATTGTATTCTAAAATGAATTAGTATCAAAATGAACTTTTGTTTAATTATTTGTATGTGACTCCGTGGCGCAACGGTAGCGCGTCTGACTCCAGATCAGAAGGTTGCGTGTTCAAATCACGTCGGGGTCAAACGAATTTTTTTTTTTATTACGAATCTAACATTTTTGTAAATTGAATTCAAGTAAAATCGGCAACCACGTTTCGGTCATCCGGCGAACTTTCGATTTTCGTAAAAAAAAAAATGCCAGGCGATGTATCTCTAATTGCTCATCATATTTATGCAATTAATTAATTGCTCATTTCATTTGTTGTTTTTTAAAAAATATAAACAAATTGCACTTTGTATTGAAACTTCAAATGCCTATAACTCTGTGACCACGTAATATTTCATAATGGAAACAGGCTTAAATAATTGCTCATCTCGCAATTTAATTTGCTCAGCCAAAATTTTAACTTAAAAACCCCCCACTAATTAATAAATCAATAATTAAAATTTTAGTCGACGGGCTAGTAAGATTTTACAAGTAACTCTTATATAACTTTAAACCGCTAAATATCAGATAAGGTATAGCCCAATGGGAGAGCAGCCGGTTGATCTTGAACTGTGGAAGTGAGTGGACGTTAAGCGACTTTCCCAGTGTTTTCAAATAGAATCGTGTGTGCAAGTGCAAGTTTAGCCAAGTTATTTTTTAATAGTGCAATAGCACAGTGGTAGAGGTGGTGGATCCCGGTGCGAGGGGTCACGAGTTCGAGTCCCGGTCGGGCAATAAAATTATTGAAGCTTTTTTTCATAATCGAGAAGTAGAAAACTTCATCGAATTGGAAAATAAGCAACAAAAGCAAAACAACAACAAAGCGGGAGCATCGAAAGGTGTTCCAGCGAATACAGCAACAACAACAACAATGAAGCCGGCAACGGCAGCTAAACCGGGGACATCGAAAGGTGCCCTGGCAACAGTTTCCAATGCCACAACGGCAGCATCGTCCGACATGGAAACGGCACAACCAGTCGATACACCTAAGAAGAGGAGGAGGAGGATAAGAAGTGTCCCCAACTTGGTGAAGCGTCGCTCCATCACCACAGCTAAGCTGCAAGCTGAAGGGAAGGAGTCGGCGCGTATAGCCAAAACAACAGCAGCTACGCAAATACAAAAACAACTCAATTCCTCGCCATCCGATGACGACGAGGAAATCGCCTATATGTCCGAGGGTGGAGAGGGTCTCTACACAACGGGCGACAGCCAAAAATTTGTAGATCTAACGACACCAGAGGCGTCTGCAGAGGAAGATGCAGAGGAAGAAAGCATCATCCAAGCTCAAATTGGTGCAATCCAGGGGCAGATCGTTAGCCTTCAAAGCGATCTTGCTACTATGGTCCAGGCTTTGAAGGAAAAGCAACAAGCGCGGAGGGAAAAAGAAAGACAGGAGCGCGAAAATAAAAACCGTCTTCAGGCCCCGCCAAAGGAGGCCCAGCAAAAAAGTGTTGATGCGGAGCTGCAACCGTCAACAAAGCAGCCACATCAACCACAGCAGCAACAAAAACAGCCGCCCAAGCAGCAGGCAAAACAACAACAACAACAACAGCCGCCCAAGCAGCAGGCAAAACAACAACAACAACAGCCGCCCAAGCAGCAGGCAAACCAACAACAACAGCAACAGCAGCAGAATCAACAGCAGCAGAACCAACAGCAGCAGAATCAACAGCAGCAGAGACAACAGCAGCAGAACCAGCAACAACAGAAGCAACAGCAGCAGCCACAGCCGCCACAGAAAATTAAAAAAGAAAAGGTGCCACCCATCAATGTCTACAAGATGGACCTAAAAGAGACAATCGAAATATGTAAGTCGGCCATAGGCCAAAACTTTACTATAAAAAGATTATCCGTAGATAGACATGCTATCCACTGCCTCACAGTGGAACAGCATAAAATTGTTAAGGATTTGCTAAAGCAAACCACTACTGAGTTCTTCAGCTTCACGCCGAAAGTTGAAAAATTTCAAACGGTCCTGTTGAAGGGCATAGATTCCTGCACGGAACCGAAAGAGCTCTTAAATGAGCTCCGCCAAAAAGCGAGCGACGATCTCGACTTCATCGAGGTCAAGCCTTTCGCCACAGTCAGAGCCAGACGGGAGAAGCGAACTTTGCCGTTCTTCCTAGTTCAGCTCTCACCCAGCAGCAAACTGGATAGTTTGAGGAGTATCTCCGTCCTCAACTACCAGGTTGTAACATGGGATAAATTAAAGAGGCGCGGCGACATGCTTCAATGCATGCGCTGCCAAAGGTTCGGTCACGCCGCAGCAAACTGCGAAATGCAGTCTCGCTGTGTCAAGTGTGGAGAGAACCACATAAGAGGTGAATGTAAGTTAGGACAGGAACGGGTCGAAGACAAGACCCTCCTTAAATGTGCACTCTGCCGGAAAGACGGGCACCCCGCTAACTATCGGGGATGTCCCTTCTTTCAGGATCTGAAACAAAAAAAGGCAAAGCAAATAGAGGTAGAAAAACGCCCACCAACGTCGCGTGCTCCTACAACAACGCCCGTAAATCCCCAAGTTTCCTACGCCCAAATGGCGGCAGGAAGGGAAAGTACGGTACAGCCTGCGCCAAAGGCAGCCCCACAGGCCCTCGTGCCTAAGGCTCCGGATGCGCAGGCCGAAATAAGAAGCATGTTGCTGGCCATAACTGGCCAGTTAGCAGGTCTTCAAAAACAGATAAGTGAGCAGGCGAAGAGGGTGGACCATATCTACTCTGTTTTGCCGAGCTTTACGCAATTTATAGGTTAAGGGCGCGCTGCCGGAGAGGCCCTTTAGGATCCTTGCTGTGAATGTAAATTCACTGATTAGGACCGAACGTAGAGCAAATCTTTTCCAATTGTTGAAAGACCAAAGTCCAGATGTGTTTATGGCCAGCGAAACTAAGCTAAGTCAGAAACATAAATTGACACACAATAATTACAATATCGTACGAAGAGATCGGCCCAACTCCACGCTAGGAGGAGGCGTCGCAATCTTTGTGCGAAAAGGCATTAGTTATAAAGTTATATACAATAGTGAAGTACGCAGATTTCGGCTGCTTGAGGCGTGCATCGTGTGCATTCCTCTCCAACATGGGAAGCGGATGTATGTGATCGCGGCTTATGCACCGGAATCACCTCAGCCAGCTGACTTTTTGACAGAGCTCGAAAAACTTTTTCAATCCTTACAACTGAACTCGGTAGAGAATTACTATCTCATGGCCGGTGATTTCAATGCCAAACATCCCAAGTAACAATTAATCTTCTATAAGGTCCAAAATTCCGAAATCTGCAAGCAATAGCTTGCACAGTGTTTTCATAAAGCTTATTTATGTATGTTGGTAATTTTAAGCTAAATTATTTTTTAAATTTGCTAGTTTAAGACCTGTTGTTGTTTATTAGAAGAAGTCTGCAATTTTATGGATCACATAAGACTTTGTTATGCAAGTAATAACAAAGATCTTCTATATAAATAAATTGACGAAGTATCTTATGCAAACAAACATAATCTAATGAAAGTCAACAGCTTGGTTCTTTTAATATGACTCCAATAAGGCCTGTCGACGTTTGTTAATAAAAGCATGACATTTTGCAGTCCCCATAAGACTTAGTTATGCAAATAATAACAAAGATCCTCTATAGAATTAATTTGAAGAAGTATCATATGCAAACAAACCTAATCTATGGATAGTCCATTTTTATTTTACTCGTAAAGACCTGCCGATACTTGTTAATACAAATCTGAAATACTGCACTTTTTTTGACAAAGTACGGACATCAAAAGACGTAGCAATTAATTTTTTTTTAAGGCGCACATAGAACGTTATTTTTATCTTACTGTGTTGCAAAAAGTTGTTATAAAAATGATAAATCCTTCGAAAAAAATTAAAAGATCGGGAGCGCATTACAGAAAAGTGAAAAAAAATCGTGATGCTATCTTAAAAACAGCAATGGATGTGAATGGTTTAATAAGTGCTAGAACAACCATAAACAATCTTCAGTTTAATTTCAATCCAAATGGGTCAGTGCGAACCAACAACCAGGATATAATGCAGCAAGATTCAATTTCATTCATTAAAAATGATGATAATGAGAACAGAGTATATCGGGGTAAGTTTTTCAATATTTACATTTAAGTATATTAAGATTTATTTACAAATTTGTTGTTTTAAGACGTAAATCTAGGCTTACAAGGTTACACCATTAATAGTAATAACAATAAGGATGCTTCACCTTTCGGTGATGAATTAGAAATCGAAAGAAACAAAAAGCTTCAAAATCATTTGCGAGAATGGGCAATCAAGCATCAAATTAAACATACTGCATTAAAAGATCTAATAAATATAATCAATAGTGATTTGGAAAAAGGGTTGCCTCAAGACCCGCGAACACTTTTGAGAACCCCACAAGATATTATCACATCAAGAATTGTTAACGGTGGATCTTACTGGCACCACGGTCTCGAAAAGTGCCTACAATACATTTTTCGAGACATTCAAGAATCCAAATCCATTTTCCTCAACATAAATATGGACGGATTACCTATTTTTAATAGTTCCAAGGTTGAATTTTGGCCGATTTTATTCAGCATCAACGAAATGCCAGAATTACCTGTTATGGTGATAGGCATTTACTGCGGGACATCAAAATGCAGCGATTTAGAAGCATTTCTCATCCCATTCGTCAAGGAAATGAAGAGAGCTATGGACAATGGAGTCTATATAAATTCGCATAAAATAGCTGTGCGATTACGTTGCATCATTTGCGATTCACCAGCACGCGCGTATATAAAAGGTAAACATAATCACAACTTATAAGCCATTTTAACAAAATACTGATGTCTTTACAAGTCGGACTATTCCGTTTGTAATACAAAATTCAATGAATAGTTGAATTTGAGTTTCGTATGTAATTATTTATTTATTATTCTATCTCTTTATTTACAGGAGTTGCAAGTTTTAACGCACATCACGGTTGCCTCAAATGCACCACATTAGGAGAGTTTAGTTACATAAGCAACACCAACATATTCCCCAGAACGGTTTGCGAAAGACGAACGGATGCAAAATTCAGGCAAAAACTCTATGGAGCTCATCATAAGTACGATTCTCCTATGTTACAGTTGGATATCGACATGATAGAACAATTTCCTGTTAGCGATTCATTACATCTGCTTCACCTTGGTATAATGAAAAGATTTTTATTTGGATGGAGGGATGGCACTTTCCGTTTATCCAACACAAAATGGCCAGCACAAACAACAAACGAAGTATCTGCATACTTAAATGAATGCAAGATGCCAGCAGAATTTCATCGATCCGTGCGTGGACTTGATTGTCTGGCACACTGGAAAGGAACGGAATACAGAACATTTTTACACTACATAGCAATCGTCGTTTTAAAAGATCACTTAACGAACGAGACATATGTGCATTTTCTTTTGCTTTTTTGTGCTATCACAATATGCACCTCTCAACAATACCATCATATGCTACCAACTGCAAGAGGAATGCTGCTTCAATTTATTGAGAGTTTTGCTGAAATATATGGCCAACATCACATCACCAGCAACGTTCACAACCTATCTCACATAGTGGATGAAGTTGAGCGTTTTGGCACGTTGAATTCTTTCAGCGCTTATCCTTTCGAAAATGCACTCGGTAAAATCAAGCGCCTTCTTCGATCTGGTAACCTGCCATTGTCACAGGTAGCAAAACGGATTGTTGAAGATTTTAATTGTACCATTGATTCAACTTGCTCATATTCTTGTGGGCAATCAATCGAAGAACCAGTTTTAAGCCAAAGAAATGATGGGAAAAATGTACCAAATTCTTTCAATTCAGAAGAAAACACCTTTTATTCTAAAATTCAGTTTAAAACTTTTTGCCTCGGAACAGACTTAGTAAATTGTTGGTATCTAACTAATGAAAATAAGATTTTTTGGATCATCAACATTATCTTTGTAAAGGTCCCACGTAAAGTTAAATTGTGCTGTGTCGAAATCGTCGAAAAACACAATTTTTTTATAATACCTATAGAATCAAAGCATCTTAATATTTATTGTGTTAACCATTTTGAAGAATCAAAAAAAAAAGAAACAAAAATAATTGAAATTTCGCAAGTGAAATGCAAAATGATTCGAATGAATTATGACAAAATGGTGGTTTTCATTCCATTATTACACACTGTCTACTTTAATAAAAAATAATAAAACTATTTTGTAGCATTTATAATATATTGTATGTATGTATACATATATACAATATAAGATGTATTTTTTTCAAACAAAAATAAAGTTATAAAAAAAAATTGAATCACATTTCATTTCAGTTATAAAAAAAAATTAAATCACATTTCATTTCAGTTTACAAAAGGAAATATTGTTTCATAGGAACAATGCTTTAACTATCTATTAGAAAGTATAAAAAACTTAGAATAATAGTTCCTCTTTTCCTTCGAAACTGCTGTCACTTGAAGTGCTCTCAATACAATCTACATTTGTTGCATCAGCATCATCATCATCATAATTATCATCTTCGATAATTTGTTTGGATGTTCCTTGGCATTTTAAATCTTCCAAAATTTTGACTCGTTTAACACTGCCGTAATGTTTCACTCCTGACATTCTTTTGGGCTTATCCGTTTTTAACGAATCCAACCGCCGCTTCGAGTTGTTGATAATTTTTTGGAAAAAATTTTTCAAACATGTTCCGGAGTAATCTGGGTCAACCCTCTTTACAAGGCTATGAAAAAATTTGAAAACGTTAATAAATCTACTAAAATTTTCGTTTTTTTTCATTCTTGACACTCCTGACCAAGAAACTAGTACGAATAACTTTCTTGAAAACACCGAGTCCACAATTCGATAGCTGACGTTATCGCCCGATTGTCCGCTCTTTGGGCCACATATGGAAGACAATCTTCGGTGCTGCAAATCAACAAAAAAAAAACCAATGCAGTAAAAAAAAATGATTTCACAAAAAAACATGTAAAAATATAAGATAAAACATAAAAACTTGGCATTTCAAAATTATAAACTGATTTCAATGATAAAAACGGTTTTTGATTGCAAATAGAATTTACCTATATGTATGTACATAGATAAAAATTTGATTTGCAGTTTTTAATTTATTTTAAAATTTTCTTCATATGAAAGAAATTCCACCCGGTCATGAAGATCTGTTGGGAGGTAGAAATTCTTTTATAAGTCAAAATTCTCAAATATTTGTTTATTCTTTAAGATTTTATTTTATTCAGGCAATAGATACGATTTGCAATCATTTTAATGTTTTTTTTATTCAAAAAAATAGGTTCATCCATCGATTGTGTTGGAAAATGTAAAAAAAATATCAATGTAATACTTACCAAATCATCAAAAAAGTCTTTGTTTGCCAAATTGCCGTCAAGTTCTATAAGTTCCTCGATGGTTTCGATAGGTTCAAAATGTTCGTGATCAGGAGCAGGAATGTAGTTCTGTGTAGATTTTTCCTTAAATTCTTCAAATAAATTAATTATTTGATCCTGTTTGACTTGTATTTTTGAGACGATGTCTACGATAGAAACAAGCATTCCCTCAACGCCAGTAGCAGGCTGTCGTTCTTTAGTGTTCGGAACTATAACTACTTGTCCATCGTTTTCGATGAGAAACATATGACTTCCTGGCTGTGGATGCTGAGGGGTTAGTGTTTCATTGCTTTGAAATGTAGTTCGTGCATTTTCATTTTGGTAAATTGGAGCTGGTGATCTTAAGCATATATCTTCTGTACCAAGGGGTTCGCACAATATATTCACATCATTGTTTAGTGGATCTTCTGTGGAAATAGATTGGGATTCCGTAGTTTTAGATTGGGATTCCGTTACGTCCTGATACTAAACAAAATAAGAGTGAGCTCTTGGCATAATTTTTTAATTAATTTTTACGCCAATTTACTTACTTTGTTGAAATTATATTTTTCATCATCTGGATTTTGTTTTATTTTGTGTATTTTTCTTGCACCAGCTGAGCGTTTCCTACTTGTAGTCGGAATATATTTCCTTGCATCAATATCCGTTGTGTCAGACGCGTCGGACATCAATCCTATCTGGGACAAAGCCTGGCTATATGTAGAAATAAATGTTCTTTTTAGCACACAGTTATGTTGCGTCCAACCCTCACTTATGGAACCAGGCGGATTCCAGGGCTTACGAAGCGCTTTCTGTTTTTTTTCCGGAGGTGGCCACATCAAAATTCCATCTTTTTCCCATAGCCGCGGAACTGGGGAAAGCAACTTTTTTCCATTTTCAATGGTTTCTACAATTTTGTAGAAATTACAATCACTTTCTTTTACTTTCTTCATTTAATTTTAATTTAACTGAACGATTAAATATGCTTTTTTCACTATCGACTTGCAACACGATTAAATGATAAACGAATTTGAGCGGGAATTTTCTTATGGCAGCTGCATGGCTCTTATAAAAAAATATCTGAAGGATTTTTTATGACAGCTACATAAGACGCTGTTCGCACTTGACTTTTTTGAGTGGATATTTTTTTTTACATGAGTCGAATTGCTACTACGTGTTCGTATATAAGTTGTGTGTGATCAAATTAATATTACTTATTACTATCAATCTTTATTTTTTTTCTTTTTGAACAATTACGATACTAATATAATGAAGTTTGAAAAAAGTGAGTGGCAACAACTAGCTCAAATTTTTCTTCTCCCTTTGTATCAAGCGTCTTGGCGTAGTGGGTAGAGTGCTTGACTGGTGCGCGGAGGATCTCGAGTTCAATCCCTGGGAAGGGTAAGTTAACATTTGCGTTTATTCAATATATAATATAATATTAAATATTAATATTCAATATAATAATATAAATAATTTTCAGGTGACAAAATATAAAGCAGCACTCAAGCAAACACACAATGGATTAAAAAAAAATGCGGTTAAAATAATAAATATTGTTTTTATATTTTTATTTGATTATTTTAACTTCCTAGATTTACTTTTATAAGGCCTTATCATAACTTCTCCGAGAAAATTATTGCTTCGTTAACTAGGCTGTAGCTTTTTTAGAAAAGTTATTATTTGCGTAGTAAGCGAAACGAAGTTATTGCTTTCACAGAACAATAAGCATAAGATTTTAAGCCAAACTTATATCAATATATCCAGTATTTCTTGATAAGTTATTGCTTGCATTACCAAACTGTTGTAAGGCCTTGTTGACATTTCTTAAAAACAGCAATTATTTGCGTAAAGTGCGCCAAACGTATTTGTATAAGGTTTGTTACAATTACTATGCAAATCAGTCAATAGCTTCGCTTATGCCTTGTAGGAGGTAAATTGTTACTTGGGATATAGATTGGGGAAATCAAGTACACAATCCGAGAGGTAACCATCTGTTCAATTGGATGGGTCAATACAATATTGAGTATATGCTCGACCTGCTGGCTACGGATAGACCATCGTTTCCAAGAAGCGGTGCCTATCTGGATCTATTGCTAAAAGACTCAAGACTGACAATTACTGACACTGTGGGTCAACGGACTAGGAACTGCCTACAAACAATTGAATACGACAGTGACCACTGCGGACTCGCCGCAGTAATACAGCTGCCGAACGAGCTTGCGGAGTTGGAGGAGTATGTACCGGCGCACTCTTACAATTACAGTAAGATGCGCTGGCCACGCTTCTCCAACGCCTTATCGAGCGAAATTCGTGCAAATAATATATCCCCACCAAATGACAGGAACTTGACAAATAACGAAATTGACCAGTACGTAGAACAAATGGACGAAACTATCCTACGAACTATGAACAGAACAATACCAAAATACAAAGAACGTAACGCAACAGACATGTACCGTAACGCGACTATTGACGCACTACACAGACAAAAAAGTGGACTACTGACAAGACTTAAACTCTTGTACCGACGGTTTACTGACTCACGCGATCTGGAGATTAGGACACTGAAGTCGTCAATTAAAAACGTCAACCAATTGATCAAAGAAAACTATAGGTTGTCTATTAATTTGTATTGGAATAATAAAATTCGGGCCGTTAACTCTAGCGACCCGAGTATGTTTCCAAAAATTAATAAGATATTTAGACGGAATGATCAAAACGAACTTCCGTGTCTTAAGCTCCAGAGAACGACAGAAAACAGAGACGTACTTCTGACAGCAGGCATAGATCCAGAGAACGCCGTCTTGGACGATGATCTCTTTATTGTCGAAGATCCGCAGGAGAAAGTGGAGGCAGTGGGAGCTGCTTTCCAGCAAGTGTATAAGGTGAATGCTTGCACTCGCCCGAACCACGACCTGGAGAACAGAGCCTTACTCCACCATTTCTACCTTCGTAACGACATAACGCAATGGCGATCGGAGAACCTCGGTTTCACCGGGTTCAATGAAGAACACTTGGCGAATGCCATCATCGCCGAGCGAAATGGGGACAATTTCCTGTTAGTAACGAAGGTTGAGCTCCAGCTCATCTTCGATTCATTAAAGAAAAAGAAGTCAGCAGGAGTCGATGGTATATCCAACATTGTACTACGACATCTTCCTCAGGATGCAGTTGACATATATGCCACACTGTTTAACAACGCACTGAATAATGCATATTATCCAATGCGGTGGAAGACAGCTGTGGTTCATCCTCTCCCGAAAAAGGGAAAGGACAACTCCAATCCGGCGAATCTCCGGTCGATAAGTCTTCTACCGAGTATCAGCAAGGTATTCGAGAAAGTTGTAAATAGAACTCTGTCCAAGTGGGCGGAGGACAATAATATCATACCGGATAATCAGTTCGGTTTTCGGGCGGGACATGACACCATACATGCCGCGTCTAAACTCGTTTCTGATATCCAATGGAACAAATCTAAAAGACAGTGTACGGGTGCCTGTCTGGTTGACTTGGAGAAGGCTTTCGACACCGTGTGGTTAGAAGGTCTTTATCTAAAGCTGACCAGGCTTGGCATAAGTAAACCACTTTTGTATATGCTTTATGACATGCTCAATGGTAGAAAGTTTGTTGTCAAAAGTGGCAATGTAACTTCTACCGCAGTATTCCACATTAAAAATGGTCTTCAGCAGGGAGCGGTTAACTCGCCGATTCTATTCAGCATTTACACCAGCGATCTGATAGGTAGTCTAACTCAGGCAATTGCGTACGCCGATGACCTAATTGCGTACAGAACGGCTACAACAGTTGAGGTCATCAGAATTCTTCTGCAGCGTGACTTCGACAAGATTCAGCGATATTGTGATGACTGGAAGCTGAAAATCAACTTTCAGAAATCAGAAACTATTCTGTTTAGGACTCCGTTGGCTGGAGCCCCAAGGGATACGAGAAAGAACTGGCGCAAGCTGGTGATCGTGGGACCACATGGACATCCACTGGCAAGTAGAAGTGTAGTAAAGTACCTTGGCATCTGGTTGGATCAGTATTTGTATTTCGACAGACATATAAATGCTGCTCTGACCAGGGCTAGGGGAGCTTTTGCCCTGGCGAAGCCGTTATTTTATAGCTGCCGGCTTGACACCAGGGTAAAGGTGATTTGCTACATGGCCCTCATCAGGCCGATGATTGCCTATGGATGCCCGGTGTGGTTCAACGTTGCCCCATCTCAAATGGAAAAGATTCGGGTGTTTGAGAGGCAGTGCTTACGGCGCTGCCTTGGATTGCACAGAACACCAGAGTCCGAGTACACACACTATTATTCCAACAGGGTTCTATACAACGGAGCCAACATAAACAGAATAGATAATTTCTTATTTAAGCTGATTCGGGGTCACATTGCAAGAGCGATGTCCTCGGCCAATAGCTTAATTTTTGGGGCTTACTACCCCAACACTGAATACTTCGAGAGTGTGCGTTTAAGTGGCTATGTTCCACCTAACGCATTCCTCTATCTAGACAGTCGAGGGCTGATCCAGGATAGAGAGGCGGTTCCGCTAATCTACCACGTCGGCCGTAGAACTGTGGATAGGCGGCTTCGATATGAGCGAGACGTGCTCGCACAAGGCGGCGCTGAGCGAATTCGGTTCAGTAGGACTGTGTCCGATCGGGACCGAAAAGATAGGAAGAAGCAGGAGAACCAGTTTTGGTGGCTCAATCCTGAACTTGATAGTTAAAGTCGACTTGTCTTCTTTTTTTGAAGTGTCTTGGCCGACTTACATATAGGTGTAGGTATTAGTTTTAAGTAGGAACAGTTGGGGTGGCACCAAAAAAAAAAAAAAAAAAAAAAAAAAAAAAAAATTACAAAACCAACAAAAATCAAAAAAAAAATTACAAAACCAACAAAAATAAAAAAAAAAAATTACAAAAACAAAAAAAAATCAACAAAAAAAATATAAAACCGAAAACGCTGCTGTGGCTGTTCTAGTTTTTAAGTAGTTTTAAGTAGTTTTAAGTAGTTAAGTAATTTTACATAGTTTTAAAAACTAGTAATATAAGTAGTTTTAATTAGTTTTATTATAGTCTTAGGTAGTTTGTAAGTTTTAAATAAAAATAAAAAAAAAATGATAAAGAAACCAAGTTTTTGTCAATTCTTTCTTGGTAAAAAGTAAAACCGACAAGGAGTTATAGGATTAATTAGTTTTTAGGCCGAAAGGCATTAGTATTAAGTTATGATAATATAGTTTAACTTAGAGCGCCCGTTTAGGGCCAGTAAGTTAGTTGTAAGTTATTGATAAGTAGGCTAGTTTTATGAATTTTTGTCTAGCTTTAAGATAGTTATAAGTTTGAATTAAATAAAAATGAATTTAAAAAAAAAAAAAAAAGAGGTGGCGGATCCCGGTGCGAGGGGTCACGAGTTCGAGTCCCGGTCGGGCAATAAAATTATTGAAGCTTTTTTTCATAATCGAGAAGTAGAAAACTTTATCGAATTGGAAAATAAGCAACAAAAGCAAAACAACAACAAAGCGGGAGCATCGAAAGGTGTTCCAGCGCATACAGCAACAACAACAACAATGAAGCCGGCAACGGCAGCTAAACCGGGGACATCGAAAGGTGCCCTGGCAACAGTTTCCGATGCAGCAACGGCAGCATCTTCCGATATGGAAACGGCACCAGTCGATGCGCCAAAGAAGAGGAGGAGGAGGATACGGAGTGTCCCCAACTTGGTGAAGCGTCGCTCCATTACCACAGCTGAGCTGCAAGCTGTAGGAAAGGAGACGGCGCGCAATGCCAAAACAACAGCAGCAACCCAAATACAAAAACAATTGGCCTCCTCGCCATCCGACGATGACGAAGAAATAGCATATATGTCCGAGGGTAGAGAGGGGCTCTACACAACGGGCGATAGTCCAAAATATGTAGACTTGACTACACCAGAGGCGTCCGCAGAGGAAGACGCAGGCGAAGAGAGGAGCATCCAAGCTCAAATTGGTGCAATCCAGGGGCAGATCGTTAGCCTTCAAAGCGATCTTGCTACCATGGTCCAGGCTTTGAAGGAAAAGCAACAAGCGCGGAGGGAAAAAGAAAGACAGGAGCGCGAAAATAAAAACCGTCTTCAGGCCCCGTCAAAGGGGGCCCAGCAAAAAAGTGTTGATGCGGAGCTGCAACCGTCAACAAAGCAGCCACATCAACCACAGCAGCAACAACAACAGCCGCCCAAGCAGCAGGCAAAACAACAACAGCCGCCCAAGCAGCAGGCAAACCAACAACAACAGCAACAGCAGCAGAATCAACAGCAGCAGAACCAACAGCAGCAGAATCAACAGCAGCAGAGACAACAGCAGCAGAACCAGCAACAACAGAAGCAACAGCAGCAGCCACAGCCGCCACAGAAAAATAAAAAAGAAAAGGTGCCACCCATCAATGTCTACAAGATGGACCTAAAAGAGACAATCGAAATATGTAAGTCGGCCATAGGCCAAAACTTTACTATAAAAAGATTATCCGTAGATAGACATGCTATCCACTGCCTCACAGTGGAACAGCATAAAATTGTTAAGGATTTGCTAAAGCAAACCACTACTGAGTTCTTCAGCTTCACGCCGAAAGTTGAAAAATTTCAAACGGTCCTGTTGAAGGGCATAGATTCCTGCACGGAACCGAAAGAGCTCTTAAATGAGCTCCGCCAAAAAGCGAGCGACGATCTCGACTTCATCGAGGTCAAGCCTTTCGCCACAGTCAGAGCCAGACGGGAGAAGCGAACTTTGCCGTTCTTCCTGGTTCAGCTCTCACCCAGCAGCAAACTGGATAGTCTGAGGAGTATCTCCGTCCTCAACTACCAGGTTGTAACATGGGATAAATTAAAGGGGCGCGGCGACATGCTTCAATGCATGCGCTGCCAAAGGTTCGGTCACGCCGCAGCAAACTGCGAAATGCAGTCTCGCTGTGTTAAGTGTGGAGAGAACCACATAAGAGGTGAATGTCAGTTAGGACAGGAACGGGTCGAAGACAAGACCCTCCTTAAATGTGCACTCTGCCGGAAGGACGGGCACCCCGCAAACTATCGGGGATGTCCCTTCTTTCAGGATTTGAAACAAAAAAAGGCAAAGCAAACAGAAGTAGAGAAACGCCCACCAACGACGCGTGCTCATACAACAACGCCCGTAAATCCCCAAGTTTCCTACGCCCAAATGGCGGCAGGAAGGGAAAATACGGTACAGCCTGCGCCAAAGGCAGCCCCACAGGCCCTCGTGCCTAAGGCTCCGGATGCACAGGCCGAAATAAGAAGCATGCTGCTGTCCATTACTGGTCAGTTAGCAGGTCTTCAAAAACAGATAAGTGAGCAGGCGAAGAGGGTGGACCATATCTACTCTGTTTTGCCGAGCTTTACGCAATTTATAGGTTAAGGGCGCGCTGCCGGAGAGGCCCTTTAGGATCCTTGCTGTGAATGTAAATTCACTGATTAGGACCGAACGTAGAGCAAATCTTTTCCAATTGTTGAAAGACCAAAGTCCAGATGTGTTTATGGCCAGCGAAACTAAGCTAAGTCAGAAACATAAATTGACACACAATAATTACAATATCGTACGAAGAGATCGGCCCAACTCCACGCTAGGAGGAGGCGTCGCAATCTTTGTGCGAAAAGGCATTAGTTATAAAGTTATATACAATAGTGAAGTACGCAGATTTCGGCTGTTTGAGGCGTGCATCGTGTGCATTCCTCTCCAACATGGGAAGCGGATGTATGTGATCGCGGCTTATGCACCGGAATCACCTCAGCCAGCTGACTTTTTGACAGAGCTCGAAAAACTTTTTCAATCCTTACAACCGAACTCGGTAGAGAATTACTATCTCATGGCCGGTGATTTCAATGCCAAACATATAGATTGGGGAAATCAAGTACACAATCCGAGAGGTAACCATCTGTTCAATTGGATGGGTCAATACAATATTGAGTATATGCTCGACCTGCTGGCTACGGATAGACCATCGTTTCCAAGAAGCGGTGCCTATCTGGATCTATTGCTAAAAGACTCAAGACTGACAATTACTGACACTGTGGGTCAACGGACTAGGAACTGCCTACAAACAATTGAATACGACAGTGACCACTGCGGACTCGCCGCAGTAATACAGCTGCCGAACGAGCTTGCGGAGTTGGAGGAGTATGTACCGGCGCACTCTTAAAATTACAGTAAGATGCGCTGGCCACGCTTCACCAACGCCTTATCGAGCGAAATTCGTGCAAATAATATATCCCCACCAAATGACAGGAACTTGACAAATAACGAAATTGACCAGTACGTAGAACAAATGGACGAAACTATCCTACGAACTATGAACAGAACAATACCAAAATACAAAGAACGTAACGCAACAGACATGTACCGTAACGCGACTATTGACGCACTACACAGACAAAAAAGTGGACTACTGACAAGACTTAAACTCTTGTACCGACGGTTTACTGACTCACGCGATCTGGAGATTAGGACACTGAAGTCGTCAATTAAAAACGTCAACCAATTGATCAAAGAAAACTATAGGTTGTCTATTAATTTGTATTGGAATAATAAAATTCGGGCCGTTAACTCTAGCGACCCGAGTATGTTTCCAAAAATTAATAAGATATTTAGACGGAATGATCAAAACGAACTTCCGTGTCTTAAGCTCCAGAGAACGACAGAAAACAGAGACGTACTTCTGACAGCAGGCATAGATCCAGAGAACGCCGTCTTGGACGATGATCTCTTTATTGTCGAAGATCCGCAGGAGAAAGTGGAGGCAGTGGGAGCTGCTTTCCAGCAAGTGTATAAGGTGAATGCTTGCACTCGCCCGAACCACGACCTGGAGAACAGAGCCTTACTCCACCATTTCTACCTTCGTAACGACATAACGCAATGGCGATCGGAGAACCTCGGTTTCACCGGGTTCAATGAAGAACACTTGGCGAATGCCATCATCGCCGAGCGAAATGGGGACAATTTCCTGTTAGTAACGAAGGTTGAGCTCCAGCTCATCTTCGATTCATTAAAGAAAAAGAAGTCAGCAGGAGTCGATGGTATATCCAACATTGTACTACGACATCTTCCTCAGGATGCAGTTGACATATATGCCACACTGTTTAACAACGCACTGAATAATGCATATTATCCAAGGCGGTGGAAGACAGCTGTGGTTCATCCTCTCCCGAAAAAGGGAAAGGACAACTCCAATCCGGCGAATCTCCGGTCGATAAGTCTTCTACCGAGTATCAGCAAGGTATTCGAGAAAGTTGTAAATAGAACGCTGTCCAAGTGGGCAGAGGACAATAATATCATACCGGATAATCAGTTCGGTTTTCGGGCGGGACATGACACCATTCATGCCGCGTCTAAACTCGTTTCTGATATCCAATGGAACAAATCCAAAAGACAGTGTACAGGTGCCTGTCTGGTTGACTTGGAGAAGGCTTTCGACACCGTATGGTTAGAAGGTCTTTATCTAAAGCTAACCAGGCTTGGCATAAGTAAACCACTTTTGTATATGCTTTATGACATGCTCAATGGCAGAAAGTTTGTTGTCAAGAGTGGCAATGTAACTTCTACCGCAGTATTCGACATTAAAAATGGTCTTCAGCAGGGAGCGGTTAACTCGCCGATTCTATTCAGCATTTACACCAGCGATCTGATAGGTAGTCTAACTCAGGCAATTGCGTACGCCGATGACCTAATTGCGTACAGAACGGCTACAACAGTTGAGGTCATCAGAATTCTTCTGCAGCGTGACTTCGACAAGATTCAGCGATATTGTGATGACTGGAAGTTGAAAATCAACTTTCAGAAATCAGAAACTATTCTGTTTAGGACTCCGTTGGCTGGAGCCCCAAGGGATACGAGAAAGAACTGGCGCAAGCTGGTGATCGTGGGACCACATGGACATCCACTGGCAAGTAGAAGTGTAGTAAAGTACCTTGGCATCTGGTTGGATCAGTATTTGTATTTCGACAGACATATAAATGCTGCTCTGACCAGGGCTAGGGGAGCTTTTGCCCTGGCGAAGCCGTTATTTTATAGCTGCCGGCTTGACACCAGGGTAAAGGTGATTTGCTACATGGCCCTCATCAGGCCGATGATTGCCTATGGATGCCCGGTGTGGTTCAACGTTGCCCCATCTCAAATGGAAAAGATTCGGGTGTTTGAGAGGCAGTGCTTACGGCGCTGCCTTGGATTGCACAGAACACCAGAGTCCGAGTACACACACTATTATTCCAACAGGGTTCTATACAACGGAGCCAACATAAACAGAATAGATAATTTCTTATTTAAGCTGATTCGGGGTCACATTGCAAGAGCGATGTCCTCGGCCAATAGCTTAATTTTCGGGGCTTACTACCCCAACACTGAATACTTCGAGAGTGTGCGTTTAAGTGGCTATGTTCCACCTAACGCATTCCTCTATCTAGACAGTCAAGGGCTGATCCAGGATAGAGAGGCGGTTCCGCTAATCTACCACGTCGGCCGTAGAACTGTGGATAGGCGGCTTCGATATGAGCGAGACGTGCTCGCACAAGGCGGCGCTGAGCGAATTCGGTTCAGTAGGACTGTGTCCGATCGGGACCGAAAAGATAGGAAGAAGCAGGAGAACCAGTTTTGGTGGCTCAATCCTGAACTTGATAGTTAAAGTCGACTTGCCTTTCTTTTTTTGAAGTGTCTTGGCCGACTTACATATAGGTGTAGGTATTAGTTTTAAGTAGGAACAGTTGGGGTGGCACCAAAAAAAAAAAAAAAAAAAAAAAAAAAAAAAAAAAAAAATTACAAAACCTACAAAAAAAAAAAAAAAAAAAAAAAAAATATAAAACCGAAAACGCTGCTGTGGCTGTTCTAGTTTTTAAGTAGTTTTAAGTAGCTTTAAGTAGTTTTAAGTAGTTAAGTAATTTTAAATACATAGTTTTAAAAACTAGTAATATAAGTAGTTTTAATTAGTTTTATTATAGTCTTAGGTAGTTTGTAAGTTTTAAATAAAAATAAAAATGTTAAAGAAACCAAGTTTTTATCAATTCTTTCTTGGTAAAAAGTAAAACCGACAAGGAATTTTAGGATTAATTAGTTTTTAGGCCGAAAGGCATTAGTATTAAGTCATGATATAGTTTAACTTAGAGCGCCCGTTTAGGGCCAGTAAGTTAGTTGTAAGTTATTGATAAGTAGGCTAGTTTTATGAATTTTTGTCTAGCTTCAAGATAGTTATAAGTTTGAATTAAATAAAAATGAATTTAAAAAAAAAAAAAAAAAAAAAAAAAAAAGCAGCCGGTTGAGTTGTCAGTGGCCACAGGTTCAAATCCCGCAAAAAAAAGTTTTTTTTTTTTTTTTTTTTGCAAATCATACAACTAATACAATTTCGACATACATATTTCCATAAATAAAAATTAAAAAAATATCATGGTACAAAAATTTTACGAATTAAGTGAAATTGCTTAAAGCATACCAAATTGCACCTACATACCCATACTAAAATCGCGATATCTTTTTAACCACACTGAATTTTGAGCTGATTATAGTTTTAAACAATTGCTCAACTCAAAATTGAATTTGCTCTGCCAAAATAATAATTTGCTCACCCTTGGTTAACTAAAAAAATCGCAGATTAAGTGAAATTGCTTAAAACATACCAAATTGCACCTACATACCCATACTAAAATCGTGATATCTTTTTAACCAGATGGAATTTTTAGCTGATTATAGTTTTAAACAATTGCTCAACTCAAAATTGAATTTGCTCAGGCAAAATTATAATTTGCTCACCCTTGGTTAACTAAAAAAATCGCAGATTAAGTGAAATTGCTTAAAACATACCAAATTGCACCTACATACCCATACTAAAATCGCGATATCTTTTTAACCAGATGGAATTTTTAGCTGATTATAGTTTTAAACAATTGCTCAACTCAAAATTGAATTTGCTCAGGCAAAATTATAATTTGTTCACCCTTGGTTAACTAATAAATCTCATGAAAGCAACAATTTTGTCTATTCCCTTGACGTTGTGCCCTCTTCGTCCATAAGGAGTTTCACATTTTTAATATTGTTTTGATTTTAGCTCATTGTTAGTATGTATATGCCTGCGCTTAAACATTTCTAATGTTAAAAATGGACTCGTGAAAAGCCGGCATGTAGTTATTTAAACAATCCAAATTTTAAGATAAACATGCAAATAAATAGTAAACACAAATTAGCTGTATTTTTTGTTCATATATCTGATCTAGATCATAGCATGAAAATAAAGGAAGCCAAAGATCACATCGACATTATAATAGCTGTGTTTTATTTTCCCCGAGATCCGAACCAGATTGGATTTGCTTACGAAAATACATGTATTACAAAAACAACACAAGATCCAACTTTGTTTTGGATTTGGATTTCCAAATCCGTTTTGAACACAAACCCTTAATTTGTAAATGTCGTCAGTAGTGTAAAGAAAATAGACAACGGGTGTATACAAATAAAAATAACAAAAGGAAAAAAGAGTTGGTTATATAACAAGTTGTCACTGAGATCCTGGGTTGTTTTATTTTCATGATCTGATCCGGATTGGATCTGGGGGAAAATAAAACACAGCTATTATATCAGGGTGAACCATATGGGTTATTGGCGATAATAAAACGCAGCTACTGTGTATGTGAATAGGAATGTCAAAAAAAATCTACCCAAATCGTTGATGGGGGAGATTTCATTTTCCTCTCTTACTTCTTGCCTTTCTCTCCTATTAACTGAAAGTTGCTGGAAACTCAGTTTCCTCGTGTGAAAGGGGACTAAGGAAATTAAAAGAAAACGTCAAAAAAATCTCCGGCAACTTGTTTCCTCGTATGAATGGGGGCTTTCATCCAATTTGTCCCCTTATTACACGATTACGTCTGACTCTTTTCAAACATAATGAATGCGAAAGAAAAAAAGATGAGAAGGAAGACCAGTTGCTCTGTGAGTCGTGGGCCAAGTTTCCCGAGACTCTATTTGACGTTTCTTTTTAGCATTAAGGTTTCCCCACACCAACGCGAATTTTCGGTGGCGACGATGAAAGGCTCTCCCAAACTAACGCGAAATCGTAGCGAATCATTCACAATAACACAAAATATGACAAATACACAACGCTAAACAACAACAAAAATCTGTCGTCGGCGAATGTTTCGCGTTGGTTTGGGAGAGCCTAAAAACAAAAATAACAACACGTGATTGTCAATGAAAACAACAAGTTATTATTAGCCGCGTTTTATTATTTACGGGTCTGGGTCGGGGTTATCTTTTAACACAAATTTGGATCTAGGTTTCTATCGGGGTTTGCTTTATGGAACCAGAAATAAGTTCTTACTTTGGCGGGTAGATGGCTCTTCAGTCGGTAGGGAGTACAAACTGTTGTGTGAGAAAAAAAAGACAGTAGCCGCGTTTTATTATCACCAATAACCCATATGGTTCACCCCGATATAATAAAACGATACGGATCCAAATGAAAACACTGTTGTATACTCATCTCTTTTTGTCTTATGTTTGTTTATTTTTCATGTATGATACTGGGCCTTACTAATAACCAAATTTAGTAAATAGTTAAACGAAAATCTCCAGATTACAGAACATTCGCATACTAATAACGAATTTAGTCTCCAGGTTATTCACTAGCAAGACGTTAAAATTTAATACATGGAAATCCATCTTTAAGCTGTACACTAAACTCATGAATTCAAGGAATTCCTTAATGCATCCCGCAGATTGGATACGCGTGTTGTGAAAAGAAGAACCCATCGAACACCAAGTTCAAGATTCTTTGTTTTCAGTTTTTAGTTTTTTGTTTTTTTATTTTTATTTTTTTTGGAAGTAATAACTTTAAAATGAAATGTCTGATTATTTTAAGTAGTTTTTTTAGCATATCCTTTGTTGTTACTTAATACATATTTATGACATACAAATAAATGAAAAATATATAATTTATATAATTTATGCATTTGTTGAAGGAATCGCTTCTTAATTTTGGCTTCCTTAAATTTTTGAGTTTCCTTGAATAAATTTATATCTTTCGTTACAACTCAGTTTTCTAAATATTTGTTTTTGTTGGCGCGAAATTAATGAAATTGAAAATCCAAGAAAGTTTGACATTTATTTGACAACATCTGGATGGAAATTGTAGTAGATTCAAGGAAAGTGTGAGGATTTGTTAACGAGAAGGTTAAATATGTTATTAGTAGGATTCCGTTTAAGCTCCGCACTTTATTTTAACCTTGTACTTTACTTATAGTCGACATTAGTGTTTGGTTATTAGTAAGGCCCACTGTCTTTTTTCCTCGCACTGCAGTTTGTACTCTCTACCGACTGAATAGCCGTCTACCCGCCAGAGTAAGAACTTATTTCTGGTTCCATAAAGCAAACCCCGATAGAAACCTAGATCCAAATTTGTTTTTGTATTACGTGTTAAAAGATAACCCCGACCCAGATTCGTAGATAATAAAACGCGGCTAGTATCTACATGAAAAATAAACAAACATAAGACAAAAAGAGATGAGCATACGACACTGTTTTCATTTGGACCCGTATCGTTTTATTATATCGGGGTGAACCATATGGGTTATTGGCGATAATAAAACGCGGCTGTTGTTTTCGTCGTCGCCACCGAAAATTCGCGTTGGTGTATTAGGGCCAGTTTCACAGTGCACATTTAACAAAATAAGTGGCACTTAATTTTTCCCATTTTGGAACTTAAGCTGCAGTTTTACTACCTGAGTAAGTGGAACTTAAGTGGGCAACATGGGAGACTTAGGGCCAGTTGTACAAATATTTAAACCGTGGTTCAGCAATTTTTATCCATCGATTCCGGCGGATTAATTGAGTTTCAACAGTGGTTTACTGTTCAAGTGTGTGATAATAACCAATTACATACTTGAACCAGCGTTGAACCTTAGTTAATCCGCCGAAATCGGTGAGTTAAAATCTTGAACCGAGGCTGAACCACTATTGTACAACTGGCCCTAAGTGTCACTTATTCCGATAAGTTTACTGTGAAATTGGGAATTGGTTTTCCATATTTGGCACTTAAGTGACACTTACTTCACTGTGAAACTGGCCCTTAGTATTGTTTGTCCCCTTTCACATGAGGAAACTGAGTTTCCAGCAACTTTCAGTTTTTGGGTGAAAAGGGCACCAAGTAAGGGGATTGAACGGTCTACGATTGATGGGAATTGAAAATTTAAAAAAACTTCAAAAAATCTCCAGCAACTTGTTTCCTCGTGTGAAAGGGGACTTTGTTCTGTCATATTTTTGCAGGCAACATCGTGTCAGTCGCAAAGAATCATCGTGTAATAGCGTGGGTCTCACAGGATGATTTTTCCCCTATTACACGATGATTCTTTGCGTCTGACTCTTTTCGAACATAATGAGTGCGAAAGGGAAAAAACATGAGACGGAAGGCCTTGTTAGTCCCTTATTACACGATGATTCTTTGTCCCCTATTACACGATGATTCTTTGCGTCTGACTCTTTTCGAACATAACGAGTGCGAAAGAGAAAAAAGATGTGACGGAAGACCAGTTGCCCTGTGAGTCGTGGGCCAAGAATCATCGTGTAATAGCGTGCGACTCACAGGATAATTTTCAAAGAGAAATTCGAAAAAAGAGTCAGACGCAAAGAATCATCGTGTAATAGGGGACTTGCGTCTGACTCTTTTTTCGAATTTCTCTTTGAAAATCATCCTGTGAGTCGCACGCTATTACACGATGATTCTTTGCGCCTGACGCTTTTTCGAATTTCCCTTTGAAAATCATCAAAATAAAGTTATATAAAAAGAAACGTGAAAAAGTGTCTCGGAAATCTTGGCCCACGACTCACAGGGCAACTGGTCTTCCGTCACATCTTTTTTCTCTTTCGCACTCGTTATGTTCGAAAAGAGTCAGACGCAAAGAATCATCGTGTAATAGGGGACAAAGAATCATCGTGTAATAAGGGACTAACAAGGCCTTTCGTCTCATGTTTTTTCCCTTTCGCACTCATTATGTTCGAAAAGAGTCAGACGCAAAGAATCATCGTGTAATAGGGGAAAAATCATCCTGTGAGACCCACGCTATTACACGATGATTCTTTGCGACTGACACGATGTTGCCTGCAAAAATATGACAGAACAAAGTCCCCTTTCACACGAGGAAACAAGTTGCTGGAGATTTTTTGAAGTTTTTTTAAATTTTCAATTCCCATCAATCGTAGACCGTTCAATCCCCTTACTTGGTGCCCTTTTCACCCAAAAACTGAAAGTTGCTGGAAACTCAGTTTCCTCATGTGAAAGGGGACAAACAATACTAAGGGCCAGTTTCACAGTGAAGTAAGTGTCACTTAAGTGCCAAATATGGAAAACCAATTCCCAATTTCACAGTAAACTTATCGGAATAAGTGACACTTAGGGCCAGTTGTACAATAGTGGTTCAGCCTCGGTTCAAGATTTTAACTCACCGATTTCGGCGGATTAACTAAGGTTCAACGCTGGTTCAAGTATGTAATTGGTTATTATCACACACTTGAACAGTAAACCACTGTTGAAACTCAATTAATCCGCCGGAATCGATGGATAAAAATTGCTGAACCACGGTTTAAATATTTGTACAACTGGCCCTAAGTCTCCCATGTTGCCCACTTAAGTTCCACTTACTCAGGTAGTAAAACTGCAGCTTAAGTTCCAAAATGGGAAAAATTAAGTGCCACTTATTTTGTTAAATGTGCACTGTGAAACTGGCCCTAATACACCAACGCGAATTTTCGGTGGCGACGACGAAAACAACAGCCGCGTTTTATTATCGCCAATAACCCATATGGTTCACCCCGATATAATAAAACGATACGGGTCCAAATGAAAACAGTGTCGTATGCTCATCTCTTTTTGTCTTATGTTTGTTTATTTTTCATGTAGATACTAGCCGCGTTTTATTATCTACGAATCTGGGTCGGGGTTATCTTTTAACACGTAATACAAAAACAAATTTGGATCTAGGTTTCTATCGGGGTTTGCTTTATGGAACCAGAAATAAGTTCTTACTCTGGCGGGTAGACGGCTATTCAGTCGGTAGAGAGTACAAACTGCAGTGCGAGGAAAAAAGACAGTGGGCCTTACTAATAACCAAACACTAATGTCGACTATAAGTAAAGTACAAGGTTAAAATAAAGTGCGGAGCTTAAACGGAATCCTACTAATAACATATTTAACCTTCTCGTTAACAAATCCTCACACTTTCCTTGAATCTACTACAATTTCCATCCAGATGTTGTCAAATAAATGTCAAACTTTCTTGGATTTTCAATTTCATTAATTTCGCGCCAACAAAAACAAATATTTAGAAAACTGAGTTGTAACGAAAGATATAAATTTATTCAAGGAAACTCAAAAATTTAAGGAAGCCAAAATTAAGAAGCGATTCCTTCAACAAATGCATAAATTATATAAATTATATATTTTTCATTTATTTGTATGTCATAAATATGTATTAAGTAACAACAAAGGATATGCTAAAAAAACTACTTAAAATAATCAGACATTTCATTTTAAAGTTATTACTTCCAAAAAAAATAAAAATAAAAAAACAAAAAACTAAAAACTGAAAACAAAGAATCTTGAACTTGGTGTTCGATGGGTTCTTCTTTTCACAACACGCGTATCCAATCTGCGGGATGCATTAAGGAATTCCTTGAATTCATGAGTTTAGTGTACAGCTTAAAGATGGATTTCCATGTATTAAATTTTAACGTCTTGCTAGTGAATAACCTGGAGACTAAATTCGTTATTAGTATGCGAATGTTCTGTAATCTGGAGATTTTCGTTTAACTATTTACTAAATTTGGTTATTAGTAAGGCCCAGTATCATACATGAAAAATAAACAAACATAAGACAAAAAGAGATGAGTATACAACAGTGTTTTCATTTGGATCCGTATCGTTTTATTATATCGGGGTGAACCATATGGGTTATTGGTGATAATAAAACGCGGCTACTGTCTTTTTTTTCTCACACAACAGTTTGTACTCCCTACCGACTGAAGAGCCATCTACCCGCCAAAGTAAGAACTTATTTCTGGTTCCATAAAGCAAACCCCGATAGAAACCTAGATCCAAATTTGTGTTAAAAGATAACCCCGACCCAGACCCGTAAATAATAAAACGCGGCTAATAATAACTTGTTGTTTTCATTGACAATCACGTGTTGTTATTTTTGTTTTTAGGCTCTCCCAAACCAACGCGAAACATTCGCCGACGACAGATTTTTGTTGTTGTTTAGCGTTGTGTATTTGTCATATTTTGTGTTATTGTGAATGATTCGCTACGATTTCGCGTTAGTTTGGGAGAGCCTTTCATCGTCGCCACCGAAAATTCGCGTTGGTGTGGGGAAACCTTAATGCTAAAAAGAAACGTCAAATAGAGTCTCGGGAAACTTGGCCCACGACTCACAGAGCAACTGGTCTTCCTTCTCATCTTTTTTTCTTTCGCATTCATTATGTTTGAAAAGAGTCAGACGTAATCGTGTAATAAGGGGACAAATTGGATGAAAGCCCCCATTCATACGAGGAAACAAGTTGCCGGAGATTTTTTTGACGTTTTCTTTTAATTTCCTTAGTCCCCTTTCACACGAGGAAACTGAGTTTCCAGCAACTTTCAGTTAATAGGAGAGAAAGGCAAGAAGTAAGAGAGGAAAATGAAATCTCCCCCATCAACGATTTGGGTAGATTTTTTTTGACATTCCTATTCACATACACAGTAGCTGCGTTTTATTATCGCCAATAACCCATATGGTTCACCCTGATATAATAGCTGTGTTTTATTTTCCCCCAGATCCAATCCGGATCAGATCATGAAAATAAAACAACCCAGGATCTCAGTGACAACTTGTTATATAACCAACTCTTTTTTCCTTTTGTTATTTTTATTTGTATACACCCGTTGTCTATTTTCTTTACACTACTGACGACATTTACAAATTAAGGGTTTGTGTTCAAAACGGATTTGGAAATCCAAATCCAAAACAAAGTTGGATCTTGTGTTGTTTTTGTAATACATGTATTTTCGTAAGCAAATCCAATCTGGTTCGGATCTCGGGGAAAATAAAACACAGCTATTATAATGTCGATGTGATCTTTGGCTTCCTTTATTTTCATGCTATGATCTAGATCAGATATATGAACAAAAAATACAGCTAATTTGTGTTTACTATTTATTTGCATGTTTATCTTAAAATTTGGATTGTTTAAATAACTACATGCCGGCTTTTCACGAGTCCATTTTTAACATTAGAAATGTTTAAGCGCAGGCATATACATACTAACAATGAGCTAAAATCAAAACAATATTAAAAATGTGAAACTCCTTATGGACGAAGAGGGCACAACGTCAAGGGAATAGACAAAATTGTTGCTTTCATGAGATTTATTAGTTAACCAAGGGTGAGCAAATTATAATTTTGCCTGAGCAAATTCAATTTTGAGTTGAGCAATTGTTTAAAACTATAATCAGCTAAAAATTCCATCTGGTTAAAAAGATATCGCGATTTTAGTATGGGTATGTAGGTGCAATTTGGTATGTTTTAAGCAATTTCACTTAATCTGCGATTTTTTTAGTTAACCAAGGGTGAGCAAATTATAATTTTGCCTGAGCAAATTCAATTTTGAGTTGAGCAATTGTTTAAAACTATAATCAGCTAAAAATTCCATCTGGTTAAAAAGATATCACGATTTTAGTATGGGTATGTAGGTGCAATTTGGTATGTTTTAAGCAATTTCACTTAATCTGCGATTTTTTTAGTTAACCAAGGGTGAGCAAATTATAATTTTGCCTGAGCAAATTCAATTTTGAGTTGAGCAATTGTTTAAAACTATAATCAGCTAAAAATTCCATCTGGTTAAAAAGATATCGCGATTTTAGTATGGGTATGTAGGTGCAATTTGGTATGTTTTAAGCAATTTCACTTAATCGGCGATTTTTTTAGTTAACCAAGGGTGAACAAATTATAATTTTGCCTGAGCAAATTCAATTTTGAGTTGAGCAATTGTTTAAAACTATAATCAGCTAAAAATTCCATCTGGTTAAAAAGATATCGCGATTTTAGTATGGGTATGTAGGTGCAATTTGGTATGTTTTAAGCAATTTCACTTAATCTGCGATTTTTTTAGTTAACCAAGGGTGAGCAAATTATAATTTTGCCTGAGCAAATTCAATTTTGAGTTGAGCAATTGTTTAAAACTATAATCAGCTAAAAATTCCTATAGGAAGAAAACAGCTGATGAACAAACCAGCTATTTTCCAAAATAAATCTGAAAGGTATTCTAAAATTTTTCTGATTTTTGTAAAAAAAATAAAAACAGCTGACATCTGAAAAACGTGTCAGCTGATTTTCAGCTGCCTATTCTCTCACTTTCAGTGGCAATGGATTAAAGAACACGCGGGATTTCTAGTTTGTGTTTTTTTTTTTACATAGATTTTGATTTTTACCGAAAAAAAAAAAAAAAATAAAATATATATAAAATACAATAAGGGGTATACAGCAGCCAAAAGTGCTTTTCGACTTAAAGAAATGGACTCTTGGAAGCATAGCACCTATCACCTACGATCATGGGTCTATCTTGCAAAGATGACGGACTTGATGTGATCACTGACTACTTACCACCAGTTATAGAAAAAACTACTCTGTTCTAATACCCGATAGGCATGGATGGGAACCCAACTCACTACTCGGTGAACAGAGTATCCCTCATTACACTGATGGGTCAAAAATGGAAGAAGGAACAGAAGCTGGAGTGTTTTGTGCAGCTCTTAATATTAGAGAATCATATAAACTCCCAGATGAGTGTAGTGTCTTTCAGGCTGAGATTTATGCTATTAAAAAGGCAGCTGAAATTGTACACAGGCAGAAACTGAGCTCGTCAGAGATCACATTCTTCGTGGACAGTTAAGCTGCTATCAAAGCATTATCCAGTGAGACTACAAGATCCAAGGGAGTAGCATAATGTCGAGACATATTGAACAATATTTGCAACTCTAACCAAGTCAAACTCTGCTGGGTTCCTGGACATAGCAATATAGAAGGGAATGACATAGCAGATGTACTGGCAAGGAATTGAAGAAGAGAAATTACGACGAAACGTAGGGAAAAAGTATGAAATAATGTTTTATTTGCATATAGAAGGAAGTGACCAAAAAAGCCCGATTTATCATAAACATTCGTAACCATTAAGTTCAATGGATTTTGACACTTTTACTTGACCAATAGTAGATGAACTTTGAGCGTCTAGGTATAGAGCATTTTTTTGTAAATGCACAGGCAATGTGCTCAATTTCCGAAGCAAAATATAATATATCATATTTTATTGGGTTCCCCATTTACATCGTGGTCATTCTGCGATAGTAATTACCACTCTTATTTGACAGATAGGGAACGAACTGCATAATTATTAGGCATATTCAGGAAAATGAGATCTCGGAGACCTCAGCAATCTCAGTTTCATGAACAGTATTCCTCAGCAAAATTTCTCATCTTTGCTGTCAAAACTCTGAGGAGAAATTCTTGGATTCGCTTGCTCACTTTTTGAGTGAGAAAAATCTCTGACATCTCATTTTTCTGAACACTCCAATTCGTCGGTACAATGCAGAACTAGTCTAAGTTACATTTACAAATATTTTCAAGAAGAACCTCAGTTCGTAAAAGGCTGACATTCGACATTATGTGTATTCTTATATTAAAATTCTTAAGGAACTACTGTACGTATAGGAATATTCGGAATTTGTAGAAAATGCGCGGAACACAACAAGTTTCGTTATGACGTAAAAAAAAACTCATTTTTAAATTTCGGACTTATGTCGTTTTCCATTGGTTTCACTCAGGGATTAACTCATTCTGAAATCCAATGGAACAAAGTTAGCATTCTTCTACTCAACTTAGAAATTTTGTCATTGTATTGGTGAATCATCGTGAAGATTTCACGTTATCGAACAGACATACAATCAAACAGAGTCCAATGTTTACTTTTGACATTTGAGAGAGTTTGTTTTGAAGTTATAGCTTAAATGTATTAGTGCTTCTTGAGTGGATTCTGATTTCAAATCGAGAAGCGAAATTTTCTTCTGAGAAGCGTCGCGTCGGTTGACCGTTTTTTTTGCCAATGGAATGGTTTCAGAAGAGTTCTTTTTGATTCTTGACGCTTCCAAACGTCCAATGGAAAACGACATTAGACTAGTTCTGCATTGTAGTGACGAATTATCTTGCTTTTATTCAGTACCTACATATTAAATGCGTTTACGCAGATTAAATGTCAACGCGGCTAGGAACAACATTGTTTGTACTTATGAATTTTTATGAAGCCAAAGTACGCATTGATTAATTATTTACCCTGACCGTCTAACCATAGCTTAATTTTCTAAACCAACATATTTTTGTTCTAATGAAAACAAAGCATTATGTCGAATTCCTTTCAACAAAAGAATCGATTTTTTTTCTAACGTGAAATTTCTTGCGAATTTGCACAAATTTTCACAAAATTTCACAATTTTCTGTTAAAACCCATAAAAAAACTGTTTTTGGGAAATTTGCTGAAAAAAAAGTTACCAAACAGGCATATTCCACTATTCACTATTCCTTTAATGTTGTTTAATGTGTAAAATTTTACTGCGCTACCTATATAGAGTTCCCAGTAAATAACGGTTGCTATTAGATTCATATACAATGATCTTATGTATAGAATATCTGTATATTCCTTTTGTATTAAAATGTAATAACAAGAGTCAACTAGGGGGCCAAAAAGTGCATTTCTTGCCCCAACTTACGAACTCCTTTGCTAAAGTCAATAGAATCAAATTTACTTCCAGTTTAACCTTAACTTTTTTTTGTCTAAAGTTAAAAATGTTCGAATTTTTCAGTAAAAACTTCTCCTAAAATACGAATCGTGAAAGAAAAGTGTATATGTATACAATTATTTGTTTTCAATTTTAATTTTTTATTTCGGTTGGGCTATGTAATTTTATCCCACTTTTTGCCGAATATCTGACATTTGAATTGCGAATACATATACATATTCTTAAATAGTAAAATAATTAGTTTTCTGCTGTTTTAAATAGTAGTTTAAATCACAGTTTCCGATTATGTAGTTACATAATATAATAAAACTCATTCTAAAAACTAGAAACCTACATTTAGTTGAAATAACTTGTTTTTTTTTATATTTATAGTCATTGAAACTTATTAAAATGCAACAACTCTTAGAACAATTATTATAAAAAAATTTTGTATAATTTGTATGTTCATATGTAGGTATTTATATTTTAATAATAAAATCAAAGAAAACAACATTCACAGACCGATTCTCGGGAAGATTATAAATGCATAACTACTTACTTACTTACCTACATACATGTATACATAGATACTTAGACTTGTTATTCCACAAATTTTAAAAATAAAAAAAATGTATGACGTACCTACAGTTCTCTAACAATTATACCTAATTATAAATTTGTTCAGAATGAAACCTACTTTCATGTGTTATTTTAGTGAGAGCAATAAGTTGAATTTAAAATTAAATTGCATAATGTTAGGATTAAATTTAAATTTGAAAAAAAAAAATATTTAAAAAAAGTTGTTTTTGATCTTATAACGAGGTTTTCATTTACTGTTATTGAACTGATTTATCATTCGGGAGGTCAAAGTTCGGAATAAATTATTCCACTCTGTGGGTTTTCATGATTAAGTGCTTTTGGGATTTTGGATTCGGGAATTAATGGGTTTTTAGGATTTTGGTTTTTCGAAATTTGTTTTTTTTTTTTTTTTTTTTTTTAAGCTGCTGATGCGAAACGAAAAATCCCATACAAAAATGACACAACGAAATCATAAACGGAAAATTTCGTTCTGCTTTTCGTTTTGCAGTACGCTGTTCGAAGAGCGAAATTTCTAATTGTAGCAGATTATTTGGAGAAGTCTCCGCTCCTTTTTCGCATTGAATTAATTGTACAGACTATTTATTGTGTGCGGAAAAATGACATTTGAGTTTTATTTATGTTTTTTTGTCATTTTCTTACATCATGGGTTTCTCTGATTTTTTGCATTTATGTTTGATTTTGTTTTTGGAATACCTAAGTGAAACTCTCCAAGGATATTTTCCGTTGTGTTTTCGCAAGTGTTTCGTTGTCTGTTTGGAGATCACAGGAAATTTGCGTTTCGCATCAGCAGCGTACTAGGCTTTAATTTGAAAATCGGGGTTCATAATGTCTCAAAAAGGGAAATTATGCACTTTCTAGTTGTGTATACAATACATTACGGGTATTCCCGATCCGATGCAAACTGGTCTTATATCATTGCATAAGTGCAAAGTTTTTTTTTACAATGTGGTCAGGGTATAGCAATTTTACGCGATTACCCCTATTACTTCAAGTTAAATTTTTATTTATAACAACTGTTTATTTTCTAATAAAACCATCGCAAAATTTTTGTTTCTCTAAATAACGAGAGTCTTCACGAGAGTAAAAAGGAACCATGTAATCACGACGATACGTGCCTGTCAAAAAGACGAAAACATAACCCTGAGCTTAAGTGCCTGTAATTAGAAAAGAACAATCTATCACCATTTTGGTATTTATTTCATTCTAACGTAAGGATTTACATTTAGTAATTTATACAAAATAATGAAAATTAGTTCTTATTAAGTTTTAATGAATTTATTACAGCTAACACTTTAACCTGACAGGCAACTTAAAAAGTTATTGTCATTGGGGCATATTCATAAAAATTTAGTAAAGTCGTAACTTTACAGTCCACAGTTTAACTCAAGTTAATTCAATAAACACATGTGCCATTCATAGATGATTTTTTGGAGTTGTTTAACGGAACCGGAGTTTAAGGAACAAATCTACTACAATTTTACTTCAAATGAAGAAATTTGATATAAGAACTGTCAAAAACTATTCAAATTATTCCGCGGGTTCAACGAACATCTGAAAATTCAGATTTCTGAATTTTTCAAGCTTCTGATTGGTCGGCTGTCAGATGACTTTGAAAGTCATCTAACTTTTTATGACAGCTGCCCAATCAGAAGCCAGAAAAAATCAGAAATATGAATTTCCAGATGTGCGTTGAACCCGTGGATTTTCAAATCTGTTTCTGGATGTACATGATAACATATGGTTATGTACATATATAATGAAGGTACATATTTACATACTTATGTAGGTATTTTTTTGTTTGCGTTTGTTGAGTGAGATGGCTTCTGTTGCTGATGTTGTTTAGGTTTGTTGTGCTGTGGCTGAAGGTGGATGGGCTGCAGGCACTAATCTAATGGTAGAGACTATAGGTAGTTGTATATATGTAGGTATTGTCGAACATAGAGTTACGATTTCTATCGTTGTTGTCAACATTGCTGCGTTCTTGTATAGATAAAGTTCCCGGCGATACACTCAGGACAAATTTTAATTTGTTGGAAATAAGCAGAGAACGAAATAGCTGAACTGCACAACTACATATAATTACATAGATACATCAATGTCATTGTCTTCCAGGACACTGAAATCTTTTTCAATATCAATAACAAAAAAGCAGAAACTTAATAACAATTTTCACTAAACAAATACTTTTGTTGATTTTATCAAGATGAATTGGAGCTAATCAAATATTATTTTAACATTTAAAAGCGTAGTAGCAACTTAAACACAGCATCACCTATGATTAAAAATAAACTCGCAGGTTAATTCTTAAGTATAGGTTTAAAGTTGTTTATGAATAGCTTAAACTTCAGGTTTGCATAGTCACAGGTTAGCAGCAGTTTAAAAACTATCTATATGAATATGCCCCATTCAATTTAATTTTAATATTATGAAAACCAAGCCTATATGTAAAAACTTTCTGAAAATAATTATTTTTTATCTATAAAACTAAGTTCCAATTTTAACTCTTTTGGGATATATACTTCATAATCATATACAGTAACAGGTCGATAATATAGAAATCATTTTTTAACCTTTTTTAGTAGGTAAATCTACTTATTTGAATCAGAATTACGAGTACATAATAATAATAGATACCTATACTTTTAATTTTCTCCGATTCAAAGCTTTAATAATGAAGTATAATTAATCTTCTTAAAAATTATTTCTACAATTATTATAATTTATAAACACCTGTGCCCCTTTTTTTTTTGTTAATTCACGAACTCACATTTATGACCCTTTACAAACTATATTAAACCCATCTTTATGTTTTTTTTACATTTTAATTACTTAGATTATATCAGTTATGAGAATTGCCACAAATGATTTTCTATATCATTTCTAGTTTTGATTAATTTTTAACCACAACAAAAAAAAAACGGAAAAATAGTTTCTAAAAAAACATTTTAGCAGTACGAGATTCATATGAATGTGAGAGTCGTCGTACAACAGAACGACACACTCGGTCAACCTCAAAGCTTTTTTTTAGAATCAGGTGTTCTACCGTATTACGAATTGGGACATTTTTATTGACAAAGAGTCAATTTTTTCATGTTAGCCACAGACAGGTTGTCTTCATTTAACTATATGGAGTCGCATATACCGTATAGTAATAATATGTGATTTGATTCGATCGACGATATCATCGGTCTACTGATCATGGGACTTCCCTATGACGTGTGAAATATATTAGTTGTGGTTCACACTATTTTTTCACCAGGGGTGTATCGCGTTTTACAAACGTATGTATTAGGAGTATAGGGCGCATAATAAATAAAAACGTAGATAACAATCAGCAAAGGTAGTATTAAGTTACCCAAAATAAGGCAGCATCAAGAAATAAGTACTATACCATGTGGCGCAAAAGTTGTTTTGTCACCCTATCCGCTGAAGATGCTATAATTTTTTCAAATGGCGTAGGTGAAAAACACTCAAAGCAATCAACTTGCAAGTGGCTCAAAGTATTAAATTCCTTTATGTCCCAAGAATAGTATGAGAGTGCAAAGAATATTATATTTACTTAATGGGCGGTCAAAAAAAAAAGCAGCTCAAAAATAATTTCAACGGAGAAGGTTCATCATTAATTGTTATGAATAAAGTTCTTCATCTAATCTCTTAACTTTTCTAGAACAGCAGCTTATAAATTTTTAAGCGTCCAATTTTAAATTTCCAGTTGGCAACAAAATATTTGTATCATTTGTTTGGTGTATTGTTTGAATCAATATTTTAACAAAATTTGTTCAAATTATTTATTTAGCGTGTACCTAATCTTAAGCTTTTCTAAACAACAAAATCTACAGAAAGCATAAGGCTAAATTAATACATTTTTTCTGCTCGTGTTTATAAGCAAACATCATGATAATTAAATAGATCCCTATTGAGTAATGTCTATTGTCATATTTTTTTTCTAGTTAAAATGCGTGTTTTTTAATTTGACAATAAACAATCGAGCAAATAAACCTTCTTATTGTTAAGAGTATTAATCTATATTTATATTACGTAGGTATATGAATGTTTCTATCTATCTTAATGATTGACGAGTTTACTCGGAGTTAACTCAACGAATTTCGTGAAATAACTCTTTTTGTTTCTGATAGTTGTGTGTCTCTGAAACTATCCAAATTGAAAGGGCGACTCTATATGGAAATTGTCTTTACAATGGTAGCGCATAGACTATAAATGATATAGTCACGTCTTTTCTGTTAAGATAATAAAAGCACATTTCCATGGCGATGTTCACATTGCACATTCTCCTCCGACTTTTTTTTGACGTCTTACTGACTCTCACTTTATAATGGTGGGAAGGATATGACTTTCTCGCCATGAAGTGAGAGTGGGACAAAGTAAAGAGACGTCAAAAAAAGTCAAAAGAGGCAGTCCAATAGATATATTCAGGAAAATATGATCTCACCAATCTCAGTTACCTAAACAGGATTCCTCAGCATTTCACAGATTCACAACATTTCTCAGATTTGTTGTCAAAACTGGAGGAAAAAAAACTTGGATTCGCTGATCACTTTTTGAGCGAGAAAAATCTCTGAGATCTCATTTTTCTAAAAGCGCCAAATGTGAACCGGATGATTAAGGTATGTAAATATAAGCAGGATACTAACCACTATTTATATGGGGAAGTGGGACTAGAAAGTCTCATCGTGTTTTTACATTGGAAACTTTGAGGCGCCTCAAAATACATACATTAAAACAAATAGAATTTCAACAATTCACATATTAGCGCCGTTTTATTATCCACCAACATCTATATTATGGATCATCCCATGAAAATAAAACGATACGGATCCTAATGAAAATATAATGTTGTATACTCATCTCTTTTTTTCTTATTCTGTTTAAAATTCCGCACATAGACCCCTCTTCTTTCAAAGGTATACCTGAGCTAACATTGACAGAAGAAGCAAAATATCCGGGTCTTATTTTGGATAAGAGGTAAAGCTAGAACTTAACATACAAGAAGGAGTCAAAAAAGCCACCGTGGCTCTATTCTCTTGCAAAAAAGCCATTAGGAACATTACTAACAGGCTAAACACGTCGATAATAAGACCGATTCTAACATATGGGGTAGCAGTATGATGTATGGTTGACCACTCTAGAAAAAACTACTAACTGCGTCTATACACTTAGTATAAGGTCCAACGAACTGCCTGTCTATGCACAAGCGCAACACTTCGCTCCACGCCTTCTGCTGCCCTAGACATTCTTTTCCATCTATTACTCCTCGACATTTTTAGTAAACTTAAAGTCTTAAAGCCTCTTCTCAGTGTATCAACAATGAAAGTGGTCACTCTGCAATTCTGAATTCATTCAGATCATTTTCAAGTACCATCGACTACACTATCCCCAAACACGTCTTTTTAATAAAAACTTTCAAGTAACCGCACTCCACCAAGAACAGCTTGGGAGGATGAGACCTTGGTAGATGAATCCATTCATTTTTATAATGATGAATCAAAAACCGTCTTTGGGGTTGGTGGAGGCTAGTTCTCATGAAAGACTAAATTTAGGTCTCTCATTCTGTATTCCCGATCGTTGTAACGTGTTCCAGGTGGAACTTTTGGCAATTTAAGAAGCTTTATCTTGGCCTAAAGAAACCGTGATATCAACAACGGATACCCGCATCTTTTCAGACAGCCAAGCTGCGATAAAATTTCTGGACTCTGTTTCTAAAAAAAACTATACAACAGCCGATCATTTCTCGTTGGGATGGCGCAGCAGTTCAACAATCACCTTTGCTGGGTGCTGGGCCAGGCCACAGATACATTCCAGGAAGCTGTAAAGCTGATCAACTAGCCAAAAAAGGAACAGCAACTTAATGCTAAAGCAAGATGCTATAAAGAACACAAACCAGAGGTGGTACAACCTCTACACCTTCTTGGCGACAAAAGTAAATCTGGCCAACACTGGACCTGAAACTCACTAAGCATTTGATATCTTTAAGCTGATTACACATTAGATCCGTTATAGTTGTCATGACAAACGATAAGGAAGAAGGTTAAAATGGTTATTAGAAGGATTCTGTTTAAGCTTCGCACTTTGTTTTAAACTTGTATCTAACTAAAAGTCAACATTAGTGCTTAGTTAAAACCCTTCCACACTATCCCACTGAGTATTTATACATGTCAAATTAAAAGTGGGAAAGAATTTCATGCTACTGCCAAATTTGTGGGAGAGAAATGACTTTTCATTTTTTGACCACACACAACAGTTTAATTTAACCTCAATAAAAATGTAATGAAGTGTGATAGAATTAGGATCATTTCTAAGAATTCTCATGTAATAATACATGTCAAATCTTGGAGGCTGGAATATCACGCTGTGTAAGATGGGCTGTCATATTTTGTTTCCACACTATTATACACTTTTTTGACATATTGTCAGTGGTATAGTGTGGAAGGGCTTTTATTAGCAAGGCCCAAAGCTATGTTTCATATATGCTTTTGGTTTAGGTACATAGGTACATCTTAATTATAAACATTGTGCGGTAAATGATGACGATATTGTTAGAATCAATATATATATACAGTAAAACCCGCTTAAGAGAAACGGCAAAATGTCACAGTTTTTCTTTCATTTAAGCGGGTTTTTCACTTAAACGAACCTCGCTTAAGTGAAAAAAAAAATTTCACTTAAGCGGAGTTCGAATAAGTGAAAAGGAAATTTCACTTAAGCGGATCGAAAAATTCCGAAAACGGTCGTGACATATCAGAAATTCAAGTGTCATTTTCGTGGGGAAAATTTGGTGGAGGTGACAAATAAAAAAAAACGTAGAGCTTTCCGCAATTTGTTTGGTCTGTTCTATCAAATTTTTTTTTCACTTAAGAGTTTTTTTAATGAAAAATATAAAATTTGACTGAAAATATGTTTCAGGTATCCGGGTTTTTCACTTAAGCAAGTTTCGCTTAAGCGGAGTGCTTTGAAAGTAATTGGTCGACAAATACTCGGGGATGAAAAAATGTTTCAGATAAGCGGGTTTTTCTCTTAAGCGAGTTTTACCGTATAAACAAAATTTATGCAGATAATTTATGTATTTCACGAGTAAGTAGTCTAAAGATTTTAAAAGCAAAAAAAAAAATCCACGCCTTAAAGTGATATACTTTTTCTGCGCGTGTTTTAACGCAAACATCATAATTAAATAGATATGTTTCCACAGTCTCATTTCTTGTTCTAGTTAAAATGTATTTGTTTTTATTTGACAATTTGACACGCGAGCAAATAAACCTTCGGATTGCAAAGAGTATATTAATCTATATTTATATTACGTAGGTATATTTACCTTTGTACCTATCTAACTAGATGAATTACGAGTTAGCTCCGAGTTTACTCAACGAATTTAGTGATTTACTAATAGATGAGTGCTTCTGATGCTATTGAAATAGAGAGGGCGGCACTATTGAAATTGCACAAATACAACACTGGTCGTCATGGCGTAGTGGGCAGTCACAACACAATCTAAACAGGGTCAAATACAATAGCCGTTTTTTATTATGGCTCATGATCCATATGGATCATCTTGCGAAAATAAAATAACCTCACAGTGGCGAGAATCAGCTCCCTGTTTTCGGATCATGAAACCTGAACTCGATAAAGAGCAGGTTCATGTGTTGTTGTTATGTATATGTTATTTGATGATCCATAAAGATCAATTCTGATAATTAAAATCGGCTAATATGTCCGTTTGCTTTTTCCAACTTCTTGCTACAAGTACTTGTCATTTTTTTCTATGGGATTTGACAGCAAATTGTGCTACGTCGTTAAACCTTTCAGATATAACAACATTCTACATATTGAAACAGCAAAAAACAATAGACTAATGTTTTTTTGTGCTTCACGAGAGTCCTAACTCCATGGATACGTCTTTTCTTGCCTACCATCTACTGCGATATCGGACTGAATCTTCCCAATCTAAACAACAGCGTCCTAATTGACAATTTTCTTAATTTAAAGTTCTTTACTACAATGTGCATAGTTTTAAGCATTTTTTATGTGTAAACATCTATGCCGGCGGCAGGGTAAACTAAACGTGAGCATTACGATGTAATACGTTAAGTCTCACAGATTAAGTTGTAATTGGGTAAGTTCAATAACAAAACTACGGCACTTAAACGTACATTGACCATTCAAACCTCTTACTTGGTGTCTTTTTAACCAAAACACTGAAATTTGCTGGAATTTCAGATTTTCTCATATGAAAGGGGACGTACATTTTGCAAGTTCAATGGAACACACCTATAACTAGCTAACAAGACTTGCATCAAAGACAGTGTTCACATTGCACTGCCTCCGCCGACTTTTTTTGACGTCTCTGTCCCTTTTCTCACTCCCACTTCATGGCGAGAAAGAGATGCCTTTCTTGGCCACTTCTTTTCAACCATCAAGTGAGAGTGAGATAAGTATACCTACATAGACATAAAAAAAAAGTACGAAGAAAAAAGACCAATGATAAGACCAAGAGATAAGAATCTTTTTTAAATGTTTGGCATTTATTTTAAGCTAGGACCGCACTCGGCGGAACTGCACTTCAGCGGAACTGAACTTCACGACTTTTTTGTGGGAAATTGTATGAGCTATATCGCACTAAGCGACAACTGCACTTCACTACGCGACACTATGCGACAAAGTTGGTAATCTGACCAACTGTGTCGCGACGTGAAGTTTCGTTCAGTTTCGTGCGAAAGTGCGCACGGTGTCGCTGAAGTGCAGTTCCGCCTAGTGCGGTTCTACCTTTAATTTCTATAAACAGTGCTGCCATTCAAACAAAATCATAAAAATCGCAGTAGATTGTAAGAAAAGAAAAAGTGCAGTAGATCTACTGCTTTCACAATATGCCTGTTTGGTAACTTTTTTTTCAACAAATTTCCCAAGTTTCCGAGTTTTTTTTCTATGCGTTTTGATAGCAAATTGTGAAATTTTGTGAAAATTTGTGCAAATTTGCAAGAAATTTCACGTTACCAAACAGACCGAATAAAAACGCTACTCGGTTCGCTTAGACATCTGCTGAGTACAGGGCTCAGAGATAAAAAAAAAAAACAGCCAATCGAAGGCTTTTGGAGTACGTATGTACATAGTTAGGAGTTAAAAAGGATTGCATATTTAAGAAAACATGTAGTGAAACATACATAATTCATTTTATGAATTTGATTACCAAATGAATTTTCATATTCAATTTTTTTAATAAACTATAGTTTTTCTCAACTTTATTAACGGATTTCAATAAAGTAGTGATGAACTTTTATTATTAAAACTTTTTAATGAAAAATCGAGACACAAATTTTCCCAGTAACATAAGTATCTTTAATAGTTCATGTCCAGCCCTGTACACAAGTCAATCATCATACATACATATGTATGGGGGGATACTTTGAAGTTATGTAACTAGTTGAGCTCTGGTTTCATTCAATTATTAAATATTATTATTTTTCAATGAAAAATGTAACTCCCGCACAGAGATAAATAATATCATAAGGCATATGTAGGCATTTTATACACAAATACAAATTGTACTGCAGATAAATGCAAAATGTGTTGGATATGCACGAAAATTTTGAAATTAATGAATCTGACGAAAGTGAGTTAGATAGTTCAAAGCCGAGAGGGGAAAGTGATCATTAAGGTTTGAATTACCAGTATAGGTAGGTACATATATGTACCTTCATTGATGCATTTGATTTATAAAATGGATAAGATGATAAAATCTATAAAATTAATTTATTATTAAGTAATTCGCATTGTTTTTTGTATATGTATTTTATTTTTGAAATATATAACCACACTGCTTGATTTAGACAGGAAAGAAGTAGTAAAGATAGAATAAAAATGTTAACTATATATCTCATTTAATTACTTTATCACGTTTATTAAAAAAATTAGTTGGTAGTTATTTGTTAGTTATTAGTTATTATTATTAATTAGTTTTTAGTTTTTATTGATTTTCCACTGGCTTACTTATAAAAAAAACCTTAAACCGAATAGGGGATATCCAAAATAATATTTTAAAACCAAGTCTAACTGAACCCGAGTCTAAATTTTAGACACAGCTGCCATTCATAATGAATTTGGCAGTTCTTTTTAATTTGAAACAAGTTTAGGGATATTCTACTACAATTTTACGATAATTTCCCTTGAATCTGTCAAAAAAACCGACTGACGATGAAGACTGCAATTTTTAATAAAAAGGAACATCTCTCCACTCACCAATTTTTCAACCTAAGCAGCTTTCTTTAACCCGGGTCCCGGCCAAAACATACGTCCCCCGGCCACGTGCTTAAAAATCGCAGGGGGTAATTGCTTCGTTAAAAAGCTGTCATTGTTGTGCAGTCGTTTTTTGTTAAGACAAACATAAACAATATGTAATGTAATTTATAAACATGTTTTTATATAATATAACGACTTGGAATACAAAAAACAATGAACCAGTCGCGTCGCTCTAAAAAAATCCGAATTTTATTTGTTTGTTTATTTATTTTTAACGTTTGATATAGTTAAAAACAACTTAAACATAATGGCGCATATTCATAGTCGTTTTTAGACCCCAGTTTATCTTAGCCTATAGTTTATCCCAATGTAAATTAGATAGGACTATGAATATGCCCCACATTGGATAAACTCCAGGCTTAGATAAACTGGGGTCTAAAAACGACTATGAATATGCGCCAATATTCTGTCATGTTTATATTCTGAATCCAGGTTATCGTTTAAAAATGGGTTCAAATTGTCTATGAACAACTTAAACTGGAGTTTAGGTTAGCAAAGAAAAAATCAAAACTTATATCGAAGAACTATGAATATGCCCTAATATTTTTAGTGTTGCCTTTGTTCTTTTTTAAATACTGTTGTTGGAAGGTGAAGCAATTCACTCTGACGTCTTATGCCTCTATGAGAGTTTATTCAAGAAGGAACTTTTTCGTTTTTTTTCAAAAATAGGCACAACCAGTTCCGTTTTTTATTTAATCACAATTTATCGATTATACTATATCGATAAATGGCACAATCTTTTAGAAAATAAATTTTTAATTTTTAGTCAATGTTCCAGAAAAAAACATAAACGATATCTATTGAATTTTAATTTTTTAGAACAATCCCAAGAATAATTTCCCAAAGTATAAATGTGTACATAATAAGGGTATTCATGCAACGTCGAAAAAGCATCGTAAACGTGTTAAACGTCTTAAAGTTTACGACGTCGTAAACGAACTGTCAAAATTTGTATGGGAAATCTTTTCAAACAAATCTTAAACTTTAAAACACAAATTCGTGTGTTAAACGAAGATGGTAAACATCGTAAACATGGTAAACTCTTGTTACCTTAGAAGAAGAAATAGAGGAACGGGCGTGAGTTACACAAACACAAATGCATTCACACATGCACTTCTGCTTTGATCACAACAATAAACATACTTACCATCATTTTCGCCAAATAACTCAAGAATTAATAGATCGTTGAAACCAATTTGTTCATACAATTGTATAAATTTACTTTTTTGGCCTATTTTGGGCATTTTAAAAATGTGGATGACAAAATTTACGAATGTTAAAATTAAATTAAATATTTTAAGCTGTTTGACGTTTAACGAACAGCTGATTTGTTTACCATATTGTTTACCACATTTACGCAAAATGTTTTTTGGTGCGTTCATGAAACGTGTGTCGGAAACTTTACGATTTTACGACATCGTAAAGTTTAAGACGTTGCATTAATACCCAATATTAAATTTGTATATAAAACCTTACAGATCAAATTAACGTAGGTACACCATATTGTCTCGCTTAACATGTTTTGAAATGATTTTAATCTAAATATTTCATTATTTATTATTTTCAAGTTCAGTTCACAATCGACAAAGTATCATATTTATAATGTAAGTTATGGTGAAAATCTTTTTGAATAAATAATGAATTGAATCGTGTTTGAAAGCACGTTCATTAAAAAGTAGACAATCCAGCTTTATTCTAAAAATAATTTTAAACCAATATTTACAATAGGTTAGTTCGTTGAGCCCTGAAGTCGCCCTGGGTCGCCCTAATGCATTTTTTGAAAAACCTCAACTCACCCTGATAATCAAATTCTATGTTTTGTGAGACCTGGGGTCGCTATGAACTCGCCCTGAAGTAGAACTAGGTTTTCTGCTGTGGCGAGTTGAGGTAACGAATGAACTGCCAAAGTGACACGAGTTGTGAGGCAATAATTTGTTTATTATTAAGCTAAGTACAGACTATTGTAAGATCTTACAATATTGTCACAACCTTCAATGCTCTGGCAATAGCTTACAATTAGCTGACAATTGGCATATTTCTTACAATGAAAAATTGTCCGTTCACACGGTTGGTAGATTTATATTCAATTTGATTGTAAGCTATTTTTTATGTCTCTTTAACCAACTAATTGACGTTTCGAACAATGAAGAAATTGTCAGCAATTGTAAGATGTTTCCAGTTTGACAATGACCAATGAGTCTGGCAATGTCCATATCGACTGAAAATGATAAAAATTATGTGTTCAGACGATTGTAAGATACCTGACAATTTTTTGTCAGATTGTCGTCTGACAATGACATTTCTGACAATATTGTCAGACAAAATTGTGTGTTCAGACGATTGTAAGACATTTGGAACAATTTTTTCACTTACAGATCTGACAATCGTCTGTACTTAGCATTAGTTGTGGATTTGCTTGTTGCATAGTTATTAGCTTATTTTTGAAATAGAAATTAAAAGAAAAATTGAAAAATAACAAATAGAAATAGGAAAAGAAAACGCTTGATGTTGTTTCAATTCATTTTTAAAACTAATTTAGAACACATTTTACGTTTTAAATATTGAGCACTTAGTTTCTTGTTTTTTGCGTTTAATCCCAACAACACAATTAAAAGCCCTCTGGCGTTTTTTGAAAACCGAAAAACCCAGTTTTTTTTGACAATTCTCGGGGCTGTCAAGAAAACCTGGGTCAACCCTGGGGAAAGTTCAACGAACGAAACTAATAATAGTTCATACTTTTAAAGGGTGTTTTTTGTTTAAAAGAAGTGAACTAAGAAATACATATCATTTTCCTTAAAAAGAAATATCTACTGTTTTTGCGGTGTGCCGGTCCAATGCCTTCCACTCCGGTTGGCATACAGAATTTTTGTTCTTGGCTTTTTTAATATATTTATATTTTTAAAAAATTTTCTTTTCATTTTAAATTTTTGTACATATATTTCTAAAATAAACACCCTTTATAATAAATGTATATTTATAAAGTTATCAATCTCACCTTCGCAAAGTTTATCAACAATTAAATTGAAAATCACATTTATACTTTAGTGCAAATTAAAATTTTCTTAGAACAATAATATTATTAAATAATGTTTTTTTTTCTTCATCATCTGGAAACTTCCATAATATGTTATGGTTTCTTCAAGAGGTCAAATTATTTGATTATTATTTGAAAAAAAAAAAAATTATAATTATTCTTAGAAAAGCAATCACTTATAACGTCATACATTATGTTTGTTTAGATTATGATAACGTTAGTTAATCTGAAAAATAAATTAAATTTAATGTTTTTTTATTCTTTTAAACTTTCACTTATAAATTAAATTATTTTGAAGCAAATTAAATTGGAAAAAATAATGTAGATAGAGGAAATATCGAGAATATAATGGTTTTTTCGGGTAATTTCTGAACTAAAAATTAATTAATTTAATGTTTAATTAACAATTTAATGTTTAATTTTAAGGAGTGGGAATGAAATTCTCTCTGCGAGTGAAGTGATTAAGTGAAACTGATCAAAAGTACACGAGCGCTTTGAACCAAAAATGTCGGCCACTTTAAAAAAAAAGTATAAACAACACCACAACAGTGCGATTTCTTTTGTAACTTTTAAAAATTAATTGAACTTGATTATAAACAAAATTAAATTTTAATTGATAGATTTCCTTCTTTAAAAACTGTTGTTTAATTTAATTTCACTTCACAAATATTTAGATATATATTTAAGTTAACAACTCGCATTTTGTTTGTTGTTTTTGTTGTTCTTTGACTTCGAATTGACTTTTTTGCTTTTGACAGAACACAAACTTACAATTGTTTCTACCCGAAGAAATTTTTCGGGCAGAAGTTGTTACGAAGGTGTGTAATAATTTACTCTCTCGCTAGTGCTCTTTTGCATCCGAAAAAAACACAAAATGAACGTATGCGAACAGGAATAGGCTAGTTTTGGACTAGTACGCTAACGCACCTAGTGTCAGATTCTAGAATTTGACAGTTTTTGACACATCCTTCAAAAATATCTATTCAGGGCTAACTCACCAAATACGATCGTGTTAACTCGGGATCTACATAATTCTGTGGCAATAAGACAGAGTAGCTTATGTCGACATAAGCGTTTTTTCGGTTTATCGATTGTTAGTAGTCTACAGTTTGAGAGCTACTATTCTGTCCAAACCCCATCTTGAAATCATTACCCGTTGAAAAGTTATCTTGTAATTCCTAAAACAAATTTAAATTAATTCTTATTACAGATTGAGGACAAAAGCTCGTTTTTCTCGAAACATGTTTTTTCAACATAAGCTATACTCTGTCGCATTGCCACACTATATTAACTGAAGAATATTTTTCAAGAGTTAACTCGGGTTTAATTCCGAAACTGGGATGATCTCAAAGTCAAACTAAAAAAAATGGGATTTAATAGTACTTAGCGGTGTGGCTCGTTTGGCAATATATTTGAGTTAATGTCAATTTCAATGACGGCAATTAAATTTTTTGCTTTAGTGGCCATTTTATTTCCCAGATATTGCCATAGAATCCGCTTGGTAAGATATTTGCCTGATTTAAATTTGTTTTGATCATTTTTATGAGAAGACAGACGAAATTCAAACAGCTACACCCTTACGAAGTTGTATACATGTTAAACACATGACTCATGAGTAAATGAAAAAAAAATTATTTCAATAAATCAATAAAAATTGCAATTTTTGGTTCCAAAATATTTAACTTTTTTTTTAGAATAAAATTAAAAGAAATGTAATCCTATCATCGCAATAGAATTCTTTTATTGATTTTTTACGAACACCTGAGCTAATTCTTTATCAGTTGTAGAAATAAAACGGAATAGATTTCCCTTTTTTGGTAATTTATTTGACAGAGTAAGCTCTGTGTAATTTAAGTGCGTAAACAAATATAAGGATTTATGTAAAGTTGTTTATAGGTACAAATTATAGAGGTTTCATTAAACCTTATGCAAAATAATGTCATCACAATACATAGTTCAATATGTCTTAAGTCATATGTCATATTTTCCCAATAACGATGTTATTCGCACTCTATGTGCGACATCCGCTACATTTTGTTTCTCCTTTTAACATCGATAGCGTGCTCTCAAAAACTTTTTGAGTTTTATTGACAATCCTTTAGACAAATATCGTTTAAATACTTTTTAAGCACAAACACAATTTTTTAAAGAAAAATAAATCATGGAATGACCAATTTCCCAAACAGAAATAATTAAAAAACTGATACAATTTGAACAGATGAAGATTAGTAGTGCTGGTGCTGGTTCTTTATAAACGTTCTCAGAATTAGTTTTTTGTTAGTAAAATGTGTTATATTTTACATCAAAATGAAAGTGCCATATTAAATCATTAAGTGCCACAGTGCAATTTAAATGAAAAAGTGCCAAAAGTGCACGATCGTGCCACATAGGCAACGTTGGAACCGACTCGTACCCCCTTGCCTAAAATACCTTCAAATTTAATTTGAGTACAGTAACATAAAACTCTCTTAAATTACCTGTCCGACGTGTGAATTGTTGATACAATCACAAATTGGCGCCATCGTAGCTGAAAAAGATGAAAAATTGAAAAACACCCAATTTGCGTTCTTTTAAATGCTTTTATCTTTGAGTCAATGTTCGGATTTTCAAAACTTAAAATTCAAACGCATTACTGGCGGGAATTACATACAATTGTTATTGATAGTTTGTATGGAAACTCAATTTTTTTCTGTAATGGCGTCGCTAATCTCCGATATCGTTTTTTTCAAACAGTTCCCTCTGGGATTGAAAAAAAAACACACCTATTATACGATATTGCATGACAACCCCTAGTGTGTGCGTCCAGCTTCGTATTTGATTCGAATTCAATTCTACTTGTAAACGTAGGACAGTTTTAACAGCGCCACTTACGACACTACCTACGATCAAAGAAAGTGAATTATAAAGATATGAATCTTTCGTACGTTTCACCTTCCAAAACCCATTAGTTTACATTAGGTGTGTTTTATTAATTGCTGCATTTCCTATGTCTATGAATAAGCCTACCTAATACGCTGCTGATGCGAAACGAAAATTTCCTGTGATCTCCAAACAGATAAAGAAACGCTTGCGAAAACATCCTTGGAGAGTTTCACTAATTCCAAAAACAAAATCAAACAAAAGCGCAATAAATCAGAGAAACCCATGATGTAAGAAAATGATAAAAAAAAACAAAAATAAAACTCAAAATGTCATTTTTCCGCACACAATAAATAGTCTGTATAATTATGCCTGTTTGGTAACTTTTTTTTCAACAAATTTCCCAAAAACTGATTTTTTTTTTCTATGGGTTTTGACAGCAAATTGTAAAGTTTTGTAAAAATTTGTGCAAATTCGCAAGAAATTTCACGTTACCAAACAGACCAATTAATTCAGTGCGAAAAAGGAGCGGAGACAACTCCAAATAATCTGCTACAATTATAAATTTCGCTCTTCGAACACCATACTGCAAAATGAAAACCAGAACGAAATTTTCCGTTTATGATTTCGTTGTCATTTTTGTACAGAATTTTTCGTTTCGCATCAGCAGCGTACTAGGCTATAGAATCCAACAACAATATAAAAGGGTGATATGTCGAAATGCTACAACAGACAACTGTCTATGTTTGAGGTTTTTACACATACTTTCTCATTTCTTATCCGGTGGTTGTAGCTTGTAGGAAAATTAAAATAGCTGCTAGGATTCACATCTTTATAATTCAGTTACTTTGCCTACGATGGGGATGCTTTTACAAACGCGAAACATTCGGAACGACAGCGATACTTTCAGCTGTCAAAATATATTTACAGGGCGTTAAATGAAAGTACCCACACCAACGCGACAATGCGATTGAGTGAATCTCATGTAAAATATATTGACAGCCGAAAGTTTTATTGTCATTCCGAATTTTTTCCGTTGGTTTGGGTGGATGAATATTCGCAAACAAGTTAATAATTTATACAGGTCTGTCAAAAAATCAATATAACATTGTTTGATGCGATGACTGACGAGGTTATCACGCAATTCTATATTTGTTTTCTAGGAGTTCTATCACAGAGTCAAACTTAATATAATACATATCTATAGGTACATTGAATACGAGATAATTCGCAACTATCGCTACTCGGCTATTTGTATCGTTGCTTCTGCTCTATGGAAGCGTTTTTTCAAGTGTATATATATCAAATACTAAGCAAATACTACAGTAAATGACGGATATAAGAATGTCAAAAAATCCAAAGAATTCCTTTCTTATATCCGTGTTTTCTTTTATAGAACAAATTTATATAAGAAAGAAAATTTCTTATATAAAAAAAGTGTGTACATATAAGAAAGAAAATTTCCTCTATAAAAATATTAAACAAAATTTAGCCGGCAGTTACGAAGAGAAATTGTGAAATGTGTCAATGTGGGATTTTATTCTTTCTCGATTATCTTCAATCTGTCACTTCTTTGACAACTCAATAAGGGTGGGTTCAGAAATTTTGTAAAAGTTAAGCCGCGCATGATTTGGATGTTTACACGGAAAAATTTCTTATAAACATTTATTTTTCTATGCAATGAATGAGTTTTTGTATGAAAATAAGTTTCTTATATCAGTGTTTTTCTAAGGTGTTTCTTGTAAGAAGTAAATTTAACACGTATCTTTACGGGAATGTGCAGTGTGTTTTGGAATGTCTTTCTTATAAGCGTGTTTTTCTTATATGAGACTTTCTTATATTCGTCATCCACTGTACCACTATCATTGAATTGGCTAAATCATCCTCTAAAGTCTAAATTGATCCATGCAATACAGATAATGAGATCGCAAGTCTGAATGTTATAAATCTTAGCTGGTTTCTGAGTCACAGGGAAAGGAAATGGCAGACGAACTGGCCAGACAATAGTATCAGTTCATCATAAAGTTCCCTTATATTTTCTTTCAGTTAGGTACCTACATATATGAAAAGAGCAACTTTTCTCCGGCCCATGTCCACCCATAATCGTTGGCAGACAGATTTTAATAAAATTTCATAGAAACAAAAATTTGTTTTATCTTTTGATTTGATGTTCTTGGCTCGTTTTTATAATACAAACACCAAAGTACCAAATTTAATTTAAGCTTTTTGTTTTCTTTGAATAAATAAGCATACATACTTGGTTGATTATAGATTATTATGAATTATGTGCTATGCCACATTAACTAAATTTTAAATATTCTTCATTTTTTTATTTCAATTTCAATTTATTTTTTATGAATAGCTGCTATAAGCAATAAAAAAATACATACATACATAATATGTATGTTGCTTTGCTATAGGTACCTACCTAAAAAGAAATTGACATTTGACATTTTCCAAAAATAAATCAATAAAATCAGATGCTTTGTTCCATAACAAAATTTGTTTTTTATATATGAATATTGTATGTATGTATGTATGTATATAATTTTACCGGCTAGTGAGGATTTAGCGTTGAGGCATGTTGTATAGCTTCAGAGTATCTCGCTAAATCAAAACAAAAAAAGAAGTAAAGTGAGATATTGGAGATCTCAATTATCTCAGTTACATGAATATGATTCTTCAGCAAAATTTCTCAGCTCTGCTTTCAAAATTCTTAGGAAAAAAAAAATCTTAAAGTCTCTTGCCCACTTTTTGAATGAGAAAAATTTATAAGATCATATTTTTCTGAACCTAACATCGATGTACATAAATATGAAAAGATATTTAATCTTAATTAAGCAAATTTGTTGATTAAACAATAAGTCATCTATTATTTCGTCAAAATTTCTTTATTTCAATTGGCATTTAATCCGTTTGCGTCAGTGGATTCGAAGATCAAATCGAATTCGAATTGAGATATCAATTCAGTTATAACACCACACCGGATTGAAAGATTGAATTCAAATGGAAGTGTAGTTTTCGACCAGTTTTTCGATGCGTAAGTTTCAGAACGTAGGCACTGTGTCGCTTCAAAATAATTAAAAATGAATGCACATTACATTTTGACAGTTCGAATTCACTAACTGCGAAATTTTCCAAAACGAATGAATTATGGATCATTTAGAATTTAATTTCAATTCGGTTTTATTCCAAATGCCGAACACGACCAAATATTTTCTCATTTAAAATATTTTCAAAAAGAACAGCCATTCTTGAGGTCATTCAACGTCGAAGTTCATGACTATGGCTTTTGGGGTACGCTTCCAACTGCTCCAAGACCTAGCCAATCAGTCTGTTTGTTAACTGCAAACCTCTTGCTACATTTTGCTACTTGTCATTTTTTTGTCCTTGAGATTTGACAGCAAATTGTACTACATCGTACAATCTCGTATAATGTTTTAAGTTACCAAACAGACATATTATTATGTACATGTTCTAAGAATCGCTGCATTATCGCTTAATTTTGACAGGCGAAACATTCGCTATCATTTCGCGTTGGCTTTGGAGAGCCTTTTGAAATTGAGGAAGCCAGGAAGGATATATACAATTATATATAATCAAAAGATGGACAATTTTTTCACATATAGATTGAAATATATAACACTCTTCTTGTCCTTATCATCATTTTTCATTTAAACACCAAATAGTTCGTACTACCGAACTTGAAATGAAACTTGATTAAAAATTACAATTAATAAAACCACTTGATTCATTTTTATAGAATTTAATCGAACAATGATGACATAAACGAGAAAATCTGGTGTAGAACTAAAGTTGGCTGTTAATAAATATTTTGAACAAAATAAAAAAAAATAAAAATTCCAAAATAAAGATAATAATAATTAGATATAACATAACAAAGTAAAAACGCAAACAAAAAAATAATAAAAATTAATAATTATAAGAAAAAATATTTATCAATATAAAAAAACTTGAATTAATTTTCAAGCCCACATCGTACAGTGGAGCACTTTGTATTGGAAAAACATAAATAAAAACATAACTCACCAAACCGATTTGAATGAAATTTTCAGGCGTAGTAAAATATATTTCATATATAAAAAAAAATAATTTCCACCCAATGCCACGCCTACTTTAAAAAAAATTTAATATCTTCGTCAAAATACAAATCAAGGTTGTTTAAATAAACCTTATATATATACCTGCATATAGTACATACATACATAGATGATGCTTCTTTAAGAAATTCGGTTAGTTATATAATGTTTTTTGTTATGCCTATTTTTTGGTGTTTTTTTGTATGGAGGCAGTTTTAGTTCAATAAAAACTTAACCATTTAACCGATTTAAATAAAATTTACAAACATGATAAAGAATAAGACAAGACAACACAAATATTCACCCCTGACACACCCACACAAAAGACTTCATCTTACCCGTCTTCTCGTTTTTCCAATCCTACAGTTGCATAAAGTGGTTTTATAAGATGAGAGTAGAAAGCGATGAATATTGTCTTAATGTGAAGTATAAAATGCCAGCATCGAGAAGAAATCTTCATCATTCCAAAGGCAAGCTGCCCCTTTTCGGTAAAAACTACCGAGGTCCGGTTTCAATTACTGATGTCCAAAAATTTTTAGACTATATTGCTGTAATGGAGGACCCATCTGTGTGTGGTGTTATAAGAGATTTAGGGCCAAATTGAATGAAATTTTAAAATGTTCCAAAGAAAACCATATAAAGTAAGACAGCAAAATATCAATATCATCCTGACATCTATATTTTTTCGAATTTGAATGAATGTGAGATTTTTGACAGAAATATTGACTAAAATTAGAATAAATTGGAAATGTTGGGAAGTAAATGAACAGAGTCGTTGTTGTCTACACTAAATTCTTTTTGATGTGCAACCATCATAGCTCTCGGTATGGGAAAATTAAAAGTGCAATCGTAACGGCAACGAAAAAAATCATTTTCGCTTTTAAAGTGAAATTTGTTCTCGTTTTATCTTTTTTCCCAGCAATTTGTTTCCTTTCATATGACGAAATAAATTGCTGAAGATATTTTCACGTTTTGCTTTAATTTCTTCTAAAATCTTTTGCACCTTTCCCACGAAGCAACAAAATCGTAAGTCCCTTTTAACACGACGAAACTGAGTTTCCAGAATCTTTTCATTTTTAAGCCTAGTACGCTGCTGATGCAAAGCGAAATTTTTCTGTGATCTCACACAAAAAATCGGAGAAACCCATGATGTAAGAAAATGATAAACAAAAAAAACACAAATAAAACTCAAATGTCATTTTTCCGTACACAATAAATAGTCTGTACAATTAATTCAATGCGAAAAAGGAGCGGAGACTTCTCCAAATAATCTGCTACAATTATAAATTTCGCTCTTCGAACAGCGTACTGCAAAATGAAAACCTGAACGAAATTTTCCGTTTATGATATCGTTGTGTCATTTTTGTATGGGATTTTTCTTTTCGCATCAGCAGCGTACTATTCTTTAGTTGAGGAAGTTAGAGGAGTGAACGAAAACTCCCTGGTCAACGATTTGAGGATCAGTAGTGTTAATTTAAAAAGAAATTAGAGAACATATGAGTTTGCTTTTTTTTTTGGGTGAAATGTATACAAGAGATTTATAAAGAAATTAAAAGAAAACGTCAAAAGAATCGCTAACAATTTTACAGGGGGTAAAGGCCATCGGGAGGAAACAAACGAGACGAATACTTGAGCTTAAAGGTGAAATAGCAATTCATTAACGCTTTGATTCCTGTAAACCAACATTGAAAGTTGAAATCAGTTCCGTCCGACTCAATTGTAGTTAATGGGTGTGGGGAATTCGTTTGACCAGATCTTGTCCTTATGATTTAATATTTTATGTACATGTGTGTGTCTACAAATATTAATTGTTTGTTTTTTAAAGATGCGTTGTAAGTACCTAATTTCTCATGATTAAGACACTAGTTTTTAACATAGATAATGGGTCCATAGTCTATTTTTGCCGATAATTGTTAATTTTGTTTTGAACTTTTGGCTTTTCTAATCATTATTTTAGGAAACTTTAACACTATCTGAATTGTAAACCGTACATTTGAATTGATTTTTTTTTAAATTTAGTATTTTGGTACATGATTATTCCAGTACTCACCAAAATACTCACTGCATCATTAGAAACAACACCAAAACATTGAAATTGAACAAGTGAAGGGGCACTGGATCCACCATTTTCGTCGATTTTGACAGATGCCCAGAACTGAAGAAAAATGAAAACGCTTATGATATAAGCTTTAAGTACGGCAGTTGCGAACACTCTTAAATTGAGCGCTGTCACCGAAGGCTTGTTCGAAAACTGTCGAAGTTCACTTTAAAATTTTAATTTAGAATATCGAATACCGAATACGGAATATCGAAAATCGAATTGTTTTTTTTTATTGAATGTGCTTGTTCTTGTTTATTTTCACTCACTCTTTTAAGTTTAAAGGCTCCCCTAAACCAACGCGAAACATTCGAAACGATGACGAAACTTTCGGCTGTCAACATTTATTTACAGGGTGATATATATATGAGAGTACCCACACGATCAAACGAATCTCATATAAAATATATTGACATCTGAAAGTTTCGTCGTGCGTCGTTCCGAATGTTTCGCGTTGGTTTGTGTGAGCCTTAATTTTATTTGTTTTATCTTTACAAAAGAGTTGTCCAAGTTCCAAAGGGGACGGGTATATTTTGACAGTTCATAGCAGCCATTTTGTTTTATATGTTGTTAATTTTCCTATATCTAATTTTTCAGACTCTTAAATCGGTAGCTTTATCCGTTCCCCCACCAACGCGAATCTGTCGTGGCGAAGACGAAAAAAATAATAACAACGTGTTGTTTTCATTGACAACCACGTGTTGTTATTATTGTTTTCGTCGTCGCCACGACATATTCGCGTTGGTGTGGGGGAACCTTTAAGAGTATGCAGGGCTAAATAATTTACATGTTAAATGCCCCAATGGGCCAAACACAGCTAATTTTCGGGACTTAACTTAAACACGGTGAAAAAAACTGTATTACCGGGGTGAATTAATACTTGTTATCGAAATGTGTATGGAAACTCCATTTTTTTTTTCTGTAATGGCGTCCCTAATCGCCGATATCGTTTTTTTTTACCAGTTCCCTCCGGGATTGGAAAAAAAACACACCTAGTGTACATAAAAGTGGATAAAGCGTTTTATTGGTATTTGATTCCTGCGCACCTAATATCGAAATAGAGGTGGTGAAATCATGGAAATCGCAATTTTATAGTGCCGCAAAGTGTCTTCCTTTGTGTTTCAATAATCTCGAATTTTAATTTCGATAGATTTTTGTCAATTAAAAGTTAAATAAATCCTACACTGAAAAACTGCTTCTGAGTTAATTCGGGTTCAATTTATTTGCATAATAAACTAACTATGGTTTAACTCAGAGTTAATTCAGGCACAAAGCATGGCCCAAAGAAGTTTTTTTTTAAGAAGGTTTTTTAATAATACCAATTCTATATACTATCTATAACTGAAATACAACAGCCAAGTAGAAGACTTAGCACTATTTCTATTTTTTGTTGAGAAAATGTGCATTATGTATCTGCTCTTATACTACGTTTTCATTGGAGAAGAAATGAGGTAATTTCGTTAATTACAGAAAAAGTGTTTTCATTGCAAAATTTGCTAATTTCTTCTTGAATTTCATTTTGAATTTGATTTGGCAGTTGATAGGCATGTTCGGAGATCTCAGCAATCTCAGTTACCTGAACAGGATTCCTCAGCAAAATTTTTCAGCTTTGCTGTCAAAACTCTGAGGAAAAAAATCTTGGACTTCCTTGCTCACTTTTTGAGTGAGAAAAATCTCTGAGATATCATTTTTCCGAACACGCCAAATAGCTCCTTTTTGTGTGTTCTCTTTCTGTTTTCTATACATCGAATTTTGACATTTTCAATGGTTTCCAATGGGCGTCCACTATGGATGCATTCCTCTTGGGTGTGTTCATAAAGTTTTTACGTAATTTTCTTCTTAATTTCGAGCAAATTTGGTTGAAATTACCCCATTTCGAAATGTGAATTTGTATGGGAAATGAGATGATTTGGAATCGAATTTGGCAAATTTTCAACGAAATTACCTCATTTGCCCCAACGAAAACGTAGTATAAAAGATGAGATATTGTTCATTTCAAAAATATCACCATCTTTTGTTAAATCACCTTAGTTCTATACGAGGAAAAAATACCCCCTCGTCAGGGAAAAAGTACACCACGTCAGAAAAAACCTTTTAGATACTTAAAACAAACAAATTAAAATATGTAGTTACATAATTTCTTCGTTCGGAGAAACTACATTCTTTCAATCTTTATAAACATAATTTAATTTGTGTTAACTTATATTTAAGATTTTCAATAATAAAAAAAAAATATTTAATTCGATGTTATTTCTATATCTTTATCACATTTGTTTACATTCATGCCAGAGTTTTATTTTCAGTGCAAGATCAATAGGTAAATATTATTCTAATTCTGTGTAAAAAATCATCAGCTTATCGCTTATTTCATACTTCAGTATATTTACTGTTGTCAATACAACATGTTCCAACTGCATAAACTAGATAGTCACATATTGACATAAAGTGTGATTCATTGAAATCATAAAGCCCTTCTTTAAGTTTGTATTTTATAATTCTTTAACCTTCCATCCAAGATCACAGCATCATTATCATTTCACATAACGTCATGTGTGTTATTTTTATACTTCGCCGATTCCAGGTTTTCTGGGTTTACCAGATCCCACAAGACCAGATCCAGACAAACAAACATCGATAATATTATTCTCTTCCAATCCAATCTAAATGTGTGATTATTATACATCATCGGCGCTGAACTACACTACCGCCGCTCATCAACTGTGGAGTAAAAACAAAACTAAAGAGCAAAAAGTAAAAATAGACAAAACCAATTTTAAAACAAACAAAACTTAAACAAATAAAATGTTGCTATATTCCATAATTTCCAGCGGTAATGTGAGCTGCGAGAACTACACCACCACCGCAAAGTTAACTTCAATGATCGCAGAACCCAGGTTCAATCATTCGCAGTTTAACTGCGTTGACGATCAGTCGTGTGCTTATATTGTAACTTAAGGTCGTTAAAAACATAGTTTTTGTGTCTCTTTTTGCTCGGTCGCTGAGTGTATTGTTTTTTTTTGTGTTGTTAATTTATTTAACAAAAAAATTATAATTAAAAACCATAAAAGTGACATAAGAGATTTCTCTTCCAGACATACATAATTATGTCGCGACTTTTAGCCATCGGTCTGTGCCTTTTGCAAATTGCAATTTTAGTCCAGTGCAACGGGTTCGTACTAAAAAAAATTTTTTTTTTCTATATTTATTTTTTTGTTTAAATAATGGTGGAGATTTGTTTAATTCTGTTAAATGTTTTAAGTATTTAAATTTTGTTCTAACAACAACAACAATTCTATGGATGAAAAAAAAAGTTTTTTTTTAATTGAGTTGTTGATTTGCCGGTCTGTCATGATGATGATGATCAGCATTATGATGTGTTTTCTATGGAACCAGATTGTTTTGTATTTTTTTTTTGTATTTTGATCTGTGTTTAATTTGGAACGAGGGTTTTTTTGAGAGGAGGTGACTTGATAAAGAATTATCAACAGTTTTTGCTATTTTATCTGCATATACATATGTAGTGTCAGGGTAATCAGTTGACCTTTTCTGTCGTGGGTTTTTTTTTGGGATCAACATGAGTAATATTTTTCTTATCAGAGATTTATTTCATTTATAATGTAAAATAACATAATCTTTTTTTTTTATTCGTGTTGGCCAAAATAAGTGCATCTGCCCTCGAAGGTGAATCCTTATCTTACTTAAAAGATTGATTTTTTCCGCAACAACAAAACAAAAAGAAAGTAAAGATACAAAACCAATTGAAGTAGGTAGCTAACAGAGAGTCCCTGATTCAGGATTTATGACCCATTCATCATCATTGATTTATTACAAAATTTATTTAAAAAATACATACATAGGTATACAGACTTATTTACTTATGTATTTTTGAAATGACAATCAGAAGTTGATATAAATACATAGGTAGATGTTAACTGGCATTTGCATACCTGTTTGTGTGATTTATTATTTTTTTTTTTTTGCAGAACAAGAACAAAATGTCATTACATATAATGTAAATGAAGTAAAGAATTCCTTTTTCAGTCAGTTTTTACGTAAATATACAGTATGCATATAATGTAGAAAGGTATAAGAACAGTTATAACCCACCTGGTTGAATAGGTTTTCCCAAAACTTTTGAAAATTCTATAAAAATGGTTTTTTTTTATTTCAAGGCCTAAAAATAACGCTCAGGTTAAGGGGAAATAGCTTATAGGTCTCGATAACGACTTGAAGGATTTTATTAACAAAATTTCAAAAATATTGTAGGTCTGTCGGTCTTGTTTGGTCCAATTGCACCTTTAATAATAAATTCATTAATTTTTTTCAATTAGCACAAATCTTCAAAAGAAATGGACACATCAATATTCCATACAATTTTCGACACGAGATTTCTGCAAAATATCTTTTAGTTTTCAAATACATAAAACTTATTTTTACCGCTTTCCCGACAAAAAATCGAAAGCATTGATTAAATTAAATTTAAGGTACTTTTTAAAGATGTTTACTTAGACGTCAAGGCTCTCTACCAAACTTCGTTAAGTCAACTATTGTGTTACTCAGAAACACTTCATTCTTAGAATTAAAGAAAACAAAAAGTTATTATTTGAAAGGCCATAAAATGGTTAGAAAAATGTCAGTTATTTTATAACCATTTTGTAACCTCGAAGATTTTAGGCTTTTTTTTAAATTCTACAATAAAAACTTGAAAAAATATTCTAAGACTGACTTATGTCTGAACAAATTTGAATTTCTATAATCATTTTCTAACCTTTTTAGACGTAATACCGGCAAGTTATTTAGTAGTATATATTTATTAGATTTTTGACTAAATATTTATTTAATTGAATGAAAATGTTACATAAGTCAATGTTTGGAAAAATCTAATAGTTTTCAAGTTATTTACATACAAAAGTTACCATCTGGGAGGTCATAAAATGGTTATTAAAATTTCAGTTAGTTTCATAAGCTAGTCGACCAAAGGATAACTAATGATTTTTTAAACATTTTTAATTTAAAACTTCATTCGCAAAAACCTCTAACGATTTTGTGAGAAAGAAGGCGTTTAATGAATTTTAAATTCTTAAAGACTACAGCAGCAGAAACCTTTGAATGACCACTTTGTATAGCCTTTCAAATTGAAAAATAGTTTTTTTTTGTAACTCAGAAAATGTTAAGTTAACAATCTATAATCGTAATGTAATGACTTTGAAATAAACTTAAAAAGAAACATCAACAAATTTTATAGGTGACTAACTTTGGAAATTATTTTATAACCATTTTGAAACCTTGAAGATTTTAAACTTTTTTTTTAATTCTACAAATGAAGAGCTATAGAAATATCTAATAACCTTGAGAAACTTTAATAATTGAATGTTCTAAGACTGACTAATTACTGAATAGAGTTGAACTTTTATAACCATTTTCTAAAATTTTACATGCAATACTTATTCAGTCGTATTTATTAGAATTAAGATACTCTCTAATAGATTGAAATATGCTTTATCTAATTAAATAAAATGTCACATTAGTCGTGGTTTGGAAAACCAATTCCGTTGTCTATGTTATATGACACTTATCAATTGAAAATTTAAATTTATAACCTGAACAATTTTCTCAGAGCTAGACAACGTTTATTAATACAACGGATGCGATGTGATAAGATCCCTATTTTGAAACTTACAAATTTTTGATATCGAAAAAGTGACTTAATACAGAATACATATAAATATGTTAGTACAGGTTTTTATTTCTGTGGAAGGATATGACACTAAAATTACGTTCTAAAATGTTTAAAATTTATTCGAAACGTTTTTTCATTGTTCAACTCCTTTAAGTTTAAGAAATGTTTACATTTAATTATTAAGGTTAATTTGCTGGACAGGATAATTTACGCAGAGAAACATAAGTGTTTTATCTGAACTTAAATACACGTCTATTTGTGCTTTCTATGTTTAAATGTTTTTCTCTTTCAGATAATAAGATAGGCATCTTTGGTTTGTTGCTTTCTTTGTTCAATTTAAGAAAGTAAATCCAAAATAAACAGCCTTAAATTCACGATGGTTAAGGTTTAAGTGTTTATACAAACAAGAAATTAAAGCAGTGATCTTTGTTTAAGATGCTCGATGTCTGTGCTTATTTTTTGTTTACTGATAATTTGGGTTAAACAAGAAGTATCGGATTTTTTTTACAGGAAAATCAGGCGCTGTAGACTAAAGGGAAATAAAACACTAAAAACAACAACAACAACAGCAATACCGCTACCTGGTTTACAAAGGTTATAAATTACCAAAATACAAAGTGATTTTTCGTGTTTTTCGTATACATATCTAGTAAAACAACACAGGAAGGCTTTAATTTACATTTTTAATATTTATTTGAAAATCATTAAGAATAATAATTGTTCGAACTTGCAAAAAATATCGAGTCTTAGAGCCATGTTTATCAGTGCGTTAGTTAACTCTGAGTTGAATCAGAGTTAGTTAATTCTGAAAATAAATTGAATTCGAGTTAATTCAGAAACAGTTTTTAAGTGTAGGATTAATTTTAGATGTCAAAAATCTATCGAAATCAAAGGGCGACACTAGATGGAAATGCTGTTTAACTATTGAAGTAGAGAGGGCGACAGTATGCGACACTAAAGAAATGGCTATTTGCATAGTGTCGCCCTCTCTATTTCGAAAGTGCCAGAAGTAATCATCTGTCAAAAATATCTATTCAATTAATTCAGAGTTTATTCAACAAATTCTCTGAAATATGTCCCCTTTCACACGAGGAAACAAGTTGCCGGAGATTTTTTTGACGTTTTCCTTTAATTTACTTAAAAATCTCTTGTGGAAATCGTGGAAATTTTTTGTAGTTTCTTTATAGAGTAGCACATACTGTGTATGTGAAGAGGAATGTCAAAAAATCTCCTCAAATCGTTGACCGTGGAGATTTCATTTTCCGCTCTTACTTCTTGCTCTTCTCACCTATAAACTGGAAATTGCTGGAAACTCAGTTTCCTCGTGTGAAAAGGGACTATCCTGGATACTTAATTGATTGAAAAATTAGTTAAATCGGTTTAAAGGTTCGCCCACACCGCGAATTTTCGGTGGCAACGACGAAAACAATAATAACAACGTGTTGTTTTCATTGTCAACCACGTGTTGTTATTGTTGTTTTCGTTGTCGCCACCGAAAATTCGCGTTGGTGTGGGGGATCCTGAACTCTAAAACTGAAATAATTTCGCATTGAAAAACTGAGCTCATATCGAATGTTTAAAATTTTGTGCTGTTCATATCTCTTTATCTTTCGATATTTAAAAAAAAATAACATCAACATAAATTTGTACCTGCAAAAATACTTTCATTTAGGTGAAAGTTTACAAAAATCAAAAAAATAAAAAACAAAATATGTACATATATCGATTTAGTTAAATTTATTATTCACATTAACATTATCATAATCAAAGTCATATGAACAACATAATACCTATAAATTATTGATTGCTTCTCAGAATTCATAATTTTCACATTTTTTTTTTCTTAAATAATTAAATAAATTGACCTCTTGTGATTTATTGAAATACACACAAGGTTAAATAAGATCTTCAAATAAAAAAAAAACAGCAGAATAAACATTAAAAAATTATTAACGTTTCTAAGAAAATTCAATCAGCCAACAATATAGAAAACTACAATAATTCAATTAAGTATATGAGTTGAGTTATGTATGTAGGTATTGGGGTTTTCTAATAAATTACTGATTAGCTTTAACTGGTGTGAACGAGATTGATGACTTTGATTACATGTTATTTTATTAAAAATCTCAACTGTAATAATTTACAGTTTTTGTTTTTTTTTTTTATTGAACGCACTTTCGTTACAGTTCATTTCGTAGTAATGAAACAGATGTGTAGTGTCACAATTATATTTACAATATGATAATTGCCATACTATTTGTCTAGAATGAACTTGAAAATAAAATAATTAAATATTTACATTAACACATTTAAACAGATGTTTCTAAAGAATGTAAGTGTAGTGTAGTTCATATCTGATTTCAATCTTATTTTAATTTTTTTTTATTGATTTTTGCACACATACGCTCTCTCTCAAAATGTCAATTTTGCATACACACACTTTAGCACGTAATCGAATTTTTGTGTTATTTAATTTCGGAAATCGTCCCCTGTTACACGATGATTCTTTGCGTCTGAATCTTTTTTCGAATTTCTCTTTAATTTCATCAAAATAAAGTTATATAAAAAGAAACGTCAAAAAGAGTCTCGGAAAACTTGGCCCACTACTTACAAGTTACAGGGCAACTGGTCTTCCGTCTCATCTTTTTTCTCTTTCGCACTCATTATTTTCGAAAAGAGTCACACTCAAACAATCATCGTGTAATAGGGGACATACCAAAATCAATGTGACTCACAGTTCACAAGACTAATGTAATTGGGGCGTTCAGAAAAATGCGTTCTCAGAGATTTTTCCCACTCAATTTTTTTTTTCTCAGAGTTTTACAGCAAAGCTGAGAAATTTTGCTGAGGAATCCTGTTAAGGTAACTGAGCCTGCTGATATCTCCGAGATCTCATTTTCTAATTAAAAGTGTCAGAAATTAAAAATGGCTGTTTGAGTGCCCACAAAAACCACACAACGCATTATTATAAACAACAACAAAATATTGAAATTAGGCAAGGTGACCGATGCGCAGAACTGCACAAAAATGAAAATGCTATTGAAGTTACTTTTAGTATGTGTACTGTGATAGAATTGGGCTTTCACTTTCGAAATAGAGGGGGCACCAGTCACCATTATGAAGTTCATGACGTACTTAAAGTGGCCAATATGATAGACCTAAGCCCAATTTCATATTAAATACATACTTAGCTGAATAAGTGACTCTTAAGTCATTCATGCAAACTCATCTGTGTGTGAGAGGTTTATGCTTCTAATTTAGGGCTAGATTAAAAGCACTATTGCATTTATTTAAATTTATTATTTAATTAAAATAATGACGGCTAATATTTTCCATTAAGTTTAAATTTCAATTCCATTAAAATTAAATACAAAACAATTTCAAACCGTTTTCTCCTTAACATTTTATTGATTTATCTATAGTTAATATTCAAAATAGCTTTTAACGGCCTTTAAGTCCTACAATAATTGGCGTTTCGTCCCGGCGATCACACTTGGGCTCATCAGTAGACTAGTGAGGGCCTTTGTCAATAACAAGACTAGAATTAATAATGAGGCTACTAAATTAATAAATAAGTAATTTGAAAAATGGTTATAGATAGATATTAAAATTTTGTATATGTACCTCATTTTGTATACCTATGAACATACCTTTTAATAAACACCTTTCTGCTAATGACTGACTTGATGAGTCAATTTTCACACCGTAATAACCTGGTACAATATGATGGGAATTTTGCTATAAGCAAACAATTAAAGTGATTATCGATATTTCTTGTCAATTTATTTTAAAATTGTTAATAGCCTTGAGTTTTAAATTAATATTGATTGTTGTTTATTTGATGTAATTTATTTAACTAAACTGAGAATGTTTTTGTTTAGTTTTTTTTAATAATTTCGTGTAAATTTCTTTTGAAAAGACGATACTCAAGAAATAATGAAGAAAACTTCGCTTCGGTGCATTTTATCCGAAAAGCATAATATTCGAAAATTTTGCAGTTCAGAAAAATCAGTTCGCACAAACTTTGTTCCGTCAAAGAGCGAGCAAACTGATCCAATAGCAAAAATGAGAAATAAATCGTTGATTGCTAGAAAAAAAAACAACGTACCGAGATGGCTGCCTTGTGGAACACCATCAATTAAGCTGAGGAGATCAGGTCATCTGATGTGGAAGACCTATTTTCTAATGCTTTTTTTCTTAACTATGAGATGGACAGCTTAAAAAAAAAGACAAAGCTTTAATTTGAGAAAGTTTTTGTCAGAAATTTTTGCTGTTTTGTTGAAAAATTAGCTAAAATCATTAGAAATTTTGATCTTTATAATCCATTTCTTGTGTTTATCGTTCGGATTCTCTTATTGGATTAAATGGCTTTCTACGTAGAGTAAAGTCAAAATTTTAGAATACTATTGTGTCGAAATTTACTTTAAGCACCAATAACTATTATATAAGTACTAGTTCATGTAAAAGAATCGTGCATTTTATTATATTTTGCAATTTATATAACATGTAAACAGAAACTTATTTATTTTTATCCGGACAAAGTCCAGTCAAATAAAAACCTATTATTTCTTTTTTTTGTTAATTTCAAGATGATGGGCAAATGCCGATTATTGAAATAAAAACCATTTTGCGACTTGGAGACTCAAAAGCAATATTAACAACAAAAATTAATTTAAAAAAAAATACAAATTGATTGACTTAACAAGTTATTTCAAGTGTTGTTTATTTATTGATTTTAATATTAAGTAATATGTACATATGTCGTATGAGCCAATTTTAGCCATTGTAGATACATTAAGTTTCCCCACACCAAGGCGAATTTTCGGTGGCGACGACGAAAACAACAATAACACACGTGGTTGCCAATGAAAATAACACGTTGTTATTATTGTTTTTGTCGTCGCCACCGAAAATTCGCGTTGGTGTGGGGGAACCTTTATTGTTTTCAAAAAAAGAAAAAAAAAACAAAACTTGTTTAGGTAGGTAATAAAGTTAAAAGTATTAAAAATTAATAACTGCAAGATTTTTTTAAAACAAGAAAAAAAAAAAAAAAAAACAAGCTTATTTGAATGGCTACTTAAATGACACACAGGGTACACAGGTTTTTTATAAGTAGAAGTTGTTGTTTTTTTTCTTTTTTGAAGATGTTACTTTCAATACACAAGTTTACATAATCAATCTCACAGATCAGTAATGATATAGATAACATTTTCGGTACCTGATTTAATTGCTGTTGATTGTTTAAAACCGAGAAAATAATGTACTTTTATAAAAGATTTTTATAGCTGTAGTAGTTTTTATAGATTTATGAATATAAAAATAATATAAAATGAATTCATCCTACGAGATTCACTTAGAAGAAGTGAATTCGTGAAAAATAGTTTTAATTTGACTGCAGCCCTAGGCTAATACAAGAGAAAAACAAGTGAGTCGACTGCTTACTTAAAAGTAAAAGGGAAGTAACGGAAGGAATCTAATTTCAGCCTAAGGCAGGGAAAAGGTATGCCTTTGCTTCCTATAAAACTTAAGATGGTTGTAACAGAAGGAATTTAATTCTACCGTCTAACCTAAGGGAATAACAACATGTGAGTCCGTTGCTTACTTTAAAAATAAGAGAAAAATAACGGTATCTAATACCAGACCAGCAGAATATGTACTAAAGCGAGAGCGCAGTTACACGATCTGCGACTAGGGTTCTTTATATAGAACCATTAACCAAACAGGTTATAGTTTACTGGAACACGATTACACTTAAAAAAATTAACTTGAAGCTATTTCAGTTTCTGTAAACTGAAATTTAATTAGCTCTTCTAATTTAAAAACAAGAAAATCATGAATCGATAAGCTTCTAAGTTTTGAAATTTCTTACGTCCTCTTGTTATAAATTGTGCTAGGGCAAAGTGTGAACTATATAAGAGTCAAAATAAATGTATTAGATATTTTGAGTGATGATGTTAAGTTCGTGTTATTGTTTAAAATATGATGCATTGTGATTTCGTTGGATAGCTGGTATATATGTTGGTCGGAAGATGATGTAGAAAGCGGATGGTAGTTCAGCCAGCGCGGTGGTTCTCTGACATATTATGTATGTTTACTTTATGCGTTATACGAGTTTATACCAATCCAGAGATCAATAAACAAAACCTAAATATGGAATGTTTTCATCAACTATAATACTTACTTACAAGATATTGTCAATTGACATGTTTATAAATAAAAATAATAAAATAATATTTCTGCCGCAACCACGACATTGACAATCAGTTTTATTATTTATACCAAATACACCAGCTACTAACAAAAGTTTACTAATTCACATCATAAAAAATAATTAATGTATCTATGTATGTAGTTTCGCACATTGAATATAAATTTAGTTGTGACATAATATTATTATCAGCTGGCTCAGTTATCACTTTAGCTTTTCCATCAATACTATATACTTAAATTTATATCTGCTGGCTCTACAGCACGTACTATATAGCCGGTGTACATGTTTCAATTGAATTTCATATTTTTAACAAATTTGAATACCATCATAGTTATTTGCATTATTTCATTGGTGTTAAGTTCAACAAAAATTCCCCAAGAACACAACACATTTATATTGTTCCGCTGTTATATTCAAGTTGAAGGATATTGAATTGATATTGAAAGTGCATTTTGTTAATTGTTAAATGAAGGTACCTACCTACAAATTGTCTGGCGATATTTTTTTTAGTTATCATGTTTTTTTTTTAATTATATTTTATTGAATTTAAATTCTAACACGTTTTGCGGAGAACAACAGAATACCAGAAATAGCCTCAACCTTGACCTTAGATTTTTTTTTATCATATCAGCTATACAAATGAATATTATGGATGGGAGCTGCCTTTAAATTGGTTAAACTTTCGGGATGATAATATTTTTGAATCTAAGAAAATAAAAATGTTAAGATATTTGATTAATGGCACAGCTGCCTGTTTGGTCAGAGATGTACCTATGTTAATTATGCGAAATGCGAATAAGATAAAGATTTTTTTTTAGCAAATTTAACACAAAAATTCAATTAACAAATTTATTTTATTTTTTGTTTGTCACAAAGGAGGAAGAATTGGCACAGGGTGGTGCGAAATGAATCACCCTATCGGAAGATATGATTTTTGCAAATGGCGTCGTACCTCAATCATATTTGACATTTGTGAACTACCGCAGCTGTATCTAGTTCACAAATGTCAAACGATTGTCGTACGACGCCATTGCAAAAATTATAAAATCTTCCGATATACATAGGGTGATTAATTTTGGCAGGGTCATTAATTTTGCGCCATCCTAAAAATGTAGAGTTTTGGTAATAGCCTATAATAAGGGTTTACCAAAAAATAGATTATGACCAAAATGTAAAAAATTTCCAACTGCAGAAACAACAATAACAACCGGACAGACAAAACCTACTTCTGTGGCACTCCCTATATATTGAGATTGAAAACGATGAATATTTTTGTGGTACAAATTTAACGATATAGGAATCCATCTCCCCCTCCCACCGGATTAATACGTTTTTATGATGAAATTCTTATGCAATAAAACGATGATACTTTCTGTTGGGTATAATTTATATATTGTTCATTGTTATTTTTTATTTATTTTGTTTTGACGATGTCTCCGATGATATTCGAAAACTGGTTGTGAAAATAAAATTATCTCAGTTGAATTCGGTTATTTAAGAGATTTTACATGTTTTGCTGAAAACAATAAAATCAGCGGGACACCTAAAAGATAATTTTGTATGTTTCAATTCAAAAAAGAATTAGCTGTGGATTTTGCATGTTTTATTCGCAAATCTTATTTGCATTTGATTTAAATTATTAAAGGTCGATGACTTTATAAATCACAAGATGGAGTTCTTAGGGAAACACTGTTATCTACTCTCAATTCGACATAGATTTTAATAGATTTAAATTTTTTGTTCATATTTTTGTTTCCCTATGAACGGGAATCTAAATAAAAGCCCAATACTGGTAAACGTTCGCGTGAAATTTTGTGTTCTTCTATCTGACAGAAGGAAACGATTGCTCGAAAATGCATATTAATTGCGATACAAAATTAATTTAAACAATAAGATTCTAATAAGAAATTCAAAAATAAACATCAGTTAAGTTTTCTTTAAAGGGGCAAGTTGAATGAAACATTCACGTGAATCGAATGTTTCGATCGAATCGTGTATCAAATTAGGCTGTAAATGTTATGTAGCTATGGGATTTAAAGGACTATTCACATGAAAGCGATCAACGACCGACGAATAAAAGAACAAATGGAATTCAAAAATTGGAGGGTTAATTTCGAGTATAAACGAAAGTTTGCGGGAAATTCGGGTTTGTGTAGGCCCCGTTATCTTGAAAATAAGATATTTTTGTTTTTTTTTTCCGTTTTTCTCCATTTACTACTTTTTATGAAAAAAAAGACTAAATGTTTTTTTGTTGCAATTTATATTATATGCAAATCCCTATACAACATTTATGTAAAGACCAATATCTAACGAAAAACGAGTAAAAATTTGGGCATTGCTCGCAAACCGTATTGTTTATTCAAAGTGAAACATTTCTCCAGTTTTATTTTCTTATAAATGTCTAACTTTTTACTAAAAAAATATTAAAGTTTTTTTTTTTTGACAAATTGCAGTTTCTATTCAATTATTGCACCAGGAACTTTAAGATCAAAATCTGATTATCATGTAACTGTTTCAATTCACGATGCACCCTCAGCATGCAAAGTAAAAGTTGGCCTTAAAGGCGCTGAATTCGATAAATCTGAAACCGTCGAAATTCCACCAAAGTCTTCAAAGACTGTGATGTTCCAAGTAAGTTAATCGAAGCAATTTGTTTTTTTTTTTCGAACACAAAATTTTAACATGAAATTTTCTTTACTTATTTAAAGATACCAAAACTGAAAGATGGAGATTACAATTTGACAGCTGAAGGTCTATCAGGAATTGAATTCAAGAACACAACGAAATTGAACTTTGCTGCTGATCAATTGTCAATCTATGTTCAAACAGATAAGGCCACTTACAAGCCCGGTGATAAAGTCCAATATCGTGTTTTAGTTTTGGACAAAAATACAAGACCTGCTAACATTGATGGACCTGTTAAAATTTCTATTAATGTAGGTTAATTATTGTTTTTCTGTTTTGAAGAAAATTTTGTTGAAATGAATTTGGGTGTTATTATTTTTTAAGGACGCAGCACAAAATCTCATTAAACAAATAAATGATGTTGAACTTACCAAGGGCGTTTATTCTGGAGAACTTCAATTATCCGAATTCCCAGTTTTAGGATCATGGAATATTGAAGTTAGCGCCGACGGTTCAACTGAATCTAAAAATTTCGAAGTTGACAAGTATGTTTTGCCTAAATTTGAAGTTCAAGTTGAAGCACCCAAAGATGTTGCCATTGCTGATGGAAAATTCCAAGTTACCATAAGGTCGAAGTAAGTTGACAGAAAATAACAAAATGCACATTTAGGTGTTATAGTTATGAAAATATATGTATATATTTTTTTTTTTTCGATAGATACACATATGGAAAACCTGTTAAAGGAACAGCTGTTGTAACTGCTAAGCTAACTACTTACTACTATGGCGATGGTCCAAAACAACCTGAAATTGTGAAGAATATTAAAATTGACGGCAAAGGTCGTGTAGAATTTGATATTGCTGATTTTAAAGTAGACAAAGATAGTTATACCCCACCAATAACTTTTTTGGCTATTGTCGAAGAAGAACTTACTGGATTGAAACAAAATTCGACAGCAACAGTTACTTTGCATCGTGAAAAATATCAAATTCAAGGTGTTGATACACCCTACAGTTACAATCCAGGCAAACCTGTCATAATTAATGTGAGTGTTCTCTTAAAAGAAGCTAAACTTTTGGACAAAATTTATTAAGGATTTTGTTGCGTTTTCATTTGTATTTGCAGGTTGTTGTAAAGAACCTCGATGGATCACCAGTTCAAGACACCAAGAATCCAGTTACACTAAATGTTAGTCCACCTGATTACTGGAGACCAATGCCAATTCCATATTTAAAAAGCGTAGATGGAGCAGTAGTTCAAACAACAACCGTTCCACCACCAATGCCGGCTAAAAATTACACATCAACTTTAGACAAGGATGGCATGGCCAAATTTGAAATTGTCATAGAAGACGAAGGTACATCAAGATATTTCTCCATAAAGGCTCATTACTTAGACTCATCATCATATATAACATCACTATCAAAGTATGAAAAAACCGAAACTCCCGTTGACGAGTCTTTGAAAATTGTTGTGCAGACAAAGAAGTAAGTTAATATAAAATATTGTACATATATTGGTAGTAATGAATGTTTTTTAATGTTGCTAACTTTGTTTTTTTTTTTTTTTGTAGACCTGCTCTTGGAAATGACGTCAGTATTAAAGTACAAAATGGAAAGCCAATTCCATACTTTGTTTACGTTATCATGGCTCGTGGTGATATTATTAAAAGCGAATTTATTGAGGTTAGTTTTACATTTGTTATAGCTATAGCTTTGGTTGAAATCATGAACGTAAATTTGCAAATACAGTCTTATAATACCGTAACGCGTTCGGTCGATTATAGTTCTCAATTTCAACGCTAAACATAGTGACCTAATCTACCGAACCGGACCATATTTCTTTTTGTGATCATTTCACCATTGTTGAAATGAGATAAGGAAATCTGTTGCTAACTCTTGGTCTATTCTTATGTTCTGCTTAATTGGCGCCCGGGCTAAAAAAAACATTGTTCTAGAAAAATGCTCCTTTAGACAGATATTTAGTAAAAGAACAGTACCTGGACCAAAAGTTTGCTTATGGAAGTCGAATTATTACATTCATCTTAACTCACCCTATAGGTGTAAAGCTATGATTAAACCCTCAACGTAAATGGACAATGCGTTGACTCCATGACGTCACCAAAAATATCACCATTTTACTGTCAACGTAGACCGTGTCAATGCATAAAACACTCAAGCTCACACGAATGACAACAGTCGTTCAATGTTGTCCCAAAATGTGTTGACGTGTTATCTGTGGCAACGCATTTTTTATAATTTGATGTCAACGCGTTGACATGTTAAACTATGACGATCAAACGACTTGATCACATTTGAAATTTGACCGTTGATGCTGAGTTGATAGGAGAAAAAATCGACAATTTTTTGCGTTGACGATCACATGTCGTTAAAATGTTAAATCAGTCAAGCTATAAACTGTCAAATTCAGTTTTAGGATGCCTACGATGATAGATTGAAAAACCTCTAAAAAGTTCGAAATTTTAAGATTAATTTTTTTGCTCTGGAAAAAGGCTTTTTTAGAGCATTTAAATGACATTTAGATCAAAATATTCAATATGCGTCAAAGTATAGCTTATTGCCTGTCTGTCAAATTATAAACTGTCAAATTCTATTGAAGGATGGCTACGATGTTGATGGATTAAGAAACTCACCTTCTCTCTCCTTCTCAAACCTCTACAAAATCAGAAATTTTTTAAATGGAGATAGAGGCCAACGCAGGCTACGTTGATCCGGTAAAAAATTCTGCTGTTTCAACGCTCTGAACAGCTTTCTGTCAATGTGTACCAATTGCGTTGACTGGACGATTACACGGCCACACAAAATTAGTTAATAAGTTGACCCTAAAATTCATGTTCACGCAAGTGTCAACGCATTTACAGTGTTGACAACTTTGGGACAAAATTTGACTTCATTTTGACGTCAGAGAGTCAACGCGTTGACTGTGTAATCGTAGATTTATACTTGAATGGAAGCCACAAATCAAATTAAATAGACAGCTCATTACAAATTTAATTCACCATGGAGCTATGTTTAATTAATTAATTTTTGTTTTGTGTTTTAGGTTCCCGAAAATCGCAACTACCATGTCTTCAAAATCACTCCAACTTTCGAAATGATTCCAAATGCTAAAATCTTCATCCACTATGTTGTTGGTACAGATCTTATGTACACCGAAGAAACAATTAACTTTGAAAAAGATTTCGAAAATTCGGTAAGTTCTTTTTGTTGGTTAATTTAAATCTCATCATATTAATTTTTGTATTTTTCTGTATTATAGATTTCCATTGAAGCTCCAGTTGAAGCTAAACCAGGTGCTGATGTTGAAATTAAAGTTAATACCGATCCCGATTCATATGTTGGTTTACTTGGTGTCGATCAAAGTGTTCTCCTTCTCAAGAGTGGCAATGATTTGCAAAAAGATAAAATCTTCCAAGACCTAAATCGTTACGATTCTAATACTCCATATTCTATGGGCTATGGTCAATATCCAGGAAGTCAAGCTGGTATTGTTACAATGAGTAATGCTAACTATCCATTCTTTCAAAGTAAGTATTTTAATAGTTTTATTTTTGTTCAAATTTAAAATACTTTCACAGCAAAAGAACAAAATCAAAAGAACCTTGAATCTTTGATTTCAAAAAAAAAAAAATTAAATGTATATTAAAATTATTGTAAAAGCTCACGTAGTGGCACTGCCCTTTTTGGTACTAAATGACTCACCAGTTCCGGAATCAGCTTTTGCTGCCTCTGCCAGTGGCAGAAGTTCACCAATTATTCGTAAAGAATTTCCCGAATCATGGCTTTGGGAAGCCTACAGTACTGACTCAAGACTCAAAGGGTTTGTTTCGTTATTTAAATTATTTTTTTTTTCAAGCTTACTGATGCAAGAAAAATTTGGTGTTTTGAAGGTGAAGGAACAACAAATTAAATATACTGCAGGCAATAACAAAAATATATGTTGAAGTCTGAAAAACTTTCCAGAAGTTTATTTATTTATATACTCCCAAGAACTAAGGTTGTAAAAGATTGTATTCTATTGTGAATGTAGTCTTTAAAAATCATTTATTGAAATCAACTAAAAGATTGTATTCATTGACTTGACTTTGAGAAATCAGATTTCATATTACCCAATCACTATTCATTTGAATCAACAAGATTACAATTAGTTTAATTCCCACTTATTTTACAGAAATCAATTGAATGCAATCTTTTCATTATTTGCATTGCCATTTCCCTGTGGAAAAGTTTAATGGAGCCAGAGCACATATGGTTTATGCAAAGAATACAAAAGAATACAAAAAATGCAAATGAATTCCCAAAAGATTACATTCAATTGATTGCTGTTAATGAATGGAAAAAAATAATTGCAATCTCTTTGATTCAAGTAAATGTTGATTGCATAATTTGAAGTTTGGAGTCTCAAAGTGAAATCAATGCATCCAATCATATTGTTGAAGTCATTAACGATTGCATTCACAAAAGATTGCATTCTTTTACAAGCCTGTCAAGAGCCATATATATAAATTACTTTTGAAGTTTCTTGAAAGTTCTTTTTCTTATAGGCTGTTTTTGTAAATTCTATATTTTCAATTTTGACATAAAACTTGTTAACAACTTCTTTATAATCCTTTTCAAAATGTAAAAACTCACACTCAAAAACAACACGTATGAAAACGTCAAAAACTTGCTTCTTTTTATTTTTTTAGAAACACTCGAAATATTGAAAGGTGACGAAGTTGAATACGATTCGGTTGATAGTTTATTTATTAATGATTCCGAACCTGAAAACAGCATTGAAAGATTTGACTCAAATAGAAAAACTCCAAAAACTGTAAAAGTTATGTTGCGCTCGAATTTTCTTGAAACTTGGATTTGGCTTAATGACGACGCGTATAGGTTGGTTATGTGGTATATACGTAGTGTATGTACCTGGATTATAATTTCTTTCCGTATGGCTTGAGTAATGAGTATTGTTTGATTTCGTAAAACCACTTTTAACGTTTTTTTTGTTTCACTCTAACAATATCTATACTACTTTATCTGTATGTATATATTTGAATCTTTTGCCTGTAAAAATGTATACATATTTAAAAAATATAACACATGAATGAAAAATGTTGTATAATAAGTCAATATACTATGGGTATTAATTTTATAAGAATAAAATTTAAAAAAGACATTCCTACAGGTCGACCTATAGTTTACTATGCAATTGTACCAAGAGTAGGACCCTATTCTACCTTCCGTACAACCCAAATTTATTTAACATCAACAATTCCACCTGCTACTGCTGGATCTAATGTCGGATTAAATTTAGAAAATCTACCAACAGTAAGAAAAACTTTCATCGAAACCTGGATATGGACAAATAAGTTAGTTCCAAGAAACGTGGAAATTCTTTTTTTTTTTTCTTTCTTTTCTTCGCATTCTTCTATTACATTATGTATTATTTAATCACATTTTAACGTTTTTTTTATCAAAATTTAATTCTTTTTCAACAAAGAGATCACATAGCTTTATTTCTTTTCTGTTTTATCTTCAAGTGTTGCCAATACCTCTTTATTCATACTTTTTGGAAAAAAGACCACAAGCCATTAGTAATAATATTGATAGTACATCTTCAATGAAAATCCGAACGGATTTTAGTGAAACATGGATTTGGATGACATTGCCAAATGGAATTGATAAATTCAATATGAGGTATTTTTTTTTTCGTCAAAGTTTTTTTCTTATGAGTTTAAAAAAACATTTGTGTTTTCTCAATTAATTTTCTTTGATTTTTGGTTAGTACGAAAAGTAGTTTAAACAAAAAACCTTATTTGTAAAATTTCCAATTCTGTATACATTATTTTTATTTTTTGGCCAATTTGCACGTTAAGGGCAAAACACAATGGTCAAAGAGTATATTAGAATGCACCTTAAATTTATAATATGTAGATAAAGATATGTAAAATGTTGAAATTTAGTCTAAAAACAAGGTTTATAAAAAAATACAGTACACTCCCGTTAATGTGAACAGAATATTATTTTTGTAGCATATTGAATAATTTAAAACCTGAGCGTAAAACAATATTTTGTTCATATTTTAGAGTGATCATTCAAAAGTATTTTTATTATTTGGTTTTGTTAGCTGTTCATTAAATTTAAGTACGATGGAACCCTAAATTATATAATTGATGAGTTGAAATTTTTTAGAAAAAAGTGTTTTCTATGAGTTTTGTTTTGTAGTTGTCAAATTTTAAAAATCCACAACCTCAAACGTTAACATTCTCACAAATCACAAACTGCTTATTGTTTTTAACTGTCCACATTATCGTGATTGTACTGTAAGACGATTAATCATTGAGTGTAAGATAATTAACACATAAATACCCTGATTTCTTTAGAAATATATAACAATTGGTTATTTAGCTTTAGATTACGAATTAATTTGGATAATTATAGCTGAATAGGATTATGGTTTTGGTATTGTAAGCACTTCCCTATCCAATTAAACCAAAAGCTCCGGACGCTTCATTTTTAAAATTTCCATTTATGAGCTTGGATAGGTAATACTATTTAAATTGATTATTATCTCTAAAACATTTATTCTATAAGAAACTTTTGAATACTATTTCCCTTTTGACTAAGGAAACATGTTTCCGGAGATTTTTTGACGTTTTCTTTTAATTTACAATCTCCACCAATGGTAGACCGTTACTTGGTGCTTACTTGTTGCTGGAAACTCAGTTTCTTCGTGTGAAAGGGGATTTATGTACATATCAAGGTGCGATATTCAGTATTAAAAATAAGGCTAATTTAGAAAAAAACAAAAAAAAATGTTTTTTTCCGGGGTTTTTATTAACCTTTTCAGGTCAAAAGACAGTAAAAGATTGATTTTTTCTTCTGTGAACTTATTAGCCTGTGCCTATTTTTATATGTCGAGTAAACTAATCAGAACTTAACTTAGACACTGTGAAACAAAGAGAAAAGGATTTATTCACTTTTCAAAGTTATTTTAATTTGTACCTATATAAAATTTCTGATTGTTTTTGTTCGAAAAAAAAAATGTATCTTTTGGGGTTGAAACGCAGAAATATTTATTTTTATCATATATAAAAATCGACAGGCTTACACTTCACCGATTCAGTCGATTAGGTCTCCATATTTAATCTTGAAATAAATAAAGAACTATTTTACCGAGTCAGAGTGTAGGAATGGCGTTTTTACAAATATAAATATTTTTGTGTTTTAATGTTTTTTCCTTGATGAAAATAAGTAGGAAAAACCTTTACTAGTTTACCTTCTAGATTTTTGTAGCACATTGTATAGTACCTAAATCTGTATTCGATTACACGAAGATAAACTCTTACAGCAATTTCTTGTGTATGCATCGTTGTCTTACTTACAAATTGGGATTATTTATATTAAATCGGAGTTTAAAGTACTATTTTAGATAGTAAAGAAGATTTGAGACATTTTCATTCGTATTTATAAGCCCTGTCTAACTTCAAACACGTCCGTTTAGCTTAAAAAAGTTATTGAAACAAATTTTGATGCTGTTGTCTAAGAGCTGTCTAAATTATCCACTAATATCAGGTGTTTAAATCATGGCCATAAATTGAAATTTTGAGCATTTATGAAATTTTGAAATATTCCCAATCGTATTTATAAATCATGTCTAACTTTAAACATGCCCCTCTAACTTAAAAAAAAAATTATAAACACAAATTTTGTTGTTGTTGTCAAAAAACTGTTTATATAATACAACAAAATTAATTTTCATAACCTTGACTATAAAGTGCCATTTACGAACAATAATAATGATTTAAAATATTTGCAATCGTTTTAATAAATTTTGTCTAACCTTAGACAATGTCTAACTGGATAAGGAAATAACACGTATTAGCGTATCCAAGCAGCTCTTGGAAGCATCTCGTAAGCAGACTAGACACATCACTAACACTTTAGATATCGTCGATGTAGATCGAATACCTAGTAACCCAGAAAAGTTCACTTTTTAGGTAATGATGCACTTTTATTGTAAACAACTTTCCGGATCTAATGACAAATACCTTGTTAGCCTAAAAACGATAGTTTCAAAGTTAAACGCATAATAGCAGGTCAATGTTATTGTTTCTCAATACTTTTATATCAAGTTTTTTGTTTCTCCTGAAAAATTAACTTTTCTGGGTTACAAGGTATTCGATCTACAGCGACGATATAGTAGCTCGTGGAGTGTTGCCTTTTGTATTCTAGAAACACGATCTCTTTTTTTTTTTTGTGTAAACATGAAAAGGCGCGTACCTTTAATAAACACGACTGATGGACGTTTACTAAAGTAAAAATTATTTAAAATAATTTTATATTTCGAAAAAAAGGAATTTTAAAAAGGTAACTTTTTGTTACATTAGCCATGGTTAAGACAACCTAGTTCGTTGTTTAAGCTAGATAACTCTTACGCCCATATTATTCAATCGATACATCCCCACTAAAACTTAAATACGGACGAATTTACATTGATTTTGTGTAATTTACATCCGGATTTAAGTTTTAATCTGGATATATCGAGTGAAATATGGCGGTTAAACATCAACTAAAAATGTTTATCTATAGTATGGACGGCTGCACCCCAAAGTTAGGTAACAGTTATTAATACGATCGCAAATTTTTAATTTAATAACATAAATAATTTTTAGAAACATTTTCAAAATTTACACGACTACATTTTTTTGTTTTGTTTTTTAAGTTTTTACAGAATCACCATTGCGTATAACAATTCCCATTAAACAAACCGATCTTATGTCATATTTTGATAGCGATCCAATGAACTCGTACTTTGATATTTCAAATGAGGTGAAGATTTATATCGAACAATTGATAAATCCACATTTACGAGAAGTATATCCAGAAACATGGATATTTAATGATGACGTGAAAATGTAAATATATACCTTACCTATGGGATAGGTATAGATTTTAAAAAATTTAAATGTTCTGAGTTAAATTTTTGTTTCAAACATGTTTTCGTCAGCCATTTTCGAATTAACTTCTCAAAATCTCTGTTTTCGTTATGTTTTATCAAGATAGCCCATCAAAGTTGACATCAGCAAAAACATTATTACAAAAAAAAATAATTGAATGATGGGAACAAATTTTCATTCGCATGATAAAAATATAGTTCGGGAGGAAACATTGCATTTATGATGAATTCATTGTATAATTCTGATGATGATTATAAACAGAGTTAAAAATTTCTATCAAAATTTAAACTTCAACTCACATCCTTTAATTTTATTAAAAGAAAATGTTTTTCAAATATGAACCAGTTATTGTCCTAATGCAAATTTATCAAACTCCCGAAAAAAATACGGCTCAACTATTCTTAAATCCGGTTCGCAGATAGATTTCAAAGAAGAAAGAAATAAAGTTTGTACTTGTTGATTCTCAAAGGGTCGTTTTCTTATTTAAAAATTAAAACCATTTTTGTTTTTTCCATTTCTAGAGCGGTTTTGAATTTTTTTTTTCTAGATTGTTAATAATTTTAAATAAACTTAATAAAATCAGTGCCTACATTATGTAACTCTCGCATCGATAAAATTAGTCGAAAAATGTTGAAAAATGAAACAAATCATATTATGAGTTTTGTTAATTAATTAAATTAACGAATTTTATCGATGCAAGACAGAACTTACCGGTTCATTATTTTTCATCTGATAATAGAAAGAAAAGTGTATCCTTCTAAATTTCGACACAAACTTAAAATTCTTTTTAGGTGACATTTTTCTTAAAGGTTGGTGTGATGTTTATATATGTACAACAGTTTTTTCCATAATTGCTGAAGAATTAACAACCGAAATCGGAATTTCAAATCAGAACGAAGAATCATCAGCTTCATCAGGATATGAAAATAATCTAATAATTCGACAAGAATTTCCTGAAACATGGATAGTTGATGATATAAAGAAGTAATTAATTAATCGAGTTAAAAGGGAAACCAGTAGGAATATTTCAGAATTTGAATGAAATTAAATCGAAATTTATATTAAATGCCATCAATTAACAATTAAAAAAATATTTTTCAAATTCATTCGAAAAAATCAAAAATTGTTTAAATAGAATCTAATAAAGAAAAATCTTGGTTTAAACTTCGAAATAATTGATTCTGATATTGAACGATTTCAATTTCATTTCAAATTACATAAGTTAAAATGCAAAATTTGCTTGATGTTTAAAGGTTCCCCTACACCAACGCGAATCTATCGTAGCGATGACGAAAACAATAATAACACATGGTTGTCAATGAAAACAACACGTTGTTATTATTGTTTTCGTCGTCACCACGACAGATTCGCGTTGGTGCGGGGTAACCTTAAATACACATTAAGTTTTTTTAAATTTATTATAGTTTCTATTTTATTATGGTTTCTATTTTCTTTAGCTTAATGTGACTAATGAAGCATCAATTTAATATAGGCATAGTTTTCATAAAACTTGACTTAAATAATTACTTTAATAATATAATTTCTGCTTATTTATATATTGATTTCTTCTAAAAACTCAATCATTACTCGTAAATACTGAATTTATATCTATTAATAAAATTATTTGTAATATTCACAGTAGTCAGATTATACGGGTTCTAGGCCAACTCAAGTTACTAGCGCTAAAAAGGACTATATCGAGGTTGTTTAAAGTTGTAACTAGCTGGATATGCATTTCTTTTGTTTGCTTAAGAGTATTAAACCAGTTTTATAGTATTCCATAAGAATATGGGTTGATTTTTAAGTCGCTTCAAATTTAAATGTTTCAAAAAAATTGGCATTTTTCAAAAGAAGTAACTGATGATATTAAAAACTCTATTTTTATTTTTTTTTAACTTTCATGAAAGTTTATTGTTTCCCATTTTTTTCTTTGTAAAGTTAAGTTAATCTTAAAATATTATTCTAGGTTACGCATTTGGTTGGGGTAGGGGTCCAGGTGCAATATTTGGTCCTGGTCCGGTTATGTTTATGGCTGCAGCTAGGCCAAGCGCATCTGGTGCAGCAGTTGGTTTTAGTGGTTTAACCAATAACCAACCTATCACACCAGTAGTTCGCCAATTATTCCCTGAAACATGGATATACGATGATATGAATACGTAATTACAATAATTATTTTTTTAATTCGATTCTTCTTCTTGTAGTTCGTTGTTGCTTCTATAATTCTTCTATTATTATGTCTTACAACCCTACTCATCATCAGCTTTTGTTCTAAAATTTGTTTTGTTTCGTTTTGTGTGTATTTTTATATTTAAGTAAGAAGTAAAACAAAAACCCTAAGATAGGGGGTTCTAATGGATTTATTTTTTGTCTTAGTTTGGTTGGAATATGAATATGAATTGCTTGATTCACCTTATTTTGAAATTGAAGAAACAACTGTTCTGGATGCTTCAGTTTCATCTTCAAACATTAAAAAGGATCCAATTGTTCGACAAAAATTTCCTGAAACATGGATTTTTGACGACATTAAAGTGTAATAAAATTTCATTTATATAAGATTTGTATTTTTTGAACTTAATCATCCATAAGAATTAAGGGAAAAATAAATAATTTAGGTGAAGATCAAAAATATTCCTAAATGTTTCAGAATCAGAAATCATTTATAGGTAATAAGGGAGGATTTAGGGAAGAGATGAGTCTGAAAATTTTGAGCACTATCGGTACATACCATGGATTTTTGAAGCTTGATTAGATATCCACTGCATTAGATATAACTTCATTATAAACAAAAAATAAAATAAAATTTAAACATTTAATTAGGTTTCTAAAAATATATTATGTGTAACTGCAGTTTATGATATCAAAAATGTTTGATATTTTTTTGTATTCAAAATTTTGAACAATATTTTTGTTATGTTATGATTTCATGTTTAATGTTTTTGTTTTAGGGTATCAATTGTTTAAAATATCATTTCAAATGGCAGACATGGAACAGCCGATGTTAATGAACGCTATGCCAGCCGTTGCCATGTCCGCTGATTCAAGTCCATCTGGTACCGATGGTGTTCCAAAATTACGGCAATTATTCCCTGAGTCTTGGATTTACGATGATTTAAATACGTAAATACATTCTACATACATAATACATACAATCCAAATAACATTATTGTCTGTGTATAATTGATGTTGTGAAACTTTTGTTTTTTTTCTATGTTAGGCTTTCTCTGTTGTATAATCATTTTTGTAATCAGTGTTTGTTTTTTGTTTTGTCCAAGTTAGTATATTTGGTTTTTGTGTGAAATTTATATAAATTATTTGATAATTTTTATGAGAAATTTGTAGGTAAGTGTTTTCTTATGAAAATTTCTGAAAAAATATTTCAAAACTCATATTTATTTAAAAGTAATTTAATTTGACTTGTTTAAATGTTTTGGTGATGGTATTTTCTTCAAATATTTTGTTTTTAATTTTTTTTCAGTAAAACTTAGGGGAAATGTGGTAGGTACTTTTCAATGAAAATTGCGTATATTCGAATTTAAATCATATAAGTTCTTATTTGTGTAGGCAATATCTTAAGCCAAGAATTTTTCAAAGTGTGTTTTTTGTTGTACCACAGTAGGAAATTTCCTAAAAACGCATCAGCTAGTAGCCTGGTGTTTATATTTCACATTTGGTACTTTTTTGGTACCTGTTAGAATAATTTGAAATTAAAAACAAAACAAATTGAAGAAATTTTTGTATGAATCAAAAGCATGTAAAATTATATAAAAAATTCAATTAAAATGGACAAATTTCAAAAACAAAACTAACAAATCCAATTCGAGACTCAAATAAACGCCAAAACTCCATGTAAAATCGAACTACATTTACAACGCATAGCTTTTCCAATAAAAATACGCCTATTTTTTGTAAGACATAACATCTTTCTATGATCTAACGCTGAAGTATAATAGGAACATGTGTAGGAACTCCAAAATCCTCAAAAGTTTGTTATATACCAGGTTTCTTTCTTGCAAAGAGAAACCGTAATATTAGATATATAAAAAAGAGCTTTCTTAATATGGCTTCTTATAAACGTTGCTAGGTCGTTAACGATTTAACACAATTACAAATCCACTTCGATCAAATGTTTGTTTTGTTTTTGTGTTGCAAAATGATCAATGGCACATTTAGATGTAGAAAGAAATAATTTTCATGATTTGTAAAATATATTTATGATTTTTTCCCCAACAGAATTCTACGGGATAATGACATTGAGTGCTCAGTCTTTTCAATTTGGACCTCAAGTAGCTTATGCAGTCCCTGTATCCACTACTAAACCACAATTAGCCCCAATGCCATTATCAGAAAATATTTTTCCAGAAATAAGAAAAGAATTTCCTGAAACATGGATTTTTGAAAATTTTAACATGTAATTATCATCTTTTATTAATATTTTTTTTGTGTATAACCTTACCTTTATATTAACTTTACCTACACTTTTATTATGGACACTCAATTTCTTTTTGGGGCATTTGTTTTTTTTTTGTTAATTTAATTTGGTAAAGGATATTGAATTTTTGTATTCTCCAAAAGTTTATATAAAGGTTTTTTGGTGCTTTTCTTCATTAGAAATATATTTTTTTCTTTCTTTTCAACTAAATGAATCTATATAGATTTTAATATTTCTGTAGAAAATTTGAAAAGCAATTTCGAATAACAATTATTTTTCATTAGCTTTTTTATTGTTTGCTTTAAAAATTTTATTTTATTTTTATGCAAACATTTTACTAATTTTTAAACAAAAATTAATTTCCATACAAGGAACAACAATTAATTATTAGCAGTTAATTTTAAACAGAACGAGTAAAGAACCTATCTTCACACACATTATTTCAGCTTTTTTCACAAGCTTAGACCCATAATATACATACATAGATATACTTTAAATTCTTCGTTCATTTTTTATACTTTGCAATTTGTCGAAATATGTTTTAAATTTTAAATATTTTAAAATTATTTCAGTATACACTGCAATGCTTTAACAGTTTTTGAGTGGAAATAAATTAATTCATTTATTTATTTATTTATTAATGATTTTTAGATAGCTTCTATTTTCACACCTTAATGAATGATTGATTGAAAAATGCAATTTTTTTTATCACACTAGGCCTGTTCGTTTAATTCCCAAAACTGTCAATTTCTAAGAATTTTATTATTTTGAGAAAGTTTTGCATTTGTTAATCAACAAGCTTTGGTTTAAAATAAATGTGGTGGGTTAAGAAGTAAAAACATTCATTGATTTAGTTTGATATTTTCATTATTTCCAGAGTATTTTGGAGTATTTTCTATAGTTTATTTCAGGATATTTAATCAAGATTCCTACATGGGAATTTAATATTTCGTTAGGAAAGACATTATTTTTTTCCATAAATCTGATCAGTCTACGAAAATTGAAATTACAATTAAAATCTAGTTAAAATTTCCCATGCGAAATGATTACGATTGTCAAATTGATAATAAATGTTTTGATCTTTGAAATTGTGAATTAAAAGAAAATTTATAATTATCAATGAATAGGTATCATTTTTTTTTAATAAGTTGAGTTTTGAAATACTAAATTTTAATATTTATCAATCATTAATTGATAATAATTATTATTGTATATCACAGAATAGGTGGAAAATTGCTTTGAAAATTTAATTATTTTTTTGCACAAAAAAAAAAAAACGGTAAATTGAACTTGAAGGTAATACCTATTTCATTTGCGACAATTAAGTTTGATTCACAATGTGGCGTAAAAATGGGACGTCGACGTGATGAGATCTCTTCACTGTCGTTATCTCTTAAAAAAAAATTTAAACAGTAAAATAATACATAATAAAGCATTTCCTGTCGTCATGTTTCGTCTTTTTTCCATTTTTTGAAAATTATGAAGGTAACTGCTTTATAGCTTATTTCATAGGTTTATTTAAAGGGATCTTAATTAGAGAAGAAAATTACAAAGAGATCTTGTCACGTCGAAGCGACGTCTTGTTTTCACGCCCGCACCGCATTGTGAATCAAGCTTTAGTTCTTTTGAAATTTTTGGATATACAAGAGGTTTGCTCGTGTACTTCTCGGACTGAATCTGGCAATCTTTCAAATTTAGAGGAGTGGGGATGAAATTCTCTCAGAAAGGAGTAAAACTGTCCCACAGTACACGAACGCCTTCCAAAATATTGAAATTTCCATTATTATTTCATATTTATTTATTAAATTTGATGATGAACAAATTAAAATTTGCATTTGTAAATATTTACAAATGGAAAATACACACTGAATAGGAATATCACGTAATTTTTTTATTCATCCCAAATTCGATGAAGAATCATAACTACAGTAAAACAGAATTTTAAAAAAACACTGATTAAAGTACACTTCTCAAATAAACTTTTGAAAATTTGATATTTATTTCAGAAATAGGTTGGTGATTTTTTTAAATTTGATTTTTAACTTCCCATTAATAAATACGTAAAATGTATATGAAAATTTGAAATTGGTTAAAAATATTTAATAACTTTAAAAGGTTGTAAACTTTTCAACGGTGAACAACGTCTTACAGTGAATCATTTCAATTTTCACATTTTGTCCATTAAAAAGAAAATTGAAAAAATAGGGAACTAACCGATATTCGATCCTTTTTGAATTAAACCAAAATTAAAATTTGTGCGCTTCTTCTTAAGTTCTTGCAAACTGAAGGAATATTTAATTTTATTAGTTTTAAATTAGAAGTCATAATTTTTTGTTTTCTTTCTATTGAAAAAGTATAATGTGCTTGGTGATATTTTTTGAATATACTTTAAAGTCACTATGTCCAAAAGTGAAACAACTTTTAAAAATACACAGTGAACCAATTCCAAATTTTTGTTGCTATTATTTCTTAATTATATTACAATTTTAAAAATCTTCAATTATTCGGTTTCTATAATTTAGTGCTTTCGTTGTGTAGTTATATAACTTCTCCCAGCCGTGTCTTCCATTCAAAATACTTATAACTTTGTTCTCATTCATCATGGTTTCACCGAAGAATCTCACTCGAAACTCTTATAGAATTGGACATCTGGCAAGAAAGTGGTAAACATCTTCTCTTTCCTTGAGGTTGCATATATCACACAAAATAGGAAGGTCAGGGCCATGTGGAATGTAGTTGAGGTTGATCATTTCCCCTCTTACTTTAAATATCACACTAATCATTGCAAGCGGCAATCGATTTAAGAAATAAGAGCTTTTTTGCAAATTATAGTCAAGTTGGCTATAAATGATCCTAAACTGCGAAGAATGTGCATATATTTTAAAATTCTAATAAGCTACCGTACTTGTTCAATTTGATATATTTTTATAATGAATAGTGTAAATAATTACTTGGTTTATTTTATAAAGACCTTTGATTCACTATTTCTAACTCCTTAGTAGGACACAATATACCAGTTGAGAAGCTTTTTTAAATCACCTAAAAATTCCCTATTTTTCATGATCTTTTTAATGATGTTTCTTTAGAAAATAAAAATTTACAGACCAAAAATCAACTGCCATTTAACCCATAGAAGTTTAAACAAAAAGTTTGAAAATAACATCGAGTCAAAAAACTGGTTCACTGTTGAACAGTTGACCCTAGGTTCACAAAATTAATTTTTTTTTTGAAAACCGATGCAAGGATTTTTCTTTTTTTTCCTTTTCATAAATTTAGGTTTTATATAAGGTTGTGCAATTTACATCGATTTGTTTTAAAGCAAAAAAATGTTTCATCAAATCTGGAGAAACCATTTTTTTTTCAAATTTATTTTTAATTCATTTTTCTGTATTTATTGATTTTACTTATATTTAATTATTTATTATTCTTTATATAATTTTTTTTTTAATTTTAAGCTACTTGAAATTCAGAAGCAACTATATGGGAATTTATTTTATTTTAATTTATTTTAGGGAGGAAACCTTTTCCTCGACATAAGTTTGGAATTTTTGTGCGAACAAAAAGTGTTTCACCAGCCACACTATTTGATATAAGTGAAATTGATAATGATCAATATCCCGAGATGCATATTCAACAGAAAATCGTTCAAGAACCATTAAAAATTCGTAAATTATTTCCTCAAACTTGGATTTTTCAAAATGACTACATGTAAATACTTTTACAATTTTTATGAGATCAGCGATTTCATAGTGATTATTTTTCAAAAGATCATGGCGCAAAATTTTAAACGATTTAGTAAACGATGATAAAGCATTTTTATCATACTTAAAATGTTTTACATCCTACTAAATCTTTTAAAATTTTGGGCTCATGTTTTTTTTGTTTTGCTCTCATAATTTTATTGTTTTATAAATCACGGTTTAACCTTCTTCATCAAATGTTTATTCCTTTAATTTAATCAAATCCTTCTGTTCAAAATGCTGCACTTTGTAAAATTGTATATTATTATATTTTGTAAATATTTTTTTTAAATTGTATCAAACCATTCCTCTTCATAACTATCCATATTATTTTGAAAGTGACAAAGTATTCATGAGTTCCTACTTTTCCAGCCATTTTTAATGGAAAATACAGAATTGACATCTCTACACATTTCATCATACTCGCATCCATAAGATTAATTGGTAGAATTAGATTTTCGTTTGAATCTACTCATGACTACTGCGCCACATCCATATAGGAACACGGCTATTATTAGGATTGTTCCCTACTTTTTTCACAAAAAATCTGGCTAAATGTTAAATTTGGAAGAGTTGGGATGAAATGCTCTCAGAGAGAAGGAAAACTCTCAAAATGTCAGGAACGGTTTGTGCATTAATTTCCCGTATATAGTATATATTGGTACCACTTTATAAACGTCAAAAAATATACACGACCTTACCTATTCGAAATGTCGTAGATCAATTATAAATCTTAATTAACATTTTCAAGAATCTAAGCAAAAACAAAAAAAATCTTAAATTATATAAATTTTAAATTATGAAGATCGGTGCAGAACGTTGTAAATTACATGAAAATTGATAATTATCACGGAATAGTTGATCAGATTTTTCATAAATTGAGGTTAAATGCACCAAACTTCAATATTTATCAACTATCAATCTTATCAATTGTTAATTGACAACCAGAATAGGAATGATAGTGTTTTTCTTCAAAAAAAAAACTGCAATATATTAGATATACACAATTACTGTTAATTCCACGTTTTTTTCTTTAAAATAGGTTTTGCCTAACTAAGCACATTTTTAATTAATTAAAAGCAATGAATAAAACACACCTATTGTTGCATAGCCAGCGCAGCAAAATTTCCCTTTGCAAACAAAAACAATTTGATTGCTGGCGAAAAAGAAGTCAGTAAAAAAAAAATGACTGTGCTGGCGATAGGACTTTGAATTATTGAAATGAAGGTATAGAGTGAGTAATCGTTTTATACAGACTTGTGCTGCGCTGGCTATGCAGCAATGAATAAAACACACCTATTATTCCATATGCATCTCCGAGTAAGAAAAAAAAATAGCATAAAATTTAATATATTTCAGCAAAATTATTGTTATTTCTCTTTCAAATTTTGTCAATTAAGCGCTGTCAATATGGTGCTTTAGGGACGGTGTTTTCATTGCACCCATTTTGCGTCTCTTTCATCTTTGGTATATCTCACACCCACCTCATGATGAGTAAGATAGAGAGAGATAGTTCAGAATTAAAAAATTAAAAAAAATTTCCCTTACTTGACTACCTGTATCTTTCTTATCATGAAATGATATAAAATAAAATAAAGAGACATCAAGATGAATACCGCGGAATGAGTTCAATATGAATAGGGTCATTACTCATTAATAATTAATAAATAACAATTTGAGGTAAATTTTTATTTAGGATAGTCAGTTTTTAAGAAACAAATATATATATACACTATACAGTCAAGTGTAAGCGATCAATGTTCAGATTCAATGATGGTTAATGTTTAACAAAAGTGAGGAAAAGGACTTTTGTTTTGTTTTAAAGCCATTGATAATAATAGTAAAATAAAATAGTTGAATATTTTTAATGAAAACCCAAATAATATATAACAAATAATTTGTCTAACATTACATCCTAAATGTTGCAGGATTATTGTTTAGAGTGCCATTGAGACCAATGCCGGTATCTAGATTTCCCATAGCTTTTTCGAAATCTAGCAGTCCAAAGAGATTTCAACAGATTGCAACAACAGTAACTCCAAAATTAACACCATCATATTCAGAACCACCCAAAGTTCGTAATACATTTCTGGAAAATTGGATATTTGATGATTTAAAAACGTAAATAATAATTTGAAAAAAAGCTAATAACGGACTAAAATTGTTTTTCTGATACTTTTATCTTCTTTGGGAATTATGCATGATAATTTGTTTAAAGATATTTCGGGTAGATTGTTTAAGTGGTTAAATATTATTTTTTACCAATTTAACTATTAATGACTAATGGGTTTGAATCATATTTTCTAATTTAAAAAAAAGTACGAAATTTAAAATGTTCATTAATTTTTGTTGAACAAAAAATGTTGCAGCAACATCGTGCAAGCTAAAATATCAATTTCTATAGATTCATTTTGTAACTTATACGAAAATTCGTCATAGTTCAAAATTTCAGACAGATTAATTTTGTTTTTTTTTTATCATCATCATTCTTATTAATAAGTGAACAAAATCTTTTCGGCAACTTTTCTAAGTTTTATAATGAGCAGAGTGGCATAAGTTATACATCGTTGGGAAGGCTTTATCTGATCAAATGTACACAAACCATGTACTTATGTCTGTATTTATATCCGTTGAGGAAAAAAACAACATTATTTTAAATTTTGTGTGGTTTCTTATTTTTATCTTTTTAAAAATGGAATTAATTAAAAACATATTATGTTTCTTCTCATTCTAATTCTTTCAACTATATAGTGCCGGAAAATCCAGATTGCATTCAAAAGACCTTCCTGGTCTTCTTGGCATACATATTTAAACAAATTATATTTTTTTTATTATAATGCGAGTTTTATTGGGAAATAAATATCTAGTGCAGTAAATTTTCCCTTAGTAAAAAATAACAATTACCAATAGTTATCCACTGATCTATTAGTTTAGTTATTGTTAACTGAGGGAAATTTTACTGCACTAGCTATAACTGTTTTCTATAAGATTATTAATATAATTTTCTATCTGAAAATTGAACCTATATTCAAACCATAAAAAAAACTTTCATCAAAGTTGTCGCTAGTTACATGCTACAAAATATCACGTTGGCTATTAGATTCTCAATTTTATTTCTTAATAAAATAATTAAGCGTTTATCATTTAATATTATAATATAAACCTAACCATTGCAGTGCGAACAATGTATTATTATCGGCCAGGAAGTGTGATTTCTCCAAGATTTGGTGTTGTGCCTTACAATATAAGACAAGAGTCAGTAAGTTATATGCCTAGAGGATTCGCGCCGGTTTCAAATTACTATAATACACCACACAAATCATCGGCTCCAAGAGTTCTTAAAACTCGTAAACTATTTCTGGAAACTTGGATATTCGATAATGTGAAAATGTAAATAATAATCTTATCATAGCATAGAATTGGGTTAAAAATAATTGTATGATATTGGCTCGTATTTTTACATTATCTGGAACATAATCAATGAATTATTATTATAAACATTGTTTATAAATTTGTTTTATAAACATCGCTAATAAATTTGAATTATAAACAATTTTTCATAATTTTGGTTTAGATATAAATATTGTTTATAAACATTGTTTATTAACAAAATACTAGAAAATTAAAGCTATTTTCATTTTTTTAATCTTAAGGGTATAAATAATAATAATTATTTATTATTTATCATTGGGAATAACGCATGTTATATGTTCAAAATTTGTTTTTCTCATAATGCCTTTTTATTTTAAATATATAAATTATATTATGAATCAGAATTGGTTAACTAACCTTTACTATTGGTTTTTGGATTATTTCCATGAACGATTGTTGAAATGTCTTATGAAACATCAATATCAGCGTTTCTATGGTGTTATTTAGTATAGATGTTGTAATGATTAACTTGTCAACTTGATCAAGTTCTTAACTGCCAATTTTATTGGCTTCAACAGTTTCAAAAAAGTGTTTGTAAATTGTGTAGTTTTTGTTTATAAACATTGTTTATAAGCAAAATGATTAAATATTTTTTTTTATTTTATCTCTATTTAGGTCTAAATAATAACTATATAATTTGCAGAATTAATTAACATTTGTTAGCAGATACCTATCTACATATTTTATACGGGTATAAAATTGTAAAAATCAAGCATATTATTTATGCAATAATTTCGCAATGACTCATCCCTTAAACCATCATTGCCTACGTTGTATAACCCTCCCATCGATAAATTCAGTCGAGAAACAATGAAATTGAAAGAATTCATATGAGTTTTGTTTAATTTTTCAACGATTCTCAACCAATTTTATCGATGTGAGAATTACCGAACGTAGGCATAGATCAAAAATCAAAGCTGGTAGTAGTATTTATTTTGTTGTTAATTGTTGTTGTTGCGGGTATCCGCTGGCATTAATGACCATCCCTTAGCTCGTCAAAGGGAATTGATTCTTGAACACTCTCGAAATCAGATAGACAATGTTGGGCGCCACTTTTGAACAAAAATTGACAAATTATTATTTGTAAAAATATTGGTAATATAAAAACTTTAATACGAATCATAAAAAAAAACGTTTTCGAAAAAAAAAAAAAATTAATTAAAGTAACCTCAGAAGAAGAAATTATAGGAGCTTGGAATAAAAGGCGAACTTGTTCCCTGCAATGTTTCCATATTTTTTTTTTGTTCATTCTCTAAAATGAACGCTTACAGTATTTTGAATCAAATAAGGTTGAAAACTATAAAAAATAAAAACTAATTTATTATAAAAAATGACACTATAAATAGTACTATTTTTTACTTCTAATAATCACAAAAATTGATTGAACAAGTTAAATTTTTTGTCCGCCAGCTCCTCATATTGGGCGTTTTTCTTTTTTAGTTCAGAGCAGAGCTCTGAACAGAGTCTGAACACTCCGAACATACTCTGAGCGATCTCTGAACAGAGCGTGCTTTGCTCTGAAAGTTCAGGTTTATTTAAAGAAACACGCTTCCCCAGCTGTCACTTTTTTATTTGTTAACAGTTGTCATTTTCTTTGTGTTCAGCTATTCAACTCCGTTTGCTCTATCAATTTATTCTGAGCTCATAGAACACGCTCTGAGCATGCTCTGAACATCCTCAGAGCGAAAAAAGAAACACAAAATTGGAGCTCTGAATGCTCTGAGCTAAAAAAGAAACACGATCTTTTGTTTGACAGTTAAGGCTCTGCTCTGAACTAAAAAAGAAAAACGCCCATTATATAGTTTCGAAATGTAATGAGGTCTATTTATTCCTGGAAAATGGGATACGTCCAAACTTTTAACATAAAATATTTTGAATATCTCACAGTATTCGCCTAAAAGTAGTCTCAAAGAATTAAAAACAAATTAATTAAAATCATATTTTTTTTAGATTCAATTATTAGGTATCTGAGTATTTTTTTTACTATTTTACAAAATAAAAAAATTTGTATACAATTTATTTTATTGCTGAAACTTTGTTTCAACATAATATTTCTCGAAAGTATGCAATAGTTTTTAGTTTTGTTTGAATTTTAAATTGGTTTCTTCTTCAATGACATTTTGAAACCCATTCTCAAAAATATTATCTGTTGAATTTCAATATTCGTTAATTTTAAGGATCCCCCACACCAACTTGAATTTTCGGTGGCGACGACGAAAACAATAATAACAACACGTGGTTGTCAATGAAAAAAACACGTTGTTATTATTGTTTTCGTCGTCGCCACCGAAAATTCGCGTTGGTGTGGGGGAACCTTTATTTAAAAAAAAAAACAATAAACAATTTTTAATATTTTTTATACAAAAATGTTATTTAGTTGATGAAGATGAAGATGAATTAGTATCGTATAGCCTTGAAGAGTTTGAAGATGCAGATAGATACTTCGATATACGAATGGAGGAAGTTGATGATTCTGATGCAGAATTAACAAATAAGGCCACCATAATGCCAGTGATAAGAAATTTATTTCCCGAAAATTGGATATTTTCTGAAGTTAAAGAGTAATGTTTATATAAAGTACATAATGATCAAAACAAAATTAATTTCAACTTCATACTATATTTCACTGCGATTTTTCATCTTATTGCAACCCTGATTGATTAGCATTCCCTTATTCATTTGAATCATTAGATTTGATTGATAGTTACATTTTTTTTGTGGTTCTACTTTTTTCCAAATGAATGGTGATGGTGAATAATTTATAAAAAAAAATTGTAAGAGTCGACTTCTATTAAAAAAAAAAAACAGTTTAGAAACGATTTTAAATCATGAAAAATTTTAACTAGATTCTTGTAGCAACAACAAGTTGCAAAGACAAACTTTACTTTGTGGGAATCTTTTTGGAAATTTTTAGAAGGAGAAGATGTGTTGCAGTTTTCCAAATAAAACTGAATCACATATTTTGTTTGGAAAAACGTATATATGTACTTATATTATGTACACATTTGTTTTATGTATATCTGTCTAATTTTTGATTCTAACTTCAAATTTTTATCTTTTTTTTTAATGTTCTTCCTTTGCCTTCTTTTACATAAAAAAAAACTTATTATTGCAGTTTATATACCAAAAATAGCATATTTTTCTGTGTCGAAGTATTATGATGAAGTAATGGAGATGTCATCACTTGTTTCAAGTGTTCCAAGTAATTCGGACGTTCCAAGAGTTCCAAAACTCGAAAATTATTCCTGGAAACATGGATATTTGAAAATTACAAGATGTAAATACGAATTTTACATCTTTGGGCTTATGAAAATTTTGTTATTTGGTTAATCTATATATACACATATGGTTACAGCATGTTGGTGTTTAAATAACACTTATGAAATTTAAACAAATTTTTGTTTATAAACATTGTTTATAAGCGAAATGCCTGAATACAAACATGTTGGGCGTTAAAAAAAGCATTGTCTATTAGAAGGTACTGATTTTTATTCGGGGAGTATTAAATTTATTTTTTGATTGGAAATCACGCATGTTATTGTATACATTTATATTTAATTATTTTTCATACTTCAACAATCATCAGAGTACTGATGACAGCTAGTAGTATAGTCCTTATTTACTATTTGTTGTGCGTTTTTTTTTTGATGCCATCAGGTTTTGTGCTGGCGTTTTTGATTTGCTGATTGGTTATTAGAATAACAAGACATCTCTTTTAGGTAAGCGAAAACCTGATGGTTCAAAACTTGCCTTTCCAAACCATGCAGACAATATTGGGAGCCACTTTTCGATTCTCTAATCTAAGTATTTTGAAGTTATTTTGGAAACCTGAACCATGGTTTTTGGGTTTTTTTTTGAGAATTTTGACATGTGACTTGATTTATAAATCTAAATAGAAGATCTCGCAATTTTTGCCTAAAAGTAGTTTGAAATTATAAAATAATAAACTCTTGATTTTCTTTTGCAGATTGAACACCTTTTTACTATTTTTTTTTTACAACTTTTAGTACCTACTAATATATATAATTTAACTATGTGGATGTTTTGTTATTACAACAAAATTTAAATTAAATGTTTTGTTTTAAACAAATTCTCAAAAATAATCTCCGTCAAAATTCTTTTCTCTTTGCGGAATTTTTAGATTATAATTTTCATTTACTTAATGATTTTGAACATAGAAGCTTTTGGAAAATACAAAACAAAGCATTTGGAGATTCTGGTTCAGCAGGCACTAATAAACTCACGACAATGCCACTGATAAGAAATTTATTTCCAGAGATTTGGATATTTTCAGAAGTTAATGAGTAATGTTTATATAATATATGAACAAAACAAAACGTAACCATTTTTCATTTCATATTTTATTTCATTGCTATCTTTCATCTCATTGCAAAAATAGAAAATGATTAACCACTTTGAATTGGCAATCCTTTATTCATTTAAATCATTAGTTTTGCTTTTTTAATTACATACATTCAGGCGGATTCACTCTATTCGATATTGAAAATGAATTATTTAGAGCCTATTTTAAAGTATGTAAAATTCTGGTTTAATATTATTCAAACTGGAAGCAAGAAAAATGTACATAAACAAAATTTACCATAGGCAGAAATCCTTTTGGGATTTTTATAAAAACGCATTGATTTGCCAGTTTTGCAAACAAAACTGAATCACATATTTTGTTTTTACAAACATTTCCTATGAAAATATAATTTTTGTATCGTAAAATTTTGATTATTTTTATGTTTTTCCCTTCGCCTTCTTTTACACAAAAAACCTAATAATTGCAGTTCGAATATTCTCTGAGAGGTTATATTATGATTCAGCAGAGCCGGTATATTTTATGGAGTACTCTGCACGCAGCTCAGTTTCAACTTCACCGATCCGAAGAGTTCCCAAAATTCGTAAATTATTTCCGGAAACATGGATGTTCGAAAATTTCAAAATGTAAATACATAAAATTATATAATGTGACAAATTTAAAACTTTGGATTTAAGATAAGATTGTTATTGGTTCCGTATATAATTACATATGAATAATATCCGTTTTATGTGCTTAACTCGTATCAAAAAACAAGTTTCAATGTTTATAAACATTGTTTATAAGCAAAATGTTTGAATAATAATATGTTGGGAGTTAAAAAGCATTTTCTATGTATGCTACTCATTTTGAGTATTAAATTTTTTTTCATAGAAAATAACACATGTTTTTGTATACGTTTATTAATATTAATTATTTGTCATACTTTAACAATCATCAAAGTACTGATGACATCAAAAGTATAGTATCTACTATTTGTTGTGACTGACTTTGTGATTTGCTTTTACGCCATCAGGGTTTTTTGCTGGATTGAAGACCGTTAGCATCTTGCTCGTCGGCATGGCACGACATCTTCTTTCGATAAGCGAAAAACTGATGGTTCGAAACTGGACATTTTATAACCATATGAAGACAATGTTGGGCGCCACTTTTCAGTTTTCTAACCTAAATTATTTTGGAAAACTAAAGCATGATATTTGTTTACTTTTTCTAGAATTGTATGTGACCAGTTATAATTAACGTGACAGGTGAAATGATTTACAAATCTATATAGAATATTTCACAGTTTTCGACTGAAATTATTAAAAATATTATAATCTCTTGATTTTCTTATGCAAATCGAACATATTTTTACTATTTTTTACAGAACGTTCCGTAAATTATAATAGTTTTATTGTTGATATGTTTTGTGATTAAAACTTTAACTGAACATTTGAAAAAAAAACAACAACATTAGGCATGTTTTTTTTCTCCAATCTATAAAATTAAAATATATTATATATAGTATTAAAAAACAGTTCAATATTGATTTGATATTGGAGATTTTTAACGTGTTTTTTCATGAAATAAATAAAAGATATTATTTTAAATAACTTAGAAACACTTATTTTATTTATTTATTTACTTAAATGCATAGCTTCCGAAATGCATTTAAGTAAATAAATAAATAAAATAAGTGTTTTTAAGTTATTTAAAATAATATCTTTTATTTAGTTCAATATTATTAAAATCAATAGCTGAGCTTGAATATTTAATGGGCTATTTTCTTGTTACTATAATTTTGCTTCATTGAACATGTTTTCTGAAACTTTGTAGATTGGACTTTGGAGAAAAAAAGTACGCCGATTTAACTCTGATTTTTTTTAATTTGTGTTTTGAACACATATTTACTAATAAATACAAAATATGCAAATGATAATCGTGGAAATAATTTTATATCTTAGTGGAATTTCCAGAGGGTTTACATTTTCATATACTTGGTGATTTTGAAGATAGAAGCTTTGGGATAGTACAAGACAAGGCAGTTGGAAATTTTGGTACAGCAGGCACTAATAACCCCATCACAATGCCAGTGATAAGAAATTTATTTCCAGAGAATTGGATATTTTCTGAATCTAAAAAGTAATGTTTTAATAACCAAAATAAAACATTAATTGTAACTTCATAAATTTTTACTAATTTTTATATAATTTATAATAATTTAATTTAATAATTTTTTTTGGAAGGCATGGTCATCTTATATTCTTAAACAAAAAACTATTATTCATTCGTCGGCTAAATGCGTAAAATTGCTAAGTCCAGTTTGACAAATTAAAAGTGAACTTGGCAGCTTTAGCCGACAAACATGATTCCTGATGATTCATTATATTTGATTTTTGATTGCATACCTTTGGGATCTACTCTTTTCCATAGAATATTTCCACCCCATTCCCTTGCCCTGGAGGAGAAAACGCAATAAAAACTCATTTTTATAAGTAGTTTTGATAAATTATTATTATTCTCCTATGTATAACTCATACCACCTCATTTTTATAATAATACATACCAAAATAGAGCTTTTAAGAAGTTTCTTAAGAATTTTAGGGTTTGTTGTTTTTTGAAAATTTTGAGAGATCTCCGATTTACGCGAAAACACTAGCTTTGAAAAGAGACATGTTTATGATGTCTAACCAGACTGAGAGTCATACGTCCCATCTTCCCTGTATAGCTTCTGATAATTTTTGTATGTTTAACAGAGTATGACGCTGAGTCTTTTTTTCGGTCGTTACTTCATTCCCCCTACATTTCTAAACCTTTTACTGTCTTTAGCTGTAAAGAAGACGAAAGACGAAGGGACCGAAAAATTAGTCCTGTAATCAGCGTCTATAACGTTAACTGATGATTCTAACGCCCATATTATTCACTCGATAAATCCAGATTAAAAATTTAATCCGGATGTAAAGTATACAATTTCAATGTAAATACATCCTAATTTAAGTTTCGACCTGGATGTATCGAGTGAATAATATGCCCGTAAATAAGAACACTTGGATGAAACATCAAATTTTGTTTGTAGATTTGTGGCCTTAAGGACTCTTAAAGACTAGGGATTTCAATTTACTGAAAAACATGTTTTGCAAATTTACTCCGACTTAGCCCCGAAATTAGATTAATTTCAAAGTTCAAACTGAACAATTTAGCCTAAGTTGACAAATTTATGAACTATGTATATACCTAATATTAGGACCGATCTATCAACTTACCTCTTAAAAACATTTAAGCTAAGTCTCAATTTAAATCAGCTTATTCAAAAATGATTAGTAATGCATATACCTACTTTTTTCGAATTAACTTTGAAAATGTAATTTGGAAATACTTATTTTAGGACTACGTTTTGAAGATGTAATGTATTATATAGAAGCTGATGATCGAATTTTGTTGGATGTAGATGAAAGTTCAAGTGTAAACAATAGACATAACATATTATCTCCAGCAAAAGGCAATAGTGGTAGAATAAAATCTGTCGTCGTCAGAAAAGAATTTCCCGAAACATGGATATTTTCAATCAATGCAAAGTAAATAATTCAAAAATAATTACAAAAAAACTGTAATGCATATATACTAATTATATTTAGACTAAAAATATATGATTATGCACCATTAGTTGAAAAAAAAAACTAAAAAAAAACATCTTTATTCATTCTAACGCATTGAAAATATTAAATCATTTTATAATAAATTGCCTGAAGTATCATAAATATTAAACAATTCTAAACATTTATTATTCTACAAACAAAATCACATTGTCACATTGGAGTACTTCCGCCAACTTTTTTTTGATGCCTCTGTACCGTTTCTCACTCCCACTTAATGGCGAGAAAGAGATGCCTTTCTTGGCCGCCTCTTTCACGCCATGAAGTGTAAGTGAGAAAAATCATAGAAACGTCAAAAAAGTCGGTTTTCAGTTCCATCTAACTCTTCATATCTTAAAATCCGTGAAGCGATCACTCACACAATAGAAATGAATCCGAGAATATTACCTTTGAATCTGGCGCATCGGTAGAATTTGGGTCTACCTTTGTCTACACTTCTCGTTTCTATACACATATAAAATCTACCTATCTCACTAGATGTGCCTTTCAGTAAAATGACTGTGTAAACAAGCACAAACTCCATGCTCAATTGCAAGAAATTTCCAAATCTATATGAACGTAACAAATGACAACCATTATTTTGTTGAAAATGACAGATGCAAAATTGCAAAGCAAAAATAAAAACGGTTTTTTTAATCTTTATAGAAAATTGTGCTCAATTTTGATATTTAAAGTGTCATTTTAATTACAACAGTTTTATATTTTTACATTATAAATGTCAGTATTTTCTTAAAAAAAAAAAGATAAACAAATGTCAGTTTCTACAAAATGATGATGTTGACGTTTTTGAAAATAAACGAGAGACAAATATATTGGTGTTTGGTGAAGGTGGATTATTTTGGGAGGAACTCTTTAAATTGGATTATTAACTTGTTGCATAATTAAGTGTTACACAAATGTGCCCTTCTAAAAAAAGTTCTTATAAAGGTTCTCATATAATTTAATATGTTGGTACAAACTTAACATAAAGCACATTTTGGAAACATTTTTTAATTGTGATTTTTTGAAAAAATGAATCTTAAAAAAAAAAAAAGTTTCAAGGCCTCTAATCTCAAATACCAAAATCCCCAATAACATAATCTAGAATGAGAAAAAACATACAAATAATCCCCCAGTATTTTATTAACGTTGTATTTATGGTTTGTAATTATATAAAAAGAGACATTTCTTGTTTTGATCTTAAAATGAGGAATTAAAATTGAAGTTTTTTCTCTTTTTGAAACAATAGATCGGCCTTAAGGGCCACTTTCACAGTGCACACTTATCAAAATAAGTGGCACTTAATTTTCCCCTTTTGTCACTTTATCCGCAGTTTTTCTGTCTGTATAAGTGGGTCTTAAGTGGCCAACATGGGAGACATAAGTGTCACTTATTTCGATACGTTTAAATGAAATTATGCATCAGTTTTCCATATTTGGCGATTAAGTGCACAATTTCACAGTGTAAACCTATCGGAATAAGTGACACTTAAGTCTCCCATGTCAATCACTTAAGTTCCACATATACTCAGACAGTAAAATTGCAGCTAAAGTACCAAAATGGGAAATTTAAGTGCCACTTATTTTGTTAAGTGTACACTGTGAAACTGGCCCTTAATCCCGAATCACAGAATTCTGAATGATTTGGCACTATAAAAAATTGTGAAGTTAATCGGTGTCTAGGGTTCTGAGATTCGGGATTTTGTAATGCGAAATTTTGATGTTCAAATGCATCAACAAATCAAGCATTTCATTTACCAATTAATTTTACGCTGCAAAAAAAATAAAAAAATAAATAAAAACATTATTTTTGTATCTTTTAGTTTATTTTGAATTGATGGCTTTTGAATCACAAGCAACAAGAAGTAAAATTATTCCTAAAGTTAGAGAATTATTTCCAGAAAATTGGATATTCTTCAATGTTGAAAAGTATACATAAATAATTATAAATGTTTTATTAAGTTGTCCTTAAAAGAAAAATTGCATGCGTGAAGTCATATTTCAAAAGGAAATCCATTATACTTTATAAATTATTGTGGTATTTTTATTTATTATTTGTTCCAAAAATTAAAACAAAAACTTATTTTTTTTTTAATAAAAAAGAGAATTAAATAAAAAAATTTGGAAATTGAATTTAACCTCTTTTAAAATTTTAGGAACCCATCTTTTTCTTAAATGCCGCTAAAGGAAAAATTGTCAGTAAAAAATAGCCAACGAAATTCGCAGAGCTTAATAATATTGTCAAATTCATTTGTGATTCGAATCGAATTATTTACAATTAAATATTTATCTTCGAAGCAATTGAAACAATTTTGAAATCGAATTTGCATTGGCACTAATTGTCATTTTTATGAATTAAATTTTCTATTTTTTAAACTTCTATTACATTTTTATCGATATTTATTTATACATTTGATGAATCAAATATTATGTTACGTGAATTTACAATATTGTCCAAGAGCTAAATGAACCTCATAGCTTGAAAAATATTTGTAACGTATTAAATACATAATATTCATTGCACTTTTTCGTTGTTGAAAAATTGATTCTTCTAATAAGATTTCAATAAAATAAAAATTAATAAGAAATTACATATTTAAGGTTTTATTTTACAATAATTTTAGTGGGAAAATAATTTTAATAATGCCATCTCTCTCTCTTGGCTGTTAAAGAAAAAAAAAAAAACAGAAATAAATATTATTAAACAAAAATTTGAAAATAAAAACTATAAATTTAAACTTTTTTAGGGTTTATTTTCAATAAAATCGCCTATCACACTTTTGGTATACCAGGTCCATCTCCTAGCTTTGGTGGTGCACCAGGTCTATCACAACCTCAAATAATTATTCGAAAAAAATTCCCTGAAACTTGGATTTGGGAACAAATTAGGTATAAATTAAATTAAAATTGATTTCACTTTACTCGTCTTTACTCCCTTTTAACAAAAAAAAAGCTTTATTTTATTTTCTAATTTACAATTTAACTGACAAAATTCTTCTTAATAAAAAAATAAATTGCTTCCTATACAAATCCTTACGAAAATCTACTATACAATCAATTATTATAGACGTCTGTTGTCACCAAAGAATTATTGATTAGACTGCACAGCAAAAATCACGCGTATACTTTTTCACCTCATCTTTTGTACATATACTTTCTCACGTATTAGAAATATTTGAAGCTTGTAAATACCATGGCTTTTATTCAACGTCACAGCATTTATTATTATTACTCTTTGTGTGCCACTTGTGTTCGTTTTATCTTATTGGCAAATTACATAAATAAGCTTATTGCAACTGAATTGCTCATTTAATTTACTTCGGTGAATAAGTTGATTAAAACCAACTTTTTTTCTATAAAAACTCCGCACTTAATTCACTGATAAAAACATAAATTGACGTTTGATTTTAATTCGTTATTAATAGGGCTGTAAATATTTATCTAAAATTCCTACGTTTTTATAAATTTTCCTGATCTTTCTGTTTTGGCAATGAAAACTTTTACAATCACATGACTGATTTTGTTAATTAATAAAAAAATATTTTCTTGTCAAAAATCCAAAAAGAAGGGTAACATTACATTTAAAAATAAAAAATATAAAAAAATTAAAATAATATTAAAACATATTTTAGTATACGACAATAGTTATCCAGGAGAAGTGATGAATGTTATAAGCGGAATTGATATTATACTAAATGACTTATCCATCTACAAATATGACATTAAAATCATTAACGCACCGACAAAAACACGTAAAGAATTTCCCGAAAATTGGATTTTTGACAATTTTTATATGTAAATACTTTTCTTAAACTTTTAATTTTATTACTTATACGAATAATGGGATGTACCTATATACCACTTACTAATGATTGTCTTTATTTTTAATGACTAAATGAATCTAATTGAGATGAGAATGTTAAGGCTGGGTTACATACAACATAATATTTTAAGTTTATTATTTCGAAAAGATATAATCAGTCGTATTTATTAGATTTTTGTCTACTTAGACACTGTCTAACTATTATCAAATTGCTTTTTTTAATAAAAATGAATATCACATTATTCTCGGTTAAGACAATCTACTCTTGTGTCTAAGTTAAGCAACTATAGGACAACAATAAACAAGGTTTTTGAACACATTTCCCAAAGTTGGACAGTTGTCTAATGTTAGACAACATTTATAAATAAGACCAAATGTGTACATTAACATAATTTACTTATAGGATCAGTTTTTAAGTTTCTGAGTTAACTCTGAATTAAAGCAGAGTTAGTTAATCTTGTAAATAAATTGAACCCAATTTAACTCAAAAGCAGTTTTTTCATCGTAGGATTAATTTTAACTTTCAATTGTCAAAAATCTATCGAAATAAATGGAAGGGCGGTTTTACTATTGAAACACAGAGGGCGACACTATATTACGGCAGAATATGTGGAAAGGTTAAGCATCGGAACTGGGATTATCTCACACTGAAACATTTTTTTTTCTCGATTTTTATTTCAAAGATGTAAGGGAATGTTGTGCGCGATTGTCGCTAGCTTGAATTCAAATTAGGTTGTTTTATTTCGTATTTTTGAATTATCAAACAAATAGCTTTAACAATTTTTAACAAGCCGAATTATTACTAAATTGTGTATATTTTTTTATATTTTACGAATATAACGAGCAATAGCAAATATATTTTACTACCTATTTTCATTACCCCCGCCTTTAAAAAAAAATTAAGTTCAATCTTTAAATTAAGATGTCGGAAACCTTGCATCCTAAATTAAGTTCTCAAATGATTGCTAAACAAAAAAATATCTTACTCAGTGAAATATTAAATTCCCATAGCATGACTGTTATTTTAAGAAAGAAACCATTTAACTTTAAGTACAATAAATTTAATTTATTTTAAAAATTATGATTAAATCGAAAAGACAGGATTAAAAAATTTCGTTTTTAATTCACTGCGATATAAATTACAAATGCCAGATTCAATTAGTAGGAAAGAGCATATAGGTAAGGTACCTATTTTTTAAGTTATGACGTGTTAACAGCATTGCCAGGTTTGGCAACAATGACTTAATTAACCGGACTAACTAATTGGAATATAATATATAAAAAGGTGGTTTTTAATAAAATATATTACTGAAATACATCAGCCAATTAGAAGACTTAGCACTTTTTTATTGGGGCTTTGTTGAATTATTGATTCAAAATAGCTTTATAGCTAAGTAGGTACAGGCGATTGTCAGATGTTACGATATTGTCAGATCTGTTTCAAATATCTTGCAATCGTCTGAACACATAATTTTGTCTGACAATATTGTCAGAAACGTCATTGTCAGACGATAATCTGACAAAATTGTCAGGTATCTTACAATCGTCTGAACACACAATTTTTATCATTGTCAGTCGATTAGGACATTGTAAGACTCATTGGTCATTGTCAGATGTTTTCATTGAAATCATCTTACAATTGCTGAAAATTTTGTCCGAAATGTCAATGAGTTGGTTAAAGAGAGATAAAAAAGAGCTGACAGTCAAATTGTCAGACTTTGGGAAGAAATCTACCAACCGTGTGAATGGACAGTTTTTCATTGTAAGAAATATGTCAATTGTCAGCTAATTGTTAGCTATTTTCAGACCATTGACAGTTCTGACAATATTGTAAGATCTGACAATCGTCTGTACTTTAGTCCTACAAAAATTGGCGTTTCGTCCCGGTGATCTCACTTGGACACATCAATTGACTAATGAGGGCCTTTGTCATAACGCAATTTTTTCTAAGTTCAGGTACAGGCAAGTGAATGATTCACAGATTTGAGTTGCTTGTTAATACTACAAAAGAATGTTTGATATTAACTTTGGTATATGAAATACTTTGTAAATAATTTAAACTTGAAAGTTTTATATGTCTTCGCTTAATTGTTTAATTAATCTATAAGTTTCCAAATCAAAATAATCTTAAATATTCAATCATCAAATCTTGCGCTATTTATTGTAAAGCTCATCAAACCCTAGATGTTGATAATTTTATAGTTTAATATTATGACATTTGTGTTGTTCAAACTGATTGTCAGAAAACAAAAATAAAATTGAATTATGTATATTTAATCCAGCAATACTATCACTCCAATTATGATTATAAATATTATCAATTGATTGTTGATAAATCGATGTTTAACAACCCGCAATTGATAAAAATTTTGATAATTATTGTGAATAGTTTTGAATTACAAGGAAATCGCTAATAATCACGAAATAGCTAATTGAGTTTTAACAAATCAAATTTCAAATCAAATTTTATTTTTAATCAAATTTATGATTATCAAATATCAACACGATATTTGATAAAATTTGATAAATATGTATCAACAAAATTTTATCTATTATTTATCAACATTTTTGATTAACTGTGAATTGTATGAAGATTTAAGTTCTATTGTGAATAGTTCTATTGATCAACTTACGGCTGTCAAAAATGTTGATACCCATCAAATTTTCTATCAACGACAAATTCTTCGTTGATAAATGTATATCAAATATTCGTGCGGTAGAAAATTCCTAAAGTTATTTGGAGTTTTATTTTTATTGAAAAAAACAAGAGTTTAAAAACGAAATGTCTTCTGTGAAATAGTGTTTTTATGGACAATCTCGAACAGACTCCTTTGGGTACTTCTAAATTTTCCTTCATCAACTCTACCAGTCTTTCTATTTCTGTTTTCTATAGGTAGCTTACAAAAACTGCTTCTAAATAAACATAATATTGTTAGGTTTTCCTGATTTCCGTTTAATAAAAATAACTTTTTTCAACCAAGTTTAGTTTCGTAAACCAAAACACAAGAACAAAAGGATGAAACGTCAAATCAAAACCCATTCACAATTATGTTTTGAACAGTAGTCACAATCGAATAAAAATTATCAATTGATTGCCATAATACCAAATTATCAATAAATTAAAATCAGGTAACAAATAATTTATAATTGATATTCATAATAGGGCTGACTATTTTTCAACTTTCCATTGATAATAATTGACTATCGAAATAAGGGACTATCAGTAGATTGTATGTGTGGATTATGTTTTTCAATTTACTTTTATTTAAACAACTTTATTTGCTCCTGAAGAGCCGTTTAAGTTATTGGTAGTTAATTAAAGAAAGATTGATGAAAGTTATCAAACATTTCGAAAGAATATAATATAAAACAAAATGAAAAAAAACCTAGACTTGTATGAATAAAAATTGAGTAGATGCTCATTCTCACTTTATTTGAAACTAGCAAGAATTAGTAACTATCTATAAAAATTTTCTGAGTTTATGCTTGATATAACTGAAACCATAGAGCACATTCTTAGCAGTACTTGAGCATGTATTGTACTTATTTAAGATTTTTATTATAAAATCACTACTTTTCCAGAAAAGTTGTTAAGGTATCAACTGAAAAGAAAAATGTAATCAACTGCTCGGTTAAAAAAAAAAATTTTGGGAGTTATCACAAAAACCATTTTTTAGGTCGATTCGCAATTGGCGGACTAGGAGGAGGTGGAGTTTTTGCGGAAACAATTCGCAATAAATTCCCCGAAACATGGATTTGGGACTCAAAAGATTTTATAAAAAAGTAATAGAATTTGTTTTTTTTCTTTTTTTTTTTAAAATTTTGTAAGCACCTCTGTTCATTAAATTCCAGCACAATTTATAGAAATTAGAATATTGAAAATCACAGGATAACATTCTTATATCGTTATTTAAAATTTGGTAACAGCACTCATCGTGGTTTGGGTTGCTGCTTAGTATTAACCAATTTGTACGTTTTGTATATCTACTGCATTTTTCTGTATAAGCATCTTACTAACATCTTACACTACTTCTAAGGCCTACTAACTCGCATAAGCATGAATTATTGGGTTTTTTCTTGCTATAATAACAAACTTTCAATTCCTCTTTCCACAGTTTTTTTATTTAAATGAGTTTCTAATCAATATTCTTACTTAATATTAACTATACAGTACCGAAGGAAATGGAATCACATTGAGCAAGAAAGTTCCCGATACTATCACATCTTGGGTTGTTACTGGATTTTCATTGAATCCAAAGACTGGTTTGGCCCTTACCGAAGAAGCTACAAAATTGAAAGTCTTCCAGCCATTCTTCATTTCCACAAATTTGCCATATTCAGTTAAAAGGGGTAAGTTTTAAAAACTTGAAAAAAAAAATAGACGCCTCGAAGACCGTTAATCTAATTTTTTTGTTTTCTATTTATAAGGTGAAGTAATTTCAATTCCTGTGGTTATTTTCAATTATTTGGACAAAAATCTTGAAGCTGAAGTTACCCTTGATAATCCAAACAAAGAATTTGATTTCACAGAAGCTACCAACGAAGTAACAGAAAGTGCCAGTGAAGATGTCAAACGTACCAAGACTCTGTCAATTCCATCGAATAGCGGACAAAGTGTTTCATTTATGATTCGACCAAATGTAGTTGGACCAGTTAGTTTGAAAATCAGTGCAATTTCTGCAGTAGCTGGAGATGCTATTCAACAGAGTCTTAAAGTTGAACCTGAAGGTGTTACAACTTATGTCAACAAAGCCATTTTTATGAATTTGAATGATGTTAAAGAAAAGAAAGAGAAAGTTGATATAGCAATTCCTAAGAATGCTGTCGAAGATTCTGAATATATTGAATTGTCAGTTGTTGGAGATTTGCTAGGACCGACTATTAAGAATTTGGATAAATTGATTCGTATGCCATATGGATGTGGTGAACAGAATATGGTCAATTTTGTGCCAAATATTTTGGTTCTTAAATATTTGACGGTAAGTTTGAAAATTATTTAAAAATAAAACAATCTTTATTTTACTGATTTTTTTTCCAGGCTATTAAGCAACTTACACCTGCGATTGAAGAAAAGGCAAAGAAATTCCTTGAAATTGGTTATCAACGTGAATTGCAATACAAACATGACGATGGTTCTTACAGTGCATTTGGCAAATCAGACAAGAGTGGAAGTACCTGGTTAACAGCTTATGTTGTCAAATCATTCCATCAAGCTATTCCTTATACTGTTATTGATCAAAAGATTATCGAAGCTGGTCTTCAATTCTTGGCTGATACTCAGCTTCCTAGTGGTGAATTCCCAGAAGTAGGCAAAGTCATCGATAGTTCCCACAGCGGTGGTTCGACTGGTCTGACTGCTTACGTATTGTTAGCTTTCTTGGAGAATGTTGAATCTGCTGATAAATATAAGGATGCCATTGAAAAGTGTTTGACATTCTTGGAGAAGGAATCACTTTCATCTGCGGATCAATATTCTTTGGCTATTTCTGGATTAGCTCTGCAATTGGGAAAACGGGAAGAATCAGCTAAACAGGTCTTTGATAAACTAAACAGTTTGGCTAAGGAAGACGGTAAGATTGGTTGAATATATTTTTTTGATTTCACAACTGAAAAACTATGATCTTCTAAGGTGATCGTAAATGGTGGTCAAAGACTGTTGTCTCTGAAAAGTCATGGTATGGACCAGTTTCAGTAGATGTGGAAATGACTGCTTATATTGTTTTGGCAATGCTTAAAGACGGAACTCCTGAGTCTGTTTTGCCAAGCATTAGATGGTTGGTGTCACAGCGTAATAGCCAAGGAGGTTTTCCATCCACACAAGATACCGTTATTGGTCTTGAAGCTTTAACGAAGTTTGCTGCAAAGACCGGTGCTGGTACAGGAAAAATGGACATTGATTTTGTAGCTGGCCCTGACAATTCTGGCACTATTAAGGTTAACCCTGAGAATTCATTGATTTTGCAAACACATGTGGTAAGTTGACAGGTTTTCTATAGAATTATTCGTTGTTATTCTAAACCTAATTTTCTGTATCTTTTAGCTTCCAAAAACTGTTAAAGAAGTAGAAATTAATGCAAAGGGAACAGGTTCATCTTTGATTCAAGTTTCATACCGATATAATATCGCCGAGAAGGACAGCAAACCAAGTTTTAATGTAATGCCGGTTGTTAAGAAATTGGAAAAAGACCAATTGTCAATGGTTGTATGTACCGAATTCATTCCAATAGAAGGTGGTGAAAAGTCGACCAGTATGTCTGTGGTGGAAGTTTCTTTGCCTTCAGGTTACACAGCTAATACTGATAGTTTCGATAAAATCATGGAAGTTGATGGTGTGAAGGTATGGAATAGTTTTAATTTTTTTTTTCAATTAAAAATAGTTTTATTTTTGAAGTTTTAAGCTTCTGAGCTTTTTAATTTCTTTTCATAAATGTTTGATTTTAAAAATAAGCTCGTTCAAAAATATGAGCTTATATACTTTTAAAAGCTCTTAGAGCTTTACAAAGTTTTTGTTTTCTTCATTCAAGTTTCGAAAGATCTTTATTTTATTTTAATTTCTTTTTTTTTTCTTAACACCCTAATAAGTTGAATTATATAATTATTTAAAAAAAAACTTTAAGCTGAAAAAAGTGAAATTATCTTATAAAATATTTTGAATTTATTTTCAGCGCGTTGACACTAAGAACTCCGATTCAGTGCTCCAGGTTTATTTGGATGGCTTAACTACTGATCAAACTTGTCTACCATTTGAAGCCACTAAATCTCATGCAGTAGCTAAACAAAAGCCATCACCAGTTGTGGTTTATGATTACTATGACAACAACAAGCGCAGCACTGAATACTATGAAGTGGTATCATCTCTGTGCGATATTTGCCAAGGTGACGACTGCGGAGCTGGCTGTGCGAAAAAGGATTAGAAATATACCTATATACAATTTTATGAAATAAAAAAAAAATCCATTCGTTTTTTTTTTTAAGTTTTAAAAAATTTTAACAAACAAAAATTCAATTGTGCTTAAGATACATACATATGTATATGTATGAGGTTAAGTTTTTTAACATTTAACTTTTGAAATTGGATCTTAATATCTTTTTCAATAACTATACTTAAATTTTATAAAAAAAAGAACAATAAAAACGAAAAATATAAATACCTACACAAATTGGTTTTAATTGTTTGCAAGAAAAATTAATTAGGCAAAAATTGGTTAGTAACAAATTTGAATCCAAGAAGATACTATTTATCACGGTGTGTCTGAACGCCCTAAGATGCTTATATTTAAATATAAAATGATCAATGAATGATATTGTTGATTACAAATTATATAAAACTACCAGTGGAGGCGGGCGGACTGGGCCACTGGGCAGTGGTATTTTTCCCAATGGGCCCCTGGGCTAGTAAAAGTGTATGAAAGTCCATGCAGAACTTTATATTTTTTTCTATTACACATTCTCATACAATTCTAAGGGCCTTCGAGTAATACACAGCTTTTGTGGTCACAAAGGAAGGAATCTCCCACAAAGATCTGTTAGGGGTCAACACAAAGAGGATATAAAGCTGTTCGGTCCCCACAAGATTATTTTAAGAAAAACTATAGTTTAGTTGATGGGGCCCTTACACTTATTATTACTGATCTATTGTAGACCCAAGGAAGTCGTACAGAGGCTCAAATACTAATGTATAGGTAGTTTCAGTTCAATAAGAGCAAAAATATATTTTGAAATTGGTTTCCCGAAGGTGCCAAACTGTTAAAATACGCCTAAAACTATATTGATGACCCTTAAAATAAATATTGGGCTGTTTGTGGCCCACACAATACTCTCAGACACTTTAATAGGGATCCAACACAAAATATTGAGATATTGGTTTGGTATCCTAAGGGGTTTCTCAAATTACTCTTATACTCTATTCAACAAAAAATTGTCAGTACAGGGAAGATAGAACTTTTTCCTCTCACTCTGTTCGCATTGACAAATCCCTGCAAATCGATTTTTCCTCTAAAGCTTCAAAAAGCTACAAAACCGAGAGCTCTTTGATACAAACCATTGAAAAAGCTCTAATAATTTCCCTCCGATAAGGAATGGTCCCTCTGTTTGGATCTGCATATTTTCAAGTCAACCCAAATAGCGATCAGTGTGCCATGGGCACGGATGCAGAACGGTCGTGGTGGAGAGTACGGAATTTTGCAAGGAATAACAACAACAATTCGTATGCGTTAGTCAGTAGCTTGCTATTTATTTTTGTAAAATTTTTCCCAACTCAGTGTCGTGAACATGCATCAGGCGCCACTGCTTTGGAAAAAGCTCTTCCATAAGCCCTGTACTGACACTTTTTGTTGAACAGAGTATAGTTAACTTTATATTCAATAGGTTGTTGAAATTATTCCACTTCATTTAAAGGAAGACTTTAACACAAAATTTAGAGCTCCACGAACTTGGGTCTTATCACTTTTACTATACTTTTACTATGTACATAGAAATTATGCGTGTTTTTTAATAAATATGTTTGAGTATCCAAAAAGGGTATCCTCTACGTCCTTTGACGATTGTTCTCTCGCTTTCCCTGTAGATGTATCGTCAAAACGACGCACGATTTTTCAATCCCATCGATGGTTTTGGTCTCAACTTAATTGATCCCCACCCTTGACTATTTGTTATTTCTCAGAAAAACATGGAAAAACTTTGTAAAATGTATTTAAATATTTTCGTACAACATACCTAAACTATAGCTTGTATCAATGTATTAAGTAAAACTGAATGAAGCTTAAATGATAGTGTGGCATCACTGATTTGATCATCTTCCGTGATCTACAGTATGATGACACTGACAATGACACAAAGCCACATATCAGCATAAATTGATCAAAAGCCACAAGCACATGGATATGTTCTTATTCCAAATTTCAACATTGAGCTATGATATATTATGCCACTGGGACATTTTGATACTTGAACCAATTATATTTATTATATGTACCTACCTACGTATGATCATCTTAGAATTGAACTATAGCAAAATTTCTTTCAGTTTCCTCACAGTTGTGGCCAGTGCAACTGCTCGTATTTGCTTCCTCCGAAACGGAAGCTGTCGGGATTCAAGTGTTTGTTTGTTTATTTTGTTTTTTGTAAATCTAATTGACTTCTTCGAAAAAAAAACTATCAAGATCATTGACACTCAGCTCTTGATTGGATTATCAATTTGATGCAAGTTCAACTGCACTATATAATATAGTATGATGCGTTTTTTCATCATAAGCATTTGCGTCTTGCAAATTGCTCTCACATCAGTCAAGTGCAGCGGGTGAGTTAAGAATCAATTAAATAAAGATTGGTTTTAATTAATCTATGTACCTAAACATTATAAATAATTTAAAGAAATTTCTAGATGGAATCTGTTTTAAGTTTTTATCCTCATTATTTATTGTCTGAACATTCTTCTGGTTATTAAATAGATATGATTTTCTGAAACAATATAGAATCCAGAAGTAAACGTATCTTCTTCCGATATTTTTGTTTTGTTTTATTTATCTGAGAAGTTGTGTTACTTAGATTGGCCGGATGTTTAAAAGATCAGACAGAGTATAATAAAAATAATAATCATATTGGTGATGAGTGTACCTATTTTAGTAAGCTTTCCCTCCTCAAGTAGGTAGGTATATTATGCAGCGATAGCAACTTGTAATTATTTTGGTCATGAAAATGGATTCTAGATTGTTTTGTTGTCTTTGTTTAAGGAAATATTATGATGGAAAGTTTAAGTATTTTTATACTTTGATGAATTCTATTGATTTCAAGAGATCCAGCAAAAACATTTTTGACATCGCCACAGTTATAGTTCAGATATATACATTTATTAACATTTCCGTACGCAGATAATACAGGGGTTATCGGTTCGTAAAAAGAAAATGTGTGAGCACTAGGACTAGCGGTGAAGATGTGAAATAATTCGCTTTTGTTTCAGGGAACTGGTTAAAAATTGAGGTAACATGTCATAAACCTTTCATTATTATGATTATTCATTTATTCTCCTACGAGATTTTTCTTCTAACGTCCCGAGGAAGTAGTAGCCCGTGGCGTAGTGGTTAGTGCGTAGGACTGTTACGCCACACGGAAGGTCGTGGGTTCGATTCCCAGCCTATGCCACCTAAAAACAAATGTTTTTCTTTCACGAGTAACTGCCTCTTCCGAGGAATTTTAGGTCCCCTCCATTCCCGCCAATAACACGCACACAGGAATGGTTGAGAGTTATAAGTCACATAGGCGCTGGTTTTCCTTGAGCTGTCGCGCCACCCTATTTATTTATTTTTTATCCCGAGGAAGTATTGTTGGTTCAATAAGTGCCAGTTTCACAGTGAAGTAAGTGTCACTTAAGTGCCAAATATGGAAAACTAATTCCCAATTTTACAGTGTAAACTTATCGGAATTAAGTGACACTTAAGTCTCCCATGTTGGCCACTTAAGTTCCACTTACTCAAGCAGTAAAACTGCGGCTAAAGTATCAAAATGGGAAAATTTAGTGCCAATTATTTCTTTAAGTGTGCACTATGAAACTGGCCCTAAGTTTTCTAATATCAAAAATGCACAAAAAAAATTAAATTCAAATTTCAACTGATATATTTTTCTCGACGAACGAATGATGTAGAGGCTAGAGCACCTGATTTTGTTTTTTTTTTTTTTTTTTTCGTAAAACAGTTTTTTGTTTTTTTTCTAGAATATGGTGGTTACCCGTTCCAAAATATTATCTCTAGGGAATCACATAAAAATGTACCAAATTTCAAGCAACTCCATTTCTATCCATTTAGAGTTCAGCTAGTTTATATGTTCTGAAATCTAAACGCATGGAACTTACAGTTTAGACTGAAACATTGTTAAAAAATCAATATAATTAGAAATTAATTGAATAAACAACCACCAACGACGTGATGTACACCATCTGATTTATTAAATAAATCTTAATTTATGAGAACAAAATTTTGAAAATCGTTGGAGCGTTTTTTTTTTTAAATAAATTTGTGAACATTTTCAAGACAAAAAAACTGGTACCTACGCAATTTTTTTTAGCATTATTTTATTAATGCAGAATTTAAAAAATAATTTTGAAAAAAAAACATCTAAAATCTTGTTATCCGTCGGCTTTTTTGAACTATAATTCAATTTGGTCAATAAAAATATCTATAAAAAAAAACATCCTCACATTTTTAAAATATCTAATTTTGAAAACATAATTTTGAAATTTTTTTTTTAAATCCAAAATTATTGTTTTTGAATATTTGGATATGCAATGTTATTCAAAGTTATTAGAAGCTTTTGTGTAAAAAATTTCCATTAAAATCAGTTCAACGGATAATGAGATAGTCGAAAACCGAAAAAAAACTAGTTCTATAAGAGGTGAGAAAAACATACCCCCCCTGCGTACGGCACTGCTCACATAGTATTTTTTATTTTGTTAAAAATACTGTCCGAACTTTGAATTTTGGTGCGACAAGAATAAATTGGCTACCATTTTGCAAAATAGGGTGTCCAAATTTTTTTAAAGATATTTTGCGAACTATAAGTTTTACAAATCAAAACTCGAAGAGAATTGAATTTCCTTCATACTTTATAAAGATTCTTTTTAACGAAGAATTAAAAATAAAAAAGTTATATAATGAAAAATAAATAGTATAAATAAAAATAAGCAGTATTGATTGATTTAATATTTTTTTGTTGAAAATGTTCATGTAATTTTATTTACAAACAGATATAAGTATCTTGCCAAAATCTCCAAAAAAGCTTTACAAAATGGGGAATCTTTCAGCCATGAAAACGGTTTTGTATATTTTGTGAACTCCGACATAAAAACAATAGACAGTTTGTTTCTGTTCTGAAATGCAAACAACTCATACTTACTCATCTCCCCCCCCTTCTGCAACCAAAAATTATTTTGTTCTTTTTTCGATGGCGTTTCAAATGAGTGAAAGTTTTACCAAATGAAATAATTTAAAATTATGTAATGTAATATAGTTTAATTTAAAAAGCAACAAATATAATATAATTGTAAAATTTGTTATAATTATTAAATAGACAAAAAATAATAATGGGTATATATATATAGTCAATTTATGTTTCTGAAATTTATAAAAATAAAAAAAAAGGATTCCTCAGCAAAATTTCTTAGTTTTGATTTCATTTTCTTTATAAATTTTGACTGAGGAAAATTCGGAAGTCATCAAAACATAAACCGACCATTATTTTTGTAAATAAACTACAAATAAAAAAATTTATTAAAAAAAAAAAAAACAAAAAAAACAAATAACATACCAATTAAACTATTAACAACAAAAATTAAATAAATTGTTTTCATTACTTCATCATTGGAAGGAAGGTGGATCAAAGAAATGGAAACTATCCGAGTTCCTTTAACAAGAAATTAAAAAAATCAAAATAAATTTTTCGTCTATATTTACAAAGAATTTTTACTCACCATTACAATCATCATCACCATAATCAACTTCCATTTCCATTTCTTCATCAATTAATTTTTCCCTATCATTTTTCTTTGGTTCAATTTTTTCTATTAACCACTCACATATCTAAAACAAAATTTATCAAATATCAACAATAAAATATTAAATATTAAAAATAATATTTTCTTACATTTCTACACCTCCTCCTTACAATTCTTTTCCAATTTTTCTTCATCAATTTCATTTTTTCTTCTTTCCTCTCCAGATTTTTTTTCAGAATGATTTTATTTCTGAAAATTCTGAGCTTATATAGAAAATTTTATTTTCAGAGCCTACTACGATTTTTTATTTTTATTGAACAAAACTACAGTGGGAGATGTCAATTATTTCATAAAAATAAATAAATTTTTATTAAAATGTCACTTTGTCACATGGCTGGTTGCGACTGACAACAAGCAAAGTACATTGTTCATATTCTGGATTATGTAGATTGGTACCTGGTATCTGGAATGCATCTGGAAATGATCTGGTGCATTTTTGAATGAAAATTGAAGTTTTCTCTGTTGTGGACAATTCGAGAATCCAAGTGTACCAAACTGTAGGTCTCGAGATGCCCAACTAATTCACAAACAAAATTTGGAACAAAGTGCATAGAGTTGCATTGTAGAGCGTTTTATAAATAAAAATACGGTTTTGTCTTTTGTGGGCAATCCGTAGGCCCACGCGTTCCAATATGCATATCGAAATGAAGGCCCTGAGGATAGCTACCCGATGCATAGAGAAAAAGTGCAACAAAGTGCTTGAACTGCATTGCAGTGCACTTTATGTGAAAGAGTTAGGTTTTCTCTATTGTGGGCAATCCGAAGGTCCAAGCGTTCCAATATGCATATCGAAATGAAGGTCCTGAGGATAGCTACCCGATGCATGTAGAAAAAGTGCAACAAAGTGCTTGAACTGCATTGCAGAGCACTTTATATAAAAAAGTAAGGTTTTCTCTTTTGTGGGCAATCCAAAGGTCCAAGCGTTCCAATATTCATATCGAAATGAAGGTCCAGGGGATAGCTACCCGATGCATAGAGAAAAAGTGCAACAAAGTGCTTGAACTGCATTGCAGAGCGTTTTATATAAAAACATAAGTTTTTCGCTATTGTGGGCAATCCAAAGGTCCAAGCGTTCCAATATGCATATCGAACTGAAGGTCCTAAGGATAGCTACACGATGCATACAGAAAAAGTGCAACAAAGTGCTCGAACTGCATTGCAGAGCACTTTATATAAAAAAGTAAGGTTTTCTCTTTTGTGGGCAATCCAAAGGTCCAAGCGTTCCAATATTCATATCGAAATGAAGGTCCAGGGGATAGCTACCCGATGCATAGAGAAAAAGTGCAACAAAGTGCTTGAACTGCATTGCAGAGCACTTTATATAAAAAAGTAAGGTTTTCTCTTTTGTGGGCAATCCAAAGGTCCAAGCGTTCCAATATGCATTTCGAAATGAAGGTCCTGAAGATAGCTACCCGATGCATAGAGAAAAAGTGCAACAAAGTCCTTGAACTGCATTGCAGAGCACTTTATGTGAAAAAGTAAGGTTTTCTCTATTGTGGGCAATCCAAAGGTCCAAGCGTTCTAATATGCATATTAAAGTGAAGGTCCTGAGGATAGCTACCCGATGCATACAGAAAAAGTGCAACAAAGTGCTTGAACTGCATTGCAGAGCGTTTTATTTCACAAAATAAGGTTTTCTCCATTGTGGGCAATCCAAAGGTCCAAGCGTTCCAATATACATATCGAACTGAAGGTCCTAAGGATAGCTACACGATGCATACAGAAAAAGTGCAACAAAGTGCTCGAACTGCATTGCAGAGCACTTTATATAAAAAAGTAAGGTTTTCTCTTTTGTGGGCAATCCAAAGGTCCAAGCGTTCCAATATTCATATCGAAATGAAGGTCCAGGGGATAGCTACCCGATGCATAGAGAAAAAGTGCAACAAAGTGCTTGAACTGCATTGCAGAGCACTTTATATAAAAAAGTAAGGTTTTCTCTTTTGTGGGCAATCCAAAGGTCCAAGCGTTCCAATATGCATTTCGAAATGAAGGTCCTGAAGATAGCTACCCGATGCATAGAGAAAAAGTGCAACAAAGTCCTTGAACTGCATTGCAGAGCACTTTATGTGAAAAAGTAAGGTTTTCTCTATTGTGGGCAATCCAAAGGTCCAAGCGTTCTAATATGCATATTAAAGTGAAGGTCCTGAGGATAGCTACCCGATGCATACAGAAAAAGTGCAACAAAGTGCTTGAACTGCATTGCAGAGCACTTTATATAAAAAAGTAAGGTTTTCTCTTTTGTGGGCAATCCAAAGGTCCAAGCGTTCCAATATGCATATCGAAATGAAGGTCCTGAGAATAGCTACACGATGCATTCAGAAAAAGTGCAACAAAGTGCTTGAACTGCATTGCAGAGCGTTTTATTTCACAAAATAAGGTTTTCTCTATTGTGGGCAATCCAAAGGTCCAAGCGTTCCAATATACATATCGAAATGAAGGTCCTGAGGATAGCTACACGATGCATTCAGAAAAAGTGCAACAAAGTGCTTGAACTGCATTGCAGAGCGTTTTATTTCACAAAATAAGGTTTTCTCTATTGTGGGCAATCCAAAGGTCCAAGCGTTCCAATATGCATATCGAAATGAAGGTCCTGAGGATAGCTACCCGATGCATATAGAGAAAAAGTGCAACAAAGTGCTTGAACTGCATTGCAGAGTACTTTATATAAAAAAGTAAGGTTTTCTCTTTTGTGGGCAATCCAAAGGTCCAAGCGTTCCAATATGCATATCGAAATGAAGGTCCTGAGAATAGCTACACGATGCATTCAGAAAAAGTGCAACAAAGTGCTTGAACTGCATTGCAGAGCGTTTTATTTCACAAAATAAGGTTTTCTCTATTGTGGGCAATCCAAAGGTCCAAGCGTTCCAATATACATATCGAAATGAAGGTCCTGAGGATAGCTACACGATGCATTCAGAAAAAGTGCAACAAAGTGCTTGAACTGCATTGCAGAGCGTTTTATTTCACAAAATAAGGTTTTCTCTATTGTGGGCAATCCAAAGGTCCAAGCGTTCCAATATGCATATCGAAATGCAGGTCCTGAGGATAGCTACCCGACGCATAGAGAAAAAGTGCAACAAAGTGTTTGAGCTTGGATTAAAAATGCTACGCAATTCAGTTCATGCACTTAGGTACACTTTTTCCGTATGCATCGGGTAGCTATCTTCAGGTCCTTCATTTCGATATGCATATTGGAAAGCTTAGACCTTTGGATTGCCCACAAAAGAGAACACCTTAATTTTTTATATATAGTGCTCTGCACTGCAGTTCAAGCACTTTGTTGCACTTTTTCTCTATGCATCGGGTAGCTATCCTCAGGACCTTCATTTCGATATGCATATTGGAACGCTTGGACCTTCGGATTGCCCACAATAGAGAAAACCTTACTTTTTCACATAAAGTGCTCTGCAATGCAGTTCAAGCACTTTGTTGCACTTTTTCTCTATGCATCGGGTAGCTATCCTCAGGACCTTCATTTCGATATGCATATTGGAACGCTTGGACCTTTGGATTGCCCACAAAAGAGAAAACCTTACTTTTTTATATAAAGTGCTCTGCAATGCAGTTCAAGCACTTTGTTGCACTTTTTCTCTATGCATCGGGTAGCTATCCTCAGGACCTTCATTTCGATATGCATATTGGAACGCTTGGACCTTTGGATTGCCCACAAAAGAGAAAACCTTACTTTTTTATATAAAGTACTCTGCAATGCAGTTCAAGCACTTTGTTGCACTTTTTCTCTATGCATCGGGTAGCTATCCTCAGGACCTGCATTTCGATATGCATATTGGAACGCTTGGACCTTCGGATTGCCCACAATAGAGAAAACCTTACTTTTTCACATAAAGTGCTCTGCAATGCAGTTCAAGCACTTTGTTGCACTTTTTCTCTATGCATCGGGTAGCTATCCTCAGGACCTTCATTTCGATATGCATATTGGAACGCTTGGACCTTTGGATTGCCCACAATAGAGAAAACCTTACTTTTTCACATAAAGTGCTCTGCAATGCAGTTCAAGGACTTTGTTGCACTTTTTCTCTATGCATCGGGTAGCTATCTTCAGGACCTTCATTTCGAAATGCATATTGGAACGCTTGGACCTTTGGATTGCCCACAAAAGAGAAAACCTTACTTTTTTATATAAAGTGCTCTGCAATGCAGTTCAAGCACTTTGTTGCACTTTTTCTCTATGCATCGGGTAGCTATCCCCTGGACCTTCATTTCGATATGAATATTGGAACGCTTGGACCTTTGGATTGCCCACAAAAGAGAAAACCTTACTTTTTTATATAAAGTGCTCTGCAATGCAGTTCGAGCACTTTGTTGCACTTTTTCTGTATGCATCGTGTAGCTATCCTCAGGACCTGCATTTCGATATGCATATTGGAACGCTTGGACCTTCGGATTGCCCACAATAGAGAAAACCTTACTTTTTCACATAAAGTGCTCTGCAATGCAGTTCAAGCACTTTGTTGCACTTTTTCTGAATGCATCGTGTAGCTATCCTCAGGACCTTCATTTCGATATGCATATTGGAATGCTTGGACCTACGGATTGCCCACAAAAGACAAAACCGTATTTTTATTTATACAACGCTCTACAATGCAACTCTATGCACTTTGTTCCAAATTTTGTTTGTGAATTAGTTGGCCATCTCGAGACCTACAGTTTGGTACACTTGGATTCTCGAATTGTCCACAACAGAGAAAACTTCAATTTTCATTCAAAAATGCACCAGATCATTTCCAGATGCATTCCAGGTACCAGGTACCAAACAACATAGTCCAGACTATGAACAATGTACTTTGCTTGTTGCCAGTCGCAGCCAGCCATGTGACAAACTGACATTTTAATACAAATTATTTATTTTTATAAAATAAATGACATATTCCACTGTAGTTTTGTTCAATAAAAATAAAAAATCGTAGTAGGCTCTGAAAATTAAATTTTCTATATAAGCTCAGAATTTTCAGAAATAAAATCATTCTGAAAAAAAATCTGGAGAGGAAAGAAGAAAAAATGAAATTGATGAAGAAAAATTGGAAAAGAATTGTAGGGAGGAGGTGTAGAAATGTAAGAAAATATTATTTTTAATATTTAATATTTTATTGTTAATATTTGATAAATTTTGTTTTAGATATGTGAGTGGTTAATAGAAAAAATTGAACCAAAGAAAAATGATAGGATAAAATTAATTAATGAAGAAGAAATGGAAGTAGATTATGGTGTTTATTGTGATTATGATTGTGAGTAAAAATTTTCTGTAAATATTGATAAAAATATTAATTTTTTTTTTTTTTACCCTCCTAGAGATTGGATAGTTTTTTATTTCTTTGATCCTGGATCCAACTTTATTTTAATTTGTTGTTTAATTGTTTAAATGGTATGTTATCTATTTATTTTTTTTTGTTAATAAATTTCTTAAAAATTTTTTTTTTTGTAGTTTAATGGTCGGTTTATGTTTCGATGACTTCCAATTTGTCCTCAGTCAAAAATTGATCAAGAACTAACATCAAAACTGAAAAAATTTGTTGAGATTTTTTTTTTTTTTAAATTTGATAGATTTCAGATATGAACCGACTATAAGATATTTTTGTTTATATTTTAAATATTATAAATATGATATATATGATTTTTTCAATTTTTGTTTTTCAAATTTTAATACTTATAAAAAAATATTACCTTACCTATATAATTCTAATTTTTTTTCATTTGGGGTGTGGTGTTAACGGAAACTTTCACATATTTAAAAAGAACAATTTGGAGGAGGAGGTAAGTATGAGTATAGAAAATATACAAAACCATTTTCGGGGCTGATAGATTCTCCATTTTTTAAGCTTATTTTTGTAGATTTTGGTAATATACTTTTAAGTTTATAAATAAAAATACACGAACATTTTCAAAATAGATAGGTTCCTTCTATTTAATCCATCAAGACGTTATGACAAATTTTATATGATTTCTAGAACATGTTCGTTTATTTTTATTTATAATTTTTTTCTATTTTAACTTTCTTGTTCAAAAGTATGTAGGTATTCTTAATCAAAATTGAAGAAAAGTCAATTCTCTTCAAACTTCAAAACCTATTAAGACTTATGGTTCGCAAAATATCTTACTCAGTTTTTGTCACTTCCTCTATAATAACCCAAAAAAAATCGAGATTTTAATCAAAACTACAAATATGGTTATGGAGAAGAACAAAAAATGAGTTCTCGGCATGCTCTTCTGTTGGTCTGTTCGTCCATGTGGCGGGCGTTCAGAATATACAATCAAGCTTAAGTCTAAACGAATTTGGTACACTATTATATGTATGAAAACCCTAGAGGTACGCTTTGATCTTTGGATTGCCCACAAAAGACAAAACCTTATTTTTGGATTAAAAGCGCTCTATACAATGCCACTTTATGCACTTTGTTCCAAATATTCTTTGTGAATCAGGTGGCCATCTCGAGGCCTTCATATTAGTAAACGTCGATCCTCGAATTGTTCACAACAGAGGAAATATCAATTTCCATAAAAAAATGCTCCGAATCCGAAAAACAGACTGTTGCATTGCAGTAGCCAGTAGCCCTAAGCTTCAACCGAAGAAATATTTAAATATTTTTAACATTTTGTGTCTTCATACATAATTACAATTAGAAAATTTGTGCGACCGAGTCGTGTATTTTATTTTGTAAAATGACATGATACATGCTTTGTTGTTGCTTTCTGGTATGATTTTATAGAATCCCCATCTTCATGGAGCTTTATAGCCGTATTTCAGTAGCGAGCCATGTCCCATGGGTCAAACACTGTTTTCGTCATCTAGGTATGTCGTCTTTTCCTTACTTATTAATTTTTCATTCTTTCCTTACTTCATAAGTTCAACAGTTCTGTTTTTCGCCTTTCTAGTTCCAGTTAATTTTATTCGCCTTCCGTTTCTCTATACATATCTTAATTTCCCTTCGCAGGCAATACCCAAATACTTTTAACATTTTCATTCGTTTTCTTCATGCTTAATCTGTAAAACAGAAAAAATGTTTTTAAGAAAAGGCCTTGAAACCTTTCTTTAATAATAATAATTTTTACTTGCGATATAGACATAGATATTAGATAAATGGGAAGTTATGGATTCGTAAAAAACCGAACTCCGGTTTTTGTTCAATGATGGAAGTCGAAAAAAGTGGGTATCTCAATTCTGTCTCTGTCCTTTCGGCTGCAGCTTAAACGGTAGGGTCCATTTTCTTTAAACTTGGTTCATAGGGTAAGGTCGGCAGGGAGGAGGACATTAGTACTTAGCTTGAAAACTATTAATTTGGCAGCATTTTAAATGATGAGGAAATGAAGATAGTTACGATTTACGACGGATGTGTGTAAGTGGTAAATAACTGATCAGTGTGTCTTTGAAGCTCCGCGAAGTGGATGTGTTGTTATTTTTTTTTTTTAGCTAGTTGATGTAATTTTCGATGGTAAGTAATCCAAGTGCAATTTCCTTATTTTTAAGCTTTTGATACTTAAATTACAATATTGTGGTGCACCTCCATTTGACTAAAACTTATAGGTAGAGCGCTTTTACGGGTGTTTTTTAGAATTTTTGCCAAAATAGACTAGAAGGAGGTTTTGACCATTGAATTGAAGGAGCAATTGACAGAGTGTCAAATTCTCCTTCAACCTTTTACTTATTTTTTTAGAATGTTAAACATGCCCAATATTTATAAAAGCAAACATTCTAACCGCAGTATCCATGAAATAAATGTTGAAAATGCTATTAAAGATTTTCGAAACAAAAAAGAGCCTGTAAGCAGTGCCGCAAAAAAAATTGGTATTAATCGTACCAGAAAGGAAAACAAATTAATGACCGACATAGTACAAAATATTCGCATAAACAAATTCTTACAACAGCTCGCGAAAGCCAGCTCGTTGAATATTTTAAAAAATGCTCCAACTTACATATTGGATTGACATATGAATTGGCTAAACAATTAGTTCTACAATATGTGAAAATTAACAAAATTCCATACCCAAATTCGTGGAATATTAATAAACTAGCTGGAAAAGCTTGGCTTGCAGGTTTTATGAGACGAAACAGTTCTCTTAGCTTACGCAAGCCAGATCATGGCTTTATAAAAGCACCAGTGGAACTTTTTATTTCCAAAATCTCAAGCGAATGTACGTGTAATATAAATTTGGTCTCGAAAAATCTACAATTTGGATGAGCCTGGTTTAACAACCGTACTTGATGCTCCAAGGGTAGGACAATTTTTATTTTTTTAAGAAACTTTACACAAACATTCATAATTTCTATAGGTAATTGCTGGAAAGGGAAAGGGAACCGTTTCTCATCCGCAGAAAGGGGCACCCTAGTAACAATGGTTGGTATTGTCAATGCCATAGGGAATAATTTTCCGCCTGTTTATGTGTTTCCACGAAAGCGGATAAAACTTTATTTCGTGAGGAATGTTATTACAGGATCCAGTGGTCTACTTTCAGTCAGCGGTTGGATCAAAAGTGAAATATTTCCAAATGCTCTGGCTTGATCGAAACAAAATAATAACTGCTTTAAGAAAACCCAATACTTTAATTGCTCGATAATCATACATCTCATATCAGTCTTGCAGTCATCATATTTTGTCGAGAAAACGGAATTGTTATTCTTTCTTTTCCTCCACACACATTGTTTAAATAACAACCCTTAGATGTATCCATTTATGCCAGCTTTAAAGCGCTATGTAAGAAGACATTCAAAAATATCTTGCTAAATAATCCTGGCAAAATGATTAACATCAGTGATATTGCACATCTCACGAACCAACCGTTTAAGGGAGGATTTAACCCAGATAATAACACAGCCGGATTTCTGCAACTGGTATCTTCCCGTAAAATGACAATATATTTTCTGAAGACGACTATTTAGAGGGACATGATTTATCTTATATTCAAGAACCAACAGCATCTTTATCTGAAATGGAAAATGTTAGCGAGTTAAACGTTCCAATTAATTCATCAAATAAAGACAGTTTCATTACGCCTGAAACTGTGCCAGTAAATTTATTTGGATGCTCAGAAGATCAATATAGAAGCCCCGAACATTCCCCATCAGTTGAAGTAGTTGATCCGATACACGTAAGACCAGAAGCACTTCGCCCGTATCCGAAAATGTGTAAAAAAACGTCGCGTCAATACTGGAACATCTAAGGTCTATACAGAAACACCAGAAAAAAATAAATTGGAAGCACTGTCCAAAAAATGGTCAAAGACATAAAAACTCGCCAAAACCAGCTTAAAACGCTTTCTTGATAGTGAAACATCTTCTGACGAAGGTCAAATTAGTCTTAAGGATGATTCGGATAACTTTCAAGTATCAAGCGAAGAAGAGGAGCTTCCATCAGCCGAAGGTGAACCTTTGAAACTCAATGTAAATTTGAATCCTAAAATAAATGACTCCGTGCTTGTAAAATTCGGGACTAAACACATATTTTACTATGTAGATGCCATTCAGAGTATCGATATAGCAAGTTCCTTGCCATACACAATAAAATATTATCGACGCCAAGGATTTCAAAATTGATTCTATGTACCAGTTGTCGAGGACATAGGCTTGGCTTTAAGAGCTGACATTGCAGCGAAGATGGCGTCACCAATTGATCTCTCTGGTAGCTCCAGATGCAGGATGAAGATTTTCTTTAATGTGGACTTCCAGAATTTTGATGTTCGTTAATAATATTTTTATTATTGCTTGCTTAATGATTTTGAAGTATATCTTATTATATTTTGTTTGTTTGTTTCGTTGTCTAGTTGATGTGTATTTATTTAATTTTAAAGTAATTTTGAAGTTTATTTTATGAAGAGTATTTATTGTTTTTAAAGCTATTTTTGTTAAGTTTTAGGGCCAGTTTCACAGAGCAAACTTATCAAAATAAGTGGCACTTAATTTTCCCATTTTAGAACTTAAGCCGCAGTTTTACTACCCGAGTAAGTGGAACTTAAGTGGCCAACATGGGAGACTTAAGTGTCACTTATTCCGATAAGTTTACACTGTACAATTGGGAATTAGTTTTCCATATTTGGCACTTAAGTGACACTTACTTCACTGTGAAACTGGCCCTTAGAATTTTTAAAATTCAATATAAATGAAAAAAAACTCAAAGAACCGTGATCATTTGTCAAATCCTCCTCTCTCTGTCAAAACCTCCTAACGCCAATCTCAAATCATTCTACCCCGAAGCAGGAATTGACAATTTGGAAGGGTTAAAAAAAAGTTTATAACTCAGATACAAATATATAAATGGATAATTAAATGATGTTATTATGTTGCTAAAATGATATTTTAACATAATATGTAAATTTTTCAAACATAAAATTGTATTTGGTTTTTGAGATTTTTTGCAAAGTCTGTTAACGTGTCAAATCATCCCGACCTTACCCTACCGATTTTTGCGGATTCCCGTTTTTTTTTTTTTAATTTTTTAGCAACATAAATGACAGTAGCTGCTGTACAAATTTTTTTAGCAAAAAATGAAAATCTTATTTTTCTCAAAAACGTGGCATCAACTTAAAAAAAAAATCAGTATTTTGTTTTTCAAAAAGGCTACCATTTTATAAAAAAAAAAGTCAGAAGAATGGTTATAAATGGTACTTCCAATAGAACCATTTTTTGATTTTCGATTTTCTCATTTGGTTAAGTTTCAAAAAAGTTGTTTTTGATTTTTAAAAAAAAGTTTATGTTTTTGTTTTGAGAACTTAATAATTCGACAACGACTTGATCCATTTTTGTCAAACTTGGCACCCAGCATTTTTTTAAGATTATCTAGCAGATTTTAAATGAATATTATTCTTATAACTAAAAATAACGATACCTCCCATACAAGAGTTTAAAAACCGGTAAGCAAAATCTCATTTTTCTCAAAAACGACTCCTACGATTTAGATACAAAATTTTACGTGAGCTAATATCACTATGGTGTACCATATTATTGGAAAGTATTTTGTATCTTCCGTTTAGTATCTCTCATAGAACTACTTTTTTGGATTTCCGAGTATCTGTTGAACCGATTTTAATGAAATTTTTTACACAAGAGCTTCTAATAAGTTTTACCCGTTTACAACGAATGTAAAGAAAAACAACTTATTCTATATCCATTTAAGCTTTAGGCAGACGACCACACAGACCGACCGTGAAGCGACGGACAGAATTGCGAGACCCACTTTTTTCATCGAAATTTCAAGTTTTATCAACGTTTTTTAGTATGATTTTTTTACGAATCCATACTTGCCATATCGTACCTCGCAAGTAAAAACAAAAACTTTAATTCGACTAAAAATAGATAATGTTTAAATCATTTCAACAGTCAAGGTGGAAGATGCATTCTAAACAATTAAAGTAAACATGATGTTGTACATTATTTATACAGGGTGTCCCATAATCAATGGTTCAAACTGAAACTGGTGATTATAGGCCAGGTCATGACCACTTAGAATTTAGTAACTTAGCCTGCAGAGGGGACCATTTTGAACATTTTTTGTACATAAATAAAGTAAACAAAAATAGAGCTAACCGTAAAAATAAAAATTAATAAAACAGCTATTATTTAAAAAAAGATTTATTTTTATTTGTTTTAGAACCCTTTTTTATCGAGTTCAAATCGTTCAAAACTAAAAATCAGTAATGAGTCATACGATTTTTTCATGATGCTCTTTTGAAAATTGAATTAAGAAAAGGTTTGATCAAAATTTCACATTATGTATCAAATTTGAGTAAATTGGTGCAGGATATCAAAAGTATTTTATTTCAGAAAATCGGTCTTACTATCGTAAAAAATTAAGAAAACAAAAATCAGTTATGGACAGAGTGACCAACAACCTGGTTCAAAGTAGGGGTTTTTCGTAATTTCAAAAAAACCCGTTATGATGCTAAGGACAAGTTACTAAATTCTGAGTGGTTATGACCTGGCCTATTACTCAGTTTCAGTTTGGACCATTGATTATGGGACACCCTGTATAAAATTTTGTCTTTAAAATTAAATCAGTTCAGCCGTTTTTGAGAAAATGGAAAATTAAAATAAAAGTAGTTCTTATTTTTTTTATAAAATGGTAGCCTTTTTTGTAAAACTGAATTTTGTTCAAAAAAAAGTTGTTGGCGTTTTTGAAAAAAATAAGATTTTCATTATTTGGCAGGAAAAATTGTACGGCAGGTAAAAAACAATGAAAAAATCGTGTCAGGGGAATGCCCAAAAAATGCTGGGTACCAAATTTAATGGAAATCGACCCACCAAATTAGGCTACAATCGAAAGGGCAGACAGAGAGACACACAGAATCAATTGCGAGACTCACTTTTTTTCAACTTTTATCAAAATCTCGAGTTCAATTTTTTACGAATCCATAAGTTACCAATTTGTACATATACTGGGCGTAGTATAACGCATACCGATATAACGAACGTCCAGTATAACGAATCACCATTTGAAGCCCGTTGATATCTCTAAATAACGAATAATTAAAAATGTTTTGCTGTTCAATTTTAAGGAAAAGAAATAAAACAACACATGAGAACCGTTTTTTTTTTTAATTTCTTAAGTAACGAATCTTTCGATACAGCGAATTGGCTGAACATTATATCTTTCGTTATACTGGACGTCCAATGTACATCGCAAGTAATAATTCCAAAAAATGGTACCTCCTATAGTATTTTATATTTTGTTCTAGAAATTGTCCGAACTTTGAATTTTGGTACCACAAGAATAAATTGGCTAGCATTTTGGAAAAGAGGGTGTACCAAATCTTTCAAGCTATTTTGCGAACCATAAGGCTTACAAATCAAAACTTTAAGAGAATTGGATTTCCTTCAAATTTAATAATTTTGATAAGGATTCTTTCCAACGAGAAATTGAAAATAAGAAAGTTATGATTGAAAATAAACGAACATGTTCAAGAAATCATTTAAATGTTGTTTTAAAAATGTTCGTGTATTTTTATTTATAAATAATATGTATCTTACCAAAAAATTCGTTACAAAATCGGGAATCTTTTAGTCCCGGAAATAGTTTTGTATATTTTGTGAACTCGTTATTCGTATCATTCCGCCATAAAAACACTGAAATGTTAACAACTCATACTTACCCACCCGCCCCCAAAACTTGTTATGTTCTTTTCCCGATGGCGTTTTAAATACCACGTTAACATCACACACCAAATGAAATAATGTAAAATTATGTAATGTAATATAGTTTAATTTAAAAAGCAAAAGTATAATATAATTGTAAAACTTGTAATTATTATTAAACGAACAAAACAAAATAGTAATATATAGATAGTCAGTTTATGTTTCTGAAATTTATAAAAAAAAAAAAAAAACAAAAAAAGGATTCCTCAGCAAAATTTCTTAATTTCGGATTTTTTCTTTATCAATTTTGACTGAAGAAAATTTGAAGTCATCGAAACATAAACCGACCGTTATTTTTGTAAATAAACTACAAATAAAAAATTTTATTAAAAAAAAAAAAAACAAAAAAAACAAATAACATACCAATTAAACTATTAACAACAAAAATTAAATAAATTGTTTTCATTTCTTCATTATTTGAAGGAAGGAGGATCAAAGAAATGGAAACTATCCGAGGTCCCTTAACAAGACAACAAAAATCAAAATAAATATTTCATCTATATTTACAAAGAATTTTTACTCACCATTACAATCATCATCACCATAATCAACTTCCATTTCCATTTCTTCATCAATTAACTTTTCCCTATCATTTTTCTTTGGTTCAATTTTTTCTATTAACCACTCACATATCTAAAACAAAATTTATCAAATATAAACAATAAAATATTAAATATTAAAAATAATATTTTCTTACATTTCTACACCTCCTCCTTACAATTCTTTTCCAATTTTTCTTCATCAATTTCATTTTTTCTTCTTTCCTCTCCAGATTTTTTTTCAGAATGATTTTATTTCTGAAAATTCTGAGCTTATATAGAAAATTTTATTTTCAGAGCCTACTACGATTTTTTATTTTTATTGAACAAAACTACAGTGGGAGATGTCAATTATTTCATAAAAATAAATAAATTTTTATTAAAATGTCACTTTGTCACATGGCTGGTTGCGACTGACAACAAGCAAAGTACATTGTTCATATTCTGGATTATGTAGATTGGTACCTGGTATCTGGAAATGATCTGGTGCATTTTTGAATGAAAATTGAAGTTTTCTCTGTTGTGGACAATTCGAGAATCCAAGTGTACCAAACTGTAGGTCTCGAGATGGCCAACTAATTCACAAACAAAATTTGGAACAAAGTGCATAGAGTTGCATTGTAGAGCGTTGTATAAATAAAAATACGGTTTTGTCTTTTGTGGGCAATCCGTAGGTCCAAGCATTCCAATATGCATATCGAAATGAAGGTCCTGAGGATAGCTACCCGATGCATAGAGAAAAAGTGCAACAAAGTGCTTGAACTGCATTGCAGAGCACTTTATGTGAAAAAGTTAGGTTTTCTCTATTGTGGGCAATCCAAAGGTCCAAGCGTTCCAATATGCATTTCGAAATGAAGGTCCTGAAGATAGCTACCCGATGCATAGAGAAAAAGTGCAACAAAGTGCTTGAACTGCATTGCAGAGCACTTTATATAAAAAAGTAAGGTTTTCTCTTTTGTGGGCAATCCAAAGGTCCAAGCGTTCCAATATACATATCGAAATGAAGGTCCTGAGGATAGCTACCCGATGCATAGAGAAAAAGTGCAACAAAGTGCTTGAACTGCATTGCAGAGCACTTTATGTGAAAGAGTTAGGTTTTCTCTATTGTGGGAAATCCGAAGGTCCAAGCGTTCCAATATGCATATCGAAATGAAGGTCCTGAGGATAGCTACCCGATGCATGTAGAAAAAGTGCAACAAAGTGCTTGAACTGCATTGCAGAGCACTTTATATAAAAAAGTAAGGTTTTCTCTTTTGTGGGCAATCCAAAGGTCCAAGCGTTCCAATATGCATATCGAAATGAAGGTCCTGAGGATAGCTACCCGATGCATGTAGAAAAAGTGCAACAAAGTGCTTGAACTGCATTGCAGAGCACTTAATGTAAAAAAGTAAGGTATTCTCTTTTGTGGGCAATCCAAAGGTCCAAGCGTTCCAATATGCATATCGAAATGAAGGTCCTGAGGATAGCTACCCGATGCATGTAGAAAAAGTGCAACAAAGTGCTTGAACTGCATTGCAGAGCACTTTATATAAAAAAGTAAGGTTTTCTCTTTTGTGGGCAATCCAAAGGTCCAAGCGTTCCAATATGCATATCGAAATGAAGGTCCTGAGGATAGCTACCCGATGCATGTAGAAAAAGTGCAACAAAGTGCTTGAACTGCATTGCAGAGCACTTTATATAAAAAAGTAAGGTTTTCTCTTTTGTGGGCAATCCAAAGGTCCAAGCGTTCCAATATGCATATCGAAATGAAGGTCCTGAGGATAGCTACCCGATGCATAGAGAAAAAGCGCAACAAAGTGCTTGAACTGCATTGCAGAGCACTTAATGTAAAAAAGTAAGGTATTCTCTTTTGTGGGCAATCCAAAGGTCCAAGCGTTCCAATATGCATATCGAAATGAAGGTCCTGAGGATAGCTACACGATGCATTCAGAAAAAGTGCAACAAAGTGCTTGAACTGCGTTGCAGTGCACTTTATATAAAAAAGTAAGGTTTTCTCTTTTGTGGGCAATCCAAAGGTCCAAGCGTTCCAATATGCATATCGAAATGAAGGTCCTGAGGATAACTACCCGATGCATAGATAAAAAGTGCAACAAAGTGCTTGAACTGCATTGCAGAGCACTTAATGTGAAAAAGTAAGGTTTTCTCTATTGTGGGTAATCCAAAGGTCCAAGCGTTCCAATATGCATATCGAAATGAAGGTCCTGAGGATAGCTACCCTATGTATAGAGAAAAAGTGCAACAAAGTGCTTGAACTGCATTGCAGAGCACTTAATATAAAAAAGTAAGGTTTTCTCTTTTGTGGGCAATCCAAAGGTCCAAGCGTTCCAATATGCATATCGAAATGAAGGTCCTGAGGATAGCTACCCGATGCATAAAGAAAAAGTGCAACAAAGTGCTTGAACTGCATTGCAGAGCACTTTATATAAAAAAGTAAGGTTTTCTCTTTTGTGGGCAATCCAAAGGTCTAAGCGTTCCAATATGCATATCGAAATGAAGGTCCTGAGGATAGCTACACGATGCATTCAGAAAAAGTGCAACAGAGTCCTTGAACTGCATTACAGAGCACTTTATATAAAAAAGTAAGGTTTTCTCTATTGTGGGAAATCCAAAGGTCCAAGCGTTTCAATATACACATCGAAATGAAGGTCCTGAGGATAGCTACCCGATGTATAGAGAAAAAGTGCAACAGAGTCCTTGAACTGCATTACAGAGCACTTTATATAAAAAAGTAAGGTTTTCTCTATTGTGGGAAATCCAAAGGTCCAAGCGTTTCAATATACACATCGAAATGAAGGTCCTGAGGATAGCTACCCGATGCATAGAGAAAAGTGCAACAAAGTGCTCGAACTGCATTGCAGAGCGTTTTATAAAAACATATTAGGTTTTCTCTATTGTGGGCAATCCAAAGGTTCAAGCATTGCAATATGCATATCGAACTGAAGGTCCTGAGGATAGCTACCCGATGCATACAGAAAAAGTGCAACAAAGCTAAGATAGCTACCTGATAATTTAAGAAAATGTTTAAAAAACTGCTTGAGCAAAATTTTATTAATTAAATTAAAAGGGTTATGTTAAGGTGTGTTTAATTAGACTATGAAAGATTTGCAGTAGGTGTGAAAAAACACTTTTTTTGGTGGTGTTCAGTCTCACTCTTGCATGACAGTTTTTCGTCAACATGTCTTGTTAATTTTTTGTTTCGGTTAATAAAATAGAAATATCTAGAAAATGTCTCATCGATGTTTTGTTTAGGCCTTCCCTTTTTTCTTAAATCGTACTTTTTATACTTTGATCTATAATTCCAAACTATCTGGTATTCAATTAGTCTGCTAAGCTGTCATAAACATCAGAAAACTTGGAGGACTAGAGGGTTTTTAGTCTCAGCTAATAGTTGTTTTTCCGCCTTATCACAGACCCCGTCGTAATGAATTCGTATTACGAATCACAAAAAATTATCACAGCACCATCGATGCAAAAAAAAATATGGACATGAACTTGTGGGCTATCGATATCACTTTTCAAGAACTCGAAATCCCTTTAGAAATTTTTCTGTTAGGACGGCAGCTGTAATACTTTTTTTTTCGTGATTCGTAGTACGAATCTTTTATGACGGGGCCTGTGATAAGGCCGATTATCTCTATTGCCAAATAAGTGGTTTTGTTTTTTTGATAACAGTATAGCATTCTGATGATTAGATCCCTAATAATTTTTTAACACAGGTTCTATTCGGTAATTGCACCTGGAACTTTGAGATCAAAATCAGATTACCATGTCACAGCCTCGCTTCACGATGCACCATCACCTTGCAAAATTAAAGTTGGACTTATTGGACCCGAATACTATGACTCACAAACTATCGAAATTCAACCACGTTCATCAAAATCCATCAAATTTGAAGTGAGTTTTTTTTTTGTAATAATTCTATTAAAAGTAGATTTAATTCACATTAATTGTATCTATATACGAAAGGTTCCCAAAATCAAAGATGGTTTCTATAATTTATTTGCCGAAGGAATATCGGGTATTGAATTTAAAAATTCATCCAGACTTAACTATGCCGGCGATCATTTGTCAATTTTCATTCAAACTGACAAAGAAATATACAAGCCAGGTGATGAAATTAAATATCGTATTTTGGTCTTGGACAAAAATATGCTTCCAGTTAATAATATTCAACAAATTGGAGTACAAATATATGTGAGTTGAAAAATTTTGTTGTTGTATCATTAGTTTTAAGATTGTTTACTTTAGTTTGACGTTTATATTTTCTTGTTGTTAGGATGGAGACCACAACCGCATCACACAATTTAATTCTCCAACACTTATCAAGAGTGCAACTATGAATCAGCTTCAACTTTCAAAAAGTCCAGTACTAGGAACATGGAGTATTGAAGTAAATGCTGATGATACAGTGAAAATAAAATACTTCAAAGTAGAAAAGTATGTTCAGCCCAAATTTGAGGTACAACTTGAAGCACCTTCAAATGTTGTAATATCTGAGGGCAAAATTGGAGTCACTGTTGGATCAAAGTAAGTTGATATGAAATAATTTAATGTTTAATATTAATCTTCGTGGGATCAGAAAATTACAAAAATGTTTATTTCCCATAAATAATGAACCTATCGGAAATAGTGGTTTTTACAAATAGCGTCGAATGACAGTTCGGTTTTGAGATTTTACCAATGTCAAAACGGAACTGTCATTCCGAAACAACATTAGAATATGTCTAATAGAACGCTGTACTCCTGAAAGACGTGGAAAAATCGACACGATGTTTTAAAGAAACAGCTTGTCAGTGATTTTGGCGCTACATGCATTTTCCTGGAAATAACTCCCTTACAAATTTCAATGAGTGCATCAGCTGATGGCTGTTGAGTTTGAATCACTATTCACTTCTAACCTTCGATCTGCTGTTCCTGAATCTCAATAACGAAGTTGACAAAACATTTTTTAAATTTTTAATTAGCCTGAAGTCATTAATTATTTTTTTGACAGATACACCCATGAGAAACAGGTAAAAGGGAGAGCTATAGTATCAGCTAAGCCCTCTTACTACTATTACGGTGATGATCCTGACCTACCACATTCCGAAAAAATCATTCAGTTCGATGGTAAAAGTTTTGTTGAGTTTGATATTTTAGGTGATTTGCAAATAACCAAGAGAAACTACATACCCCAATTGACTATTGTGGCTGTTGTCGAAGAAGAATTGACCGGATTGAAGCACAATGCTACATCAAATGTCAATGTACATCGTGAAAAGTATCAAATTGAAAGTATAAATCCAGCACCGAATAAATATCATCCCAGAAAGCCTGTAACATTCAATGTAAGTTCAATTAATTATGAATGAGTTTCTATAAAAAAAAATACACAAATCTCTTCTTTTAGCTTGTTGTGAAAAATCTGGATGGCACTGCTGTTAAGGATACAGAAAATCCACTAACTTTAAGTTTCGGTCCAAGTAATGAACGCGGTGAAGAAGATCCCGAAGCAATAACTACATCAGCACCTAATAGTCGAACGACCACACTAACAACTTACTTAGACAACAATGGAACTGCAAACTTTGAGGTTAATCTATCCGATGGAGGTTCAAATCCTTATATTGTAAGAGCCAGTTATTTGGATTCTTCATCGTATGTGACATCTTTGACAAAAGTTCAAAGATCCAATAATGATAAGCATTTGAAAATTACTGTCCAAACAAGAAAGTAAGAGAATTTAGTTAAAATTTAAAAACAACTAAAACGACTTTTTCAATCGCTATGATCATTTTCAGTCCAACTTTGGGTAAGGACATCTCGATTAAGGTTGCAAATGGAAAATTCATTCCATATTTTGTGTATACAATTATTGGTCGTGGTGATATAATTCAGAGTAAAATTATAAGAGTGAGTTTGTGTGTTTTAATAAAATTGTTAGTTGAAAATCATTTCTTTTTCGTTCAGTTTCAGAAAAATCGCAAATATCATTTCTTTAAAATAACACCCACTATTGATATGTTCCCTCGGTCAACACTTTTCATTCACTATGTTGTGGGCAGTGATTTTCATCACTCCGAAGAAGTTATTGAGATTCAAAAAACCTTTGAAAATTCAGTGAGTTTGATGAAAGAATATCGAACAAGACTAAAGAAATGCCATTTTGTAACAGTTTTCGCCATTTAAAGTATTAAATTTTCAAGGAGCTTCGCGAGAATTGAAAGAAAACCGTGGGAGCTTGAAGTATGACCACCTAGACAGTTATAAATTAGCATTTCTTCAGTCACTTTGATAATAGTTATGTCACTATATAGTTAAAGAGTTTATTGTATGTACATTAGATTTCTATTGCTGTTCCCAATCAAGTTATGCCTGGTGAGGAAATTAATATAACAGTTAATACTCTGCCTGATTCGTATGTTGCTCTACTTGGAATTGATCAGAGTGTTTATCAGCCAAAAACAAGAAATGGATTAAGTAAAGCTGCCATTTTTCATGATCTAAATCGATATGATGCACGAACTCCATGGTCGTTTGGTTATGGTCAATATCCGGGAAGACAAGCTGGTTTAGTGACTTTAACTAATGCAAATTTCGTCTTTCATCGAAGTAAGTTAATATTATGATTTAAATAGGGGTTTTTGATGCTTAAGGTTAAATCAACATTGAATGCGTATAATCTTAAAATTGTCTTGTCCAGTACAGCTGGTAATAAGTGATAACAATACAAATTAATTTTTAAATAAACGATCAGTTCATTTGTAACGCTGTTCATCATCATTTCGGAAGAACTCTCCTGAACATTTTCAAATTGATGATGAATATTATTATTGATGAAACAATGGATCTGTTCTGACGAACTTATGTACTGTAATTACTTTAAGAAGAAAATAGAGTTTTGTTAGTTATAATACGCATCCATTGCATTAACCATAGCCCAGAGTTGTTGCCCTATATACTATCTTCTTCTTACTTTAGATGTACCAAATGATTCAGTTGGAAATTACTATGCAGAAGATATAAGTTTGGAATCAGAACTGGAACCACCTGCTAGAAAAGAAGTTCCCGAGACTTGGATATGGGAAAATGATGAAAAGTAAGTTCAAATCGTATCTATATATTCATGGATGGAAGGATTTGGTTTAAATTTGGTACAATACACTTTTATTTGATAGACTAGAGGAAAACGAATTTTAAAATTTTAATTTGATTTCTAAGGTTCTTGTTATGTCAAAATTAATTTTTATAAAATTACTATTCAGGTTTTTAGATAGGAATTCATAACACCGAAATAGGGTTTTTTTTTGAAGAAGTCAATTACAATTATTTAGTAATTTTTAAATTTATTCAAACTATTCCGTTAACAGTGTATCGTTCATCTAATAGATATAAAAGTTATGTTTTTTTCAAACCTGAAGAAAGAAAGACAAAAAAAAAAAACTGCCAGGCTAGACAATTTACATGTTAAATGCATTAACAAATAATCCACGACGAGGTTAGCTTAGCCTTCGGGCTCAGCTCATATCCCGGACAAAATTATGTTACCAGGAAACGTCAACTTTTTTACTTTCTACAGCCTTTGGTTGGTGAAGAATATTAACGGATTTCTCCTTCAACCAAATACGATCACTTTATTTCTTGACATATGTAACTGCAAAAATATAGCACCGTGCTATATTTTTAATATTCTATTAAACTTAAAATCAGCAAATGCCTATCCAAAATTTTTAGTATCATACAAACTCTAAATGTCATTTTGACAGTTAAAAATGGTATGTTTGCTTACTTGTTTGCATGAACTTTAACTTTTTTAGGCGTGTTTAGCTGAAGTTTATTACGACAATAGGGTTAGTATGATACTTATTAAAAAATATTTAAAACTAAGAATATTTTAATAAAAAGCTTCAAGGCTATAGTAAATTGTTTAGTAGTTTCTTGCTCATATCTTAACATGAGGCTGTTTAAAATTTTGCACCTATGCTTTTTAACTCATCGTTACGTTGGTGTGCAATCATTTGCAAAACTTTTGTTCGTTAGAATTGTACTCCTTTTTGAATAGATTTCAATCCTTGGACTATTAAAATTCTGTACGGTTTGACATAGCTGCTCCAGTCTGAAACATGGGGGCATCCAAGCTGCGAAATTTATATTTTCTGAGAGGTAACTGTTTTTTTTTTGGGCTACTATTGTAAAATTTTTCTGTTATCCTCAGTCACTAGAGCCTACGATTCAGTCCGTGAATTGGAAAAACACGGGTACACGGACTCCGTGTAATTAATACACGCAAATAAAAATCCGTTCTCTTAAAATACGTGTATTTATTTGCTTAATATCCGTGTATCCGGATATTAAGCATACACGGATCTTTATTACACGGATTCTTAATACACGGAATGGTTTTTGATCTTTATCTTTTCGAGGATATTATAGATTTTTATTTTTGGTGATTTTCCAAAAAAAAATCGATTTTTAAAGAAAAAATTAAATATTTCTAAATTTAAATCCACTGACAGATTCGATTACCAAGTCGTTGTTGTATTTTTATTAAAAAAATCCCTTAAATTTGGCCCTCTCCAGTGATCATTGGATTATTTAAAATAACCGGATCTTTGGATACGCGGATACACGGACACACGGACGCACGGATACCCGAAATACACGGATTCAAATCCGGATATTATAAGAACACCTGTATCCGTGTTTTTAAATATCCGTGTAATAGGGAGCTCTAATATTAACCAATAAGTAAAAATCTTTGCTGGTGCTCTTCAACAAAAAGCAGCTACTTATTTCCCTTTATGTTTATCGGCTTATTAATGAACGTAATCAAATAACGTTGAAATGAACCTCGCTCAACGAAAACTTTTTGAATTATCAAAACAAAACGAAAAAGTTTTAATTCAGTAAAACCCGCTTTAGAGAAACGGCAAAATGTCACAGTATTTCTTTCATTTAAACGAACCCCGCTTAAGTGAAAAAAAAAATTACTTAAGTCCAGATAAGTGAAAAAAAAACTCACTTGACGAGTATTTTAAAATTACATTAAGCGGAAATTTAAAGCTTGAAAAAATTAAACTTTTAACAGTTTAATTTTATAATTAAGAGCGTTTTTTTTCAATGAAAAATATAAAATTTAACTGAAAATAGGTTTTTTAGGTATCCGGGTTTTTCACTTAAGCAAGTTTCGCTTCAGGGATGGAAAAAGTGTTTCAGTTAAGCGGGTTTTCTCTCAGGGGATTTCTATTAAGCGGGTTTTACTGTACACATATAGTGGGGCATATGCAATAAAACTTCGGCATCAGGAATTTTTTCTTAATTTTTAATAAGGAAAATTATAAATGAAATTCCGTGAGGGAAGAAATAAAAACGACAAAATTAATGGAATGATAAAGTTTTGACAAAAAACTAAAATGCTAAATAGATCGGTATCAAAAAAAAAGAACATGTACAGCCGTATCTATATAAAGAAATTTTAAAGCCATCGTGACTTTAAAATACCTCTTTCGCTCTTAAGTGTGAAATTGGTATCTATAGTCAATTTTCACATTTAAACAACGTTACTTAAAGGCCTCTTAACTTAAACGCCATCCACTGCGTTTAAAGGAGGTTACTTAAAGCCATTTTAAATATATTTTGACACCTGAGAAGAATTGTTTTTGTTTATTTATTACAAAAATATGTATATGCATACATATGTATGTTTGTATTTTATGTAATTAGGTAGGTATAGAGTTATCAGTTTTGAAAAACCAAGAAATTTGTAAAAGTAAAAACACGTCACTAAGAAAAATGGAGTCTGGTTTCATTTCATTTACTTTGGACTATACCTTCAGCTGCTTCTTTTTCTCTCTTATTTACTAATGAGCTTGTTTTTTTTCAAAATAGCTTTTAACGGCCTTTACTCCTACAAAAATTTGGAGTTGTTTTTAATTTGCATTTTTTTGAAGCTCTCAAAAACAGCCCAAACTTATGCAATTCGTAGAATATGTGACACAATCGTTGTTTATTTATGTATTGTACATAAGTATCAATATTGGAAAACGATTATAGTATATACAAAATTAAGTAACGTCATTTAAAGGCAATTTAAATATTGAAGCAAACTTTACTAAATGGGCTCTAAGAAACTTTTTAAGAAAATCTAATAGATACGGGCACGGCTGGTAATCTTTAAAAAAGATTTTCTGGATTATCGCAACTGAATTTATGTTTTCTTTTTAGTGCAAAATGTAATGGTCAGCCTGATTAGAAGACCTCGTAACTCCATACTGAAAATTACTTAAGAATGCTATTTTAAAGAAAATTTATCAGCATCAAATCTTCCTCGAACCTCAAAGTTTAAATTACATTTTTGCAATTTCTCAACCACGTTACTTTTCTGATCCTTGGTAAAACTCGGTATTCGAAATAAAAAATGCTGATCAAATCATCAAAACACATCATCAAAACAAGCCCCTTGAGATTTTTTTTTTTTTTCTGTAAAATTTTAAATATTTGAGCTACGAAATCTGTCAATGTTATTACTATATCTAATAATTATTTACATAGTTTCATTATATTATTATTCTTTCATCTTTAGCAAAAATGGAACCGGAATGAGCTTTAGATTAAAAGTTCCCGATGCAATCACTTCATGGGTTGTGTCTTTGGTATCACTAAATTCAGAAACAGGTCTTGCACTAATTGAAGAACCAAAGACGATTAAAGTTTTTAAACCATTCGTTATATCATCGAATTTGCCATATTCGATTAAAAAAGGTTGGTAGCTAAAAAAAGAATAATAGGTGTGTTTTATTCATTGCTGCATAGCCAGCGCAGCAAAATTTCCCTTGGCAAACAAAAACAATTTGATTGCTGGCAAAAAAGAATTCAGTAAAAATAAAGATGGCTGCGCTGGCGATAGAGCTTTCAATTATTGAAATGAACGTATAGAGTGAGCTTTCGTTTTATTCAGACTTGTGCTGCGCTGACTATGCAGCAATGAATAAAACACACCTAATGTCATATCTCAAAGTCGCTATTTTTTCAATGAGCAAGCTTTTTGTAATTTGAGTTATCATGACATTTTTTTTTTAAGAAACAAAAATAGATGATTTTAAAATTTCTCCGTGTTCTTTCAGGTGAAATAATTGCAATCCCAGTGGAAATATCCAACTTATTTGCTGATGATCTTGATGTTGAAGTATCTTTGCAAAATTTCGACAATGAATTTGATGTTATTGACGTTGTAAATGAAATAACAGAAGAAGCTAATTGTACAAAATATATTTCGATTCCATCGAATAGCAGCTTGACCATTTCGTTTATAATTCGACCTAATAAAATTGGAGATATTGCCCTGAATATCACAGCTAGTTCCCCTCTGGCCAATAATAAGTTCCAACAGACACTTAAAGTAGAACCAGAAGGTGTAAAGATTAATGTCAATAAAGCCGTTTTTATGTACCTAATGGAATACAATGAGAAAAGTGTAAATTTCGACATTGATTTGCCTGAATATGCCGTTCCAGATTCTGAATCCATCAAATTGTCAGTCGTTGGAGATATCATGGGATCAATAATTACGAAATTTGACAAACAAGAAATCATGCCCGATGGATGTGCCGAAGAAAACATTGTGTTCTTTGTAACAAACCTCTTAATTATAAACTATTTGAAGCAGGTATTTATATGGTTTGGTTATTTCTGGAGTACTTGTATTACCTACTTTTTTTCATTTAAAAACTTTTAGGTTCAACCTAGTTTTCGTAAGTCTGGTTCGGTAAAAGATTTTTCTGAAAATCGTCCTTATCGAAGTTATGATCAAGATTTAATTGATAATCGTACAAAGCTTCTTCGTCTTGGCTACCAACGTGCATTACAATTCAAACACGAAGACGGTTCGTACAGTGCTTTTGGCAAATCTGATCCAACTGGAAGTACCTGGCTAACGGCATTTGTTATCAGATCATTTCTCCAAGCCTTACCTTATATCGATATCGATCCAAAAGTTATTGAATCTGGTCTGAGATTTTTGGATAGAAAGCAAAGTTTATCTGGAGACTTCCGTGAGGATGGCAAACCCACTGATAGTTTGTCCAATGATGATGGCATAGGTTTGACGAGTTTTGTATTGTTGGCATTTTTGGAAAATAAGGAATATACAAAGCAATACGAAGATACAATTGAAAGAGGCATAGAATATTTGGAGAGGGAGCAATCGAACACAAATGATGGTTACACCTTGGCACTTGCAACATTCGCATTATGTAGGGATTTAGCGCTTAAGCCAGCTGAAAGAGTTATCAGCAGAATCATAAATACTTATGAATTGGCAAATGGTAGGAAATATTTTAAGATCTAATCAAATTTCTGAAGATCTATTAGCTATAATATAGGAAGGATTTATTACAGACGATCTTCAATGGTGGAAAAGAACTACGGATATTGGACTTTCATCATATAAACCAACTGCAGTTGATGTCGAGATGACTGGATATATGGTTCAGACATTATTAATCAAGGGATCACCTCAGCTAGTGCTGCCGAATATAAGGTGGCTCTTATCCCAACAAACTGAAGATGGTAGATTTTCTTCAAGTCAGGCTACTGTTGTTGCCCTCGAAGCGATGGTAAGGTTTGCTGAAAAATCCGATGCCACTGAGGGAACTATTGATGTTGATTTTTCGAATGGTAATGATGTTGTTGGGACGGCTAAAGTTAAGTTGGATCAGTCAGAGTTTGCATTGAAGATGGAAACACACGTGGTATATACGACCATAAGAGCTTCTTTCTGATGTCATTACTAAAATCTTTATTTCTATAGCTCCCCAAGACCCTACAACAACTGCAGCTTACTGCTAGAGGCAATGGTTCGTCAGTGGCTCAACTTACTTACCAATACAATCTAGCCAAACCGAATATTGAGCCATGGTTCAACGTAACATCGGTTATGAAAGATTCACTGAAAGACCAATTATCATTGGATGCTTGTATAAATTTCATTCCAAGGCATGGTCTGACGGAATCTCGAATGGCTATAATGGAAGTGTCATTGCCATCAGGGTATATCGCTGATGCTGATAGTTTTGGTCATGTCAAGGCGGTACATGGAGTTCAAGTAAAGAATTTCTTCGCAAATTTGATGTTATAAAATAATTCTTTTTTCGTTACAGCGTGTTTCTTCGAAAAATTCCGAAAGTATTGTAATTGTATACTTTTACGATCTTAACGTCAAACAACACTGTGTACCAATCAATGCTGTCAAATCTCATGCTGTTGCAAATCTAAAGCCTGCATCTATTGTTGTTTATGATTATTATGATAATAACAAACGTGCTATAGAATTCTATGAAGTAAAATCCTTACTTTGTGATCTTTGCCAAGATTCGGGCTGTGGAGAGAATTGTCTTTTAAAGAAATAACAAAATTTTGTTATAAATTATTTTTTTTTGTTATTTAAGGAATTTGAGAATTTAGTTAATAATAATAAATTGTTCTTTATGAAATTTTAGACAAAAAATATAAATTTATTGCATTGTATACAAAATCAGTTGTATGTTGATTTAAGATTAAACATATATTTATGATTTAAACCAAATTTTTGTTGTTTTAATTTATATAGTAATTAAATATACCACTGGATTGAATGAACTTGCTGTTGTGGTTCAAGTGACAAACAACACTTGGGTGAGCTACCACCAAGTTTTTATATAGCTGGAGCCTAGAGATACTGCCACGCCGATCATCAGACTTCTTTTTGTGGTTCTTGGTCTCTATTTGTTCAGTTCGATCGAGGTACAGACAGGCGAAAGCAAGTTTACTATTGCATACTCGAAGACTGTAATTACTGCACCACAAAATGACGATTATTTACTGATAAAATTGTCTTTATTTTTCTTGTGATTATAACTTGATTGTGTTTTCATTCATATATCATGTCGTAATTTTTGTGAGTCGTTTCTCTTCGTTGTAATTTTCGATCACAAGTTGTGATTTTGTGTCTACAGGTTGGAAATCACAGGTCGTGGTTTTTTGTTATTTTTTAGGTATGTAAGTGCTCAGGACCGTCGCGCCAACATTTTTGGGATCAAATATCTGCTTAAAAATTACCCTAAAAACCAATTTTTTTTTGTCAGACATCTTTTGGCCAAACCTACAAAAAGCTTTCATCCAAATTTTAAAGTAGGTTTTTTAACAATCAAATCTTTCACAAGGCAAATCATTACCGTCTCATCTTCAATCTTCATTATTTTCTGTAGCAAAAAATTGTTTAAAGACATGATAAACTTATTTGAGAAAAAAGGATTTATTTATATATTTAAAAAAATTAAGTAATTGTTTATTAAAATAATGTAATACATATAACATGTAAAGTGTAGATAATATAAGTATGTTTATGTACATATGTAGGTAACCTAAAAATTATTATTTATAATTAACTAAAATTATGTACATAAAAATTAATTATAGCCAGTATATATTTCTGAGATCTAAAAAATTAAAATGAACAAACAAATTATAAAACACGATTTCTCACAAAAAAAATTTTTTTTGATGAAGCTACCGAAGATGATAACTCTGAAATATAAACTGGCCATTATGTAAATAAACTATAAACAAAAAATATAATTAATAAAAATTAAAAACAAAATTCAAAAAACAAACCACTTAAACAATCAACAATAAAATAAAATTAAATTTTTCAATTCTTTATCCTTGGATAAAGGTTAAAAAAAAAAGATTAAACTATCCAAGGTCCCTAAACAGAAAAACAAAATAAATATTTCATCTATACATATTTAAAAAAAAAAACTTTGTTCACCAATCACAATAACCATCATATATTATCTCTCCATTAAGCAATTTTTCTTCATCACTTTTCTTCGGTTCTATTTTTCTCAATATCCATAACAATACCTAAAACAAAATTTATAAAATATCATTAATAAAATATTAAATTGTAACGACACCAAAGGACAGAAAAGGACCACCATACAGCGAAGGGGTAGTATAAAGAACACGATGATGCAAACACTGAGAGAAGATTCATTCGTGTCTCGACAGTCAAGTAGAGCAGAAGCTAAATATAAAAATTCTATTTGTTTAAAAATTACTAAATAAATAAGAACTATTTTCAAGAAAGTTAAAGAAAGAGTTATTAAATAAATAAAAGACTACTTAAAAGAAAGTTAAAGAGTAGAAAGAGTTATTAAATAAATAAAGACTATTTAAAACAAAGTTAAAAAATATTAAAAATTATATTTTCTTACATTTCTACACCCCCTCCTTGCAATTCTTTTTACATTTTTCTTCATAAAATTCATTTTCATCTATTTCCTCCAGAATTTTTTTCAGAATGATTTTATTTCTAAAAAATTCTGAGCTTATATAGAAAAAATTTCAAAGCCTACTACGATTTTTTTTAATGAACAAAACAACAGTGGATTATGTCATTTATTTCATAAAAATAAATAAATTTTCATTAAAATGTCAGTTTGTAACATGGCTGGTTGCGACTGGAGACAAGCAAAGTAGATTGTTCATATTCTGGATTATGTTGTTTGGTAACTGGTCCCTGGAATGCAGTGTTGCCGCTGAGAAATTTGAAAAGGTCGCACAAAAAGGGGTCACGAGAGAAAAAAAGTCGCATTTTGAAATTTTTTTAAAAGACAGCAAAACCAAACGAAATCGGTATAAATAAATCAAGTTTTCGAGTAATCTAAGTTTTTTATCAAACCGAAGCAAAAGAAATAAATTTTCAGTATTATAAATAAAATACATTTCTATTCAAATAATAAATAAATTACATCTACAGGATGTCCGCCGGGAAAGTATACTTCTTTGTTTGTATATAGTTTTTGATTAAATGAAAGAGAATGGACCTTATATTGATAAATGTTTTATTTAATGTCGGCAATTACGTATGGAATACAATATCAGGTAAATGTCCGCCTCTGTTAGTCTCACAAATGCGAGCCCTTTTGAGCACATTTTTCATTATATTCTCACACATTTCACGCGGTATTTCATTAATTTCATCAAGAATATTTTGTTTGAGTTGCTCAAGCGTTTCTGGTTTGTTTGCATAAACCTTGCTTTTCAGATATCCCCACAAAAAAAAAGTCCGGAGCAGTCAAATCAGTCGACCGTAGAGGCCAATCAACATCACCATTTCTTGAAATAACTTGTTGTGGAAAGAGGTCTCGCAGTAATTCCATTATAATCCAGGCTGTATGCGATGTGGCACCGTCTTGTTGATACCACATGTTAATCAAGCCCAAAGCATGCAGTTGTGGCGTTAAAAAGTTTTCAATCATATCACGATATCGTTCCCAATTCACAGTTACCGTTACGCCGTAAGGTAAGGTCCAAAGATTCCCCCTGACCAAATTCCACACCAGACTGTAACTTTTAATGGATGCAAAGGTGACTGATGAATAATTTGAGGGTTTTCCATTGCCCAGAACCGACTATTCTGTTTATTCACGTGCGTTCTGTTGGCACGTTGTTTCTCCCAAAAATTTCACGTAACTTTCTCATCGTCACAGTAATCGATGATTGATTTTGATAAAATGTTTTAACGATTAAAACACGTTGGTTTATCGAATATTTTTCCATAATAAATTTGCCACGTGTCTACTTCACGACTGCCAAACATGAACTATCAAGACTAATGTTTACAAAAATGGCGGCAAAACACCTTCCCGGTGGACACCCTGTATTTGTCTATACTTATTATGATTTGTTGCATTTTAGTATCACAATTTTTTGTTTTAAGAAAAAGTTCGATTAAGTGGTGAATGACATGATGTGGTAAAACCCATGATGTAAGAAAATGATAAACAAAAAAAACACAAATAAAATTCAAATGTCATTTTTACGCACACAACAAATAGTCGGTATAATTAATTCAGTGTGAAAAAGGAGCGGAGACTAGAGATGAGCCAAAAATCACGAACTGCTACTTATTCACAGCTAATGAAAATTCACATTCACAACCTGTTAACAACTTGCGAATAAACTGTGAATGGCTAAACTGTGAATGAAAAAATCTCTCATCGCTAGTCACAACGCAACATCATACACCACACAACTGTGAATTGTTAAACCGTGAATGTGAAATGAATATTCACTATTCACTACTATTCAAGATCTACCCATACAATACCTAACCATACCTGTATATATACACGTGTTTGATTGGAAAATACAAAAGTACGTTCGGTACCCCCAGTGTTTTTAGGGCTAATTTTGTTGTATCTATATTTTGTATGATATATTCATGGTGAGTTTGTATTTTTATGGGATTTTGCATGTTCATTTTACTTTTCAGTACCCACAGAAAGTCAGCACTTCGAAATGAAATTCACAGTTTACATTCACAGTTTATATTCACAGTGAATGAAAAATAGCATTCACAGTTATACCTGTAAATGCGAATTCACGACTTAGCTCATCTCTATAATCTTCCAGAATTATAAATTTCGCTCTTCGAACAGCGTACTGCAAAACGAAAAGCAGAACGAAATTTTCCGTTTATGAATTCGCTGTGTCATTTTTGTATGGGATTTTTCGTTTCGCATCAGCAGCGTTCTAGGCTTTAGGTGAAATATTTTTCGGGTGAAATTCACAATAAGGCCGATTAAGTTAATTTTTAAGAATTATTGCACATTAAGTATAATGGTTTTTATAATATTTAAATTTGTACAGAATGCTTTTGGGTGTTTTTAAAATAAAAAGGATTTTTAAGGGAGGATAGCAAGGTTGCTACGTAATTGAGCCAACGCGAATGCGATCGTGTCGAACCAAACACATTTCAACTCGATTTCGTTTTACAGATTGAAACTTAAGGTGTAGCCATTGATTAATGTTAGTTAAACGAAAATAATAATTTTAATGGAAGTTTGGAAAGACTTTTTCAACAAAAAAAGAAATGGGGTTAAAAAAGTCGCATAATTTTGAAAAAGGGTCAAAATAGCCACTTTTTTAAAAAGTCGTATCATGGTCGCATGTGCAAAAAAAGGGGTCAAAATGCGACTAAAGTCGCATAGCGGCAACGCTGCTGGAATGCATCTGGAAATGATCCGGAGCATTTCTGTATAAAAATTGAAGTTTTCTCGGTTGTGGACAATAAGAAGATCCAAGAGTACCAAAATGAAGGTCTCGAGATGGCCAATGATTCAAAAAGAAAATTTGGAACAAAATGCATAAAATTGCACTGTAGAGCGTTTAATATACAAAAAACAATGTTTCGTCTAATGTGGAAAATCCGTAGGTCCAAGCCTTCGAATATGCATATCGATATAAAGGTCCCGAGGATAGCTACCCGATGCATACAGAAAAAGTGAAACAAAGTGCTTGAACTGCATTGCAGGACACTTTAAATAAAAAAGTAAGATTTTCTCTATTGTGGGCAATCCAAAGGTCCAAACGTTCCAATATGCATATCGAAATGAAGGTCCTGAGGATAGCTAAACGATTCATACAGAAAAAGTGCAACAAAGTGCTTGAACTGCATTGCAGAGCACTTTATATAAAAAAATTAGGTTTTGTTTTTGTGTAGCTATTCTCAGGGCCTTCATTTCGATATGCATATTGGAACGCTTGGACCTTTGGATTGCCCACAAAAGAGAAAACCTTACTTTTTTATATAAAGTGCTCTGCAAAGCAGTTCAAGCACTTTGTTGCACTTGTTCTGTATGCATCGGGTAGCTATCCTCGCGACCTTCATTTCGATATGCATATTGGAACGCTTGGACCTACGGATTACCCACAAAAGACAAAACCGTGTTTTTATTTATAGAACGCTCTTCAATGCAACTCTATGCACTTTGTTCCAAATTTTCTTTGTGAATCAGTTGGCCATCTCAAGACCTTCATTTCGGTACACTTGGATCCTCGAATTATCCACAACAGAGAAAACTTCATTTTTCATTCAAAAATGCACCGGATTATTTCCAGATGCATTCCAGGTCCCAGGTACCAATCTACATAGTCCGGAATATCAAAATTGTACTTAGCTTGTCGTAAGTCGCAACCAGCCATGTGACAAAGTGACATTTTAATAAAAATCAATTTGTTTTTATGAAATAAATGACATATTCCACTGTAGTTTTGTTCAATAAAATTAAAAAATCGTAGTAGGCTTTGAAAATAAAATTTTCTATTTAAGCTCAGAATTTTCGGAAATAAAATCATTCTGAAAAAAATTCTGAAGAGAGAAGTCAGAAAATGAAAATAATGAAGAAAAATTGGAAAAGGATTGCAAGGAGGAGGTGTAGAAATGTAAGAAAATATAATATTTAATATTTAATATTTTATTGATAATAATTGATAAATTTTGTTTTAGATATGTGAATGGTTAATAGAAAAAATCGAACCAAAGAAAAGTGATAGGGAAAAATTAATTAATGAAGAAGAAATGGAAGTAGATTATGTTGATTATATGGAAGTAGATTATGGTGATTATATGGAAGTAGATTATGGTGATTATAATTGTGTGTTAAAATTGTTTGTAAATATTGATAAAATATTTTTTGTTTCCCCTCCTAAGAGATTGGATAGTTTTGTATTTCTTTGGTCCTGGAGCCAACTTTTTTATTTTAATTTATAAAATGGTAGGCTATCATTTATTTGTTAATAACTTTCTTTAATAAAATTTTTTGTTTGTAGTTTATTTACAAAATAATGGTCGGTTTATATTTCAAACAATCCAAATTGTCCTCAGTCAAAAATTGAAGAAGAAAATAATATCAAAATATCAAAAATTTTGCTGAGGATTTTTTTTTTTAATTTTGATAGATTTCAGATATAAACCGGCTATTAGATGTTTTTTTTTATTATATTTTCTAAATATTATAAACTTATTATATTTATTATTTATTATATTATTTTTATTTTTGTTTTTCAAATTATAGTACATATATTACGTTTCCTATATAATTCTACTTTTTTTCATTTGGAAGGGGGGGGGGGGGGTAAGTATAAGTATAGAAAGTATGCAAAACCATCTTCGTTGCTGAGAGATTCCCCATTTGTTTAGCTAAATTTTTAGATTTTGGTTAGATACTTTTTACTGTTTATATAAATTAAAATACACTAAACTTTTCAAAACAAATACCTACTATTAAATCCGTCAATACGAGTTATAAGCATTCTTTCAAACTTTTTTTTGTGAGACTTATAAAGACTTACAACGTGTTGTTTTCACTGACAACCACGTGTTGTTATTATTATTTTTGTCGTCGCCGCGACGCAAAATATTTTATTCAGTTTTTGTCAACCCACAATTTTTGTCAAAAAAATCGATATTTTGATCAAAACTACAGATACGATTATGGAGAAGAATAAAAAATGAGTTCTTCCCTTCTTGCATTTATATCGGTTGTTCGTCAATGCGGCCGGCGCAGAGCGGCGCGGATTTGGTACACTTTTATGTGAAAACCCTAGAGGAGGAATAAATGGTAGTACGCTTGGATCTTCGGATTGCCGACAAACGACAAAGCCTTATTTTTTGGTTAAAAACGCGCTAGTACAATGCAATTCTATGCACTTTTTTTCAAATTTTCTTTGTAAATCAGGTGGCCATCTCAAGATCTTCATATTGATACACTTGGCTCCCCGAATTGTCCACAACAGAGGAAATATCAATTTTCATACAAAAATGCTCCGAATCATTTCCGCCGCGGCCGTTATGAAAGATTTACTTATTAAAAACTATAACTTTTTAGGCTTTCGCGGTTGTTTATATACATTATTAGGTATTTGTTTTCAGTTTCCCGGTGACCACGCTCAAAGAAACTTGATGCGAAACGTTCGGGGTGAGTACAAAGTGCACTCTTAATTTATTTTATTATGCGGCTAATCCGAAAACAAATACCTAATAATGTATATTAAAAAGTAAAAACTGACTGTTGCCAGTAGCCAGTGGCCGTAAGCTTCAACAGGATAAATATTTTTAACATTTTGTGTGTTCATAACTAAATTAGAAAATTTGTGCGACCCAGTCGTGCATTTTATTTTGTAAAATGACATGATACATGCTTTGTTGTTGCTTTCTGGTATGATTTTATAGAATCCCCATCTTCGTGGAGCTCAGCCGTGTCTCAGTAGCGAGCTACGTCCCATGGGTCAAACACTATTTTCGTCATTTAGGTATATTGTCTTTTCCTTATTTATTATTTTTTCATTCTTTCCTTACTTCAAAAGTTCAACAGTTCTCTTTTTCGTCATTCTGGTTCCATTTAATTTTATTCACCTTCCGTTTCTCTATATCTTAATTTCGCTTCTCAGGCAATACCCAAACACTTTAAACATTTTCATTCGTTTTCTTCGCGTTTAATCTGTAAAACAGAAAAAAAAAATTAAGAAAAAAGCCTCCAAAAATCGCAATAATTTTTACTTGCGATATATACATAGGTATTAAATATATGGTAAGCAGTGCCGAAACTGGACATTTTGCGCCCTAGGCAAATTGTAATTTTTCCGCCTCAAAAAAGAATACAACGACAACATTAACATTTACATAGTTTTATTTAATAACAATCAAATCGACAAAATCCGTTTTTACAAAATTTTGAAACTAAAATGCTGATCTGCTCGATTTCATTTTCGACAATTTTAAGTGATTTCTTTTTCTTCATTGTGATTAAGTTTGTCTTTTTCAATAGAAATACATATATATATGTAGGTAGCTATAAAATCGGTTCATCGCTCTTTGGTCATTGTTGCTTAAGCTTAAGCTTCGTGAAGCTAACTTCATCTGATGCAACAATTACAGGAAACGTTAAAAGTATCTTAAATGCCGTTAATAAATTTGGATACAATTCAAGTTAGAAGTGTGAAGCTTAATAGTTTAAAATTGACAAAGGTTTGAAATTAACAGCAGAAGTTTGGTTAGATACATATATATTAATTTCATTCAAGAGATCTTAGCAATTCTTTTGAACTTCGGTGTCAATTGTTGTTACTGTTAATATTGCTTCAGTTGTTCGAAATCTTTAAACTTCACCTTCTTTGAAATATCGCAAAGAAATCCGAATTTTTGGCTAAGGAATTGATACTGCGCCAAGCGTTCGTCAGGAGAAGTCAGAAAACGTAACATCGATAACGTAAAAAAAAGAAATCAGCTTTAAATTTCTAAGAACGGTTTATTTTGAAGTATCTAAGGTTGCAATTTAGGTACAAGTTTTCCAAGTTGAAGGTAGAACTATAAAAGTCGGAAGGTGACGTACATAAGTGGTCGTACGAAATTAACGAATACAAAGAATTCATAATATGCCCAATGCCCATAATTGAGGTTTGCTTCGTTTCGTCCAGTTTTCGTTAACGCTTCCGAAAGTGAAGAGCGCTCACCGACCGCTCCAACTGGGAGATGTACCAAAGATCTTTATATATTCGTCCATTTCACCCTGCAAAACTCATTTGCTTTCACTGCTGTTTTTTGTAATTGCATTTCGTGTACATGAATGGTCATGCGTGAACAGATCAACAAACTTAAGGATGAAAAATTTCTATATGTGCGTTTTACACACCTCTTCTCATTTCTTAAGGTAGAATTAGAATAGACGGAGCCAACGTACGTGGTCGAAACCGAACGAAAACAAGAAATTCATACGACGCGCACATAACTGTGAAGTGGAACTTTTCGTTTAGTTTTCGTTAACTTTTGCCGTCGTATGTGAAAGCGCTCACCGACCGCTCTTTGGTAAGTAGACTGACAGCTAGCTTCAAAAATCAAAATGGTGGTTCACTTTCACTTCCAACCACTCAAGTGCATTATGGGTGACTTATGAATTTGACGTTTTGGAAAGCAACTTTTCGTTTGGTTTTGACACTAGCTTCGAACAGCTACCGCCTATTCTAGTTTTACCTTAAAGCTTAGTACGCTGCTGATGCGAAGCGAAAAATCCCATACAAAATGACACAACGAAATCATAAACGGAAAATTTCGTTCTGCTTTTCGTTTTGCAGTACGCTGTTCGAAGTGCGATATGTATAATTGTAGCAGATTATTTGGAGAAGTCTCCGCTCCTTTTTCGCACTGAATTAATTAGCCAGTTCACGTTTCTGAAATCTCACTGCGCAAACGTCTGTCAGCTGAACTGAGGAGAAGGAGAAACCTGAACAAAATGTCTCCTTTAGAAGTCAAAAGCACTCTTCATCTCGTTTTTATAAATTGATCAACGTACGACAAAAAATAATTGAGCAAACGAATCCAAAAAATTTCAGTCTCAGCTTTTTGACAGCAAAAGTGAGGAATCTCGCTGAGGAATTACGTCAGATTACTGAGATTGTTGAGATCTCAGAGATCTCAAGAAACCTGAACTGACTAAATTATACAGACTATTTATTGTGTGCGAAAAAATGACATTTGGGTTTTATTAGTGTTTTTTTTTGTTTATCATTTTCTTTTTTCTCGAATTTTTTGCGTTTATGTTTGATTTTGTTTTTGGAATTAGTGAAACTCTGCAAGGATATTTTTCGTTGTGTTTTCGCAAGCGTTTCGTTGTCTGTTTGGAGATCACAGAAAATTTCGTTTCGCAACAGCAGCGTACTAGGCTTTACACCCAAAACTATTCAAATATAAATTAAGTCAAATAGTGTATTTTTCGCCTAGAAGTCTGCAATATAATTTTAGTTTAATAATAATTCTAAACAAATGTGTAATTAACGATAATTATTTGTTGTTATACCAGTCTACGTCATCGATTCCCACTTGCCGGTTTTAATTTGATCATCTGGTGTACTTATCAGTCATAACTTAGCTGTGTCTCGGAGTAGTTCAATTTCAAGTTCGCGTATTTAAAATGTCAAAATGTCATTAACTCGTTATTTTGTTGCATTGATCGTAATTTTTAGTTTCTCACGTGAAGCTCTGTCAATCAAAGAAGGGTTGGTGCACATTTCTTATATCACTAATGATGTTTTAATGAATTCGTTTCAATAATATTCGTAGATTTTATACAATTACTGTACCTGGAACAATCCGGTCGGAGTCTATTTTTCATGTGTCTATAAAGTTGAGTGATTTCCATCGATCTTGTTGGTTTAACATTACTCTTATAAGCTGCTTTGCTCAAGGCAAATATCGTCATGGATTAAAAACAATTGAAGTTCATCCAAACACAATCAAGTTGGTTGAACTGCAAGTTCCTACTTTGTATAGCAAACGCGGAAGTTTAGAGATATGTGGATATAGTGGTATCATAACCAGAGATTTAGCTGAAATTAATGTTGAATATGACTCTCACTCGGTATTTATTCAAACCAACAAGGCCAACTACAAGTTGGGTGAATTGGTTGAATTTCGGGTGATATGTATTGACCAATTGACACGACCAGCTCAAATTGATAAGATGATATCTGTATTAATTTATGTGAGTATAATTTCTTGATGACCGAATCTAAACTACAATTGGATTTTATTTTTACAGGACAGCCAAGAAAATTTAATAAAATACATCACAGATGTTAAACTTGTGCAAGGTGTATTTAAGGGACAATTTCAACTTTCTGACCATCCAATTTTAGGTGAATGGAAGATTCATGTTGAAGTGGGTGGTAATGCTGCGGCAGAGAAAAATTTTCAGGTTGCAAAATATTTGCCTCCAGAGTTTTTAGTGAGAATTTCAACAAAATCCAATGTTGATATTGACGAGAATAAGATAGTTCTGGCTATAAAAGCTAAGTAAGTACCATTCTTTTTGTAATATTAACCTAAATACAACCTACACAGCACATATATACTAGCATATTAATGCAATTTTGTAATAGCACTTGGCAACATTCGGAAATTCCCGGCTGCAACTGCCAAGCGGATTTACTATACATAAATATAGTATAGTATGATCTGGTTCTTGTGAATTTGGAAGTGTTAAGACGTGTTGCCTTCATTAAAAAGTTGTAAAAAATATTTAAATGTAGGTATTTTTAAATTGCTCTATAGCACAAGGTTTAAATTGAAACTTTAACAATATGATTATGGAGAAATGCAAAAAAGTGGTGTCTTGCAAAATCCGTCGGTCTCTTTGTGTGTGAGTCAGTATGTCCTTGCATCTGTTAGGTTGTGCATCTATTCATACGTGCGTTAAAATTTACATCAAGCTTAGCTATAGAATTTAAACTAACTAACGGATTTTTGGCACAGAGAACTTTTATATGTGATTTTCTAGAAAAGAAATACTTATCATCTAAAAAATAGGTATTTTTTTTTGTATTTTCTTGAAAACTTCTTTAACGATTTTGATTAAAATTTGTAAATGTGATGTCTAAGTTACTCGCCTCAGAAACAGAATCAGTTTTAATTCTTTTGAAATTTTCAACATTTTTTTTGTTAAAGAATATAATACAATTATTGAATCATTAAATACATCTTCATTTATAAACTTTAAATTTTTTAACCAACCGAGTTAGTTAGTTCTTGCGATCCGGTCATGGATTTTATTTTAGGTCTTTATTATGGGTCTTAAATAAGAAAATATCAATTTAAGATAACAATCTACTATGACCAAAGTTTTAGACAGTGAAATTTTAAACAACTTTTGTCATTTTTAGTAAAATTTTGAAAATAGGTTCATTTTTATCAAATTTAAGATGGCACCAAAATTTGCACTGAAATGTTTCCTTTTATATCTTATCAAAATTTTTATCCACAATTTCAGGAATTTTGTTATGCTTTTAAAGTAGCACATAAATTTGAATGATGTATAAAACTTGCGCTGTAAAAAAGATATTTTATCTTACTGTGTAAGGCTATTCCGATTAATAAAGAACTAAAGGAAGTGTGAATCAGTGAAGTGCAGACAAAAATAAAATTATAAACACAGGCAGGCGTATTTATTAGATTTTTTACTAGTTAGACAGTGTCTAAATATATAATATCAAAATAGTTCGAAATAGTTATAGGAAAATGCTTTATTTTATGAAAAAAAATGTTACATTAGAAAAGGTTTAGACAATCGAGTCCGTTGTACTTCAAGAAATCACCCTTATATACGTCTCTTATTGTTGACATTTTCTCATCTGGATAAAGAAACCTCAAGAAATAATTGATTTGATTAGCGTACCACCTGAAAAATTGAGTTTGTATAAAAACAACTTGTATCTTACTTTGGGCATGAAAATTACGAATTTGGAATGAATACCGATATTATCTATAGTTTTGCCTCAAGAAAATAATATTTCTAATATGAAAAACTAAATTCTAAATTTAATCGTTTCATTTTTCTTCAATCCACTTACAGCTATTTCTATGGTGAACCCGTCAAAGGAAATTTATTAATCCTTCTGAAGAGGACGTACTCTGTTCTTCAAGCCTTACAAGACGAGCAACCTATATATAGAACAGAATTCCGAATCGATGACAATGCCACTCTTGATATAGACATGAAAAATGATCTAAAAATTGAAAACAAAAACGGAGTAAAGGGAATAATGATCCTTTACAAATTCAAAGTACAAGCTATAGTCACTGATGCCTTAACCAAACAAAAATCAATAACTGAAACTGAAATCGTAGTTCATAGCCAAAAATATAAAATTAAGCTCCAAGCTCCGAAAGTGTTTGATTCCGAAGAAGTTCTTAAATTTTTCGTAGGTACATTTAAATATTTTTAATTAACTGTTTGTTAATTTTGTTTGCTTCGTATTTTCCTTAAGGTAAAAGTTACAGTTACAGACTTAGAAGGCACACTGATTCAGGATACTAAATCTTCAGTTAAAATAACCACAGAATGTAATAATCCGGATAATTTGGATCTTTTTAAATCTGAAATCACTCATGAAATTGGAAAAGATTATGCGAAAATACAAATAGAAAATCGTAATTTTACCGATTGTAAATTGTATGGGGATTATCAAGGTGTAAGGTCGCATGTAGAGCGGATCGTAAAAAATGTAGATATCTTTTATTTAGATGTTTTAACAGAAAGGTTGACATAATTTAAAATTATCTAGACTTGTAAATCAATTAATCTCATATTTTTTTATATTTTTTTGTTTTAAACACAAACAGTCCTGAAGTAGGTAACGTACTTGAAGTAAAACTTAAAAGCTTAAATCCGATTGAAAATTTTTCCTACGATATTGTGTCAAGAGGAGATATAATTCAATCGGAATATATAAATGTAAGTATTAAAAATAGTTGAGTTGAACAAAAATTAATTTATATTAAATGTTTAGGTGCCAGAAAACCGAACCACGTATATTTTTAGTTTCAATGTCACCTATGTTATGGTTCCAAAAATAACCATCTACGCACATCGTGTTAAGGACAGAGTTTTTTCTGGACAACTAAAGGATGTTTATATAAAAAGAGCTTTTCAAAATTCGGTAAGTTTTGTTTGTATTGATTTAGGATTAAGGATCTGGGATCTAGGATTAAGGATTTAGGATTAAGATTTAGATATAGATTAAGAGTGAGTGGCAAATAAAGCTCATTAAACGAAAAAGTGATATTGTAATGATTGTTTCACTTTTCTTTTAAGAGTAATCGACATTACTCTTAAAAAAAAAGTAATAGAATGGTTTTTGTGTAGTATTTTAAAAGTTACAATTTTTGTCTTGACTTTTTTACGAAACAAATTTAGTTTTCAACTAATTTACCTTAAAAAAAAATTATATTTGAAGCGTCTAGAGTGAGAAGGGGTCAAGTGACATTTTTCGATTTTTTTTATTTTTTTTTTACCAATACTGGTATTAATCGACCACTTAAATTTTGGTCTAATTCTTATGTCTCTATTGTTATTACTTACATCAAAGTTAGCTTCAGATAAATGGTTAACTACACGTTTGCTTTGAAGTTTTTTTTTATGCAAGAAGGGGTTAAGATTACTTAGCACATATATGAGTTGAGAACGCATTTTTAATAAATGCACACTTATCCCCTTTATGCAATAAAAGCTGACAAATAAAATACCAAGCAATATATTGTTTTTTGCATAAAGGTGGTAAGTGCTATAGACCAAGATTTCTTCTGAAGAGAGCAGAAAACCAAAAAACTTTCTATTAAAAAAATTAAAAATCTCGATGACCAGATGAAATTTGTACCCCAAGAAAACCGTTGGTTTTGTGAAAAGGCTTTATCTGAAATTCCTGTGACAAAAAGCAGCCTAAAACCAAATTTTAAGAAACCCAACTTTCACTTGACCACTTTTTCATAAAAAAATAAATTAAACTCATTTTCACTTAAAGGGGCCAAGTGCTGAATTTTTTGTAAAACAGCAACTTCTAATGAATATAAAATTGGTACTAAAAATTGTACTTTTTTTTTTTTTCTTTTTATGGCTTTTTTATAAGTTTCTCTCGATTTCAGAAAGAAAGTTATAAACGTTAAACTTTAAACGCTTATAACTCAAAACTTCAAAAATGTCACTTGACCCCTTCTCATTCTCAACACTTCATTTGGTCTTTTACCCCACAAAATCATGCGAGCAGTTCAAATTAAGGGCTGGTACTTTTAAGAAAATAATTACAACACCAAATCAAAGCTCTCATTCAAAATTCGGGTTTCTTAGATTTTTATTTAAGTTTGACCTCTTTTTCCTGATCAGTAATTTTTTTAGACCTTCTTTTGGAATTTCCAATCTAAAAGCACATTGGAGCCTTTACTTTACCAACCAAAATTAGATATTCATGTCGATTATGGAATCCGCAATACGGGATCCGCAGTGATTCTCAGAACAGTGTTCTCTTTTCTTTTCCCGAAAAATGGGTAACAAGAAAAGAGAGCACTGCACTGAAAATCACTGCAGATCGAGAATTGCGGATTCTATAATCGACATTATTATTTCATTTTTGGTGCTTCAACCTTATTTAAAATAATAAATTTTCCGTAAGAAAAAAACAGTATTTAATTTCTGATGTTTTCTAGATCAACATAATTACGGATTACGAGACAAAGCCCGGTTCCTCAGTATACATTAATGTGACAACTGATGAAGGTTCATATGTTGGTCTAATGGGTCTTGATCATAGAATATTGCAAAATTTATATGACACGACCGATGATTTAACTGAAAATCATTTGTATACAAAACTTCGAAATTACGATGCTTCAAGTATTGACAGTAGTAGTTTTCCTGGTATTAAAGCAGGACTCATAACCTTTTCGAATGCATTTACAAAAATTGGTTCAAGTATAAAGAAATTGCCTTAAAAATCTTAAATAATTCAAAATAAAATTGAATGTGTTTTAGGATTCGGAGATATGGATATGGATATCACTTTTGCATTAGAAGATACCAGAGAAAAGATTTTACCAGAACCATTTGACAAACCATCGTTAGAACTTCATCCACGCATTCGAAAGTTTTTTTCCGAAAGTTGGTTGTATAAGGATATCGAGAGGTAAGCTGAAATAATAATTGTATGTCCGAAATGAAAGAAAAAACAAAATGAAAACCTCAAATTAAGAACCCCAGCAGGAGGTTTTAATCTATTGGAAACCGTACCGGATACGATAACATCTTGGGCAATTACCGGATTTTCACTGAATCCCGAAACTGGATTAAGTCTGACAAAAGACACAACAAACTTGAAAGTCTTTCAAGACTTTTTTGTTTCAATTGACTTACCAAGCTTGGTTACGGAAGGTAAGAAAAGCTTATTGATCACAATTATAATATAATATTTAAGCAGATTTTTATGTCAGGTGAAACGATTGAGGTTCCTATTTACATAAGTAATTATATGGGGCATGACGTTTTGACCAACATTATAATCGAAAGAGATAGTGACAATATTGAAATTTTGAAACGGCCAGATGCTGCTTTAATGCCTTCGGAAGCAATCTCAAAACTTGTTCCAGCAAGCAAAAGAGACAAAATTAAAATTTTTATGAAGTCCCTTAAGCCAGGTCAATTTAATGTTACTGTCAAAGCTCTCGCACCAATGGCAAGCGATGCGGTTCAAAAGACCCTAAAAGTCAAATCAGAAGGCATTCCCTATCAATTTTCGAAGACCTTTTTGGTTCATTTGCCAGAAGAAAGCATACAAGAAAATGAAATTACGGTGGATGTTCCCGAACACGCTGTGCCCGGATCCGAAGGAGTTGAGATTTCAATAGTTGGTGATATATTTCGGCCTCTTTTGAGAAGTCTGCAGAAGATAGCACGGGTTCCATATGGAAATGGAGAAGAAAATATGAGATTTGTCATTTCAAACTTGCTAGTTTTGAAGTATCTAAAGGTTTGTTGTTGAAATTTTCGCTAAGACATAAATATTCTGATCTTCGTCATTTTTTATTCCAGGCTCTCAATTACACATTTCCAAGCTTAGAAAGCAAAATAAGACTGAATTTGGAGCTAGGCTATCAAAACCAGTTATGTTTCAAACATTTGGATGGTTCCTTTGGACTTTTTGATCGAACAACCGAAAGAAGTGGTAACATTTGGCAAACTGCTTTTTCACTATGGGGACTTAAAGAGTCGAAGAGTTTTATTCATATAGACGCGAAAGTATTTGAGAGAGGCTTGGATTATTTAAAATTCAGACAACAGGAGAACGGTTGTTTTAAATCTTTATACGATGTCGAAGAAGATATTGAATATACAGCTTTAAGTCTAATGGTGTTTTTAATGGATGATGTGAGATGTTATTGATTTTAAAATTCTTCATAAATTCATAAAAGTTCCGATTTATTTTCTCATTAGCATTGGAGAACTACGCATTTTGAAGTTATTACTAAAGGTCTTATGTATTTGTATGAAATGTCTGATAATTTGGGACAGTCTTCTACATTTGTTTTGTCAACGTATGTCTTACTACTTGGACGACATGAAAAGGCTGGAGATTGTTTAAAGAAGCTTACGAAAAATATGCCTTTGACAAGTAAAATTTTCTATCATTGAATTTATGAGGTAAATTTGATTTAATTTTTAACAATAAGGTAAACAAATGTTTTGGAAAAAGTCAGATACTCTGAAATCACATCTTGAAACGACTGCTGATAGTTTGATGAATTTATTCGAATCTCAAGAAAAACCCAGGAAAAATTTGCTTCACATTGTAAAGGGCTTAATCGCTTCTGAAACTGAGAAGTCATCCTTAACTCATATAATAGCTCTGCATGCAATGCTTGTATTTGTTGAGGATCTGAATTTGAGTAGAAAAAACCTAACCACTTTATTTAAGGACGATCAAAAAGGATCTGGGAATTTTCAAGTGAATTCAGCAAATTCTCAAGTCTTACAATCACTTAAGGTGCGTATAGATACTAAGTTTTTAATCTTTGTCGAACTAATCATTTTTAAAGCTTTCCAATAAATCCCGAAGGATACATCTTGAAAGCAAAGGATATGGTTTTGCTGTTGTAGATGTCAAATACAAGTATAATTTAGTGCTTGAAAATCAATCATCATCGGCTTATGCTACCAACATAACCACACAGAAGTCGTCGAGTTCTTTAGTTGTATTTCAGGTGTGTGCGAATGTTCTAAGAAATAACAGTGGAAATTCCTTAACGATTATGGAAGTTAATCTCCAGTCTGGATATGTGTTCACTGAAAAAGTAACACCTGAAGTTGGTCTAACCTGGAAATTTAAGGTAGGTTAGATTGATTTTCTTAAAGGTAGAACTAGAATACGCGGAAGCCAACGTATGTGGTCGTAAGAAACCGAGCGAAAACAAGAAATTCATATGACCCGCACATAATTGCGAAGTGGATCTTTTCGTTTGGTATTCGTTAACTTTTGCCGTCGGACGTGAGAGCGCTCGCTGACCGCTCTTTCGTAAGTAGACTGACAGCTAGCTTCAAAAAACAAAAAATCACTTCCAACCACTCAAGTGCATTATGGTCGACTTATGAATTTGACGTTTTGGAAAGCAACTTTTCGTTCGGTTTTTTCACTAGCTTCCGACAGCTACCGCCTATTCTAGTTCTACCTTAAGCCTTTTTAACCAAAACTATACAATTTTTTTTTGTCACTTAAAATTTCAGTCGATCAAAGTCAACGACAGTCAAGATATGTTAGTTGTATACATTGCAAACATTAACAACAAAGGTATTTGTTTAAAACTGGAAACCCTTAAAAGGTACAAAGTATTGAATGCTAAACCTGGATGGGTTGTTCTATATGATGCGTATAAAAAAGGTTTGTTTCATAACTAAAAAGTACATTTTGGTTTTTAATTTAAATTAAATTTTATTTTAAGATGAAAAAACTGCCAAAAGTTTCAAAATAGATGACATCCAACCAGGCAAGGATTAACAAAAAAATTATTTATTCAAACAAATTGTGCTATTAAATCTTAAATTGTTGAAGTGTTTAACATGAATTTAAGATTATTTATTTTAAAAATAAGGATTTTTAAATATTTGTATTTCTCTTAGATTAATTTTACATAGCGTAAAGTCAACATGAAAAAGTCAGCCAAACGATTCATGAATTTGAAGTTCGAATAACTGAGATTTCTGAATATGCCTATAATAACATTAGATTTAGTAACCGACCTAATCAAGTCATTTCATAAAATTAAAAATTACCAGATATAATAAATTGTTTAGCTGTTATTAAAAAATAATAAAAAAATAAAACGAAAATGGAAGAATACGAAAGAGAACCATGCCCTTTCAGAATCATTGACGATAATTGTGGTCCAGTTTTTGCAATATAATGCATTGTGGTGGTATTTTACAAGCAATAAAGGGTTTCCGAAATGCCTGCGCTAAAAACACGTTCACCCATTACTGTCGATAAATTTGCCGTTTAAGGTGGAATGTTCAGTACCATCGATTGCACTTTGGTACATTTCTGAAAAAAAAGATCCCCGGAATACTGTTAACAACGCATGTAAACCTAACGTGTAAACTTACTCTTGGTCCGTCTGTGGATGTCACTAGATTTTGATATCTGAACGCGTTCATTTTTTGCAAAGAGAGGATTTGAAAATTTGCTTGGCAAACTAAAATTAACAAAAGTAAAAACTAGTGACATCAACGGGAGATCAAGAGTAGGTATTTTTAAAATAAAAATATAAAGATTTTTAAAGTTTTTTCCTTTATTCTTAAGTTTTAACAAAAAGAATCTTTCAATTGTACGAGGAAATCATTAGTGAAGCTTGGAAGCCACAAGCATATTTTGTGCCATTATGTTGTGTTCTGTGCGACAAATACTATTGTCAGTGGTGCTGCCACACCGGTGGAATTATAGCAGCTAGAAATGGAGCACCTGCAATGGCAGGTATATAGTACCATCATTGGTGAAGTTTTTCTTGCCCTTATTGAAGGGGCAAGCCGAGCATTATCGCAATCCCGAACCACCGACTAAAAATCCAGCAGCATTGGGAGACCCACGATATGCTGGAGTTTTTGATAGACGACGAAAGATAAATAATAATAGCCAGCTAAAATCCTTTCGTTCTTTAGAACAGGGTTGCGAGTTTTTGAATCAAAAAAACATTAAATCATAAGCTCGTACATAGGTAGGTGACTTATGAATTTAAAAAAAAAAATCACAAGATAGTTGGTGATTTATGATTTAAACAAATTTAATTCATAAGCTAATGGGTGGTTTATAAGTAAGAAAATTTTCAATTCATAAGCTTAGCTTGTAGGTACATAATACAATGTAACGAACAGCGAGAAAAAAAAAATCAAAATTTTCAGTTATTCTTCTGCGCAGTTGAAGATCTTTTATCAAGTAAAGAAGAAGTCTGGACTGTGGACATCAGCTATCTTATACTCTTTATATAATATAAGGCATAATCAATGACTACTGAGCAGTTAAATTTACATTATCTTGACTCGGAAATTTATTTTTAAAATAGTTTCCAGTTTGCTGCTTCTCTTTTTCATGAACAACACATCATCTTTCCCACTTAATAGTGTTGATACATCAGTCATAATTTCGATCTCACATGGTCAAGTTCGATGATAACTTTCTGCCTTTAAAATGTATTCAAAGCTAGTTCGTGTTCTAGGTGCATTGATATTAATAATTATTAGTTTCTTGTCCGAAGCATTATTAACAAATAAAATAGGGTTGGTGTTTGAATCCAATCAGTGAACACGATTATTAACATTTTTTTTGTTTGATTGACATTTACTATCTCGGTTGTTTTTTTTTGCCAGCTATTATACATTTGTTACACCTGGAACAATTCGATCAGAGGCGGTCTTTCATGTTTCTATAACTTTAAATGATTTCCATCAATCATGTTGGTTTAACATAAGTTTAAAAAATTTCAATCAAACCACAAAACTTTATGGATATGAAGGTATCGAAGTTGAACCAAGAACCACCAGGCTGATTAAACTACGAGCTCCATATTTGACTGACAAACTCGGTCACTTAGAGGTTTTCGGTTATCATGGCATCACAAGCAGAGATTCGTCTTTAATCAATTTCGAGGCCAATTCATACACGACCTTCATTCAAATCAACAAGGCCAAATTCAAGCCTGGTGAACTCGTAAAATTTCGTGTGATATGTCTTGATCAGTTAACCAGACCGGCAAAAGTGAATCACAAGTTGTTTCTTAAGATTTATGTGAGTTTAGGTATATATACAAATAATGATATCAATGACTAAAATTATCAAATTACATTTTGTATACAACTCGTATTCATAGGATGGTCAAGATAATTTGTTAAAACTTGTTCGTGATGTCAAACTTGTGCAAGGTGTTTTAAGAAGTGAATTTCAACTTTCTGATTATCCTGTTTTGGGTGAGTGGCGAATAAAAGTTGAAAATAATGGTGATGTTGTTGCTGAGAAAAGCTTTGAAGTTGCAAGATACGAGCTGCCAAGGTTTTCCGTGGAAATTAAAACAAATCCAAATGTTGCAATAGAAGAGGGTAAGATAAAATTGGGAATAAGTTCGAGGTAAGTCGTATTACTATTTTTAAATAAGATCATTCAATATACCTACATGTAAAGGAAATTTTAGAAAGAAACGTGTATAGAGCTAGGCAGGGATGGGCTGGTATTGTAAGCAGTGGAATAGGTTGGAAAAGGCATAACAAGAGATTTTAAAACTCCAAAGCTGACTTAAAAAATTCAACAAATATATAAATTGTGTATAGGCACTTTTATTCTTTTGAATGACTCAGTGTGTATTTGATCTTGTTGAATTATAATCGAGTTGTGGACGGTCAGGGAAAAAACATACAATAAAGTCTGCGGTTGGGAAAAAATCAAAGCAAATTATTTTTCTCTATCGATGAGAGACATTCAGGGCTTGAATGTAAGCTTTTTAACAATCACGCTTAGGGATGGGGAAAAAATAAACATATACAAAATGTTTACAATGGCGGAAGTACCACAATATGGTTTGGTGTCAAACAAAACGTTTGATGATCGAATTGATTTGGTTTGTGTGCATTTATGCCTATGCGAATAACTTTTCACCCTTTCAATCGAAAAAGTGAAAGCAATGCATGAGAGCGAATGTGAAAACAATTTATTCGATTCACTTTTTCACAGAATCAGAATCGGCCCCCAGAGCAATATTTTAGCTGATGCGGAGTATCACTATACTCATTACTCATCAAAGAGTACCTATATTATCTAGAGAACCGACTCGTAAGTCGTATCCCTTGTCAAAAACAGCCGCAAATCATATTTGAGCACAGTAAGAGAAAACTCTCTTAAATTCCCTGTCCTTGAATATGTGTGAATTGTTGATACAATAACAAATTGGCGCCATGTAGCTCAAAAAGATTAAAAATTTAAAAACACCCGATTTGCGTTCACTTAAATGCTAATATCTTTGAATCCAAGGTTCGGATTTTAAAAGTTGAAAATTCAAATTAACTTCAAAACCGTTCAAAATTTCATACTAAAAACGCAAAATCCATAACAGTGTCATTGTGTTGGTGCTGTTTCATTTAAAATGCATTGGGCAACTAACACATGCTCACCCTTGTGGAGGAAATCTCTCAGTGCAGCTTGTAGGGTGAAAGAGAAAAAGCCCTGAAGTCGGTTCTCTAAATAATATATTTACTCTATTGCACTGATGTTGCATTACATACACAGGCAATGCTTGATGTGGATTTTTGAAATATGTTACAGCTATATATATGCACACACACACACCACAATATCACGTACGAAAAATTTCTGAATTTTTTGAATATTAAATAAACTACAAAATTTAAACTTTCAAAGAAAACCTTGTGTGTAGGTAATAGTCTGAGATATAAGGATTTTCAAAAAAACATTACATTTGTCAGCTCAAGAAAGATTTATTATACAATTTTTAAGCTTTTTATGACGTTAAGAAGAAAACTAAAATATGATGAAAGTGGACGTGGCAATTGGCTGATTTTATTCAAACCATTTTCTAAACCATCTAGCTAAAAATATAGAGTGTGTACTCTGTAGTAGTATAACCCTCATAGAGATTTACATTTATTTATATTTATAAAGATTTTCTCTTGTGAGAATAGCAAAAAGAAAATGTATATGACCAAATAACCACAGACTGAAGATGTAGCTTAGCTAGTTTGTCGAATTATGTATGGCTTTTGATTTAATTTCCTAATTTTTCAATTATATATTAATATTGATTAACTGGTATAAATTGCAATGTTATTTTCATTAAAATCTTTAATTTTCATTAAAACTTTGACAAAATTTCTCAAGCTATTTCTATGGTGAACCTGTAAAAGGAAATCTCACAATCTCATTGAGGACGATCTACGAATATTTTCCAGATGATATTCCAACATTAAATAGAAAATCACAAATCGATGGCAATGACATAATAATTTTAGACATCAAAAATGATCTTCACTTAAAAAACAAATTTCAAAACCAAAGATCTGTGATACTTTGCAAATTCAATGTAGAAGCTGTTGTTATCGATGAAATCAGTGAGCAACAGTCTCGGACGGAAGTTGAATTAACAGTTCACAGCCAACCTTATAAAATTAGACTTCAAGCTCCAGAGCTGTTCGAACCAGATAAAATTATAATCTTGAAGGTTAATTTGAAAAAAAAAATTGTGTATTATCATTTTGAAAATATTTATCTTTCTTTGTTTCATTTTTCAGATAAAAGTTTTGGTAACAGACTTGAATGATAATCCAGTTTATGACACTCAAATTCCAATTAAAATTTTGATAGAATGTAAAAGATATAATTCTTTCAAATCTGAATACGCTTATCAAATTATAACAACTGATCAAAATTATACAGTAATAAATATAACAAACGAAAATTTTTCAAGATGTAATTTACATGCAGAATATCGTGGTAGTATATCTTCAGTAGAGACAGTCAAAAAAAATTTGGATGTATTATATTTGGATACTTTAACTGAAAGGTAATAAATTTAAACCAATAAAATCAGAACTAATCAAAGAAATCAACTTTAATTCCGTACCATGATTAAAGCCCTGAAGTGGGTAAGGAGCTCGAAATAAAACTTAAAAGTTTGGATTTACTTAGGAATTTTTCATATGATATTATTTCAAGGGGTGATATCATTCAATCGAAGCTCATTATGGTAATTGCTTATATCAATTATTATAAGTTTGTTTTTCTTTAAAGACAAACTTAATCATATTTTTGATTTTAGGTGCCCGAAAATCAAACATCGTACATTTTTCGATTCAATGTGACATTTTTAATGGTTCCAAAGATAACAATATACATTCATGGAATTGAAAACAGGAATTTCATCGGGCAGTGTAAGGATATTTATATAAAAAGAGATTTCCAAAATTCAGTAAGTACAAAAAAAAATGGAGGGTTTTTTGCCCGGTCTAAGATGGCGATGGGTAAGGAAGTAATGATTTTTCGATTTTCGTTTCCGGTGTAAAACAACTAGTAAGGTCAGAATCTTGAAAATCCAAAAATCTAAAACCCAAAATCCCGAAAATGCAGTAAACCCAAGATCCCCAAAATCCCTAAATCCCCAAAAACCCGCAATCCAATCGTAGCAAGTGGTACGCAAATGGATCATGTCTATTTTGAGTGATAGATAGTTGTTTTTTTTTTTCTTTAGAAAAATATATCACGAGACAAACATATCGTTCGCGAAATATAATTTGGGAGATATATACCTATCACGATATATTTTCGCATGATATTTGCAGATACAAATTTCAACTGACAAAGAAACAAAGCCTGGCTCTTCAGTTAACATAAATGTAACAACAGATAAAGGATCTTACGTTGGTTTGATGGGACTTGACTACCGTATTCTGCAGAACACCCAAGTCAAAGAAGATTTGACTGAGAACTATTTCTACAAGAAACTACAAAATTATGATTCAATAAGTTTTCAAAATTCTAGATACTCTCCTGGTATAAGGGCTGGACTTGTAACTTTTTCCAATGCCCTTATGCCAGTTAGGATAATTAAAGGATGGGGTGAGTTATAGGATAAATGGAAAAATATTGAAAAGTCAAGAATATTTAATAATGTCCATGGAGTTATTTAGGAAGCGATGATGGAGAAATGTTTATTGCAAGTGGTGATAGCGGCAGCGGCGACTTCCTGTTGCCCCAACAATTTGATAAACCAATTTTAGAATTTCCAGTTCTTCGAAAGATTTTCTCCGAGAGCTGGCTGTATAAGGACTTCGAAAGGTACGATAAGTTTTTATTTGTTTAAAAAAAATAAAAGAATACTTATAAAATTAATGTTTAAAAAAGGATTCCAGAAAAAGACTTAAATTTCATTGAAACTATACCAGACACAATTACAACTTGGGTTATCACTGGATTTTCACTAAATCCTTACACTGGACTGACTCTTACACGAGAAGCTACTAAGTTGAGAGTTTACCAAGAATTCTTCATTTCGATGGACTTACCAATTTTAGTAAGGGAAGGTAAGAAATAATATGTTTTAATTTGTTTTTGCTGTTCACAGACTCTATTTAATTCCAGGTGAAATTATTGAAGTTCCCGTTTATATAAGACATTATTTGAACGAAGGGGTTTGGACTAATGTGACCGTCAATAGCGGTAGTGAAGATCTAGAAGTCTTAGAGGAACCTGAAGATACCTCTATGAAACAAATTTCAAAGCTCATTTTTGCAAGCAAGCTAGAAAAAATCAAATTTTACTTAAAACCACGCAAACAGGGAGATTATAATGTGATTGTTAAAACAGTTGCCTCTAAGGCAAGTGATGCCGTTCAAAAAACCCTGAACGTTCAACCACCAGGGATACCTTATGAAATGTCAAAGACCTATTTGGTTCATTTACCCGAAGAAAGTTCCCGAGAAGATGAATTCATAATTGATATTCCCGAAGAAGCTGTCCCCGAATCTCAAAGACTTGAGATTTCAGTTGTTGGTGATATATTTCGACCTTTATTGAGAACTATTCGAAAGATGGAACGTGTTCCGTATGGGAATGGCGAAGATAATATGAAGTATATTGTCTCTAACTTGTTAGTATTCAAGTACCTGAAGGTTTGAATTTCAAATAAACTTTTAAAGTTTTGTTTTAATGGTTCTATTTCAAGGCTCTAAATTACTCAAAGCCTAATTTAGAAAGCAGGATTAAACTAAATCTAGAACTAGGATATCAAAATCAACTATCCTTCAAACACCTTGATGGTTCATTTGGACTGTTTGAACGAACAATCGAGAGAACTGGTGATATTTGGCAAACTGCTTTTGCATTGTGGGGACTAAAACAAGCAAGTGACTTCATTCACATAGACTTTAAAATCATAATGAGAGGATTAAAGTATCTCAAATCGAAGCAACAAAAGCATGGTTGTTTCGAAACGAGAGAAGATATCCAAGAAGATGTCAAAAATACAGCTTCAGCTTTAATAGTATTCCTAATGGATAATGTAAAAAGCTTTTTCTTAAATTTTTCGAGCGCTTTAAAAAATCATTTCTTTCAGCATCCAAGGTCTGCGTTTAGTGAAATTATTTCCAGAGGACTTCAATGTTTGTACGATAGATCGGATAATGTGGAACAGTCTTTCAATCAGGTTATGTTAACATATGTTTTGCTGCTGGGGAAACATGAAAGGGCTGAAGATCTTTTAGAAAAACTAATCATCAAAAGTCGTATATGGAGTAGAAGTAAGTTTTAGTTATATTTGTTTGAGAATTGAAGAATAATGTTGTGTTTTTTATTTCGGACAAAGGAAAACAAATGCTATGGTCAAAGCCAGATACCCTTGAGTCCAATCTCGAAACAACTGTTGACAGTCTAATAAACGTATTCGAAGTACAAAATCAACAATTAAGCCAAAGCACCAGTATGCTTCAAATTGCAAGGGAATTCTTCAATTCAGAAGCAGGAAATTCTTCTATAAATCACTTGATTGCCTTGAAAGAACTTATTAGCTTAATAGACAATTTAAGACCTTTCAGAAAAAATCTAAATATTACTTTCAGCGATGATCAGAAAGGATCTGGAAACTTTCATGTTAATCAAGAAAATTCTCAAGTCATGCAAACACTTAAGGTAGATTTTTATTAATTATTGTTATAGCATTTATTCAGCCAATTTAAATATATAATTCTTGAAGATTTCTCCTAGGTCTCGAAAGATAAGTTTCCAAAGCAGAGGTCATGGTTTTGCAATGGTTATGGTTAAATATAAGTACAATTTTATATGTGAAGATCAATACTCTTCAGTTTTGAATGTCAACATAACAACTTGGATGACTTCGGCGAGAACTTTATTCGTCTTGGAATTTTGTCCAAGTATTTTGGCAAACACCAGTGAAAATAACTTTATGGTTATGGAAATAACATTACAGTCTGGATTTGTATTTAGTGAAAAATCTTTGCTCAGGAATGATGATAGTTTAAAAACGGGATTAAAGGTTTTTAAAGTTAAAAGAACTTCCAGCTGAATTTTGTTTTAATTTAATTTTTTTCAGTCAATACAAATAAATGGCAATAAAGACATGGCTGTAATTTATCTAGAGAACATCGACAAAATTGGAGAATGTTTCAAATTGAAAGCGTTTAGACAATACAAGTTGTTGAATCCGAAACCCGGGTGGGTTATTGTACATGATGCACGCGAGAAAGGTTAGTTGAACAAAAGACTTCCTATAATTTATTTATTAATATTTTAAATATTTTTCATTATTTAGATTACAAAACAATCAAAAGCTTCACGATAAATGATTAGTCCTGGCAAATGACGAACACATAATAAAGAAATCGCAGGAGGAACAAAATTCTTTTAATCTTTTCCAACATTTTTTGGTGAAATCACCAAATTTCTTGACAAAATTTATTATTTGAATTAATTTATTATTTGAGTTAACGAAACATAAAATTCAATAAAAAGATAATGACTGTTTTTTTTACTTGCCCCATATTGGTCTCGTGTAAACAAAATTACAATTTCGAAGTTGAAATCTAGTGCCTTATTTTTTTTATCAAAAACGCTTTGGACTGCACTTCTGTGCACTTTGTTGCCCATTTGGGACCTTTATTTGGGTGTGCGTATTGGTCCGCTAGGTCCCTCCGATTGTCATACTTGAGACCTTTATTTCGGTATGCTTTTTAGTCAGCTAGGGTCCTCCGACTATCCGCAATAGACGAAACCATATTTTTTTATTAAAAACGCTCTGCAGTGCAATTCTATGCACTTAGTTCCAATTTTTCTTTGTGAATCAGTTAGCTATCTCGAGACCTTCATTTTGGTAAGCTTGGATCCTCAAATTGTCCTCAACAGAGAAATCATCAATTTGCATAAAAAAATGCTCTGAATAATTTTAAGATGCATTACAGGTACCAGGAACAAATCTACACAATCCAGAAAGTAAATTTGTACTTTGCTTGTCGTTAGTCGCAACCAGCCATGTGACAATGTGACAATTTAATAAAAATTAAATTATTTTTTTGAAAAAAATGACATGTTCGACTATACTTTTGTTCAATAATAGAAAAAATACGTAGTAGGCTTTGAAAATAAAATTTGCTATATAAGTTTAGAATTTTCATAAATCAAATCATTCTGAAAAAAAAATCTGGAGAATAAGGATGGGATTGAAAATTGTAAAGAAAAATATAAAAAGGCTGGCTGTAGGCTGTAGAAATGTAAGAAAATATAATTTTTAATATTTAATATTTTATTAATAATAATTGATAAAATTTTTTTTAGGCTTTGCTGTGGATATTAAGAAAAATAGAACCAAAGAGAGATGATGAGGAGAAATTAATTGATAAAGGATTAGAAATGGAGTTTGATTGTGATTATGATGATGATGATGGATGAGTAAAAATTCTTTATAAATATAAAATAAAATATTTATTTTGTTTTCTTTTTTTTCTGTTAAGGAACGTTTGATATTTTCTCATCCATGGATGAGGAAATGCAAAATTTAATATAAAGTTTCTGGTTGATTGTTTAAATGGTATGTTTATTTGTTTATTTTTTTTTTAATAATTTTCTTGATAATTATTTTTGATAATATATTCATAGATTACTGATGGTCAGTTTATATTTCGGAGCAATCAAAATTTTCTTCAGTTGACTTCAAAAGCTTTCTGAGGAATTCTTTTATGATTTTGCAGAGACTTCAGAAATATAAACTGACTATAATATGTACATATTATGTAGTTATTAAGTTTTGTTTTTCTTTATGTTTCCTTATTATTATAAACTAGTAGACCCGTGCTCGCCTTGCTTCGCAAAAATAAGAATTAATATTAACATACCTACATATATACCGATAGTACTAAATAGGGCTACCGCTACCCGTACCTAATTTCTATTTCATCTTATTAACAAAAAGTTTATACATTATACACTTATACGTTTTGATAAATGTGAGTTCTTAAAAAATGGTTTACCTATTTGTATGTTAAGTAGGTTCATGTTTGACACATAAACAGAATCTTTATCTCCCGTTGATTTTCTTATTGCATATACAAATATACATATAATACTTCGCACCCAAGTAAACATCTTCTTCTTGCCTGACTACCTGCAACCAGGGTTGGCCGAATTAACTACACTTCATTTTCTACATGATTAACTACGCATAGCTAATTAAATAAACTACACGCCTTATATACTACAAAATGTTACGTTTGCTACATACATAGTAAAGCTAGGTAAATAATAAAATTTCAATAAAAACAGTTCAACTCAAATACAATCTTCAAAGTTGACTATATATCTAAACTACGTAGCAAATGTAAAAAATGTAGTTTATTCCAAAAAGCGTTAGTTCGGCCATCCCTGCCTGCAGCGTTATACTCAAAATGTTCCATTGTGGAAAAAGAGTAAACAAAGAGAAACCTGCACAACATAAATAAAAAAATATAAGGGAGGTAGAGAAAATGCAAAAGGGTGGAAATGATATGAAATGAAACAAAGCAGCGACCTCGTGAATGCGATTGAATTAAATTTCTGGATTTAAAAAAATAGAAAAGTTAATGACTTAGACATTTGTTTATATTTATTTCTCAGGTTGTATGCATAATTAAGAAAAGATTTAGGACTTAAAATTTGCATACAAAAATTGACTTTTGGAAATAATTTTTGTTTTTTTTAAGTATCAATTAGTTTGGTATTTATAAGTGAATATGTGGGTCAATATCAATAAAAAAGTTGACCAAAAATTAAAAAAATTTAATTTTCGTAATAAACAAACAAATTAGATAAACAAAAACTTGCTATTTACAACCTTCTGAACATTAAGAATATTGTAAAAAAAATTCAAGTTAATCAGGTAAATAGTTTCTGAGATTTCGCGTGACAAACTAAATAATCGTTTCGTCTTTATATAATGTTAAAGATTAAAGATTAAAGAAGATAAAGATTAAAGATATATATAGGTATTAAATCAAATTGTTATTTAATTCAATAATGTTAATTATACATAATACTATTTCTATTTTTTATTTTTTATAAAATTTTATATAATTTTCTTAACTAAACAATCAATCTAAATAATTAAATAAATATATCTTTTTTAGCAAAATCTTTGTCATGTCTTTTAAAAATTTAATGTTGGGTTCAGAAGATAATGAAACTGAAACAGTGATGGTGTGTTTAATTCTGCCAAGTGATCGTAATTTTATGGCCCAGAAGTGATAATCGTCAACTGATTTTTAGCAACAACTTATTTAACATTTTGTTAATGTACGATCTGGATCGTCCGTCCGTGCGTCCGCTGTCAATTCCTTTGATTTTTCTTTTAGGCCCGATCAGGTGAGGTTAAGTTTCGGGGGCAAGATCCCCCCCCCCCATTCATTTCCCAATTTCCTAACCTTTCCTTATTTTTCCTACCCTACAGTTCTACCGACTATCCAACGATTCCTCTTGCCTCACAACAAGATGGTACGATTACCGAAGGTAATAAACCCCAAATAATAAAAAAGGTCTTGGCGGTCAAAAATTATCATAGAGACCATTGTGGTCGATATTTGGGCATTGTGACATAAATTTTGTTTCTTTTGGATACTACGACGCACAGTGGGCTAAGCTCGGAAAAAAGGTCTTTGGAGAAAGTTACACGTAGCCTTTTTATTTTTATGTCTAAGTACCTACTCTTAGATAACCCAAGAGTGTTTTTTCGAAGTATTTTTTAATAGTTATATTATAATATATATTAGACGAAGGGTCATAAGTCCACAGGCCAAAAGTCCATAATGGACTCTGGTGGGTTAAAAGTCCACAAATCTACTACCTATGGTGGGCCAGAAGTCCACAGGAATTTCTTGTGGACTTCTGGCCCATGAATTGTGGATAATATTCAGCTTTAAAAATACGCGTTCTCTTGGACAACCAGTATATCATGTGGGTTCAAAGGATTTTAACTCCCTTTTTGGGGGGCTTTGTACCCCTCACGCAACTCCGTTGCTCCGCTTAGGGTATGTCCAGTTGCAAGGCAGCAGCCAATGTCAACAGTTTTCTTAAAAAACAGTTCCTTGGGTAATTTTAAAAAATTCCAAAAAATATTAGTGGACTTATGACCCACTTCCTTTCTAAAACTATAGAATATTGACCCACTTTTTTGTGGACTTCTGGCTCATAAGGGTGGGTTATAAGTGGACAATTGATTTGTGGACCCAAGTGGTTCAATAGTCCATTGTGGACTTTTGGCCTGTGGACTTATGACCCTGCGCCACAGCATCTGTTCTACATTTGGTTTTTTGGAGAAATTTTATTAAAATTTTTTTAACAAAAGCTGCTGTTGCACTCCTTAAAGTATGCAGTATTATTATCTTTATCTAACCAAGATGAAATATAAAAAGATTCTATGTAGCTGATTCTGATTAGTCTATGTTTACGTCATCGATTCTTATTCGACATGAAACAATTACATTATTGTTTTACACAGATATATCTCTACTGCACTGCTACTTGAGTAATCAGTAAGCCCGTCTCAAGATGAACATCTTGGTAACTTAACAGTTGTTATTTTAGTGTCGACAGTGGTAGTTCAACTTAAATTTTTTTGTCGGACTTAAAATGTCAGAAAAGCTGACTCGCTACTTGGGTTCCTTGATAATATTCAGTTTATTTCGCAGTGCAGTACCATTAAAAAGAGGGTTGGTGTCATTTATTTCGTATATTTAAGTTATGCTTCAAGCCAAACATTTATCAAACTATCATAAGTTAAGTGATGATTTCGAGTGAGATCGTCGGGATGCTATTTTAAATCAATAAATAATTCTCAACAGGTCCATTTGAATAGTGCTAAATGCTAGTTTTACAATAATTTATTTCAGTAGTACATATATTATGTGTAATTTGTAATATAAAAACCTTCATATAATAATATTGAATTATACACCATTAAAGTTTAAATAATTCGGTTAGCAAACCTGTTAATAAACTGATTTGTATGTTTTTTCTTAAGATAGCTTTTCCAGTAACTGGAAACGGTTTGTTAAAATGTTAATTTGTACTATTCACACGATGCGGCATTATTACGTTTGGATTATGTTCATTTACAAAAAAGCTGATGTATAGATTAGATATGATTAAATCTAATAATTGAAGTTAATTTATTGATATCTAGATAGATAGACAGATATAGTTAATTTATTGTTATGGTATTAAAATGTAAAAAAAATTGTTGAATGAAACAAAATAAAATACAATTAAAATTTATAGAACTCAATAGCACATTCTTCAATGTTGAATTGTCTATTGAAGTTCTCTCATTCAACTCTCAATAAATTCCCATCAAATTATTTTTCACTCTAAAGCTCTGTGTCATTTGCGTTCAAAGTGCGTCGAATTACAAAATATGTATAAAAACAGTTCACTATATACAATACCGCTTAAATATGAAATGCAATGGGTACTGGCCATTCTATAATATAGAATTTGAAGAGAAAGGCGCAAAATTTTAAACGATTTAGTAAAATGTTGAAGCCATTTTAGTAATTTACTAAGTTAAAAAGAAGATTTTGGTAATTTTAAACGATTTCAGCAATTTACTAACTCATAACATTTTACTAAAGTTAAAATCAGAAAATGATTACTTTAAATTTTAGTAATTTGCTAAATCCATATGAAATCTGTCATTGTCTTATAAAAATAATTTCTTGGCAATTTTATTTGAAAGATTTAAATTGTGTTTTTTCTTGTGTGCTAATTCTTTTCAAAGTAAATACAAAAAAAATGTTTTCGGAAGATGAAGATTTCGATATGTTCGAAGACTCAGCTTTGTGCAGAAAAGTGCGATGTCTTAAGTCCCGAGCAAATCCTTTTGAAGAGCTGGACGATGGAGAATTTTACTCCAGGTATAAGTTTGATAAAACAACAATTCGTTTTTTGGTTGAAAATCTAAACATCCAAGAGCGAATAACAAACCGTGGGCTTCCGATTTCACCGGAATTACCTAGTCCTAGTTACCCTCCACTTTTTTGGGAGAAATGTCCATCAGGCTGATGTTGGTAAGTAAACTTCTTAATGGAACACAAAGGGTATACTTTACAACAATTAATCTTATAGGAACATTACATGGAATGGTGCAGCCCACAGTGGGGAAAATTATAAAAAATATTTCAAAACAAATTGCTTCATTGCTCCCACATTTTATTAAGTTTCCGTCATCCCCTGCGGAGTTAAACGAGCTTAAATCAGGATTTTATAGCATCGGCAGGTTCCCAAAAGTGATAGGTGCGATCGATTGTACACATGTTCAAATTAAGCGACCTGCAAGGGTTGTGGGACCTATTATGGCTGGCCACTACGTAAACAATTTTTTAATATCACTATTGAAACTTTTCTTTTGTATTGTTGTCACAAATTAAAACAAAAAAAAAATAACAAAATAATTTTAATAAATATGATTTAAAATCACGAAAATATAAACCAGCATAAAAGTGTTCATATATGCGTTTCGCCCCGATGTAATGGTTGGGCTCATCAGAAGATGACCATTACATCTTGTCTTGACGCATATTTTCCCGAATAAATCGAGATTCCATATATTCCGAGCTACATAGAGCAACAGTCAAATATTTCTTCTTCAAAAGTCCCATAGTAGGGCAATAAAAATAGCTACAATTTATCTTCTTTGAAGACTTGTAGCAACTATATAATTCGCAGTTGCTCTATGTAGCTCGGATTATATGGAATCTCGATTTATTCGGGAAAATATGCGTCAAGACAAGATGTAATGGTCATCTTCTGATGAGCCCAACCATTACATCGGGGCGAAACGCATATATGAACACTTTTATGCTGGTTTATATTTTCGTGATTTTAAATCATATTTATTAAAATAATCGGTGTTCAGGAAAAAACAATTCGACTGTTAACAGTCAAATATTTCTTCTAACAAAATAAATTGTAGGTTGTCACTTTAACTTCTGACATTGCAAATTATTAGGTCCGTTCCCTAGGTTTAGGTTTGTTTGCTTTGTTTTTCTTTCCGAGCTGTCATTGTTTGGACGTGTTCAGCTGCACCGTTTTTAATAAAAGGGAATTAGTAATTTACTAGTTAGTAAAACGAAAAAAAGGATTAAAATTTTGGAAGAGCTAGTAAATTACTAAATAATTTAGCAATTTGCTAACCAGTAATATGTTAAGCCCTTTGCAATAGGTTGTTTAAAATTTTGCGCCAAACAAATTAACTTATTATAAATATTGGCAGTCTAGGTATCTATGTACATATATCAAGGTTTGTTCCTTTTATATTATCTATTTCATTATAACCGGGATAGAAAATGCATTTAAATCGATAACATTAACCTTGATAAGTGAATTCTGTACAGGCTTATATAAAATAAATACATAAATTTGGTGTTGTGACATCTCGTGTAGAACGAGACCGGCCTAGTGACTAACAACACTTAACTATTTTTGTTTTCTGCTGAATCCGAACGCCTAACGTCAGAAGCACTTTTCCATTACAATAGATACTCTGGGAGGATTTTTCAATTCCTCGCAAGAAGTAGTTATGTATCCTGTGAAAAACCATTCTGTTTTTAGGTGGCATAGGTCGGGAAACGAACCCAAGACCATCGGCCCGTTTATGCAAATCTAGTGGCAGTAATCATTTTTTGGGTGGGTCTATAATGCAAAACTCTTAATATTATTGAATTAACAATTATTGTTTGGACAATTAGAAATAAAAAAAATGTTATTTGGTAGCAACCAAAAAAGTCGAAACGGGCCACTGTGCGATGTAACAGTCCTATACCCTAACCATTACGCTACGGGCTACTATACTACAGGTTTATATCCCTTCCCTGGGTAAATTTAAGAAACTACACAGATTAAATAATTATAAATGAGAAAATAGAATTTTGACAATTATTGTCTTATGAATGAAATAAAAAGACACACATAAATAATGAATAGCTGCTATAAAATTGTATTGTTAGCTAATATTTATACTCGTTTGTTTAAATTAATTATATTAAATTGATAAATTAACTTTCATTCATCCTCAGCTTCTATACTATTGTTGCACCCAGAACAGTCTTACCGGATTCAATTTTTCATGTTTCATTTACATTAAATGATTTCCATAAATCCTGCTGGTTTAACATAACCATAACAAGCTACTCCGAACACGATAAACCCTATGTATTCGAAAGTATTAAAGTTGAGCCAGGAACAACCAAATTAATTGAACTTCATGCGCCTCATTTTAATAGCACCATTGGAAATATAAAAGTATTCGGATATCGTGGCATCATAAGCATGGAATCAGAATTAATAAATTTCAATGGTGAACAATATTGGGCATTCATTCAAACTAACAAAGCTAAATATAAACCAGGTGAACTTGTACTATTTCGAGTGATTTGCATTGATCAATTGAAAAGACCAGCAAAATTAAAACAACAAATGATACATTTAGAAATATATGTGAGTATATCGTTAATTTTTGTGTACGATCATTTTTAAATAGCTAGTGATTCTTTTTTATAGGACGATGAAAATAATTTAATAAGGAGCATTCTTGGTGATGACGTTAAATTTGTTAAAGGTGTTTTTCGGAGTCAATTTCAACTCTCCGACTTTCCTGTCTTGGGCGTGTGGAGAATAAAAGTTCTAGTAGATGAATTTATGACATTAGCTGAAAAAACTTTTGAAGTTGACAGATATGAACTTCCTAAATTTTATGTAAAAATTAACACAAGAGATGTTGCTATCGATGAGGATAAAATAGCATTCGAAATTAGTGCAAGGTATGTTTTGAGATTCTTGATGAAATTATGGCTAAGTTCCAGAACACACATGAGATGCATATTTGATGCAAGAAGTCAAAAGAGAAAATTATGACAATGTCATGAGTTTCTAAACGCATCCCAAACGTCGAGAAATGCGCATATATTAACCACCTGAGCAGAAAACGCATTAAATTTTTTTAGGGTTTAAAGTTTCTCGAACATAGCACTGATTTAAAAAATAAAATTTAATGATTTGCAGACATTGTTGAACGCTATATTACCAGCTATTGTGAATTGCCGTTTATACTCACTACAGATGCCAACCCATAAGGCGTTTTTATTTTTTAGCCCCGAGCTGGGCACAAAGAGGGGTCTGAGCGAATAGAGCTCGCTCCGAACCAAGTGTGGCCTGAATGCACTGATCTATTTAAGAAATACAAGTGAACAATGAACTTGCATATGCTTAGTAATCTGTCAAATCACATAAAAATTGTATGAATTTAGCAGCGTTCAGCTTTTTGCTCGGTCATTTTTTTCCGAGCTCATCGAGCGAGCTCTGAGCTCGATTTATAAAGTTGTGAAAAAGATGTCAGATACACTATACAGTGCAACAGATTCATTAGATCACCCCTTTCCGTTTCATCCGTCAAAGTCAACGGATCCGTTGCCAATAACGCAAGCGTTAAATTCTATGGCTCGGCCCCATACCTTCAGAAAAAATTCACAACAAATTTTGAAAGATTTTGCTTCAAAACAAAATGGACGCTATAACCTAAAAAAATCGATCGTCCCTATTGAAAGACCCTCTATTTTATGTATCATTTAATACTCTGCGGATTTTAGACTGATATAGCTTAGCTTTTCATTATTTATATCGAGCCACTTTCTGAGCCTATAATCAAGACACTTTTTCACAGCCCTTTGCATACATTCATAAAGTTTTATCTGAAAACATTAGACCATTTTTCACAAAATAAATTCTTTTTAGTTATTTCTATGAGGAACCTGTTAAAGGAAATTTATCAATAATTGTTACCAATATCAATGCTCCATACTCACAAGATGAAATCCCAACACTAACAAGAAAAACTCAAATCGATGGCAAAATAACAATTATTTTAGATTTACAAAAGGAACTTCAAATTATAAGCGACGAAAATGCAGACTCTTTTTCGTTTTCTGCATATTCTAAGCCATCCGAATGGGTTTATAAATTCCATATTGAAGCTATTGTAATCGATGAATTAAGTGAAGAACAATCTTGGACAGGAACTGAATTTAAAGTATATACTCAACCTTATAAAATTGAACTTCAAGCTCCGTCAATTTTTAAATCGGTTCCAATTTTAAGCATAAAGGTAAAATTTAAGAAACTTAGTTTTTTCATGTACCTGGTATTGTTTTTAAGAAAACTTTTAAAATTTTAGGTACAAGTCTTTATAAAAGATTTACATGATAATTTAATTGAAGACCCTAAAACTCGAATTGAAATAATAATTGGATGTAATGGAATGTTAAATCAATATAATTACAATGACTTTGATTTAATTCGAATTGAATATAAAAATCAAATTGGAAATGATTTTGCTATAATAAATGTAACAAATAAAAATTATACCGAATGCTATTTGTATGCAGAATATCAAAGGAGTAAATCGCTTACACAGTGGATGAAGAAGGGTCCATTGGATATTGAAATATTAACGGAAAGGTAAGACTGACACAAAAATAATTTACTTATTTTTAATTTACTTACTTTTTATGTTACGATTATTTATCAATTTTCAAAAACAAAACAAAAAATAGTCCTAAAGAGGGTAAAGAGCTAGAAATAAAAATCACAAGTTTGGATCCCATTGAAGAATTTTCATACGAAATTGTATCAAGAAGAGATATAATTCAATCGGGTCATGTAAATGTAAGTTAAATAATTGATATTAAATGTTTTTTGTTTTGATATTAAATCAAGAAAAATATTATGAACCTACTCAATTTCTTAGGTACCCGGAAACGAAACAACATATATTCTTCGACTTGATGTGACTTTTTCGATGGTTCCCAAGATTACAATATATGTTCATCATATTAAAAATATGCATTTTAGAGGACAGCTGAAAGATGTTGGCATAGAGAGAGCATTTTCAAATTCGGTGAGTTTAAAGTTTCAATTTATTATTTTGCCCTATAATGTCTAAGCCTTTCGGAAAGGTAATTGAATGTTTTTGAATCCTTGAAGAAGTAAAGATCGATTTAAGTGATTTTTGTCATATATTGTCAATTTTTTGGTCGTTGTTGGCGTTTAATCGTTTTCTTTGTATGTGTAACAAAACGAAAAAACGAGAAAGCGACAAGGCATTAAATAGAAAAAGTGGCAAAACCAAAAAGCGCAAAGCGACAAATGCGGGAAAATTACAAAGTGATGGTAAAGTGAAATAGCGACAAACCGATAAAGCGGCCAATAAGAAATTCCTTAACGGTTTAAAAATTTTGGTTGGCAGGATTATTATTTTCTTGTTTTTAAAAATATTAAAAATATATGGACTACTAGAGAGAGACAGACAGATAATAGAATTGGGATAGCAACTACCTACATTCTCAACTATTCTAATAGTCATAAGTGAAGGTAAGGAATGCAATCTTTTAATTGGATTCAATAAATGATTTTTAAGACTGCATTCACAAAAGAAGGCATTCTTAAACAAGCCTGGGCAATGTCTTATTTTACTGAGTTAATATTCAGTCTATTTTGTTTCTCTGGTGTTTGTTCTAACAGGTTTCGCAATTCAATCTAACTGAATTCTCATATTTTCACAGATTGAAATTGAAACTGAAGAAGAAACAACGCCAGGTACATCGATCTACATAAATGTTACAACAGATGAAGGATCGTATGTAGGTTTGATGGGACTCGATCGAAGTGCTCTGCAAAGTATAAAGAAAAAGGATATTTTGGATGGAGATAATGTCAATAATAGACTTGGAGTGGTAAATTCTGTAAGAACTTACTATCCTATTTCAGATTACGGTGGCAGGTATGGAGATATTATAACCTTTTCCAATGCCTTTTTTCCAAGTTCTCCAAGTGGTGGAGGGGGAGGTAATCAGTCTAGTTTCAGTAATTGTCCCTTATTAAAGTTAAATGCCATTATGATTTGCAGCTGGAGTTTTTCCAAATCGTATTCGAAAACTTTTTCCTGAAAGTTGGCTGTATGTAGATTTTGAGTGGTAAAATAATTATTTTTCTTTTGTTAAAATTAAAGTAAGCGAACATATTATGTTAAGGACTCCAGCAGGAGGCATACATTTCAAGGATACCACACCAGACACAATTACTACCTGGGCTATAACCGGGTTTTCGATTAATCCAGACACTGGATTGACTTTTACAAAGAATACAACAAATCTGAAAGTATTTCAAGAATTTTTTATTTCAATGGATTTACCAAGCTCAGTTAAGGAAGGTAAGCAAATTTGTGTTTTGTTTTTTTGAAAACCATTTTCATTTTACAATTTCGTTTATTTTAGGCGAAATAATTGAAGTTCCCATTTACATCAGTAATTATATGAACCAAGATGCTTTGACTAACGTGACAATTGAAACTGATAGTGAAGACCTTTATATCCTCGAACAACCTGATGAAACCAAGTCCAAATCGAAGAAATATATTTCAAAACAAATTTCCGTAAAGAAAAGAGAAAAAATTCAATTTTTAATGAAAACACTCAAACATGGAAATTATAATGTGACTGTGAGAGCTATCAGCTCTATGGCAAGTGATGCCATTCAAAAAACTCTTCTTGTGCAACCTGAAGGAATATCTTATGAAATGTCGAAAACCTATTTGGTTAATCTACCAGAAGAAAGCGTCCAAGAGGACGAAATCAAAATTGATATTCCTGAAAACGATGTATCAGGATCTGAAAGAGTTGAGGTATCAGTAGTTGGTGATATATTTCGGCCATTAATAAAGAACTTACAAAAACTAGCTAGAGTTCCCTATGGAAATGCCGAAGACAATATAAGGCTTATTGCCTCTAACTCGATAATTTTGAAATATCTCAAGGTTTGTTGATTTTACAGAGGACCAGACATTTTTTCTAAAAAAACATAGTTATTTTCAGGCTTTAAATTATAAAAACCCAAGCTTGGAAAATAAAATAAAACTTAATCTTGAACTAGGATATCAGAATCAGTTGGCTTACAAATACTTGGATGGTTCTTTTGGACTCTTTGAACGAAAAATTAAAAGAACTGGTGACGTTTGGCAAACGATAATGGCATTGTGGGGACTAATGCAAGCAAAAGACTTTGCTCATATAGACCCTAATGTCATTAACAGGGGCTTAGACTACCTTAAATCAAAGCAGCAGAAAAATGGTTGTTTTAAATCTGAAAGCGGTTTAGAAGAAGATGTTAAATTCACAGCTTTTGGATTAATTGTGTTCTTAATGGATGAAGTAATATTTTTTTTTTCAAATTTTTTTAGATCTATAAATAAAAAATCAGTTTTCTAACTTAGCATTCAGCAATAAGATATAATGAAGTTGTTAGTAAAGGTCTTGACTTTTTGTATGAAATTACTGATGATTTGGAATATTCTCCCATTTCTGTTATGTCAACATATGCTTTGCTATTGGGAAAACATGAAAAAGCTGAAGATCATCTGAAAAAGCTAACATCCAACTCTCGTTTGACAAGTACATACATTTTACTGAAAGATCATTCAACACACTAATATAATTTTTTAACTTTTAAAACAAGGTAAACAAATGCTGTGGACAAAGTCAGATACGCTTCAATCGCATCTTGAGGCCATCGCTGGTAGTTTGGTGAATCTGTTCGAGTCAAAAGAATTATCGGAACAAAGCATATTGTATATTGTTAGAGGATTAATCGTTTCAAAAATAGACGAAACTTCAATAACTCACTTGATAGCCCTGCAAGCAATGATTTCATTCGTTGAAAAGTTATTTTTGAGCAGAACAAATCTTGAAATTAATTTTAGGGATGATAAAAATATATCTGATCATTTTAAAATAAATGCTGAGAATTCCCAAGTCTTACAAAAATTTGAAGTAAGTTGTTCTGATACATATCTTATATTGTTTTTTTTTAACTAACGATTTTGTTCAGATTTCTCAAAGTTCTCGACAGATAAATATTCAAAGCAAAGGACGCGGGTTTGCAGTGGTAGATGTGAGATATAATTACAATCTTGTACCTGGAAATCAATCCTCTTCATTCTTTACTATCAACATCAAAACTAAGAAAACCTCTAAATATTTTGGAGTTTTGAAGATCTGTACAAGTGGCCCTTCCAACAATACTGAAAACAAATTAACTATAATGGAAGTTGACCTTCAATCTGGTTTAATATTCACCGAAAAAGATTCCCAAGAAGTTGAAAATCTAAGTGAAGATATCAAGGTAAATTTCTTTTCTTTAATTTCTATTGATTTATGTTGTCTAATTTCTGCAATTTAAATATTTTGTTAAAAGTCAATTCAAATCAATGATAGCAGACGTAAGGTCATGGTATACTTTGAGCTAATAACCAATGAAGCTTGTATTGAAATGAAAGTTCGTAATAGTTGTAAAGTTTTCAATTCAAAACCTGGATGGGTTGTTATTTATAGTGCAAATGATAAAGGTAAATCTTTCATTTTTGTTTAATTTTACAATAAAACTACTCCAAATATTATGTAGATCAACAAGCTACCAAGAGCTTTAGGTTCAATGACTTCTAGCAAAACAATGATACATATTAACAAGAATTGGAGTAAGGAATCCGAATCAAATTACATTAAAAAAATTTTAGAGATTAAAAATCTTAATTTTAATAATATAATACATAAATAAATAAATTTAAACAATGAGCCCTGTACTGAAAATTTTTGTTGAACAAAATATCCCGTTTGCAGAAATCCATCAATTCTAACTCGCACAGTACAGAACAACGACAGAAATGGTCGACACGACAAAAAAAACCGACTCTTTATGAGAACAATGAGCCAACAATGAAATTGAGTCCATTGTCCATTGTCCATAACAACAGGAGTTTTCGCTCTGCTTCGGAATGATTCTTTCATAAAAGGTATCTGTTCATTAATATGAAGGAGGGATTTGAAACTTTAAAGCACCACAGAATACATTGAAACAACAAGAATTTCAACATTCTAAATATTAAACAACAACAAAGTAGACTCATGAGTCCGGTTTGTATGTCTTTTTCGTGCCACACGAGATTTTTCACCCGACATTTCTCTTGCCCACGAGCTGCTGTAATAACGGACCCAATCTTCTCAATTTAAACAACTTCTATTGCAAAAGAGTTAAAGTCTCCAAATAATTGATCACATTTCCTTTTTCTCTCCGAATAAAAAACGAGAGAAAAGAGAGTTTATTATATATATATATATAAACTTACTAACTATCTAAACTTAACAGCCGTTTATGAGCGTTCGGTGAATACCGCCCTTAATATGTACATTGTACATTAGCTATCTTTATATTTTTATATTTTGGCATAACCATGTATATGAATTCTGAAATTCTAAAATTCAGTTCAGATTGATTCTTTACGCTCCGCTATGAGGTTGTTAAATTCGAATTAGTTATCAACAATGAGTGAGCGCCGCGATAAGCACATTACCGCGTGTACTACATCAACTGTTTGTGTTTTATGAAAATTAAAATCCTTGTTTAATAATGCGTTTATAAATATAAAAAAAATCCCCACTATTTATTATAACAGCTGTTAAATAAAATTAAAATTTAATGTTAAAATCGTGCCACTTGTAGTTAATAAATAAATTAATTAAAGAAAAGAATAAGACACTTTAACCCCTAAATTATAAAAAAAAAGTTAACACCGGTATCGCCCCGCGAAACAAAAATCCATTGAATGTGCCGGCACTCTAATGTAAAACAATCATAACAAAGTGCTTGTTAAATCCTTATCACTTAGCCATTAGCTTCATTAAGATTTTGTGTGACATAATGAGTTGAACGATCGAGCTTAATTAATTTTAGATGAAGCTATTATTTTGCTGTTTATCATTCTACGTAGAGCATTATTTACGTACTATGTACTGATTGGGCTTTAGCCCAGGAAGGCGACAAACGTTTTTAAAATGAATTCTTACTTAAATGTTCTAATCATGATTTTGACATGTTCATCTTATTTGATTAAATAATTTTTATTGAAATTCACTAAAGCAAAATTTAGAAAATAATTGAAATTAAAAGAATTAAAAATTAACAGCTACGGAAATTCTGTATGGGAGGGCCCATTGTAATAATTCAGAAGTTCATAGACAAATGTGCATTTTTGTACGTTATATCCTATTTTCCTAACGCTTGTGTTAATAATTTTAAGTCATAACCCCTTAAGTGCGCGAAAATGATAAAAACAAATAGATACAACTAAATTTATTTATAAATCCTTAATTTGCCAGTTTCAAACTCAACATCTTGCGTTGACTCAGATTAATCGTTATTTCATCAGTGTTGTCAGTATTATTTGAACATGAATACTTTCTGAACTTAAAAATGTCACTGAAGCTGTTGAATTTTTTGATCGCCTTCATATTATTAATTTTCCTTCGGGAAGCATTATCAAGAGGGTAAGTCTAAAATAAAATATAAGGTACAAACTACAAACCCCAATGTGCTTAGGGCCAGTTTGTTAACAGTGGGTTAAATTTGTACAAAGATTTTTATAGGTTTTAATTAAATGACATTAATCAACAAAAATCGGCTGAGTAGCGACCTCCATGATTAAAAACTCAAATTATGAATTCCTTTATAAAAAAATTGGTTACGTACCATGCTTATTCGATGATTTACCAGTTGCAATAACCCTTGAATAAAGATGATCAGCTGTGAACAAACTTGTCTCTACTTGCCAAATTAACCATAGAAAAATCATTGCTTACATGTATTCTTAATGTAAATTATAGTTAAGTATTAAGACGCTAATTATTTTGGGCTCAGACACATAACATCACAGGTCAAAATTGTTTTTTCTTGAAAAGTTTATTTTAATTTATAAAATATAAAAATAAAAATATAAAAAAAATGATTAAATCACTGGAATTAGAGCATATAAACAACATTCTTTTTCCTCAGGTACTATACTATTATTGCACCCGAAACAATTCGGTCAGATTCTTTTTTCCATGTATCTTTAACATTAAATAATTTCCATAAACCCTGCTGGTTTAACATAAGTTTAACAAGTTACCCAGACGGTATTAAACTGTCTGGACTAGAAAGTATTGAACTTAAACCAGGAACAACAAAATTGGTCGAAATTTATGCCCCAAATGTCGCATTATTAGCAAACCTAGAAATTCTTGGATACCGTGGCATCGGAACAATTGAATCAAAAGAAATCTATTTCGAAGCTGATATACTTTGGGCTTTCATTCAAATCAACAAAGCACAGTTTAAACCTGGCGAATTAATACAATTTCGAATAATTTGTATTGATCAATTGACAAGACCTGCGAAATTGAAAGAAACAGCAACTGTACAAATCTTTGTGAGTTTTATTTTATTTAAACCTTAATTCTTATAAACAATAAGAAATTTTCTCATATAATTTAATAGGACGACCAAGATAATATAATTAAAAACATTATTGACGTTAAATTCGTACAAGGTGTTTTTCGGAGTGAATTTCAACTTTCTGAATATCCTTTACTAGGTGTATGGAGGATAGAAGTCTATATTGGTGACAACCGTTTGGCAGTTAAAAAGTTTGAAGTGGACAGATATGTGTTTCCAAAATTTTATGTAAAAATTAAAACGAAAAATGTTTCGATATACGATGATCAAAATGGTATTTGAAATAATTGCAAGGTAAGTTGTTTGTTTTTGCGTTATAATTTTCGTTTAAATTTTCAAAAGAAATTAAAATAAAATTTCAGTTTAGGTTTGACTTTAAATTTAAGCTATCGAAATTAATGTGTGACACTATGGAAATGCGATTTCATTATCGAAACAGAGAGGGCGAAACTATGCGGCAGTTAATCCAGAGTTAAATTACCAAAATCCTTAAGTTAACTCGGGATCTAAATTGACTCAAAAATCATTTTTCAGGATTTAACTAAGGTTTAATTCCGAAACTTTAAGAATTTACAGACTATTCAAACTATTTCGATTATTTTGCGAAAATCTGCATATGCTATACATATGAAAACTGAAACCAATTTTATTTTTCAGCTATTCTGACGATGAACCAGTAAAAGGAAATTTATCATTTACTATGATACATAGATCATACTCACTAGAAACGCTTCCAACATTAACAAAAAAATTTCAAATCAATGGAAAAACTACAATTGTCTTAGATTTAGAAAATGATCTTCACATGAACAGAGAAAGTTCTGCTTTTGAATCATACTTAGTGATGGCTTACAATTTCCATATCGAAGCTATTGTAATCGATGAATTAACTGAAGAAAAATCTCGTGCGGTAAAAGAATTTGGAGTTCATACCAAACCATATAAAATTGAACTTTATGTTCCCAAGCAGCTTTATTCCGATGCATTGCTGAACATAAAGGTTCTTCTCTTGAAGTTATCGTGTGTTTTTACTTATTTTGTTTTAATAAATGAATACATTTTTAGGTGAAAGTTTTAATAAGAGATTTAGATGATAATTTGATTCAGGACATTAAAACTACGATTGCAATTATAGCTCAATGTAAGAATAAGCCATTTCGAAAAATACCTGATGTATTTCGAAATGAGTATAAAAATGAAATTGGAAAGGATTTTGCGATGATACAAGTAATTAATAAAAATTATACGGATTGCAAATTTAATGCAGAATATCAAGGGAGATTATCTTATGAGGAAGACATGCATATAACACTGAAGCCATTATTTGACATGGATATATTAACCAAAAGGTAATAATTACAATCGATAAACTTATTTTTAACAAGACCGGGAATAATTTAAGTTTTTTTCAAAGTCCTCAAGAGGGTAAAGAGCTTAAAATAAATATCACGTATTCCGACCCAATTGAAGAGTTTTCATATGAAATTTTATCAAAAGGAGATATAATTCAATCGGACCACGTATATGTAAGTTTGTGATTCAGTATGTATTTTCACCAAAAATTAACAAAATCGAATTAGGTTCCCGAAAATCAATCAACATATATTCTTCGTCTAAATGTAACCATTTCCATGGTTCCAATGATAACAATTAACTGTCATCTTATTAAAGATATGACATTAATTGACCAGAAGAAGGTGGTATTCATAAAAAGGTCTCTCCAAAATTCGGTAATTATAACAGTTGTTGCGTTGTGGTTCGAATACTCAATACAGCCAGTTCTACTTAAAAAGTTTTTTCTTAGTTGTATTCCCTCCTGCAAGGGAGTAGCTTTTATCACGTCTTTTATGTATGCATTTATTGATACTCCCGAAATTAAAATTTCCACAGATTAAAATAACAACCGACAACGAAACAAAGCCCGGCTCATCCATCTACATAAATGTTACAACAGACGAAGGATCATACGTTGGTTTGATGGGACTTGATCGGAGTGCTTTGCAAAACTCGCAAGAAAATGATATTTTGAATGACGACTATATAAATACAAATCTAAGACGAACGGAAAATGTTTTAACTTTTTCAAATGCAATTTTAACAACTGAAAACATTGATGAATCCAAAGGTGGGAAGAAACAGAGATTTCCAGAACCAATGGAACGTATTCGAAAACTTTTTCCCGAAAGTTGGTTATTTAAGGATTTTCAGAGGTGAATTTAGCGAATAAATTTTGTATTTGCTTTAAGAACTAAAAATTAAATATTGTTTATTCAGTACTCCAGCAGGAGGCTTCAATGTATTTGAAACTATGCCGGATTCAATTACTACTTGGGCTATAACTGGGTTCTCAATTAATCCTCAAACTGGATTGACTTTTACAACGAATACAACAAACGTCAAAGTTGTTCAACATTTGTTCATATCAATGGATCTGCCAAACACAGTTAAGGAAGGTAAATAGATAATTTTGGATTTTTCAAAAGCAACAAATTTGTTAATTTCTATTTAATTTCAGATGAAATAATCGAAGTTCCCATTTATATAACTAATAAAATGAACCAAGATGCTTTGACTAACGTGACAATTGAAACTGATAATGAAGATCTTGATATACTGGTTAATTTTTTAGATAAATCTAAATCCAAGCAAAACATTCATAAACTTATTTCCGCAAACAAAAGAGACAAAATTATAATTTTCTTAAAAGCCTTGAAACAAGGACTATATAATGTGACTGTTAATGCTACTTGCTCTTTGGCAAGTGATGCCGTTCAAAAGATCCTCACTGTCCAACCTCAAGGTATTCCATATGCAATGTTGAAAAGCTTTTTGGTTAATCTACCTGAAGAAGCCATCCAAGAGGATGAAATCACAATTGATATTCCACAAAAATCTGTACCCGGATCTTTAAGAGTTGAAGTCTCAATAGTTGGTGACATATTTCGAAGTTTAATAAAGAACATGAAAGAATTCACTAGAGTTCCCTATGGGAATGGCGAAGAAAATATAAGACTTATCATCTCCAACTCGATAGTTTTGAAATATATTAAGGTTTATAGCAGCTTTTATATAAACAAGTAGAAATGTTTATTTAAAAACAAAATATTTGCAGGCTCTTAATTATTCAATGCCAAGTTTGGAAGCCAAAATAAGACAACATCTTGAAATAGGCTACCAGAGTCAGTTACCTTTAAAATACCCAGATGATTCTTTTGGACTTCTCGTAGAAAGAAATAAAATAACTGGTGTAATTTGGCAAACTATATTGACATTGTGGGGATTGAAGCAAGCGAACGAGTTCATTTATGTAGACCCTAAAGTCTTAAGCAGAAGTTTAAACTATCTAAAGAGAAATCAACAGAAAAATGGTTGTTTTAAATCTGAAAGTGGCTTAGAAGAAGATATTAAATTTACAGCTATTGGATTGATGGTTTTCCTAATGGACGAAGTAATATTATTTCTTATATTTTAACCTAACCTAAGACAATTATAAAATTTCTGTTTTTTAAATAACTAATTAAGGTCACAAGAAAAGAGTACGAAGAAGTTATTAATAAAGGACTTGCGTATCTGTGTGCAAATATTGACGATTTGGAATATTCTCCAATTTCTGTTATGTCAACTTATGTTTTGTTACTGGGCAATCACGAAAAAGCTGAATATTATCTGAAGAAACTAGCCTCCAACGCTCGTTTGAAAAGTACCTACATACATTTTTCTGAAAGCATTTAAGACAAAGTTATTTATTTCGTTTTCTCTTTGTTTTTAACAAGGTAAACAAATACTATGGACAAAATCGGATACACTGGAATCACATCTTGAAACAATTGCTGATAGCTTGATGAATCTATTTGAAGTTCAAGAAATACCAGAAGAAAGCCTACTTCTTATTGTTAGAGGCTTAATCGGTTCAGAAAAAGAAAAATTGTCAGTAAGTCACCTGATAGCCCTGCAAGCAATGATTACATTTGTTAAAAAGCTGTTTTTAAACAGAACACAAAATCTGGAAATAATTTTAAAAGACGATCAAAATAAATTTGGGAATTTTCAAGTAAATTCTGATAATTACCAAGTTTTACAAATGTTTGAGGTGATTTTTTTGTATTTGTTTGTAAATTCAGAAAACTAATAATTCTTGTTAGGTTTCCCAAAATTCACGAAAAATCAAAATTACAAGCAAAGGTCACGGGTTTGCAGTGATGGATGTGAAATATAATTACAATCTTGTTCCTGAAAATCAGACGTCATCGTTCTATACTACAAACATATCAACTGTTAAAACCTCAAGACATTTGGGTGTCTTGAAGATCTGTTCAAGTATCGCTGCAAATAACACTCGAAACATTTTAACTATAATGGAAGTTAGCCTTCCGTCTGGATTCATATTCACCGAAAAAGTTTCTCAAGATTTGGAAAACCTAGGTGAACATATCAAGGCAGGTTTTTTTTTCAATATATGCTTTTATGTTTTGCCATATAATATTTACTGTTATAGATATTTCAAGTCAATGATAGCAGACATAAGTTCATGGTATACTTTGAACTTATAAATGAAGTTTGTATTGAACTGGAAGTTCTACACAGTTATAATGTTTTCAATTCAAAACTTGGATGGATTATTGTTTACAGTGCTCATGATAAAGGTAAATATTTTATTTTTATTTAATTTCTAACTAACTTCAAATATTTAGATCAAAAAACTACAAAGAGTATTAAATTCAATGACTTCTAATAAATATTACCGCAGAAATTGGAATGAGAATTACGAATCAAAGTACAATGAAGGAATTTAATAAATTTTTGTCGAAAATAAATTTATCTAAATATTATTTTAAACAATTTTTGCTTTTATGTTTGTATAATAATTATCTTTGTTAAAAACTGTAAATATCAAAACGAAAAAAAGGACGACAAAAACCTTCAACTTCTAATCTACTCGAAATAATTGGATGAATTTTATAAAATAAAACAATAAATGAAATAAAGAGAACCTTCCGTGGTTGTCCTAAATAATAAAAAAATTTATTTAGAAACGAAAATTGCTATTTTAATATTTTTATTCACAAATTATGTTGACACGCCCATAAGGAAAGAGTTCGACTAACGTCAACAACCAACAAAAATCTATTTAAACGCTGAATTCGTAAACAATTTGGTACTGTATGTATTGTGGCTCGGCGAAATTAGGCCCCAGGAAATAAGACCCCAAAAGTTGAAATGAAATAAGGCCCAAAAATTGGGTTCATTTTCATAAAGAAACTATACCCCTTGCAATAAGGCTTTAACGAAATGAATAAAAGCCCCAAAAATAAATGAAATAAGCCCCAAATTTGTTTTGCCCGTGATACAAATATGTACTTGCATTCTAATTTCGTCGCTACAATGCAGAACTAGTCTAAGTCCAAAATTTAAAAATGACTTTTCTTTATGACATAAGGAAACTTGTGTTCCAAGCATTTTCTACATATTTTGAATATTCCTACATGCAGTAATTCCTTCAGAATTTAAATAAGAATAAGAATATAATCATAATGTCGAAAGTCAGCATTTTACGCACTAAGGTTCTTCTTGAAAAATTTGGAAAATGTGACCTAGACTAGTTCTGCATTGTAGCGACGATTTGTACAATTTGTCTACAGCAAGGACATTTGTTTCAGCAATCCATTCCGCTTGAATTTTCATGTTGCATTCAGCAAAATTGTTTAATTCTTACAAGACAAGAGAGTAGCATCCCGCGATATTTGTAAGCTATTCTCTGTGCTGAATGCAATATGAAAATTTAGCGGAATAGATTGCTAAAGGGCAGGAGAACTATAAGTGTAATTCGTTATATAAATATAAGCACGAATTTTCGTTTTGCATTCAACGCAAATTTGTTAATGCTTATTACAAGAGGAGACATTTTTGTCAGCTATTCTCTTCGTTTGTAAACATTAAGAAAATTGTGCTGAATACAAAATGAAAATACGTGTTGAAGACCAATTCGTGATTATTTTCAGATATTCTCTTACTCGCTGATGATTTTCAACACGATCCTTACATCGATACATGATTGCTGGGTCCACAATAAGCGATATTGCACAAGCTCTGAGCCCTAGATTAGCGGATTTTTATCATACTTTTTGAAAAAGACACTGATGTATTAGCAAAATGAAATAAGGCCCCAAAAAGGTTTTTCAAAATAAAATGAAATAAAATCTATGTTGGGGTCATATTTCTTTAGGGCTTTTTTTCATTGTGAAATAAGGCCCCAACAAAAAAATTAAATAAGGCCCCAAAAAATTAAATACCCCAAAAATTGAAAATTTTCATTGCTTTTGTTTTGTATGCATATATTTGGCACCTTATTTAATTTTTTCTTTGGCCTCATTTTCTGGGGCCTGATTTCGAGGAGCCATTTATTGTTACTATACTGTATAATACATATTGAAATCCCTCATGACATAGGTGTGTAGTGTTTACTTTGAACCAGGGTTACCAACATCGGAAAAACCCAGAACCGGAGATTTTTTCCAAAACCATTGTATGTCCTTCTTCTCTAACCCGACTAGCCGCATTTTCATCGCTTTGATGCCTTGTCGCTGTTTCACTTTGACACTTTTTAGCTTTTACTTTTTGTTGTTCTGCAACTTGATGCTTTCAAGCATTGCTGTTTTGCTGCAAAAAAATTCAAAGGATTTATTTCAATTTTCATCGTTTCTCGATTGATTTAATCGATGCGAGGGTAACAAAACGCAGGAACAGATTTTTTGGCACTCTATATTTAGTATGTTTTGTAAATTAAAATTTCTTACTATTGTTTACAAATTGCTGCCAAAACTCGTTTTATTCCCACCCAAAGCGATCTGAATAACTTTGTGCTGTTGTAATCCGCTGTATAAAAAAACAGTTGATATCACTGACGCAAAAACAACTTATGTTATCTTAAACATTTTTTAAAAGCTTTCTAGCCAATGGATGCTAATATGAACCTAAGGAATGGAAAATTGCAATTTGTGTTTGTAGATTTTTTTTTGTGTTAAGGAATGCTTCAAGAATGAAATAAAATAATCGAAGCATTAGGCCCGGAGAAATTTCAGCTAAGCCCGGAGCCCGGATATTAGATCGAATTCCCGGAGTCTCCGGGCGAACATAGCCCTGTTGGTAACCCTGCTTTGAACACTTTGAAAGAAACTTGTCCGACCAACGATTTTCTATATCGGTTGGTATTCTCTTTTTCAACAGCCGCGATTAGATAGTTATTATAACTGTCGCCTCGTGGACTGAAAAATGTTTGTCACTCAATTAAGACCCCGAGATAACTCATCGAATTTGGTGAGTTATCTCTGGATTAGCTGAATAGACATTTCATACAGATGGTTATCAAAATACTATCAAAATCGCCCGATCCAATAGCCATCTATAGTGTTGCCCTCTCTGTTTTAATAAAGAAAGCACAATTTCATAGTGTCGCAATTTGATTTCTGCAAATTTTTGGCAATTGAAAGATACAGTTAACCCTACACTGAAAAATTAATTTTGAGTTAACTTGGATTCTGAAGAACTGAATAACTAGTACTTATTAATATATCACTGATGATTTGAGATCTCTATCTTCCGATGATAAAAATTGGGAAGTTTCTGTTGGTTTCTTCAAAAGTTAAAAGTTTTATCAATGAGTATAAGAACGCAATTTCAAGTTCAAAGTCTTAATTTATACCTCAAATCGCGTCTTTTCATTGCGTTAAGAGATTTAAAATTAGGTTTAAGTAATTTGTTTCATTTTACTCATTAAAACGTATTAACAGCTGCTTGCACAAACTGTTTCATCTGTGCAATCTAAAAGTATGCATTATTTTATAATCTTCCTCTTTAGATGAGAATTCTTAACAAATTAAAAAAAAAAAAAAAAACAATTACCTTCAGCTTAATATTCGTCATCGTATTTTCTCATTTAACTTACAAATTAATTTGTCTACCGGTACCTAAACACTACACAGTCTCAAGCTCAACTTCTTATAAAATAGTCATTATTTCGGTATCGCCGGTGTTAGTTAAACTTGATTTTTGTTCCCCTATATAGCCTTAGAATGAATGTGAAGTTAACACGCTTTTGGATTGTCTTCATAATAATCTTCAGTATCCTACAAGGAGCATTATCAATGAAAAAAGGGTCAGTTTCAATAGAAAAAAAAAATTCATAACCAAAACTGGATATAGCACCGCCTTTAAAAATTTAAACAAACGCCTTTCAGGCTTCGCGAAAGAGTGTTAACAAGCCGGATCTCAATCGAACTTTATGTGAACATAATTGGTGTTTTGTGATTTTTTTTTAAATTCGGCATAGCTTCGCTTGTTCCTAAATTTTATAGAGCTTATGACTTTAATTGGCTTCATTTACATTATATGCATATCAAATTAAAAAATCAACCTTATTTAAAGTAAAATGCACGACTGGGTTGAAAGTATTTGCGTAGAAACATATTATATACATACATATAAAGAGAATAAAAGTTATTCAACAATTCAAGTCATCTGATATTCATCCGCAAAAATCGTTTATCGTTTAAGCTTGGTTAGCACTGGAGTGCGCCTTTTCGAAACCATAACATGTTTGACCTGTGGAGTGTGGATTATCAGTGTCTGAGTTAAAACAGAGTAAGCTCAGAAGCAGTTTTTTAGTGTAGAATGAACTCTAACTTTCAGTTGGTAATAATCTATAGAAATCAAAGTTTTGAAGTTACTGAAATGTCGCTCCACTATCGAAACAGAGAGGTCGACATTATGTCAGTGGCGTATGATAGCTTTTTTACAATGGGAGGGATGACAAAGTGTTTAATTCTGTTTTTTTTTGTTTTGTAAAGTTGCATTATTTTCAGTCATTTTTTAATGTTTGGGTCTTACCCCTGCTTTAATTACTCAAAAGAAGTCCAAAATCATGAAAAATGGACAACATCGTTTAATTATTCGATGTGTCTTAGCTAGACGGTAGTTAATTCCAGAAAGAAGATACATTTCTTAAATAAAAATTGCTTAGAAGGTATCTTATCTTTGCTTCGAAAAAAGTTACAATTAGCGACCTATGATAGTCGAAATACAAATTAAAGATTGAGGAATTCTTTAGGCTGTAAACAAAATACTGAAAACTTGAATCTGTTATACATTTGACGTACAAATTTAGAATATCAAAATGAAATTCGAGATTTCGTTTTTGTTTTTTGGATAATTCGTCTATAACTTCGTTCATTGTGATTTCAGAGCAGCCAAGTCATTCAAGTAGTCGTAAAATAACAACGAAACAAGACAAATTTGAATTGTTTATTCTGCAGTTAATTGATTTTTTGTTTGCATCGACTTTTTCTGTTTCAAAGTACAAAAAATTCGTTCCGCAGTAGACGTTGATACCGGCAGTGTCTTTCAGGAAATTTTGTTCTCGACAATCATCCAGCGCTTCAATTGAATTTTTAGGCTTGATTTCGTCTCCACGGATCATCAAATATCTCTTCAACGTTTACAACTCAACGAGAGCAACAAGAAATTTTTGATTAAATTCTACAGTTTTAATAAATTTATTAGTGGCTTTGTCAATTTTGAATAAAGCATGCTTGAAGAGCAACGAAACTATTCTAATATTATATTTTCATAATTTGTAAATTTCTCTCCAAGATCTATGATACTGAAGTCCAGAAATTTATTGAACACCATCACACTAAAGTAATCTTCTATACTTTTAACTTCAGGATTCGGGCGATTCTACTGTCTTATTCTGTTGTGTCCGTTCTCAATGTTAAAATATTCAGCAATTTTTTAGAATATTCATAAATTCCAGAAAATACATCTTCAGCTAGAATCATTTTAAATATCGGGAAAATCTTTGACAAGATCCGTATCAAATCTAAATTTAACTTTTGAAGTTCGCAACTCAAAAGTAACGAAAATAAATAAACCAAATTGATAGATAACCTGTAAACAAATCTACATATAGGGTTTTTTTCAAAATTTTGATGTCACGTTCCGAGCTTCATACCATCGTCAGGTTCAATCTCTTCCAAATTTTTGTTCTTGGATTTTTATGAGATCGTTCGATAGTGTCTTTCAGAATCGACTTTCTTTCAGTAAATAAAGGGATGCATTTAAATTTTATCTTTTCTATACCTTAAAAAAAAGAGCGAACAAACTATGCCAATTAAGATCATAAGTTCGTGAATCTGTGCATTTCTTCTCATCGAAGTTGATAATGCGGAATTCATTTCTATTCCTTTAATATAAAAATAAAATAATCAAAATATCATAGCAATGTCAAATTTGATCAAAAGCTCGTGTTCGACAAATTGGAAATAATAAGTATTTTCTTATATTTAGGTTTATGTAGTTTTTATTTCACGCACTTTTATAAAATACATCTACACATTTTGAAATGTATAGCTATGTATTAAATATTTATAACATCGATGCTTCTTCAAACAAAACAACAGCAATTAAAGTTGAATAAAGCTAAAATCGACCAATAAAGCTTCAAGTTGGAAAATAATTACAAATAACATGATTTCTGATAGAAAAAAAAAGAATAATTTTCCTGTTTTGAGTCAATTAATAATATATTATGTAAATGAATTAATTAAGCTTCATTTGAAATTATAATACGCAGTTTTAGTCTTTAATGGTTTGAAAAAATCAATGCTTGAAGGTGCCGTGAACTAAGGCCATATGTACTAACGCCATAATGGCCGTAGTTCATTTTCAAATGTAGATTAACGCCATATTCCAGTTATGTCTTAAATTCACATTTGAATGAGAACTAGTCATTATGGTGTTAGTTCTTTTTAAAAAAGGCATTATTTCTCATTTAAATGTGAATTAAAGTCACTCGCAGTAATCTAAATTCATAACATTCTTCCGCTACGCTTTGAGTGAATTAAAGTACAACAACCCAGTGAACCCACACGCTTAAAGCGATCGTAAGTGTTCTCTTAAAGCTCCCTTGTTTTATACCTATCTTTTATTGTTTGTTTGTTTTTGCATTGCTATAAATTAGTAAAATGTCATCAAATCTGTATGGTTCTTGTAATTTGGAAATTTCTGATTCTAACTTCATTCAGTGTGGAGATCTAATTCCTATACTGTGTCGCGGCAAATTGTGAAAGATTTGTTTAATGAGCTTGATAAATTCTCAACAGAGATCTAAGTGCTAAAATACCGAATGAACTTCATAAATAAATCGCTTAAATCATCAAACTCTTCAGTGAATATCGCTCCAAGGAAACATTTAAGCTATGCGCAAACCGACACGATGGCGGTGGCGATTGCGATAACTTTTATCGCGCGATAAAGATGCGTTCAAAAATCTGCTCAAATCAACGCGATATATTGTGTAGCGGGCTAAGTTGTCAGCGATAAATTATTCTTTCTCTATTATCAGAATATGGGAGGCATGCGCACTAAAACTGATCAATTTTATTCATCTGTACTCTGTAGTGGATTGTACGCATGATTTGATTGCACTCACGGAAACATGGCTTTATGATGGCTTACTTTCAACAGAATTATTTGATTCTAGCTTTGTTGTCTTCAGAATGGACCGCAGTGCAACATGTACTGGATTGAATAGAGGTGGTGGTGTGCTGGTAGCGGTTAATTCTAGTTTTAACTTTTAATAGCAAGGAAGTTGAATTGTCAAACTGCTCGGGTATGATCGAACAAGTTTGTGTTTGTATAGAATTATCAATTAGATCTCATATGATACAAGTTTAAATAAGATTAAAATACTTGTACTTGTTTCATATATACCTCCTAAATCTGAATTAATTATTTATAATGCACACGTGAATAATATTAAAAATTTTGTTTCCAATTTTGATGATAATTGTTTTGCTGTTGCTCTAGGAGATTTTAATTTTTTTAATATTAAAAGGCTTTATTCTCAAGGTGATAAATGTTTATTTCCAATTCATGTTCTAAAAGATTATGAGGCCGTTCTAACTGATACATTTTCTGCTTTAAATTTATCTAAAGTTAACAATGTTATAAATGAAAATGGTAGAATTTTAGATTTGGTTTATATTCAAAATAAATTTAATGTTTTTGTTGTTGAAGATGAAAAACCATCGTTGAATAACAGTATTCACCATAAAGCCTTAAATATAGTATTTAATCTCTCAGTTTTTAGATCTTTATCTGATCCAGTATCTATTGTAGGTTTAAATTTCATTTTAACAGGGCCGATTACATTTGCATTAATTATTTGATTATATTCAAAGTATAGATTGGGATTCATTTTTGGATCAATCTGCATTGTCTTCATGTTTTGAATTGTTTGATAAGTTTATACCAAAGAAGGCTATAAGACGGGTATCCAAAAAGCCGGTATGGTTTTCAAAATGTTAGGTATGGCAACAGTGGCCATCCGTGTTATATGATATTTTTGTTAAATAAAATGAATAGTTAGTTCTTGATCGGTCTCTGGCCGTGATAGACAGGTATTTTTATTCCGAGGAAACGAAAACTAATAAAAGTGTGTTTTTTGTATGTTTTTTCCACAATAATAGTTGTGCCGCATTTCATTTTTTAATCGGAATATTATACACAGAAGGCTTATTACATTTAAAAAATGCTTTATTTAAGGCTCAAAAAAGAATCAAGATCAATTCAAATCTTCGAGGCAATTATAATCGCTTAGAGAATATAATTTTTTAAAGAAGTTTCTACATAATAACTATTTATGGTCCATTAATTCAAGGATCAAAGGTGATTGTAGATCTTTTTGGATATTTTACAATGAAAAAAGAAAATCGGTTGGAATTCCCTCAAATATGAATCACAATGGTAATGTAAGTAGTGATATCTCGAAATATGTAACATTTTTGCAACTTTTTTTCAATCAAACTATCAATGATATTTTGATGAATCATTCTGAAATAATTGATATTGGTTCAATGTCTATATCAGAGGAAGAGATTTATAATGAGCTTTCAAGTTTAGATAGTATGTCTAAGCCTTGGACCTGATAATATTCCTGCAAGGTTTTTAAAAGAATGTCCGAGTAATTTGTCGAAACCTCTGTGGTACATATTCAACCTATCTCTTCAAAGTGGTGAGTGTTTAGATGCCTCGAAATTTTCCTATATTACTGCCATTTATAAATCTGGTTCAAAGCAAGATGTTAAGAACTATAGACCCATTTCGAAGTTGCAACTGATTGCCAAGATTTTTGAATCGATTGTGAAGAAGAAAATCTATGAAGTTATGAAGAGTTGTATATCGGTTTACCAGCATGCTCTGTCCAACGGCGATCGACTGCTACTAATTTGGCTCTTTTTGTAATTTTTTGCCTGAAAAACATGGAAAACAAATTTCAAACCAATGCAGTTTTCACAGATTTTTCTAAGGCGTTCATTCTTAAGGTTCCACTCAACACTCCCTAAATGGATGAGAAATTACTAATGCAATTACTCACAGTTTGTTAAAATTGGATCTAAATTATCTATCTTCTTCTGGTGTACCTCAGGGCAGTCACGTAGGACCCACTGTGATAAATTTTTCAAAATGCCTTATGTTTGCGGATGACGTGAAAATTTTTAAGGTAATTAAGTCGATTGTTGATAGTTTAGACTTACAAAAAGATATTGATGAATTGAATGAATGGTGTTGTTTGATTGCTTTAAGCTTGAACATAAATAAATGCTCAATTATGTGTTTTTCAAGATCCGAATCCCTTTTCTTAGCCTTAGTTCGTCCAATTTTCTTTTGTCGTATGGTCTCCTATTTTTAAAAAAGATTTGATACGTATTGAAAAAAAATCAAAAAAGATTTACAAAATATGCACTTAGAAGACTGAATTGGTCTGATTGCATGCCATAGTATAATAGTAAATGCTTATTAATTGGCATAAAGCATTTATCTTGTAGAAGAACTTTCTTTTCGATAGCATTCGCAAGAGATGTCATAACGGAACATATAGACTGTCCCCCTCTTCTAGTTTTTTCGGTATATATGCTTCTTCTAGAACGTTAAGACTTAGAAGTAATGGTTTTTTGCACATATCTCGAAATGCAACAAACTATGGTCATAATGAGCCAATCACTAAGCGCCAGTTGTACAAATAACGGGTGATTTTTTAGCTGGTTTGGTTTTGGCAACACTGGTTTTGACAGCTGACGTGTGTTTAGTACCTTGTGTCACTGTCAAACAGCTTCAGTTTGGTTTGCAATTTAACCATGGATCGTCTTACAAATGAACAACGCTTGCAAATTATTGAATTTTACTATCAAAATTCGTGCTCGGTTCGAAATGTTCATCGCGCGCTGCTTCCATTTTATGGTCGGCATTCTCGACCTTCTGAGCAGTCTATTCGGAAGATTGTGACCAAATTTCGCACCAAATTTACTTTGTTGGACATTAAACCACCAACACGTTTACGTACTGTGCGTAGTGAAGAAAATATTGCGGCCGTATCAGCTAGTGTGACAGAAGACCGCGAAATGTCGATTCGGCGCCGTTCCCAGCAGTTAGGCCTTTGTTACAGCACTACGTGGGAAATTTTGCGGAAGGATTTGGGCGTAAAGCCTTTTAAGATACAGCTGGTGCAAGAACTAAAGCCAGCCGACCTACCACAACGCCGAATTTTTGGTGAATGGGCTCTTGGAAAGCTGGCCGAGGATCGGCTTTTTTATCGAAAAATTGTGTTCAGCGATGAGGCTCATTTTTGGTTGAATGGGTACGTAAATAAGCACAATTGCCGCATTTGGAGTGAAGATCAGCCAGAAGCATTGCAACAGCTACCAATGCATCCCGAAAAAGCCACTGTTTGGTGCGGTTTATGGGCCGGCGGCATTATTGGGCCATATTTCTTCAAAGATGATGCGAATCGCAGCGTTACTGTCAATGGTGAACGCTACCGAGCGATGATAACAAACTTTTTTTTGCCCGAAATGGAAGTTCTTGACTTGCATGATATGTGGTTTCAACAAGACGGTGCCACATGCCACACAGCACGCGAAACAATGGCGCAATTGCGAGGCGAGTTTGGTGAACAGTTAATTTCACGTTTCGGGCCGGTCAATTGGCCGCCTAGATCGTGCGATTTGACACCATTAGACTATTTTTTGTGGGGGTATGTCAGGGCTAATGTCTATAGGGACAAGCCCGCTTCGATTGACGCACTGGAAGCCAACATCCATGCATTCATTCGTGAGATACCGGCCGATATGTGTGAAAGAGTATGCCAAAATTGGACTCAGCGGATGGGCTACCTGAGACGCAGCCGCGGTCAACATTTGCATGAAATTATCTTTAAACATTAAATTGCAAGGTTCAAACTATCGATTCAAATAAATATTTCATTCATTTTTTCGAATTTTTTGTGTTTTTTTTTTTTAAAGTTCTAAACCTCTTAAAAAATCACCCGTTATTTAAACCGTGGTTCAGCAATTTTGATCCACCGATTCCAGCGGATTAATTGAGTTTCAACAGTGGTTTACTGTTCAAGTGTGTGATAACAACCAATTACATACTTGAACCAGCGTTGAACCTTAGTTAATCCGCCGAAATCGGTGAGTTAAAATCATGAACCGAGGCTGAACCACTATTGTAACACTGGCCCTAATGCTTGTGTAAATTTTAATCAATATGCAAATGTTATCGAACTTGATCAAAATAGAAATATTTTCTAGTTCATTATTATGGAAAACTTTATTTAAATCTATATCTTCATTATTTTATATTTTTTTAAAATAGTTCGTTGGGACTTAATTCATAATGAACTAACTCCCAAATTTATAAACTAAGTCCTACAGAAATTTTGGTGGGAGTTAGTTCATTTTGGCTTTTGGGAGTTAGTTCGTAGTGCCGGAAAATGTCTATGAGTATGATTGGTGTTTGTATACTCATAAATAATAATTATTTGTTACCATTCTTCAGTCAGCTGGAGTTAAAAAAAATATTTAAATTATAATAATGTTTAAAATAAGTTCACAATTGAATGTGAACTAAAACCATACGGCAGCGGCGTTGCTTCTCATTCAATTGATGGCGTTAGTTCTCATTCAAATGTGAATTTAAACCATAACTGGAATATGGCGTTAATTGACATTTGAAAGTGAACTACGGCCATTATGGCGTTAGTTCATATGGTCTTTGTTCACGGCGCCTGCTTGAATTCACTATAAGAAAATAATTTAATTTTTGTTGGTCTATAAGGTTCAGTTTTAGAGATTCTCCTAGTTTCAGAGTTAAATCCTGACAAATATTTTCCAAGTCGTTTAGATCCCGAGTTAACTCATCGAATTTTTTGAGTAACTGGATTTAATGAATAGATATTTCTGATAGACTTGCGTAAAAACAGTATCGAAATAGAAAGGGCGCTGGGCAACACTATGGAAATGGATTTTTCGATAGCCATATAGTAATGCCCTCTCCGTTTCGATATTGAAAACGAATTTTTATACTGTCGCAATTTGATTTAGCTAGATTTTGGACAACTTAAGAATAGAATAGAACACTGAAAAACAGCTTCGGAGTTAATTAGAGTTTAACATTAAAAATTGAAATATGTAGATATAAGATATAAACAGTGCGTAGCATTTTTTAACAATGTTTCCTCATTGATTGTTTATTATGATTTCGACCTGAGATATTTATGAATTTCCTCAACTGAATTTGTAAAATTACTGTTTCAACTTTTATTTTTAATCTGTACGATAAATATATTTGTCTAGCATTAACAAAGTTGATTCCTTCCAAGTAACTTACTTCTTCTAAAGCCGTTATTTTTCTATTTTGCAATCTGATACTTTTAAGTACATATTTACATAGAAATTAATTTGTAAACAATAACATTCAATACATCCATAAATAAAAACTGAAAATATTAACTAAAATTTCACTCTTCTCAGATACTATACTATTGTTGCACCCGGAACGGTCCGAACGGAGTCTATGTTCCACGTATCTTTCACATTAAATGATTTCCATAAACCCTGCTGGTTTAACATTAGCTTAACAACTGAACGAGAAGGCAATAAAATCAATGGACTTGAAGGTATTGAAGTTAAACCAGGAACAACAAAATTGGTGGAAATGCATGCGCCTTCTTTCAATCACGTAGGATATGCAAACCTCGAAGTTTTTGGATATCTTGGCATCATAAGTAAACATTCTGAACTAATATTTTTCCAAAATAATGAATTTTGGGCATTCATTCAAACCAATAAGATAATGTATCAACCGGGTGAGTTGGTACAATTCCGAGTAATTTGTATTGATCAATTGACAAGGCCTGCAAAATTGAATGGAGAAATTAGTGTGGAAATTTTTGTGAGTTGAATTTTATGACCATTTTCTTTTTATTAAAGATATTTGTTTTTTCTTCTTAATACAATATTTAATAGGATGATGGTAATAATCTTATTAGAACTATTCTTGATGTTAAATTCGTGCAAGGTGTATTTAGAAGTAAATTTCAACTTTCTAAATATCCAAATTTGGGCACATGGGCAATACACGTTCTTCAAGGTTATACACGTTTAACAACTAAAAATTTTGAAGTTGAGAGATATGTTTTGCCAAAATTCAATGTACAAATTAATACAAAAAAAGTTTCAATTCATGACGAAAGTATGTCATTGGAAATAATTGCCAGGTAAGTTTGTTTTTCTTTTAATACAAAGTTTTAATGTTACTAAGAGCTAAAAAATCAATCAAAATTCCTTCCAAATGGGTTACACCAATTTACTTTTATGTACGATGTGAAAATATAAAAATTAATATCAACAAGAAACCGCACCAACCACAGAAGAAAACCAGAGTTCCTGAGGTAATTTCAAGACGAAAAACTTAAGAGGTAATTTTCTCACTTTCGCTTCGTTTTCTACTTATACAAGTTTTTATGATTTTTATTCTTTTTTCCTTTGACTGGCTCTAACTTTTCCAAACTACAACCGATTTTTGAATTTTTTTTTAAATTTAAACAAGAACAGTTACAAATTTGTATCAGCATACAACTTTTTTCTGTGTGCGAAGTTAGAGCCAGTCAAAGAAAAAAGAAAAATATCATAAAAACATAAAAACATAAATCATAAAGGATATAAACTTGAAATGACTTCAGTAACTCAAGGTTTTCTTCTGTGGCGGCGATTTTGGGATACCCTGTATATTTCTTGTCTCAACTTTTCCAAATTTGTATTTATTAAGGATCATTATAATTTTCCGTTTGAACTTCTAACAGCAGCTTCATTTAAATTATAATCTCAGGTAATTTGAATCTTGTTTCAATATCAGAAACTGCCTTCAATTTCCATTATTTTTATATAAGCTGAATAAGTTTGCTACTTAATTTGTAAAAATTAAATTTTTAATAAACTCTTTTCAGCTATTTCTATGATCAGCCAGTAAAAGGCAATGTATCATTAACTTTCATCATTTTGAATGCTCCATACGGAAGAATTGTCCCGCCATTTACACGAGAATTCCAAATTAATGGAAGAACAATAATTGATTTGGATTTAAAAAAAGATCTCAAGCTTATTCTCGAAAATCCAACTAAAACTCTTACAACTTCTTATCCATCTTATATTTATTCTATACCCACAGACGAACTTTATAAATTTGATATAGAAGCTATTGTAACGGATACCTTGAGTGAAGAACAATCTCGGGCGAAAATTTCGAACGGAGTATATGGAGATCGTTATAAAATTGAAATCAAAGCTCCCAGGGTGTTTGCTCCGGATCCATTGCTGAAAATAGAGGTTTACTATGGAAGTTGTTGTTGTAATATATTGTTTTTTATCCATAAATAAATTTCTAGGTAAAAGTTTCGATAACAGATTTAGATGATAATTCAATTCAGGACACAGAAAATCTGATTGAAATTATTGTTGGATGTCATAAGAACATTGATAATAAATTAAGTGATTATAATATAAATAGAATTGAATATAAAACTGAAATTGGAAAGAATTTTTCGACAATTCAAGTAACCAACAGACAAAATTATTCGGAATGCTTTTTGTATGCAGAATATCAAGGAAGTCAATCATATACAATATGGGTGAGGCAAAAAGTGACACCATTTAACATTAGTATATTAACAGAAAGGTAGTACATAATTTTTACCAAAGATGAGAATTAAATAAATTGATTTATTTTAACTATAAGTCCGCAAGAGGGTAAAGAACTTGAAATTAAAATATCAAACAAGGAACCGATTGAGGAGTTTTCATATGAAATTGTATCAAGGAAAGATATAATTCAATCCGGTCATGTAAATGTAAGTTTTTTTTTTTTTTTGATAATTTTTTGTTTCTTAACTAAGGTATATTGGAATTAGGTTCCCGGAAATAAAACCACATATATCCTTCGTCTTAATGTGACTTTTTCAATGGTTCCAAAGATTACAATATATGCTCATCTTATTAAAAACATGAGTTTCATTGGACATTTGAAGGACGTTCTCATAAGGAAAGCCTTATCAAATTCGGTAAGTTATTTTTTTCATATCAAAAAATTAATAGTGGATAGGATAGTGACTCTTAAGTCTAACGCAAGTGCCCTATATCTGAAGATCATTAAAATATCTACAAAATAACTCAAAAAAAAAATATCAAACCTCTTCAATGCTTAAATATTATTTTACTAGCTGGCCCATCCGGCCTCGCACGGAATCCGTCATCAATTTTAGAATTTTAAAAAGTCATGTATACAAAAATTTAACAGTCTGAGGCCTGAGCGTGTTAAATTATCTGTTGACGATCCCATTTTCGTGAGGGACAAAATTTGTTGATTATCAGTTCCGTAGCGTTTACTATGTTTCCACCGACCGCTAAACCAAGATTTAAGTAGATTTACCCTAAATCCTCCTCAAATCTCAAAGATTTACCATACAAATTTAATCCGCAAATCTAGTAGATTGTAAATTAATCTTGTTAAATCTTCATAGGGCCAATAGTTGAACAGATCGAACTTGCGGATTAGCTTTCGGTGGAAACATAGTATTAGTCACTGCTTAGCATAAATATTTTCATCTTTTCATCAATTTTAAGATATGGTCACCTTGCTACTTTTACCCTATTTTAATCTAATAGTAACATTTTTAAAAAGTGGTTTAAAAATTTGTTTCCTCAGTATTTTTACAACAAAGCTGAGCTGTACTGAGACAGTTTTTAAAAAGAATATAATAAAAACACGCGTACTCCTAGAAAAAGTGTAAAGTTTAAAAATTTCAAAGCAATCGGTGAAGATCTACATATATTCATATAAATATGTCAACATGACATCTGTCAAAATGACATCTGTCAAAGTGACATGTTAAGACATCTGTCAAAATGTGATCTGTCAAAATTATGTTTTTCAAAATAATATCTGTCAAAAGTTACATGTTAAAATGACATGTCAAAATGACATCTGTCAAAAGTAACATGTTAAAATGACATTTGTCAACATGACATCTGTCAAAATTTCAACTGGCAAAATGACATCTGTCAAAAGTGACATCTGTCAAAAGTGACATCCGTCAAAAGTGACATCTATCAAAAGTGACATCTGTCAAAAGTGCCATTTGTCAAGAGTGACATGTTAAAATGACATCCGTCAAGGTGACATCTTTCAAAATAATATGTCAAAATGACATCTGTTAAAATGACATCTGTCAACATGACTTGACAGATGTCATTTTACATGTCACTTTTGACAGATATTATTTTGAGACATAATTTTGACAGATCACATTTTGATGGATATCATTTTGACAGATGTCATTTTGACAGATGTCAAGTTAACAGGTGTCATGTTGCAGAAGTCAACGTTTTGACAGATATAATTTTGACAGATGTCATGTTGACATATGTCATATTGACAGATGTCATGTTGCAGAAGTCACTTTGAGGGATGTTTTTTTGACAGATGTCATTTTAACAGATGTCATTTTTACAGATGTCATTTTGACAGATGTTATTTTAACAGATGTCATTTTGACTGACATCTGTGACATCATTTTGACCGACATCTGTGACATCAAAGTGACATGTTAAAGTGACATCTGACAAATTATGTCTTTCAAAATAATATCTGTCAAAAGTTACATGTTAAAATGACATGTCAAAATAACATCTCTCAAAACTAACATGTTAAAATAATATCTGTCAAAATGACATCTGTTAAAATGACATCTGTCAAAAAAACATCTTTAAAAGTGACTTCTGCAACACGACATCTGTCAATATGACATCTGTCAATATGACATCTGTCAACATGACATCTATCAAAATTGCATCCTTTAAATTGACTACTGGAACATGACATCTGTCAACATGACATCTGTCAAAATGACATCTGTCAAAATGACATCTGTCAAAATGACATCTGTCAAAATGACATCTGTTAAAATGACATCTGTCAAAATGATATCTATCAAAATTGACATCTGCCAAAATGTGATCTGTCAAAATTATGTCTCAAAATAACAACTGTCGAAAGTGACATGTAAAATGACATCTGTCAAAAGTGACATGTTAAAATGACATATGTCAAAAGTAACATGTTAAAATGACATCTGTCAAAATAACATCTGCCAAAAGTGACATTTTAAAATGCCATCTGTCAAAATGACATCTGTAAAAATGACTTATGTCAAGATGACTTCTGCAACATGACATCTGTCAATATGACATCCGTCAAACTTATATCTGCCAAAATGACTTCTCCAACATGACATCTGTCAACATAACATCTGTCAAAATGACATCTGTCAAAATGATATCTGTCAAAATGACATCTATTAAAATGACATCTGTCAACATGACATCTGTCAAAATGATATCTTTCAAAATAACACCTGTCAAAATAACATCTGTCAAAATGACATCTATCAAAATGATATCGGTCAACATGACATCTGTCAAAATGATATCTTTCAAAATAACACCTGTCAAAATAACATCTGTCAAAATGACATCTATCAAAATGATATCTGTCACAAGTGGCATGTTAAAATGAAATCTGTAAAAGCGACATCTGTCTATCAAAATGATATCTGTCAAAAGTGACATCTGTCAAGAGTGACATGTTAAAATGACATCCGTTAAGGTGACATCTTTCAAAATGTCAACATAACATCTGTCAAAATGACATCTGTTAAAATGATATCTGTCAAAATGACATCTATCAAAATGAGATCTGTCAACATGAAATCTGTCAAAATGATATCTTTCAAAATAACACCTGTCAAAATAATATCTGTCAAAATGACATCTATCAAAATGATATCTGTCAAAAGTGGCATGTTAAAATGAAATCTGTAAAAGCGAAATCTGTCTATCGAAATGATATCTGTCAAAAGTGACATTTGTCAAGAGTGACATGTTAAAATGACATCCGTTAAGGTGACATCTTTCAAAATAATCAAAATGACATCTGTTAAATTGACATCTGTCAAAATGACATCTGTTAAAATGACATCTGTCAAAATGATATCTATCAAAATGACATCTGTGAAGACGATATCTATCAAAATGACATCTGTCAAAATGACATCTGTTAAAAATGACATCTGTCAACATGACATCTGTACATCTGTCAAAATGATATCTGTTAAAATGACATCTGTTTCATTGACATCTGTCAAAATGACAGCTGTCAAAATGACATCTGCTTAAATGACATCTGTCAAAATGACAGCTGTTTGACAGCTGTCAAAATGACATCTATCAAAATGACATCTGTCAAAATGACATTTGTCAAAATGACACCTGTCAAAATGACACCTGTCAAAATTACATCTCTGAAAATGACATCTATCAAAATGACATCTGTAAAAAGTGACAACTGCCCAAAATTGTAAAATCTCCTTACAAAAGTATTAAAAAACTTTGAAAGAAAGATGAATGAAATTGGTAAAGCCATACCCAAGTAATTTTGTGACCAAGGGAAACTGGGATTCATTTAAGCGGTCCCTTCCCTAGACGCTCAATATTATTGTGCAAAATATTACCCTATTATTGGCTAGTCGCCCCAGACGGTTCAATATTTTATTCAATAATTTACTTTACAGCTGATACTTGTGTAGACAACATGTTAAGAGATACCGAAGTTTGTTGTTGTTAAATAAACAAATATTGTGCAATTGTACCCACAGACGACAAAATATTTTTATATTGTGCAATAAATATCAAAAGGGTTTTGATTTTCTTCAATATATTGCACAACCTTGCAATATTATCCATATACGAACAATAATATTGTGCAATATCAAATATTGCACAATAATATTGAGCGTCTAGGGGCCGCTTTACATAGGTATACAGATAGATGTATGCTAAAAGTTTTTTATAATCAATAGTTAAGAAAAATCTTTTAAATCATCGAGCCAAGGCGGAAATCTTGATAATGTAGTAGATAGACCTAAGACCAATGAATTTCATTCTTCACTCTAACGAAAAATCTCGTTGAACTATAGTATAAAGGTTCCCCCACAGACCACAGTCCACACCAACCCGAATCTTTCGTGGCGACGCGACGACGAAAACAATAATAACAACACGTGGTTGTAAATGAAAACAACGCGTTGTTAATATTGTTTTCGTAGTCGCCACGATAGATTCGTATTGGTGTTGGGGGAACCTTAAACAAACGAATAAATCATTAGTCAACGAACGTTCTTTACGTTTCTTAATTAAATAATTTAATTGATTTAACGAACTACTTCAATAAATAACTTAATTATAAAATAGGTGACTTTAAAATGAGCCAACGAAGTCCAGAATCAATTAATGAATTTCAATGAAAAATCAGTTGAGTGAGCAAATGTATTCGTTGTAGTTTCGTAAGCATTTGGTTGAATATTGTGTGAATTTCAGTCAAAAATCGTTCCCAGATTAAAAGTTTTTGACAGTATAGAACCAACTAAAGAGGATAAAATGGTTTTCTCACCGAACCAAAATCTGGGATTTCGGCAACAAGGTTGCCAAATCTCAGTGTTGAAATTTCATAAAGAAGATTCCTTATCTTTGATTTGCTGTCTGAGAAATTTCCGTGGGCTGTGGGCAGAAATATGACTTCAAGCCAGATCACTTGAAAAGAATTTCCAAAATCCTAATACAAGTTAGAAAGTCGAAATAAATAGGTAGACATAAATAAATTTATTTTATTGCGGTGAAAATAATAAAACAAGGAGATTCACAAAAACTCAGCTAAAATTCTTAGGAGATACCAAATTCAACAACATTTTCATAAAAATCGGAAAGATTTGGTCGAATACCCGTCGCGGTCGTGTTGATCAAATTACCCCGTAGTTCACATCGCTTATTCGAATTCAGTACAATTTGAGATTTTGTGTGTGAATTTAGGGATTTTTCTATAATTTAAAAACTTGATTATCGGTTTTTTAAAAATATAAATTTTCACAGATCGAAATTATAACCAACAACGACACAGAACCCGGTTCATCGGTCTTTATAAACGTTACAACAGACGAGGGATCCTACGTTGGTTTGATGGGAATGGATCGAAGCATTTTGGAAAAACTCCAAAAAAGAGAAATTTTTGATGAAGATAATGTCAAAGAGCAACTCGGCAGTGTCAACTCTATACAATTTCACGATAACACTGTTTTTAATGGTAGAACGGGCGATATAATAACGTTTTCAAATGTTTTTCCACCAGGTTCAAGTGGATTTGGAGGAGTTGGTAAGTACAATCTTAAAAAAAATCTGCTTTTTTCGATTAAATCTTTTTTTTTAGCTTACGGTGGTTATTTTCCACCTCAACGTATTCGAATGCTTTTCCCCGAAAGCTGGTTATTTAAAGATTTCGAGAGGTAAATAACAAACTTTTTTTTTTTTAAGTAAAGATAACTCTTTGTTGTCAGTACTCCAGCAGGAGGCTTCAATATATTAGAAACAACCCCAGACTCGATTACAACTTGGGCTATAACTGGATTCTCAATTAATCCTGCGACGGGATTGACTTTTACAAAAAACACAACGAACCTCAAGGTTTTTCAAAAAATTTTCATATCAATGGACTTACCGAACTCTGTTAAGAAAGGTAAAGAAATTTGTGATTTATGGAAAGCCAAATATATATTAATCAATTAATTTCAGACGAAATAATTGAAATTCCAATTTATATAAATAATTATTTGAACCAGGATACTTTGGTCAATTTGACAATTGAAAGTAAAAGTGAAGAGATTGGTATTCTGGATCAAGCGGATGCTATCTCAAAGCCCAAACTTAATATCTCTACATTAAATATTTCTGCAAAGAAAGTTGTGAAAATTAATTTTTTTTTGAAACCCTTCAAGCAAGGACATTATAATGTGACTGTTAAAGCTTTGTCCTCTGTAACAAGTGATGCCATTCAAAAGACCCTCAATGTCCAACCTGAAGGAATACCTTATGCAATGTCGAAAAAATATTTGGTCCATCTACCCGAAAAAGCCATCCAAGAGGATGAAATAACAATTGATATTCCTCAAAACGCTGTACCTGGATCTCAGAGAGTTGAGGCCTCAGTAGTTGGTGATATATTCCAACCATTAATGAGGGACATTCAGAAATTGGCTAAAATTCCGTATGGGAATTGTGAAGAGAATATGAGGCTTATTGTCTCCAATTCGATGGTTTTGAAATATCTTAAGGTTTGATGTTTGGGTATATTCGGTTAAAAATGTTTACTTATAAAAGTAATATTTTAGGTTCTTAATTACACAAATCCAAGCTTTGAAAGCAAAATTAAACGAAACATTGATCTAGGCTATCAGAATCAGTTATCTTTTAAATACTTGGATGGTTCGTTTGGACTTTTTGATCGAAAAATTCAGAGAACTGGTGACATTTGGCTAACTATATTTTCACTGTGGGGACTGAAGCAAGCGAATGAGTTTGTTCTTATAGATCCTAATGTCATTAACAGAGGTTTAGACTATCTCAAATCAAAACAGCAATCAAATGGTTGCTTCAAATCAGAAAGCAATATTGAAGAAGATGCTAAATTAACAGCTTTTGGGTTGATGGTGTTCTTAATGGATGATGATGTAATAACTTCATTTAGTAAAATTCTTGGCCAAAAGCTTTTGAAAATTCTATTTTTAAACTTAGCCTTCAAATACAACATACAATGAAGTCATAAGTAAAGGTCTTGACTTTTTGAATGATATAACTGATGATTTGGAATATTCTCCAATTTCTGTTATGGCAACATATGCTTTATTTTTGGGAAAATATCAAATGGCTGGAGATCATCTGAAAAAGATAGCCTCCAACTCTCGTTTGACAAGTAGGTACATTTTGCTTAAATGATTCTATGACACGGTAATTTATATTTATTTTTGTCTCCTTTTTAAACAAGGCAAACAACTGGTATGGACAAAGTCGGATACACTTCAATCGCATCTTGAGACGATTGCTGGTAGCTTGGTGAATCTCTTCGAGTCCCAGGAAATACCGGAGCAAAGCATACTGTATATTGTTAGAGGCTTAATCGATTCAAAATTCGACGAATCTTCTATAACTCATATGATAGCCCTGCAAGCAATGATTGGCTTTGTTGAAAAGCTTCTCTTAAGCAAAACAAATCTTGAAATAACCTTTAAGGATGATCAAGATAAATCTGGAAATTTTCAAATAAATACTCAAAACTCCCAAGTTTTACAAATGTTTGAAGTGGGTTCTTTTTCTTCATAAAAAAAAATTAAAAAACTAACAATTTTGTTCAGATTTCCCAAAGTTCTCGAAAGATAAATGTTCAAAGCAAAGGTCACGGGTTTGCAGTGGTGGATGTGAAATATAGTTACAATCTTGTACCTGAAAATCAAACATCGTCGTTCTATTCTACCAATATATCATTTAGGAATTCCTCGAAATATTTGGGACTCTTGAAGATCTGTTCAAGTGTGCCTAGAAATCAAACTGAAAACAAATTAACTTTGATTGAAGTTAATCTTGAGTCAGGCTTCATATTCACCGAAAAAGATTCCGTAGAAATTGGAAATCTAAATGAAGATATCAAGGCAGGTTTTTTTCAATTTCTTTTTTTTTAGTTATAAATGTTATTTTAAATAACTTAAAAACACTTATTTTATTTATTTATTTACTTAAATGCATTTCAGAAGCTATGCTTCCATCGTCAGTAAGTTTTATATATATATAAAATAATATCTTTTATTTATTTCATGAAAAAACACGTTAAAAATCTCCAATATCAAATCAATTTATAAATGTTATTTTGAATTTAAATATTTTATAGTCTGTTCAAATAAATGGTAGCAGAGATAAAGTTTTGCTATACTTTGAACTTAAGAACTTTTATGAAGTATGTATTGAACTGGAAGTTCGTAAAACTTATAACGTTATAAACTCAAAACCTGGATGGATAATTGTATATGGTGTACATGATATAGGTAGCTAAATCTTTCTTATTTAATTATTTTTTTTTTTTTATTATGAATTGAATTTTTTTTAATATTTAGATCAAAAAGACACCAGGAGCTTTAAGTTCAATGATTTGCAATAAAACAACGATTTTGAGAGGAATTGGAATACGGATTATTAATTGAACTACAAACAATAAAAGTTTTTTTAGAGAATTTTTGAATATGAATAAATACAACGTTATAATGTTAACAAACATTTCTTTGTTTATATTTTTGGTTTAGTTCTTTGTTTTTTTATATCCACACATCAAATTCTCTTTAATAATTTTTAGTGAGGCCAAGGTTGATTTCATAAATTTTAGACTTGTGGCATCTACAGGTTTCAATTTGCACATTAGTAAAATTCATAATTTAAAACAATATTAAAAGTTTTTTGTTGGTAAGCTAACACAATAATGGAAGTCCGTAAAAATAGGTTATAATCACTATTATATCCACTTTTAATTTAACTCATCGTAAAGTTTGTATCCGTCTCAAAATCAGCTGTAACCGAAATTGAGTTTAAAAGCTATCAGTACCGCTTAAAGCAATCATTTGTAACATTACATTTCTTTTCTCTTCGGGTTTTTTCATCTTCATGGATACTGTTATATATAAACTTGTTACAATCATCATTTAGCGTGGTGTTAGTTGTATAGTAAAATATATCAAAAGACTAACACACTAACTAAAGACAACAAATAAAATATATAAACACATATAAACACATATATAAGAAGCTACAAAAATAACTAAAATCAAAATATTACACAATAAATTACATTAATTAAACAAAAATTGGCAACACTGTTTCAATAAAAAGGGAAAAAAAATAATATACGAAGATGGGTGACAAACATTTAGAAATACATACTAAGAACGTCCATGAAACTTCGTCTTAAGTGTAAGCTTTGAGTAACTCAAGTCGAAAACATTATGATTTTTATTCGCTCCGTGTTTTATACGAGTCAATGGTTTATCGAGGCCATAATTACAATCAGTGCTGCCATATTCTTGAAAATCAATTATCATACCGGAGGGAAAATTATCACACGCAAAACAAAAAAAATGTTTCTTTTTTTTTATCGAAAGTTGATGTAAAAACAAATTATCGAAAATTGTTCTAAAACATATTAAAATTTTAATTTTTATTATATAATTTTTAATAATTTTTTTAAAATTTTGTTAGTCATATTTTAAAAATTTGGCTTGTTGATTTAAAAAAATCTTTCTTCTATTTCAATTTTAATGGGTTTCGAAGTAAGACCTGAAAAAACAATTATACCAATTTTATTTTTTTTAATAAAATGCATACAAGGTGGGTCAATTTTCTTGAAATCTCTTACCTATCGTTTTTTGGACATTCCCCGGACATGTTTTTTATTTTTTTAGGTACAAAAATAACGGTACCTTTCATATTCCAATTTGTTTTTTTGAAAATTCAATAACTCGAGTGCTATTTTTACTTGCAATATATATGTAGGTACTATATGGTAAGTTATGCATTCGTTAACAAAACTGAGCTAGAGATTTTGATCAAAGTTGATGATAGCGAAGTCGAAAAAAGCCAAAACGGGTGGGTCGATTTTCTTTGAATAATTGGTAGGTACCTAGCCTTTTCAGGGCACTCCCCCGACCCATTTTTTCATTTTTTTAGGACCAAAAATAACAGTAGCTTCCGTAGAATTTTTTTTTTTTATCAAACAATGAAAATCTCATTCTTCTTAAAAACGTGCCCACATAACTTACAAAAGAATTCAGTAATCTTAACTTAATAATTCGAAAACGACTTGATAGATTTTTATCAAACTTAGCACCTAGCAGTTTTTTAAGATTATCTAGTAGATTTAAATTCGTATGACCAAAACAACATATTACAATTGTTTAAAAACCGGCAAGGAAAATGTGATTTTTCTCAAAACGACTATAATACGATTTTGATAAATTTTTGTATGTAAGCTTATATCAGTCCCATCTACCATACTTTTGGAAAAAAAATTTATGGTTCTCATAGAACCAACAGAATTTCAAAATTATTTTTGAAAATTCGATATTTCGAAAATGGGTAGATGATTTTATTTAAAAATAATTTTTTTAATTCCGCATTAATAAATATTATAAAATTGCGTACCAATTTTTTTTTTTCTTAAAAATGTTTACAAAATTTTATACATAAGAAATAATTTTTTTTAAAAACCGCTCCAACGATTATCTCATTATCTATGAAACGAATTTTAATGGCATTTTGTATAAAAGAGCTAATAATTCAAAAATCCAAAAGAGAAAAAAAAGTTTTTATGTTTTTTAGGTACAAAATATTTTTCAATTTTTCAAATTAGGTCGCCTGCCGGGACGAAATGCCATTTTTTTAGACTTAAGGCCGTTAAAAGCTATTTTGAATCAAAATATTTCAACTCACGAGTCCATTACTGACTTGTAAATTAAACGAGAGTTTAAGCTTAAAATAGCTTCAGCTTTTGCAACCCTATAAAATATTGATAACAAATTTCACTCTTATACGTCTCGTTTTCTTGTCACCTTGTGGCTTAACAATGGAAAACTGTAGAATTTGTTTGTTGGCAGCAGTAAAGAGAATTTGAAAGCCCCTTTCTTGGATAATGGAAACGAGAAACTGTCGATACCCATCGCACACGCTGTCAACACAAAATAATTGACGAATTGATGAAATCAAGTCACAATTTAAAAATGTGTTGTGATCCGAAAACCATGAATAGGTATGTTTTATGTTAGTTGGTGTACAAGAATTGTTGTTTTTGTATGTCTTTGAAACAGTCGCAATGGCACAACTCTATTTAGGAAACGACAATGGCCAAAAAGGAAAAACCGAGACACAATGGATGACAACAACATCAAATACTCGCCCTCGTCAAAAGAGGAAACATCGTTTTCCATTGCATGCATAATTAGGACTTTTCAACAACTTTGTAAAAGCACTGAACAAGGGAGGCCAAGCGTTCACTTATTTTAAAACCATTTTCAAAACGGTTTCAAAGGAGTCAGGAGTTTTTGATGGTCCACAAATTAGGAAGCTAATCAAAGACCAAAAATTCATATTTATCATCAAAAGAGGCATTTTAATTAGTTGTTTCTGATTTCCTTGAAAATAATAACAACCCGAATTACAAGATAATTAATTATTATTGTAGCAGATTTGCTAAAGAATTATGCAAAGCTAAACTGCTATTCTTACAGTTTTGCTCATCTAAATTGTATGATTCATATGAGATTCATTTCTCACATTCAGTTCTAAGCCTATTATCTTGTTTATTTAGAATAGTTGTTATTTCAGTGTCGCCGGTGTTAGTTTAATTGCAGCACTTAACAAAATGTCAGTGAAAATTACAAGCTTTTTTTTTGGCTTGATAATTGTATTATTTAGTATCCTTCGAGGGGCATTATCAATTCAAAAAGGGTAAGTCTTAATAAAATAAGTGATTTTTCCAAAAATTTATCAAATAAGTGGCCTTCGAAATTTAAAGAAGCCGCTTGTATAAATGTTGTCTTATAAAAACCGCTTTTAAGTCATTCTCGCCAAGTCAACCAGAACAATTGTTGTTTTGAGGAAATATTGTAAAATTAAATTTAATTATTAGATAAACTTGTCGAAGATTTAGGAGATTACAAAGTAAGCAGAGATTTTAGCTTTTAAACCAAAAACAAAACAAACAATCAGCTTCACTATAATTACTCACCATCCCTCCTGTTTCTTTAGGGAGCATTTTAAGTTCAGTTATACAGTTGATTTAAACTCCGAATTTTCCATTGCTTTGATTAATATTAATTATATATTTACATATATTTATACTTTGCATTTTCATTTCACAAAAAGCATTGTAAAATATATTTTATTTAATTCAGATTAAAGAAGTACATTTTTCCATTACATGGACTCGGAACATATTCTGCTTAAAAAGTCTTATTTCATACAATATTATGATTTAATTTTTTGTCAAAGCTTTAAATAAGATTTTCATTGAAAGGTTAACTGATAGAGAAATTGTTATTACAAAAAAAAGAAAAAGAAAACAAGTTGTTATGGTTCAAATAAAAAGCTAGATAAAATAGTTGTTTATTTACATTAATATAATAAAAAAAAATGTTGTTTTAAAAATTATCTCTGGCTAAACGAAAATTTCACATAAAACATAATATTATGGATGCAATAATACAATAATCCATAGCTTTAGCTACTGTAGGTATAATTATGGTAATAAATTATTATTGTTCAACGAAGCTTCAAGTTTACAATAATGAAAATGAATTCTCATAACTTGTTTTTTTTTATTCAATTAAAATAGAATAATTTTTTGTTTCTATAACGAATCTAGTATTATACATAAATTTATTAATTCATATGGTGTCATAAACAATGGTTTTAAATGATTAGAACACTTCTGTAGTAGAACAAACTTAAAATGTGAATATAAAATATTAAAAAAATCACAGTTTAGCAAAAATTCAGTATGAGAATAAAATAATAAAAAAACAAATATTGTGTCACTCGTCAAATTAGGTATAGGTGGTACAAAATAGTGTGAATTTGAGTTTTTACTTTTTGGATTCTTCGAAATTTCATCCTGGCTATTAAAAATTTAACAATTATATAATAATGGCTTCAGGTCTTATTAAAAAAGCTGACGAAAAGACAATTTTTGTTTGCGAGTTTCTGTGCTGAAAAAAAGGGTCGCACATGTTGTTGGTAGATGTTTTTGACAAGACAAAAGCAATTATAAGTGCCAAAATATAAAACTTATTAAAACTTGACAGCAAATCAATATAGCTTCTGTCGTTTTCCAGTGGACGTCCGGATGATTTCAGAATAAAAAAAAATATTTGCACGACTGGTTCGCAAGAACTTGCTCTTATGTGCGATCCACTCTGTGTTTTTAAAGTTTTAATATTTCAAAAACTATATTTTATCTTAAAAAACATATACATATTCCATGTACATATTCCACCCAGGGCCGGCCTCAGCCAAACTTGAGCCCTGTGCAAGATTTGTAGAAAGCGCCCCTTTTTTATATTGGCACAAATGCAAAATTTTGGCTCTATTTTTTTATTTCGGCCTCAAAAAGCCTTCGCTTTTTTCTAAATTCTGCCCCCTAGGGCTTTTTTTTTGTACATTTTGGGAAAAACGAAAACACAACTTAGAAGATACACTGCCCTAGCGAGGTATCTGTCGCGTCGGAGCGGAATCGGAGGATTTTTTCTTTGAGTTATTCTTCCGAACAGCGTTCGGATCGTTTTTCCGACATTATGGAACGAGCATTGTGGTTTAACTTTGCAGTACGATCAAGTGTGTTTTGAAGTGACAGTTTTGACATCTCTAATGAACTTTGAACCTCCGACTTCGTATGCGTTTCGGAGAGTTTTCCGCTCCGAAAGGATACCTCCCTAGGGCAAACAATTTATTTTTCTACAATAAATACTTTCACAAAAAACACGTCACTTCTATTAAAAACTGATATTTATTTGATCTTAACCTTTAAAGCGAAAAAACAATTAAAACAATCTGCACCAGACCAGATACAACGAAACAAACTGCCTGCGTAAGAACGATTCAACTATACATTCATCCCTCGTACCTTTAATTTTTTCACTCTATTCTTCTTTTCCATTCTATTAAAATTTCCATTTTTATAATTTGCTTTTGCGTTAATTTCATCTTTGAAAGGAAAAAGATAAGTATCAGTGGAAGTGGGTGTTTATTTTAATATACACAGCTGAGAGCCAAGTAGTATCAACTTTTTTCATTTAAGATCTAGTCACTAGTGAGATCTTTAGTTTTATAATATTTTGAGTTAAATTCTTCTTGAAAGTAACAATGAAAGTGATGTTAGTTAGTGTGCAAGAAATAACTTAGCACAGTTGTCATGGATGTTATATTGGGATTATTTGAATAAATTTTGTGGTTAAAATGCAATCTGCACTACATATTTGTTTGCGCAAGGTCAGATTACATCTTGTTCCTGGTAATGCGCCCCCAGGATTTTGCGCCCTGTGCGTTTGCACATCTTGCACATATCGTCGGTCAGGCCCTGATTCCACCTGCTTAAAACGTAGTTAAGTTTAAGGTTGTATTATGCGAGTATAGGTACAATATAGCACCGTGTTGCAAATATGCATGGAACTTACAGCTGTTTAGACTGAAAAATTGTAAAAACACATATGTAATCAAACATAAATTATTGATTAAACAACCTCTATAATTATTGTTTTGACGCCAATGCGGTGTACCTACATCATCCAATTTCTTTAGAAAATCTCAATTTATGTGAAAAAAATAATTGAAAATCGTTGAAGCGGTTTTTTTTTTAAATAGTTTTTATTTATAAAATTTTGAAAAAATTAAAAAAAAAAAAATGATACGCGTTGACCGTGTAATCGTAGCTTGAGGAAGTTCTGTAAAAATAAAATTTAAATATGATCATTTTTAGAAGGGGAATTTGGGCAGATTTTACTAAAAAAAATTTCCTATCCTATCTCGTTGCTAATAGGAACAAATTTTTAAAATTTCAGCTAAATTTGTTCATTAGTTTTCGAGTCTATGAAGTATAACTAAATAACATTCACTCTTCTCAGATACTATACTATTGTTGCAACAATCCGACCAGAGTCTGTTTTCCACGTGTCTTTTATATTAAATGATTTCCATAAATCCTGCTGGTTTAACATAAGCCTAACAAGTTACCCAAAACGCAATAAAATCTATGGATTAGAAAGTATTGAAACTAAACCAGGAACAACGAAATTAGTCGAACTGCATGCACCATCCTCAAATAATACATTCGGATACTTAGAAGTGTTCGGATATCGTGGCATCATAAGCAAAGAATCAGAAATAATTTATTTTGAAGCTGAAAAATTCTGGGCATTCGTTCAAACCGATAAGGCCAAATATAAACCGGGTGAATTGGTAAAATTTCGAATAATTTGTATTGATCAATTGACAAGACCTGCAAAATTAAATGAAGAGATAACTTTAGAAATTTATATAAGTAAATTTTTATAAAATCTTATATTTAAACTATAATTTTATTTATTATTTTTTTTTTTTTAACAGGACAAATATAACCTTATTAAAACGTTAATTGACATTAAATTCGTTCGAGGTGTTTTTAGAAGTGAATTTCAACTTTCTGAATTCACAAGTTTGGGAAAATGGAGGATTAAAATCCTGACAGGTAGACAATTTAGCATACAAAGATTTTGAAGTTGTCAGATATGTTTTGCCAATATTCAACGTTATAATGAGTAATACAAAAGAACTATCGATGTACGATGATCAAGTGTTATTGGAAATAAATGCCAGGTAAGTTATTGGGAGAACAGATAATTTATTGGTGGAAAGATAATTTCAAGCTTGGGGCCGGTAACGGGTAAATGTAAAAAGTGTTAAAATTCAACTGGGATATATACAAGTTTATAATTATCAAATACATCTTTCCACTCACTGATTTAACTAATTTAATTATAACAGTTAAATGATTTATAAGACATCTTAAAATCTTAAAAAAAATCGTAGACCTATCTTATTGAAACTAACAAACAAAAACTTCATTTAAAGCAATTTTTATGGTGAACCTGTAAAAGGAAAATTGTCAATAAATGTAACCAGTATTTATGCTCCATACCCACAAGAGGTACCAACACTAAAAAGAGAATTTCAGATCGATGGAAAATCCACAATTGTTTTAGATTTAAAAAATGATCTTCAGATAAAACCCAAAAATGTGACGAAAGTTCCGTCTGCAGAGTTTTACTTATTCCACATTGAAGCTATTGTAAATGATGACTTAACTGAAGAACAATCTCGTACAGAAATGGAAATCGGAGTGTATACCAAACCTTATTTAATTGATCTCGAAGCTCCCAGGACGTTTGATTCGGAAGCTATGCTCAAAATAAAGGTCAATTTTAAAGAAGTTATAAAGTGCTTATTTTTTGTTTATATCAATTAATTATATTTTTAGGTAAAAGTGTCGGTAAAAGATTTGAATGGCAATTCGATTGAGAAAACTCAAACTCCCATTGAAATTATAGTTGAATGTAGCGAGAAACCATTTGCCGAAATAGGATACAAGGAACAAGAAAAATTTCGTATTGAGTATAAAAATCAAATTGGAAGGGATTTTGCGATTATACAAGTGACTAGTAAAAATTATTCGGAATGCTTTTTGTATGCGGAATATCAAGAATGTGTATCATTGCGAAGTTTTTTGAAAAGGAAACCGACATCATTTAACATGGATATATTAACGCAAAGGTAAAATTGGAAAATCACTTATTAATTTTATCAAAGTTGGGAAATAATCAAATTATTTTTCCTATATATTATGCACGTATAAGTCCTCAAGAGGGTAAGGAGCTGGAAATTAAAATAAAAAATCCGGAGCCAATTGAGGAGTTTTCTTATGAAATTATTTCAAGAGGAGATATAGTTCAATCAGACCACGTAATCGTAGGTTTAATTGACAATATTTTCTTTTGAGCTATAGATTTTTTTTATGAATTTAAAAAAAAATCATGGTCACTAGTAACGGGTGGTTTTTTAGCTGGTTTGGTTTTGGCAACACTGGTTTTGACAGCTGACGTGTGTTTAGTACCTTGTGTCACTGTCAAACAGCTTCAGTTTGGTTTGCAATTTAACCATGGATCATCTTACAAATGAACGACGCTTGCAAATTATTGAATTTTACTATCAAAATTCGTGCTCGGTTCGAATCCGCTTTTTTATCGAAAAATTGTGTTCAGCGATGAGGCTCATTTTTGGTTGAATGGGTACGTAAATAAGCACAATTGCCGCATTTGGAGTGAAGATCAGCCAGAAGCATTGCAACAGCTACCAATGCATCCCGAAAAAGCCACTGTTTGGTGCGGTTTATGGGCCGGCGGCATTATTGGGCCATATTTCTTCAAAGATGAGGCGAATCGCAGCGTTACTGTCAATGGTGAACGCTACCGAGCGATGATAACAAACTTTTTTTTGCCCGAAATGGAAGTTCTTGACTTGCATGATATGTGGTTTCAACAAGACGGTGCCACATGCCACACAGCACGCGAAACAATGGCGCAATTGCGAAGCGAGTTTGGTGAACAGTTAATTTCACGTTTCGGGCCGGTCAATTGGCCGCCTAGATCGTGCGATTTGACACCATTAGACTATTTTTTGTGGGGGTATGTCAAGGCTAATGTCTATAGGGACAAGCCCGCTTCGATTGACGAACTGGAAGCCAACATCCATGCATTCATTCGTGAGATACCGGCCGATATGTGTGAAAGAGTATGCCAAAATTGGACTCAGCGGATGGGCTACCTGAGACGCAGCCGCGGTCAACATTTGCATGAAATTATCTTTAAACATTAAATTGCAAGGTTCAAACTATCGATTCAAATAAATATTTCATTCATTTTTTCGAAATTTTTGTGTTTTTTTTTAAAAAAAAGTTCTAAACCTCTTAAAAAATCACCCGTTATAAGACTATTAGCACCTCATTTGTGGAATTTCGAAAGTCTGGATGTGTTTTGAAAAAATTAAAATAAATAATAATAAAATAATAATGAAATATCAATGAAAGATGCTCTTTTTTACTTTGTATTTGTAAAATACGAATTTCTGGCAAATTTCTTTTTATTTTATTAACTTTAATTTTTGTTTATTTTGCATTACAATCACATATTCTCCGCAAAAATTGACTTAATAAAATGAACAAATAGCAAAGAAGATATAATGTATCACGAATCGTTAACAAGACAACGGAGGATTAGACAGAAAATTGTAGCACCCTTCCATTCCTGCAGAAGATCAACAACGCATACATGAACGGTTAGGAATTGTAAAGGCGCATTCACATGAAAGCGACCAACGACCGGCAAATAAAAGAACAAATGAGATTTAAAACATTTAATAAAGCCTAAATTCTTCACAAAAAATAGACAAAAAGGTAGAAAACTTATTTAAATTAATGTTAAGATACTAAAATTTGCGTTTAAATTTCTAGAATACGAGCAATTTGAGAAAACAAATTATAGTCATCGCGAATTCCAATCTGTTGGTAACGACCAATTTATTTTCTCAAACTTGTCTTATTTTATAAATTAAAACGCAAATTTTAGTATCTTAACATTAATTTAAATAAGTTTTCTACCATTTTGTCTAGTTTTTGTGAAGAATTTAGGCTTATTAGACGTTTTAAATCCCTTTTTTTCTTTTATTCTTCGGTCGTTGGTCCCTTTCATGTGAATAGGCCTTAAGTCACTAGGTCCAGGTTCTCCACGAGTTGTCACCCCACTTATTTATTTATTTATTTATTTCAATTTAAAATTTTTCTATTACATTTTTTAAAATGAATTTCTCAAGTAATGCATATGTATTTAAAAACACCTCTAATTAGTCAACCGTCAACGTCATTGGTTCTCCCTTTAATTCTTAAGTTACCTACAAGTTATTCACTATATAATTGTACACAACACTTAACATGCTACACTACCGGTAGAAAGTTTCAAGTTCAAAGTCTTGTTTACTTATCAGTCGTACTTTCAGTGTTCGCGGTGTTAGTTCAGTTTGAATTTTGTCTAGATTAAAAATGCAAATAAAGCTGACTCACTTTTTAATTACCTTTATAGTATTAAGTTCCTTTCGTGTTGAACTGTCAATTGGAAAAGGGTAAGTCTTAATCGAATTAATGATGTTTTATGTTTTTAAAATGAAAATAAAAGTATAAAAATAAAAAAATTTAAATTGAAGAGGAGTGCAATCAATCATATTACAGACAAAAATTGTATCTTAAGATTTAAAAAAAAATCGGCATATAGTTATTATATCAATAAATAAGGTAACTACAATGTATTTGTTAAAATTTATCACAATTCAAAGGATAATTTGAGGTGAATTTGTACGATGATAAATTTGTTTTGATTATAATTAGATTTCAAAGGAATGCAAGAATACAAAAAAATGCAAAAGAATGCAAGGATTCCCAAAAGATTGCATTCAATTGGTTCTTGTAAAATGAATGGAAATAAAAATGATTGCAATCTTCCGATTCAAGTGAATGGTAATTGCATAACATTTTAGTTGCACTCAATAACTGATTTTTAAGGACTGCATTCACAATGAGTTATTCATTAAAGACCAGTTTTTTTAGTTCCTAAAATAAATTTTGAGTTAAACCAAAATTAGATCCTCCTGCAAAAATAAACTGAAACCAAGTTGTTACCCAGAAGAAGTTTTTTAGTGCATCATTAACTTTAAGTTGTCAAAAATCTATTGAATTCTAAATGCGACACTATAGAAATTGCGCTTTCACTATCGAAACAGAGATGGCAGTACTATGAATTGTGAACCAATAATTCCACCACCCCAAAAGTTGTTTGGCTTTTGGTTGTTTTGTTTGGAGGATTTAATGGCAGCTCTTGAATATCATCGTTTTGCTCTTTCTTTCGTCCAAATATGACAATATGAAGCCAGAAATGGATCCCATATTGTTAAAAAAAATCTAAGTCGAAAACAATGGATTTTCTTTCAAGAAATTGGAACTTCATAATAAGATTTGATAAGGTGACGTTTAGAAGTTTTGCCTGTGTAATTTTCGTGATTTCCGCTCAAATTTTGACTTTCAGCATCTCAATTAAGTCCGTGGTTTGTTTATGTGTATAAAGACATTCTGCTTAAGGTACCCCCAAAGCAAAATGTCTAGATCCAAAAGATTGCCATAGCACCACCGCCACTTTTAAATCGCTATCACAACGAAAACACTATCTAACGAGCGGTGTGGTGAGTTGGACACTGTCTTTTCTTTTTGAACCCAACAGCAACCTCCGAAGTCTTATGCCTCAAAAAAAAAAACACAAAGATAATTCAATAATATTCATACAATACAAAAAAATGCCATAAGGCAATAACGCCCAAGGAAATAACGCCCAAATCGATTTGGAAATATCGCCCAAAAAAATTCTGAACAATTGTTGTTGTTTTTTTTTCTCGATTTGGGCGTTATTTCCAATTTTTAATTTTTTTTTTTTAAGGAAAGAACGCCAAAAATAAAAATTTTAAAAGTCCAATGGGAAATAACGCCCAAAATTGGAAATACCACCCAAAACAAAAACCAGAAAAAGGAAATAACGCCCAAATTTTAGGAAACAACACCCAAATAATTATAAAACTCAATAGTATAACATTTACAATATGGATTTTTGAAAATAAAACCGGCGTATTAACACTGAGGTATGTTTGGTGGGGCTTGCTGCCCCCCTGCTTGGGCACATTATAGGATTTGGTGTAGGTGCGAGGCTGGGTGTATGTATAAGTTTCTTTAAATGCAAAAGAGACTTTGGGGAGCAGCATGCCCCACCATACATACCTCACTGTTTGTGCGCCGCGATTTTTTTAAGGATTATCTTATCATTGAAATTTCACTTTGGAAATATCGCCCAAAATTGAAGAAATAACGCCCAAATTTAACAAAAAAACAATTTACATTGAAAATATTTGGGCGATATTTCCAACTTAAGATTTCGAAAAATATATATTTGCATTTTTTTTTTTTTACCCGATAAAAAAAATTTGGGCGATATTTCCAAATCGATTTGGGCGTTACCTAACGCCCAAAAAAATATTAAATTTTAACAAAAGGAAGATAGGTACACACCCGTACCTCTAATTGAATCACCCTTTTTTAGTTAAAAAGTGTTTAAAATTAATTTAAAACACTTAAACCTTATACTTTAATATGAGGCTCCTAAAAATGTTGCTCCAATTGATTAAAGAACAATTTTTCAATAGATAATTATAGATAGATAATAATTATTTTCAGATAAAGCAAACAAACATTGCAAAATCAGCTCTAATATAAATTGAGCAAAAATAATGCAACACATTTGGGTGATGGTTTCTGTGGATGTAGAGCCAAAGCGAAAGATTTAAAACCAAAGATATAATAGTCCATTATATATTTTGCTTAATCCAAGAATTTTAACGTTATTTCTTTCTTCTTTGGGTTTTTTTCTTTTCGGGTTTTTCGCCTTAAGATACTGGGATATACCAACTTGTCACAATCATGATTAAGCATATTATTATTTGTTAGTAAATATATACAGTATACATACATATTATATGAATTGAGACAGATTCAACTGGTAATGGCATCACCCTTGGGATTCCATGATATAACAACCAGCTTTTTCTCAATCCATTATGCCATTAAAAAAGTGAATTCCCATGTACATACAGTAGCTATATGTGTTACATTTTTATATCAGACATTTAGTCAATATTATTAAGTATTGTTGTTATCGGATCGGGTTCAATGACATCTTAATCTTGTTTTTAATTCGGTAGCCCAGTTGGAATTTATGTTAAGTTAGAAGTGGTAATGATACGACAATCAGAATTACGTCACTCGGATATAAATGGATATATTGTGTTCCCCTGTCCCCAGGATTTCTTAGGTGTGCTATATGGATAAATCAGGGTTAATGAAAGGAGTTAGTGGAAGCATATAGGTTTGGGGACATGGGAGGCCTCGCTGAATCATCCGGAATTCTGAATTAATTTTAAGATGTTCGTGCAGTTCTTCGAAGAAGTAATCTAAGTGGAATGCCTTTCTGTTTCTTCCAAGATTGAGGCATTCACAAACAAAGTGATAGAAGCCCTCTTGATCTTCTGCCTATTAACCCTTACACCCTTAGCTTAGTTGGACTTGCTATTGCCCATTTTGTTAATGTTGGTTCCCAGTGCGTTGTGACCAATTAGGGTTTCAACCAAGATGGATTGTCGAGGTCTGCTTAGCTTGCGCAAGGAGTCTGTTGTTTTCTTAAAAATATACATTCCTTGAGACGAAGGGAAACTGTGTTGCTTGCACTGAGTCATTCCAACTCAACTCTTTGTGGAAACGGTCAACCAATTTTGTGATGATCGAAGAAGTAGTTTTGATACCCACCATGGCTGTCAATGAAGAAATCAATATTGTTAAAGTTCACATAGGTATTGTGGCAAGTGTATCGAACTGCACGGTTCTGGCAAGTCTGCATTCGATGTTTTTTGAGATTTTCATACATATATATTTTTATATAAACTGTTAAATAATTATATAGCGAAAGAAGAGAATGTAACTAAGTAAGATTGCTAATGATAAATCAAACTCTGACCTGAATGGTCGATCTAATAAACGTGGTAGAAGTAGTTTTTATTTATTTTTCCACTATAAAATTTCTGTTGTTTTTATTATTAACTGAGTTGGTTTTCGAGTTTAACTGTGCTATACAGCAAGAATTCTTGCGACCTGTCAACAAACTGCAAGCACTTTCACTTGAAAGACACTGCAGAAATTTGGAAGCTTCATTTGAATTTTTTAAAGGTGGATTTTGAGAAAATAACGATAATCGTTATATTATTGGCGTTTATATTTCTATAATTCTATAATTCCCTTGTAGGTATATCCATTAGGGCCACTGGATTAACATCAATGTGCGCTCTTGTATACTCTATTTGAATGTCTTACAATCAGTTGCTCTGGTTCGAGTACCAAGCAACTTCTCCTTTTGAACTTTTAAACGTTTTGGAAGACCGTCACCAGGCAGTTAATTGCTGAAAAATAATTACCAGTAATTTGGACCTATAATGATAACATATTAACCAACTTTGTTTGTTTGTTTAAATCTTTTCATCTCCAATTTTAATTTTAATGTTTACTCTTTTCAGATACTACACTATTGTTGCACCCGGATCAATTCGACCAGAATCTCATTTTCATGTTTCATTTACATTAAATGATTTCCATACATCCTGCTGGTTTAACATAAGCTTTACAAGTTTTGTTAAAAACAATAAACTCTATGAGTTTGAGAGCATTGAAGTTGAACCAAGAACAACTAAATTAGTTGAATTACTTGCGCCTTCTTTCAATCGTACACTTGCAAACTTGGAAGTTTTAGGATATTGTGGTATGATAACCATTAATGATACATCTGTAATTCATTTCGAACCCGATGTATACTGGGCATTTATTCAAACCAATAAGGCAAAGTATAAACCTGGTGAATTGGTACAATTTCGAGTGATTTGTATTGATCAATTAAAAAAACCTATAACAAATCAAAATTTAACTATACAGATTTATGTAAGTTGATTTTGTGTATATACATACATATATAGCATTTAATTTTTAAATCTTATAAATTTTAGGATGGTCAAAATAATCTTGTTAAGAGATTTTTTGACGTAAAACTCGTGCAAGGTGTTTTGAAGAGTGAATTTGAACTTTCCGACCATCCGGTTTTGGGCCTGTGGAAAATAAAAGTTCTTTCGAAGGGAATTTACATAGACAAAACTTTCGAAATTGATAGATATGTGCAGCCCAAATTTAATGTCAAAATTAATACAAAAAAAGTTTTTGCCATTGACGATGATCAAATAGAATTGGGAATTAGTGCCAGGTAAGCGTTTCTTTTTTTTTTCCCTTTTAAATTTTAAAAATGTCAAATTTTGTTGAACATTTTCTAAACTTCTTCTGTCAAGAAATAATAAATCCAGATGTACAGCATTTAAAAGTAAGCTTTTTGTTTATGCTCCAAAAAAACAAAAACTAGACAATCAAGAATTTGCAAGAAACTTTCGTTTAATTTGACCCATTTTGAAAATTTGAACTACAACAGACATTTGTATATAGTCTAGGAAATGGGGTTCACTTTTTAGAAATACATATTCAAATGTTATCTCCACTTCCAATAGTATTAAATCACAAATTTTTAAAAATTATTTCTAGTAATTTTTATGGTGAACCTGTTGAAGGAAATTTATCAATTTCTATAAGTAACACCGATCTGCCATGGCATACATGGGTCCCAACTCCACCAGCATTATCACGGGATTCCAAAATCAATGGAAAAACTACAATTTTTATAGATTTGAAAAACGATCTTCAGCTGGAAGAAGATCAACCCAAAGGTCCACTCTCAGCATTTTCTGCACCAATTACTCCTTATAAATTCCATATAGAAGCTACTGTTATCGATAATGCAAATGGAGAACAATCATGGACAACCACTGAAATTGAAGTACACAGCCAACGTTATAAAATTGAGCTCCAAGCTCCGAATGAATTTGATTCGGATGAAATTCTCAATTTTAGGGTAAATATTAAATTTACAAAATATATAATATTTTTGAAAAATTTTCTTAAAAAACTTAAATATTTAAGCTCAACACGCTTATATTCCTTTGCATAAACTGAGTTTCTATATGTTGAGTTCTTATGTTGAACTTAAATATTTAAGTTTCATTTCAACAAATTGGCCAAAGTGTAATTGTTGTTTGTAATAAGTTAATTATTTTTTTAGGTAAAAGTAAGCATAACAGATTTTCAGGATAATCCAATTCAAGAGACTAAAACTCCAATTGAAATTATAGTTGGATGTTATGAAAAAATCGGTAAATATATTCAGAGCTATGCAGACTTCGATGAATTTCGAATTGAATATGATGGAAATGCAATTGGAAAAAATTATTCAATTATAAATGTGACAAATAAAAATTATACAGAATGTTATTTGTATGCAAAATATCAAAGTATTAAATCTTCAACACAACGGATGTATAAAAAAGTTAAATCATTTGCAATGGATGTTTTAACTGAAAAGTAATAATATTATAATAAATTAAATCTTTTTAAACTAAACAAATTTTTTTTAAGTCCTGAAGAAGGTAAAGAGCTTGAAATAAAAATAACAAATCCAAATCCATTTGAAGAATTTTCATATGAAATTTTATCTAGAAAAGATATAATTCAATCTGGGCGCGTATTTGTAAGTTCTGTCGTAATATATTAATTTATTTTCTTTACTAAACTTAAAATATTACACGAATTAGTTACCCGGAAACCACACAACTTACATCCTTCGTCTTAATGTGACTTTCTCGATGGTGCCAAAGATTACAATTTATGCTCATCATATTACAAATAGTATATTTGGTGGCCGGCTGAAGGATGTTATCATAAACAGAGCACTTAAAAATTCGGTAAGTTATTTAAGTTTTCATAAAAAAGAGTAAAATTTTTGTTTAAGGACTTTGTCCTAAAACATTGTGCTAGGTTTCTACCTTATCTTTGAATATTTTGTATATTTTTAAAAAAAGTTGCATTACATATCCCACCGTTCAATATTCTCCCATTATAAATTTCCAGAGAAATTCTACCACTTTCATAGTTTAATTTGTAAACATTTTGTAGCTTTAACGAAAAACTAGGATTTGTCTCTAGAGTAGTCTGGTTATACCCGAAACTTAAAATTCCTCAATGTCATGATGTGTTACTTTTGAATGATTCTCAAAATTCAACCATTAAATATTAAGTAATTTTAAAACACAAAATAAATTTTTGGAAATAAAATTGAATTTTGTATCCCATTTTACTTCATAAATATGTTTAATATTGTAAATTTGTTCACATTTAAGTGATCCTCGAAGTCTTTGTTTTTAAAAACAGATGTATTTACACGATTTTACCCTATAAATAGGTAAATGTTAACTGATTCTCGAAGTCCAAGATCTCAATATTGAATACTCTTTCAATGTACATTTCACTTTATAAACAGTTAGTGTGATCCTCGAAGTCCATTCTAATAATATAATTTTATATAACTCTTTTCTGTTGCCCCATTTCCCTTGAGTTATTTTCGACGTCCAACCTCTAAATATTTATATTCACATAAAAAAGGAATTTTTAAAATTGGATGCTATTTTTGGTTTTTAACCCATTTCACCTGAATATTGAAGAACTATTTGAAAGCTAAATATTGAAAAATTCTTTACCCTGAAATGATTCTCTAAATATTGCTTTTTAAACATAGGATAAGAACTTTGTGTGTTTTTACCCCGATTCACCACGATTCAAATAATCTTTCAAATACAAAAAGAATTTTTGAAATCTCATATGTGGTTTCTGAGATTACCCCCAACAAACGAGCAAAGGAAAATTTCCGCTTTTAGATACTTAGATGTGTCATATACTGCTAAAAAAAACTTTTAAAGAGATTTTGGCATTTTGCTAGTAAATGGAAAAAATTATACAATCCAGAAATACAAGTTTTACCAAAGTTACCTAAAAATTTGTAAGTATTGGTGGTTAATTTTAGAATTTCCACATTAAGGAGTTTTACAGTAACAATAATTCATGTAGATTTGTATGTACATATTCAATGGTTATTGTCATTAACTTGTTTTATAAACATTCTGTATTGATACTAATATACTATTGTTTTCTAAGACCTGTTAATTTATTTTCATTGCTTACTTGATAATGTACAATTTGTGATTGGAATTTATTTGGTATAGTAATCCTCTTAACAGGTTATTGTCTGACAAAGTTATACTTTTGTTTTGGATTTTCATGTTATCAAATTTAATTCTTTCACATTTCAGTGGCGTACATTTTTTAATCAATGGGGTTTCATGTACTTAGAATTGGTTAAGAGAGAAGACAAAACGACCAAAACGATACCACTGCGTAATTTTAGAACTGAAATTTACCAAGAGTCTCGGTGGTCTAAGATTAAACTTAAAAAAAAATAAAATAATGCTTCGATTTTAAATATGCCAATATTTAGCAGTCTAGATTCTAGCTTCAGTTCGACACTTCTTCCACAAAAACACAAACAAAAAAATAAGAAGTTAAGTCTGTAGTTAGTTGTGACAATTCCTTTCCCATGTTTATACTGAAATTTTTAGATTTTAAACACAGGTAAAATAAAACAAAAATTTCTGAAAACAACTCTCAAAGAAACACTTTTTCTAATTTTAGCTTTTCTCGAAAACTTTTGCCAAATTTTTCAAAACCAATTAAATGATCTTTATTATTCGAAATGTCTATACTCATGTAAGCGAATAAGAATTTATAGTTCTTAAGTGTGATCCAGTAATCCCCAAGCAAATAATTCATTTCCACAAAGCTTTTATTATCAAAAGTTACAAACGCTTGTAAAGTTTTCTATCAGTCCATTTGGCATCGATACAAAAATATACAACAATTTCATCATATTCTAATATTTTTCTCTCCAATTCATTTAAATGCTCTCTTTAATTACCAATTTTTTTACAGATACAAATTACAACTGTCAACGTAACAAGTCCCAATACACCTGTGTACGTAAACGTTACAACAAATGAAGGATCTTATGTTGGTTTAATGGGATTGGATTTATGTAATTTGCAGAACATAGATAAAATGGATATATTGACAGAGGATTATGTCAATATGAAACTTAAAAGTGTTAATTCCTTGATGACTTATCCTATTCCATTTTATGGTAGAACGGCAGATATAATAACTTTTTCAAATGTCTTTCCACCAGGTAGTGAAAATGGACCAAGTGGAGGTGGTACGTTTAACATAAAAAATAATATTTTATTAAATTTAGATTAAAGTAAAATTTTTTTTAGAACTCCCAAATGGATTGTCACCTAAACGTATTAGAAATCATTTTCCCGAAAGTTGGTTATTTAAGGATTTTGACAAGTAGAAATAATTTTAAATTATTGTTTAATTAAAATAAAAAATACTTAGAAATTATATTCAGCACTCCAACAAGAGGCTTAAACTTAATGGAAGTTACACCAGATCCATTTACTACCTGGGCTATTAGTGGTTTCTCACTTCACCCGGACACTGGATTGACTTTTACAAAAACTACAACAAATCTGAAAGTTTTACAAAAATTCTTTGTTTCTATGGATTTGCCAAGTTCAGTAAAGGAAGGCAAGGAAATTGAGTTTTAATTTGAAAAACCTCAAATAATTTACAATTTTATTTTTTTTTATTTTAGGTGAAATAATTGAAGTTCCAATTTACATAACAAATTATATTAATCAAGACATTTTGGTTAATGTGACATTTGAAACTGACAGTAAAGACCTTGATATTCTGGAAGACCTTGAAGCTATTTCCAAACCGAAGCAAAATATCTCGAAGATTATTTCAAAAAAGAAAAGAGAAAAAATTGTGTTTTTTATAAAACCACTGAGGGAAGGACATTATAATTTGAGTATCAAAGCTATCTCATCTGTGGCAAATGATACCATTCAAAAGACTCTTAATGTTCAATCTCAAGGTATTTCTTATGCAATGTCAAAAACTTATTTGGTTCATCTAACAGAAGAAAGTATCCAAGAGGATGAATTCACAATTGATATTCCTGAAAACGCTTTATCCGGAAATCAAAAAGTTGAGGTTTCGGTAGTTGGTGATATATTTCGACCATTAATAAGGGACCTTCAAGAGCTGGGTGGATTTCCGTATGGAAATGGTGAAGAAAATATGAAGCTTATTATCACAAATTCCATAGTTTTGAAATCCCTTAAGGTTTGTAGTTAAGTCATAACTAAGTTCAAGGTTCTTACAAATTTATTTCCAGGCTCTTAATTATTCTAATCCAAGCTTAGAATGCAAAATGAAACTTAATCTTGCACTGGGCTATCAGAATCAGCTATCTTTTAAATACTTGGATGGATCGTTTGGACTCTTTGAACGAAAAAGTGCAAGAACTGGTGATATCTGGCAAACCATTTTTGCTTTGTGGGGACTGAAACACGCAAGCGATCTAATTCATATAGACTCAAGAGTCATGCACAGAGGTTTACAATATCTAAAATCAAAACAACAAGATAATGGTTGCTATAAATCAGAAAGCGGTATAGAAGAAGATGTCAAATTAACAGCTTTTGGATTAATGCTTTTCTTAATGGATGAAGTAATATAAGATTTTGTTTTTTTTTTTTATTTAAATTCTCGAATCCCATACCATGTTTCATTTCGAATAGGATTCAAGGACAACATACAATGAAGTTATTTCAAAAGGTCTTGTATATTTGAATGATATTTCGGCTAACGCGGATAACGCTCCCATTAATGCTTTGGCTGCATATGTTTTGCTTTTGGGAAAACATGAAAAGGCCGGAAATTTTCTGCGAAAATCCAATTCTCGTTTGACAAGTAATTTTTTTAAACTTTGAAGCATTAAAGACGTTAAGTTATATTAATCTTCTTCAATAGCAAAACAAGTGGAATGGACTAAGTCGGATGAACTGCAATCACACCTTAAATCGATTACTGATAGTTTGATTAATCTGTTTGAGTTTCAAAGAATACCAGAGCCAAGCTTACTAGAAACTTTAAGAGGTTTGACTGTCTGGAAAAAAGAAGAATCCTATGTTTCTCAGATGACAGCTCTCCAAGCAATACTTCCATTTATTGAAAAACTCTTCGTTTACAAAACAAATCTCAAAATACGCTTCAAAGATGATCAAAACAATTCAGGAGACTTTCGATTAAATGACGAAAATTTTCAGCTTTTCCAAACAGTTGATGTGAGTTCTTTTGTTTTGTTTTTTTTTCTCCTTAATAAAGCAATATTTTTGTTTAAGCTTTCCTCAAATTCTCGCAAGATTAAACTTCAAAGCAGAGGTCATGGTTTAGCAATGGTTGATGTGAAATATAAATACAACCTTATACCTGAAGATCAATCTTCATCCTCCTTCTATTCTACCAACATATCAATTGAGAGATATTCAAATTTTTTGACTAACTTGCTGATCTGTTCAAGGGAACTCACAAATAGCACTCCAAGTAAATTCACTATAATGGATATTAATCTTCAGTCAGGTTATACATTCACCGAAAGAGATTTGAATGATATTGAAAATCAAAGCGAAGGTATCAAGGCAAGTGTTTTGTTCTTCTTGTAATTATTGGTTTTTGAATAATTTTGTGTGTCTTTCTAATTTTAGTCAATCCAATTCAATGAAAATCGAAACAAAGCCGTTGTTTACGTTGCAAATGAAGCATGTGTTGAACTAGAAGTTCGTAAAACTTACAAGGTTTTTAACTCTAAACCCGGATGGGTTCTTGTCTATGGCACAAATGATAAAGGTAAATCCTTCATTTTTGTCAACATAATATTTATTTTTAATAAAATCCTTTTTAATATTTACATAGATCGAAAAGCAGTTAAGAGTTTCCAGATCAATGAGTACTAAAAATTCGAGACATTAACAAAAATTTAAATGACGATTGAATTTAATTTAAAAAAAAAAACAGCAAAATTTTGAAATTATAAAAATACATAAATATTTAATTAAATTTCTTTAATGGAGTTCTATTTCTTCAATTTTAAACTTTTTCAGGTGAATCTATTTTGTATTCCCAATCAGCGTTGCCGGACTTCACGAAAGTGTAACATATTTAAAAAAAAAAAAAAATTTCGGATGGAATTCTTCCAGTGGAACAGAAAAAAATTGGAACCCAAATTAGTGGAACGATTTGTTCCCTTTTCTGTCAAAAAGCAATCAGCTGATACGAAAAATGAAATTTCATCCGAAAAACTAGTAAATCCATTTAAAAGATAAAAATATAATATTTTGGCAATTTTTTTTCGCGAAAAAAATTCTACGCTGAATTACTCGTCGATTGATATATCATTTGGCTATCAAATCGAATTGAAAAGTAATAAAAACTTCAATCGATTTTTTTTTCGGATGGTTTTTTCTGATCGCTATAACTGGCGCCCGAGGAAAAAAAATCCTTTGCATTTCAATCAGGAGACTTGATTGGATGCCTACTAACTGACGCCTAATGTGCGTGTTTTCCAATGTCATCGACATTTCTGCATTTAATGCCTTTACCGTTTAGATGCAAATGTATGGTGACTGGTGATCCATTAAGATTAATGTCATTCCGGTCTTGCTTTATACATACATACATATAAGGAAAGTCGATCTTATGCTATTTGCATCGCTTAAATAATAATGCAAAAAATCTGTTTCAATTCCAGGTATATAAATCTATTAAGTGATGAAGGTATTTCTTGAAGGTTATTATTTCGCTGCAAATGGTATGTATCAACAGCCTGTAATAACCCAAACAGTTGTTCCTTAAGCAAAATTGTATTTTATTATATAAAGGGTATTCATGCAACGTCGGAAAAGCATCGTAAACATGGTAAACGTCTTAAAGTTTACGACCGCGACGTCGTAAACGAACTGTCAAAATTTGTATGGAAATTCTTTTCAAACAATTCTTAAACTTTAAGACACACTTTTGTGTCTTGAACGAAGATGGAAAACAAATTAAACATGGTAAACTTTTGTAACCTTAGAACAAGAAATATAGAAACGGGCATATTGAGTAAAAAATGAGGTTTCAAAATAGTGTGAGTTACACAAACACAAATGCATTCACAAATGCACTTATGTGTTGATCACAACAATAAACATACTTACCATCATTTTCGCCAAATAACTCAAGACTTAATAGATTATTGAAAGCAATTTGTTCTTACAAAAGCAGATATAAATTTACTTTTTTGGCTTATTTTAGGCATTATTAAATTGTGTATAACACATTTTACGAATGTTAAAATTAAATGTTTTAAGCTGTTCGACGTTTAATGAACAGCTCATTTGTTTAACATCGTTTACCACATTTACGCAAAATGTTTTTAGGTGCCTTCATGAAACGTGTGTCGGAAACTTTACGATTTTACGACATCGTAAAGTTTCCGACGTTGCATGGATACCCCTATTGTATTTCTAATTTAATCTTTCATAGTTTTGACTTGCTTTTTCACTTCCTCATTAATTGCCAATGAAAAATATGATGAATATTCAACAAATAAATTCTAAAAGTTGCAAATATGCGATTTTTTGTATCTCTTCGGTTGTATCGTTTTTTGAGCACAAAACAGCAAAATTTTAAGATTTTGGAAAATCTTAATTTTTAAAAAATTCTATCCTTAAGATTTGCAAGTTTTCGAAATTTTTAAAAATATTTACGACACATCGCACAACAAGTATAATATTGAATAATATTTTAATAATATGGTTTGGAGCGGCATGATAAACTGATCTTAGAAAACTTTATATTCTAGTAGTTTTTGGAGTACTTACTCTCAGTTCATTAAAAGGAACCCAACATTTCTGGTCCGTAGAAATAGAATAGAACAAAACATAAACGATATTTTTATTGCTGTGAGTATTGTCGAAGTTCCGATAGTAGTAGGAATTATAATATTATTAAATTTGCATTCTTGCAGTAATGTTTTCAAAAATCAAATTATATTTTTTGTTAACTCAAATACATAATAGAAATATCGGAGCAGACTGTTTATGGCTTCAATTACACAACGATAAATTTTTGTATCGTTGTTTTCAAAGCTTATTCTTTTTAACTCTTACTTATTAGTTATTTTACTATTTTGAGTGCCTTTTTTAAGGACCCGAGAGACCTTTCATTCCCAGTCTGCCCCTGCATGGGGCCAGCTCTTACCGAAAGGTGTCGGAATCAGCCGCCCTTGTAGTTATGGCTGTGACTTCTATCGACTAACAAGCGGAATAATGAAAGCACGTCTATGAAAAAAAAAGCGGAATTCGGTATTTAAGCACCAACTGATCGGGTAGAACAAACCCACCAATCGGAAGTGGCTAGAACCCTAGGACTCAGAAAAAAGAGGAAGGACTGATGAGGAATGTAGCTAAGTACAACGACCGGAAACACATTGAGGTGAACTACTACGTCGCGTCGCCTAGTTTCTCATCAGTGAATGGTACAGGGTGGCGCACGAATCGTGCTACAAAAATAAAACGTAATAACTTTTTTTCTGTGTGAGTAATCGGCTTATTTTTTTTTTATTTTGTAGGTTACTATTTAGATTTATAAAAATGGATGCTTGGGATACGGAGAAAAGAATTTGGATAGTGCAACGGTACCATGCTTTGCAGTCCGTCATTTCCGTCCAAAGAGAATTTAGGCGGGAGTTTGGCGGTAATCCCCCGAGTAGATGGACCATTATGAGGTTTGTAAATATGTTTGCCGAATCTGGAAGCATCGCACGAAGGCCGTACCATCGAGATGCCAATGTTCGGGTTCAGGATACAATCGCAGCAGTAGCATCTGCAATACAGGCCAATCCGAACGTTTCGACCCGAAACTTATCGGGGCAAATTGGAATTAGTAGACGGTCATTACAACGGATACTTCATGACGATTTAAACTTGTTTCCGTACAAAGTCCAAATTACTAGCAAGTTAAACCCTCAGGATTTGCCTGTTCGCCTGGAATTTTGCCAAAAAATGATATCAATGGCCGAAGAAGACAACACATAGATCAATTGTTTGTTCATGTCTGATGAGGCCCATTTTGATCTTAACGGCAATGTAAACAAGCAAAATTGCCGTATATGGAATGAGTCTAATCCAGAAATGCTCCATGAGACGGAACTGCACCCAGAACGAGTCACTGTGTGGTGCGCAGTTTCATCAAGGTGTATTGTCGGGCCGTACTTCTTTGAAGAAAACGGTGTAACCGTTACTGTCAATGGGGACCGTTATTTAAAGATGTTGAAGGAGTTTTTTTTACCCAGAACTGCGCCGAAGACGTATACCATTCAACAGCGTTTGGTTTCAGCAAGATGGAGCAACTGCACATATAGCCAGACCAGTTATGGCGGAGCTAAACAAAAAATTCGCAAACAAATTAATTTCTAGGAACTCCACTCTTCGCTGGCCCCCAAGGTCACCTGACCTGACTGCACCAGACTTATTTTTATGGGGTTATGTCAAGCAAGAGGTGTATAAAACGAAGCCCAGGAATTTAACTGAATTAAAGCAGTCCATAACGACAATAATTGAGGCGATCCCAACTTCAACTCTTCAGGCCGCAATGAATAATTTTTTGACCAGGTGCCGCATATGCGTGGGACAGCGTGGAGGTCATTTGCGGTCTATAATCTTTAAAAACAACTAACTATTTAAAATAAAATTTAATTTTCTAACCAATAAAAAAAAAATAAATGAAATACATCGATTAAAAAAAAAAGTTATTTGAATTTCTTATTGTAGCACAATTGGTGCGCCACCCGTTATTTCAACGACTTCCTTAACAAGATCCGCAAAGCGGCGACGTACATCATACTTTTTTTGCCTGCAGGAGATGGTTAACTGAGCGTCGAGATCTCGAAAACATTGTTTTTTTCATCGATCCAGAAAGCACAGTTGACAATATGGTAAGCAACAACTTAAATTGGCGAAAAATCTCACCCTACCCTGTAGAAGAAGAAACAAAGAGACAACAAAATTATCGCAAGCCCGTTAGATGATCCCGCAAGGAAAATATAGTAGCCGTTTTGTTCGGTATATGCACTATACGTGAGTCCAGCACACGTTAATTGACTTCCTTACGGTGCATAAAGCATTTATCCTGTCTTTCTGTCTTCCTTAAATGAAATGCTTAGTTATCTTCTAACTTCGAACTCACTAAAAAAAACTAAAACTTTGATCAAAACTAAACAACAATTATTTTAGACATTGATTATATGTTATATAGCACTATACATATATTGTAAGTCAATGGGTGGAAATATCGTTGGTTAAAAGGAAATAAAGGAAAGGGCGTTATTTATTTTCTTTGAAGTTTTTAAACTGATTCAACAAAAATAAAAACAACTTCAAGATTTCTAAAAGTATGCATCATTTTAATTATTTTCTTTAAATGAACTCCAAGCAAATTAGTATCTAATTACACGGAGCTTTGATAAGTGTGCGTCATCGATTTTTACTCTCGTCTTGCAACTTTATTTTTAAAATTATAATAACATTAAAAACATCTGCTATCGCTACCGCTACCGATATCCAGTTTGAAACTGAAGATCTTGTTTTTGTTTATACTCCTCACCTCACAAGTCAACAGCAGTCGTAATTAAAGTGTGTCCGGTGTTAGTTCAAGTTGAATCTTTCGCGGAATTAAAATGTCAGTTAATCTGGGCTGCTTCTGGATTACCTTATTTCTATTCAGTTTTTTTCATGGAGGATTATCAATTAAAAAAGGGTTGGTTAAAATCAGAGAATAAGTGATGTTTCCAATTTGAAAATATTATTCATTTGAAAAAAAAAAAAAAATAAACAAAATTCGGTTGAGATTAAACAACCGGTTTATTATCTATCTTTCCTATACATACCTATTATTGGCGTGAGATGTGTATTAAGTACAGAATTAAATTTATTACAATGTTTTGAGATTTGAAGTGTATACAGCAGCTGTTGATTAGGATAATTGAAAAATGTCTTTCTTATTGCGACGTTTCATCACTGAAATCATTTAAAAACTTACAAGATTCTATTAATCATTGTGTACTCTGTTTTTTAAATGTGCCTGTTAAATTAACCATAAAATATGTACCTATATTTGTTTAAAGTGAGGATGATTGATATATTGCAAACAAAATTAAAACAAGCAAAAAATTTTACGATATCCTATTTCTAAAGGCATTGCTTTTGGAAAATAAGCTTGCTGTCAGCTAATAGTGGTTTTCGTAATTAAAGGATAAATTTTCGTTCAACTAGCTATCAATTTTAAAAAATGGTAAAAAATTGCATGTGTTTTCCAAACAACAAATATTAATTATTTTAATTAATCCATGTTTTTTTATATTTATAGTCAAACTAATTAAAAAACTTTTATAATAATTGAAACACCTCATTGACTTTGCTTCTTTTTAATATTTTATCGTTTTTTACATAAATCATTACAGTCAAACTAGGCTGACCAGACGTCCTCTTTTAAGAGGACAAGTCCTCTTTTTGACCTAATAAACTTTTTTTCGTGAAATAAAACAATAATACAAAATTTATTTTAGTGTGAACACTGTCTTAAAAGTATTTGCAAAACAAAAATTGAACTTTGAATTCACTAATTTCTAAATCACAATAAAAATATCTCTTTTTTTTACAACTATATATAATATGGTGTCTCAAAAATTCAGGCAAGAAGTAATTTTGATAGAAAACATTTTTTTAGAATACTGGGTAAATGGACACCTCGGCTTTGCTGGCACATGTACTGTACATACATGTACTCTTTTGTTGACATTTTTCATGACCGTTTCGTATATAAATGTGATTGAATGTAGTTGATACAGTTTTCAAAATCCGCACCAAAAACTGAAACGTTGTCGATGCATTGGTTTCTCAACAATCACCTGTGTATTTTATGAACACCAATCAAGACGAAAATGAGCTTAAGCGCTGAAAATGATTTTGTTCGAAAAATCACAAACAAACCTTAATTACTATTTCAAACTGTTACTTAATAAACGCATTTTTCTTTCGTGTAGCACTCCATTTTTAAAAACCAAGCTGTCTTTTTTTATTCGCAACACCTTGCGTGAATTTTGGGACACCCTATACAACCAAAGCTTAAATGGTTGAATAGTTATTGAAAAAAAAAAAAAAATTTGTAATATTAAAAAATGTTATTACTCAAAGTTATTTTTATGTTAAATAACTAATAGATTTTACGAAGTTTTTTTTATTTTTTATTTATTGTTATTGTTGCCTTTTGTTATATAACGCGCACATATGAAAGTCTTTTTTGATCCAATAAATCAAAAAAATATTTTTTTTTTTAATTTTCGTTTGAAATTTTTACGGATGTCCTCTTTTCATTGAGGATAGATCTGGTCACCCTAAGTCAAACCAGCTTTAATGAAACCACAAAACAAAATTTAATTCTAATTTACTGAAAAGAAATTCTGCCAACACACGTACACAGCCTGTACACACACTTGAGTTTTTTCCCGCGTTTAGATGGAAGGGGCTGTTTTTCTTACAAAAAAAAAAAAAAAACAGAAAGAACAAATAAACAATCGGAAGTTTTTATCTTTTCAGGACAAAAGAAGATTTCTGAGGTGTCTAGTAAATTACCACTATAAAGACTCTTTTTCATCAGACCAACCGACAAGCGACGACATGACCAATGATTTATTATAAATAAAACAATGATTGACTACTATAATTAATAACTTCCACTCTCTTATATAGATACTATACAATTGTCGCACCCGGAACAGTCCGACCAGAGTCTCCATTTCATGTATCCTTGACATTATCTGATTTTCATAAATCTTGCTGGTTTAACATAAGCCTTACAACTTTTATAAATCATAAAAAAATCTATGAGTTCGAAAGTATTGAGGTTAAACCGGGAACAACCAAATTGGTTGAATTGCATGCGCCTTCTTTGGAACATGGCATTGGAAACTTAAATGTAATTGGATATCGCGGTATCATAAGCGAAGATGATGCTACAATTTATTTCAATTCTGATAAATACTGGGCATTTATACAAACCAATAAGGCCAAATATAAACCTGGTGAATTGGTGGAAATTCGAGTGATTTGCATTGATCAATTGACAAGACCTGCAAAACTAAATCAAAACACAAGTGTTGAAATTTTTGTAAGTTGATTTCTATTCGCATATATTTCCATAACTATAATATGTATTTATTTTATTATTTCACAGGACGACGAAAATAATCTGGTTAAACGAATTTCCAACGTGATGTTCATTAGTGGTGTTTTTAAGACTGAATTTCAACTTTCAAACTATCCTGTTTTGGGAATTTGGTCTATAAGAGCGGAGAGTGAGATTTTCTATACAAATAAAAAATTCGAAGTTAATAGATATGTACTGCCAAAATTTAATGTACAAATCAATGCAAAATTAGTTTCTACTGATGACAAGGATCAAATAGAATTGGAAATTAGTGCACGGTAAGTTGTTTAATTTAACACATTAAATTACAGACCAATCACTCAAACAAAATATTATATGTACATATGTAAAAATGTTTGAATAATACTCGGAGTTGTAAATTCCAAATAATACTGATTTTATTAAACAACATATCTTCCTTAAATACTATTTTTACATGTGTATTATTTACATATTTCTTATCTCTATATTCTTACTTATCTATGTTTTATTGAATGGTTTATTTATCTGTAGATAACCGTCAGTGCATGTTCACGATGATTTGTGTTATATTTATTTACCACACACATTGGGTTATCTGAAGATAAGAACTGCATGTTCATGTTTGAACAAAAAAGTATTTAAAATACTTCAGATATTTCTTATAAGTATAAGAATTTGAACTTAAATAAGTACTATAACTTACCAGATTTTTTTTTATTTTTTTTTTAAGAACATACTTAAGGTAAAATAGGGTTGAACTGTTAAAAAGGTACGTAGTTGTTCATCATCAAGCGACGATCTTTACTAGAAGATAGTTGGTTTTGTGTGAAATCCAAAAAACAGTCGATATGATTTCTTTTAGAAGTCTATAAATTCTAATTGTCAGATTGCCAATATTAAGGTAGATGTTCAAGAATATGTATGTATAATTCTTAAAATATGTTTTATTTTTCTAACTAAATTATTACTTAATCCTTTAATATTGTAACGATTAAATTACTCAACTGCTTTTGAATTATAATGTAACGTCTTTTATCAGGTGCCATCTCTTGGAAATGTATGTAAACCACAATTCTTTACTGAACGCTACCACTGATATCTATGAGGTGAGCTTTGGGAGAGCTTTTCGAATTTGGATTCGAAATCGAATACCAAAGCTCAAAACATCGAAAAGCTTCTTCTATGGAATGTTCAAGTAGTTTCGGGAACTTATGTAATAAGTATAAAAGCGCCTGTCTGGCGGACAGAAGGCACAGTTTGTTTTTAACCTTCCTCTACTCGCGCGTTTTGGCAACACACATATACTCGCGCACGGTCTCTCAGACCGAGATTTTATCTCGTCTGTATTTTGTTGAATATGAATTCTCTATAAGTAGTTCTGCCATTTATTTTTAAGAAAATAATATAATTAAATAAAACAAATAGAAAAACACAGAAACTTTTACTTTATTTGGAAGCAATAACCTTAAATACTAGCCTATGAAAAAATTCAATTTTTTTTTTTAAGGGACCAAAAACTCACAAAAAAATAACACGTCTACTCGGCACGTGCGCTTGCGCCCAAGTAAACGATGGAGAACACTTATTTGGGAAGCTACAGAAAACTTCAGGGAGGCAAGGATAATATTTTTCAACAAAACAAAGAATTAATGATTTGTCGGTCTGAGAGACCAATGCGCGAGTATAGGAAGGTTAATAGTGAAAGAAAGTTGGTTGTAATAACAGATAAGTAAATTGTTTTCGGAAATTAGTTTCGGTATATTTGAGTGTTGAATAATAAATTGTTTGGTTGTAAGAAAATAAAGTGTTTTATTTACGAAATAAATAAGTGGAAGTTTTAAACAAAGTAAATAAGTTTTATCTATTACGAACCCTTGGTAAAACGTTGCAATATTATAAATGTGAAAGTTATAAATGTTGGTTCGTCTTAATCTCTGAAAGTACTAAACTATTTAACTATGGAAGTTGACGATGGGATGGACATAGGCTATAAATTTAAATGTAAATGTTCGTTTGTTCTTAATCGCAGTCTCCGAAAGTTCTAGAAATTTTGACAGAACATTGCATTCGAATACGCGTGTTTTTATATACTTAAAAAAAAGCCCCGTCTGTTTGGCATAAATGCAACATCCGCTTTATCACACAAAGCTATCTCAGGACAAGGTTCCCCAGTTTTTTTTGCAAAAATACTAAGGAAAACAAAGGTTTCATCCACTTGCTCAAAAATTAAAACTAAAAAAAAAATAGTTTTGTTTGAAAAGATTTACTTGAAATTTAATATATAGCTTAATATTTTTCAAAGATTGGTAAGCAACTTATAGGGTTAAATGGGATCAAACTAAAAATAGTCTTATATTTTTACATTCTTTTTTTCTGAATGGTTATATGAGTGTACACATATACAGTATCTATACGTTCTCGATTAACGCAACTCTCGATTCACGCAACTCCTCGATTTTCGCAACAGCTGAATTTATATCATTGTTGATGCAGTAATCGCAACTCTTCAAAAAAAATTTACTCGATAAGGGCAACTTTTGTTTTTATATGCATATCTTTATTTACTCAGATTCTTAGATATGTCTGTTTTTGTCTGTTGCGTTACATTTTGTCTCGGCAGTTATTTTACCACTACTTTTGAGTGATGGTATACGATTAAGTTGTATGAATATACAAGATACATCATTATATATCTGTACAATGCAAGATTTTCTTTTCAGTTCAGCCCCTATTGAACAAATGTTGAGTCTTCAAAAACTGCGAGAAATGGCGATTTTAAAAAATCTAAAAATCCAAACAAAAATGTCCAATTTTTTCCAAAGAAAATAATTATATATAGAACTAAACGTATGTATTTATGTGCTTATATCTTAATGAATGAACTTATTTTTGTTTGGTTTCGTATTATTTATGTGTTATTGAATAAAAATGTGTTGCATTAAATATATTACTAGTATCGTCCTGTGTCGAAATTCGACATTTCTCTTTTTTAATTTAAATTTTTTTCAATATGTACAGTGCTCGACAGTGCAAAAACAAAAATGACCCACAGTGTGTAAATGCGTGTCTCAAGTATATTTTGCACATCTCCGCAATTGTGGCTTTCCAACCATATAAAATTTATCGAAATCGGTCAAATACTTTTTGAGAAAATGGTACCACAAAATTTATTTAAGGCTATTTATATATAGATATAAGTGCTGGTTTTCTGATTTTCGCTTTGCATCTCGAATTGAGCCTAAACAAATTTTTACTCGGTTATTGCAACAACCTCGGTCATTGCAACCACCCTTGTTTTAATTAGTTGCGATAATCGAGAATGCACTGCATTTAGAGCATATGGACTTCGAGGTTTATTTAAGCACAAAATTGTTCTTTTGAAAATAATAGGGTAAAAACAACCAAGTAGCATCTGAATTTAAAAATCATTTGTTTAAGGTGATATTTATAGAGTTTTCTTGCTATTTTTTTTAATCTTAGCTATTTATAATGTAAAATGGTGAAAATTTTTAAAAAATTGTATTTTAAAGTTCGAAGATAAAAAAAAACATTTTTGGAATTATGTATTAAGACTTCTTATATTTTTGTGGGCAAAAATATCTCCAGTGTAGATGTTTTTTTTTTCGTTTTATTAAGTTCTTGTTTTAACTGAAAACATTTGTATTTAACTAAAGTTCAATGAAATATAGAAAAACGTCGATTTAGTTTATTTGATTTACTTAAGTTTTAATGGTCAGATCTTCAATATTATGGCCTTTAAATTAAGGGAAAAATACCTATGTACATATAAGGAGGGTTTAATTTAAGGTAAAAGTTTGGCTTCACTACATGTAATAATAATTATATCTTTTTAGCTACTTCTATGGTCAACCTGTTAAAGGAAATTTAACAATTTCTTTTACAAACACCGGAGTTCCACAACGAAAATGGGTCCCAGATCTTGAAACAATAATACATAAATCCCGAATCGATGGAAACATCACAATGCTTTTCGATTTAAATAACTATGTTCAGCTGGAATACAATAGTACAGACCAAAAGCCGCTTAATGCTTATTCTTTGCCGACATCAACATACACACTTAGTATAGAGGCAAATGTAATCGATGACATAAGTGAAGAATTTTCTTCCGCACAAACGGATTTATATGTATACGACAAACCTTATACACTCGAACTCGAAGTTCCAGAGAACTTTTATTCACATGCAATGATCAAATTTAAGGTTTTGTTTTATATTTTTAAATATAAATTGAAGAATTTATTTTTTAAATGACTATACATACATATTTTTAGATTAAAGTTTCGATGAAAGATAGAACGGATAAGTTAATAGAGAATACGAAGATTCCGATTGAAGTTGTAATTGGATGTGACGAAGTAATAGGCTATAATCGTTTTTATATTAAATTCGATACAATTCGAGTTGATTATAAAACTGAAATTGGAAAGGATTATGCTATAGTTAATGTGACAAATAAAAAAAATTATAATGAGTGTTTTGCGTATGCAGAATATCAAGGAATGAAATCGATTACAGAAAAGATGTTCAAAAAAGAAGAAGCATTTGAAATGAATGTTTTAACTGAAGGGTAATAATTTAGAACTCATAAATAACCTGAGGCGAGCCCTATTGTAAACTTTTTTGTTGTTTATTTTCTCAAATAAAAGTCCTGAAGAAGGAAAGGTGCTTGAAATAGAAATCACAAACCCGGACCCATTTGAGGATTTTTCATATGAAATTCTATCAAGAGGCGACATAATTCAATCGGACCATGTGTATGTAAGTTCAATAGATTATTAGTAAATTATTTATAAACTTAATGATACCCAAATCAGGTATCCGGCAACCAAACATCATATATCCTTCGTCTTAATACAACCTTTGCAATGGTACCCAAAATTACAATATATGCTCATCATATACAAAATATGAATTTTAGTGGGCAGTTTATGGATATTGTCATAAAAAGAGCTCATCAAAATTCGGTAAGCTTTTAAGTTTTGTAAAAACAAATAAAATTTAATGATTTGATGGTACAGATTGAAATTAAAACCGAAAAAGAAACAAGGCCCGGTTTGCCCGTCAACATAAGCGTAACAACGGACGAAGGATCTTATGTTGGTTTAATGGGACTAGATAGAAGTGCTCTTCAAAACGTAAACGAGGAGGATATTTTTGATGAGAATTTCGTCAAGACGAAACTTAGAAAGGTCATTTCTGTAAGGGGTTATCCGATCCCGTTTTATGGTTTGACGATAAATATTATTACTTTTTCCAATGCCTTTCCAAAAGGTAAAGAAATTGGATCAGGTGGAGACGATGGTAAGTTTAAAGTCAAACAAATTGCTGATTATTTTTCAGTAAATTTTGATGAATTTTATTTTAGAGCAAGCTGGTGGTGGGGGACCGGAAATTATTCGTAAAATTTTTCCCGAAAGTTGGTTGTTTAAAGATTTTGAGAGGTGAAAACAATTTTGAGTTCACAAGAGAAAAAAATAGAAAATAAAATTTTGAACATTTACAGGACTCCAAAAGGAGGCTTACATTTTATGGAAAATACACCGGACACAATAACTTCATGGGCAATTACTGGATTCTCACTTCATCCTGACACAGGATTGACATTTACAAAAAATACAACCGATTTGAAAGTTTTCAAAGATTTTTTTGTTTCAATGGACTTACCAAGCTTAGTAAAAGAAGGTAAGATTTGTTTTTGTTGAAAATTGACACATTTGACCCATTTTTTTTAATTTCAGGGGAAATAATTGAAGTTCCCATTTACATAAGCAATTATATGAACCAAGATGCTTTGACTAATGTGACAATAATTGAAAGCGATGGTGAAAACTTTGATATTCTAGAACAACCTGAAGCTTTGACGTACAAACCTATGAAAGAAATAACAAAACTTATTTCAAGAAATAAAAGAGACAAAATTCTGGTTTTTATTAGACCACTCAAGCCAGGACGATTTAATGTGACCGTTAAGGCTATCAGTTCTTTGGCAAGTGATGCCGTTCAAAAGACCCTTAATGTCCAAGCTCAAGGTATACCATACACCATGTCAAAAACCTATTTGGTTCATCTACCTTCAGAAAGCACACAAGCAGACGAGATCATTATTGATATACCTGATAACGCTGTACCCGGATCTCAAAGAATTGAGGTCTCAGTAGTTGGTGATATATTTCGACCTTTAATTAAGAACCTGCAAAAGCTGGCTCGGGTGCCCTATGGAAATAATGAAGATAATATGCGGCTTGTTTTCACCAATTCGATAGTTTTGAAATACCTGCAGGTGTGTTTTTTGTACGCATCTATATAGAAATGTTTCATTCAAATTTATTTTCAGACGCTTAAGTATTCAGATCCAAGCTTAGAAAATAAAATAAAACTTAATCTTGAACTAGGCTATCAGAATGTGCTTTCTTTCAAATATTTGGATGGTTCATTTGGACTCTTTGAACGAAAAAACGAAAGAACTGGTGATATTTGGCAAACCGTTTTTGCCTTGTGGGGACTTCAACAGGCAGATGATTTTATTTCTATAGATTCTAAAGTCATAGACAGAGGCTTAGAGTATCTTAAATCAAAACAACAAGAAAATGGTTGCTATACATCAGGAAGCGGAATAGAAGAAGACGTTAAATTTACGGCTTTAGGATTAATGGTGTTCTTAATGGATGAAGTAAATTTTTGTTTCTTCTCTTCAAATCACTCTTAAGCCTTTTCATGAAATCTCTTTCTTTCAACATAGAATTCAAGAAACAAATACAATGAAGTTATTCTAAAAGGTCTTACATATTTGTATAAAGTTTCTGATGTCTTGGAATATTCACCTATTTCTATTATGTCAGCATACGTCTTACATCTAGGGAAACATGAAAAGGCTGGAGATTATCTCAAAAAACTCACCTTCAACAATAGTATCACAGGTAACTATACAATATTTTTTTAAATCATTCAAGTCATAAACTTTTGTTTTTTTTTTCTGTTGTTGTTGAAAAAGGTAAACAAATATTATGGACAAAGTCGGATTCAATTCAATCGCATCTGGAGGCAATTGCTGGTAGCTTGATGAATCTATTCGAATTCCAAGAAATACCGGAGCAAAGTGTTCTTCACATTGTTAGAGGCTTGATTGTTTCGAAAAAGAAACAATCATATATTACTGACATGGTAGCCCTGCAGGCTATGATTTCGTTTGCCGAAAAGCTCTTTTTGAGCAACACAAATCTAAATATAAATTTTAAGGACGATCAAAATAAATCGGTAGATTTACAATTAAATAATGAAAACTCTCAAGTCTTACAAACATTTGAGGTAATTTGTAGCTGATGGTTATGTTTTTTTAGTAATGTTATTATTATTTCAGCTTTCCCAAAGCTCCGAAAAGTTAAAAGTTCAAAGCAGAGGCCAGGGTTTTGGAATGGTGGATGTGAAATATGAGTACAATCTCCTACCGGAAAACCAATCTTCTTCATTTTATTTTACCAATATTTCAGTGGAGATATATACAGACTTTTTAATTTACTTACCAATATGTTTAAAACCTCTTCCAACACATAGCACTCGCAATAATTTTATAATAATGGAAGTTAACATTCAGTCTGGGTTCATATTTACCGAAGGAGATTATAACGATATTGAAAATCAAAGCGATACTATAAAGGCAAGTTTGTTTTGTGTTTATTTATAATAATATTAACTATTTAACCAATTTTTAGTCAGTTAAAATCAATGAAAGTCGAGACAAAGTCGTGGTTTATTTTAAATATGATCCCAAAAACGAATCATGCATTGAATTGGAAGCTCGTAAAACTTACAAAGTTTTCAACTCTAAACCTGGATGGGTTATTGTTTATGGTGACCATGACAAAAGTATAACCTATCTCAAATTTTTTACTTCTATACGTTGGTATTTAATTCTGTTTTCTTATTTCCAGATCAAAATTCTACCAGCAGTTTTATGATAAATGACTCCTAGAAGTTTAAACGGAAGGAAGTACTATCGAAATTTTTAAATTTTTTGTATGTTTTTCAAAAAGTAAATATGAAGATACGAAAATTATCAAGAAACGTCTACATATTCTGAAATTTTTTTTAAAGTAAAATTTCTGTAAGACAAAACACAACATGACAGTTATAGGAATACATTCCAGGTCCATACAGTTATCCAGGGGTGACATTCGGTATATGGCAAAAGCGAACAATCGTTTTCGCGTGTGCGAACAATTTTCTTCTGCACAATTTCTTTCGTTTATGAAAAACGAACGATCGCTTTCGTTTCGTTTCTGGCACCAGACTACCGATGGTTTGATGGACGCATGTCAGCAAGAGAAAACTGAGAGTCCATCAAGCAGCTTGTCCAAAACTGTAAAAATTTTAAATTTTGACAATTTCCAATTTGTAGTGCGATGTTCTCTATGTTTTTTTTCACTTTATCACTTCAGACTAGCATCAGAGGGATGTTCTGCATTGTTTGTTGTTCTGACTCGAATATTTTAAACCGGTTTTCCGAAGAATCAAATTTAAAATTATAGTTGCGTCATCGCATAAAAATAAAACTATACCTACGGGTCCCAATGAGAGCAGTGTTGTATTCTCATCTCTTTTTTTTATTACGTTTGTTTTTTTTTTCATGTAGATACTAGCCGCGTTTTATTATCTACGGGTCGGGGTTATCTTTTAACACGTAATACAAAAACAAATTTGTATCTAGGTTTCTATCGGGGTTTGCTTTATGGAACCAGAAATAAGTTCTTACTCTGGCGGGTAGACGGCTCTTCAGTCGGTAGAGAGTACAAACTGCAGTGCTAGGAAAAAGATGGTGTCTACATGAACAATAAACAAACAGAAGACAAAAAGAGGTGAGCATAAAACAGTGTTTTCATTAGGATCCGTATCGATTTATTAGCCGCGTTTTATTATCTACGGATCGGGATCATCTTTTAACACGTAATACAACAACAACTTTGGATCCTGCTCTGTATCTGGATCTATTTTAAAGATCCGAAAATAAGTTTTTACCCTGGCGAGTAGACGGCTCTTTAGTCGGTAGGGAGTACAAACTGTTGTGTAAAGAAAGAAGACAGTATCTACATGAAAAATAAACAAACATAAGAAAAAAAGAGATGAGCATACAACACTGTTGTCATTATGGATCTGTATCGTTTTATTTTCATGGGATGATCCTGATCCAGATCCGTAGATAATAAAACACGGCTATTATATCGGGGTGAACCATATGGGTTATTGGCGATAATAAAACGCGGCTACTATCTCTTTTCTCTTTACACCACAGTTTGTACTCCCTACCGACTGAAGAGCCGTCTACTCGCCAGAGTAAAAACTTATTTTCGCATCTTTAAAATAGATACAGATACAGAGCAGGATCCAAAGTTGTTTAAAGATTTCCCCGATCCAGTGCCTACGTTCTGTAACTCCCGCATCTACAAAATTAGTTGAGAAACGATGAAAATTGAAACAAATGGTATGAGTTTTGTTCCATTTTCCATCGTTTTCCGACCAATTTTATCGATGCGAGAGTTACAGAACAGAAAGTAAGCATAGATCCGTTGATAATAAAACGCGGCTTATGCTATGTTTTTACGGTGGATAATGATTATGTATTTTGTTTTCAAACCCAAGTGAGTGGTAGGTAATAGGTATATTAATAAAACGGAGCAACTGCTTAAAACTCCACTTTTCCCAGCAGGTTCTGCATTTGGAATACAATTTTTGAATACTAAAATTTTCATAGCACCTGTCCCGAGGAAAATGCTCTGTTTATTAATTTTTCATTTTAAGTGCAGTTCTATAAACCAGATGATGACAGTGTTAGGTATGTTGTTTTTTTTAGAAAATTTTAAACTACATATAAACTTCATTTTCTTAAAAAAAAATAAAACCGTGATTTTTATCAAAAATGTTTTTAAAATTTCTACAAAAACAAAAATAATTCTTTTTTCTATTTGTGATTTTCTTCTTCTAATTTAAAATCCTTAAATTAAATCATTTAACAACCTTAAAACAGTTGGAGTTTTTAAAAATTTAAATTTTTAAATAGCCAAGATCTAAACCATCTATCTTTTTAAAAATACCACACTAAAACAACCAAAAGCTACCTCTAGATAGTGGTAAGTTTTAAGTTCGATAAATCTCAACTAACTCAAACTGTTTTGTAAACCACCTGAGCCCACCTGATCTTTTTCTCAACAGTTGCTCTCAGACTCGCCAACGAATAACAGGTGAAACCGCAGTTAAATCCGTTCTTCTTTTAGTAGTTAATATTCGCATCGAAAAAAAAAAAAAAAAAAAAGATTCATTCAATTCCGAAAGATTAACGCCGCCGTGCGCGCCGCCATAACCGATCCTTAGTTCGTAACCACAAATTACACTGTCGTTTTTCTTGTTGATGTCGATGCGCTAAAAAAAACACACAAAATGTATTGCATAGCAGGTTTGCTGTTTACATTTTGCCTTGCGCTAGTCCGTATCGCCCCGGGAAACTGTCAAGGGTCAGTATATCTCAATATCTTTGACCTGGAAACTATCTAAAGTTTCTTCAATGTGCAAAACCTTTAACATCTGGAAATTATGGTTTTTTCTTGTTAACTTTTTTCCCCCAACACATCGCGTATCGCTTGAATTGTAACCGTCTACACTTCTATACCTCAAGATAGATAGTTTTTTGTTGTTTTTTTTTTTTGTAATTCAGCAGTGAATGCTTGAAGAGTTAAAAGTTATGAAATCAAGTCGTATAGTAGTCATTTGTGGTTTCAGATACAAAAGTTTTTTTTTTTGCTGTTTTATTTTTTTTTTTTTTTTGGTTGGTGGTGTTTTCCAAACGTAGTTGTTTGTTGTTTTTGTTTTCAGTTCAATGGGAACGCGATGCACGAAAGATTGTTTCGCAAAAAAACGAGTTCGTTTCCGTTTAAAAAGAAAAAAAAGTGCAAAAGTCTTCAGCACTTTTTGTAGCACTCTTATTTACAGTACAAAAAATTTATGAATCAAATGTTTAAAATTATAGATGATGAAAAATCTCAATGGGATTATTTAATACAAAAAACTTGATCTTTAATGTTCCGGATTAAGCAGTGTTTTTTTTTTTTTTTTTTTTTTTTAATGAAGCATAGATACATTCAACTCTTATAACAATACAAAAATGTGCTTCAACCTTTGTGGTCTACCTACGTACCCCTATAAGAGTCACCCGTTTTTACCTTGAATAATATTGATCTCAGTTGAGTTGTCTTTTGAGTGGTTGACCGCCCGCACATTTTTGTTTATTAAAAAAAGAAGAAAATTGAATACTAGACCAATAATAATAACAATTAAACAACAAAGTGAACGTATTTTGTCAGTATAAAAAATCGTGCCTATGTGTATATACAACTATGACAAAAATGTGTGATGTCATTTTATGAATACACAAAATATTTTTAAACTTCTTTTGAACCCCATCTTTGTGCTGAATCTCTTTCGATGATGTTGAGCAATTTATATTGTAATTATTTACTTGGCAAACCGCAGGTTTTTATGAATCAGTTATTTTTTTTTTTATAATTCCAATTTTCACTCAGTATCACAAAATGAGTGTGTGGTTTTGAACTATTGAAGAACTTGAGTGGTACAAAATAAGTGAGTAGTTAATATATTTCCGACAAGTTAATGTTAATGTGGGTGATGATTAAGTTGTTGTGGTGTTTTTTTTTTTTTTATTTTGTCAACTTGAAAAAAAAACTTCGCATTAGGTTTGGTAAGTTGTTTCAAGTTTTATATTAAACCCCAGTGAATAGAGATTCTAGTTTTCTATTTATAATTATTATAAAGAAACTTAAAAACGTATATACCTATGTACATTTGTTTGTCTTATCGTCCTTCTGTTCAGGGCCTTCCCTCGCATAGAATTCTCCCAATATTTAAGGACATTTATAGCTATATTTGATGACAAAGATACATTTTTAAGAGTAAATTATTTTTAATTAATCTAAAGTCCTTAAACTTGAAGATGATTAAAACTCACGTTATCCTATCCGATTTGCCAGTATCAGTCAGTCCACTGACTAATATATACATGTAACTTGACATTTAAGGTAAGACCGCATTTGGCGGAACTGCACTACACTACTAAACTGAACTGAACTTCACGACTTATTTGTAGGAAATTCTATGAGATATATCGCACTAAGCGACAACTGCATTTCACGGCGCGGCGTGGCACTATGCGAAAGTTTGATAATCTGACCAACTATGTCGCGACATGAAGTTTCGTTAGTGTTTCGTGCGAAAGTGCGCGCGGTGTCGCTGAAGTGCAGTTCCGCTGAGTGCTGTTTTACCTTTAAGCTTCGATTTAAAATGTCAACCTTAAAGAACTGACTATTAAAACATAAGCTAATATTGTTTTCGAAAGATTAGCAGAAAGCACCATCATCGACTGTTTTCAATCAGTTTGGATTTTTTTTTAGGGAGGCTAGTTAAACGCCAATTTATAACAGTTTATCGCCATTAACCTATTTCGCACGAATAGAATCTGGGTGTCAAAAATGTGGGGGTTCTACAATTTTCTGCCAATTCCAAAATTTATAAGATGAGAATCAGGCTGAGATCCAAAACGCAGTTCCAAAAAGTCATTACAGAAAATGATAACAAAGTCATGAGTTTCTTATACGCATCTTAAATGCTAGCGATAAGCGATTTGAATTAACTAAGCAGCAAAAGCATCCAAAAGCTTTCATTTAACAATTTTTGACATTTGAACAAGTCAACTAGTCATCAACTACTTGTTTAAATAAACGAGTTCAACAAGTTAAATTCAATTCTGTAACACAACAAAAATTGTAACAATAAATGTTAAAAAATATAATTTCCCTCGACTTGTGGAATAAGTAAATCTTACGTCGTTCAGTCGTATAGTAAGCGAAGTTGAATTTTGGTAAAGACTTGCGCATGTACAAACTGTTATTTAATAATTTCTTTAAATATTGGGACTGGGAGGTATAGAAAAACTAAAATGAAATTTTTGTATATGTACAGGGTTTTTTTTTCACGTGTGGTTTTCAATATGGCAATACTTTTTTCGGAGTTGGTCTTTTTGACAGCTGTCACTTGATTTTTGCTCAATTTGGTTTGCCATTTCATAATGAATAGACTTACTCCTGAACAACGTTTGCAAATCGTGCAAATTTATTACCGAAATAATGGTTCGGTTCGCGCTACATGCCATACAGACAACGAAACAATCAATTTATTGAAGGAATCTTTTGGTGAGCGCATTATCTCGCGTCGTGGGCCTGTGGCGTGGCCTCCAAGGTCGTGCGATTTAACACCGCTGGACTATTTTTTTGTGGGGTTGTGTGAAGTCGCTTGTCTACTCAGACAAGCCCGAGACGATTGACGTCTTGGAAGAGAATATTCGGCGCGTTATTGCTCGTAATCTCGAGCGTCAGTTTATTGTTTTTATTGTACTTTCGTAAAATATGGTTTGTTTAATTCAACGAAATAAATTATCATATCAAAATGACATACAGCCCCTCTTTTACTTTAAGCTGCATAGAATGCATTCCGAAATGTCAAACTGATGCAAAGTAATGTGGAATTCCTTTCAACCGAAGAATCGAATTTTTTTTCTTAAAAGAATCGATTTTTTTCTGTGGTTGAAAGGAATACGAAAATAATCGAATTTTTTTTTTTGTAATTGTGTGGGTGGGACTTGACAGCAACAATTTTGAAGTAAAGCCTCAAAAAATATTCAATTTGGAAATTATACGGAAGTTTATTATTTATTTATTATTATTAATTGAAAATCAAAGCACAAATATTTACATAAAATGAAATTCATCAAAAATTCTTTGCAACCAAAAAAACAATTTGTTTTCTTAAAATATCGCGACATTCCATTTGACATTACTAAATTAGTTTTCACAGAAAAAAATTAATATTTTTAAATTTGTTTCTTTCTTTTAAAATTCGATTCTTTGGTTGAAAGGAATTCGACATAAAATACATTAACTGCAAAGCATCCGGGATGCGTCCTAGATGCACATGAATATTGTAAACTTTTTGTTTGATGTTTTTTAACTCAGGCGAAATTTTCATGACATTCAACGACATGTTCATCGATACGTGTCGTGCCGTAAGATTTTTCTTATAGGTTTGTTCGATGTTCTCTGCCGACCTAGGGAATGTCAGTCAATTGTCAAAAAACTCAGGGCTGCTCGGGTTGTTATTTTACATCGAACGCTTCAGTGCTACAATTTCGCCATCTGATTTTTTCATTCATTTCACTGTTTCACACAATGATTCTTATAAGACTACTTATAAGTTTATATAATCCTATTCCAAAAAAAAAAATTGATTTAGCTATAAGATTTAAATATTTGGAAGCTACAAAAGTCTTCAACTCTTAAAATAAAATAGTTTTCCATTTAAGTTTCATTACAAGATAAATTAATTTTTCAGTATGAAGCAAAGGCATGTAAAAGAGTCTAATGAGAGTATTCTTCATATTGCAAGAGCTTAGCTCTAGAAAGTTTGTTAGTTAAGAGGATAAAATTGACTTTTTGTGTTTAGCTCATCTTTAACTGGTAGCTATAACTTATTTGGACTTTTCAATTTTATTCCAAAACGACTTTTCTGATTTTGATTAAACTTTGTACATGTTATATTCAAAAAAAGATTATAATAAAACTGCATTTTTTGACGAACAAATTTTCATACCTTTCGGAAATAGGGTCCAATTTTTGAGTTATTCCTGTATATAGATACAGATTGGCCAATTTTTTGTTCCACTATTGCACATAAGTACTTGATTCTAATATTTTACAAAAATTAGTTTATGAAGAAAAAAATAAATTAATTAATTTTGTTATTTTTCCGCACTTCTTCTTTAACAATGTTATTTTTTAAATGAACTTATACCTATTATACCTACCCCATATATGTTTTACATATAGAAAGATGGTGTGATCCATGTCGCAAATTTATTTTTATCAATCTCCGTCTGCGTTCAGATGGCATAAAATCTATAAGACTTTGCGAAATGACATGAGCTTAAATCACCCGTAATCACTTCAATTTGCATTAAAATGTATATAATTAAAAACAAGATTGCGAAAAAAATACATATATATATTTTTTTTTTTATTTTTCTATTCTTATTTCTAGCAGAATTTTTTGAATTATTCACTCTCCTTTAAATTTTTTATAACAACAAGAAACAAGTTTTTAATTTAATTAATCGAACGTGAAAAGAAATAGACAACAAAACTATATTGTATATGTAGGTGCATTGTGGTGGACAATTGAATTTATATTAAATGAATTATTATTATTCAAAAAGTTACTTACATAGTCTGCGAGTTAGGATTACCATTTTAAATGGAATATGGTATAAATAAAAAAAAATTATGGCTCTTCAGCTCGTGAAGTATCAGGGGATATTAATTTACAAGGCAAAACCATTCCTGTGTGCGTGTTATGGAATGGTTCAGCCTTGCCAAATTAGAAGGACTACGGTAAGAAGCAATTTTCGACATGACAATTGAGATACTCTTGGTCCTTGCAGGATTTGGCAAGAGGCCAGTAACCCAAGAAAAACATTTCTGTTTTTAGATGATTATTTCACATTTTTTGTATATAATTAAATTACACAAACAAATCTGGAACACAATGGACTTTTATCTATCCAAGTGTTGAAATAAAATACAAAAGCCAACACAGTTTATCTTCTAGCAACTAAACAAGTATATACTTCTAGCAAATCTTAAGTTAACACGTCTTTAAATAAAACAAGATAAAATGCGTATACGCCACAGTGACCCATCTGATCAATTAATCATCATTTTTAGATAAAGTAAAAGTGTTGACAAATTTTTGGTTCACATGATGTATTAACCTCTAATTTGGGGCAAACCTCAAACAAGGAAATTTTTTTTAAACTGGTATATACGTATGTCGTATATACATAATTTTTTGGAATCTGATGTTAAAAGATTTATTCTCTAAGAACTCTGCTTTATTTTAAAAGAAACAAAGACTATCAATTCTTGAACAATAATATAATAATTAAATTAAATTTAATTTGCAATGCATTGCTTAGACTGATGTCGGTGATAGTATCTACATAATATATAATTCAATTGATTTGTATTAATTCTTAGAATGCGGAACATGTATATTAATGTAGTTTACTATCACTTTTTTTAATAAGAACAAATATCACGATAATTACTTGCGCTTGTGGTAAACAACTTTAACGTAGCTAAAGCTTAACAAAATAAATTATAATGCTGCAGCAACATCTTGTGTGCTAAGAATTATTTATTTTGGAAGTCCAAAAAAGCAAATGATAGGGTGGTACTTTGGTAGAGGTATCTCTTCAACTTTTCATCATCAGATACTAATAAAATTATTCTTTTTGTTTAATTGTTTTTTTTTTTTTAAACAAATTATTTTTAAAATGCAATATCTTTTGTTTAAACTAGATATAGACAAGAAATAACGAACTTAATGTATATAATTAAGTTGGTTATTGAACTGATATGTACAAAATAAATGGGCTTGACTTGTTCTTTGAATTTTTGGTGACTTATTATTTATTTGCCTTTAAACCTCTTAGTGAAATTTTGTTGAATGAAATTGTACGTGAATTGTTTGCAAAAATAAGACTTTTCTAAGGTATAAAAGCCAGAGGGAGGGAGAGATTGTGGTTGGTTGGTTGGCTTTTTAAAAAATGTAACAAATAATTTTTAAATAATGGGCCATGATGGCACTTTAAGGTATTTTTTTAAGGCTTGGTCTAATGTTAGTACTTAACAAATACAACTTTATAAGTATGTTCTTGTTTTGGAGAATTTTGTTTTGTGTTGTGTTGAGTTTATTTTTTGTCAATAACTAAATTAAATTGATTTGTAATTTGTAATAATAACAATAACTGTCAATAATTAACTGATATTTATGTACTTTTATTTTGTGAATACATATATTTCTACTGCTCCCTTATAGTCTAAGATCCCGCTATAGAACGACCTTCCCTCAAGGCTTAACGAATTACCAGATAAGAGGTATGTAGTTTTGTAGTTGGTTTTTAAACAAACAGTTGGGTTGCCTAGTGAAATGTGGTTAAGTTAAGGCATAAGGCTTACCAAGCATTAAAGGTCAATTTTTGGGTTTATTCAACCATCAGATCCAGCTCATATGGTAGATTTTAGTGACATAAAAAAAAATATTATGTGAAACGGAATTTCATTTAAAAATTTACCATTGAGCAATTTTTTGAAATTCAGATTATTATAATAGGTTGAATTAAGATAAACAAAAATAGAGAGCGAGAATCTATTTTCTAAACTGAAAATGATAGAGTTGATTTTTTTTTTTGAATTGATAGATCTTATTAATACAAGAAAGTCATACATATAAAAGAAAATTCTAAAAAAAATTTAAAAGCGTTTGAACGCCAAAAATTGAAAAAAAAAACTTTGGTGAAAAAAGTCGCCTAAGATCAGGATGATGTTTTCTCGAAATAATTAGTATAGTTTCAAGAAGACCCGTGTTTGCAAAATTTTCGATTAAACATTTTTTCTTGGCTAAGTGTGTTAAAGAAAAGAGTTTAAACAGTCACACCAATATGTGAGTAAGTGAGTTAGTATGTAAAAGACGTGTCGTGATATAGAATTCAAAATTTTATTTTATTTTTCAGCTTGTCGTAGACCTGGGAGGTTAAAAATTGCGTTTTTTTATTTTAAATTATTGTGTCGGGAGTATAACCACTTTAATTAATATAAAAATTATCTATTATTATAATAAAATATTATTCCAACACCTAAAAAACTGCAACGGTAACCCTAGTAATGAATGGGATAAACAGATTCATAAGAGGTACTATTCCCCCTAGCAAAATTGTTCAGCCCAAGATGGAAACCTACTCTGTATTTCGTTCCAAAAGTGAATCTTAATCGAAAGTGCTTTTTGTTTTTGAAGAACTTTATAAATTAAAAAATATAGGTAGGTATTAGGGTGTTCCTTATATTTTAAAATTTGTTTTCTTTCGCATACGGCTTAATTTTTTTTGTTATAGTTTAAAACCGTTGCAAAAAAAAAATTTTACTTCATTTACTAGACCCGACTTTCATTCAAAGTATGCCATATGCCGTGCAATTTATCTAAGAATTACTTATTTTAAGAACCCAAATTATTTTTTTCAAATGTTGGAGAAAAAGTTGAAGTTTTCTGTTTTCTGATTACTAATCCACTACTTGAATCATCAAATTGCGGTAGCTACTAAAAGAAACACCTTTTTTATAGTAACCCCTACATACAATAGATTACAACTTACCCTAGCACATGAGTCTTGATCGGATATTTCCCCCTCTGAATACTCTTAAACCGAAATAATCCAAAAAGTTCATTAAATATGATAAAATAAAAAAGATTTTAAAAACCTTCCCCTGACCAATAATATAAACAAAAGAGCTGAGCTTCAAACTTTTTACCAAGGATAACTTTTAAAAATTATAGTTGAAAATAAATCAGGTATGAAGATAGGCCAATGGAATAAACATTTTATCGGACAAAATTGGATTCTAGGCGCACTTTTCTTTCACAATTAGTTAGGGGGGGTTATTAGGAGCATATGGGTAGTTTTTCGAGAAAATTGGGCTGGAACTTAAGCCGCCTATTGGAAAACTATACGAAAAAAATTTAATACTAAAATCAAAAATACTGCTTAAGCCCGTATGACACTACATTTGTTTCTTCATTTTTAGCTCATTAAATTATACTAAAGTGTCAGCCAAGAGTAAAAAGGAAACATGTTGTTCTTATGAAAGGAAAAGCACATATCTGGGAAAAAAATAATATGAATTGTCAACATTTTTTAAAAATCCTTTTCTTGTTTTCTCTTCTAATGATGCAATATTTGATTAATTTATATTGACGGCAACACAAAACTATATCCGATTGAATTTTGTCCGAAATGTTTATTAATAATTAGTTTTATAATGTTTTTTGAAATATGTTTTAATTTTCAATTCTGAACTGTCTAGAAGCTGAAAAATGTAAATCGAATCACATTTTTAATACATTTTTGTCAGACTTTTCACATTTTTTCTGACATTCTCACATTTTTTTGTAACATTTTCACATTTTTAGGGTTTTATCATATGGGAATTTTTAATAATGAATCCTTCGTGCTGCTTTAGTTTCATTTTCAATGAATTAAAAATGAGAAAAAAATGTAGTATCATACTGGCTTTAGTAGTAAAAGATTTTGAATTTTTTTTTTTCAAAATTTTGAGTTTTAAAATTAATTTTTCAAAAAGTATTTACTTAAATAATTTGATTTAAAAACTTAATTCAAAAATATCTGGCTTTGAAAAAGATATAATATGACTTTGTAAGTGTTGCCATGTTTTTTAAACATTTTTCAGACCTTTTTTTGTACATAATGACTGGGCTTAGATGTTATATTAATGAATTCACATACAAAAATAATTTATAAGAATGTCAAATTAATCAGTAAATATTTGCGTAAATTATACTAAAACAAATGTGCCAAATGTCCTATAGAACAATGCAGAAATATGTAACAGAATTTACAGACCTATATACAATATATATGCAATTTTCATCTTGTCATTTCTCTCTAAATTTGTTGAAAAATTGATTTTTAATCAAAAGAATGCAAGAAAGAACTCAACGCATGCGTCGCAGAGAAACTATTTTTTTAAGAAAAACACTCTTTTATCATAAACTAGTAGACCCGTGCTCGCCTTGCTTCGCAAAAATTTAAGAATTAATATTAACATACATATATACCGATAGTACTAAATAGGGTTACCGCTACCCGTACCTAATTTCTATTTCATCTTATTAACAAAAAGTTTATACATTATAAACTTACGTTTTGATAAATGTGAGTTCTTAAAAAATGGTTTACCTATTTGTATGTTAAGTAGGTTCATGTTTGACACATAAACAGAATCTTTATCTCCCGTTGATTTTCTTATTGCACATACAAATATATAATACTTCGCACCCAAGTAAACATCTTCTTCTTGCCTGACTACCTGCAACCAGGGTTGGCCGAATTAACTATACTTCATTTTTTACATGAATAACTACGCGTAGCTAATTTAATAAACTACACGCCTTATTTACTACAAAATGTTACGTTTGCTACATACTAAATCTAGATAAATAATAAAATTTCAATAAAAACATTTCAACTCAAATTCAATCTTCAAAGTTTACTACATATCTAAACTACGTAGCAAATGTAAAAAATGTAGTTTATCCCAAAAAGCGTTAGTTCGGCCATCCCTGCCTGCAGCGTTATACTCAAAATGTTCCATTTTTCTTTCACAATTCATTTTGCAAAAAAAGAATGTGAGAATGAAAGAGTAAACAAAGAGAAACCTGCACAACATAAATAAAAAAACATAAGAGAGGTAGAGAAAATGCAAGAGGGTGGAAATGATATGAAATGAAACAAAGCAGCGACCTCGTGAATGCGATTGAATTAAATTTCTGGATTTAAAAAAAAAGAAAAAGTTAATGACTTAGACATTTGTTTATATTTTTTTCTCAGGTTGTACGCATAATTAAGAAAAGATTTAGGGCTTAAAATTTGCATACAAAAATTTACTTTTGGAAATAATTTTTGTTTTTTTTAAGTATCCATTAGTTTGGTATTTATAAGTGAATATGTGGGTCAATATCGGGAAAAAGTTGACCAAAAATTTAAAAAATTTAATTTTCGTAATAAACAAACGAATTAGATAAACAAACATAACAATATTCTAAACATTAAGAATATTGTAAAAAAAATTCAAGTTCATCAGGTAAATAGTTTCTGAGATTTCGCGTGACAAACTAAATAATCGTTTCGTCTTTATATAATGTTAAAGATTAAAGATTAAAGATTAAAGATTAAAGATTAAAGATTAAAGATTAAAGATATTATAATTATTAATTCTAGAACTGAGTTTTTTGAAACCGCAAAATTATAGAATTTTTACATTTCTTAGTTTAACAGTGACATATTATGTAAAATGTAGACAGCTTTCAGTTTTGTTTATTCTATATGCGATTAAAACAAAAGTTACTCTGGGTTCAATATGGGGTATTCGAAATTAACCCAGTGTGTGAAGGGCCATTGAATGCAATTGAAAATTAAAAGATTTTATTCGGTTTTTTCCTTTTTTTTTATTTATCTTCTTTTATCTTCATTTTTTTTAGCTTCTACTCAATTATAGCTCCAAATACTATCCGCCCAAATTCACAATATCATGTAGCTGTAACAATTCACAAGAGCAACGAACCAGCTACCATTAAAATTGGTATTCTCAGTTCGAAATTTACAGACTTCAAAACTGTTGAAGTCCGACCATATTCATCAGAATTAGTTCATTTTGAGGTAAGTCCTATTTTTATAACTGTAAGCACATACATCCATACACAATGACATTATCTTCAATTTCTTATAAAATTAATTAAATTCTCATTCTAGATTCCAGATCTCAAGGCTGATCGATATAGTTTAACAGCTGAAGGTCTTGTTGGCATCATTTTCACCAATGAAACTAAGCTCAATTTTGAATCTCGACAATTTACAGTTCTAATTCAGACTGATAAAGCTATTTATAAGCCTGGTGATGTTGTACATTTTAGAGTTTTATTGTTGGACTCACATCTAAAGCCAGCTAGAATTTATGGAACAGTTAATCTTGAAATAAAAGTAAGATCCGCTGGACGAAATTTACAAACGAGATAAATCCTCTAATTTTATTTTTTTATTTTTTTTTATTTAGGATGCAAGTGGAAATCTCATACGTAGTTCAAAAAATGTAAGATTCACAAGCTCTGTGTTCACAGATGAACTTCAACTATCCACATTCCCCGTTTTGGGTGAATGGTCAATAAATGTTGAAATCCATGGCGATCAACATAAGCAAACTTTCGAAATAGCTGAATATATTTTGCCTAAATTTGAAGTGGCAATTGATACTGCCAAGCATGCAATCTACAAAGATGGCAAAATTACCGCTACGGTACGTTCAAGGTTGGTTTCATTCGAGATGTCATTTCAAATGATTGATTAGCTATATTTTATAATGTATCAATTTATTTGTGTTTAATTCTAGATACGCCTTCGGAAAACCTATAAAAGGTGAAGCAACTATCTCAGTTTATCCAAAGTTCTTTGGTTCATTACAACCTTTTGTATTCGATTTGATCACACGTAAAGTAGTTCCAATCGATGGAAAAGCTTATGTTGAATTTGACATAAAAGAAGAATTAAAATTCAAAGAGGACTTCGAACGTGATATTCTTCTTGAAGCTGTAGTCGAAGAAGAAACAACAGGTGCCAAACAGAATACAACAACTGTTGTTAATTTATTTCGAGATCGATATAGTATCGAGACAATTCGAATTCCAAAATATTACATTCCCGGTGTACCGTTTGAGGTTATGGTGAAAATTGTTCGAAATGATGGAAATCAATTGAAAGATTTCAATACTGATATATCAGCCTTTTTGACTAATTCATATGGAGGAAGTGAGATTTATAATAAAACAAACTACACTCTAGATGGAAATGGAGTTGTTAAATTGAAATTTACAGTTCCCGAAGAGGATAACGATGCTTATCATTCAGTTATTGTGAGTATATTATTGATATAATTAAATAAATTAAATCAAAAACTGTTTAATTTTCTTTAAGGTGACTTATATGGATGTTTCTATTGATGCTGGCAAAATACCAAGAAAACACTTGAATAGTAAAAACTTTATTTTAGCTCAAATTGTAACAGATCGGTGAGGTGTTTTTATTTATTTTTTTTTTCAAATAAACATTTTTGAGATAAAATCTTTTTTTCAGACCCATGGTTAACCAAGAAGTTAACGTTGTCGTAAAGACCAATCAACCAATGCAGTATTTTGTTTATCAGATTGTCGGACGAGGCGATATACTGATGTCTCGTTCAGTCGACGTAAGTGTTGGTTCAACTATTCTATATTTTATTCAGCCCTATTGCACATTAATGGTAACTAAAAAAAAAAAAAAATTACCGGGGAAAAATTTTTCCCATCGCGAAATTTCTCACGAAATATCTTTTCCCAAATAACTTACTTGCGGAAAAATCTTCGCATTGAAATGGGGAAAAAGTTCACTGGAAAAAATTATTCACGATAGTTATTTTGCCGAAAGGAATATTTTCCCAAAATAATTGTTCATATGCAGATTTCACAAAATGGAATAAAAACTCCGGGGAAATTTCTTTCGCGATAGGGCTGATTTACATTTAAATTTATATTATACCGTTTTTAGATTTCCAATATTAATCTAAAACAAATTCTTTTATACAGGTCCCCAATACCAAAAACCATGCTATTAAGTTCCTAGCAACATTTGCAATGGTTCCAAAAGCCAAACTCCTAGTCTATATGGTTGTAGATGATGAATTAATATATGACGAGCAAATAATTGAATTCGGACAAGATTTGGTGAATTTTGTTAAAATCGAAGCACCCTACAAGGCACCACCAGGACAAGATATAGACATCACCATAACCACAAAGCCACATTCATACATTGGTTTGATGGCTGTTGATCAAAATGCCCTTAACATTCGAATGGGTATGAAAAGTTTGAATGTATCTCTTGAACAATCATTATTTTTAATGGACTTTCTTTTCAAAGGTAACGACTTGAGTAATGGTGGAGTTATGACAGCGTTGGAAAAATATGACTTATCTGATATGAAAACAACAATTGGATCACCTGGAAGACAATCGGGAGTTATTACAATGTCAAATACACATTATGTTATTGGATATGGTAATAAACGAAAGCTTACCTGGAAATCTTATATTTTATTTTAATCCTATTTCTTGGCAGATCCTCAAACAACTACTTCACCTACGGTCACATTAAATGAAGATGACAAACAATCTAACGTCAAAAAGACTGACATTGGTCCAGCACATAAATTTGAAGTTAATACTAGACCCCCACTTGCTGGACCTTATGCCTTTAGTCGAATACCAAAGCCCTTTTGGAGCCGTCCGAGAGTTCATGTTATGCAAGATGTCGCTGACACTTGGTTTTTTATGAATATTTCCTCAGGGTAAGTTATGGGTAGGAATACCTTGAAATAAAGAGCACATATTAATTGTATTTATTTTATAGAAATGAAGGTCGAACTACAATTCATAAACGCCTACCAAGCCAAATGCGTTCATGGGTTCTAACCGGATTTTCCCTGGACCCAGTTACCGGTTTGGGACTATCTAATCCAACAAGCAACCTCCAGTCTTTTAGGGACTTTTACATTTCCACAGACCTTCCCTATTCGGTGAGAATGGGTGAAATTCTTGCTGTGCCCTTCACCGTATTCAATAACATGGACAGAGACTTGGATGTGGAAGTTACCCTCTACAATACAGCACAAGAATTTGATTTTCCACATTTGGAAAACAAAGTGGAACCTGCTCCAAGTAAGTTATGTTACATTTTATTAAAGAACTTCCCAACCAATGTGTATGAATCTTTTTTTTAGAAATCGAGCTTTACGCCCGCAGATCAATCAAAGTCTCGGCCAGATCGGATAAATCTTTGTCCTTTATAATTCGTCCAAAGAAAGTAGGTCATGTGATTATCAAAGCAGTTGCTAATACCCAACTAGCTGGAGACACTGTTGAAAGAACACTCTTAGTTGAACCAGCTGGAGCTACAAAACGCATTAATCGTGGATTTTTGTTGGATCTGAGCGCTAAGCCTCAAATAATGGAGAACATAACTATAGACATTCCCAAGAATGCAATTCCCGAATCAGCTATGATCGAAGTATCTGTTGTGGGTGATCTTGTTGGTAGTGCTATTAAAAATGTAGAGAATCTCATTCAACTACCAATTGGTTGTGGTGAACAAACAATGGTGAATTTTGTTCCCAACATTATGGTGCTAAGATATTTACAGGTATGATTGTGATCATCAAATTCATCATAATTGATATATTAATTTTGTATTCAGAGAATCAGAAAACTATCGCCAGCAATCGAAAATAAAGCTAAGAAATTCCTGGAAGTTGGCTATCAACGAGAACTTTATTATCGCCATAAAAATGGAGCTTTCAGTGCTTTTGGAGTGAAAGAGAAACACAGTAGCACATGGCTTACAGCCTATGTGGCAAAATCATTCCGTCAAGCCAGTCTTTATACACAAATTGATGAATCTATCATCAAGGCAGCTTTGGAGTATTTATCAAAAATTCAAAGGGAAGATGGAAGTTTCAAAGAGATGGGTGATGTGTTTGCACGATTGGATGATGAGAACGTTAGCCTGACAGCATTCACAATGCTGGCTTTTATGGAGAATTCCGTATGTTTTACACAAACTATCTTGTCTCTTTTTAGTCATACATCTTAATTTCTCGTTAGGAATCATATCCAGAATATAAGAATCATATAGCCAGAGGATTGGATTACGTTGCCCGCGGTCTAGATTCAACGAAAGATGCTCATGCTTTGGCGATTGGAGCTTATGTTCTTGCCATTGCCAAGCACGGAGCTAAGACTTCGTTTATTCAATTATTAGATAGCATGTCGAATGTAGAAGATGGCAAGAAATGGTGGAATAGGACTACACCTGAAGGTGACAAGAAATCACCTTGGTACAATCGGACACGATCGATTAACATTGAGATTACATCTTATGCCGCAATGGCTTTGCTAGAGAGTAATCTTATTGCCGAAGCCCTACCAATTCTTAAATGGTTAGTCGATCAGCGAAATATGTTTGGTGGATTTGCCTCCTCTATGGATACAGTTGTTGGTCTAGAGACATTGATTAAATTCTCGGAAAGAACCTCAAGTCAAGGAACAAACGTTCAGGTTGTTTTTAATTATGGACAAGGTGCTGAGACAACATTGAATGTAAATTCTGAAAATGCAATAGTTTTGCAATCCTATCAACTTCCTCCCAATGTAAAGAACTTAACCATCTCAGCAACTGGTCGTGGTGCAGCTCTAGCTCAAGTTTCATATAGATACAATACAAATGTTACTGGTGCATGGCCAAGGTTTATTTTAGATCCACAAGTAAATCGAATTTCACACGCAGATTATCTGCATTTGTCCATTTGTACAAGGTTTGTTGGGAGGAGAATTCAATTCATTCGTGATATTTTGTGTATGTTAATTTTTTTCCTCGTAGTTTTATTCCCGTTGAAGGAGGTGCTGAACGATCGAATATGGCGGTAATGGAAGTAAACCTACCAAGTGGATTCACTGTTGATTTGGATACTTTGCCATCATTGGAGGCTAATGAGAGAATAAGAGTTCGTAGATGAAGCTTACACTCGAATTAGAGAAATTCAAATTTCTTATTTTTTTTGTTTTCTAGAAAGTTGAAACTAAAAATCGAGATACAGTTGTAATCGTTTACTTTGATTATTTGGATCACATAGAAATCTGTCCAACACTAGATGCTTACAAAACCTACAAAGTAACAAAGCATTTTCCAACTCCAGTCGTAATTTACGACTACTATGACAATGGTAAGATTTATAAAAGCTAGAAGTAATAGGAGCTTGAGCTATGAGTTTGAACTAAAAAAATTCACACGCTTTTTGTTTTTATTTTTAGCTCGCAAAGCTCGAATGTTCTATCGTGCTCCGAAATCAACACTCTGCGACATATGTGACGGTAGCAATTGCGATAATTTCTGCGAGAAAGCCGAACAAAGGCAATCACGTCGATTAGATGACACTGACGACGCCAGTAAGAAAGATGGATCAAGTGATGCCTACCAATGGCTGCCACAATCCATGTGCAGTATTTTAATTGCTTTAATTCTCTCAAGGATTCTGCAGTAGATTGAATGTTAAATTTCTTAATAACAAACCTTCATTCTATTCTATTATATAACTTAAAAAAAAAAAACATCAACAAGCTTTAACCATTAACTGAAATCGTGATACTACTTTTTTTTTGTTTAAAATGTATTGTGTGTTTTTATTTTGTATTTTATAATTTTGTTCAATAATAATTAATTTACTAATATTTATTTTTTTTTTGACAATACTTTCGAGTGATATTTTAAAATGAGCAAAAAACATGGTTAAAAATATTTTGTTCAACCGATCAAAAAACCGTTATTTTAGTTTGTAATTGAAAATAAAAAAAAAAATAATAAACTTAAGAACTAAACTAACTAAAACATTCTTATTGTTAGTGTTTGTTATAATTATTACAATTATTTTTTCTAGATTTATAAAATTGTTCAAAAAATCTTACTGTCGCATAATATTGTTTAAGCTTTTCTTTTGGGCCGCTTACTTTCCATGAGACTTAGAATAGTTTTCCGCATTTCTTCAGTTTCAAGAAGTTCATTTTCATAACCTCGAATTGCTTCGTTCTTCTCTTGCAGTTGAGTTTCTAAAAATGATATAACACTTTCGGATTTTTTCTTGGCTTCTTTTTGTTCTTCGAGGGATTTTTGAGTTTTTGCAAGTTCACGATCTTTTTCTTCTAAATTGCGGGTTTTGTCTTTGATGTCACTTTCATAGGCTCCGATGGTTTTCTTTAGTTTTTCAATGCGATGTGTATGCTCCTTGGTTGTGGCTTGTAGACGTTCTAGATCTTCAGTTTTTGTTTCGAATTCTAATTTCAATTCACTGTAGTCTTTTTGGAGAACTATAAAATAATATATGAATTAGTTTTTTTTTTATTTATGAGATTGCTGAGAATTCGTCAATTGAAATAAACAACAACAAAAATTATCATTAACTTTAATCAATCTTACTTTAATACACCCATACATTTAATTTTATTTTCATTCACACTTCAATTAATGTCAAAAATACCAATTTGTAGTTAATGTTAGAATTTGGGGGACATTAGTTGGGTTCAATGCACTTGGTAAGGCATCCATGTAAGGCATGCTTTTAGTCTCTCTCTGATTGACCATAAATTACGAGTATAACACAACAAAATAGTAAGCACCGATTATATAATTCTACTATTGATGAGCTGCGGAGGAAGTCAGAATCAAATTGAAATATCAAAATTGACTCTAATTCCTACACAGCCCATTCATCGGATTATGCAATCGGGGTGTATATTTTTGTATGTGAAAATTATATGAAATTAAAGCATTCACAAATAGGAATTTAATACATAATCATTATTTCGCGTAGATGTGCTTAAATTTTGATATCTCGGATCATAAGGCATGTGGAATAGCCAATTATTTTGTGTTTAACTTTTTTTAATTCTCGGTTCCCGTTAACTGTTGGAATATTTTTTTTTTATAATTTGCTGCAGAGTAAAATTTAATAAAAAATTGGCATACAAATTTTTAAATATTAAAGCTACGCGCAAACCAACGCGATGGCGATCACGATAAAAATGTGGATGCCTCATATAACTATCAAAGGTGATACACACCTCAATCGCGTAGATGTGTGCTTCTCCTTTGATTTATATGTGCGGCATCCACATTTTTATCGTGAACGCCACCGCCCTCGCGTTGGTTTGCGGGTACCTTAAAGCTACGCAATGCAAACGCCAGGGGGGGGGGGCAAGCGTTGCTACGGCACTGCATTTTACGTTAAGTTATAAATAATCACAGATGGCAGAGAATGAAAACGAGTAGCAAGAGGTTTGGCTAAATTGGCTATACATTTCTTTAAAACAATTGCTGGCAATACATCTGCTGCCAAAGAGAAATCATCATCATCATCATTAAGTGTGTTAATTTTGTGACAATTATTTAAATAAGAAAAGAAGTGAAGAAGTGAATATCTGGTTCGAAGTTATCATCTGATAAAACAAGACCGAAAAAAAATTCAAATAAATTATTTATAATTTTAGCCATTAGAAGAATGATGTAAATACTAAATAGTTAAAGGTAATAGGATAACCATCAGACTTCTTTTTTAAATTAATAAATGGTCAAAACCGTTTAGGATCAGTGATAATATCGTTAAGAAAGAGCGGAAAATTCATTGTACGCATCCATATATAGCAATAGTTTCTGTCCGAGATTTATATATTTTTGTCAGTTTATTTCGGAAGTTTCAGAGACTATGCAGCTCTTTTGAGTACCAGCAGGTGGCAATGACTAATTTTTTCAGGGTGCATAAGTTACAGACCGGCATAAACTGTCAAAACTCAAAATTAACTGAATAAAAATTAGTGGTTAAAGTGTAATGTTTATCGTATGGAGCCATGCGAGTGAAGAAACAACTACACCTAAAAGAGGACAGCTATATTAACTTATCTATTATTTCTCCTTCCTACCATGTATTTTTCTTCTCTTGCAATGTTAAGCAAGTGTAAGCTTTTGTAAGCCAGTATAATCAGCCAGCATTGTAAGTAAGTTAGCATTTGGACAGCAAACAATAAACTTGGGTTTTTTACCGTGAAGGTTTTCACAAATAAAATTTAACTGAGTATTATTTCGATAAGAATTATAATTCTTCCTAAAAATTAGTCTTACCCCGCAACATAATGGTCACAAGCCTGACAATTCAGCATTTTTAAATGTAAGCTGTTTTCGAAGCTTAAAAAACTAGATTTAGCTTTCATTTGAAATTTTGGGTCGATTGTTGACTCGTGGAAATTTGTTTTGATAAACTGTGCATAAGGAACCTTGGTTAATATAATCAGCCTTATCAATTATCATGAATTTCATCGCAATAGAAATTTTCTTAATCCCGATAAACTATCACGGAATCTGTTTGTAATTTCAACTACTATGAATTATGTTTCTGATTTCGATAGAATTCTTGATAGCACTGAATATCGAATATATCCGTTTTTAGAAACTATTTCAGCCCTATCACAAATTTCATCACAATCGGAAAGTTGTTACAAATCCCGAAAAAAAAACTAACACAGATTCCCTCTTAGTTTTAAATCTCACACAAATTGTCATTCCAAACGGATTCGGCGATGGTTGTTTTTCAGGATTTTGAAAAATTTCCGATTACGATGGAATTGATGATAAAATTTATTGAAACACAAGTTGTATGACAATATCATAATTTCAGTAGCATTTAAAATATTTAATTTTATATATCGTCTTTTAAACAATCATTGCAAAATGCACACACGCACACAAACCATCACACATTTTATAATTTTATACTTCCGAATCATTTAATGGTATATGTACTTACCAATCATTTCGGACATCTTAACTTCTAAACGCTTCTCATTGATTTTGAGCGCATCAGTCTGTTCACTTAATTTTTTCATTAGATTTGTAATGTTAGTCTTGAGATTATCTTTTTGATGAGTAAGATCTTTACATTGTGTTTGCAATCTATAATAAAAATATAATTTTTAGAATAGCTAATTCTCTTTCTTTTGCATCAAACGACTTTATATGTTTTTAAGTTATTCATTTACTTTTAACGTTTTAAGAAATTTGAATCCTAATTAGGTGGGCTTAAGGGTTTTCTCTGCTAACTTTGTTGGTTATTTAAAATAGTCGACGTTTAGTACGTGATACTGTACTACAGATCTATTTGATAATCATAAAAATTATTTAAAGAAACTGATATTATTTTTTTTACGGATATTTGAAATTATTTTTTTTATATACGTACATTTATCACGTACGAAACGTCGTCTATTAAAAAAACAAAAACAACAAAGCAACAAACTTGGCAAAGAAAGACCTGAAGCCCACATAAGTAGGATTCAATTTTCTTGAATTTAAAAAAGTCAAGAAAAAGTAATTATTATTTTTGACGTTTTAAATAATAATACTAATAATGTATATAAACATAATATGTTCTTCAGTTAAATAACCACCATTAAGATCGTTTATATTGAGGTCTCAAAAATTTGCCTGAGTCACTTTGACTGAGTCTGAGCAAATGATTAACACTTCAGTCTATATGGTATTCGACAACCCACTTCCCCATTGTGGCTCAGAATACCAATTGCATGATTTGGAAGTTCATAGCCTGAGAACATATAATTTTCTCAGGGTAAACTTTTGCGTGTGTCTACTCATTTAAAATCATGTCGATTATGGAATAACAATACTGGATCCGTTCTTTTTTCTTTTCACAACAAATGGGTAAAGAGAATTGCGGATTCCATAATCGACATGAATATAATTTGAGTTGACATTTTCGCATACCCTTTATACAAATTCATCTTCCTGCGAAATGTTCTTCTGCGTTTATAGAAACTCAAGGTTATTAACGTTTGTAGAAACTTAGAAAAATCATATCTAGGTAATCTGAGGAAAATGAACATGATTTCTCAGCTTTCAAATACTGAGAACAAAATTGGATTGGCTTAAATTAATTTTCAAAAGAGCAAACTGTTTTGAGAACTGGCCAAATACGAATAGGTATGATTGTTTTTTTCTTCTATTTTTTTGTTTGATCATTGAGATGTGATTTTCCAAATTCTCTTAAACTTACCTCTCTTGATTTATGTGTAATTTAAAATTCATTGTGTGATACTTTTCCAATTCAGACTTTTGCAAACAAACTGTTTGTGATAAATGTGTTATCTGAAAATAATACATACATTATTAATATAATTTTGTATTTATTAACTTTATTTATAGATCACCTCAGTACTTGCATCCTGTAATCTTTTATTCATGAAACTTTCAGAACTTTTAAGAATATTCATTTTGTGATTGTATAATTCAATTAATTGCGATGTTGCCACATTATTTATCTAGAACCACAAAGCAAATAAAAATCATTTAAAGAATATTTAATTTATTGCTGTATTTGTATTTAACCTGTGAGTTTGCATTTGCAGTTGATATAAGTTCAATCAAAGCATTTAATCTCTCCTCTAAATCCTTGCTAACCAATGCTTGATTAGTTTTGAGAATGGAATTCAAATTAGGCCATTGATCATAAGGTGTTTTAGGACTTACTGTTGTATTCACTTGAGCTATTAACTAAAATAATACAAATAATAGAAAAAATGTTGTAATTATTATTCAAACAAAATTACTCACCCTTGCAACTTCATTCCTGGGAAAATATTCAAATTGAGAAATCTGAAAGATCGCATCACAAACAAGCTCACTACCCGAAACCATTGCCTTAGCTAAGGCAAATTGAAATTGTTGCATTTGCATCAGAGTACAAACTTTTTCGAAATATGCTTTCTTTGCAATTCCTGCAAAGTTAATAAGTAAAAGCAAACACATTATGGATTTTTCCAAAATCTCAACTGCCAATGAAGAACAAGTGAACATTTCTGGTCGCATTGTTATGAGTGGAGCGAACATTTTATCAAAATACGATTCGGTTATTTTTGAGAGAATTAGTTTTTCTGTTTTTTGTTTGCTTAGAAGAGTTAGTGTTAGCTGGAGAATTGCTGTTGTATGATGACAGTCTGTTTCTGATTTTTCAGAAATGGTTATGAGTTGAGAGATCAAATTGACATCTTTTGCGATTTTAATGATGAGATTCTCTTTGGTGGCTGAAAATTAAAAATTGTAATATTCGATTTGATCAATATATCAACAATCAATTCATAATCGTTTTAATTATCTTACTTGTTCGCACCAAAACATCAAGCAATCGAACCGCATCGATTCCTGCCAAATCGCTTTCGATCCATTGCCCAAGGAGTTCATAAATTCGAACAATTATCGATTCCAAACTGATTCGAGTCTCACTGCCATCCTCGTTAGGTTGTTCAGCGAGTTCGAGCACATATTTGATTAATTGAAATATTAGCGCCATGCAAATCTGTTGTGATTTTCGTGATTCCTCTGTGGAATCATCCATTCCTCCTCGGCCATCAATTTGCTGAAAGAACATAAGATTTTAAAAATAGTAAGAAACATCACACTGCTTAAATACTTTACATCCAGAAGTCGCTCAATATCATCGCAGTAACTTTCATAAGTCCTCATAGCTAGATGCAGTCCTTTGTGCGTCTTCGAGTCCAAGAGGAACTCTACAACATGCCTCAGATAGGGAACATTCCAGGTTTTGATGCATTCATCAATAGTTCCGAATGTGGCTCGAACGAAAACATGCAGCTCCTTGACCTCCGGCGAGTTGATGTCCTCCGAGAGGATTATCATCATCTTATTAGCTAGTACTCCATAGTTTGTGATTTTTCGACTGAAGCTCGAGATATTCACAGTCCGCAGGAATAAGAACAGAACTGGGAAGTTTTTATAGCAAAGATTGATGAGAATTGACAAAGCCAACTGGGATTGGGACTCCAGCTCGGCGTAGATAATCTGGACGAGTGACTCGACCAAGCCAGTTAGATAGGGCTCCTCCCAGGTGATACTGATGCCATAAGTGAGATCTTGTATGATCACCAAAAGGCGTTGTACTTTGTCCTAGAACCAAGTTCAAACAATTTTTGTAAAAAGGACGAATTGTATTGTCAATACTTTGCTTACCTGAGCTGCGGTCTTCTTAAGAACAGAAGCCAACAGAGGGACAAATCGATAATCATCAACAATGGACCGGCGGCATTCGAGATTTTTCGAACAATGTTGCAGAACAGTGATGCATGACCACAAAACATCCGAGTCGGGATTAAGGATTTCGATGACGGCGTGTAGATCGACAAAGAATTTCGAGATTTCCAAACAATTCGGAGCAAAGTGCTGTGGCTGAATTGATGTACTAAGAAGCTGCAAACAATTTAAGATTATATTTTTGCGCTTAATTATGATATTCAAACAACTTACAGAAGCACTTCGATTGAGTAAAATAAGATTTTCTTCAAGTTTGAAATGTTTGTAGTTTTCAGCTTGTTGACTGAAATCACGAACGTAAGAAATAGCAACATCCATTGATGATTTTGACATTTTTGATTAAATTATATTAAAGAATTCATGCACTTAAATTGTTGAATTGATTTTTATAAAAAAAATAAGGAAAATCATGCAAAATTCTAAAATTTGCGAGACAATTTTTTTTTGCTGATTGAATTGAATTTTTTTAAAAACGAAAATTTTAACATAAATGTCAAACTGTCATGTACGCAACCACCTGGTGGTGAGATTTGTGGTTGTTGCAAGCAATACAGCGGTTGTTTTTTTAAAGTGGTTTGAACATCTGGTAAAAAATGCAAATGTTAAGGCTGGATCCATCATAATAGCTTTGTTTTATTTTCCTACAGATCCAATCCAGTGCCTACGTTCTGTAACTCTCGCATCGTTAAAATTGGTCGAGAAACGTTGAAAAATGAAACAAAACTCATACGATTTGTTTCAATTTTGATCGTTTCTCGACTGACTTTGTCGATGCGAGAGTTACAGAACGTAGGCACAGATTGTGAAAATAAAACAACCCAGGACCCATGTTCTGTAACTCGGCGATAACTTTTCGGGGCGAGAAACGGCGAAAAATGGAACAAAACCCATAGGATTTTCGCAGTTTCTCGCCTCGAAAAGTTATCACCGAGTTACAGAGTTCTGTAACTCGGCGATAACTTTTCGAGGCGAGAAACGGCGAAAAATGGAACAAAACCCATAGGATTCCTATGAGTTTTGTTCCATTTTTGTTCCATTTTTCGCAGTTTCTCGCCTCGAAAAGTTATCACCGAGTTACAGAACATGGGTCCAGGATCTCAGTGACAACTTGTTGTATACCCAACTCTTTTTCGCTTTTGTTTTGGGTGTATACCGTTGTCTTTTTTCTTTACATTACTGACGACATTTACAAATTAAGGGTCTGTGTTCAAAACGGATGTGGAAGTCCAAATCCAAAACATCTTGTGTTGTTTTTGTAATACATGTATTTTCGTAAGCAAATCCAATCTGGTTCGGATCTCGGGGAAAATAAAACACAGCTAATATTCTCATATTGCTCTTCACTTTTCTTTTCCTCTAGGGAACTATTTCCACGATCTATTGAAATGTTCATTGAACGTGTACAAGCTTTAATAAAATTCATTAATTCATTCTAAATTGAGAGGTAGGTTTACATATGTCAGTGAATATGAGATGACATAAGAGTTTCGGACATACGACATAAGACGGCCAGTTTGTGCATAGTATAGCGGGTTAAATCTGTACCATGACCCATGTTCTGTAACTCGGCGATAACTTTTCGCGGCGAGAAACGGCGAAAAATGGAACAAAACCCATAGGATTCCTATGAGTTTTGTTCCATTTTTCGCCGTTTCTCGACGCGAAAAGTTATCTCCGGGTTACAGAACATGGGTCCATGACTTTCAAATGTTTTAATTAATTGGCGCAAATCAACCAAAATCTGCTGATTTGCGCTTTACATGTATAGTATACAGTTACATGCCGAGTATATACAGTTCTTTTGAACAAAAAAAAAAACATAAGTGGTAAGAATGTTTTTTTTTTTCGGAAGAAAAAAAATCTGAGTTGAAATAAAAAATTTGTATTCGTTGTCCTCCTTTTTTCGAAAAAGTTTCCATGGTGAATATAAACTTTTTTCAACAGGTTTGGTTCACAGTTCGATAATAAAATTTTAAACGTCAAAAATTTTTTTTGCGATAAAATCACTCCCATAAGAAGTAAATGTATTTTTTTTCGAAGAGGAACTGTATACTAGGCTTTAACAACTAAAATTATGGATTCCTTGATAAAAATGTTGGATACCGTTCACATCCGATGATATACCAGTTGAAATAACACTTGATTAAAGATGATCAGCTGTGAACAAACTGGCCCAGTATTAAGATGCTCTCCCAAACCTTCGGGAAACATTAAGAAAAACGACAAAACGTTGGCCTGTCGTTGCGAATGAGCTTCACGTTGGCATGCGAGAGTCTTTAACAAAAAAACGAAATTTTCTTCAGCCTTATTTATTAGAATTCGCTTAACACCTCTAAACGGCTGAATAGTTATGTAATGCATAAGCATTTATGTAGCCACTATTCAACGCAACATAAATTATTATTTATAAAAGATTTCCCTACCCTGTATAGTTATAATACGCTTGTGTCAAATAAAGTACCAAAAAGAGGAAATCTATTACGTTTTACTTCCAAAACTGACAAACCAATCTCAGCTGTTCATAAAAAAAAAAAACAATTCTGTTGCGCAGCCGATTGGATTCTTTTATTTTCTTCTAATATTATTATTCAGATTATTGTTATTTGTGTGGTTTTTGTGTTGTTTGTCAATAAAGTAATACCTATATTTTGAAAAAAAAAAATCATTTTTATTGATTCATTAGAAGATTTGTATTTTCTTCACTCTACACGGTGGTGTTTTTATTGAAAAGAAAATATATCTATTAGGGTGGCTCTTTTGTTCGCAATGTCTAAAATTTTTCTAAGTCCTTTCCTGAAAGTGATCAAAAATCTCCAAATTTGGTACATTTTAAGTACATTTGGCACACATTTGAAGTTCTATTAAGAGTGCAAAAATTTAATTCCTCGAAGAGGTAGTATCCAATAAAAAAACATTTCTTTTTTTTACTTTTAAGGTGCAAAAAGGATGGGATTCAATCCGTATAATTATTTTTCGGTGTTACTAAGCTAGCCGCGTTAAGACAAAAATGCACAACGTGTTTGTATGTAAATTTTACAGGTACATAATAATCATTTTTAGGGGAGGACAAAAAAGAAATTCAAACATTGCCAAAATAAGCGCTACCCTAATATCTATGTATTATATTGTTGTGTGTGAGTCAAAGTGACACTTCGATACTAAAATATCCTTATACAGACACTATTCAACCCTCAAACGCGTTTAGCTTATAATGCCACTATTCAACGTTGCAAAGTTTTATAAATACGATTTTCGTGTTTAGAGGCATTATAAGAAGTGTATAGGTTTATGCACTCGCTATAATGCGTTTATAAATTCGGCTGTATAAGACTTTAACTCGTTGAATAACTGTCCAAAAGGAAATCTAATAATACGACTGAAGGTTTCTTAAAATTTGTTGAGCATAGCCAGACAGATTCGTGAAGACAAGAATTGATTTGTTTTTCTATCAGCTGTCATTAGGCGGTGTTTTCACATGGAATTACAACGAAAGGATATCCAGTGTCTACGTTCTGCAATTCTCGCATCGATAAAATTAGTCCAGAAACGTTGGGAAATGGAACAGAACTCATATGATTTGTTTCAATTTTGATCGTTTCTTGACTATGTACTTTTGGCAATGCGAGATTTACAGATCGTAGGCACTGATGCCTAATATTTGTATTGTGTTAATTTTGATGTTTTTAAGTTTGACTCTTTTTTTTTTTTAATGAGAATAAAAAAGAACGAATAATTTCTTACTATTTTAATGAAACATAAATGTAGATAACATAATTAAAAACATTATTTTGATTTATTTTTTTATGTCAATATGAATGCTATAGATATATTTTTTTTAGAAATACATTATGGAAATAAGAATTGAATTGAATTAAATTTTAATTTATTTTCATTGCACTCTCACTCCCATTTCAACTTCTTTGCTGTGACTTCTCAGGAATCTTTCATATTCCCTTTTGTGTTGAGCATCTGCTGGTGTCCAATCGATAGCCTTGGAAGAGTATTCAATAATTTCGCCAGCCGATCCATCTTTCGATACGATCATATAGGCAAAATATATTGGAATACAAATTATGGATACACCACAACTACACCAACCGAGAGCAATGGCCCAGCTTGGATAGATAACTCCATTGTAGGTGACATTGCGATTAAAAATAATCGAAGTAAAGAAAATTCCCTTTAATGTGAATAAATTTAAAACTTTTTTTTTTTAATTAAAATTGAACTTACAATCAAAATCACTGGTGTAATGTATTTCCAACACGTTAGCCACAATCTGCCAGGATATCTGCCAATCATAAAGTAAATGTCATTGGTGAAATTATCAACGCCATAAAACCATCCAACAATCACGACTTCTATCATGCAAATTAAAATCACCGATACCGAAGCTGAATACCAATCAAACAACTGTAGTATGTACATGCCACCCTGTATAAGATATTTTAAATTCAAAAGTAATTAATGCTGATGAAAAGTAAATGATTTTTCAAATTATACCTGTGTTACCATAAGAACTGACATCAAAAACATAACGGAGCATGATCCTAATGTCACAATAAATTTATATTTTCTCAAACTAACACATTCATCAAGGACTGAAGAAATAATGGCTTCGATCTGAACAAACTGTAAAAAAAGGAAATAAAACAATGTTAAATTTGTATACTTACAAATTTAATTCAGGGATTTCTTATTTAGTTTGTTTTGAGCCAGAAAATGTATTCTCACGTCTAAGATCCAGTTTCACAGTGAAGTAAGTGTCACTTAAGTGCCGAATATGGAAAACTAATTCCCAATTTCACAGTGTAAACTTATCGGAATAAGTGAAACTTAAGTCTCCGATGTTGGCCACTTAAGTTCCACTTACTCAGGTAGTAAAACTGACGCTTAAGTGCCAAAATGGTGTCACTTATTTTGTTAAGTGTGCACTGTGAAACTGGCCCTAACCCTTCAGGGATTTTTTGACCCTAATTTCCTTTTAAATAAACACAAATTAATATAACCTACCACACTGTCCAATCCTAACAGGAAGAGCATGGTGAAAAACAATCCCGCCCACACGTGAGGAAGTGGAAGCATTGCAATTGCTTGTGGATATGTTACAAATGCTAATCCTGGTCCAGAAGTAGCTACATCTGCTACTGGAATGCCCGATTGTTCTATAAAATATAGGTTATATTATAAAATCAAAATCTATAAAATTTACATTATTTATACCCGATAAGTAACCCAGAACTGAAAATACTACAAAACCAGCAAAGATACTTGTCGAACAGTTTATGATTGGAATTAAAATCGCATCACTTTTTGCATTGTTATGGAACTTATTGAAACTTGACATATTAACAATGCCTCCCCATCCGGGTCCGAGTGAGAAGAATATTTGAATAGCCGCATCAGCCCAGACCTTAAGATCCAAAAGTTTAACCCATTCGGGTTTAATATAAAAGAGAATACCTTTCATTGCACCGGGCAGTGTTATACCACGAATGAAAAGGATAATAAGAATGAAGAAGGGAAATGTAGCTGTGAAGTAAACTACTTTTCCAACCTGAAATTATAAAATTTTAGATTAATCATGTATATAATGAATAAAGTTTATAAACAAACCGTTTTTATTCCTCCGATTATACTGAAGTAAACAACTAGCCATGTGAAAACTAGACACCAAAATAATGGCCACACAACAGATCCAATCTCATCAATTCCACTTGAGATTTTTAATAATTCAAGACTATAAAACGAAGACAAAACGAAACGAGCCATTAGTCTTAATTCAAAGCATTGCAAGAATGTTCTGTAGGATTGAAATGAACAGACTTACTGGAAAAATTCATCAGCTGGCGTTCGGAAGCTATTTTTATCAGTGTAGTTTCTCTTCCCAAGCTTTAAAACAAAATAATATCGATCAAAGTTAAATGAAATGACAGTGACCGGGTTCAACACAAGAATATTTACATCGGAAATTTCAGATTTCTGAATTTTTCAAGCTTTTGATTGGTCAGCTGTGAGATGACTTGAAATAGTCAAATATTTTTTTATGACAGCTGTCCATATCCGAACCCAGAAAAATTGAGTAATCTGAATTTTCAGATGTAAATTGTGATATAATTATAATTACCTCAAGAACCTCAACACATCGATCAGTATTCCATGCATTATCACAAGAATCCCATGGCAGGTCTTTGTTCAAAATTCTTTTTATAAACATAACGGGATATGAAATGATCACAGAATAGTAGCACGTACAAAGGAAATTCACCACAACAATCGCATATCCGGTTCCTAGTAAAATAAAAAAATTAATTTATTTATAGTTTCTGATTAAGCAGATAATAAGAATATTAGGGCCCGTTGTACAAACGTGGTTCAGTTTTTGTTCAAGATCTTAAGTCACCGATTTCGGCAGATTTACTAAGGTTCAATCAGATTTCAAGCATGTTGAACCTCTGTTAATTCACAAAAATTGTTGAAACACTGTTGAAATATTTGTACAATTAGCTCTTATTAAAGGTAAAACCAAACCGCACTCGGTGAAAGTGCACTTCACCGACACCGCGCGCGTTTTAGCACGAAACTGAACGGAACTTCATGTCGTGAAAAAGTTGGTCAGATTATCAACTTTGTCGCATTAGTGCCGCACCGTGGGCGTGAAGGGCAGTTGTCGCTTAGTGCGATATAGCTCATAAAATTTCCTACAAATAAGCCGTGAAGTTCAGTTCCGCTGAAGTGCAGTTCCGCCCAATGCGGACTTACCTTATGGCAGTCAATAAAACTCACCCTTAAATATGGGCGACAGTCTGAACATTTCAATACACCCTGTACTTGAAAATTGGCCTATGATGATTTCCATAAAAAATAGTGGTATACCGCAAAGAAACAACATCAAGAGGTAAGGAACGAGGAAAGCACCTTAAAAAAATAAAAACAATAACAATTTACAGTTTACAGTCGGAATAAAGCTCGATTAAGAAGTAAAGTTTTTTTTAAAGAAAAGTGTGAAATAATTACTAAAAAATTAATACTCCTTTGAATTTCTTTGATTATAAAAAAGCTTTTGTTAAATATTAAATTAATTATTTGTACATTTTGGTCAGATGCTAAAAGTAAGGTCCCTTGAATCAGCAGTTTTAGCAATATATATTTTTGAATAGAGATCCCAGAAAGACCATCTTGCCCATCTGGTGTGTAAGATGGCGTACCAGAGTTGGGCAAGACGGCTTACGTTACCTTATATTTAAAAAAAAACCAACATAATTAGGGTTATATGTTGTTATATTATTTTTTTTATTAGATGAAGAATGTATAAAAAGGAGCCTACCTATTAATGCTTTTCTAAAGCTTTAAAAAAAAAAAATAAAAAACATGAGAATAAATAGTATAAAAAATAAATATTATGCTTTTCTGAAGCTTTAACAAAAAAAAAATTAGTTTTAAATTAATCGCAAATTGCGCAAATATTCACAATCGAGCTTATATCGAGGCCGGCACATTCACAATGTGCCCATTTTGCACACTTTTGGCACTGGATCCATGTAGGTATCCCGTTGCTTAGAAACAGACCTTAGAAGTTAGAACAGCTTTTTGGGACTTTAAAATATTTTGCTGCTTTATCCCATCCCATTTATCCTGCTGTGACGGACCGTATAACTTCCTTCATATGCATCTGAGCTCCAGCTTTGCCTGCTGGTCATAGCCAGCCACTGAAAAATAAACAAATACATTTATTTAAGGGGGCAAGATGGCTTATAGTGTGCCGTTTTGCCCATGGTATGCCATCTTGCCTTGTTTGACTTGTTATGCAAAACAATAAATTTGGCCAGCACAGTTTTAGGCACACACTCGGTAGCACTTTTATAGATAAAATAAATTTTTTTCAACCAAACACTAAATATTCATTTTTCAATATTCTGTTGTAACTTGCAAAATATGAGAATATTTTTTTGTTTACTAACTTTTTTTTCTTTGATTTTTTTAATTAATTTACGGCACTTGAACACAAGACCGTCTGTATCCGGTTTCTCGCACAAACTAAACAAGCAAAGGCCATGTTAGGCCACTTTCCCCTACTTATAGGACATTATAGGTACGGTGACCATATTTTAGAATTGCAAATAATGAACAAGTGAAAAAAGAAACAAAATTCAATTCAATTTTAAATTATTCCATTTACCTAAAAAATATCTACATAAAAATGACTTAACTACAGAAATTAAGTTTTATTTGCTTAAAAATTAAACTTGAAAAAAAAAATAACTCTAAAACCAAAAAGTCTTGGAAAAAAAATTAAATCTAAATTAACACAGCTCATTTTTACGGATTTTGATATTTTTCTGAAGATTCAATTTCCTTCACTAAGTTCCGTTTTTTTTTTTTAATATTCTTTGAACTCTAAACAACTGAGTTCATAGTTATTGTATTTAATTATCAAAATAGATTTTGCAGCTTCGACCTCCATTTGGGTTTTTTTCATTTGTCCAAATATTATTTAGAATAGAGAAAAACTCTTTCTGTAGGAGCATTTGAAAAAATAAAATTACTAGATGTCTTGTTCGTTCTTTCAAACGGTTAGGGAAGGTACATTAATTTGTACGAAATACAGAACAAATAATGAACAACTTTTAAAATACAGAACATTAATGTGTTTTTGTTCAACAAATAATATTCATAATGAACATCGTCTTCAAATACAGAACTGTTTATTATTATACTAAACGGATGGTCACCGTACCTATAGGTAGAACTGTTATTCCCGTACGATTACCCACTGAGGTATTCTGCACATAAATAATTATATTTATTATACTAAATTATAAATTAATCAAAATATTATAAGATATGTAACATTGTACATTCGAAAAAAAAAAGATTAAAAAAAAAAATAAAAAAAAAATAAAAAAAAAAAAAAGCTATTTGACCCCGACGTGATTTGAACACGCAACCTTCTGATCTGGAGTCAGACGCGCTACCGTTGCGCCACGGAGTCGATTGATAATATGTTTCCGAAAGCAAAATACAAACCTAACTCAATATATGTGACTAACAATTTATTATTGAGTCATATTATAAGTTTTCGTACATCCAGGACATTTTATCAGGCTAACGCTAACGTTAGTTTATTTGTTTATTAGCAATCGAACTAGTTTTAAGTTTACACAACTAATAAATTGCATTAAGAAATGGAAAAATCCATTCTTAATGCTATTCATAAAACAGTAACGATAACATGTATGTAATTCATGCTGGTAACACAGTTTTTCTGTGTGCTTTAAGTTAAGCCCCGAGAATTCTCTGGGATTAGTTGTTGTTGCATTTAACATGTTAGTTGTTTAGCACCGACGTCGTTTTTTTCATCCAATTCCCCCCGGGCTTGCAAAAAACACGGCTAAAAATGAGCAGTTTCATTCTTTCTTGAATTTTATCATAATTTATAATGGTCACAGCATATTATTTTATACTTAAGCCACTATATGTGAATGAAAGATGTTGTTAGTTTATATAGATATTATGTACATAACTGAACTCTTTTTATTTTATTTAAATTCTTAATTCTGTTTTTGTATGGAAAGTAAATGCGGAAAATGTTTGTACCTACTTTATAAAAAAAACATCATATAGGTACTATTAGATAATTAATTTTGAATAATGTATTTTTATTACGTTATTAGTAATTGTTATTTCCATTGTTATATTTATTTAGTTAGTTATTTCAATTGTATTTTGTTCCTATAAACAAAATTGCTGAGGTTGGAAAAATTGCAGGTTTATCGCTCTTTCTTCTTTGTGCGTTTTCTTTTTGTTCGAAACATAAGTGGAGTGAAAAGTGTTAAGCGAGCTATTTCCTTTTCATTTGAATATTTATTAAACATCGCAGTGTTTAAAATCATTTTTAAACATTACAAATTCCAATACAACAATCAAGTTGTTGGGCAGGTATTTCTAGAACAAATTGTAATTCATACTACATTATATTGTAACCCAAATATCCGCATTTCCCCAGTTTATTTGCAAGAAGTTTTTAGTATAGGTATAGTTGTGTTATGTTTAGGTTGTATTTTGTAAACAATTAGTTTTCGTTATGTTGTTTAAACACAAAATTGTTACATAGAACTTAAATTAATTAGTGGACAACCAAAATTCTATACGCGACGCACTATGGAGTAAATGCATGCAAAAAACGAGACAAAAGTTGATTTTTACAATTAAAAAGTAAAGTTTTTACCAAAATTTAGGTTGTCTAATTCCCATAAAAACAATATATTGCTTGGTATTTTATTGCATAAAGGGGTTAAGTGTGCACTTAAAGTAATCTTAACCCCTTCTTGCCTAAAAAAACTTCAAAACTAACGTGTAATTAACCCCTTTATCTGAAGCTAACTTTGTAAGTAATAACAATAGAAACACAAGACCAAAATTTAAGTTGTCGCTTAACACCATTATTGATAAAAAAAACGGAATTAATGTCACTTGACCCCTTCTCACTCTAGACGCTTCAATTATTTCTTCAAAATTGTGTCTTTTTTAGTTTTTGAAATTTGTTTTTCGAGTTTGCAGTTCCTATTTTCATAATGGATTATTACTCAACATTTATTGCACAGATATGATTTTATTTGTTTTTTTTCTGAAGTACTGGTTCTTTTCTAAATAGAAAAAATAACAGGATTTTTAGCACTATTGCATGAAATCATTTAATTTAAAATCATTATAAACTCACTGCTTCTGAGAAAAAAATTGCCTATTTAATTTTTACTTGTATGACTAGAAATACGATATTCTAAAAGTTACCCCAAAAAATTTTATAAAACGCTTGAATAACACTACCACCGACCACGGTTGACGGTACTGACATGTAATAGTGTCTCTTTCAAACTAAAATGAAGTCCATGGACACCATTCAATTATTATTATTCAATTCGGGAGCAAATACTTTAACTTGACATTGTCAAAATTTAATCAAGCAACTATTTTACTCAAACTTCTCTAAGAACGACATTTTTATTCAATGATATATTTTAATAGAAAATAGTATATTTAATTGGAAAAACCAAGATGAGACATGCCAAGGTACGGACATATTGTTTACACTTTTTCAAGTCAGGGGGAAAGTGTAGCAAATTTTTATACAATCTCTAATTGTTCAATGAAATATAAGTTGCAAAAAAGTTATAATAATTATTATCTGTCATTAAATCACTAAGAAACATTTATACTGTTAACAATCAGTTATAGAAATAATATTATCATTATATTGTAGCTAAAAAAGTTGTGTTTGTTTGATATTTGTAACTATTGAAGAAAAAATAAAACAAAAACACCACAGTGAAAAATATAAATAATTAAGTTACATCTATAGTTTTTAATATTGTAGATATATATGAAAAAATATTGTGTGTTTTATATTTGTAACAAACTAGTTACAAAAATAAATGTCTGTATTATGGGGTAACAGTATCGTGATAAACCTATAAAATTTAATATTTTAAAAATTATTTTAACTTCGTGTTTTTGTTTTTATTCCATCAGATAACTTTTCAATGTTTTAAATTAAATGTAAAAACATACTTTTTAATTTATTTACTGAATTTGCTTTAAAATTAAGCTTTTAAAACGTTTTTGGTATATATGTATATATATATTTTAATATTGTAATTAAGTTACTTAATTGTTATATGTACATATGACATTGCTGCATAAAATTGTACTAAAAATTAATTTTCAAAATAGAAATTTAATGAAAGTTATTAAAATGTTTTTGCTAACTTTCAAAAAAGCAACTTGTATATAATCTTTTAACAACATCTTCCTTTTATTGGGAACGAATTAAAACTTTTAAAAAACCTATTTACGACATTTTTAATGACAAGGATACGAATACATTCTGAATTACAAAAATAAATATCCCGATATAACTCAGAAAACTTGTTACAATTCGAATTTTGTGCTGTTCTGGAAACTAAACTTAAAAATTGCTGGCGTCTAAAAGTAGTCTTAGCACCATTAAGGGATATAAATATGTACAATGGTGCTCTTTTTCCTATACTAAGTTATTTCAAAAAACCCGAAGTTATTTTAAAATCCTAAAGAAAAACACCTGAATGAGCAGAACGAAATAATTTTAAATTAGGAATTATCACGTCAAAATTGTATAGCCTAAAACTTACCACCTCCACTGCGATAGCATAGGTAAGGGAATCGCCAAACGTTACCTATGCCCACAGCATATCCAATGCATGATAATAGAAATTCCGTTTTCGAAGCCCATTTGCCGCGATTTTCGTCATGTTCAAATCGTTCATGAGCATCATTTTCTGCACCGGTGCCATCACCTGCATACATTAGTTTATCCCTATTTCTGATGTCACTACTTGTCATGGTTGTATTTGAAAATTTTAACAAATTTTTCAATATCACTTGCACTAAATTTATTTATATCTTAATTCTATACTAATCCTTGCACACAGTCGTTCCAATTTTATTTAAAGGTATATATGTAGATGAAGTAAAAAAAATAATATATTTTTATATAAATCACACTCAGTGGGGCTTAGGTTTATCTTTATTTTATCTTCGAAATTGCACTTTGATTAATAACGATCGCGTATAAGCTGCCTCTGGGCACATCGCGTTATCACTGCAAAGTTCTTAATTTAAAAAAGAGATTAGCTCCATAGATCGACCGATCACTTTGTGTTGATGATGACTTGTGAATCAATGCTTAGCCATATGTTTCAACAACTAGAGCCGCGATAAAATGTTTCTATTCAATTTGTTAAAGGTTATAGTTGTGTATGCCACTTAACTATAAATATATGTCCCATAGCTGGATGTATAACCGCCCCGGCCTATATTATACAAAAAGATACTTTTGTCGTGACAAATGGCAATAAGGTGTTTCAATTTTAAAGTTAAAAAATTCATTCAAGATAAAAATGTTTAGGTTAGAGGTATGTTTGCCTGGAATCCTGAAGAACTACTTAAGTTTACCAAAAGCCTCTAAATCTTTTTTCAACATTTGTTCATGCTCATGGAAATAGAGCTATACATGTAATAACTATGTACATTGTACATATGTCATTGTTCTTATAAATCAGTTTTAATCCAAAGGCCCTGTTTTAGTTAAGTTTATTTTTTGACATTATGTAATTGTGAAATGTCAAAAATTTAAATAGGGATAAAATTTAGGATCAACATTTCCAATTCACAAACAGTCTTATGGAATACCCTGTATACAAATTTGACTTGAATGTAACATTGATCGGACGATGTTGGTTAATTGACAATTTTTGACACAGCACCGGGGTGGGTGAGTTGGGTGTAAAAGGAGGAATAGAAGCTGATATATTCTTAAACATGATTCTCAGCTTGATTCCTTAAGTGCGTAATGATGGTTAGGTTTGATCATATTACACTTAGGTTGAAGTTGTTTGCTGCTGAAAAGCTTATAGCAGTTATGAATCTTTTCAAATTATAAAGTACGGATAGATACAGCAACTATACTTTCCTAGGGTGAGCTTATGAGTTGCAAAAAAAATTCCATAAAAATTCAATTAACGCAGAGAAGCTAAATATAAACTCATTGTAAACTTATATATGTACATGTAATATGCATACATATATAGATATATATTTATAATTATTGTATCTTTTATAGAACTTATTTGTTAATAAGGAAATTGCATTGCGCTAAATGATTAGTGCAGTTGTGATTTGAATGACCCATCATATCCAAGGGGAGAAATTACCTCGATGGTTTTGTTGTATGTTCTGTAAACGTAAACGTAAAGCCAGTAAAAAAAAGGAAATTCTTCAACAATAATTAGAGATGAGGTGCAAATTAATTAGAACAGAGGAAATAGTTTTTTTTTTTAATCTATAGATATTTTTAATCGATCATAAATATTAGTTTACAGCAGCACTGATATTTTAATGACATTTTAGCTTTCAGTTATGTATTTAGAAAAATGAAAAAAAAAAACAATAGTTATTGTGAAGAAAATTAGCCAGTTGACGTTTCTGAGATCTCACTGAGCAAACTTCTGTCTGCAGCAGAAGGAAAAACCAGAACAAGCTTTCTCCTTTAGAACTAAGGAGCAGAGTTATCACTGTATCCTGAGGAACTCATTTTTTTCGGTGGGATTCGAGGACACATTTTTTTAAAAAGGACTCATTTTTTCACAATCATTTTAACTTAAAGAAAGTTAAGTTTTTTTATGATAATTAAATTTATTTACAATTTTTGTTTGTATAGTAATGAATTAATGTATTTTACAAAAAATCCTTGATAATACTTAAAATCGGACTATTTTAAAAGTTTTGCACTTATTTTTTTAAAAGAACTCATTTATTTTCAAAAAGGCTCATTTTTTCATTCAGAGGGATTCTTAAATAATTTTGGCTGCGGTAACACTGCTAAGATGTCAAAAGTATTCTTCATCAAAAAATAATTGAGCAAGCGAATCAAAAATATCAGTTTCTGTTTTTTGACAGCAAAAGTGAAGAATGTAGTTCAGATTTCTGATATTGCTGAGATCTCAGAGATCCTGAAAACCTGAACTAGCTAAAAACATTCAATCAATTTTTCTGTTAGTTAGTTTTATTTACAAAATGTCTTTTATTTCTTTACAAAAACAATAATTTCTATTTTGTTATTAGAAGTTAAAAACGAAAACCGAGGAAAAATTGCTCGCAAATCCTTACATTTTCAAACAAAAATTTAAATACTTTTTTTTAGATAATATTTTAACAAACAAAAAGTTATATTTTTTATTAATTTTCGACAACTTTTAATGTCACCTCGAATATTTGAAATCCAAATTAAATTAAATTTAAAATTTAAAAGGCAAGCAGTTTCAGATGGAATATATTTTTATTGAATTTGATTGTGTGTAGAAGTTGGTATAGATTGGGTGAAGACTAGATAAAAACCGCATGGGATGGAGTATATATTCCCCCCTGTTCAGGTGGGAGTTGCAGTTAAAACCAAAATAGTGTCAAAAAATTGACCTTATGATATAGTGAAGTCGAAAAAAGTGGGTCTCGCAATTTGGTTTGTTTTTCTGTTCTTTCAACTGCAGCCTAAACGGGTGGGTCGATTTTCTTTAAACTTGGTACCTACCGTTTTTTGGGCACTCCTCCGACACGTTTTTTTATTATTAAAGTACCAAAAATAACGATACCTACCGTACAAATTTTTTTTGCAAATAATGAAAAACTTACTTTTCTCAATAACGTGCCCGCACAAACTTAAAAAAAATTAAATTCGAAGTAAGGTTATTGGTTATTAATGCGGAACCTCTCATATATAACCATTTTTTGATTTTCTCAAAAACGGTTCTACTGATTTTTATCAATTTTTTTAATGGAGAATCTGTCAAAAAGTTTTAAAAATATTGTTTAAAGTGTATAAAGTTTGAATTTTTTTTTGAGAACTTAATATGTATACCTAATTCAAAAACGACTGGGTCGGATTTTATTAAACTTGGGACTTGTTTTTTTTTTACATTATCTAGCAGATTTTAAATGAAAATTATTCCTATAACCAAAAATAACAGTACCTACCATAGTACCATATACACGTTTTTAAAAAACGATAGTGAAAATCTCATTTTTCTCAAAAACTACGATTTTAACAATTTTAATTCAAATTTTTATGTGAGCTTATATCAGTACGATTTACCATGAAATTATTGGAAAACTCTCAAAGAACCTTTTTTCGGTTTTCGATTGTCTCATTATCTGTTGAACTTATTTTAATGAAATTTTATACACAAGAGCTTCTAATAAGTTTTGAATAATATTGCATACCAAAATTTTCAAAAAACAAATTTTTTATTAAAAAAAAATCTGAATTATTTTTTGAAAACTCATTATTTCGAAAATGGGTAGATGTTTTTTTTTCAAAATTAATTTTTCTTCGCATTAATAAATCTTAAAAAATTAAGTAAAAATTTTTTTCTTAAAAATGTTTAAAAACTTTTATAAATAAAAAATAATATTTTTTTTAAAAACCGATCCAACGATTTTTAAAATTTTTTTCTCATCCGCATTTTATTTTCTTCAAAACTAAGTTGTGAACATAAGTTTACAAAAGCCAACGCACTACAGCAACTGAACAAGTCTATTGACAAATATAAAGTTTAAATAAAATAATAAAACAGACAAAATACGTATACGCCAGAGTGTCCCATCTGTTAAATCAATTAATAGTAATTTTTAGAGAAAGTAATAGTGTTTGTTATAATTTTTTTTGTTATTTGCACAATATATTAAGCTATGCGCAAACCAACGCGGTGGCGGTGGCGACCACGATTCACAATTTAAAGCTCGGGAGGCTGGCGTAACTTTAAAATTAATCGGATTTGAAAATTTGAAATTTTCACTCATAAAAAAATCCGAAATATTTAGAAAGAATTTTTTGCTCCGGAATAGATGTTCTTATGGCTTTTAGATGACATTTGAATCGAAATATTTAATATACGACAGAAAAAACTCTCCAATTAAATTGCAAAGATGGCTACAATACCGATGGATTAAAACCTCTAAAAAATCAGAAATCTTATTAAATTGAGATAAATGTCAACGCAGACAACGTTGACGTGGTAAAAAAAATTTTCCCTTAATGAACCAGTTTTCTTGGCATCCATTTTTAAATATTGTGTTTGCTGCGTTCAACAAAAGTCGCGTAACTGAACGCAGCAGCGAAAAGTAAACGCAATCCACATATTGCGTAGGTGTGTGTCTCTCAATTTCTTCACATCTGCGGCATCCACATTGTTATTGTCACCAGCGCGGCGTGGCGTGGCATGGCGTCGCGTTCAAAATTCTCTCCAAAATTTAGCCATGCTAAAATTAAGAAAGAGAAAGAAAGAGGTACCTAGCTGCAGCTCCAGCTAAAAAAAAATCAAATATTTGTTTCTTGCTGTACAAGACGAGCAGACGAAATAATCGTGAATAAGATGATGTGAACCCCGCTATAATAATACAATTAAAAATGAAAAAAAAAAAAATAATAATGATATATTCGCATGTTTCTTAAAAAAGGAATATATGTCACCACGATTTCTGATTATAGAAAATTAAATCGGTAAGCATTTTCGATCATACCAGAAGTTTATTTTGTTTTGAGTCTACTCAACGGATCGACGGCGTACATACATCGTTAGTTATCTATTGACATTCTATGTTGGACGTAATATTTATTTGTGTTTTTTAAATTATACCAATAAAACAAATATATATATAAAAAAATAATAAAAATGGCCTACGAAACGTCATACGACACGGGTCTGAAGCCTTTCAATCACGATAAAAATCGCGGTAAATGGTCATCACCTAAGGACTTTTTCTTTGCATGTCTTGGTCATGCTTTCAAACTCGATGCTGTTTTTATCTTACCGGTTGTTTTATTGAGAGATCTTGGAAGTAAGTCATATTTAATTTATAAAACAATTATATTTTATTTATTATCATGTATTTATTATAAAAATTGTGTTAAAAATTTATATTCAAATGTATTTCTATAATTACCTAGAATAATATTATTCCTGACCCCTAGAGCATCATATATTCATTCTTGCGATTCTGATGAATTTGGTGACAAACAATTAAATAGATTGCATACAAGCTGAACAAAAGAAAAAAATTGTTTTGGTTTTATTTTTTCAAAAATAGATTTAACAAAAATTGAGATTATTATTATTATTGTTCTGCTTACACAGGAAGTTTTTTTGAATCATTTATTTTTATTTCTATGTTCTAAGGCGTGGTGACCCTTGATCTTTAGTGATATACTAGCAAAGATGATTAAGATGTCTAGACGTCATCTAAACGACCATTTTAAAAGATATTGAAAAAGCTTATTTTTTGCTAAATTGCTGCAATGCCAAAAAAATTCATAAATTGATGATTTCGAGTTTATTTTAGATACATACAGAAATTCCTAGCATTCAAATTCGTATGCAATGACTAGATAATTACTATCAAAAAAATATATTTACCTACCTGAAGTTGTTTTGGCATCAGATGTTTGACAATAGTTTTTGTAGAGGGGTCAAAAATATGCATTTTTTACTAAGTGGGGGGGGGGGAGGTCTATCTCTCCCGTTTAGGAGGTAGGGAAAATATTATAAAAAATGAATTTTAAGAATTTAAAAGAAAAATTATTAAAAAATTTACCCGATTTGCCATTCCAGCATAGTTGACGTTGAGGTACATTAGAAATGAAAAAAGCATTTATGTATTTTAAAACTTTTTTTTAAATTTGCTCTTTTTCACATACAAATCTGGAAAACCTACGAACAGGGTTGGCCGAATTAACTACACTACATTTTCTACATCATTAACTACGCGTAGTTAATTTAATAAACTTCACGTCTTATTTTCCACAAATTGTTACGTTTTCATATACATACAAAGTAAATTTAGAGAAATAATAAAATTTCAATAAAAATTTGAACATTTTAACTCAAAATTCAAGCTTCAAAGTTTCAAACTGACAGATCATTTGATATTTGAAACTAAGTTTGCTACAATTTGTTTCATTAACTACATTTAACTACGTTTAACTACATAAACTACGTAGCAAATGTGAAAAATGTAGTGGCCATCCCTGCCTGCGAACACTTCTCCTTTTTTGTTGTCCGTTTTATCATCTTCTTCGTATTCTGTTTCCTCAGACCAGTAAGAACATAGCATGAAATTTTGTCTATTCCCCTGACGTTTCGCCCTCTTTCTCTACTCGGTGTTACACTTTTTTGAAATTCTGTTGATTTTTCCACATTGTTAGTAGGTATGCCTCCGCTTAAACATTTCTAATGTTAAAACAACGGCAACACTTACAATGAATTACTATACCGCCTTTGAAAGCCAGAAATCTATTCCTAAATCCTAAATTTAAATAAAATTATTTATATCAATGATTTCTGAAAAATTCGCATGCAAACTCAAAATTTTGATAGACAAAATTTCAAAAAAAGTATAGACCCATTTTTTTCAAAATTGTGAAATGAAGAGCTAAATTAGCTTTTTGTGGTGAATGCTCATATTAATTCTGAATCGAACACAAAAACCGAATGGTTTTATGTCTCCTTGTGTTTGAGAAAATTGAAAATTACTAAAACTAATTTTTTACGAGATTTTTGTTTTTTGGTATTTACGGTGATTTCATTTTGAGGATTAATGTTGACGATAGGTTCATCTTTGTAAGTAAAGTACAGCAATTCATTTAGCGTTACAGTTCCATTTTATAGGTATGTAAAATACAAACATGCAGTCGAACCTACAGTATTACCCAGGTAATGTGAATTTTTTATATTGCATTACAGTAGTTTTGGTAATTTTCAATTTTCTCAATAAATAGAAGACATAAAATAATTTAGTTTTCAGTTTTTGATTAAGAATTATTTAGAGCAGCGAATTTCAGAAAAAAAAATAATACATAATTTTCTAGTTTGGAAAATTACACTTTTAACTTTTTTGTATGTTTTTTTTCAAATTTTGAGTTTATAACGCCATTTTTGTTTCAAAAACTATGCATAGATTTCTTTTGATTTAAAAACTATCTAATAGAATATTGGCTTTAAATAAAGGTATAAATTCTAAGTATTACCGTTATTTTTTAATATATGTTTTTTTTTTCATTTTTAGTACTTTTTTATGAAATTGCCCCTCTAGTCCGCGACCAAACGGAGGGAGATAGACCCCTCCGCCCGTAGTATCGCAAAAACTCTTAAATACACAGCTGTCATTAGCTGTGTTCCAGGTACTTCTCGGACTAAATCTGGCAATCTGTCAAATTTGGACGAGTGGGGGTGAAATTCTCTCATAGAGAAGCCAAACTGTTCGAAAATACACAAATTCCTTGAATATTTTGCCACTAAGTTTAACGTCAACAAAAATTAAACAAAATCAAATTAGTAAATAAAGCGACAGTATTGACATTTCCATTATAATTTCATGTTCTTTATTAAATTTTATAATGAACAAATTAAAATTTGCACTATATATATTTACAAATGGAAAATAATAATAATAAGTCCATCAAAACCAGGGTTTTTTTTTCGTTCCCAATTCAAGATCTTCGAAAACCTTATCAAGGTGTAAAATAAGCAATCAAGTGAGACAAATAACGTTTTCCAACAATTATTAGTATTTGTTTGTAGTTTTTTTTGCTTTAAAAAAAAAACTATGAATTGAAATTTTTTTGAAAATCATACTTGTAATCGAATATGGCATTTGTTCTCAAGATATTTGAGCCGAAAAACGATTTTCTCCAAAATTTGCATGCTTTTTGATCAAAGAAAAATTAAATTAAATTAAATAAATTTGGTAAATTATAATCATGGATAAGGCGGTAGTATTCATTTTTTTTAAATATAAAATAAACGTTTTTCAATTAGAGTTTTACAATAAAATCCTATGAGGAGTTTTTTGTTATTACATATTTTTTTTTTTTTGAGTAGAGCATAGAAAAATTGCTAGTGTTTGCAAGTACTAAGGTTATTCTTATTTAGTTAGGAGATGCAAATACAAACTGCAATCACATTTTTTACAATTTATTTTAGAACAAACTAATTAGATCACAATATTGGAGTTTTTCGAAGTTTGGCTGCAAAACACTATTTGTCCAAATGTCTATTGGAATAAATATGTAGTATACAATAACAAGCTTTAGAGAAAAATAATTAACAAGTCATGATAAAAATCAATAAGAGTTTCAGAAAAAGTTGCCCAGCGCGTATATATTTATAATTAATCGATGAAATCTCAAATGTATTAGTTAAACTACATTTCTAAATATACAGAACCGAGACTGAAGAAACTTACTTTTTTAATACTTGTTCTATAAAACATTCTACAATTTACAGTAGAATTCCGAAAAGATGAACAGATAAATAAATAAATAAATAGATATAAAACAGGGCCCGTACATCTTTTCAAATTGTTCTTTTCGAGCATCAATATTTGGTTGAGGAAGAAGATATACAGTAGGATCTCGGAAACATGAACTGTTCTATAAGATGAACAATTCAGAAAGATGAAAAAAATATTTTCTACTTTCAGTGCTCAATACGATGAACGGGTTGAAATTTTGTACTCAAAAAGATGAACACTTTATTCCCAACTCAATTTTTTAACTTATTATTTGCCTTTATTTCCTCGGATTATATATTTATGTAACGTTATTCCGTTTTGTAAACGGTACTGTCGGGCTTGTTTTAAATTGTTATGTAAATTATATTTAATTTTTTATTTATGTAAATGTTGATGCTCAAAAAGATGAACAATTTGGAAAGATAAACAGGTCCTGTTTTATATCTGTTCATCTTTTTAAGATTCTACTGTAGCTATGTAAATAAAGACATTAAATATTAGTTAAATAACAAATTTAATAGTTTGTAAATTATGTATTTGATTTTGTATATTAAAATAAATTAATAATTAAATTCTTTTTGTATTATTTTTTTCCATTCTAGTTTACTCACTGATTCCATACCTGTTGACATTATGTTTATGCGTTATACCAATAGTATTCATTCAGTCGTTCTTGGGGCAGTTTTCAAGCACAGGATTTATATCGGTCTTTCGAATTTCACCTCTTTTTAAAGGTTCGTATTTTTTGGTTACAAAGTTTAATGAGTCAATGAGCATTTAAAAATAGTTTTGCATTCCATCAGGCATTGGATATGTTTCGTTGGCAATTAATTTAACAAGTCTTACCTACTATGCTGTCCTCGGTGCAATTCCACTGTTTTATCTTTTCCACACTCTCACACCGATAATTCCATGGAGTTGTGAAGGTGCTCAGAGTTGGATGAATCAAAGTGAAAGTGTGAGTTAATAAATATTAGCTTTATTACAAGCTAAATAAATAAATTATACTTGAAATTAAATTAATATAAATATTTAAAAAGAAAATAATTTAATTTTGTTTTTCAATTTAAATATGTCAAAATATGTACAGTTGTACATATGCATACAGATATTTCGATAGTTAAATTTAAAAACAAAATTTTATTTTTGTTTTATTATTTCAGGTTTGCACATATACAAATCATACTTATGGTAAAATGAAAACTCTCGCAGTTCCTTCAGTGAATTTTTTTAAGTAAGATTATTAAGACTGTACCTAACCTACCAAAAAATATATAATCTAAATGTTTATTTCCTTGTTATTATAGCTTTGAATTGAGTACAATGACCGTATACCATAGTAACCATCCTGATGGAAGATTCTCATGGTTTTTATTGATATGTACTTTTCTCATTTGGGCAATGGTTGCCATTATAGTTATCAAACCTATTGAATCGGTAAGAAAATTAAATAAAAAAAAAAACTAAATTAAAATTAATAAAATACAAAAATCTTTGTAGATTGGAAAATTTCTGCGATACTCTTGCATTATAGTATTATCAACAATGTGTCTTTGTTTGATTCGTTTTGTTTTTCTGCCAGGTGTATTCGATGGCTTAAAAACTGTCTTCCAACCAAATTTTGTTTTGTTTGAAACATTCCTATATGTACCTATGGTAGCTTTCGCTGTTCTTGGACCTGGATGGGGATCTATTTTAACTATGTCAAGCTATAATAAATTTGATACGAACATATTTCGCTACAGTTGGTTGATATGTTTTGCACAAATTGGCATTTTTATGGGTTTGGCATTTATGTCAATTTTTATTACGAGTTTTATGACAAGTAAGCGCATCTATATGGTTAATTTAATCGCTTTGTGCGCTTTATTATAGTAAATATAAACAAAATGGTTTAAAGTCAAAAGTCTAACAATAAGCTAGTTTTGCTTATAAAAAAGTCAAACGCACAAATTGAAGAAATGAGTGTATACTCGTTTAAAAAGGATTTTGTATTTTATAGGAGAAGATCCTGGTCATATTGAATTAAGCTATACTCACTCGCAATGGATGGAATTTTTATCCATACCAACTGGACTGACATATTTGGAACTGCCTCACATTTGGTCGATATTATTTTTTGGAATGATAATTCTTGGATGTTTAAATTTGTTGGTAAATAAAATTAAAAAAAAAAAAACAAAAATATAAATTACAGTCCTAATCCCGAGTTCAGATTGTTCAACTTTTTTCAGTTCTGACATCTCTATTCGATGAATTTGATGGTCTGCGAAAGTTAAAAAAAGAATTGACTCTGACAATAGTGGGCATTATGGCTCTGGCTTCTATTTTCTTTTGTTCAAATGTAAGTTAATTAAAAAAAAATCATATAGGTATCGACGGTTAAAGTGAAGAACCTCGTAAGTCGAAAAACTAAAAAAAAAAAAATATTACTAATGCGAAATAAAAATTAGCGGAATCAGAGCAACCTTTTGGTAATTTCTGCGTAACAATGCTGTTGTAGACATTTTACAGAATTCAAAATTTTTTACTATAGATCTCATCTAAAATTTGCAAAGGGTTTTTATTGATTAATGATTTCTGGAAAGCATGCAAAAACGACTTACGAGGTTCTGCATTTAACCGCGTCGATATGTAAATATTAAAAAAAAAATAATTGTGTTTTTTTTTTTTAGTTTGGAATAACATTTTTTGAGACACTAGCACAAGTCTCAATGTTGAGTCAAATGATCCTTAATTTTCTCCTATTGATTATTGTTGTGTGGATTTATGGACGTGAGCGGTTTCAAAGGGATGTTTGTTTCATGACAAATCGAACTTATTCCACATGGATGATTAATATTGTGAGATATGTTGCACCGATTTTTATTATTTCCGCTGGGGTAAGTTGCTCATAATGGTGTTTTTTTTTATATATATATTTATTGATTTAAATGATTATTTTTTTATTTTATTTTTATGAAGCTAACAGTGAGTGTTTTTGCTTCGATTCATTTTGGAAAATTACATCCTGATGGGGTCATGTCTTTCTTTATTGTATTGATTGGAATTTTACCATGGTCATTGCTTCCAGGCTATTGTATATTTAAAATATTTCAAACAACTGGAGTTTTACAATTACGTTTAACGCGATTAGTTAAACCAACAGATTGGTATCCAGTTGAACCTATTAATAGACAATACTACGAAGATCGATTTAGTGAGACGGAAGCTTCACACAATCTTACCACAGAAAATGTTGAATTAGATTGATATATTATTTTCCCAACAAAATTAAATTTTTATATTATTTACATTTATTATGTTAGATAAAATAAATCAAAAGAAAATTACAAAAACTAAAAAAAAGTATCTTTATTGTTAATAAATTTGTTGCATTCTTTTTTTGTTTAAACGACTTCAGTTCATCATAATAAGATCGAAATAATTCATAAAAACATAAATAAAATATACAACTAGGTTACAAGTCGTAAATAAATTACGAAAATGCGCTTTCACGGCTGAAAAGGATGATTTGTATTCCCAAGTGGCGCCCTCTCTATTTCGATAGTGTTTTGACACGCATCTGTCAGAAATATATCTAATCCAGAGTTAACCAACGAGGGTGTATCGAACTGCGTGAATGTAAAGCTCTCTCTTTTATGAGATAGTAAGCTTTTTTTATTGGGAACCTTTAGCTAGCACAGCAATGCAAGTTCGACTAAAATGTTATAATCACTGTGTTTTTTTGCAAGTCCATAAGAATTTGACAAAATAAAACGACATTGTTTCTTACCGAAGTCATCACAGCAAACAATTGGCCATTATACTGTTCGAAAATGTCATCACTACCCTTTCAGCTTTATGTTAAACATAAAGGTAAAACCGCACTCGGTGGAACTGCACTTCAGCGACACCGCGTCCAATTTCAGCACGGAACTGAACGGAACTTTATGTTGCTAAAAAGTTGGTCAGATTATCAACTTTGCCGCATAGTGCCATGCCGTGAAGTGCAGTTGTCGCTTAGTGCGATGTAGCTCATACAATTTCTTAAAAATAAGTCGTGGAGTTCAGTTTCACTGATGTACAGTTCCGCCGAGTGCGGCCTTACCTTAAAGAATAAAAACTTCACAGCCACGCTACATTAAAATAAAAAGAAAACTTACTTAGTTACAGAGTAGGTTTCGCATTCCGCGCGGGTTCAACGGACATCTGAAAATTCAGATTTCTGAATTTTTCTGGCTTCTGATTGGGCAGCTGTCATAAAAAGTTAGATGACTTTTAAAGACATCTGACAGCTTACCAATCAGAAGCTTGGAAAATTAAGAAATCTGAATTTTCAGATGTGCGTTAAACCCGCGTTTTTTATGATAAGTATCTTTGATTATGGGTATCTAACTTGTGCATTTGACGTTTCGGAAGTTAACTTTTCGTTCGGTTTTGGAATTTTCTTCCGATAGCTTCCAACTATTACAGTTCTTTTACCTTTAGTCTTCTATAAGAGCTCAAAAGATAAGATCTAGTGAAAAAATAAAGATATTATTTTTTTTATATTTTCCAATATAAACTTTTGTAGTTTCAATTAATTTCATGGTGGTTTTATACTCCAAAACTAGGGTGATCTTCGTACGGAAAAAACCTGGACCTAAAACATTAGGTTTGTTTGATGCTCTCTGCCCCAGGGGGACCGTGAAAATTTCAATTTTTATAATTTATATTTACATGAACAAATAAATAACAAAATTATCGACGGAATATCTCATAATTAATATTTTAATTTTGTCAACGACATTCAGTGTACTTGATGAAGCTACACATCTTGCTAAAATTCAAACAGCTCTAAATCCAAATTTAAATATTTAAGAAGAATGGATAATATGTAGATGTGGGCATTGGAAAAAGTTCTTTTTTTAATTTAAATTAAATAAAAGACATTTTTGTTTTGATTTTTTTCGGTTTATTACCCATTAATTAAAGAATTTTCGTAAATTTTGATCGAACTTACTTTCTTTTAAAGTACAACATGTATCAATAAGGCTTCTACGTATAGGCGAGTTTTATGGAATGACCACCAATTCCCAAGAGCGCTGCTGTAAACTGGAACACGAATCACGATTAAAGTTGGATTAGTAGTCCACATAAATGATATCTGGATAATTGAGGCTCATTGAAATACGTATATCTCAATATAATATAAAGAGAGTAAAAGGTAATAAATCAATTTTGCGCCAGCTGATGGAAAACCGAGACTGATTGTTGGAAACTTTTTCACCCTCCACTCCATCTATGTTTTTGGACCTCAGAGAGTCCTCTCTAAATAATTTGTATAAGTATAACTCCAGATGATAGGTATCTATACGTATATAGATTATAGAGTAAATTTTAAAATGCGTCGCGTAAAATATAATTTATTATTTTTTAATTAAATTAATATATTGATTAATTAAAATAAATATAATGATGAAACTATTAACTTATTTAAAATGGCTGTCAATACTTAGAAAAAATAATTGATTTTATATTGGAGACTTCCAATGTTTTTTTTTTTTTTAATAATTAATATAAAAACTTTTTTTAACAAATTTTTTTTGACAACTCTACATGAAGTAATAGGTAGAGAGCGTTTTTGACTTATTTATTGAGGTATCAGTGCTGATATTTAATTCCACTACTCTTACAATAAAAGATACGCAGCGAAATTTGTGAGGGCTCAAAATTGTAAATCAGCGTATTTATTATTCAGCTGCCTCTGTGAAAAGGTTATGTGAAACTTCTGTTTCATTAAATCTCTCCTCATACATTCGTCTATCAATTGGGTCAACTGGATACCAATCTGTAGGCCTAATACTCCTTCTCACCCGCATTCTCAGCAATCCACTTGTTTGTATTGTTTTAAATATGCAATAGCCGGGAATAAAAGACCACGGAAGAATTGCTACAACAGTAATAACTAAAACCATAGCCCAAGATCCAACTTTTCCTGCATGAATAAAAATATTTGCAAGCGCCACAAGCTATAAAAAAAAAATTAAATATTTTAATATTTTGTTAACATCTTAAAAATATTAATCTTACCCAAGCTAATGCTATAAAAATTGGAGCAACATATCTCACAATATTAATCATCCATGTGGAGTATGTTTGTTTTGTCATAAAACAAACATCTCTTTGGAATCGTTCGCGTCCATAAATCCAGACGATAACAATCAATAGCAGTAAATAAAGTATCATCTGACTAAAGATGGAGATTTGCATAAGTGTCTCAGCAAAGGTGATTCCATACTAAAAAAAAAAATAAAAAAAAAAATAAAAAAAAATCTTTTTTTTCTAGTATTTTAATAAGAGTTCAATTTAAAAAATTTAACCCCTGAAAAATGTTTTTCAGTCAATTTAGATCTTTACTACTCTTCAAATTTGAAAAATTAACTAGGATTAACTGAATAGATAATTCTGACAGCTGTTATCGTTTTAAAACACTATCGAAGTAAAGAGGGCGACACTGTGAAAACAGTGAAAGCGCATTTCCTTAATGTCCCATTTTGATTTCGATTCGATATATTTTTGCTTCTTACTTAATTCGGAATCAACAATAAACTCTGGTTTAACTCAATATTAACAATCACACACTGCTAAACTGCATAGCTTAAAGAATTATATCCCTTTTTTTTTCATAAACTAACTTACATTTGAACAAAAGGCAATAGAAGCAAGTGACATAAGGCCCACTGTTGCCAGAGTGAACTGTTTTTTGAAACCCCGAAGCAATTCAAATTCATCAAACAAAGAAGTCAGCACTGAAAATAGTTGAACAATCTGTAATTCAGAAAATCTCATTCAGTATTTAGTTTTCAATTTTTGTTTTTTTTTTCTATTTACCAATAGATTCAAAACACCAAGAATTATCATTCCAAAAAATAACAAAGACCAAATATGAGGAAGTTCCAAATAGGTGAGTCCAGTTGGTATTGTCAGAAACTCCATCCATTGTGAATGAATAAATTTAAAACCAATATTTTCTGGATCAAATCCTTTCGAAAAGAAAAAGAATTTTAATTTAAATAAAAATCAAATGTGGATGTTTATTTGTTAATCTGTGTTATCTTACTTGTTATAAAACTCATCATTAAAATTGACAAAAGTGCTAGCCCAACTAAAATTCCAATTTGTGACAAACATAAAAGCCAACTGTATCGAAATATGTTCGTGTCAAATTTATTATAGCTTGCCATTGTCAATATAGAACCCCAACCAGGCCCCAGGGCTGAGAAAGCCAAAAATGGTACCATAATTATAGATTTAGCTATCGAGAAATTCGGAAGAAAGACATATTTTTAGCCACCAAGGGTTCCGGGTAGAAAAACAAATCGCAATAAACAGAGTCCCATTATTGCCAGAACTGTTTTACAGGAATAACGTAGGAATTTACCAATCTTCAAAGAATGATTTAAAAAAACAATTTTTGTTTCAATAATGTATTTATGTATCTTACTGATTCAATAGGTTTTGTAGTTATGATGGCAACCATGGCCCAAATAAGAAATGAGCATATAATCAAAGACCAAGAAATTTGTCCTTCTGGGTGGTTTGCCTGGTACATTCTCAATGTTTTCAATTCAAGACTATTATTCAACGAAAAGAAATTCATTTATTTAAAAAAGTTAATACAAAACACTTAAAATAGACTCAAACTCAAAAAACTCAACAGAAGGTATTTCCACTAATTTCAAGTGTCTATCAGTTGCGTTGTTACAAGTGCAGATCTGAAAGTAATTGAATAAGATTAGTACAATTAGAACAGAAGCAATACTGACTGAAGTTGAATTTTCTTTCACTTTCATCCAACTTTTAGACCCTTCACAACTCCATGGAATTGTTGGTGTTAGGGTGTGAAAAAAATAAAACAATGGTATAGCTCCAAGAATTGCATAATATGTAAGGCTTTACTGAGATCCCACCAACCTCAGAAAAACATACTTGAGAGAAAAAAGAACAAAAAGTGTTTTCCGACTCTAAAATTTTGTTTGTGTTTGTTTGTTAATAACCTTTCATGATGTACTTCGAGGATCACCTAAGCGGTATATATTTTATTTTTAATTAAACTACATATAAAAGTAAATTGGGGTAAATACAAAAATATGGTGTCCCATTTTGAAAACTCCTTATTTTTGAATGGTAAATATTTAGAGATGGACTTCAAGGACAACTTTGAATTGGGGTGAAAGCGTATTATTAAATTATTGTTAAATACTTCATTTAAAGAATTGCTTAATGGCTAAATGTTTTTCATCGTGTTTAAATGTTTAAAATTCGATACAAGCTTTAGAGTTTAATTTTTCTTAAATGTGAGCTAGATGGTCATCTATAATATGCTTCCAAGTGCTCGATTAATTCGTATTTATCGGCGGTGCGAAGTAGATAAATTCATTACCACGCATATTCGATGATTTACCAGTTGCGATAATCCTTGATTAAAGATAATCAGCTGTGAACAAACTGGCCCTTATTCCTTCATTAAATTAATTAGATCACGCGATGTGTAACACTGTCCACCTGAAACCTCATATGCCTGCAACATTAATGCCTTGCGATTGAGTTACGAAGAAGTTAGGAATCATGTCTTTGTACAGCTCACCATATTGCCTTTAACGTTCTGACCATAATCATTTTTGAAGAATCTATTCGTGATGAATTCTCAAACCAAACTAACATCAAAACAACCAAGGACTGTAAAGTCTGCTGTCAGAGAAAACAGTGTTGCCAATTTAAAGTTCTCCGTCTAAAAAAAATTCCCTTTATAAATATTAGCTGTGTCCCCAATGTTTCTTGCCCTAATGGCGTTTTCGATTAGCCGTGCAGAAGATTTCTGAACCCCACAAAATGACAGTGATAGAGTAGAAAATTAGAATGTTCAGGAAAATGAGATCTCAACATTCTCAGAATAGGACAAAATCTCTGAGATCTCATTTTTCTTAATGCGCCAATTAATGCTTCTGGATGTGGATTCAGAAGTACTAATACTTCAGAATCGATATAGCATCTGTTAGAAGCGTTCGCTTGGCATTTCTCTATAGGACTACCAATAAACAAAATAAATCTTAGTTAAAAGTCAAATTTGAGGAGTGGGGATGAAATGCTCCCAAAGAGAATTTTTAAAACTTCAAAATATATATTCGACTAAAGTTGCCGTATAGACCATATGGATGAATCTTAAAATTTTCAAGAATCACTACCCAAGAAAATAAAATTTTAGCAGTGAATAAACGTATACTAGCTTATTTTAAGTTTATTAATATTAAATGAAAAAATTCTTTAATTAAATGTGCATTAAGTTATGTAGCTTAATTGTGTTTTCCTTTAAAAAGCTGTATATCATATAAGAAATACACAATTGTCAATTTAAAATTTTTTTTTTTAGAAATAGTTTTTTTTTTAACTATGTATTTGATTAGTTAAAAGATTAATAAATAATAAAAAAAATATGCTTATCTATCAAAACTAAAATCAAAATAAAATTAACACTGGGGCAACCCTTGTTCGATATTGGTATTTGAATTCAACTGACAAATTCTGTCATATGACAATATAGTTAACCTGAAATTTAACAGCCAGTCCCAAAATAGTCTGACAAAATTCCTCGCACTAAAACTGGTAAGGAGAAATTTTGTATTCTCTCGTTCTCGCTCTCTTTTGCAAGAATTAGCACAACTTTTGGGGCGTGGAACTACTTCAGACTAAAAATGGCTAAATCTGAAAGAAGGTCTAGAACAGAGCTATTGACGAAAAATAAATTGGTATACTTTCAGTGAAATTGAAATAAATGTCCATTTCTTTTGCTTTTCACTAGAAAATTATACATACGTTTGTGATTTTTAAATTTTTGAAAATATGTTATGTATCTAATATTTTGATGACAAATATGTACATATTTATATTTTATTTTGTTATTTTTTTAAGAAACTTATGTTTTTCTAGCCATGTGAAGCTATAAAAGCCAGTAATATAATAAAAATGTCGTACTTTGCTGTTCTGTTCACTGTTGCAGCAAATCATTCATACAAAATGATGCGATGTAGTAACGCTTCCTGTTGGCAATGCAGTTTTGTTGATTGTGTGCAAATTTAATAGTATATCAAATACGATGATTTTTATTTTAAAATCTTTATGTGAGCCACTTTTTTTTTAACAAAAACAACATTGATTGAAGGAAATGAAGCATACCTATGTACATATGTATTTAATAAAAAAAATTGTTTGCGCTGTTCCGGCAGTAATGCTGATAATGATGATAATACATTCTTATTTTTATTTAATGAAAAAAAATGCTTGTTTGATTTTTTTTTCAGTAAGTAATCAAAATAACCTTTGAAAATATTTTAGTCTATTTTTTATTTAACCTTATATCATTATCAGTGTTTAAAAAAATTTACTATAAATAACAATTTTTCTACTCACTTCCAAAATCATAAAATAACATTGTTGGCAAAATAAAAATAGCATCAACTTTAAATGCATGTCCGAGGCAAGCAAAGAAAAAGTCATTTGGTGATGACCATTTACCGCGATTCTTATCATGATTGAAAGGTTTTAAACCTGTGTCATATGACGTTTCATAGACCATATAATTAATATTATTGTTTGAAGAACTTATCTTCACTTTAAATTATTAAAAAAAAAAAATAAGTGAATTATTAATATAAAAACAAATAATTTTTAAATATTTAGAAACACAATATACAACAGTTGAATTCAAATGCAAGAGACGGCAAACTACGACAACGAACGAAATACTATAACATTTCGATCAAATCTAACGACTTCGAATACTAAACGCTTATTCTCTTGAGACTGTTCTCGTTGTGGGTTGATTTTTTTTATTGTTGTTGAATCTTACAAATTAGTGAATATACAAAGTAAAAATATACACAAACAAAAAATATCATCACAAATGCCATATGAATCTGTTTTTGTTAAATTGTTTAATTCCCTAGTTGATATACCTACTTAAAAAAATATGTTTGTTAAAATGTTCTTTTAGTCTACAAGTGTACGGTAAAGAATTCAACTATACAGGGTGTCCCATAAACAAACTGGTGGACCTGATAGGGCAGGTCAAGAATACTCAGAATTTAGTAACATGTCCGTACCGCATCATAACGGTTTTTTAATTTTTTGTGAAATTTCAAAAACCCCTTCTTTGAATCAGGTGGTCACCTTGTCTATACTTGATTTTAGTTTTTCTTAATTTGTTCACTTTAATATTATATAATATTTAAGATTAATTTTCTGCATTAATTTTCTGAAAAAATGGTTTGAAATTCGGGAAGCAGTTTTTAAGAAGTTTTCGAACTTGTACAAGTGTAGGAGGGGACCATTTTGAACAATTTTTGTAATGTAAGTAAAAAAAATTTGAACTGTAAAAATAAAAAATAAAAATTAATAAAACATCTACACATTTTTTAAAAAAGCTTTATTTTTATTTATTTTACAACCCTGTTTGTTTGAGTTAAAATTCTTATTTCTTTCGATCTAAGGAAAGCATTGATAAGTTTTATAGCTTTTAAGAAACTACAATAACATGGCCAATTTTTAAAACTGAAACCAGTATTGAGTCATATCATTTTTTTTTCAGGATGCAAAAATGGTGCAGAAATATTTTAATGCACAAAATTAATCTTAATATTATATAATTTTTAAGTAAAAAAATTATAAGAAAAATCAATTCGGGACAGGGTGACCAAATACCTGGTTTAAAGTAGGGGTTTTTCGAAATTTCAAAAAAACTGCCGTTATTCGAAAACCGTTATGATACGGTACGCGACAAGTTCCTAAATTCTGAGTAGTCATGGTCTGGCCTATCACCAGATTCAGTTTGGACCATTGTTTATGGGACACCCTGTATAGATGTCATATTAAATATGAAATTCTATTGAGCAAGGAAATTAAAGCAAGAGAAACAAATTCATCGACTTTATTTGTTTGAAAGTGTAGAATATCTTGAAGGATGAGGGGAACTAGCTGTTTATAGTTAAATACACAAAGTTATTGACGACGATCGCAAATGAGTAACTTTGTTTTCTCTAAATCGGATTTAAGTAGTGTAAAATGTACTAGGCATGTTTTTTTGCAGGTCCATATGGAATTAGATGAACGAAATCCACATCGGAGCTAAGCGATTTAGGCAAATACAAAATAATTTTCGGGACTTAACTTTAGTCCCGATAAAAAACGTGTGTTTTTGCAAGTCCGGGGGAATTGGATGAAAAAAACCACGTCGCGTGCGTCGGTGCCAAACAATGTACATGTTAAATGGAACAACAACTAATATGTGAGCTTAGCTAATCCCAAAGAATACTAGGGGCCTAATTTAAGCGGGCAGAAAAATTGTATTACCAGCGTGAACTAAATACTTTGTTATCGATAGTTTGTATGAAAACTCCATTTAGTTTCTGTGATGGCGTCCTCGTTGTCGTTTTTTTTCAACCGATTCCCCCGGGTTTGCAACAAAAAAACACCTATTAATAGCGAAACAAAATAAATTCCATGACAATGATCGCCATTTCATACAAAAATTCTTTCATTCGATGACTCAGAGAATTTGACGTATCCATACAAACTATCGATGGTAAAATGATAATTACCGCCGATAAAATACAGTTTTTGCTGGGACTTAAGTTAAGTCCCGAAAACTATCTGGACTTAGCTAAGTCCATATGGCATTGACCTATTATCTATTAAGTCAGTGGTACGATACTTTTCCACAGCTGTTTCAAATCCAGCTCCAGTTTTAGTTGCAGCATTCTATATTGTTCAGGCAGTAAGCAACCACAGATTCTGTTCACGATGTTCAAAATTGAAAAGCCATCAACCCGCCAATGTTAGAATTTATTTTCGGATCTTTAAAATAGATTTGTAGATATACCAGAAACCCAAGTTGTTGTTATATTATGTACTTTTTAAAGAATAATCTTGATCTAGATCCGCAGATAATAAAACACAGCTTTTATTACTAACCTCTCTTATTTTTTCCAGAGTCGATACCGATGGAAAAGCGTTAAGTAAAATTTCATGAAAGAGATGCCCTCTCTGTTTTGGTAATGAAAGCGCATTTGCAACATTTTTTGAAAACTTAAAGTTAAAGTTAATTCTTCAATAGAGTTAAAACTAAAAACTAGATTTATGTTTGGATAAATATTTATTTTTTCCATTTAATAAACAAATTTTTACTTTCCGTGTGATGTTCGAAAGGAAACTTTTCCTTCTTTCACAAAACATTAAATTACATCAGGGGAATGAATCCTTTCACATTTTTTGTTGTCCCTTTATAGGCTTTATAGCTGATATTAATCCGTTATACTCATTCTTCATATTCGTTAACAACATATTTTTCTTAAAACTAACCTACATATTATTTACATATCTACATATATAAGCACTTTCTGTTTTAAAATAAAACGAAGAAATAAGGAAAAGACCTATTTATATATTAATTTAATCCAGTAAAATTTTGTTGGGCTCAGAATAAATAACTATTATATTTCTTCATCTGCTTCTGTGAAAAGGTTATGTGAAACTTCTGTTTCATTAAATCTCTCCTCATACATTCGCCTGTCATTGGGATCAACTGGATACCAATCTGTAGGCCTAACACTCCTTCTCAGACGCATTCTCAACAATCCACTTGTTTGTAGTGTTTTAAATATGCAATAGCCGGGAATAAAACACCAAGGAAGAATTGCAACCACAGCAATAAATGAAGACAAAATCCAAGATCGAATATATCCAGCATGAATAAAAGTATACACAAGCGCCAAAAGCTAGACAAAATATTTAACACATTTTGTTTTGTTCACATCTCAAACAAATACAAATAGAAACAATCTTACCCAAGTTAAGCTTATAAAAAACGGAGCAACATATCTCACAATTTTAATCATCCATGTGGAATATGTTTGATTTGTCATAAAACAAACATCTCTTTGGAATCGTTCGCGTCCATAAACCCAGACGACAACAATCAATAGCAGCAAATTAAGCATCATCTGACTTAGGATTGCAGATTGCATAAGTGACTCAGCAAGAGTAATTCCATACTAAAAAAAACATACAAAATTCCTTAAATAATTATATTATAATCCATTTTTTCTTTAAATTAACAACTTACATTTGAACAAAAGAAAATAGAAGCAAATGCCATAAAGCCCACTGTTGCCAGAGTGAACTGTTTTTTGAAACCCCGAAGCAGTTCAAATTCATCAAACAAAGAAGTCAGCACTGAAAATAGTTGAACAATCTGTAATTCAGAAAATCTCATTCAGTATTTAGTTTTCAATTTAGTTTTTTTTTTTCTATTTACCAATAGATTCAAAACACCAAGAATTATCATTCCAAAAAATAACAAAGACCAAATATGAGGAAGTTCCAAATAGGTGAGTCCAGTTGGTATTGTCAGAAACTCCATCCATTGTGAATGAATAAGTTTAAACCCAATATTTTCTGGATCAAGTCCTTAAAAAAAAAATTAAAAAATTTTGCTGTGAAGTTATTTTTATAATCTTACTTGACATAAAACTGAACATTAAAATTGACAAAAATGCTATTCCTGCTATCATTCCGATTTGTGCTAAACATATTAGCCAACTGTATCGAAAGATGTTCGTGTCAAATTTATTATAGCTTGCCATGGTCAATATAGTACCCCAACCAGGTCCCAGGCTTGAAAAAGCCAAAATCGGCACCAATGTTATACACTCAGTTGACCAAAAAGTAGGACGAAAGACATAATTTTTCATTGCATATAAGGCTCCGGGTAGAAAAAGAAATCGCAATAAACAGATTCCCATTATTGCCAGAACTGTTGTACAGGAATAACGTAGGAATTTACCAATCTTCAAAGAATTATTAAAAAAAAAAATATAAAAAAAAAAAATGTTTTCATGTATCTTACTGATTCAATAGGTTTAATAGTTATGATGGCAACCATGCCCCAAATAAGAAATGCGCATATCATCAAGAACCAAGAAAATTGTCCTTCTGGATGGCCACTGTCGTGCATTCCCATTGTTTTCAATTCAAGACTTTTAAAAAGAAAACAAATTTTATTTTATAATTAATTTTAACAGATTAATCTTAAATGAATTATACTCGAAAAACTCAACAGATGGTACATCAATTTCGGTCCAGTTTCCATAAGTTTGGTTGTTATAAGTGCACATCTGCAAGTAATCGAATAAAATTAGAACATTATTTCACATGGATTGCATGTCTTTTTGCGCGAAAAATATTTATGTACGGCTTTCAGATATAAGTTGAAATCCGTCGCTCTATATAGACTTAACGATAACATTAGCAAGACTCGTTACCAAGGGTATTTTTATTTCTGAATCAAAAGTGATAGTTATGATACTTACTGATGTGGATTCTTCCTTCACTACCATCCAACTTTTGGCTGCTTCACAACTCCATGGAATAGTTGGTGTAAGGGTGTGAAAAAAGTAGAATAATGGAATAGCTCCAAGAATTGCATAATATGTAAGACTTAGTAAATTAATTACCAAGGAAACATATCCAATTCCTAAAATGGTAAAGTTTTAAGATACAATTAAATTCTTAGATTTTATAATTAAAATAATAACTACAAACCTTTAAAGATTGGTGAAATTCGGAATACCGATATAAATCCTGTGCTTGAGAACTGTCCAAGAAATGACTGCATAAATACAATAGGAACAACAGACACAGCCAATGTAATTAAGTATGGAATCAGTGAGTAGACTAAAATAATAATAAGAATATAAAACCTTAGAACAAATTATAATATGTTTAAGTTAACTTCATATTTTGAATGGAAGGGAAGTGACTAAAGAAATGCATTCATTGAAATAATGAAATCATAACTCTTAAAATTTTGACTAAATTTCACAAACAGGTTTTAGCAGCAAATTGTGATTTTTTTTTTATTTGTAAGAAATTTCACATTTTCAAACAGATCTTTCAACTACTTCTCTCAAATTTTTTGTCTTTTCAAAAGCTCTAGGAATACGTCCCTATATCGCTAATAAATCTTTGTTTATCAAAGTCATCTTTGTAGAACTTAACTACATCATCGAGATCTACTCTTTGGCCTACAGCGAATCGTTCCAGTAGTTTGAAGAAACGAGAAGAATCATTTATGAATCTTGCATTTAGTGATGATAATAATTGGTCAAATATTTCAAAAAATGATTTTCTGTTTAAATATTTCGGTGTTTTGAATTTGTAATTTTCCTTCATCGATACGTTTTGGCTAGCTCAATAGAAGTTGATGAAGACGGAAAAGGACAACATTCCCCTTTTCTATTTTTTTAATATTTTAAAATTAGAACGCAAAACACCCTGGTATTCCAAAATTCAATGAGCAAATAAACTTTAAATTTAATACCAGAATACAAATAGTCAAAGGTAAAAAGCCTTAACATAGTATCCGATGGCAACAGAGTTTTCTCCGATTTTTAAGAAATATTAGAAATATAAGAAATATCACTTAAATTTTTCATTTTTCAACCGCACGTTGAAATAATTTTCCTGAAATGTAACTGATTTATGAGAAATTTGTATCATTAAAATGAAAAATAAAAAAACTTTGTATGAGTCGGAAAAATTTCCGTTTCGATCGGAATGTCTACAAATTTCAAGAAATTTAAAAAAAAAAGAAAAAAAAAAACATTGAAATTCGTAGACATTCCGAGCTGTTATTTTGCAACTACTGACTCCATTGTGATGGTTTAGACAGTTTTGAGTCGGAATTGAAGTCCACCAAGCAACAATGAAAACTATTTGAAAATCAGACAAAAATTGAGAAATCACCTTAAAGTAAAATTATGGAAACCTGCTACATATATGCGGTTAGAGACGATAAATTAATATTTTATTTTCAATTAATTAATTTAATTGTGTTGAATTTCAATAATAATATATAATCTTTTAAATATGGGAAAAAACCATCCTGTGTTGCCGTTGCCCGTCGTTTTTTTATTTAATTTTATTTATTATATAATTTATTTGGGTAATTTACCCACTCGAAAAATCTCGAGTGGGTTTTATTACCCACACTACCCATATTACCTGCCGGGCCTGCACTACGGGCGCTCATTGGATTTGAGTGCCTTGCCAACATGAACAAAAACTAATTCGACCCAGGACGAGAATTTCAATTTTGACAGATCGGGTTCAGATAATTCGGGTTGGCTACGTTTTCCCGCGTCACGTTTTCCCGCAAAACATTTTCCCGCAAAACATTTTCCCGCAAAACGATTTCCCGCAGAACGATATCCCGAATCACAGTTTCCCGCGTAAGGTTTGCCCGCCGATTCCTACTTTTTTTTAATACAAATCGACAGCGCATGAACAAAATTCATTTCAATAGTAGTTTTCTTGTACAAAAGTCTTTTCTTGTGTTAATGTGAGGTATGTATGCGGGGGCAGGCTGCCCCCCTGCAACCCCCCTGCTTGGCACACTATAGGATTTGGAGTAGGTGCGAGGCTGTGTATCATTTGGTAGTTTTTTTTTTTATGAAAATAAAAAAAAAAATAAAAAAACGCTTAAATGAAAAAAAAAATTAGATATTTTAACAAACATAAAATATTTATTGCATAAATGCAAATTAGTATTGTCAAAAAGTACTAATTATTATTGCCTATCCCGCCGCCAATCCCGTGGAAAATTTCATAAGCAATCGTTTCGCGGGATATCGTGCTGCGGGATTGTAGCAAAAAAACTACCTTTCAAATCGGCGGGCAAACGTTACACGGGAAAACGATCGCGGGAAAACGTAGTGATCCCAATGAAAAGTATTCTAAGATTATGTATTTAATTAAAAAATATCACTTCACATTACTTTATGTTAGAGTGTCCATAATGTAAATTAAAAAAAAGAGGACATTTCCAATATTCAAACAACCCCCCCCCCCCCCTCCTTCATAAAAAAACCTCAACCAAAAATGAAAAAAATAAATAACTTAAATAAAAATACGTTTACAAAATAATTTATTAATTTATTAAAACAGTTAGTGTCAGATATAGAAGACGGAAGAGTTTTAATTAGACAGCTGTTTAGAAAACAAGAAGTAAATAATTCAAAACTAATATCTAGGTACCTACATAATTGTTATGATTTATCTTCTTCATCTGAAGTTTCACATTTTCGAAAACTTCTTATTTGTGGTAGATATTTATTTTAATTTAAAAATATATTGTACAATTAATGTTTACAGTTTAAATACTTCAAATTGTAATCCACTATTAAAATTGACTTAAAACAGTTACAACTTTTAAACTGTTGCTTTCTTTGGTCCTCTGTGAACCCATTAACAAAAAAAAATGTAAAAAACAGACAGAATACTGACAAATTGTTAATAATTTTATACATTAAATATCTGTATAAATAAAAATGTAAGAGTTCGTTTGTTTCTAATCTCAAATCTCTGAAAGTTCTTTGGAATTCTAACACAACATTGCATTCGAATACGCGCGTGTTTTTTTATACTTTTTTTTTTTTTATAAAAACAGCGCAATTCGGGGTAATTGTTGGGCATGAAAGCAACTCCCGCTATACTGCGAACTCAGCAATCTCAGTTATATACATAGGTTTCATCAGAAAAATTTCTTAGTTTTGCTGTCAAAATTATTAAAACTACTATTGTAGGGTGAAATGCGGTAAAAAATTAGAATTTATTTCTAAGTTAATATTTCGGATGTTTGGATTGATAAGGTTATAAAATACTATTTTATTACGCCAACAGAGTTTGCTGGCTCTGGAGGTTCAGCTAAGCGGAAGGGTAACAGCTATAAGAAAAACATACATATGTACAAACGTCGGAGAGAAGAAAAAAAAAAAAAAAAAAAAAAAAAAAGAGAGAGTATCTCATTAATAAAAACTGAACGTTTGATCTGTGTATGCATATTAATTTGAAACTGATTGTGATAAAGCATACCTATCACACTTACATATGTGAACAAAAACTTTTTAAACAATTTTTATTCACAATAAGTGTGATACTAGTAGTATACAAAAAATAGATTTTTATAAAACAAACATACATACATATATATTAATGTAAATAATAATGTATAAATGTAATTTTAATAATATGAAGTTTATTGTTAATTTGTGGAAAAGCTATGGAGGAAACTAAAAATAGGATATGCAAAAAAAAAAAGAGAACAAAAAAAGAATTTTATGAAAAAAGAGAGTGTAAAAAAATCGCAATCGAAAAAGAGAATATGTTCTCTATAAAAGAGATGCTCTGGAAACCCTACTTTATGTGGAATTTGAGACACAATCAGCGCGTGAAAAGAAAAAATTGTAAACTCCATATTTTAGTTGTTTTTACACGCACTGTATGTTATTTTATATTTTTTTAAATAAATTAATGCAAGTATTCACTGTTTTAACTTTTATTTCACTTTTTTATTTAGTATTTTCACTATTTTATAGTTTTAAAATCTCGAAACACTTTCCTATAGCTCGGCAAAATGACATGAAAATGCGCACATATCTGTGACGCACATGACACACAATAGCACGAAACCAATATTAACTGTGTAGCTGCATTCAGCGTTGCCATGCAGATTTGTCTGCATTTTCTGACTTTTTTGCATTTCGCAGACTTCCAAAATCATGAAATCTACATTGCAGATATTGTCTCCAATCGTTAAAAAAAATTGGATTACTTAAAAACAAAAATTGACAGCAAAACGAAAATTTGAAATAGACTGCAACCTTCAACACTTAATGGTATAATTCTTTCAAAAATTATATTAAAATAAATAGCAAAAACTGTAAATAAATAAACAAAAACATGCTTGAGGCATTTAATTATACTATGTACAAAAATAATTTATAGAAACAATGTGATTTAAAGATGCAGATACTTCATCAGTAAGGTACCTATAGTTTACGAACATTGATTTATTTACTTATGCTTTTTTTTATTATTTAAATAAAAATATATATGAAGTACCTAAATTTTGTGTCTTAAAAATCTGCAATGCAGACTTTTTTTCATCGGATTTGCAGATTTCTTAAAATTTTTCACGGCAACACTAGCTGCATTACTAATTTTTGACAGCTATTCCATCTCCAGATCTAGTTGCAACACTCAACATTCTGTTTAGACAGTTGGGCTCTAGCTCAAATTACAATAGATGCACGGAGGCACACCGAAGCACAGAGTCACATCTACATATACCAACGAACGGTATGACAAAACAGATTTTTTCGGACTTCACGGTCATGGTTGAATTTATTTTAACTTTAATCTGGAACGATTTCCTTTAAAACCATTTATTGATTAATTCGGTTTTGTTTAAATTGCAGATAATAATGAAGATAATACAAATTTATTTTAATGCTATAGAATAAAATTGCTCGTTTGATTTTTCCAATAAATAATCATAATAATAACCTTTGACAACATTTTTGTTTGCCAAATCCATTTAAAAAATCTATAAGAATGCATTTCCTTTGTTTATCCTTATCAGTTAGACACAATTAATATTTAGAAACACCAATTTTTTTGTTTTTCTTAAAACTTACTTCCCACGTCATAAAATAACAATGATGGCAACAAAAATACCATCAACTTTAAATGCATGTCCGAGGCAAGCAAAGAAAAAGTCATTTGGTGATGACCATTTACCGCGATTTCTATCATGATTGAAAGGCTTTAAGCCTGTGTCGTATGATGTTTCATAAACCATAATTTATTATTAACGAAAGAATATTTCTTCACTTTGAATTATCAAAAAAAAAAAACATTAATAACATTAAAAAAAAAAAACAAAGCAATAATTTAAATTTTGATAATTATTATTTAAATAAAACAACAATTAAAATTCAAACGATGACAACCGACCGACCTACAACACACGACGAATGAGATACTATACCCTTCGATCACATCTAACGACTTCGAAAACTTAGCGCTCATCTTTTGAAGCTACTCACGTTGGTTTGGTTTTGTTTTGTTGAAATCTTACAATAAATAAATACCTACGCAAGTGAATACATAGCAATATATGTATGTACATCAACAACAATATCACAAAAACACCATATAGCAATCTCATTTTGTTTTAATTGATTAATTCTTTCGCTTAGATAATAAAATACAAATGTAAAATTTTCTTAACCTCTACATATGTGTGTATGTAAAATGTACATGTGGTGAAGTTAATGTTAAACAATTATTAATATGATAATTTATGATTAAGTATGCTCCATATCTATTTATATGTGATTTAATACATATTTTATTGAGTATAAACAACACATTGTATGTGCAATACAAGACAAGACAACAAATTCATAGACCAATTTATTGAAAGTACAATATTTTGAAAGAGTGAGGGGGACTATTATAATCGTTGCTCATTTAAGTTGACCGATGCGATGCATAAACTTAGTGATGACGTTTTGCAAAATATGAGTAACTGTAAAAGTAAACTTAACTTTGTTTTCTCTAGATACTAGTACATTTATAAAGTGTAGGGTATACCTACTATTAAATTGTTTGATACCATCAAAAGAATCTGCGATGCTAAACTTAAAAAAATTTCTATGGAGATTGGAGGCGATTCATATATTCGTAGACAAAAATTGAACGGAAGATAGCAGCATTGCGATGATTAAGAATACGAAAAGAGGATGTAAAAATTGTGTTTGTATGTCGAACATGAACCTATGTACATTATATGTAACAACAAAATAAAATACAAAAAAAAAAATCATTTGTAATGACAGCTTACTGATTTTTGTCAAAATTTATTTCTTATTTTTATAGAAATCTGGTGTAGCCATATTGAGAGCACTGTCTTAATATGTAAATATTAATTCTGAAATTTTTGCGAAGCAACGCGATCACGTGTCTGCTAATTTCAAATTCATGACAGGGTAGGTGTATATATGACTCAAAAAATAATAATTTTTGTTTTTATGATTATTTTCAGCTTTTAAGTATTCAGCGTGTGTAAAATTTTGTAATCGATTATAAACACCATGTCATCATTATGACAGAGATATTTGGCAAAATTCAGATTTTTGTTTTGTTTATTCAGTTAAAATTTTGCAATCGATTTTAAAATAACTTCTCGACACTATAATTTTTTTTTCTTTTACTGATATTGGCTCCGGGATCTTAGTACCTCATTTGTGGGATATTCGCGAAAAAAATTATTGCAATTATAAAAAGGTCATTAATTGGTCAAAAGATGTCAGAAATTGGTCAAACGTAGAAAATTTTGAATCAATGGCGCAAAATTTTAAACAGTTCTCGTTTAAGCAATAAACCCGACTCTAGTTAAAATAGTCCTTTATTTAAAAATTCTTGTTTAAATTTTTCTTAATTCTAAACACTTTAAACAACTCTTCTAACTAAAGAACGTGTTTAACAAAACATCAGCAAACTTTTGTGAAACACGCCTAATTTTGACAGCTGAATAAATCAAACAGAACGACAAATTAAAAAAAAAAAAAAAAAAAAAGAACCCAATCTGCCGAGCTATAGGAAAGTGTTTCGAGATTTAAATTTCGAGTTAAAATAGTGAAAATACTAAATAAAAAAGGGAAATAAAAGTTAACATAGTGTATAATTGCAATATTTTATAAAAAAAAAACAAAACAACATGAGGTGCTGCGTTAAATCGTGTAAAAACACCTATAATATGGAGTTTTAAAATTTTTCTTCTAACGGGCTGATTGTGTCTCATATTCCACATAAAATAATGTGAAGTGATGTTTTTTAGGCTAATACATTATCTGAGAATACTTATCAATTGATATTTCGTAGCATTTTGCTTTAAAAAAGCAAATTATTTGAAAATAAAAATACAATTCAATCACGGGAATTAGCTGAACCCCATCTGTGAAAATTGAAATTCTCGTCCAGGGTAGCATTAGTTTTTGTTGGTGATGGCAAGGCGCTCAAATCCATAGCGCCCGTAGTGCAGAGTAATTTTACTTACTTTATGTGGAATATGAGATACAGCTTACCTGTGAAATGAACAAAATTACACTGCTTGTTATAGGTGTTTTTAAATATAGGTGCAGTATTTAACGCAGCACCGCGTGTAGTTTTCTATTTTTGTACATTTTTGTATTGCATGTAATCACTTTAATTACTTTTATATTAATTGTTTCTTTAATTTACTAAGCTTTTTTACTATTTCAACGATTTAAAATTTCAAAACAATCCTAAAACAAAACAGATCAAAATGCCTTTGGGTGCATTTAGCTGTCTAACTGCACGCCTTCCCTGTGTGGATGCATTTGTGTTTGTGTAACTCAGACTCAAAGTGATAATTTCCCACAGATAAAGCATACTTTAAAAAGATAGAGAAGCGTTTTGCTGGTTTTAAAGTTAGAAGACCTCTTTAACGCTAAAGTATACTTTATGTCGTTTAAAATTTACAAAGAGCCGCCTCTCATTCTAAAGTTATTATTAAGAGCCAACTCCCATTTTAAAACAGATTTAGAGCCGCGTTAAAATGTTTAAAATTTTGCGCCAATGACTTTAAGATTTTTGAGGTCAATAGAGAATTTAAGCAATTCAAAAAGCCGCGAAATCGACATAAAAGTTCGGAATTTGATCAGCCATAATCTTAATTAAAATAATTTGTTAAGTTTTTTCAAAGTCTTATAGATCGTTAGCACCTCATTTGTGAGATATTTGGAAAAAAAATGTCCCTCTGAAAGGTCACTCAGTCTTCATTTTACACATTTTCTTATTTCCAAAATTACACAAACGAGGTGCTAAAAATCTCTTTATGACTTATGAATTACTGAAAATTATTGGAATTTTGTATTAGGATTAAGGAACTTTTCAGAGGGTATAATTTTTTTTGCGAATGTCCCACAGAAGAGGTGGGATATTCAAATGTTCTTTAAGACCCCCTAAACAAAAATTTGGAGATTCATAAAAAAAAAACCTACGGTTCACCAATTATTGAGACTAATTGACCTTTTATGGCGATCTAATGGCCTTTTAAATGGTATACTTACGCATTTTGCGAATATCCCTAAAATGAGGTGATATAAATAGACATTGAAAATGTATGGTAAAGTTATGATATATCGTAAGAGAAATGTTATTTCTTTCTATATCTTTGAATTGTTTTTCTTTAAAAAAAAACAATTATTTAAAAAAAATGTTAAATCCAATATTGTTAGAACTATTAAGAAGAACCTGATTGCAAAATTATAATTAAATCATTCCAATTAATAAAAAGATATAATTGAGTAACCAAAAAGGGAAGTAATTTTCAACAAAAAAAAAAAACACTAAAAAAAAAAACGTAAAAACTCTAAATTTTGGTTTTACGATTTTTTTTTGCAAAAAAACTGAAATGGGGTATAATTATAATTTCCATAATTATTTTAGACATTATATCTGTGCGAAGTTTAATCAAAATTATTAGAGCCATTTTGGAGAAAATTTGAAAAAAATGAAAATCTTTAAGAAAAATAATTTAAATTTAAAAGTCTTACCTACTGAAATTAATTTTTATATGGCTCTAGCTCGATTGGATGAATAAATAAGCTCCGTGGCAGCCATATCGACTGTTTATGAGATTTTGTATAAATAACGGGATCTGTCCATTGAAGATTGTCGCTGGTCCAGGCTTGTAAAAGAATGTAATCTTTTGTGAATACAATCGTAAATGACTTCAATGATAAGATTGCATTCATTGATTTCACTTTGGGACTTCATACTTCAATGTATGCAATCACCACTCACTTGAATCAAAAATATTGAAATCATTTTTATTTTCCCATTCATTTTACAACAATCAATTGAATGCAATACATACAAGTATTCTTTGCATTCTTATGCATTCTTTTTCATTCTTTTGCATTCGTTTACATTCATTGAATTCGTTTGCATTATTTTAATTCTTTGCATTACCATTTCCCTCCAGAAAAATGCAAAAGAAAGCATGAATTCCCAAGAGATTTCATTCAAATTGATTGCTGTAAAATTAATGGGAAAAAAGTAATTGCAATCTTTTTGATTCCAATGAATGGTGATTGCATAATTTTAAGTCTGAACTTTCAAAATAAATAATTTTTTAAGACTTAATTCTTTTACAAGCCTGGTCGCATGGGAAACGAACAAACATACATTTTTTCCCGTTTTTGATTGATTTTTTGTCTAATTCTTCTATGCGACAGAATTGTGACGACTCTTCTGTCGTGAACCATGATACTTCCACCTCAAGCGATTTTTCTGAATAAAACACAACCATAAAGTTCAGGAAGAGAACTAAGAAAAAAAAAAAAATAGGGTAATGCATAATTCTAACTAAACCATATAGAAATTACAGTTATTTTCTAAATTTTGTTTTTTGTTTGCATTTTTGGATTATTTTTTTTTTAATTCATTCCTTAACAAAAAGCAATAATAATTGTTGTGTTTAATGAACTTGAATACATCAAAAAACACATACCGCCCAGACAGAACAAAATAATTTTATAATAACCTCATATTATATTGTGTGCGGTTATACCGCATCCAACCCACATAATATACCTATTCATAAAGTACAAAAAGTCAGTGATGGTGATTTCGGATACGACATTTTTATTGCAATGTGTTATTAAATTAGTCTTCGACTATTTTTTTTTTGTTTTGTTTAATAATAGCACACAAGTTTAAGTTTATGATAAATTTGGTAGGTATACTGAGAGACAAACTAGGTTTCTGATGTGCGCTCAGTAAATCAGAGTTAATTTGGATAATATTGTGTGTACACTGTTCAGTTTGTGTTGCTATTTTTATTTTATTTGCATCTATTTTTGACTTTGATACCGGTGAAGAAAACAAAACAAAAAAAGAAAAACAAAAACAAAAACAAACAAAAAAATATCTTTTTTTCATAGATCTTATAAATGATTTGATGATAGTGCGCTAGATACAAATATATTGATATCTGCAACAACAACAACAACCATGGTCTACGAGACATCATACGATTCGGGATTGAAACCCTTTAATCATGACAAAGATCGAGGCAAATGGTCTTCGTCGAAGGATTTTTTCTATGCTTGTTTGGGTCATGCTTTTAAAGTTGATGCTATATTTGTTTTGCCAGCTATTATATTTCGGGAACTTGGAAGTAAGTAAGAAGTAAGATTAGAACATATCTAATGTATGTTAGATTGTTTAATTATGGGGCGTTTTGTTTTGTATGTTATTTATTATAAACGCCTACTTTTTTAAAAAACAATGGATTATGAAAACATATGTCTACAATTTTTTTTTGTGGGTGTCGTTTTAATCTATTTGTGATAATAATAATAAAAATAATTGAATCTATATCCAACGATGTGACGTGACGACGAGAAATGGTTTATTATGTATTATTTCATTGTTTTAAATTCGTCATTAGGAGAGAAAAACTAGAGATCTTATGTATTGATTCACTATCTAAAATTTCTTTTTAAGAGAGAACAACTGTGAAGAGATATCATCACATCGACGTATCGTTTTCTCGCCGCATTGTGAACCGGGTTTCAGTCTTCTTTTCTAAATTCTTTGAAAGAATCTTACAAAATCAAATGACAATTTATCATATTTTTTTAAATTTTTGTTTAACATCTTAAAAAATCTAAAATTTTCTCTAACAATCACAGCTGCATCACAGTCATATTGAAAGTAACTGAAGACATGCAACAAGCCATTGACAAAAATAAAATTAGATTAATTTTTCATTTGATTTCTCCTATAAGGCTCTTGACATGGTGGAACACTCTATCTCTTTTGTGTAGAAAACTTATTCGATAATTTAACTTTTCGACTTGTATGTTATAAAGTTTTGATCTTCCTACCTAAACATTCACTTAGACAATAATTTGTCTAAATTCCTTCTAACCTCTCATCTGGTGTTCCACAAGGATCAATTCTGAGACCTCTTGTGTTTTCGGACTCTCAGAATAATTTGCTGCTGCTTGCAAGGTCAAGCCCTTTTTATCTGTCGTAAATAATATGTTACCTGCGTTAAATTCCTCATATGAATTTTAAAATTAAATTATCTTGACACTGGTTGTTTTAATGAACAACAAAAAATTATTTGCATTAAATTTTCTAAGCTATACCGACAAATTAGCAAATTAGATTTTTTATGTAAAGGAAACCATTTGGAAGATATTTATGGAAAACTGTTCTTGTTGGCCTTTAACTCTCCAAAAGCATGAACATATCTAAAAACGTTCCTAATTACTTATAAATTCACCTAATGAGTAAGGTTGAAGTATAAACAAAGTTGGTCAATTCATTAATGATAAAAACGAAAAAAACATACAATTATGTCAATATTCACAAAAAACTTAAATTCCTATTACGATTATGTAAAATTTTTGCCGCGCTTCTTCTAAATGAACTAAAAATATTGGTAAGATAAAATTAAAGAAAAATATAAAATTATATAAAAATTTATGATATTATGCAAAAATATACAAAGAATTTGAAGTCTGAAATCTCCAAGTGAAATCAATGAATGCACTCTTTTATTTGAATTCAAAAAAATATTTTAAAAGACTGTATCCTTTTACAAGCTTGGCACCTCTCATAGAATCAGTTTTTGATTTACAACTACATATCTCATTATCTCTTTAACCGATTTAAATAAATTCAAAGAGCTTCGGATAATATCAACATTTTCAAACATAAGAAATTATTTTTTTGGAAAATTTGATATTTTTAAATGGGCAGATGATTTTTTTTTAAATTATTTTTTTTGACTCCACATTTATAAAACTAACAAAATTGAATTTCTGAACAACAAATTAACAATAAAGAATGGGCAAGTCTAATAAACTGACATTCTAGTATGAATTATACAATAAATAATAATAATAAACTAACAAAATTGTTTACCAATTTTTCTCCTCAAAAATGTTTATTAAATTTTAAATATATACAGAATTATAAAAAAAAAAACAGTAATCTTAAAAGTAAGCAAATTGAAGCTTATAAAATGCAATATTGTCAGATTTTCTTTTAATAATTTGCGAAAACGCACTCAAAAATTTAAACAACCGGTGGAGGTGGCGTTGAAAATATAGTAGGTGGACATATCAAAACAAGCAAATATTATGAGAATGTTTGGGCACGTTTTTCTCAACATCTGTTTCTCTTCCTTTTTTTTTTCTTAAAAATCCAACTTTTTTTTTGGAAATTTCGATCCGCAAAATTTTTTTAAACTTATAAGAAACTTTTCCATAGAAACAAAAATTAAATAGGTTGAAAAGATAATGGAATTGTCAAAATTTGAAAAAAAAAAAAAATGGTTCTATGGTTGACCAAACTAATATTAGCTCATAAGAAATTTTTAATCAAAATCATTGGAGTCGTTTTTGGGATAATTAAAATTTTCCTTAACAAGTGCTTAAAACTTGTATAATGTAGGTGTCGTTATTTTTGGTTATAAGGATATTTTTTTTAATCTGCTACATATAAGTAGTGTTTAAAGATTACTTGCTACCAAGTTTGATAAAAATGGACGGAGTTGTTTTCGAATTATTAAGTTTTCAACGAAAAATATTGAAATTTTTTATTTTTCAATTCCAAACAAAAATTTACCATTTTAGTATATAACTACTTTTATAATTTTTAAAACTTTTTCAATAAAACAGTTTGTCAAAATCTGTTGATCCGTTTAGGAGAAAATGTAAAATCAAAAATATGGTTCAGAGCACCTCAAGCTGAACAACCATTTGTTGAAAGTATTTTTTTCTTACAAAAAGTATAAAATTAAAAAAAAAAAAGTTGTGTGCATGTTTTTGAGAAAAATAAGATTTTCATTATCTGGTTACGATTTTTTATGGCAGGTACCTTTTTTTTTTGGCTAAAAAAAAAATGTTTAAAATATGTTGGGGAATGCTGAAAGAACGCTAAGTACCAAGTTTAAAGAAAATCGACCCATCCGTTTAGGCTGTAGCCAAATAGACAGGCAGACGGACCGAAATGCTCAATCGACTTTTTTGACTTCACTATCATCGTAACCTACGGGCACAGATAATAAACTATTTTAGTTTATTATCTGTGCGCTACGGGTTATTGCCTCTTGCATCGATCAATTGACATATCCTTGTCATGCAAAAGTGCTCTTCACCTTATCCATTTGGATTCGGCACGCACATTGAAAACTATAATTGAAAATTTTAATTTTTAATTTTGAGGCACTTATTTTTATGCCAATAAAAAGCTGAGGACTCAATTATTATTTATAGTTAAAAAAATATTTTATTTTGGCCCAGCCTTTCACATGAAATGAATTCAATTGATCATTGAAATCTAAGAAGTCATTTTATGTGAATGGTTGGGCCAAAATGAAATATTTTTTTTACTAGAAATAATAAATGAATCATCAGCTTTTAATTGGCATCAAAATATTCACTGTTTTTTCTTTCAAAGTGTCTCGAAAAAAGAAATAAATTTTTTCAATGATGAGTTTCAATGAAAGCTATAACTGGCCCCTAAGTCAATGGGCCCTGATTCTACACGAGCTGTCGCGCAACCTAATTTATTTATTTATTTTTTAAAGAGTAAGCTCGAAGAAAAATGTTTTTTGTTTGATTTTTTATTTAATTTTTTATTTTATATAATTTTTTTAAATGACATGTTTTAGTTAAAGTAAACTGAGATTCACTGGTGTAAGTTCAAATTTGAAATAAAATGAAAGTTCCTACTGTTGATTTCTCTCAAAATAACTTTTTTCATTAAACAGTGGTGAAGAATTATAAACAAACAAAAAATATATAGAATAGCTTATAAATTTATTTTGATTAATATTTTAAAGTTGCTTGATCCAGTGGACGTTCGTCTATAGAAGCGTTACATAATTTCACCAAAACAGTTAAGGGTTAATTTTTCTGACCTATAAAGTTAAAATTTTGTTCACATTTAAACTAAAAATAATTTTTTTTATCAATTAGTAGAAACATTATTTACTTGAATATTCGAAAAACAATTGTAAAAGTTTTGATTTTAAATTTGGATTGTGATTTTTCTGTCTTTGTAACGAATAATTATTTTTTATAACTTTTTAAAACAAATATTTAATTTTTATTATAAAAAAAAAAACTTACTTAAATAAATTACCTTTAATTTCTACTATATTTATGTTATAATATTCTTAAACAAATGCAAAAATGTTAAACAAAATATTCTAGAACACATGGTTTGGCATTATGCACACGTTAAACAAATTATTATTTGTCATCTGTTTATGTCAACGTGACGTGATTTACTAATAAAATTACTATGTTGTTAAATTATAAATTTAGTACCTATTTGTTATAATTACATTTAATAGTTATATGGGGTGTGTATATAGGGTTTCTTTCACAGAAAATATAAAAATGTTGATGAGACGACTTTTATAAAATCACGAGATTTTTTATTTTTTTTTTAAATCTGTTTTTTTTTTTAATATGTTGAAATAGTAATTTTAGTTGACTTTACCACATTGATATAATTTTACTGTGGTAAAAAACCAACAGTAGACTGTTTGAAACAATCTTAGCACACAATCGATATTTTTAACATATTATCCCTTTTATTTCTTACAGTTTATGCTCTGGTGCCTCATTTCATAACATTAGGCTTAGCCGTTATGCCAATAATCTATATGCAATCATTCCTTGGTCAATTTTCTAGCACTGGATTTATATCAGTATTTAGAATATCACCACTCTTTAAAGGTTGGTACATCATTTTTGAAAATTTAATAAATTCATAAAAGGATTTAAAACGGTTTAAAAAAAAAATAAATTATTTTTCAGGCTTTGGTTATGTTTCATTAGCTTTAAACTTATTAACACTTTCTTACTATAGTATTTTTGGAGCTATACCATTATTTAATTTACTATATTCAATAAGAATGTCAATGCCATGGAGTTGTGAGGCATCTAAGGATTGGATGGAAATCAAGGAAAATTATACTTCGGTATGTAGAAAATGTATTAAAAAAAATCTATTACATAAATACTGAGTATATGTATTATTCTTTTGTTGGGCATTACATTATGCATTCATTTCAGATTTGTGCAAAAAATTATACTATATATAGTTTTGATAGTGTACTAATTCCATCAGTGGAGTTTTTTAAGTAAGTAAAACTTTATCCGTTATTTATATACAAAAAGGATACAAAATTAAGGCACAATTTCACAGTGAGAGCTTACCAGAATAAGTGACACTTAAGCCTCCAATATTTGACACTTAAGTGTCACTGAGCTTAAAGTAAAGTAATATAAGAATCTTAAGGGCTATTATTATTCTGATAAGTGTGCACTGTGTTCAGACAGTAAGTGTACTTTAATTTTTCAACAAAAAATTATTTGAAATCTACAAAAATCTTAGGTATACCTGCAAGTTTAAAGAAAATAAGCCCCACAGTTATTTAAGGGTTTACGATTCAAAGATAAAATTAAACTCGGTAATCAATATTTTGATCAAATTTGATATTAAGTACATTGTAATTCCAAAAAAAAAAAAAAACACACAAAAAAGTGTGTTTCGCGATTTTGTCGTGTGTGTTCAGCTGCAGCCTACACAAATGGGTTGATTTATTTTAAAACTTGGTATTTCAGCATTTTTTGTAATTTACACTGACACGTTTTATTTTTGAAACTAAAAATAACGGTTCCTGGCAAACAAGATTTTTACTTGGTAAGCAAATTTTATTTAAATATCTCAAATCAAAAACAATTCCACATAAACATTTCCCGCAAAAAACCGTTGTTTGATTTTAATTTTCGCTTTCTCGAACACTATTCAAGTGATTTTGATCAATTTTTTTGTGAAGAATGTTTTAAAAAGCCTGAATAATAGCTATTGTATAAAATTTACGAAAAAAGGATTTCCGAAAAATAAATAAAAACTCAATCTTTCGAAAACTACTTCTTCGACTTCAAAAACTTCGATTCAACTAAATCTAGAGGATTAAAAAAAATATTACTCGAAAACGACTCCTAAGATTTTTATAAAAAAAATCTCTTTGAGATTCAATTCATTTTACCATAAGTTGTTACTAATTGTATCTTCCATAAAACCGTTGTTTTCTTGTTTTTTTTTAATGTTGGTCTGTAACATACAGATGCTATTAAAAAGTCTTAGTAAAGCGGCATATTAAAATTTTCAAAATATCAGTTTTACATTTTTTCAAAAATTTCAAAAATATTTTTTTTTTCGAAAATTCGATATATGGGTGATTCTCTGCCAATTGTGATTCTTTGTGTCCAGGGATTTATTTGTAGCTTAATGCAAAAATTTCTTATGAATTTCTGGTTTGAATTGTGGAAATAAGTTGGTACTACAATTTACATTACAGATTGTTTAAAAATTTGCTACCCTTTCCCCTTGACTTGAAAAAGTATACGCAAAATGTCAGTACCGTGGCATGTCCCATCCTTGTTTTTCCAATTAAATCTACAATTTTCTATTAAAATACATCATTGAATAAAAATGTTGTTCTCAGAAAAGTTTGAGTAGCTTGATTATATTTTGAGAATATCAAGTCAAAATATTTGCTCTCTAATTAAATAATAATAATTGATTGTTGTCCACGGATTTCATTTTTTTTGAATTCAAGAGATTTACCGCTGAACCGCCATTTTGTTTTTAGTTTTATGGCATTTGTGTGGTGCCATTTGAAAGAGGCACTATTTATTTATTGTTAACAAAAGTCAATTTATTTTACTTACGTAATTTTGCTGTAAGAGTGAAGTGTTTTTATTCTTAAATCGTGTGTCACAAAATTACCTGTCAGTATCGTGGTAGTATTATCCAATCGTGTTATGAAATTTGTTGGGGTGTTTTTAGAATATTGCATTTCTTTTTAACTCATAAGTTAAAATTATAACGGATTTTATTTTTCTCAGAAGCTTTGAGATATGGGGTTATATTCAAGCCTAAATGTCAGTACCGTGGGTGTCAGTACCGTGGTATATTTATTTATGATGAACTTAAATTAAATGATTTCAAGCAATTTTGCTAAAAATCTTGTTATTTTTTTTTTACTAAGAATGGTACCAGTACTTTGGACAAAACATATTAAAACAAATTTGTGTAATAAATGTTGAGTTATAACCTAGCATAAAAATAAAGACTCCAACCTCAAAGAACAGATTTGAAAAACTAAAAAACATACAATTTTAAAGTTGAAAACGTCAAAACGTAAGAGAGAATTTAGAAACTCAACAAAAATATTTTCAAAAAGAGTTAGAACGTATAAAAATTCAAAAATAAAAAATTAGTGACAGCAGCATGTCTTCGAGATTCAGTACTTTTGACGATATTTTTTGTTCCTTAAAAGTTGTAGTAAAATGCTCTTACAGATTTAATACCATGTCTATTTAAAGACAAATAAAATAAACAAAATTAATTTTCAATGACTTTTAATTTCAGCAAAATTTTAATTTAAAAAATCACAGTTGGCAGAGAATCGCCCATTTATGTTTTTAAAAATTTAACTGTATATTATTAAATAGGTGTAGTAAATTTGTTTTTATTTTTTTTTAAATTGCAATTATATGAGATTTTGAACCAACTTACAAAGAATAACATTGATTTTAAAAATAACTAATTTTTAATTAATTAATTTTTTATACCTAACTGCATACGAGGCCAAATATGGCTTATGACAGGGTACAAAAGTAAAAGTACAAAATTTTTTTTTTTAAACATTTCAAGGAAAATTTTGTAGAGAAAATGGGACTCAAACACGAAAAGCCTAAATTATTAATTACAGAATTCATTTGAACGCAATGGACTTCTACGATCGTGAAATTCCCGATGGAAGTTTTTCATGGACTCTCTTACTATGTAGTTTCATTATTTGGGGCGTGGTAGCAGCAGTTTTGATCAAACCTACTGAACAGGTGAAAAAAACTTAAACAAATAATGAACCTTTCTTAAAATCATATTTATTTAAAATTCATTGCAGATTGGAAAATTTATTCGTTATTCTTGTCTGACTTTAATTGGATTGTTAGCCATTTGCATTCTTCGTTTTGCATTTCTACCTGGAGCATTGAATGGACTCAAGGAATTTGTCCATCCGGATAAATTAAGTTTTATCGGATATTGGCCAGCTGTATCTTGTATAGCCTATTCTAGTCTTGGACCTGGTTGGGGTTCAATCTTAACAATGGCAAGTTACAATAATTTCAAGACAAACATATTCCGATACACATGGGTCTTGAGTCTGGCCCAAGTTGGTTTAATGTTGGGTTTGTCATTTTTATGCATATTCATGACTGAGTTTATGCTTCGTAAGTGATGTATTATCTTATGAAAGTTTTTAGTGGAAAAATTTACAAATGTATATGAATTTTCTAGAGGATGACCCTGATCGATTTTACTTTCAACATCCTGAATCTCAGTGGCTGAACTTTCTCATGATTCCCACAGGATTAACATTTATGGAGATGTCACATTTTTGGACGTTTTTATTTTTTGGCATTTTAATTTTGGGAAGTTTAAATCTCTTGGTATGAGATTGATTTCTTTTAATAAATTCTTGAATTATTAATATTTAATTTGGAATTCAGATTGTGCAGTTGCTGTCTATTTTGACATCTCTATTTGACGAGTATGAGATTCTGCGAGGTTATAAGCGAGAAGTTTCTCTTGGTTCAGTAGGTTTTCTAGCCCTTTCTTCGATATACTTTTGTTCCAACGTAAGAAGAGTCAATTTTGTGTGTTTAATTTTGTTTTTATTAAATTTCTCTAATATAGCATGGACTAATATTTTTTGATGCTTTGATGTCATTTTCTATAATAACTCAAACAATTCTCAACTTAATCCTACTTATCGTGGTGCTTTGGATCTATGGAAGAGAAAGATTTGAACGAGATTTAAATTTTATGATCGGTCAAACTTTTTCGATTTGGATTGTTAATATTGTAAAATACGTATCACCTCTGTTGCTAATCTTTGAATGGGTAAAATAATTTTAATTTAAACCAAAAAAAATATATGACTAATTTTTTTTTTCTTTGAAGCTTATTGGACTTCTTATTTTTTCTTTTGGCAAAGAACATGGAAGTTGGCTGATGACTTTTGCCATTCTTTTCATAAACTTATTGCCATGGTTTTTTATTCCGGGATATTGTGTATTTAAAATAATGCAAACAAGTGGAATTTTGGGAGTACGTTTGAGACGGTGTGTTAGACCAACTGATTGGTATCCTGTTGATCCTGTCCATAGGCAAAAGTATGAAGAGACTTTTAATAAATCAGATATATCTCATCAATTGGCTATAGACCCGGATGAATTGTAAAGAACGTGTAAAAAAAACATAAGAAAATAATAAATTAAAAAATATTTTACATTTAATGCATAAGTAATGAAAGAGAGTTAGTCAAGTAAGTATATTTTTATAAAGGGGACTTTGAAGATACCCCTGGTTGAGGGTATAACTTTTGTAAAAACAAGTACATACCTACCTTGATAATACATATACATATATCAATAATGAAATTCAGAATATTATTACGTAAGGAATATAAATAAACTTAACCATTGCGCCCACAATTAGGAAGCTTTAGAAAATATAAATGACTATAGCTGGTTCGCCCGGCTTCGCACAGAATTTTTCATCAATTTCAACATTTTAAAAAGTGAAAATAAAATTTATAGAGCTTCGAACTACTCTTTACCTTTATATATATAATATTTTTAAATATCACCACCAATCGTCCGCATGAAAGTATGCAATTTTGGTTTTTTATGATTTTCTTACGTTTCTAGTCGAAATTTTCAGCTCTGTAGTATTTTAACCAGGTTCAATGTGAATTCAACAAAGAAAATCCCCTTGCAAATCGATTAACTTCAGCCAAGTTATGTATGCTTATAAATACACAATATATACACAGGTAGGTATGTACATATATGTATGTATATATCTGTTTATTTTTACCAGTCAAAAATGCAAATGGCTACGCATTGCACAATCTGCCCCAAACCATATTATGTTGACCTAGGTTAGTTCGATAGCAAATCTGCCTAAAGAACGTAAATAGATAATGAAGTTCTTTGTTATTTTGACGTTTATGACTGCATCTTATTTTTTTTTAAGTAAGGTAAATGCAAGTGCTTTTCTTTGTTTAAGAAGATACGATAATTAAAAAAAAGCGCTTGGTATAAATTCAGTTTCAAATTAAAAATTGACTTTTTATTGGCGAAAGGAACACGGTTTCATAATGCTTTGTTTTGAATTTTCATAACTGAAAAAAAATAAATCAAATCAGAAAAACAAATTTCCAAACTGACAGTTGCTGTAAATTATGATGGCGGGCGGCATGTCATTTGTGTCAAAAATGGATTGCATGATGTTCTTAAACGCAAAAGTAAATTTTTTGAAAAAAAAAAAAAAAAAACAAAACGAAATTTATATGCAAATGCATTATTTTTTCTCTGACGCATTTAGCTTAAGTCATAAAAAAGGCGTGTTTTTTGCAAGCCCGGGTGAAATTAGTTGAAAACTCCCAGTTTTGATTGTGATTTTTCTCTACGCTATGACGAGCTATATCAACCCTCTCACCCATAAAATCATCGTCGTGACTCGTGGCGTTGTGAAAAGCCACAATCTAAACAGGGTCCTTCTCAACTTAAAACTGGAAGTTACTGGAAACTCAAATTCTTCGTTTGAAAGTTGACGTTGATTTGAAGTTTTTGAAAACAACCACTGTTAGTACAAGGTTGAGAAATAAGTCGACCATTTTTTAGGTCTGCAAAATTGATTTTAAATTTTAAAAAATCAATGTATTTTGCCCAAATGGAATTTAGAAATTGTCAAAATTGGTTAGGTGTTTGACAGATCCAAATCAAAAATAAATTGATTTATTAATAGAACGTCATTATTATTTTTAGAATTAGGCGTGTTCGTAATACCTATATGAAATATCTTAGATTACTAAACCATCCCGTGTTCTGTAACGTCAAACCAAAGTGTCAAAAGTTACACCATATTTTCCACTTTTAGGCCATTAGCGCTCGTTTCGTTTATAATTAAAGTTGGAACCAACGTGAAGATAGCTTTTAGCAGTCCATATCTAGTATGTCTATGGTCGTAACGATATTTTCTGGAACAAAACGTTGTGAATTATAACGAAGCTAATATACAAAATAAAATTTAAAACAAATGTCGTCTATAATTAACAAATTTCTTTTTGTTGCTTATTTTTGGCTTCTCTTAATTTACCAAATTCTATCATTTGACATTTGATAAGTGTGTTCCTATATTTTGTAAATTTTGACATTTTATTTTTTCTTGTATGAACTTTGATAGACTTTTGTTTAGAAATTCATATAAATGCACATAAGTTTTAAAGCAAAGGAGAACACCTATAATATTTCACTTAATTTTACTAAAATTGTTTGGCCTTATTTAATTTTAACGTATATAGTGAATTAAGATCAAATACATTTATTTGAAGTTATTTAAAGAGAAATAAGGCTTTATTTTACCGAACAATTTAGTAGATTAATAATAAATTTCATTTTTTTGAATATAAAATGAATAAATTAGTTAAGTCACTCTGCTTCTCATGACCTCATAATATTATGTTTAGCCTTAGAACCTATCACAGATTATTAATGCCAATGCAATAGCTATGTAAAGGTATACATTTATTACCCAAATGAAAACTACATTGTTGCATTTCCTGAAAACATTTTATCTTTTGTTTTTAATTTATATATTGCAGCTGTTGTAATTTTCTATCTTATTGGATAAATATAACATCTTTGGAAATTTTAATTTTAATTTATATTTCTTTTTATTGATTTCATCTGCTTTTTTACTCAATGAACTTGACTTTAATTTAAAGAAAAAAAAAATACATTTATTTATTGTTACTTATAATCATAATAATATATTTCTTTCGCTAAACACATGTTCTTTAATATTTTGTATGCTAAATGGAACTGTAGTTTTCTCATATATTATACACGCAGAAAAATACTCTATTGTAAAATCCAAAATATATTTTTATTTGAATATGCATGTCATAATATAATAATGCAATTTTAATTTACGTATTTCATTGATTTCATTATGAATTTTTTGTACTTATATTTTTCATTATGAATTTTTTGTACTTATATTTTTAATATTTAAATTCAATAAGGATTTTAACATTTTCATCATGTTAAAATAAAATTTCATATATTAAAGTTAACCTTAAATAAAGTCAAAATAAAATGATTTAAAAAAGTTAAAACAATAGTATTTCGTGTATGTTTAACATTCGATCTAATTAAAATAACAACGGCCATTTCAAAATAAACATACGTCTTTAGTTTGCAGACATTTTGCAATAAGATTATATTATAGTTATTTTTCACGTTTTTTTAATTTTGTCAAAAATCTGTTATTTCATCCGAATTATAAAGGGAATGAAAAGACAAACCTATTACATAATTTTATCAATCCAACTTTTAATATACCTGAAAAAACAGGAGTCTCGTGTTATTTCAATATGAGAATCAAACTGATCAAGAAGAATCGTGCGTGTATCTATTTAACATGTCCAACAACTTAAAACAACCATATACGACCAATTATATTAACACTACCAACTTTTCAATTTAAAAAATATTTTTAGTTATTTTAGAATGCAAATAAGTTTCAGTTGTAATAAGACAACCTAGATCCATAAGACTTTCGGTAAATTTCAACCCAAGAACTACGACCTCGTATCTTGGGTGCTTGGAGGTATAGTATCTTGGGAGAAGGAAAGGAACAAATTATTAAATACAAATATTATTTAGGTAGGGCATTTCCTTTTCATCTAAATTATCCTTTAATATTGGGTGATATGCATAAAACGGAAGTAATTACTAGTTAAGTATAGGATTAAAGTAAAAACTATAACTTTTAGTAAAAGGTTAAAATTAAAGTAATTACTTAATTTTGTATGCATAAAATTAAGTTCATACTTGCTGATAAATACTTTCAGTAGATACTTAATTCATCCAATCCAAGTTAATACTTAGAATTCATCGGAAAATGATAGTAAATACTCTTTTTTTGTACAATTTCTTGGCAATAAACACAATTTTTTTTAAATTTATAATTGATAAGTAATCAACACTTGTACAATATTCAATCAGATCAGAAGTTGCTTGGATATTGATGGGCGGATATTCCAATTAATGTATTCTTCCGAATGGAATAACTGTTTCAATTCTTCAACATGAGTCCAAGCTCCAAGGTTCCTATGAATATGATGAAAATCTGTGTTTGCTAAACCATTCATCTTCTGCATCCTGCAGTTGTTCATAATTTGATGGAAATTTTAGAAAATAATCTTTTATTAGTTTGCGAAAAAATTTGCTTTTCTGAAAGAATATTTTGAATTAGCTTTATCTTCCCAAAAACAAACCTGAAAACCATAGGATCTCCAACGAACCCTGAAAAAAATTCTATATTTTTGTTTAAAATTATTTAAAAGACATAAATCATGAACCATTTGTAAGGGTAAAACAGTTTAATTTAGCCACAAAAGTCCATGAGCTAAAATTATTTTATTTTTATTTCTGAAGCGACTAATGCTTTTATTTATATCAGTTTCAAAAATAACCAGGAACAAGAAACAATTAGTTTATGCAAGTCAATTCCAAGATATCAGAATATAGGCTCCTCATATATATATAAGAGGTAGTCGTACAAGGCTATTGCAATGGCTTGTTAATGAAGTGTGCACATAATTCGGTAAATATTAACAGCAACCCAATTTTAATAAATACAGTAACCAAAAAAAAAGATTCAAGACTATTATTTTTTTGGTTTTAAGGAAACCTAATTGATGGTTTAAAGCTACAAAGTGTGTAATTTAAAATGTTCAAGTTGCTATTTTGCAACTTTGAAAAAATTAATTAATTCCTACAGAAAAAAAGTACTTACTACTTTTTATAAAGTTTTTACCGGAAAAATGCATCCAAAAAAAGTAAGTGCTGTGGTCCACAGTAAATACATGCGATTTTAAGCATTTACTGCATTTTTATGCATATCAAAAAAAAATAACTACTTTAAAATTTTCTAGTAAAAGCATTTACTATGTTCTATATGCATATCACCCATAGTCGAAAAATGTTAAATTATTTACCTATTTATTTTCTTGATTTTATACAATGTTATTTTTCTGTGTGTATTTGATGATGTGATCATGTATAATTTTATTTGTTAATCAACTGCAACCAGTTAATCCACAAACAACGATCCAGACTTAAAAAGTCATTTTTAAAAAGATAATAAATTAATTTCAATAGCTACATATGTATATTTAGCAAAATATATGATTGTAAGTGTACCTACTACTGGAACTCATCAAAATTTTATACAAATATTCTAAATATTCTAACAGAGACAATCCAATCCAATTTGTTGTTATTTTTTTTCGAAAATCCATAGGTACCTATATTTATTAATAGAAAAGTCCGAAATAATCTACATAGGGTCAGTCAGTAGACTGCGAACTATTTGCAAGCGAGTGTCGGCTGTGTTTCGTGTGCCAAATCTGCCCCATTTTTTGTTTATAAAAAGAAACAATTAAAAAAAAAAAAAAACTATTTGTTTGCTTCTACTGCGGAATCAAAGTTTTTCTTTTATATTATAATTATTGAATCAATGTGATACTCATTTTATTATCATATATCTTGTGTACACAAGTATCGGAAATGGAGTATGAAACATCATATGATACGGGCTTGAAGCCATTTAATCATGATAAGAATCGAGGCAAATGGGCATCTTCAAAGGATTTCTTTTTTGCATGTGCAGGTCATGCATTTAAAGCAGATGCTATTTTGGTTATGCCAATCTATATTTTTGAAGATATTGGAAGTGAGTTGTGTTTTTTTTTTTTTTTTTTAAATAAGTTTATGTTCTCAATTGATGAAATTGCGCAATTTTGGAATTTTTTTTCGAAATCATCTTAAAAATTCCAAATACAACGACGCAATTTCAAAATCATTTCAAGTCACTTCAAGTTCAATGAAATTGTGTACAGAATTGCGCTTTGTAACAATTTCCCAATAAAGTGGACAAACAGAACTATGTATGTAGAATGACAGCAAATTTTCTGTTAAGTGTTAATATCTTTCATTGTTGGTATAGTATCGAGCTTCTGAGAAATTAACAAAAGAAAATAGAAACACATAATGTAGTGTTAGGTAGGCCATTTTAATGACCCCAAAGTGGAAATTTTATTATATGTTTATAGCAACCACCCCCCCCCCCCCCTTCCTGGTAGCCCGTGACCCTATGTGTTGTAAAACAGAGTATGCTTCAACAGTCAACCTAATCCATCCAGCCGTTTGAACTTGATTGAAGGAGATTAAAAATACAAACAAACATACTTTCACAATAATTATAATATATAATTATATATTACATATATGCATTTTAATTTTAAAAAGTGCATTTCCGGTAATTTGAAATAAAACGGAAGTTGGCGGACAAAATCTAAAAAAATGAGAAAATCGAAATTTTTTTTTTGCAAGAATTTGAAGTCTCCCTAAACTTAATTAAACACGTAAACCCCGATTTTGTAGCTCGCATAGTATTTTGTTATAAAAGATTCCGCTAAAATAAGACGTCTTTCCCATGTGTAACGGTCAAAATTTAAAAAAGAAATTTGAATTTCTGAATTTTTGTTTTCTCAAAAATTGTAGCTTTAGAAATGATAATTTGTTGCGCAAGAATCAATTTTGTAGCTTTTTTTAGATTTTGTCCCCCAAATTTCAGTCTTATTTTAGCGAACCGGAAACGCGTTTTTTAACTTAAAATGCAAATAAAAAACGATTCAAAAGCTTCAATTTCTGAGAAAAAAATTCAGAAATTCAAATTTTTTTTTAAATTTTGACCGTTAAATATGGAAAAGACGTCTTATTTTAGCGAATTCTTTTATAACAAAAAAAACTATGCGAGCTACAAAATCGGGGCTTACGTGTTTAATTAAGTTTAGGGAGACTTCAAATTCTTGCAAAAAAACTTTTTTAATTTTTTTTTAAATTTTGGAAGCTCCATTTTGAGGTAACTTGAAACTTAAATATAAAAAAAACCGTTAAAGCTACAAATTTCTTCTTGGTGCCAAAAAATAGCAATTTTTGGCACCAAGAGAATTATGGTTTTCATATTTTCGTCCGTTAACTTCAGACTTATTTTAGCGGAAACTTGAATAACTACGAAACTATGCGAGCTACAAATTTTTGGTTTGTGCAACAAATTAGCATTTAATTAGCTACAAATTCAGACACCAAAATTTTTTGATTCCGCCAAAAAGGGATGTTGAAAATTTCGTTTGTAAAGCTTCAAAGAATTTCTTAAAATATACTAATATGATGCCCTTTTGATTGTTTTATTCTTGATGCTGTTTCAAAGCTTTTTCTAAGATTTTATTTCATCTGGATGTTGTGGTTTATTGCTTGTTAATTTTGAGTTAATTCGGGACAATAGTTGAAATGAGCACAAATGTAACACGGCTTGTGTCAATAGTTGAATATTTCGTACTTTTAATGGCAAATAAGTGTTATAACTTTTATAAATTGGTATATCTCAAGTCTCAACCTCTTATTACCATTAAATTTATAGCAATTTTAATTTAAAAGTTAAAATAAAACTATTTATGCACACAAAATCGATTAAAAAGACCTATACCTATACTGTTATACTATCATAAATATTAGGACAAGACTTTAGATATAACAGTTATAACAATTTTTCGGCATTGAAAGTGGTTTTTAAAGCTCTCCGCACGACTTCGAAAAAAAAAAACTCTGGATGCCTGAAGTATGCCTACCAATGACGGAAGGGCCTGAACCTACGGGGCCGCATTAAAATCAGTACCTACCTAATTTTATTAACAAAACTATTATGAATTGATATTACTCTTAAGTCACTTCGCCTAAAAAAATTATCTTTATTTTAAGTTTATGGTGTGATTCCATACTTACTTGTTTTGGCTGTGTGTGTTGTTCCAATTGCATTTATCCAATCATTTCTTGGACAATTTTCCAGCACTGGATTTATATCGGTATTTCGGATATCTCCACTATTCAAAGGTAAATTAAATCCTTTTTTTTTTGTAAGAATTTTATTTTTTAAAAACCTCTATTTTCATCAGGCATTGGATATGTTTCGCTGTTAGTAAACTTCTTAACTTTAACTTACTATAGCGTTTTCAGTGCGATACCATTATTTCATTTTATTCATTCCTTGAGGCCAACAATACCATGGAGCTGTGAAGGATCCGCAGAATGGATAAAACCCCAAGAAATGGAATTAACGGTAAATAAATTTAAATTGCCTTTGGTCTGTTTGCTCAAATGAATCATAAATATAAATTATAAAAGTTCAGATGTAGTAGATATGTGTAAAAATCAATTTGTTGACGTTATAAAAGTAATACATATACTTGGAATTTTTCGGTAGAAATAAAATATAAATTTTTGATTTGAGCAAACGCCAAGATGAGCCAATATTTTTCAAGTTATTATAAATTACTATAGGTATACCTTAATATTTTTAGCTTTGCATACATCATGTAAATAAATCAAACAACAACTTATTAATTCCTTCTGTGCAATTTTTCATGTAAGATTTTCCGAACCTTATGTTTTGAAAGAACAAATTTAGAACATCGATAATTTACCCAACAGAAATCATCTGAACATCTCGACTCTCTATAATCATGCTGAGGAAAATTCATTTTCAGGACAACTTATGATTTGCACTTGTATAATTTGGGCTATTGTTACTTATGTGCTCTTAAAGTCTACAGAACTTGTAAGAAAACTTTTTTATTACATTTAAATTTTATGGAATTATTAAAAAAAAAATTAAGAATTTCTCCTCCTCTACTTATATTATAGATAGGACGTTTTTTAAGATATTCTTTCTTGGCTGTGATATCAATCATGAGCCTCTGCTTGCTTCGTTTCATTTTCCTTCCAGGAGCAACTAAAGGACTATGGAAATTTTTATTCCCATTTGAAGATCGGATTTTTTGGGACATATTGGTTTTCATACCAAGTTTGGCATTGTCTTCATTAGGTCCTGGTTGGGGTTCGATTCTAACAATGGCAAGCTTTAATAATTTCAAGACTAATATCTTTAGATATACTTGGTTAATGTGTCTTGCTCAACTTGGACTTATAATTGGAATGGCATTGTTGTCAATTTTTATTAAAAGTTTTATGGATAGTAAGTAAAAAAAACTACAATGAAATTCTAGTTTTAATGCCGAGTTCACATCTGACAGTATGTTACCGGCAACATTTTGTTTGTATATATATTTGTTTATGTTTTTACACAAAGTTTGCCCGACAAATTTTTGTTGCATTCGATATTGAAAAGTTTCTAGCAATTTCCGACTATTCGTAGCAACAAAAAGTTGCCGCAAAAATATTGCATATTTGTGCCTATTATTTGAAACGTAACGGAAGCACAGCTCCTGGTCTTAAAATAGCATTTAACAACGATTTAAAAAAAAAAATAATGATGTACTTTTTTTATAACTTAGCAATCAACGACACTACCATCTTTCTGGAATTCCACCAACTGCAATGGTTGGAGTTCTTGAGTCTTCCAACTGCAATAACATTTATGGAGTGGCCACATTTTTGGTCCTTGCTATTCTTTAGCATGTGGATTTTGGGTTCTTTAAACATATTGGTATGTTTAATTTTTGTTTAATAAAATTTGACAACAAATTAAACCATTTTCGTTGTAAAGGTTACTCAACTTTTGTCACTGTTGACTTCCTTGTTTGATGAATTTGAAGAACTTAGGGATATGAAAAGAAAAGTTATTCTTGTATTTGGTGGGGTCTTTGCATTTACTTCAATATTTTTCTGTTCAAATGTAAGTAAAATGTTTATTTACATATTGATTTAAAATTGAGACGAAACAAGAGAAATGTTTATTTATAACAGTTTATCTTCATTAATAATGTGATAGCGCACGGTTTGAAAAAAAAAAAGAATGGTTGACGAAAGTATGCTCGCGGCGCCGGAAAAATAACTGTTATAAATTGGCATTTCTTAAGTCACTATTTAAAATTAATTTTGTTGCTTTCTAATACAAAATAGCATGGAGTCTACTCTTTTGGGGTTCTTTCAAAATATTCAGTCGTCACACAAACGGTCTTGAATTTACTTCTATTGTTGGTGGTTCTATGGATTTATGGTCGAGAGCGATTCCAACGTGATTTAAATTTTATGACATCGCGTATTTATTCAACATGGATGATCTATATCGTACGATTTGTTACCCCATTGTTTCTATTAATTGGTTTGGTAAGAATTTAGAAGTTAAAAGTTGTTTTATTCAAATTACATATAATATTATATTTTTCTTAGCTAATAGCATTGTTATTAACTATGGAATTCGATCATTCACCATCACCATATGGCATGATTGTCTATTTATGTGGAACTCTCATTTTCCTTCTATCATGGTGTTTGATACCAGGATATTGTATTTTTAAGGTAAAACAAACAACTGGAATAATTGGAATGCGATTAAGAAGATGTCTTAGGCCAACTGATTGGTATCCCGCCGATCCGGTTTATAAGCAAAGATATGAAGAGAGTTTTAATAGTACAGATATATCACATCAGCTAACAACAGAAACAGGAACAGGAACTATGGAATAAGTAAAAATTTTCTACTAAAATTTTAACATTAAATTTATGTGCATTCAAAAATTTTAGAAATAAAAATTTTAATATTGTAAAAAAAAATTGTTGAGGATTATATTATTATATAATATGATAACTTCAGAAATATTTTTAATTTCAAAATTAAGTGCACGAAAGACAAAAACTATCAATCGAAGAAACAAGACGGTTAAGCTAATTTCTAAATTTATGTGATCAGCGTCATCTATCGGGCAACTCGAAAGCTCTTAATAAACATGCACTCCTCACTTCATACAAATTATCAAATGGTAAGTTATGGAATTTCATGTATTTTTATAATATTTTAGTACCTACTCGGTGCCATCTATCGTAAAACTTAAAAGTTTTCGATTTAAATGTATAACTTTTCACAAATGAGAAGCTTTTGTTGTGCAGATAAATTAATTAAGACAAGTTCTTATCTGATTCTGAGCAGACACACTCAAGGAGCGCAAGCAACCCTAATCTATTTCTATAATTGCTGCGCAGCAATGGATGAGCTGTTATTGCTAGGATCTTAAGTTAAAATGTCAAGCTAAAATTTTGTATACAAATTATTGAAGGAGGCCATACTAGAGGAGTGATTGAGTATTTTTCGTCATAAATATTAACATTTTGTTGTTTTTGGTACAGCGCTGTATATTCATCAACATGTTGTACATATATTTTAGCCATAAAATCGCATGCACAATGCAGCATATTTTGAAATTTATCGTCCCAAACACAGTAATTGTACACAAACTTCAGAAGCAATCAAGTTTATACACCGGACTTTCCTGGTTCGAAAACGTAAAATTATTCCGAATTTCAAATACCTGCTACTATCAGTCAGTAAAAGCATAATATAACTATGTATAAGTAAAACAATAAACATATATGGAGAATTTATTTTTCCTGTGCTATCTGATATCACGGCGGACGGCCGTAACCAGAAGTAACATTTTCCCTCTCATAAGATGCTCCAAGAGCTTAACTAGACTATAGTAAGGGTGCTAAAAGTAATCTTGAAGAATACTACTAGATGGTTATATTAACGGGTGATTTTTTAAGAGGTTTAGAACTTTTTTAAAAAAAAAAAACACAAAAAATTCGAAAAAATGAATGAAATATTTATTTGAATCGATAGTTTGAACCTTGCAATTTAATGTTTAAAGATAATTTCATGCAAATGTTGACCGCGGCTGCGTCTCAGGTAGCCCATCCGCTGAGTCCAATTTTGGCATACTCTTTCACACATATCGGCCGGTATCTCACGAATGAATGCATGGATGTTGGCTTCCAGTGCGTCAATCGAAGCGGGCTTGTCCCTATAGACATTAGCCTTGACATACCCCCACAAAAAATAGTCTAATGGTGTCAAATCGCACGATCTAGGCGGCCAATTGACCGGCCCGAAACGTGAAATTAACTGTTCACCAAACTCGCCTCGCAATTGCGCCATTGTTTCGCGTGCTGTGTGGCATGTGGCACCGTCTTGTTGAAACCACATATCATGCAAGTCAAGAACTTCCATTTCGGGCAAAAAAAAGTTTGTTATCATCGCTCGGTAGCGTTCACCATTGACAGTAACGCTGCGATTCGCATCATCTTTGAAGAAATATGGCCCAATAATGCCGCCGGCCCATAAACCGCACCAAACAGTGGCTTTTTCGGGATGCATTGGTAGCTGTTGCAATGCTTCTGGTGTTTGACAGTGACACAAGGTACTAAACACACGTCAGCTGTCACAACCAGTGTTGCCAAAACCAAACCAGCTAAAAAATCACCCGTTACTTTGGAAAATTGGAACTGGAAAATTACTTAGGGACAGTTTATCCTCTCTAATAGAGGATTATTGTAACTGGTAGGTACATCATCAAATATGCATGTTAACCAAAATTTTTATCAAGGAATCCAAAATTTGAGTTTTTAATCTTGGAAATCGCTAATCAGCTGATTTTTATCGATTAGCACCATTTTATTAGAAAATTTTAAAGTCACGGTGCAGATTTAACCCACTGTGAACTGATCCTTAAAAGCTGTGAAAAACTGATTTATTTTGCTTTGATTATTTTTTTTAATAAATAACTCCAAATCATGTTTTATTTATATGGATTTCGTTTGATTTTGCCAAATATTGAAATTAGTTCAAAATGCGCCTTTTTTTTTCTCGTCACACCTTTTTTGCGACTTTTTCAAATTTCTCAGCAGCAACACTGTGTTGGCGACTGCGCAAGGCTTTTTAAATTTTGTAGATGAAACTAAATCCTTAAAAAATTCACGAACAGTATCGAGGCAGCATCATAGGCAGTGACGAGGCGTCAATTAGACATTTTAGACAATGTCTACCCAAACCATTCGTTTAAAACATAAATACAAGTGCCATAACAAGATAATCTTCAAATCAAGGAAATCTTATATTTTTATTACGTTTATAATGCCCCTTCTTACCCCAATATACATTTATTTAAGAAACTTTGCTTTGTTCACGCACGCTATATAAATCAACACGTAAACTCTATACACACAGACACACTCAAACCTTTTTCATTCTTTCTATACGTGCATTCAACACGAAGTATGAACAACAACGATCGGCACAGGGCCGATCAATCATTCGTAAAGCCGAAGACAGTGTCTTCGCTTTCAACCAAACTATGGTAAAAAAAAATGGATGTATATTGAAGGTATACCATTCTCATTTCGTATTTTATATAAAGGAAATAGACAAAATTGAAAATGTCTAATCGTTCGTTTACTTTGCGTTAAATTCTTTTGGGATGGCTGAGGCTACGATTTTGCCTGTGGTGAGAATAAAAACAATTAAAAAAAGGAAGAAATATTGTAATTTCTTATTTTTTTTATTAAATTAAAAAAATAAAGAAAATGAAAAAAACAACTAACATCTTCTTGAATACATCTACCTTGACGTGGTAAGAGGGCTTTAAACCAAATGATGTAGGTACCTTAAGAATAATGCAAAATATAATCACTGAAAATGAGTAACTGCCTACCCACTTTGCATGAGTACGGGACGTCCCTGATCATAGGGCCTATGTAAACGCCTCAGATCCTGAAAACTATTTTAGGCGATGATTCCTCTTCTAGACGACTTCCACTTCAAACGCGGTTCAAGGACCGTATAAGTATGTTCTATCAGCATTGTATATTTTGATCCCTTCAATACATGACAAAAACCAAGAAAAACTAAATTAAAAAAAAACCTTAAATTTTATAGAATTTTTTTTGAATTGGGATATTATGAAGGCTGAGTTTTTGCTAAGGAAGACAAAATGTCATGATTAACTAAAAACACAGCCTTCAAAGAAGGCATAGTAACGTCTCTTGTGGATATTGCAGTACAGATCTTTTTCCGAATGTACATAAATATTCAAAAATTTTGGCAACTTTGCCATAGTATCAGCATGATGGTATATCCGACGATGAAACGAAGAAACTCTATTGCTATACATTATAATTACTAGTTAATAAAAAACAACTGAAAATTGAAATGTAAAGGATGTGTTTTTTAGACGTGTGGTTTTCAATAAGAAATAAAACGCATATAATTTAATGTAATGTCCAAGAATTTAGCTTTATTATAAAGATAAGGGTTTGCAATTATCTTTTAAAAATGATTTCGGGCAAGTGGCCGCCGCGGCTGGCTCGAATTAATTCCAGCCGAGAGGCCCAAGAGGCTCCAGCTCCAATTGTTGCTCGTGATTGAGGATGGACTCATTCGGGTCTTCTTCAATACTCTGCTCCACAGCAGCAATACCGTCTTCGGTGCGCACTGTACGGCATCTCTGAGTATGCGCATTATCCACTAGAGTAATCATGGTGCGAAACCGATCCATGGTTGCTCGAATTACTCTGCTGGGCGATTATGTCGACCGAATATTGGAACCAAACCATTATTTTGGTAATAAATTTGCACGATTTGCAAACGTTGTTTAGGAGTATAAATCAAGTGACATCTGTCAAAAAGACCAACTTCGAAAAAAGTATTGCCAGATTGAAAACCACACGTCTAAAAAAAACACCCTTTATATCCTCAATCGCTTACAACGTTGATACTGAATAGATATTTTTAAAAAATCATACCCCCCCCCCCCCCAAATATTTGTATAGTTACGGCCTTGGCTGATATGAAGTCTTTATAACAAATTCGATGTTGATGTCAAATCTATTTGTGTCTAGCATGAATCACAATTTCTTTGAAATACAAATTAATATTCATTTCAATTCATTCCAATTGAATATATGATATGTATGTACATATCGATGTTATTTTGTTTGTTTTTTGTACCATTTTTCAATAATTTCGTTAAATTTTTAATAAAAAAATCCCCCAAGCATTTTAAATATTATTTTGCAATCCAAAAGCAGCAGTTATCACTATAATCACTAATCAGTAGTCAGCGAACTTTAAGCAAGTGTGTAACGGTTGTGTTTAGTGAAAATATTTGACAATTCATTGTGAACAAAAAAAATAAAATACTTTACTCTTTAGTTGTATGAAAATTATTTATGTTATATAAGTGCGGATACATATGTTTATAAATGGAATATGAAACATCTTACGATACTGGCGCGAGGCCATTCAATCATGATATGAATCGAGGAAATTGGGAATCTTCAAAAGATTTCTTCTACGCATGTGTCGGACATGCATTTAGACCAGAAGTCATAATGATATTACCATTGTTGGTATTTGAAGCTCTTGGAAGTGAGTTGATAAGAATTATCACTTATAACTCAATGATTAAAATTTAAGATATAATATTATAAGTGAATTGAGGGAATCGATTGGAAATGACAGTTCATACTTCATATATAACCGGTACCTACCGTTTATGCGGTCATGAAATTTCAAGGCCACCTGAGTTTGTTTTCAAATAGCTCGCGAAGCTCTTTACTGGCTGAACACAATGCCCTGCTGCAACTGGAATCGGAGCCGGAGCTGCAACTGCTTTCAAAAAATGTTGTACGTCGTTTTTTTATCTGACCACAATGAGCTGTACAGCTTTTTGTATATTTCAAAGAAAAAAAAAGTTTACTATTCACTGTTCTTATTTCCGATAGTTTTCTTTTAATTAATAATTTTTTTCGTGACACAAATAAGCACTTAAAACTTCAATAAATTTTTCCGGCTTCTTTTTTCTTCATATAAATTGAAACGTCAAAAATGCTGTACGTGAAAAGTTAAAAGTTGGCGAACCTTTGCGGCTCCGACTGCAGCTCCGTCTGCAGTTGCGTTCTATGCTGCTCGTAGCATTGATTTTGTGTGTATTTAATACAGGGTGGCGCACCAATTGTGCTACAATAAGAAATTCAAATAACTTTTTTTTTAATCGATGTATTTCATTTATTTTTTTTTTATTGGTGAGAAAATTAAATTTTATTTTAAATAGTTAGTTGTTTTTAAAGATTATAGACCGCAAATGACCTCCACGCTGTCCCACGCATATGCGGCACCTGGTCAAAAAATTATTCATTGCGGCCTGAAGAGTTGAAGTTGGGATCGCCTCAATTATTGTCGTTATGGACTGCTTTAATTCAGTTAAATTCCTGGGCTTCGTTTTATACACCTCTTGCTTGACATAACCCCATAAAAAGAAGTCTGGTGCAGTCAGGTCAGGTGACCTTGGAGGCCAGCGAAGAGTGGAGTTCCTAGAAATTAATTTGTTTGCGAATTTTTTGTTTAGCTCCGCCATAACTGGTCTGGCTATATGTGCAGTTGCTCCATCTTGCTGAAACCAAACGTTGTTGAATGGTATACGTCTTCGGCGCAGTTCTGGGTAAAAAAACTCCTTCAACATCTTTAAATAACGGTCCCCATTGACAGTAACGGTTACACCGTTTTCTTCAAAGAAGTACGGCCCGACAATACACCTTGATGAAACTGCGCACCACACAGTGACTCGTTCTGGGTGCAGTTCCGTCTCATGGAGCATTTCTGGATTAGACTCATTCCATATACGGCAATTTTGCTTGTTTACATTGCCGTTAAGATCAAAATGGGCCTCATCAGACATGAACAAACAATTGATAAATGTGTTGTCTTCTTCGGCCATTGATATCATTTTTTGGCAAAATTCCAGGCGAACAGGCAAATCCTGAGGGTTTAACTTGCTAGTAATTTGGACTTTGTACGGAAACAAGTTTAAATCGTCATGAAGTATCCGTTGTAATGACCGTCTACTAATTCCAATTTGCCCCGATAAGTTTCGGGTCGAAACGTTCGGATTGGCCTGTATTGCAGATGCTACTGCTGCGATTGTATCCTGAACCCGAACATTGGCATCTCGATGGTACGGCCTTCGTGCGATGCTTCCAGATTCAGCAAACATGTTTACAAACCTCATAATGGTCCATCTACTCGGGGGATTACCGCCAAACTCCCGCCTAAATTCCCTTTGGACGGAAATGACGGACTGCAAAGCATGGTACCGTTGCACTATCCAAATTCTTTTCTCCGTATCCCAAGCATCCATTTTTATAAATCTAAATAGTAACCTACAAAATAAAAAAAAAATAAGCCGATTACTCACACAGAAAAAAAGTTATTACGTTTTATTTTTGTAGCACGATTTGTGCGCCACCCTGTATTTTGACAGATGTTCCAGCTCCGGCTGCGGCTCCGTCGCATTGTGTTCAGTCAGTTAATGCACACCTATTTGAATGGCCATAAACTCTTATAACTTTTAAAAATTGACATTTCTTTTCTCTAGTCTCGCACATTAATTAAAAAAAGTACGAGCAAAAGGTATAGGTACTTACCCTAGTTGGTTTGGTTTAGTATTCGCGTGGAACTGTAGAACATCATTATCATCGAGAAATACATATACCTACACTGTCGTTAATTAGTATATAAACACATGAACATCTAAATGGTCGCACGTCTTTAGAATTTTCAGGTGACTTTTTTTTTAATTATGTATACTTACTGCCGCAAAATATTAAACAGTTCTCGTTTAAAGCCTAGTACGCAGATCGCGCTAAATTTTAGCTTCCATACAAAATTCTCTCCAAAATTTAGCTCAGCTAAAATTAAGGAAAGCATTTTAGCCGAAAGGTACGCAGCTCCAGCTAAAAATTCAAAAGTTTGTTTCTTACTGTACATCACATATCTGTCAAAATTTAGCGCACGAAATAATTGTTCGGCACATTAATTCTCAAGCTAAATTTTAACAGAATCTTGAATTTTGTATGAATTGTGTTTTGTGAAAATAAAAATTGAAATGGAGGAATATTTCGGAATAAACGATTTGTCTCAGCCAAAGAAAAGAATCCATTTTATTTGATAAAATTTAGTTGCAATAATAAAAAAAGATCATTAGGTGTGTTTTATTCATTGCTGCATAGCCAGCGCAGCACAAATCTGAATAAAACGAAAGCTCACTCTATACGTTCATTTCAATAAATGAAAGCTCTATCGACAGCACAGCCATCTTTATTTTTACTGACTTCTTTTTCGCCAGCAATCAAATTGTTTTTGTTTGCCAAGGGAAATTTTGCTGCGCTGGCTATGCAGCAATGAATAAAACACACCTATTGAAATGGTTGAAAACAATTTCTTCTTGGAGAACAGCTGCTTTCTTTTACATATTCTCCACAAAGCATGCTCTATGTCAAAATTTAGCAAGGGTTTTTTGCTGATGTTTGGAGAGAAAAGTGGGAGCTAAATTTTAGCGCGATCTGCGTACTGGGCTTAAGCAATAAACCCGACTGTAGTTAAAGCAGTCATTTATTTAAAAATGTTTGTTTAAATTTTTCTTAATTTAAAACAGTTTAAACAACTCTTCAAACTAAAGAACCTGTATAACAAAACGTCAGCAAACTTTTGTGAAACACGTTTTTACAGCATAAAAGTAACGTCAGATTAGGAACGCGCTCTCTGTCCAGTATCCAAAGGGTTCACTTTGCCGATTAAGCTCATTTTTTCCCGCATCATGTTACCTAAAAGGAACCATTTCCATATATGTTTGCCTTACAAAAAATGGGGACAGCTGGCGGTCTTAGAATGATAACTCCCGGAGCACAATTATAAGAAAAGAATCTTAACTGGCTTAAATTGCTAACTTCAGATTAACAGGCTCTTACTTTCATTTTATTGATACGTAGATAGGAAAAAATGTTATTTTTATATTGAAAGTTTAGATTTTGAAGCATAGAAAATAACATAATAATTTTAATTTTTTAGTTTATGCATTAATTCCGTATCTACTGATTATGGCTGTGTGTGTTGTTCCAATCGTATTTATCCAATCATTTCTTGGGCAATTTTCTAGTAGTGGCTTTATATCAGCCTTTCGGATTGCTCCATTATTTAAAGGTAATTATTTCTGGTCTTATGTATTTGTTGAAGATATTTTTATTTTTAAAAACTTGTTTATTTCACCAGGCATAGGATATGTTTCACTTGTAGTTAACTTCGTTAATCTTACTTACTACAGCGTTTTGAGTGCGATACCATTATTTTATTTTTTTCATTCCTTGAGACCAACACTACCTTGGAGCTGCTTAGGTGCTTCACAGTGGATGAATATAACAGAATTGGTTGGTTAGAATTATAAACATAATTATTGTATTAGTAAAATTTTGATATAGCATACATTTAAACAGACATGTTTTAAGAATAAATATAACGGTTGGAACAATCCTTCGGTTGAATTTTTGAGGTAAGATTTTCAAAAAAAAATCTCGAGTTTTTATTTTTTTTTGTGTGTTAAAATAGTGAAATTTTTCAGGAATCATTTCCTTTTAACAAGTAAAAGGAATGAGGGGACCTTTTTTTCTGTGCAAATAATGTTGTGCACTATTATCGTTTGGATCATTGCGACTTTTGTTCTTTTGCAGCCTACTAAAACCGTAAGACCATGCTATTTTTTAATGGTTTTTAAAAATCTTTATTTTTTGTTTCAGATAGGTCGATTTATGCGATACTCGTGCTTCACTCTTATAACAATCATGAGCTTGTGCTTGATTCGCTTCATTTTCCTTCCAGGAGCAATTAATGGATTATTGGAATTCTTGGTGCCGCATATAAAACGGGATGATTTATTATTTATGTTGATTATTCCTTTATTGGTTTTTTTAACATTGGGTCATGGTTGGGGTTCAATTCTTACCATGGCTAGTTTTAATAATTTCAAGACAAATATCTACAAATACAGTTGGTTCGTGTGTCTGGCTCATCTTGGAGTTATAATTGGAATGACATGTTTATTGAGTTTCCTTAAACATTTTATGCATAGTTAGTTAATCAAATTTAATTTAAATAATTTTTTCTAATTTTGTTTTGGTTTAACTTAGATATTGGCGTAGTTTATCCTGACGAACAGCCTAGTCAATGGACAGAATTCTTGGCACTTCCATTTGGTTTGACATTTTTGGAGTGGCCAAACTTTTGGTCCTTGCTCTTCAATTGCATCATGGGTTTGGGCTCTTTTAATCTTTTGGTAAGCACTTTATCGTGTGATTCACATATAAGAGATATAAGGTTAAGTTGAGAAAGAGAAACTAAAATCATTCGTAAAGAAGTGTCTTAGATTTGAAACTTTTGAATGGTGTCTAAATTAAAAAAACAATCTCACTTTCCACTTTTAATTAAAAAAAAAAGCTACTCCCACGCGTTGGGAAGACAATGCGGTGAGCTTAAAGCTTGCGTCATACCGTAAACTTTATTTTGACACCTTAAGCAATACCTCTTAACACATCTTATTCTTATGACGCTGATAACACGAGTCTTTTTTCGGTCTTTTCGTCTTGTTTTTTTGACAGCTAGGGTGAGGGGTGTAGAAATGTAGAGGGAATGAAGTAACGAATGCATACATTTCCACAAGCTGTCAAAAGGATGAAGGACGAAATGGTCGAAAAAATACTCGGTAATCAGCGTCTATAAAATCACAGATTTGAATTTTGATATAATGTTTTTTTTAATATATCCAATTCAGGTTATTCAACTTTTTTCCTTTTTCACTTCATTGTTTGATGAATTTGAAAATCTAAGAGAAATTAAAAGAAATGTAATTTTTGGAACTGTTGCTGTTTTAACAACGACTTCTATGCTTTTCTGTTCTAATGTAAGTATCTTGGCTTTGCTCGTACATATTTTTAAAATTCTTTCACAATCGATATTAAATTTGTTTAATTCTATTAATTCAACAGCATGGATTGTTCTTTTTTGAGATTCTCTTAAAATATTCAGTGATCACTCAAGTTGTTCTGAATTTACTCCTTTTGCTAGTGGTTCTTTGGGTTTATGGTCGAGAGCGATTACAACGTGATGTCAATTTTATGATCTCGCAAGTTTATTCAACTTGGATGATATTTGTTGTTCGATTTGTTGCTCCAATATTCTTAATATTGGGATTGGTAAGTAGTTGAGTAGCTTTTCAACGATTTATTTTATTACTATTTCCATGTTTATTTTTTAAGATCATTGGATTTTGTTTAACATGTCTGTCAATGCTATATCATAATGATTCACCATTTTCTGGAATGATATTGTTCTTAATCGCCCTGTCTTTTTTCCTGCTATCGTGGTGCTTGATTCCGTGTTATTGTGTGATTAAAATAAAGCAGACAGCTGGAAAAATTGGAATACGCTTAAAGAGATGTGTAAGACCAACTGATTGGTATCCAGCCGATCCGGTTTACAAGCAGAGTTACGAAGAACGTTTTAGTAGTACAAATATTTCACATCCTCTAACAATTTTAGAGGAAGAATAGCACAAAATTTAAAAAAATATTACATTTTTATTAACGCAAATATACTTCATGACATTAACAATTAAAATTTTAATTTTTAAATAAAAAATTAGAAATTAACATTATTTTTGTTAATTTCTATGTACTGAATAACAAAAATGATACACTTTTATTTATATTTTTTATATATGCCTACTTACATCCTACTTATATCAAATATCATTATATGTAGGTACTTGGTATTTTCAATTTTCTTAAAAACTAGAAGACATCAAAGCATATAATTTGCAGAGACTAAAAATTAATTAAAACATCAGTTAATAACAGAAACGATGAAATAAGTAAAAATCTTTTAGCATTAACATTAAATTTATGCGCATTTAAAAATTTTTAAAACTAACAATTTCCTAATAACCACCTTAGGTGTGAAAATAAAAGAATATATTTTATTGAACTTCTGCCTTATACACCAATCTCTAATTAATAACTTTAGAATGAGTTCGTAAATTTTAAACGACATAAAGTAGATATACTTTAACGTTAAAGAGGTCTTCTAACTTTAAAACCAGCAAAACACTTCTCTATCTTTTCAAAGTGTGCTTTATCTGTGGGAAATTATTTGTTTTCTTAGAAGAAGAAATAGAGGAAAGAGCATATTGAGGAAAATGTGAGGCTTTTTTCAAAATAGTTTGAGTTACACAAACACAAATGCATCCACACAGGGAAGGCGTGCAGTTAGACAGCTAAATTCTGGGGCGCCCAAAGGAATTTTGATCTGTTTTCTAAGTGGTTTGAGATTTCAAATCGTTAAAATAATAAAAAAGCTTAGTAAATTAAAGAAACAACTGATATTATCTGTTTATTGACCAATTATACATTTTTTTTTCTTACAATTATTACATGTTTGCTATCGCCCAGTTTACAGAGTTATGCTTAGAACTACCTTACTTCTGAAAAATATTATGAATTACGCACAATTGTAAACAACTGATATAAAAGTAAATAAAGTGATTACATGCAATACTTCATTGAAAAAAAGCGGTGCTGCGTTAAATGCCTATAACAAGCAGTTTAATTTTTGTTCATTTCAATAGGTAAGCTGTGTCTAATATTCCACATAAGGTAAGACAAATTACTCTGCACTACGGGTGCTCAATGGATTTGAGCGTCTTGCCATCACCAACAAAAACTAATGCGACACTGGACGAGAATTTCAATTTTCACAGATCGGGTTCAGCTAATTCCCTTGATTGAAGTGCTTTTTTATTTTCATACAATTTGCTTTTTTATAGCAAAATGCTACGAAATAGCATCAATTGAAAAGTTTTCTCAGATAATGTGTAAAATAATTACTTCACATTACTTTATGTGAAATATGAGACACAATCAGCCCGTGGAAAAAAAAAAAGGAAAACTCCATATAGGTGTTTTTACAAGATTTAACTGGGCACAGTATGTTGTTTTATATTTTTTTTTATTAATTATTGCAAGTATTCACTGCGTTAACTTTCATTTCTATTATTTAGAGTATTATTTAGAGTATTTTCACTATTTTAATGTTTCAAAATCTCGAAACACTTTCCTATAGTTCGTCAAAATGACAGATTGAGTTCTTTTTGTTTTGATTTTTTTAATTGTTCGTTCTGTTTGATTTATTCAGCTTTCAAAATTAGGTGAGTTTCACAAAAGTTTGCTGACATTTTGTAAAACAAGTTCTTTAGTTAGAAAAGTTGTTTAAAGTGTTTTAAATTAAGAAAGAAAAATTTAAATAAGAATTTTTATATAAAGGACTGCTTTAACTAGAGTCGGGTTTATTGCTTAAACCAGAACTGTTTAAAATTTTGTGACATCATGTAAAGTACGAGTATGTATATCTAAAATAAGTTTTTCGAATAAAACAAAGTACGCAACTCCATAAAACATGAAACCTAAGCTAAGTACAGACGATTGTCAGATCTGTCAGTGAAAAAAACTGTCTTACAATCGTCTGAACACACAATTTTGTCTGACAATATTGTCAGACACGTCATTGTCAGACGACAATCTGACAAAAAATTGTCAGGTATCTTACAATCGTCTGAACACACAATTTTTATCATTGTCAGTCGATTAGGACATTGAAAACATCTTACAATTGCTGACAATTTCTTCATTGTTCGAAATGTCAATGAGTTGGTTAAAGAGAGACTACAAAAATAGCTGACAGTCAAATTGGGAAGAAATCTATAATCAACCGTGTGAACGGACAATTTTTAATTGTAAGAAATATGTCAATTGTCAGCTAATTGTTAGCTATTGTCAGACCATTGACAGTTCTTACAATATTGTAAGATCTGACAAACGTCTTTACTTAGCTTCTTCTTTCTTATAACAAAACAACAACTAGTATTACGATGTAAAAATCAGCTGAATTCTTGAAAAATATATGAAATACGCAAAAATAATTTACTGCACGAGTTTTAAGCTGGCTTTAGGAAATACTACCCGACTGTTGATCAGATCTTCAGTCCTCACCTTGTTATATATTGCTCAATCTTACAAGCAAAAAAATAAGAAGCTTAACGCCATATTTATGGACTTCAAGTCGGCATTCGATTCTGTTCCACGTGAAACACTCTTTTATAAGCTGTACAAAATTGGTATAAGTAGCAAAATTGTAAGCATTATAAGAGCACTTTATGAGAATAATAAGGGGGCAGTATGGGATTGAAAAGGTTTGTCTCATGAATTCGAAACGACGATGGGTGTGAAGCAAGGTTGCATTTTAAGAGCACTTCTTTTTATACTATTTATAAATGACATAACAGATGATATTGGTGGTGGGGTTGAAGTTAATCAGGTAAAGATTCCAGGTCTAATGTATGCGGACGATATCGTCTTTCTAGCTAATTCAGTAACAAGTTTACAACTTATGATAAACAGACATGAAAAGTATTGTAAAGCCTGGAATTGAAAAAACGAAAATAGGTATCCTTATTAAGAAATGGTGGAGGAAGATTCTCAAGAAACGAAGTCTGGTATTACCAAAGGCATCCTATTGAAGTTGCAAGAGAGTACAAGTATCTTGGTGTTCTGATAAAATCTAACCTTAATATGGAAAAACATTTGAAAAATAAACTATCAGAAGCTAAACGGGCTGTTAGTTCAGTCTGGAATACTTGTATTAAAAGCAAATTTATAACCCTTTAGCTCTAAGCAAAAAAAGAGTGTGCGTACTTATGTACACGCGCTAGAAGTAAAACTTCTTTCACGACAACAGGGCAAGTATTTTTCAAGTCCTACCACTCAGAGCACCCGATTTGAAACTCAGAACCGTTGCAAAATCGTGACGCTGAATTTTGTAATTCGTGACGGGAATTTGTATGTCGGTTTGACATGATGCCGCAAAAGAAGTTTTACTTCAACAACACCCAATGAGCGAGAGACACAATAGATTGCAGAATATTTCCATGCAAAACCAATAAACCTACTACTATACATAATTTATGCTTCCTCGCATTAAATCGACCAATGGCCGAAAATCCAACACAACAGAAAAAAATCCTCAGAAATAAAATTCTTCCCACAAAAAACCCTTACTCGAATTCACTAACCATCTTAACGAATATATTAAATGCACGAACCATTGCATTTAACGAAAATATAATATCGTGACGCTGAATTTTGTAATTCGTGACGGGAATTTGTATGTCGGTTTGACATGTCACTGACAGCTCCATAGAAAAATTTTTTACCCCCATGCCGCAAAAGAAGTTTTACTTCAAAAATTATATAAGCGACGGCCCAATCTATTCTACTATATGCTGCACAAATTTGGGGACATGGGTAGAAAAATTTCAAATCTTAATGTTAAGAGGTGAATTAATCCATCAAAAGTACGTACCTCATCGACTTGACCTTTCAATTTTATGTGATCTTTGCAACCACGGTGTGAAGGAGGATCTCTTTCATTTTGTTGCAGGATGCCCAATACTAAGCGAAAAACGATTTTGGAGTAAATACGTCGGAAAGAGAAGCTCTGATAGCTATTTTGAACAGGATGAAAAACTTCATACCATCAAAAGCTCCTTAGTACAGGCATGAAGGAGATTTTTAGAAAACAAAAGTTTACATGTATTTAAATTTTAACGTTTATTTTACATTCAATAATTTTGATTACTATAGCTAAATAATGTTAATCAATAGAAAAATGTCAATCTTGGAGACGGCTTTCTGCCAAAATCAAAAGATTTTCTCATTAGAAACGAAGATTGTAAAATATTGTATTACATTGTTTAAACAAAGATAAATAAAAAGTCAACTAAACTTAAAGAAACTAACTAATTTAAATAAACATTGGAATGTTTTTTTTTTTTTAAACAAAAAAAAGAAATAATTTAATTTTGTATCTATAAAATTACTTTAACATTTTTTATACAAAATATTTGCTACAGAAATTTTAAGTAGGTACATATTAATTTAAAAACTATTTTCAAAAAAATTCCCTTAGTCGTTTTCAAAAAAGAAATTTTTTTTTATTAGATAAATCACAAAAATATATTATTGGGAAAATTTGTATATATAGAAACACTGTCCATCGACAAAAGAAGATGGTTATTTTTTTTTTTTATTTTAAATTTAAGCTAATTTTTAGGTTTTTGCATTCAGCGCCATCTATCGGACAACTGGAAATCTTTAATTAACATGCACCCCTTACTTCATAAAAGCGCCATCTATCGAAAAACTTGAAAGTTTTCGATTTAAATGCATTTTTCACTTCATTTACAAATACATTGTATCATTTTCATCTCAATCAGACGAGACGTTTCTACGTTTTTGTTGGTGAAATTAGGTAGTTTCGTTGAAAATTTTGAAATTCGATTACAAATTATCTCATTTCCCATACAAATTCTCATTTCGAAATGAGGTAATTTCAACCAAACTTGCAATTTAAAAAATACGCATAAAATCGACTGATTTGCAGATCTCAAAGTTTTTTATGAAAGCTAAAATGTCGGAATACATTTGGGAAGCGCAATAAAATTCATACTGAGGGAATTGAGTAAATATGGCGTAAATTTTTTTTTCATTTTTAAATAGTAAAACTTCACAATTTGTAGTATTTATTATGGATAGGCGAAAAGGCCACTTAATTAAATTTTCCACCCAACAATTGATTTCATTTCCAAAAAAAAAAATTAATTTTGAAAAAATTTTGGTCAATTAATTTTTAAAAAAACTATAATTTGGCTTTTAATGCATTGCTAGGATTAAAATTAAGTTAAAATTCCTTGAAAAAAAAAATTGAATGCTGGAATTGGAACAGCTGTGAAAAAGTGTCGAACACTCTATTTTGTACGTATGCCCACAATTCAGCTGTACAACGGCTTTTTGTATATTTTATTTTTCTGTTAGTTAGTAATTTTTTTTCGCGACACAATTAAGCACTATAAAGGCTCCAGAAACCTTTTTTCTGGGTATTGTTTGTTTCGTCTTTTTCATCTGGTTTTTTTGTTGTTTCGTTTTAGTCGTTTCGTATTTCGTTTATTTAGGATTTTCTTTAATGTACGTTTTTCAATTATTTGGTTTATAATTTTTTCGAAAAAAAATCATTTTGTCTTTCACTTAGTTCGTTTTAAGGTCATTTCGATTATTTCGTTTTTTGCTTAGATCGATTTCAATTTTTCATTTTTGAAAAACGAGTAAAAAGAGAGAGAAGGAAATCCGAAATGACTGTAAGGCGAAATGATCGAAAAACAAAATAAAATAAAAACAAAATAAGGTACATACTACGAAATAAACAAAAATAATTGTAAGAAAAACGAAACAACAAAAATGCGAAGTGAAAAAGACGAAACAATATAGGCAACCTTATTTGCTGCAAAGTATTTTTTTTTATTAATTATTTTAGACATGTTCCAGGATTTTTATTATTTTATAGGAGCTCAGTATGTATAATAAATTCTACTAAATTCACCCGCATGTATTTTTGGGAAACCAATTTTCAATATTTTTGGTGAAGCTCGAAAACTTTGTAGAAATTTTAGAATTTGACTCAGGAAACTTTTTGTAGGAAATAAGATTTATTATCAAAATGGATTATTTTCAAAATTTTATAAAAAAATTTAATGAAGAACAGTTAACAAAACCAACCTTAAAAAATATCAAAAATTAGGGATTTAATTTTTTTTTTTTAATTTTGCTTTAACTTTGTTTTGAGTAAAGATAGTTGCGAAGACAAACTCTTATGTATATTAAAAGGTTAAGCTTCTTTTTTTTTCATTAAGGTATATCTTACACCATTTTTTGACAAAAAAGAGCAATTTATTGAATAATTTAAAAAAAATCAATGATTTTTCTTTTTTTATGTTTGTTTTTATAAACTTTTACTACTTAAATTTTTTCAAAAAAATTTTTTTAATCAGCTATTTTGACAGAAAATTAAATATCCTACAAAAAGTATCTTAAGTTAAATTTCCAAATTTGGCTTAGTTTTTTGAGTTTAACCAAAAATATTGAAAAAATAGTGACCAGTATTAGCATTTTCTCAGAAATGCATGAATAAGTTAAGAAGAATTGTTTGTTGCATCCTTAAATTCCACACAAACATTTTGAAAAATAAAAATCCTTAAATGGAATATAATATAATCATATAAAATATGTACATATATTCATTATATAGCCTATAAAGATAACATAATCAAATTAATTATAATTTTATTTTCTCTCATTCAGCTCCTGTCGTTGTGGTTAATTGATGTGAAATTTCCGATTGGCTAAATATATCCTCGTATTGATCTCTATAGATAGAATCAACAGGATACCAATCAGTTGGTCTTGTAGCTCGTCTTATGCGTACACCAATCATTCCACTTGTTTGCAATATTTTATAAATACAATACCCTGGAACCAATAGCCATGGAAGTAAAACTATAGCCAGGATGCATGTTACAAGTAGAACAGTATGGTATCCCAAACTTAAAGAAATTCCAGCTCCACCTACCTGTATAAGATTTTATTGAAGTTTAATTAAATTTGATGATCAAAATATTCTTACCCATGAGATTAGGAGAATGGTTGGTGCAACAAATCGAACAATATTTACCATCCACGTTGGATATGTTCGACCTGTCATAAAGTTGACATCACGCTGAAATCTTTCTCTACCATAAATCCATAGGACAACTAATAGCAGAAATAAGTTAAGAGCCATTTGGGATATTGTTGAGAATTTCGCTAGAAGTTCCGCAAATGTGATTCCATACTAAATTTAAAAACAAATTGTAAGAACTTCTTAGCGTTTCTTTAGAAAAAAGTAATTCACTACAGAAATGTCAATTTATAACAGTTTTGTTTATAAATTATAACTGGCAAGGACACTTCGGGCACACAAAAAGTTTTTTTTTTTTTTCAAATCGTGCGAGATTACCTTCTTTTAAAGGCCATAAATTGTTATACCTGTTATTAAAATGACATTTCTCTAGTCTCGCCCTGAGGAAAATCAATGTACATACATTCGAACAAAAACCTATAGAAGCCACACACAGACAAGTCGCCATCACTACGGTCACTTCATTTTTCCTCTCCCTCAGCTTCTTGTATTCATCAAACAATGACGTCAGCACTGAAAAAAGTTGAACAATCTATATTTACGTAGGTAGGTATCAATTAATTTATGTTTTTTCTTTGTTGACTCCATTTCCTGATGTTTCATACCAACAAATTGAGAGTTCCTAAAATCATCATTCCGAAAAATATAATAGACCACAAATGTGGCAACTCAAGAAATGTGAGTGTTGAAGGAGCTACGAGAAATTCCATCCATTGACTGTGCATGTATTGATGATGGATCATATTCGGATCAGGTCCTGTATGTATATATGGGGAATTAAATTGATTTTTATTTGACTCGACTTATTAATTTGTTTGAATAGGAAGAAAAACTTACTGAACAGATAATTCCTAACGAATATCTCCTGAATTGCTAGTCCAAATAAAATTCCAAATTGAGCCAAACACAATAGCCAACTGTATTTGAATATGTTGGTTTTGAAATTATTGTAACTGGCCATGGTTAGAATTGAACCCCATCCAGGTCCAAGAGCAGCTAAAGCCATTAAGGGCATTACTGCCCAAACATCAATATAACTGAAACTTAATCCAGGTGGGGCAAAGATTTCCCTTATTCCTGCAAATGCACCAGGTAGAAATGCCAAGCGAAAAAGTAACAAGCATAAAATTCCAATGACCGTTAGGCAAGAGTATCGGATAAATCGAGATATCTTAAAGAAGAATTAATGTAAGTTAAAAAAAATGGAGTTTATTTTGGGAAATTATACAATGATTTACAGTTTCTATGGGTTTGGTTAGAACAGCTCCAACTATGATCCATAGTATAAAAGTACAAATTAGAAGTGACCAAGAAAAAATACTATCTGGATGGTCTCTTTTATGCAAATCCATTGGCTGAATGTGATTTCTGTTGGAAGTTTGTATAGAAGAAACAAAATTGATTAATTAAAAATGCCTCATACCTGAAAAATTCATATGAAGGAATCTTCATTTCACGGCTTATGTTGTTTGCCAATAATGCTTTTTGTGTTAAATGATCGGTGCATGGCTGTAAAATGTTTTGTTTTTTTTTTCATAAGTCCTGCAGTTGTTTAACTGAGAATTATTGATGCCAGCTTAACTCACCGTTAATGTATCATTAGATTGTTCCATCCATTCCTTAGCACCCTCACAACTCCAAGGTATTGTAGGTCTTAAAGAGTGAAAGAAAAAGAATAACGGAATAGCACCAAAAATGCTATAATATGTCAAAGTTGTTAAATTGATTGCAAGTGAAACATATCCAATGCCTATAATTATTCGAATTAAATAGATACGATACATTTTTTTTTACTTTAACTTACCCTTAAATAATGGAGAAATTCTGAAAACTGATATAAATCCTGTGCTAGAGAATTGTCCAAGAAATGATTGCAAGAAAACAATTGGAACAACACATGTGGCCAAGACGATTAAGTATGGTATTAAGCAATAAACTGAAAAATTTTAATTATTTTTTAAAATAATATATTTTCACTATATCATTGGTAATCAATAGATTAAAATCGATAAAGTTTATAAAGAAACCGGTCGGCAATCAAGATGTCCGAGGGGCGAGGAGAAACTTTTTATCGTTGACCGTATATCTCGAGAACGACCAAAGATATCGACTTCATGAAATTTTCCAAAAAAAATCAATTATCGGATTTCTTCTTACAAAAAAAAAAAAAGAAAAATTTCGTTCGTCTCGAATATCTCGAGAGCAATAAATGCTATTTACTTCGTCTTTATTTTATTCTAAACATAATGATGCAATGTAATGTAATGAATTATTGATAAGAATTTGAAAAAAAATCAATAGACAATTTTTTTTTTAAATAAAAAAGCATTTCAAAATTGTTGAAAAACGTTTATCTTGACAACAAACAGACTTCGGACTAAATTTATTCTACACACAATGCCATATTTGATTACTGATATAGTTTAAAAAAAAATCAATTGATAGTTTATTTTATAGCAAAAATCTACAAGAAAATTGAGATTAGACACAGAGACTAATTTTATTCTACACATCACACACAATTAAAAATAGTCAACAACTAATAAATTTTGTAGAATTATTCTTTTTAAATTTTTTTTAAAGCAACAAAATTGCAAAATAAAACTATTAAAAATTGTTCAAAATTGTATTTTTGTTCAAATATCTCGGAAACAAGCAATTCTATCGATTTTAGAATAATTTAATTTTACACATAATGCTGTAACTAAGAGTTGGTGGGGTTGTAAAAAAATTCAATTGACAGTTTTTTTTGTTGAAAGCAAAAAAACTTCCAGAAAAGAATATACCTACTAAAAACTGTTGAAAAATATTTTCGTTTAGCCCGCGCGCCGGGCTAATTTTATACTAAACACAATGACGTTGTAAACCAAAAAAAAATGCAAAACAAAAATGTTCAAAAATGTTTTTTTAGTCGCAAATATCTCGAGAACACACGGCCCATTTTTGCCCTTCACTTGATTGCATATTGAACACCCTGATAAGGTCTTTTTGAATTAGGAATTTCTTTCTAACAAAATAACATTGGGTTTTCAGTTTCCAGGGCACCAATGGGAAGTTACTGCAATGTGGGTCGTACTCAGCCTGTTTCTTCAACTGGAAATATCATATAAAAATTCGACTGCAAATTTAATGGGAAATAATTTACTTAATTTCTAACTAAAAACAATAACTTTTTATAAATCCATATTGGAAATATTTTTGTAATATGAACAATTTAATTTTCTAATCAAATTATATTATATTTATTATTTATATATATTTATATTTATATTATTTTATTATTTTTTTTTGAGAATTTGTATCAACAAATACATGAAACTGAATAAAGAATTGACGCACTTATCTGCATGTAGGTATGTTTTTTCTGATATAGATAACGAATGACACAATTTTCACTGTTAGGTATATAGCTAACAACATGTGTACCTACATTATATAGAATTTCTTATTGTCACTTAAACTCACTTCCAAGGTCACCAAATACAAGCGATGGCATCACCAATATTGCATCAACTTTGAAGCCATGAATTATGCATGCGAAAAAGAAATCCATCGGTGAGGACCATCTGCCGCGATTTTTGTCATGATTAAATGGCTTGAGAGACGTGTCATATGAAGTCTCATAAAACATTATTGGGTATATATTAGATGTCACTAATTGCACAATGCACTGCAAACTTCAACCAACGAAAATGTCATTTAACAGTTATTTTTTTTCTGTATACCGATTTATATTACACGACTTTAGGATTAAAATTTAAATATTTTATATTTTTATAATATTTTCAGCTTGGGGGTGCAGCTTTATCAGTAGACAAAACACAGATTAATAGCACAATTTTCTTAACATATATGAATACATCAACTGAACTGTGATCAGCATCAGATGTGTTTCTTGGAGACTTCCTATATCTCTGGCTAAATTCTATTTTCAATAAATAAAAATACTCTCACAACTTTAATTTAAAATAAATTAAAATTGTTAAATATGAATTCAAAGTGGCATTATTGTTGTATTTTGATATGTTTATAGCAAGCTTCTATAGTGTTGTGGAATAATTAAAATATATGCGTTTTGTGTATTGCGCATGTTAATTGGGATTGATCTCATGTAATTTATTTGTAGTTATTTTCAAACGACTTATCGCATTTTGTGCATATTAAATGAAACAATTGAAAAATTTTTTGACATTGAATTAAAAATGAGATCGATGAAAGCTGTTTTTTTTTTTTTGTTTAACTGCAATGAACATAATGTAACTGTCGTTTCCTTGACGTGCGTATATATAGTCGTCGAGCGACATGCGTCGACTAAACTTAAACGTTAGGTATTGCAAATTCCAATGAGTTTATTCTAAACGTGATCGCTTTGATGGCAAATCACTCACTACCTATATATTTTGTATATTTAGATTTAAGAATTAAGATGAGATGTGAAGCTTGGAATTATCGTATTATTCAATATCATAACAATGGTGGCTATAAGCGCAAAAGTAGATTCAAATGTACCTATAGTACCTACGTTTTATTAATACTGGAGAAAGCAGATGTATTTTAGTATTGTTTAATGTTAATATACATTAATTATTATTATGTTTTTTTTTTATCATGGCATCAATTCAGTACCTATACACTATCTGCTTGTCTGTTCACTCCGCAAGGTGAATAAACTTAGGATTCACATTATTACTTTTACTTACTGCATATATGTATTGGTTTCTTGTGAAAGAAAAATTTTTAAGTTCTGGGTCTTGTCATAGCGTCTTTTGGTCTGTGCATCCACTGTATTTTAAGCTAGAACCAAAACGGGATAACCGATTTGCTTTAAATTTGGTATACAGAGAATTTTTCTTATCTGTTTTTCTAGAGTCCAAATTCGAATTTTATGTTTTAGCTTATTTACGTAGAACGGGTATAGTATTCATACGAACATCCGGATTTGATTTTTAATCATTTGCAGGCGTTAGTGTTTCAAAATTTTGCAAAAAATTCATGTCATTAGTTGCCTAGATTGAATACTTATATTATGTTGTTTTTTTTTAACGCCTGAGTGAACTTTGAATTAAATCAGATTTATAGTTATCCCCGTAAAGAATTAATCCTATTTAAAATCAGTTTTTCAGTTAAGTATTTACTTTCAGTTGTCAAAAACTTATCGAAATAAAAAAGGCTATAGAGCGTGTTGAGACTTGAAAAAAAAAATCATATGGGAAAGGGGGCTCCGGGATCTTAGCACCTCATATATGGGATATTCACAAGAAAAGCATGCCATCTAAAAGGTCACTAATTGGTCATAAAAGGTCAGCTATTTTCAGAAATTAGTCAGGCTTGGAAAACTTGTAATCCAAGCTTGAACTTTTTCAAGGTCTTGCGATTTTTGGCACCTCATTTATGGGATATTCACAAAAAAAATATACCATTTGAATGGCCACCGGATCGTGATAAAAGGTCAGCTAGTTTCAGTAATTGGTGAGGCATAGGTTTATTTTATGAATAAAAAAAAAAAAATTCAAGGTCACAGTATAAGACTTTTAGCACCTCATTAGTGGAATTTCGAAAAAAAATGCATACCATCTGAAAGGTTATTTTATACTTATAAAAGGTCAGCTATATTCGGAAATTGGTCAGGCATAGATTTTTTTATAATCTTTTGTATTTTTTTGTGAAATTCCACAAACGAGGCTAAAAGTCTTATACTAGTGACCTTGAATTTTTTTTAATTCATAAAAAAAACCTATAGCTGACCAATTTCCGAAACTAGCTGACCTTTTATGAGGATTGAGTTACTTTTCAAATGATATATTTTTTATTCGAATATCCGATGAATGAGGTGCTAAAGGTACACGTGACCTTGTATGACCTTAAAAAATTAAAAAAAAAATCTATAGCTGACCAATTTCTGAAACTGCCTGACCTTTTATAAGGATAAAGTAACCTTTCAGATAGTATATACTTTTTTCTATCCCACAAATGAGGTGCTAAAAATCGCTATGACCTTGAAAAAAATTTAAAAAAATTATTAAAAAAAATATATGCCTGACCAATTACTGAAACTACCTGACCTTTTATGACCTTTCAAATTGCATACTTTTTTTATAAATTCCACTAATGAGGTGCTAAAAGTCTTATACTGTGACCATGACTTTTTTTTTTAAATTCATAAGAAAAAACCTATGCCTGACCAATTACTGAAATTAGCTGACCTTTTATCACGATCCGGTGGCCTTTCAAATGGTATAATTTTGTGAATACCCCATAAATGAGGTGCTAAAAATCTCTAATGACCTTGAAAAAGTTCAAGCTTGGATTACAAGTTTTCTAAGCCTGACCAATTTCTGAAAATAGCTGACCTTTTATGACGAATTAGTGACCTTTTAGATGGCAAACTTTTTTTGTGAATATCCCATATATGAGGTACTAAGATCCCGGAGCCGGGAAAGGGAAACTATTTTCCACCGTTTAGGTGGGAAGAACAATTTCTAAAAAATCGACCTGCAAAAGAAAAAATATATTATAAACCAACGGCAACACTAACAATGTCTTGTTATAACTTTTTTTAAGCCAGAAATCCCTTCATTAGTTGTGTCTTCTAGTTTTTGAGAAAATCTAAATTAATTAAATCCAATTTACTACTTTTACTATATATACTCATTTAGTGGAAATAAGCGGTCGTATTTATAAATTATTTCTAACTTTGGACAGCCGTCCAAGTTACAGATATCAAAACATTTGTATTTTATGTTTAAGAGCTGTTTAACTCAGACAACGGGCTCGCTTGCCTAAACCTTCGGTAATGTAACATTTTTTTTAATAGAATGAAGCATTTTTCTAACTATTTCGAATTAATTTGAACTATTTAATCTAATAAATTCGACTATAGATCTTTATAGCAACTTGCGCAACGGATTGAAAATAAGTTTTTTATCACAAAAATTCCTTTTTTGAACATAAATTTTTTTCATTAAAAGACCAAAAATAAATTTTATACAGCAAAATTAAATTTGTATTTGTCAAAATAATTAAATTCTCGAATGCATTTCGGGCAGACAATTGCTGTTCATCATCAGCGTTTTACACAATATACTTTGTTACTTGCTATATATGTATGTAAATACATATTTGTATATACATATATGGCAAGTTATGAATTCGTTAAAAAATTGAATTCGAGATTTTGTTCAAAGTTGACATTACGATGATAGCGAAGTCGAAAAAAGTTGGGTCTCGCAATTCATGTCTGTCTGTCTGTCCTTTTGGCTACAACCTTATCGGGTGGGTCGATTTTCTTTAAACTTAGTACAAAGCATTCCCCCAACCCCTTTTATTTAATTTTTTCTTTTAGGACCAAAAATAACCTTTTTTTCTCAAAAACTTGCTTAAAAGTTTTTAGTTTTTTAATTATTATTTTTTTATTGAAAAAGGGTACAATTTTATAAAAAAAATTTACGAAATGTTCATAGAACCATTTTTTTTTTTTAATTTGCAATTTTCTCAAAACCGTTTAACCAATTTTGATCAATTTTCTTTATGAAGAATGTCTTAAAAAGTTCTAAAAGTTGTATATCAAAATTTTTAACATATTTTTTTGATTTTTAAAAAAAGTTTGAAATATTTTTTTTTTGGGAACTTTATACATAATTCGAAAACGGCTTGATCAATTCTTATCAAGTTCGGCACCTAGCAGTTTTTTAATATTATCTATTAGATTTTAAATAACAATTATTCTTAAAACAAAAAATAACGGTACCGCTCATACAAGTGTTTAAAAACCGGTAAGGAAAATCTCATTTCTCTTAAAAATGCCTTCTACGATTTTGATTATTTTTTTGTGTCAGCTTACGTCTACTACATTTTTGAAAAAAAGTGTATTTATTGACTAAAAATGGTATCTCTCATAGAACCATTTTTTTGATTTTCGACCATCTCATTATTTGTAAGACCAATTTCAATGAAAGTTTTTACCCAAGAGCTTCTGATAAATTATTTTTTGAAAATTGGATATTTCAAAATTGGGCAAATGATTTTTCTCAAAAATATTTTTTAACTCCGCATTTATAAACACTAAAAACTGGCGTACCAATTTTTCTTAAAAATGTTTTCAAAATTGTACATATATATAACGAAACTATTTTTTTTTAAACCGCTCCAACGATTTTTGAAATTTTGTTTTTATAAATTAAGATTTATTTTGGAAATCAGATTGCGTACATGTTGGTGGAAAAACAATTTCAGATTTTGTTTAATTAATTTATTTCTAATTATACCAATATAGGGAATAGTATTACCCAACTTCACTGTTTTTGCCGGAGTCGCCTTTACGTAGCAACAAAAGATTAAAGTTTCGAATAGTGATGTGATAGATACCTAACCACATTTATGTTATTGTTATAGGAAAGTTATTGATAATAATGCACTTTATTGCCAAAAACTCCAATATGTGAAGTCTATATTTAGCAACTCAATTCCAAGAGTGCTGCAATTTCTTGGAACATTTTCCTTGGCAAGAAATGTATCGAAGTGACAAGTAACTAGAAGTCTATTCTTAGGCATAATACGTCAATAATAGACTTAGCTTAATTTTAACTCCAAAACTGGAATGATTTTGCACTGAAAAACTAGGTTCGAGAAGAGAAGTCAAGAACATTTGATTTATCAATGAAAATTAAACTAACTATAATATAAAATAAGTTTATTAAACATCAATATTTGTGTATTCCCATAGTTTTTAATAAATTTCGTACTCCATGACCAATAATATCTTAATTTAACAAAAACCAGATGAACAAAAAATTTAGTTTTTCCAATAAATAAATTCAATTTAAAATTAAATTTACCTCAAAATCTTTCCTAAATAATTACATTATGCCAAATTTGTGTAAACAAATGAAAATAAATCATCCACAAAATGTTTTCTTTCTGTTTCTATTATTTTGAATTTTGTTCAACTCTCTAAGCACATAAAACTGATCAATCATCGCCCGTAAATCAAAAAAAAAAAAAAAATAATAATAAACAAATAATATCCGTTGAGATTTAGCTGTGATATTAGAAATCTTGGCGTCAGTAGCGTCATTTTCATGAAAACAATTTGAACAAACAAAAAAAAAAAAAAACATTTAATTAGTTCAATTATTTACAAAAACATCAAAAGCTTTTTTTTTATTTTAAATAAATATACATGAATGAATAATAAAATATGCAATAATGAAAAATAAAACAAATTTTTCTTTTAAAAAAACTAACTACATACCTACATATAATTATGTACATAATGTAGACGTACCTTTATATTTGTAGATACTAAATTATTTATAAATTTACTCAAAAGATCTTAAAGATCTTTTAAACTATTTTATCCAATTACATTGAGAGCACGCATTGATCTGTTTTGAATTAAGGTCATTTAATTGATTTACAAAAATTTTAAAGAAAATTAAAATGGATGGTCTTAATGAGCTCTTTTTTTTTAATATTTATCGATAATTTTTTTTATCGAGGGTTTTTCCAAGCACCAAAGAAGCTATAAATTTTATTGAGTTAAAAGTGCAAAATTTCGAATTAGATTGATTTTGCTTTATTTTTTTTTAAATAAAAACATACAAACATTTTATAAAGTTGAATTTGAGACAAAGATTTTAATCATGAAAAATTAAATCGAATTTATTTTTTTTAAATAGAAATCGTTTGGTATTGTTTCAACTTAAATTTCATAAAAATCCTTCCAGTTGTTAGCGAGAACATTTTTTTTTAAATTTTGAAATTTTACAAGCAATTTGATAAAACTCTTTAGTTCACTTAAAAATGTTCTTTTAAGAAAACTCCAAAGACGCGGTACGGAACATAATATGTATTCACTTCCACTGGACCCATTTGATTTAAATTCGAAACACCATACAGTCTTTTGTGTGAGCATCTTCCGTCGCGTCACATAGCGGCGCGCCATTTATAAATGCGAACATCAATTTTCATTTTGATTTTCTGTTTTTGTTTTTATTTTTGGATCGAAACATATATTTAGATTGTTCAGATAGAATTTTTTGTAAAAAAAAAAAATAAAAAAAAGAAAAGTGTAATTACATATTTTCAGGGACAGTTTTTGTTTGTTGTTTGTGAAATATAAAATTAATTGAGTCTTATACAAAATGGCCAATAATGAGTGTAATTCTTCTTATGATAATGGCTTAAAACCTTTTAATCATGATAAAAATCGTGGAAAATGGGAGTCTTCGACTGATTTTTTCTATGCATGTCTGGGCCATGCATTTAAAATTGATGCCATGATGGTATTGCCTTCGATGGTATTTAAAAATTTAGGAGGTGAGTTTTATTGTTCTGAAATATGAGTATCTAGTGATTAACAGTTATATTATAATAAAAAAAATTAATTATTCTATATGACGAACATGAAACAAAATCCGAAAAAAAACATGTTTTAGAGAAAATATATTAAGACTAATAAATGTATTTATTTTTATTTTTTTGTATAATTATCGTATTTAAAAAGGAATTGTAAAATATTTTTTATATTTTTGTTCTAGATCATATTTATATTAATAATTGTAAAAGAATAAACTTAAAGTTATTATTTTAGTAAATTAAATTAGTCATTGAAATTGAAATTTGTTAAGAAGTTTCATTGAAATAAAATTAAAAATAATAATAGTCGATACAAATTTCAATTACTGATTATTATTTGTTTTGGTTTTATTTTCATCATAATTTTAAATTTTAAACAACAAAACGCAAAAATTTGAATTTTATAAAGAAAATAAATTTAATGCATTCAACAAAAATAAATGTGACGTTTTTGAAAAATGTTTCTTAAAAAAGCTACTTTAAAAATGTAAAGAGAATTCAGATTGTTTTTGTCAAAATTAATTAAATGCTTTGTTGAAGGAATGAAGGAAAATTGATTTATACCTATAGTCCAGACTCCAGTATGTATTAGCTTTGTATATAAAGATATTATAAACAAAGATATAAGGTTTTTTTGTTTAACACCTTACAACTATTAAGCTTAAATAAAAATATTCGGCCATAAACCATGCAGGGATAATCTTGCGTTAGAGTTGATATGGTTTTTTCTCCATTATATCATCAGTATTGATTGATTTAATTGAAAAAAAAACAGCCTTTACCATTTCTGATAAAAAAGAATGTGCTTTAAAAAATTGTATTAGGTAGGTATACATTCTTTTTATATTTTGCGCATTTAATGCGAAATATAAAATAAGAAATATTTTACTAGAAAAAATGACAAACTACATTTTTTTAAATTGGTTTAGGTGATAAATAATTACTTATTTTACTTTAGTTGGTGCTCCTGGGCCTCAAGTAATAGACTCCGCCAACTTTCTCGATCTCTAGCTTTCTGTCTCCAGTTTTGAATACCAATTCAGCGTGCATCTCCCTCAACTTGGTCACGCCACCGAAAATGAGATCTGCCTCTGTTTCTCGTTCCCCCTGGCTTAAGGCCCAACTATAATAGGCTTAAGCAAACATAAACTAATGTCAGAACCTATCGAAAAGTTTGCTTAAGTTTCAAAAAGTCGCAAGCATAGCCATAATAACTTACGCGCGCAAAAGCAGCTGTCAAAATCAAATTCACAGCTGTTTAATTTTGTTGAGTGTGAACATTGAATCAACGACAACGATATCAAAGATATCACACATACACTTTCATTAATCCCGAATTATTTACACAGACTATGGGTTTGATGTGTATATTGTATGTGTTGAGCCGTATCTGTCAAATTCACTTATGCGCTGAGCGAACCGGACCGCTCTTGCTTATGTTTGGTTAATTGAACGAAACTTAGAAAAATTGGACGAAACGTAGCCGGACTCCATTATGGCTACTCAATAGGAATTTCATATATTCGCTCGTTGGCTTAAGCGTGCATAAGCTAGCTCATGCCTATTATAGTTGGGCCTTAAGGTAGAACTAGAATAGGCGGTAGCTGTCGGAAGCTAGTGTCAAAAGCGAACGAAAAGTTGCTTTCCAAAACGTCAAATTCATAAGTCACCCATAATGCACTTGAGTGGTTGGAAGTGATTTTTTTGATTTTTGAAGCTAGCTGTCAGTCCACGTACGAAAGAGCGGTCGGTGAGCGCTCTCACGTCCGACGGCGAAAGTTAACGAAAACTAAACGAAAAGTTCCAAATCGCAATTATGTGCGCGTCATATGAATTTCTTGTTTTCGCTCGGTTTCGTACGACCACTTACGTTGGCTTCCGCCTATTCTAGTTCTACCCAGCGTTGCCGGAAATAGTTTTTTGTTAGTGCCATCGCCGCCAGCAAATAGTGCCATTTTAAGCCACTGCGTGCCACCAACAGAAATTAATAAAATGTCAGTCTATTTCAAAAAAATTATTAATTGCGCTTCATTATAAATAACTTTATATTAGGTATTTTATTTTCTACGCACCCAATGCGACTTCCGCTGCATTTTTTTTTATTGTTTTTGCAGTTTTATTGACAAATCTTTAGAAAATTATATTCTTCTAAATACATTTTAAAGCACAAACTCAACTTTTTAATGAAAACCAAATCAGGAATGACTAATTTCACAAACAAAAATAATTAATACTACGTTTTCATTGCGGCAAATGAGGTAATTTCGTTGAAAATTTCCAAATTCGATTGCAAACTATCTCATTTCCCATATAAATACACATTTTGAAAGGGGGTAATTTCAACCAAATTTGTACGAAATTAGGTTGCAAATTACGTAAAAACTTTGTGAACTCACCCAAGTTGAATGCACCCATAGTGGAAACGCATTGGAAACCATTTAAAATGTCAAAATTCGATGTATAGAGAACAGAAACAGAAAGAGAACACAACAAAAGAAGCTATAAACTGCTCAGTCAAATACAAAATGAAATTATCTGTCAAACGAAATTAGCAAATTTGCAATAAAAACACGATTAGTAGTGTGCGTACGTTAAATGCTTTTTAAACGTTCTAAGAATTAGTTTTTTGTTTGTCAAATATTTTATTTTACTATACCAAAATGAAAGTGCCATATGATATCTTTTAGTGCCACAGTGCCATTTAAATAAAAAAGTGCCAAAAGTGCACGATCGTGCCACATCGGCAACGCTGGTTCTACCTTTAGTGTTGAAACCTCTTACGGGGCTGGAGCTTCAATGTTCACTCGCTCTACATGCCATATGCCATCTTAACCCTTGAACACGTATTTTTTTGTTTTACCAGAGGAACTTCGCTGTACAGCTCGTATGATTCGTGGTTGTATTGTTTCCACACAAACCGCCCATAAATCCAAGGGGCCTTGAACCGCCTGGGAGAGGGTCAATGCTTCTACACCACATAGCAAGACCTGGATGATTAGAGTATTATACAGCGTCTCCTTGGTACTTTTCGATAGGGATTTGTTCCTCAATTGTTTCCTAAGCCCAAAGAAACATCGATTAGCAAGAGTTATTCCACGCTTGATTTAAGAGCTGATTTCATACGCAGAATTCACAGCAGTACCCAGGTAGATAAATTCACTGACCACCTCGAAGTTATACCTATCAATAGTCACGTTCCGAACAAGTCTGTAATGGGAATTTAATCTATTCGATCATATATTATGAACCTCCGCCTCTGACTCGATGCTGGAAAAGGCACCCGTAACTGCTCGTTTGGTTTTTCCCATTATGTCGAAGTAATCTGCATATATCTAAGATAATGAAGGGATATTTGAAAGATGGTGCCATTTGTGTTGCGCACTCTCTCAAGAACAATATTGATGCAGCTATACGACAGCGCGTCGCGTTGGCTTGTTGGTGATTTCTGGTGGTTTCGAAGGTTTTGGTTGAATCTCTTCTAATTTTGAGTGAGGAGCGAGCATTCTCCAACGTTATGCTGTTAAAGCGTATCAGCTTGGCAGGGATACCAAAATTCGACATGGCACTGTGTATCTCATCCTTGTTAACACTGTCATAAGCTGCTTTGAAATCGATGAAATGGTGGTTGAAAAATTGGTCGATGGTAGACTTGAAACCACACTGATTAGATCCAATCAGTTCGTCGATAAATGGCTTTAGGCATTCACTTAATACGCTTGACAAGATCTTGTAGGCGATGTTTAAAAGACTAATGCCTCTGTAGTTGGAGTAGAGAAGGCATTTTTATGGATCGGGCAAATAGTGCTAAGGTCCACTAGTCGGGCATACTTTCCTCCCACCAAATTTTACTTCAAAAATTGTTGATTGGATTCCTTGCGATAGAAAAAATACATCTATATATCGTATTATCTATTTAAAATTTTATTAAAGTTTAAATCACCAAATACATTTTTTATTTTTTAAGTCTTGCGCACTTACCATTACTCATTAGGGCACGGACTACAGTTACAGCTACAATTTTACTTTTCTGTTGAAATGAAAACATTTTTATATTTTTTTCTTTTTAAAGTTTGTTTATTTGGATCATTAAATTTTATACGTCCATTACTTTATCGACTGCAATTTTCCGTTTGCCTCCAAAATGCATTTATCATGAACCTATAAATATTGCAGTATCATCCGCAAAATTGGCCATAATTGATGATAGCATTGTTTTTCACTGGAATGAATATTTATTTATTTATTTATTTTTTTATTTAACTCAGCTAAGTACTAGCTTTACAAAGAATTTACAAAGAGTTTATATACAGATTATGAATAGTTGGAATATCCCTAGTTATATTACAAAATACAGACTTGGTCCTACGACACTTCCTTGTGGTACACCAGTTTCAATTTCTTTATAAGTTCCCAATACTCTTGCTGGTACCGTTCTCCAAATAATCCTAATAGAATATCAGTTTTTCGTAGAACTACCTTGAAAGATCCTTATGTTGTTTGTACCTACTAAATGCTACAAGTTGTTAAAGTCTTGAGAAACATCTAGAAATGGAGAGGAATACATAATTTTTTTTTTCTGTCAAGTTCCTTTTCATACAGCATCCAGAATGTAGCTAATTATTTTGAATAAACCTATTAATCTTAAAAGATTTTTTTTTTAATTTTATTTTTATTTTATTTAAGTATAAGTACATTTATGTACATATGTATGTATACATTTTAAAAGTTCACATTTTTATTTTGTTTTTAATAGTTTGTCTCATCATTCCATATTTTGCTATAATGGCATTATGCGTTGTGCCAATTGTTATGATACAATCATTCCTGGGGCAATTTTCAAGTACAGGATTAATATCAGTATTTCGAATAGCACCTCTTTTTAAAGGTAAGCACATATATTTTTTAAAATACGCAATAAATTGTATGATTTTTTTTTTTCAAATTATAAATTCGTTGAAAATTTTTCTATATAGGCATTGGATATGTTTCATTGGCAATAAATTTAACTCAACTTACTTATTATACGGTATTTGCTGCAATACCATTATTTTATTTTCTTCATTCCTTACGACCTACAATACCATGGAGCTGTGAGGGTACGAAAATTTGGATGGATCCTAATGCAACTGTAACAACGGTGGGTATTTAAAAAAACAAAAAAATAAATAAATAAAATAATAATATATTACAATGATTTATTATAAAAGCTTTGTGAGTTTTGTAATTTGCGTAAAAGAAGATTGAATTATAAACTGAATTTGATACAAAAATTTGATAGGTACCGGAAAAGATTCAATCCGATTATTAAATGCCAAATTTATTATTTTTGAACGTTTTTGGCCGTACAAAATTATTAACATTCAATATATTAACATTCTATATATTAATATATATTATATTAAAGAAATTCGTACAATTTTTAAAAGAATTATTTAAAATAAATATAAAAAAATATTTTAAAACAACGGCAACACTTACAATATAAAACCTAAATACAAAAATTCAAAATTGAAAAAGAATTACAAAATGGATGTCTGATGCTTATATTTTTTTAAATTCTTAAAATTTATTAGGTATCAATTTGCTGCTGTAAAGTACTTTATTGTAAGTGTTGCCGTTGTTTATAATTTTTTTTTTATTTAAAGTAGTTTAAAAAAAAATTGTCCCATTCTCCTTAACAAGAGGGAAAAAACCTCCAATAGAAAAAAAATTATTATGTGCGTGATTTGATTTTACTAAATATAACGGCTCCGATGTGCTGACAATTATGTATTGCCATTTGCCAAAAATATTAATTAAAAAATCGCAAATTTGCAAACAATCAAAGCTATGCTGTTCTATTGTGTTAAGATTTTTTGTTTTTAGAAAAACCGAAAATAAAAAATTATTTCCTCCTAAAAATTCACAATTTTCTACTAACGCCAGATGGAAGCACAAGTTTAGCACTTTTTGTTTCAAAAATCGGAAATGGGGGTGCTAACTCAACGTTTGCAAAATTTATTTTCGGCCAAGTAGCAAATATGATAGCTGAAGCACAAAACAAGAACACATTGATAAAAAAAAAATTGAATTTTTAAAGAAAAAAATTCGTCAGCAAAAATTTTGCAAATTTGCGAATTTTTATTAAGGCTAAGAAGCTTCGCAAAATTAATTTTGTATCCGTAAAATTTGCAAATATGATATTTTTTTTTAATAATTTCGGCACACATGTCAGAACAAGTTGAACATAACTATTTTTATTTGTAAATATAAAATGGCGAGCTAACTTTACGTTGAGGCACTTCGCAAAATTCATTTCCGTCCGTAAAAGTTGTAAATTTATGTGCATTTTTCTTATCTTTTGCGATCTTGACACAAACTGAGCAGACAAATTGTTATTAAATTATTACAAAAAATCGAAATCTTGAAGAAAAAAAATCATCCGTAAAATTTCCAAAATTTGCGAAATTGCTTTTGCACCATCATATTAATATTGAAGGTTTGAATGAAACAACAAACACTTGGTTGAGTTTTTATGGAGGTATAGCTATTAGACTGCCAGACATTGAGAACTCGCAAGACGCAATAAAAAATCATCGATAATTTTAATCTCAACTTAAAAACAGTTCGATCATAACGGGTGATTTTTTAAGAGGTTTAGAACTTTAAAAAAAAAAAAAACACAAAAAATTCGAAAAAATTAATGAAATATTTAATTGAATCGATAGTTTGAACCTTGCAATTTAATGTTTAAAGATAATTTCATGCAAATGTTGACCGCGGCTGCGTCTCAGGTAGCCCATCCGCTGAGTCCAATTTTGGCATACTCTTTCACACATATCGGCCGGTATCTCACGAATGAATGCATGGATGTTGGCTTCCAGTGCGTCAATCGAAGCGGGCTTGTCCCTATAGACATTAGCCTTGACATACCCCCACAAAAAATAGTCTAATGGTGTCAAATCGCACGATCTAGGCGGCCAATTGACCGGCCCGAAACGTGAAATTAACTGTTCACCAAACTCGCCTCGCAATTGCGCCATTGTTTCGCGTGCTGTGTGGCATGTGGCACCGTCTTGTTGAAACCACATATCATGCAAGTCAAGAACTTCCATTTCGGGCAAAAAAAAGTTTGTTATCATCGCTCGGTAGCGTTCACCATTGACAGTAACGCTGCGATTCGCATCATCTTTGAAGAAATATGGCCCAATACTGCCGCCGGCCCATAAACCGCACCAAACAGTGGCTTTTTCGGGATGCATTGGTAGCTGTTGCAATGCTTCTGGCTGATCTTCACTCCAAATGCGGCAATTGTGCTTATTTACGTACCCATTCAACCAAAAATGAGCCTCATCGCTGAACACAATTTTTCGATAAAAAAGCGGATCCTCGGCATTTCGAACCGAGCACGAATTTTGATAGTAAAATTCAATAATTTGCAACCGTTGTTCATTTGTAAGACGATCCATGGTTAAATTGCAAACCAAACTGAAGCTGTTTGACAGTGACACAAGGTACTAAACACACGTCAGCTGTCAAAACCAGTGTTGCCAAAACCAAACCAGCTAAAAAATCACCCTTTATTATCTCTCGAAAATTTACTGGTGAATTGGTGTTCCCAAATTCAAAACAAACACAATAACATTTTTTTGATTTTATATTTTGTATTTTTTGGAAAATTTTCACAAATTATTTAACTTCATTGCGAAATAGAAGAATAATTGAATTTACATACTTAGCCGTGCAACATAGCTGACTCCAATGATCCACCAGGTACTGAAGTTTTTATGAGAGTTCCGTCATTGGAATTCTTTAGTCAGCACATGAACATCATTCACTATCTTGAATCAAAGCCACCAACTACATTTTCTTGGTCACTTCTTGTGTTCACATTTTTTATATGGACAATTGTTGGAAGTATTGTTAGCAAACCTACTGAAATGGTAAATAAAATAATATTTCATTTATTGTCAACTATCAATTGATAAAATCTTTTTAATTCTTCATATATAGATCGGAAGGTACATTCGTTATATTTGTATGGCTGTTCTAATAATCATGGGACTTTGTTTGCTACGTTTTCTCTTTCTACCTGGTGCATTAGAAGGTGTAACTACATTCTTTCGTCCGAAGAAACCTCAAGATATGAAATCATGGCTTTTCTTGGGAATGCTTGTATTATCAACTTTGGGTCCTGGTTGGGGATCAATTCTAAGTATGGCAAGTTATAATCGATTTAAAACAAATATTTCCAAGTATAGCTGGTTTTTGGGATTGGCGCAATTTGGAGTAATTGCAAGTACAGCTTTTTTACAAATTTTGGTAACAAATCACATGAAAAGTAAGTAAATTTTAATATGTCATCAGCTGAATGCAAAACCAGCTAACTCGATTTTTGAGGTGTTTAGGTTTTGATACCTTGAATCGATTCGCATCGTAATTTTTTACCTTTATACTTCAACCAGTAATGCAGAAAAAATATGTTGTCATATTTGATCAGTACAGTGTTAAAAAATGGAGTCTGAAAAAGATGGCAGAACGTTTTTTGCGACTTTTTCAAAAAATAGAAAATTGAGTTAGCTGGTTCTTGCGTTCAGGTGACGAATGACGATGTAATGTCGTTGGTTTAAACACAAATTAATTCTCTTTCACATTAATTTAAGGATCAAACCCTGATTTAATAAGCTTTCGTAACGATGGAAGACAATGGTTGGAATTTTTATCCATTCCATCGGCCTTGACATTTCTTGAATTACCAAACTTATGGTCCATGTTGTATTTTGCAATGCTAATTCTTGGAGCTATGAATCTTGTGGTAAGTTTGGTGAAACTTGAAGAAATCCTTCGCCAAAGAATCCAAGAATAAAAATTCGATATATTTTAAAATAATTCTTTAATTTTTTTTTTCTAGGTTGTTCAACTTTTTTCTGTTCTTACAACTTTATTCGATGAATATGAGAATCTGAGGGCAATGAAGAGAGAAGTCACCTGGATGACTGTTGGCGGTTTATCACTCTTTTCAACTTATTTCTGTTCGAACGTATATAAATCAATATATTTTTGCTATTTTTTATTTTATATTAATTGAAAATTTAATTTTAGCATGGAATAATGTTCTTTGAAGTAATTACTGAGTTCTCAGTTCTGACACAGATGTTTCTTAATCTTTTGTTGTTATTTGTGGTTCTATGGGTTTATGGTCGAGAAAGATTTCAACGTGATTTAAGATTTATGACAAGTCATATGTATGCAACTTGGATGATTTATATTGTTAGATTTATTACACCAATATTTCTGATCACAGGATTTGTAAGATTAATTTTTCTATATAAAAGATTGCTAAAATTATATTCAAATTACCATATTTCTTCTAGGTTGTTGGATTTATTATAGCTGTTGTTCTGGATGAAAATTATTCAAGAATTGTTTTATATATTGTCACTTCTATAACTGTTCTACCATGGATTTTAATACCTGGTATCTGCATAATGATGTTAAGACGACAATCAAATGATGAATTGAAACTTTCAAGGAGATTCAAAAAATTTACAACACCTACGGATTGGTGTCCAGGAGATTCAGTTTACAGACATCAATATGAATTGACTTTTTGTAATTCAGATAATATATCGCCGAATTAATAATTTTTTTTTGATTTAAGAATTGTAATGTTTAAGATAAAAATAGCAGTTATAAGTATTAATTTAATTTTTTCAAATAAGAAATAAGCCTTTCATTTGAGTTTATTTTGGAAAAAAAAGTAAACAAATCGAAACTTATACTCAAAAATTATATCATAAGTCTCACAACTTGTTCTAAGGAAAGTGTATTAGCACAAATTTGTCAAGATATAAAAGTTCATACTTGTTCCAGATGGCTAACGGGGAATTTTTTTCTCTCTTTCGGATTTTAAAAGGTACCATCAAGAATAGATAATTTAGAAAGGCTGGCAAGTGGCCACTCTAAATGACAAAATCCTACCTAGCGAGAGGTATTGACAAAATTGACGAAAAATGTTTGATATAATTCGAGTTACGTAACTGCAAGAGTTTTAAAATTCTTAATATATCTCTACATCTTACTTGACGCGGTTGAGAAACGGATTGCTGAATTAACTGACGTGTATTTGATATAACTAACCTTCTTTGGTAGTAACTCGTGGCGTAATGGTTAGTACGAAGGACTGTTATGCCGAAGGTCTTGGGTTTGACTTCTAGAAAATCTAAAAAAAAACAAAAACAGAAATGTTTTTCACGGTTTTCTGCTCTTCTGAGAGGAATTGACAAATTCTCCGCAAGAGTATCTTTTGTCATGAAAAATTGCTTCCCATATTAGCTGTTTGGATACGTTATAGAAAATTGTAGGTCGCCTTCACTCCTACCAATAACAAAGTTGTAGGTTACTAGGACCTAGGTTCTACATGAACTGTTGCGCCCAACCAATTAATCATAAATTATTTATTTAATTATAAATTAGAAAAAATGCACAAAACAACATTATGCTAAAAGAATCCATAAATTTATATGGTTTTACACTTTTTTGTTGTTTGAAGTAACGAATTTACTAGGACAATGAAAAAGTTTAATAAATTGACCAATTTCATTTGTTGATTCAAGCAAATTTATTTGTTGATCCAGTGAAATAATCAATTAAATTGGAAAGATTAGCTTTTCATTTGCATTCCAGCTTCCCTCTAATTTTTCTTATGAAATGTTTTAGTAACTCATCTGAAAATATGAAAGTCAAAAACACAATTCAATTAAAAAGATCAAGTGATCTCAACTTCAAAATGCTTTCGTCCAACAGTCCAAGTATGACAGTTAAGAGCTTATCAGTTGGATGCGCTGTTGTATACCCTTCTAGGACGTAAATTATTGTCAATTAAAATGTTCACATTTTATGACTTGTTTATTACGCCAGTAAACGCATTTATCAAAGTAAAAAAAGTACTTTTATTAATTAATTTTTTTCGGCATAGTGTATGAGTTTATGGTGCAAAAAAAAAGTTTATTAATAAAAGAAACCGGTTATCAATTTTTCAATTTTAATTTTCAATAAACAGATTTTAACTAAGCCAACAAATCATTTTTTGAGAAGTTCCCATAAAACGTTCTCATAAATCCGGCATCTGCTAATAATGTTAATCACTAATCAGGGTTAAATACCAAAAAAAAACATGTTTTTTTCGTATTCAATTTTTAAACGGTGGATTGTACAAAAATGAAGTTTGTATATTATTTAATGCTCTACAAACAAGATTGCCAAATTTTTTTCGTCAAGCAATCGCTTAGAAGATTTGGCGATTCAAAAAAATGTAAAACATAGGTTGTTCGCATATACATAACTATTAAACCGTAAGTGCTATCAAAAAGTATTTTAAACATTTTATGGACTATGTGCCATTTTACAAAATAAGATTAACTTTTTTTATTAATTTAATTAATTTGGTCAATAAAGGCGAAAATTGTCTTTTTTGTAGTTAACTCTTATATAAAAACTAAGATTTTTGTATAATATTTTTTTCTGTATAATTTTTCTTACGACCTATCCTGTTTAAAAGATATTGCGTTTCAAAAAAATATAGATATCGAAATTATCCATTTTTTGCCTATTACATTATTTTAAACGGTGAATGATCGAACAGAAGTCTCATAAGTTTTGATAGAATATATCCCAAACGCAAGAAGTTGACAAGAAAGTTATTTTTGTTCACTTAATCAATTTACCAATTCAAATTATCAATTTGAAAATTCAAATTAACAATTTTACAATTTAAATTCTTAAAAATGAAAACTAAACATGTTTGTATTGATATAATTTTGTCAGACAAAACCAAATTGTGTCATATTGACCACTTTTTGTATCAGTTCAAAAATTTTTAACTGTCAACCATTAACAATTGTACCGAAATAAATCTTATAAAAATTAAAAAATAGTACCTACTCCACATGCACTTTGTCCGCTTATGAGAGAGCCAAACTCTATTGCGGTTATTAAATTTGGTGTCCGCGTCCGGTTATTAGAGAGTCCGTTTATTGGAGAGTTTTTACTATGAAAAATCAAGAATTTAATTCTGTTCTTTGAGATCTGTCCGGTTATGAGAGGTGTCCGCTTATGTGAGGTGTCCGTTTGCAGAGAGTACACTGTACATACATATTATTTTTATAGATTTTATCAATACATACATAGTACGGTCAATATAATATACTCAAATAAAATTTTGGTGTATCTACTGCCTCTCCAAGCGTCTCGTCGTCATTTTCTTCAATTTTATTTTAATTTGATTTCCTATAAATGGGTCCGAGAGCTAAAGATATAAACAGGCAAAATACATTCAACTTCCTATTATTTGTAGTCAAAAATGGAACCGGAAGTGACCATTTTCTAATCATACGAACCTTAAAAAAAATTATTCCACCAGCAGTGGTTTTGTAAAATCTTGACCTTAACCTTAAGCTATCGGTTATAGCGTTCACTTTTTCAATAAAAGCAAATTAGATCATACGCTCCAACTAAACTAGTCAAATAAAATATGCTCTCTCTTCGAACTGCAGCTGTAATCGAAGTTTTGACAATTCAATCTACTAAACTGATAACAGAAATTTAATTTTATTTCTATTTATATTATACATGTATAGGTACCAATATATTGGGTTTTTCTATTGTATAGAACAGCAAACACATGTTAATCAATGATGTCAATATTTTAGTGATTAAAAATATACACACATTATTAAAATATATTGGAAACAGAACTGAAACTGATAAAGATTTTTTGTTTGTATATTTTTCTTAATGCTATTGGGCAGTCATTTCCAAACGGTGATATTGTTAAGTCTATAATAAATGTTTAGTTCAAATAAAACATAAATAAAAAAAACAAAAAAAACATATTTTTAAAAATGTCATATCTAACATCATATGATTCAAGTGGTAGTGGGCCATTTAAGCCAAACAAAGATCGAGGATATTGGTCAAGTTCAAATGATTTTTTGTATGCGTGTGTGTGTAATGCATTTCGAATGGATGTTGCATTTGCTGTTGCAGCCGTTCCATTAATCTCAGAGGGAGGATGTAAGTTGAACAAAAAGTTCAAGTTCTAATCTTGACTTGGACTTGTGTTTTCCTAAATTGATAATAGCTGTGTTTTATTTTACCTCAGATCCAAATCACATTAGATTTTAGGAAAATACATGTATTACAAAAACAACAGAAGATCCCAACTTTGTTTTAAATTTGGATTTTCAAATCAATTTTGAACACACACACTTAATTTGTAAATGTCATCAGTAGTGTAAATAAAAAAGACAACGGGTGTATAGAAATAAAAAAAAAAAACAAAGGGAAAAAAGAGTTGGGTATATAACAAGTTGTCACTGAGATCCTGGGATGTTTAATTTTCATTATTTGATCTGGATTGGATCTGGAGGGGAAATAAAACACAGCTAATAAATATTTGTCTTCGTGCTCACGTATAGTATTTAAAAATGGTCAATGTGAGACAATTTAATTTTTTTTACTCATTAGATAGATTTAGAACAAAAAATAACAAAAAATCTAGATTGTATAAAAAAAGATGTTTTATTTTGAAATTATTTGTCCATTCATGTTTTTAGCGTCATAATAAGTTACGCAAATCTTAATCTTGCTATAGCTATGTATATTGAGTTTATTTTCTTTACTTTTTTTTTCATTTGTAAGTGAATTCAGGATTTAAAATTGTCATATTTTTGTCACGTGTCATCAGTGACATTTTACCGCCCATATTAGTCACTCGATACATCCGAATTAAAACATAAATCAAGATGTATTTACATTGAATTTGTATAATTTACATCTGGATTTAAGTTTTAATCTAGATCTATCGAGTGAATAATATGGCGGTAAGTGTACGCGCATTTAGTTTTAGTTACTTTTTGAGGTTATAATCTTTATTGGTTTGATTTTAAAAATTTTTTTCGTAATCGAATTCAGAATTTTTTCGTCTCATGTAATTAGCATAACTTCAAGTAAATCGAACTTATAAGCTCTTCTGATAACTTTTTTTTCTCATTTTTTGGAATAGAATTATTAATTTTTTTAATACCATCGAATAATGAACAAATGAATTTCGTTTGAGCTTTGTATTGTTCTTTAAGCTTTTATGGATCATAATTTTCTTGCATTATAAGATTAAAGTACGGTCAGTTATTATAAAACGGAAGTTGGGGTACAAAACCTAAAAAAATGAGATTTTCAAAAAAAAATAAAAATTACCAGAAATTGAAGCTTTTAAATTCTATTTTTTATAGGAATTTGTAGCTCTAACTTTTTTTGAATTAATAATAAGTTCAAGTGAGCCTAGGTACGACAGTTGGGCTCATCAGTTAGATGGTGTCATACCCTTCTAAGACGCAAATTATGGTCGATGATTACCGACTCTTATAAAACTCACAGCATGAATATACTGTGAACTTTATATTTCTAAGGGAATTTGATTAAATAACAATTGACAATTTGTTGCACAAGAATTAATTTTGTAGCTTTTATGGATAATTTTTTATTTGCATTTTATGTAACTTTAAAAAACGCATTTCCGCGGCCAATAAAGCATTTGAGTCGGAAAAAATCGCCGGAAAGCTGGATTTTGGTATATAGCCTCCTCATGGCGTTCTTAAGAAAATGTCAAAAGTCAAAAGGGGGGTTGAAGGCCCCCCAAAATGGTTTTTCAGGAATAACTCCCAAATGGTAAGTTGTACTAAAAAAATGTCGAGGATTAATTTGTAGATTAGAAAATTTCTTAAAAAAAATATTAACATATCTATTATTTTTCATAAAAATAACCGTTTTCGAAATCAACCAATCGAAGGAGTTAAGGGTTTTAATTTTCTATATAGTGGCTTATGTAGTTTAAAAATTGTATTTTGTGATAAAAGCATAATTTTTTTATTGTTGGTACATTATATGAACATGATTTTAAGATATTGGGGCCCTCTATTTGTCCACCCCTTTAGGTGGGAGGGGCAAACTAAGAAAAAATATTTTTAAAATAGAAAATGAATATAAAAACACAATGGCAACACTTACAACATCACGTTATAGCCACTAATTTATTCTTTAATTATGTTTTTAAATAAAGTTATTTAAGTGCTTACCTTTTGAAAAAAAATTATTTTTAAACTCAAAATTTAAAAAATAAAATTCGAAAAATAAAATTAAATCATTTATTCAAAAACTAAGCACTAAAATAACTTCACGTCCCTGTAATGTTGAAATCCATTTTCGGTGTTAATAAACTGTATTGTATTAAATTCCAAAAAAGTTTCATTCATTCAATATATCGCACCATTAGAATGAAAGTGACCTAACTCAAAATTTTCGTAGCTTCTTATTTTTCAATAAACTGACCTTAAAAAGCGAAATGAACTCTAAAATCGGGTGGTTAATAAGATGCCGATTTTTTAGTTAGGTCACTTTCATTCTAAGGGTGCGATATATAGAGGCTCGACTCTTGAAAGGGATATTAATAATCAAATCAATTTAAGGTGGAACAATGTTCGCTGGAACGGATAGTAAAAAATATATACAAATGCTATCGCTTATACAAACGCTTATATACGTTTAGCTAGCTCCAAAAGGGAACACACTACAAGCAGATATATTATAATGAGCTGCGGAAAAAGAGGGCGTATCTTCTGATTTTTCAATATCTTCCTTCCATAATTATGCGTTAATTTAGTTATATAAAAAGTAAACAAAAAACACTAAGTTCAATTTTATCGGTCGCAGTTATGTATATATAAACTGCGTATAACATTTTTTTTTAATTTGCAGGGTAACTATAATATGTATGTATAATTAAGTTTTGTTATTTATCCCAATAAAGCCATTTAAATAGATTTATTATTACTAAAGCATGTGGTCTTACAATGTTCCTGGTGCTGGGACATTATTTACTAAAATAGCTGAATTAATATTATGTCCATCTAAAGGAGCAGTATGAATAGCACCATGGTCCCTGGCAGCATAAGAAGCACCATGTCCTGCAATAATTCCATCACGGCCAGCAAGATAATCATTTGCAGAAGGAGGAGCTAGAATTACTGGTACTTGAGATAGTGATTGTCCTGCAGGATATCCAAAACCAAGACCGCCAGCTAGATCAGCACGATGACCTAATCCAAGGAGATTCCAAAGTCCAAGATTATTAAGCCCAAGTCCATTAATGCCACCAATTCCTAGTCCAAGTCCGTTAAGTCCAAGTCCAACTTGTGTCAAACCAAGTGGGTTAAGACTAAGGCCAAGTCCATTGAGACCAAGTCCAAGAATAGGACCAGAAATAATTGCGGATTGTACGCCTAAGATAACAGTCAAAAAGCCCACGACAATGATAATGAACTGCTGAAAGTGATGGCAGTCAAAATAGTTTTAAATATATTCAAGAATAATTTTTATAGAAACTTAACATTCTTTACCTTCATATTATTTAAGTTTTAGAAGTGGTTTAATCTAAACTAACTGATTGATACTGAGTTCTTAACTTATTTGATTTAACTTATATAGTGAAGTAATGACTCCTTTTATATACAGCTTACAGTTTGGAAACAATATTTCGCAATCAATCAACTTTTTGAAGATAAATATGTCACCATAACATCTTAATTGTGAGATTAATTGCATTTTTATAGTTTAACAACAATAATTATAAGTAAACGACGACGTGTGGGTATAAATTTTTTAATTGCTTACAAGAAAACAAAATATATGGTAACTAAGATTTCGTAATTTTATTTATTTTGAAAGTTTATTAACATCTTTAATTAATTACACAGGTTTATATACAATATTTATATACTTTTTTATGCCGAAACCAGACAATTTAATTAATTCCAAGCATTGGTTGCACTTTTAGATTGGAAGATGTCAAAAACCTTACGCGTCTTAATCATATTTGAATTTAGTTCACAAGAAACCTTTGAAAAAGTTAAGTCTGACTTCGGAACAAAAAAACTCAGTTGATCCGAGTTATGATATACTTTAAGAGCTTAATAACAATAATTAAGGGCCACTTGCACCAAGAAAAAAGATAAATAAAGAAAACTGCAGGAGATAAGGTTTCTGAAATTATGTATTTTAAAATTAAAAATCAAAAATAAATAAAAACAAAATAAAATTTAGTTTTCTTAAATTTTCATTTATTAATATTAATTCAATAATTCATTTTACACAACTTGGAGATAAAAATCCCAAACAATTAACGTGAAAAAGATATGGTTATATTATGTATCACTTGTTGCCACTGTGATTCTGTTTGTTTTATTATGAAGATCTAATCCAAATCAGATCATTTGGATAATAATACATTATGCCTGTTTGGTAACTTTTTTTTTGTCAAATAATTTTGGTGACTTATGGCCAGTTTGTTCACAGCTGATCAACTTTAATCAAGTATTATTGTAAGGCGCCAGTTATAGCTTTCATTGAAACTCATCATTGAAAATTTTAATTGTTAATTTTGAGACACTTAGAAAGTTAAATCGGTAATTATTTTAACGCAAATGAAAAGCTGATAACTCAATTATTATTTCTAGTCAAAAAAATATTTCATTTTGGTCCATCCTATCGCAGGAAATGAATTTATTTATTTCAATGATTGTACTACCTTTTCATTGATCATTGAAATCTTAGAAACCGTTTTATGTGAAAGGTAGGGCCAAAATGAAATATTTTTTTGACTAGAAATAATAATCGAGTCATCAGCTTTTTATTGGCATCAAAATAATCACTGATATCACTTTTTTATGGCCTCAAAACTGAAAATTAAAATATTCAATGATGAGTTTCAATGAAAGCTATAACTGGCCCCTAACTGTTAAATCATCGAATGTGCATGGTAATCAAAATTTTTTTCAAGGAATTCATAATTTAAGTATAGTTAATCATGGAAATCGCTAGTCAGCGGATTTTAGATGATAAGCGCCATTTAATTAAAAGTTATAAAATTCATGATTTAGATTTAACCCACATGTGAACAAACTGCTCCTTAGTATTATATCCTATAATATTTTTTATAAAAATGTGTTTTAATTTTGCTCGACAAAAACAATTAGTGTACAAATTATTTACAGTCTTAAAAAAAATCTTCATCTTATAAAAAATCTTCATCTATTACATTATGTGCTGGTTCCTACAATTGTGTGATTGGAGCTGCTGCTACTACAAAGCTGGTCAGCGGCAAAGGTAGAATAAACTGATGGAATCACGGTCTTGCTGTCAATATAATAATGGTATCGTCTTCTAGTTGGTCGGTTATCATAGCTTGGACTAAGGTATCCGATGGGTAAGCAACTGGTATATAGACAACATATTTCCAGTTGTTTTAGTTGTAGATTTTTTTTCTGCAATTTTTATTTGTGACAATTGCTGCTTTATTTTCACCGAAGTCTTGTTATAACCAGCTGTAATCATACCTACTCTAACAGCTTCCCAAGCTGATTTTTTCTTCGCTATAATTTTTATATCGTCCTTATCACTTTACAGCTTACAATCTACCAATTGATTCAACATTTCCTTCTCAACTCGGTCCCAATTTATCTGACGGTCACGTTTTATCTAAAATTATAACTTCTGTAACTTTAATTTTTATATTTATTTTTGTAGACCTTTTCGTATTCTATCAGTTTATTTATTTTTCTGTAAATAATTATAAAAAAGGTCATCTGAGTTCAATGAGCATATATAACAAATGAAATGAGACGTAGACGAACCGTTACATTTTAATGATTCGACAGTCTAAATTAGGCGGCTTAAACTTCTTTGTAAATTCGGAAGTCGATATTTTCCTCTACTTTTAGTTCAAGGTTGTCAACTAAGTTGAGTCGAGATTTAAAAATTTCAATATATGTATATTTGTGAGTCAAAAAATTTCGCCATTTTAAACCTATAACAAAAACAATAACGTAGATGAATATAATTCGAAAACTACTTCTGATTTATGAACTTATAAATTCAACTATAACAAAAACTCAATATTATAATTTTAACCATGTATATTTTGTTTGTTGATTATTCGAACGTAACTCCTGTAAAAGTTCTGAGGTTTCCAATTATTTGTTCGTCTCTTGGAAGTTTCTAGTTGTGAATTGAGATTGAATTCAAAGAATGCAAAAGAATGCAAATAATGAATGAATTCTTGAAAGTTGCATTCAATTAATTGTTGTAAAATGAATGGAAAAAAATGATTGAAATCTTTTTGATTCAAGAATTGATCAGTGATTGCATAATTTGAAGTCTGAAGTCTCAAAGTGAAAGTAATGAATACAATCTTATTATTGAAGTTATTATCGATTGCATTCTTTGTATTCTTTTACAAGCCTGATAGCTACTTCTGTATCTATTGTTCAGTCACTAGTCGATGATGAGTTACTGGCTGAACACAATGCCCTGCTGCAACTGGAATCGGAGCTGCAGCTGCAACTGCTTTAAAAAAATGTCGTACGTCGTTTTTTTTATCTGCCCACAATGAGCTGTTCAGCTTTTTATATATTTTAAAGGAAAAAAAACAACAACGAGTTTATTATTCATTTTTTTTATTTAAAATATTTTTCTTTTAATTAATATTTTTTTTCGCGACACAAATGAGCAGTAAAAACTTCAATATTTTTTTCCGACTCTTTTTTTCTTCATATAAATCGAAACGTCAAAAGTGCTGCACGTGAAAAAGTTAAAGGTTGGCGAACCTTTACAGCACCGTCTGCAGCACCGACTGCAGTGGCGTTGCGTTGTCTTCGTAACATTGAGTTTGTGTGTATTCAATATTTTGACAGCTATTCGGTTGTAGCTTCCAGTTGCAGCTCCGTATCCATTGTGTTCAGCCAGTAACTGAATATTTCTGCAAACAGTTCAAAGTACAAACCTTCAATATAATAATTATTCATCAAACACTCTTAATTTTTGTCTATTTTAGTTCCCATGCTTTTGGCCATGATTCTGAATATTGTTCTCTTTGCTTATCCTATTGTATATATGCAATCATTTTTGGGACAATTTTCAAGCTCAGGATTTATATCAGCTTTTCGAGTTGCTCCCTTATATAAAGGCAAGTATACAAAACTATAAGCCCAAGTTATCTCAGAAGGATATAGAAAATATTATGTAATCATAAAACTAAACAAATCTAAAAATTTCAGGTATCGGCTACTTGGCACTGGCTATAAATCTATGTTCTCTAACATTTTATGCTATTTTTTGTGCCGTTCCATTATTATTTTTTATATATTCCCTACGTCCGACACTACCTTGGAGCTGTGAAGCTTGGTTACTTCGTAATCACACCGTTGATGACTCTGTAGATATAATTATCTATTTTCTTAGAAGAATTAAAAATTTGATCTTTTTTTTTTTTAATTTATAGCACTGCACTCAAGGAAATGAAACAGAAGAATTTTTTTATCGTTTAATAGAAATCCCTTCGGTGGAGTTTTTTTCGTAAGTTTTTTCTTTTTTCTTTTTTCTTTATTGTTTTTTTTTTTTTTTTTTTTTTTTTAAAAGTACCCACCTGCAAAGAATATATTGATTTTTTTTAAAGGGAACTATTTCAGACACCATTTTCGTTTACATTGTATGGATGCGTTATCGTTGTTTGGATAGCAGTTTCATTGGTACTTTGTAACACTACTGAAAAGGTAGACATCTTGAAATAATTCATATAACTCATTACTCATAATCTTACTTACTTTTAAAATTAGTACTAAAAAGCTTATGTATATGATTTTTTTATTTTTTTATATATGAAAAAAAAAAAAACAGATTGGACAAATTATAAGGTATTGTTCCCTGACTCTAATGACCTTACTGTGCATTGTTTTTCTGCGTATGATGTTCCTCCCAGGCGCTATGGCAGGTCTACAAAAATTTAATTTTGGATTTGCATCAAATTTCGATTTAAAAATGTGTATATTTGTTGCGCCAATGCTTACTCTGGCAACTTTTGGTCCTGGATGGGGTACTATTCTCAGCATGGCAAGCTATAATACATTCAAAACGGATATCAACAAATATAGCTGGCTGATTTGTTTTTCGCAGCTTGGAGTTCTAATTTCTATCGGATTTCTTTGTATGTTTACTGAATCTCATTTGTCATGTAAGTAAAAGCTCCCCCATCACCCCGTTTGCTCAGACGAAAAATTTATGTATGTAATGAAATTTTTATGAGACCGCACTAAGTGGAACTTAAAAGATTCTTTTCTAGTCGGAATTTAAATATTTATGATTAGTTTCAGCAAATGGGTCTAGTTTTTTTTTTTTTTTATTAAAAATTAAATTTAAATAAATATTAAGATTTAAGATTTATCCTTTAGACCTGAAACCCAATTTGGTAGTACCGACTTTGGATCACCATTGGACATCTTTTCTTAGCATACCAAGCTCATTGGCAACTATGGACTTTCCACATTTATGGACTTGGATGTTTCTTGCTATTCTTATTCTTGGAAGTTTAAATCTAATGGTGAGTAGGTCCTATAGGTATACAGAAACTTTCTTTAAAATTGTAAAATATAATCTTATTATTTTCAAATTATTGCTATTTAAGCATATATTCAAAAATATCTCTTCTGTTAATTCTAAGTTAATTGAAAAAAAAAATATACCAAGCAAATTTTAATTGACATAAAACCATTTTCAGATATTAACTCGAGTAGAATCTAAAAACACTCGAATATCTCAATCGAGTCAATGTAGGTACATGCGTGTCTATTTTTACTATAGGTAAAAAAAAAATACTTCTTCAGTGATTGTGAAGCACCTAAAAGAAGCGATATTTTTTATTTGACATTATAATTACTGTTTTTGGATGCATTTAAATAAAAATTCCGATACATTTTGAATCGAATAAAAGATTCGTTCTTCGAATTCGAATCTTCTAAAGTAATAATTAGTGACAAACTTTAATCTAGGGTTGCCATGGCTGTTTAAGCTAACTTAGGACGAAAAGTTTTAAAATCCCGGACTTTGGAGGACATCGTCTACCTTAAAAAAGAGGACAAAATGAAAACAAAACCAAAGTCCATGAACTCAAACAAAAATATATTTTATTTTTTAAATAACATAAATTAAAATACAAAAAATAAATAACTTATAGTTACATGTTTTTAACACTTTTAAGTCATTTTATATTTATCTTCAGATTGAATTTTTTTCAAGATTTCATCATTGCTATTAAATTTTAGTTCATAAAATGACTCACAGCTAAGGTTATTGTAATTTAATTTTGTTAAAATTATACTCTTAATAGTTTCGGGTAATATACTATTTCTCTCCTTCATCCATTGAGTTTATTAATGACACTCTTTCAACGTCTGCGTTGTGACTCGGAATTGCAAAATAGAATTGAGCGACTTTAATAAGCTCCGAGTAAAGTTCTTCGGACTTGAGGGTTGACACATGGGAGTCAAAATAAGATCTGTTTCATTTCATGTTTTCTATCAGATTTGTATTGGCTCGGTTTTTCTTTCAAATCCAGAGTTCAATGATTTTTTTTATTTTCAAAATTACTTGTTAGGGAAAATAAGGACAATTTCTAAAACCGTTGTAGGACGTTCCGAGCCGGTGTTAAAAGAGGACATTTGGAGTCTATCGTATTGAATGTCTCTTTTAAATTGACAAAGATTAAAGCATCAAGTTTTTCTATAAGAAAGTTTGATGGATTGTTATTTTTTTTTTGGAAATTCATATAATTTTATATATTCGTTGAATTGTCGGCTTATTTTTATCCATCATATTAAAAAAATTCTTAATCATATTGTAAGTTTTACTTAGATATAAGTGAGTGTAACAAATTAAAGGACCTTTCACCCTAACCGATGACCATCCTGATCCCGAACCAATCTTTGAAAGCATAAAAATTAATGGTTAAATTATGTTCTGTACCTGGAACCTCATCGTCCTACCGAACCATTCTTACCAAAAGCTGAAATTATATTTTATACAACAAACATATCTGCGGGTTGTTTATTCCATTTACTCCTCCGTCACACCGCGAACCCTGGCTCGGCTAAGATACTTCTATCAATAATACAGTGCGATTCACTTGTTCAGACGCACCTTTTTTTTAATGAATTCTATTTTTGTCTTCCGTATTTGTATCAATTATCAATTTATTGGACTTATGGCAAGGGTTAATTTAGTTCTCAATGAAAAAAAACATAAATAGATGGTTGACGAGATACATGTTAATGGTTTTTAACATTAGAAATTTTTAAGCGGAGGCATACCTACTAACAATGTGAAAAAATCGACAGAATTTCAAAAAAGTGTAACGCCGAGTAGAGAAAGAAGGCGAAACGTCAGGGGAATAGACAAAATTATTGCGTTCATGCTATGTTCTTAATGGTTTGAGGAAACCGAATACGAAGAAGATGATAAAACGGACACCAAAATAAGGAGAAGTGTTCGTAGGCAGGGATGGCCACTACATTTTTCACATTTGCTACGTAGTTTATGTAGTTAAACGTAGTTAAATGTAGTTAATGAAACAAATTGTAGCAAACTTAGTTTCAAATATCAAATGATCTGTCAGTTGTAACTTTGAAGCTTGAATTTTGAGTTAAAATGTTCAAATTTTTATTGAAATTTTATTATTTCTCTAAATTTACTTTGTATGTATGAAAACGTAACAATTTGTAGTAAATAAGACGTGTATTTTATTAAATTAACTACGCGTAGTTAATGATGTAGAAAATGTAGTGTAGTTAATTCGGCCAACCCTGTTCGTAGGCTTTCCAGATTTGCATGTGAAGAACAGCAAATTTAAAAAAGAATACCGCTTGCTTTATTCAAAGTTATAAAATACATAAATGCTTTTTTCATTTCTAATGTACCTCAACTATGCTGGAATGGCAAATCGGGTAAATTTTTTTTCTCCTTTTCTTCTCGGTCATGTAAAACCAATAGAATTTTGTTGGTTCGCATAATTAGACGCAACTGCAAAATGTTCGTAAAAATAGAACATAGGATTTTTAAAATTTTATTTTAGTTTTTACTTTATTTTCCTATATTTTCATACTAAATACAAAGGGCCATAAGCCATTTGCTGAAACGAAACTTAAATATTTAAGTTCTACATACTGGCTTAAGTTCCTCTTATTGGTTTGCACCAACAAAAATCTTAAAGTTAAAAGTTGTTATGTAGAACATAACTTAAGGGGAAGAAAAAGTAGAACCTAAATTTCAATTGAAAATGAATTTCGAAACGCTGCTGGACGTAATTGAGGATGATGTTGAAATCCTTGAGATAATAGAAGTTGGCGTGCCCCGGCAATTATACTAAAGAAAAGAACATTTTTATTCTTTTGATGAACTGGCATTTTATAAAAGATTTCGCTTAACAAAAGAAATTACCTTGATTGTACAAAAAAAAATCGAAAGTTCAATAGAATGCCCATTGAATCGGTAAAATTATTAACATAAATGCATTATCAACTTCATTAAAAAATGTAATTATTTACTATTGGTTGGTTTGTTTTTTTGTTTATTTGTTCTAGAGGATTATTTTGTATTGTTTTGGTAGGTATGATGATAGAAGATTTAATTATGCAACCAATGATTAATAAAAGCGACAAATGCATTTATGTGGATTACATTCATACATTACACTACAACGGAAAGTTTGGGACAGTGCAATTGTTGGAAAATTGTTTTTAAAAGGATGGATCTTTTGTTTTTAGCTGGGAAACAGCTTAATTGAAAAAATAAAGTTTCAAACGGTCATCAAAATGATTTCAATTCGGGAAAAATTGGTATGCGTATTGCGTTTACATATATAGGTATGTACATACTATGTACTATGTAGACTGTAGGTACCTATTTTTTTGTATCTATGTATTTAGATTTTTTTAAGGATTGGTTTGAATTCGCCGAAAATAGATTTCTGATTACATAATACAGGTAGGTAAGGTACATATAAATAAATCCTATTTCATTGGATGATGACGATGTTATTATAATAACAATACTTATTTAAAAAAAAAAATATTTCATGTAGGTACCTACTTATGTACATTTAAATAATTATTAATTTATGATGTATTAATAAGTTATACCTATATTTTTAATTTTTTGTTTAACGTAATCGTACCTATTTATTTTTGTTCATTTACTTTTATTTCATTTTGTTTTCATACCATGTTCCTAGTTCCTACTTAATTTGATTTATTCAATAAAAAAAAAAGAGTGTGCGTACTTATGTACACACGCTAGAAGTAAAACTTCTTTCACGACAACAGGGCAAGTATTTGCAAAATCGTGACGCTGAATTTTGAAATTCGTGACTGGAATTTGTATGTCGGTTTGACATGTCACTGACAGCTCCACAGAAAAATTTTTTACCCCCATGCCGCAAAAGAAGTTTTACTTCAAAAAAAACAAATTAATTAGGTACCTTTATTTATTTTAAAGGATCATAATCCACAAACTCACTGCTGCTTAAGTCGTCACGCTGAAAAAGGCAATTGAAAATCACAAAAACCAACCACCAAATTTTGAACAGCAGAGTTTAGGTTATCCAATACCCATCCACCGTCAACCTCGAATACACAATACACATTACACAAACAATCGAGTCGAGCACATTCGAGCATATCGATCGTGGAAACTTTGTTCACGGTCGCTTGACTCGTTTTTATTCGAACCAATTTAACTCGGTTGCAAGGTATACTCGTTCGTATTCATTTGATTTGTGTGGTGAATCACGAGTCATCATACTGCCAGAAAAACTCGTAAACATTTTCCTTGCGTTGACTTTGTTTGTTTGAACTCGCTTTTTTTCGAGTGAGTATTCGATGTTCGTGAACATTACTCGACTCGTTTTATTTTCTGATACATACATACTTGAAATTATTCTATTGCTCCGATCAACCAACTTTTGGTTGCCACTTGAGACTTCATAAAACTTCCAAAAACCCTGGTTGATATTTCAAAAGCTAAGCGAGATTTTTTTGAAATAGCATCGCTCCCAAATGTAATTGGTGCCATTGACGGTACTCATGTTAGGAAGATGAAATGTTAGTAAGATGAAATTTGATTTTTGTTAGCAACGTAAAATAAGTAATATATAAAATAAGTATAATAATGAGAATAGTTAAAATACAGATTTATGACTCGTTTCAGCAAATGGCCCTTAATGATTTAAAATTTCACCAAAAATTCTAATTTTTAGAGAAGCATACAAATTTTTAGGGTAATCCAAGGAAATCTTCGTCCAAGCTTCTTTTATTTCCGCAATCAGCTCCTCATAGGTTTAATAGTGACTGCCTTCCTCGTATATTTGACGGGTAAGCCATTCTCATAAATTCTCAATTATGTTGAGATCGGTTGAATATGGTGGGTACGACAACAACTCCATATTTTCACCTGCAAGAAAAGCTGCCACTTATACGGTACGGGGGTTGTGTATCCGTGCATTATCTTGTTGAATAATCCACTGGAGAGGTCCAAACAGTTCTTTTATTGCGGAGAAAGTTGAATGCAAGAGAGCTTTATAGGAAACTCCCTTTATTTTGCTAAAAACAAAGACCAATTCGAAAGCACTATAGTATGAAATTGCACCCATCTCACTACATCCCCTGGAAATTTATACTCTGTCCCTGGCTTATGAGAGAACTTTTTTAAAAACAGTGGGTGGCTGTGTATACTATCATGTCACTGAATTGCAAAAATCGCTTTAGGGGAATTGTTGTTGTGATTCTCCTCAAATTGGTTACACTCTATCATGACCATTGTATCATTGCGGCACAGTGATCGCTGTGTGTCTTAAAAATATGCAAATCCATGCATTCCTTATTGAAAGTAACTTATAAGAGCCTTTCCAATGGTTTTTATCATAGAGCTTTCGGGTTTTGTACAGCTTTTTGAAGCTTTGGAAGAAACAGCGATTTGCTGCGATTTATTATACAAACTACGGAAACACTGTGAGAGCTTTAAATAGAGACAGTCAATGCAACCAGAGTGAGAAACAAACGTCTTATTTTTCCTTTACTGACAATAATTTATTTTAATTTTCGAAACTAATAGCCTGATTCTCCTCCTTGTGAGAAGTCGCAATTCCAAAATATCAAAATCGAGATAAAAAGGTGGGAAAATGGTGGATCTAGTTCACCTTTATTACTTGTCTAATTTCAATATTTGTTGTGGTTTCTAATTATGAGTTTTGATCGTTCCTGTCAGCATTCGAACAGCCATTTTTAATTGTTTGACACTTTCAATTTTGAAAACCTGGTGCAATATGTTACCTTAGATTAGTGGCCAAGCTCTCTTGCCTATTTCTTGTGAGGATTGTTGTAGCTAAATATCATTTTTGGAATTCTCCCCCAATCCTCACATGAAAAGTCACAACGAAACTCACCACAGCAATGGTGAATTTTGTATTGTCATTATTTTAACAGCTGATTATTAAAAACAGAAAAAAGATTTTAAATTGGACCAGACCAGATTTATTTTAAATTACGGGCTCCCTCTGAAGAAATAGCATGGAATATTGCTTTTGTACCTTCATTTCATTTTTGTTTTTCGGAAAACAGAATTTTGACCTTTATTTATGTAGGAGAAGAAATATTTTCTGTAATTTTTGTATAAAATTTTTTTACATAACTGATTGTATCGGGGTTTTATTGTTATTTTATCAGCAATTAATAAGAATTTTGTTTTTATCTTTTTAGATATCTCAAATGTTCTCCATACTCACAGCTCTTTTTGATGAATATGAAAGATTACGTCTTTATAAAGTTGAAGTAACTTTTGGACTTTGTGGTATATTGTCTCTTGCTTCAGCATATTTTTGCACCGAAGTAATATTTTTCTAATTCTTAATTATTAAACATTAAAAATAATTGTATAAAAAAAATTAAATTTATCCAATAGGATGGCATATACTTTTCCGAATTATTGGCCGAATCGGGTGTTTCTACGCAAGGATTTTTAAATCTTTTGCTATTAATAGTTGTTGTTTGGATATATGGCAGAGAACGTTTTCAACGAGACGTTGAATTTATGACAAGTCGGGTAATTCAAACATGGAAAGTCTATACCATACGATTTGTTACACCATTCTTCTTGGGCATAGCTTTGGTAAGTATGAAGGTTATTTTTTTTTTTTAATTTCAATTTTAATTTTATTTTTTTTCCCTCAGCTTATTGCATTAATTATGTTAATTTTTAATAAAACTTACTTTATGGAAGATCGTCTTCATCTTGGTGTTTATATCACTACTTTTTCATGGCTCGCCTTACCTGTGTATTGTGTGTTGATTTTATTGCAAACAAATGGATCGTTATTAATGAGATTTAAAAGATGTGTGAAACCAACAGATTGGTATCCAATTGATTCAGAACAAAGACAGCGATACGAAGAAACGATTGATAGTCCTGAAACATTACAACCTCTGACAACTATTGTTCTATAAAATAAATAATTTATTTAAAAGTGTTTAAGATTTTTGTTTTCAAAATACACAGTTCTATTAAATTCGGTTTGTCCTGTTCACAGCTTCTATTTTGAAACAAAATTTTTTACTTGTCAAAAAATGTTTCATGTGTTGGTCGGTTGGTTTAAATTAAAAAAAAAAACAAGCCTGCAAGAAATCCCATTTATGTACGTTTAAAGATAAATTTTACAAATTTAAATTCTGCAATTTCTTTTTCAAAACAATAAAAATTAATTAAAAAAAAATATTGTGGAATTTTTTCACACTCGGTTCATAATGTTCACGTGAAAAACATTGTGGAGTATAATCTTTCACCCATGAAATGGTGGTGGGCCGTAGGTATTAAATTGTATTTCTTGAGGCGAAGAATATAAGGAAATTGAAAATGAATGATTAACCAAATTTCTATTACACCATATTTTGAATTTCACAAGTGAAAAGTCTATGTTTGTTTTCGTTCTGAAAATGACCCTATTTTTTTTTTAATAAAGGCTATGGAACGTAAATTCCAAATTGAGATTTTTTGTTTAAAAAAAATTGAAGCTATAGATTTCATAATAATAAAATTTGTTTTGCTTTTTCGCAAGGGAAAATAATGATATCAAAAAGCTTACACATTTTTCGCAATTTTATTTCGATTTTTTTTTTCACGGTAAAAACAACATTTTGCGAGGGATAAAAAAGAATATAAAGTTGAACAATATTTTTTAAAATGTTTCTTATGACTATCCTAAAATTATGCTTTAAAAAGCTCGTAGTTTTTTTTTCTAAAAAAAATTGTGGCACGTACGGGCGTATACGCACTTTTTTATGAAATTTTTAAATAACATATCGTAACTACCTCTCCGGTGCAATTTTGACGTACATATGTAATTGCTATTTTCCTAGATGTTGAGGAATCACGTTTAAAGTTTTTTTCTTTATTTAAATTTCAAATTTCGTCTTAAAAAAGGCCCCCAGAACTGACTTCGAAAGTCCTAAAAATCGCCTACCTACCTAATCTACCTTATAAAGGGCGGTTAAATTTTACGGGCCGATGTAATAAAATTATTTAGGAAATTATTGTCATTTCTTTTTATTATGATAATATTGGTATGGTTCAATTATGTATGGAACAAAATATCGGCTAAATGGCCGCCGCGACCTCGGCGGCACACCTCCATCCGATGGTCCAAATTTTCGAAGATGCTGAGGCATAATTCAGTTTCTATGCCGTTAATGTGCCGAATTATCTCATCCTTTAGCTCTATGAATACTTTCTTATCGACGTACACCTTTTCTTTCAAATAACCCAAAAGAAAGAAGTCCAACAGTGTCAAATCACATGATCTTGGCGGCCAATTGACATCGCCACCACGTGAGATAACACGGCCATTGAATTTGTCGCGCAAAAGAGCCATTGTTTCGTTAGCTGTGTGGCAAGTGGTACCGTCCTGTTGAAACCACATATCGTCCACATCCATATTGTTGGATTAAAATTCAATCACTCAATATACTATTCAATATAGAACTTTGTTTGTTAAAAGTATTTTATAGTAGGTTTTAATATTTTGTTTTGTCAATTTATTTTCTGATAAATAAATATTATTCTGTTCTGTTTGTTCAATCAAGTCAGACCTTATTATTATTATTCAACAAGACGATCTTTGAAAACCCAATAGGTTATGGGCCCAGAACGTTCTGGTTGAAGAAAATAATTTGTAGAAGATATTTTTATTTAAAAAAAATACTAATTTTCGAGATGTCCAGTGGAACTCCGTTGCCCTTGATTGAGAGGCTCAAAGGCCGTGAAAATTTTGATACATGGCGATTCGCAGTTCAAAATTATTTAGAACTAGAAGAGCTTTGGGATTGTGTTCTTGGCACCGAAAAAGATGTAAAGAAAATTAAAAAGGCGAAGGCGAAAATAATTCTTTTGGTGGACCCTATTAACTACGTCCACATTTCCCAAGCGGAAACAGCAAAGGAGGTATGGGATTCATTACAGAATTCATTTATGGACAATGGACTGAGCAGAAAGGTAGGCCTATTAAGATCACTGATTTCAACATCGTTGGAGAAATGTGAATCCGTTGACGAGTATGTAAATACTATCATTTCAACTTCACACAAGCTTCGAGGGATTGGCATGCAGATATCAGAAGAGTGGATTGGGACTTTTCTCTTGGCCGGACTTCCGGAACGATTCATGCCGATGATTATGGGAATCGAAAGCTCTGGTGCGATCATATCTGGTGATTTTGTGAAAACAAAACTGTTGCAAGATATCCGTTATGAAAATAATTTTTCAAAAGCTTCCGATGGATTGACGTCATCAGCATTGTATGGAAATAGCAGTAAGAAGTTTCATAAAAATGAAAAATCCAAGAAAAATATGAAATTTGTTCGATGTTTTTCATGTAACAAATTTGGACATTTTTCTAAAGAATGCTCGACAAAGAAAGGCAAAGGCCATGTGAACTCGGTTTTATACACAACTTTTTTGGCAAAAAATCTAAACCATAGCGACTGGTACATAGATTCTGGTGCTTCTACTCATATGACCTCGGATCAAGATTGTTTGAAGAACATTAGACCTTCATCAAGAAAAGAAGTGCTAATAGCCGACAACTCGTGTCTTGAAGTAAAAGGTGTGGGAGATGTTTATTTGATGATTTCTGTTAATGATAAAGTATTCCATGAAGTCATCATCAGAGATGTTTTGTTTGTACCTGGCTTATGTACGAATTTGCTCTCTGTCAGTCAAATGGTTTCAAATGGCAACGTTGTCAAGTTCGATTCGAATGGTTGCAAAGTTCAAAACGAAATGGGACAACTTATTGCAACGGCAACTTTAGTTGGCAATATGTATCGAATTGATAGAAAAGAGCAAAGAGTTCATTTGAGTTCAATCGTCTGCAAGGATTTTGATTTATGGCACAGACGATTAGGCCATATAAACGCTGAAAACATGAAGAAGCTTCGAGATGGAATGGCAGTTGGTGTTGAATTTTCCGGAAAGTCTGAAGAAACTTGTATAGTCTGTCTTAAGGGTAAGCAGACACGTTTACCTTTCAAAAATTCAACATCCCGAACAACCAAAGTTTTAGAACTGATTCATTCGGACTTATGTGGACCTATACAAATTGAATCCATTGGTGGAGCAAAATACTTCCTTACTTTTGTGGATGATTTTTCAAGATTCACTTTTGTTTATGTGTTGAAGTCCAAATCTGAAGTTTTCAAGAGGTTAGAAAGCTTTGCAAATTTTGTTGAAAAACAAACGGGTCAACATATCAAGATTTTGCGAACAGACAACGGAACAGAGTTTTGCAATAAAGAAGTTCTTGAATTTTTGACGAAAAGAGGTATCAGACACCTAACAACAAATCCGTACACCCCAGAACAAAACGGAGTCGCCGAGCGAATGAATCGAACTATAGTCGAGCGGGCTAGATGTTTACTGTTCGATGCTTCACTACCGACAAATTTTTGGGCAGAGGCAGTGTCTACAGCAGTCTATCTTATAAATCGAACACCAACACGAAGTTTGTCAAGCGAGACACCTTTTGAGATATGGACCAAAAAGAAACCAAACATTAGCCACTTCAAGGTTTTTGGTTCGAAAGCTATGACTCATATTCCCAAAGAAAAAAGAGGGAAATTCGACTCTAAAAGTGAAGAACTCATCATGGTTGGATATTGTGAAGACACCAAGGGTTACAGACTCTATCGACGCAGTACAAAACAAATTGTCAAGAGCAGAGATGTGTCTTTCATTGAGGAAACCCGAGAAAATGATGTTAGTAAGACTAATCCTAAAACTTATGACTTGATTTTCCCAGACTTTGGAAGTGGACATGAAATATGTATAGAAAACGCAACTACAAGAGAAGAACCCGAAGAAGACGAACTAGTTTCAAACCGATTTGATGACCGTTCCGAAACAGAATCTTCATCATCAGAGGGTGAATTTTTTGGTTTTTCCGATGAATGCGAAACTGAAAACCTTAACTCAAAGGAAACTAAAGATATAGCCAGCTCGTCAAAGCAAGTGGATGATTGTCAAAGAGTGCTTCGACGATCAGAGCGTTTAAAAAAAAAGAATAAACCAGATTTTGTTGGATTCATCTCTACAGGATTAGAAGATCCTTGTTCTCTGCAAGAAGCTTTCCAGAGACCCGATGTAGAAAAGTGGAAAGAAGCAATGAAGAGTGAACTTGATTCACTACATAAAAACCAAACATGGACTCTATGCGACTTACCAAAAGAAAAGAAAGCACTAAATAGCAAATGGGTATTCAAAACAAAAAGAAATTCAAATGGAACAATTGAACGATATAAAGCCCGACTTGTTATAAAAGGATGTGCACAAAAGATGGGAATCGACTACGAGGAGACATTCTCACCAGTTGTTCGATACAGCACTATTCGTTATCTGATATCTTTAGCAGTCAAATATGATTTAGATATCGATCAGATGGATGCAGTCACGGCATTCCTTCAAGGAGATCTAAAAGAAGAAATATATATGCAACAGCCCGAAGGATTCCACAAAGGTTCAAAAGTTTGTAAATTGCATAAATCAATTTATGGTCTAAAGCAAGCAAGTCGAATTTGGAATCAAAAGCTGGATTCTGGTTTGAAGGGAATTGGTTTGACCAGATCAACAGTTGATCATTGTCTATACTATCGTTTTGAGGGAAAGAAAATGCTGTATGTAGCTGTTTACGTGGATGACCTGTTGATATTTTGTAACGATATCAAAATGAAAAACAATGTCAAGAAAGATTTGATGAAGCGGTTTGAAATGAAAGATATTGGAAAGGCAAAATACTTTCTTGGCATACGGCTGACTCACGAAGAAGGGAAAATTTCTATTGATCAAGAGAAACATATTAAAGAAATGTTGAAACGCTTTCATATGGAAGACTGTAATCCAGTAAGTACTCCAATGGATGCAAATCAAAAATTTACAAAAGAAAAGTTTGATCAATCTGGACAGGAACAAGAACGTATGGCAAGTATTCCTTATCGTGAAGCAATTGGAAGTCTTTTATTTGCAGCACAAGTTTCGAGACCTGACATTTCGTTTGCTGTAAATTGTCTTAGCCGATTCAACAATAATCCAAACAAGATGCACTGGGAAGCAGTTAAAAGAATTTTTAGATACCTTAAAGGGACTATGAACTATAAATTAACATACACCAGAGATGTAAATTCTTCAGTTCATGGATTTTGTGATTCCGATTGGGCTTCAGACGCAGAAGAAAGACGTTCAGTGACTGGTTACGTTTTTATTGGTCAAGGAGCTTCAATAACCTGGAACACAAAGAAGCAACCAACAGTTGCTTTGTCAACTACTGAGGCGGAGTATATGTCTCTAAGTAATGCAGCTCAAGAAGCTTGTTGGATAAAGCAACTACAAAAAGAACTTGATGTTTCAGTCAAGCCAGTTGTCACTATTTATTGTGATAATAAGAGTGCATTATGTCTAGCATCAGCTAATATCTACCACGCGAGAACAAAGCATATCGATGTTCGCCATCATTTCATCAGGCAACATATCAATGACGGCGATCTTAAAGTCGAATATATTTCTACGAAGGAGATGATAGCAGACGCTCTTACCAAACCTGTTGTCAAGGAGATACACAATAGATGTTTAACAGCAATGGGTCTTAAAAACAATATTTGAATTTAGTGGGAGTGTTGGATTAAAATTCAATCACTCAATATACTATTCAATATAGAACTTTGTTTGTTAAAAGTATTTTATAGTAGGTTTTAATATTTTGTTTTGTCAATTTATTTTCTGATAAATAAATATTATTCTGTTCTGTTTGTTCAATCAAGTCAGACCTTATTATTATTATTCAACAAGACGATCTTTGAAAACCCAATACATATCTTCCAATTCGGGCCATAAATGTTCATAATGTTCATCAACGACGAGCGTGAGAGGTGCAATTGTTGGGCACGACGACGAGTTGAGGTGGACGGCTCTTCAGCCACACTATCGCGAACAGCAGCAATATTTTCTGCAGTACGAGCTGTACGAGCATGCACTATGGTGTTTTCACATCTCCTACAGACCCGGTTTGCTCAAATTTTTGCACGATTTTTCCGATTGCACGCACATTTGGACGATTAAATTGACAGAAAAAATCACGATGTGCACGATATGCATTTTGATTTGAACGCCATTTTCATAATAAGCCTGAATTAACGCTTTGCTCGATTGTGTATCTTTCCATGGTTCAAATTGAATTAGTCTGAAATTGAGAAATGTCAAATGAAATGCAGAAAAAAACTTGACGTTTAGGTGTGGTTCACATTCAACATCGGCCCTTAAAATTTAACCACCCTTTAGTAGGTATATTATTATTTATTTTTTCCAATTGACACAAAAACAAACGTTTTGGACAAAAAACTTCGTTGCACTTACGATGTTGCACCGAAGGTGCATACTCATACCGCCCTTTATACAGAATTTTAATATAAAGGTATTTTTATGTAAAAGAAAGACTTATCTCCAGCCTAAAATCTGACACCAACTATACCTGCAAATATACCGTGTAAATCAAACAATTTTCAGTTACAATTACAGTTTATCAACATAATATACTAATACTGTTCAAATAATGCATAAAATATCTACGAATTAAGCCAGTGATGCCAGTGAGTGATGCGGAGTCAACCCGAACTAGGAATGATGTATGAGTCAATTCTTATGAAACATTATATGGCACCTATTGGAAAGGGCAGAAGCAAGCTGGTATATAATATAACTATTCATCATTAAACTAGGATTAAAATTTACGACTTGAACATTTGTTTTCTAAATCTCTCAGAAAGATATATTTCTTCTTCATGTGTTGGAAGATTTACAATGAGAATATGAGATATTGAAAATAGTTTTCATTTCTGATAAAAAGAAAGTCTACAGACCAGACGACCTTAAAGCCTTTTCAATTTTTGACGCGATTACTTTAAATCTCATCTTTTTTCAAATCCAAAGAAAAAATACTCACCCAGACACTTGAAAAATTTTTATTTAATTCTTAATTCTATTCTACAAAACTAGTAGGTATGTATGTATGTATATCTAAAACTATGGATCAGTATTCTCATTCCTTTCTAAAAGTTGATGTGCATGATCTGGCAGCCCAATAGCCTGTTCGTAACGTCGGCAATCAGCTGGATTGGCTGGATACCAATCGCTTGGTTGAATAAATTCTTTTAACTTTGCTGAAAGCGATCTTCGGCGGGATTTCGATAATGCAATAATTATATAGATAACAACAAATATCCATGGAGGAGCTTGGATTAAATAACTGACGAGTACGAAATCTTGATTAAAATCGTCCAGTTGAACTATGGCAATGAACTGGTTATGAAGTCATAAAAAGATGTTAATTATATATAAATATCGAGCCTTGAGAGATATTTTCAAACTCACAATGGAAACACAAAGAACAAAAGGTGTTACGTATTTAAGAATGTATATCGCCCAAGTAGCCATCGTACGACCGAGCATAAATTGGGCATCCCTTTGGAATCTCATTTTGCCATAGATCCAAAGCACAACCACGACAGTTAGGAAGAAGACGATAAATTGTGTGAAAACAGCTCCTAAATCAAAAACTCCCAGGGAATGGAATCCATACTTTGAAAAAAAAAAAATTTATTCGATTTCAAAATAAAATAAATAAAAAAAATGGCTATACTCACTTGTGTACAAAAGAAGATGGAAATCATTGCGAAGAAGGCAATTAATGTGGCCTTAATTACTTGGCTGTGTGGACGTAAATACTCGAATTCATCACAAAGTGCTGTTTGCACTGTCATCAATAAGGTGACCTTCAAAAAAAAAGTCCATGTTTTGAAAAATATTCTTTAACAAATTGTCAATTTTTTTGTTTACCATCTTAATAAGTTCGACAAGACACAAAGCTCCAAAAAATAACATGCACCAAAGATTCGCATAAGGCAGACCCCCTAAGAGGTATCCATAACACAGATAAATTAATTGCAAAGAATGCTCTTCATTCACATGAAGGTGCAGTCCGCCAACTTGGTCTTCAAAATGATCCAACGCAATTCGTCCACAAGAGGCAGCTAGCATAATCATAACAAAATTACTTAGGCACACCATAAAGGACATTTTCATTATGTCAGTCTGAAAATTATTGTGACTAGCCAAGTTGACTATATTGCCCCATCCAGGCCGGAAAAATAACATCACAAGATATGCTCCAACATGTAAATGCAGTTTATGCAGGTCCATATGTTCAAAAGAAAATCTCTTAAGAAATTCTTCAAAGCCCGAAGAGTATAACAGCCTTAGGAAGACAACCAGAAAGGCAGCAAAAAGTATCACAGCAGTTATTCGAAGAAGTGTTCCAATCTTTCGGAAAATATTATAAATACTAATTTAGACTCAAGCAATTATTTTAAGAAAAAAGCAAAAGTATATAGATAGTAAGAGTATTATGGTTATTACAAGTTTGAATTTTTGGAAAAACACCAAGCTGACTATCAGCCATACGGCAAGTGTGCTAACAAGTAGCCCAAATGATATCGAAAGCGGACCTCTATCGCCTTCAAGACCTCGAATTTTCGAACTGAAATAAAAAGAGTTTATATTTTTACTTTTATAAAACCTCCATGTTTCGAAATTCCTTGCAAACTTACTGAAAGAATTCCACGGTGGCATGGGAATTCACTTCGTCATCCTATAAAAAAAAACTTTAGATATAAATTTATAATAATTAAAAAAAAAAAAAAATCAAAAATATCAAACTAACATCAAAGTCATAGTAATTTCTTTCTGAACAGTTTGGAGAACTCCAAGTATGGTTACAGCTCATCCATGGAAGATTCGGCCGAATAGATTCGATAAAATAATATAATGGAAGTGCAGCAAATATGCTGTAATATGTTAATGAGATGACGTTGAAGATCACAATGAGGAAGCCAATACCTTGAGTAGGGAGTAATTTTATTAAAATTTCGAAAATTCTAATGTCCAAATTATATGTAGTAAATATACAGCTATTGGTTGACTTACCTTTAAATAGCGGTACTATTCGAAATGCTGATATTAAGCCGGTACTAGAAAATTGTCCTAAAAATGATTGTATAAAGACTATGGGAATGCCAAAGAATAAAACTGAGAGTAGGAACGAGATTACTGAGAATCCTGAAAAAAAAAAAATATGTATAAATTCGAATATTAAAATCGGATTTAAATATTTTCAAAGGAAATAAACGGAATAACATCTTAATCTGTAAATTAAAAAAAAAACCAAATGGTTGAAGTGTAAGAAGACCTAAGGCTAAATCTCAAATTTAATTTATAAAAAAAAATTTTTTTTAAATCAACATAATTATAAGAAATAAATTGACTTCTTCTGAAATTTCGATGCACAGAATCTGATTACTTTTACAAATCTTTATTTATGAGACAAAATTAAAAAAAATAGTTGTTTATATTTGAAATATTTTAAATATTTTCAAGAAATTTTAAGTACCTAGTACGTACCTATTTATTAATGTGGATTCTAAAAATTAATTTCAAATAAAATCATCAAGCTGGCTCGAGTTCTGTTTTTTTTTAACGAATCTATTACTTGTATAAACTAAATTAGGGTGGTCCTATAAGTTTGACAATTTTTGAATTTTTATGATCCCAGAAGCTCAAAGGGTTAGAAATAAATTAAAAAAAAAAAAATGTTTTCCAAGTTTCAAATTTCTTTCTTGCAGTTTAAATTTTTCAGTCCCTCATGAAAAAAAAAGGTAAATATGTTTTTTTTTATCAAAACAGTTTGGGTCTGGAGTCTGATTTCGAAATTTTACAATTTAAAATTAAATTTTTAAAACATTGCCAAAAAAAAGTTTAAAAAACGTCAATAAAGTACGCACAAAACTTTGTAAAATCGAATCGAAAAAAACTGAATTTTGAGAAGCGCTCCCACTTACTGTGTTATATAATTTTGAATTTTTTAATAATTGTTTATTTTTATTGATTTTGGTTTGGCACAAAAATTGGCATCACAAAATCCCACAGCTGTTTCAATACCAAAGCGAAATTGATTTTCATTCTAATAGTGAAGTTGGTGACACCGATAAATGAGAATCAACAAGAACGAAGTTTCCCACTGGCCATACTACATATTGTATTTGTTTTATTTGTATAAATTTAGCATATATAACATTTTATCAAAATTAATTAATTATAAGCTTAGTTTTAATTCAATTTTATATAAAATTAAGTTAAATAAAACAAAATCTTAATTTTAAGTTTTTGTAAAAAAAAGAATCAACTTCAGGTTTTATACTTTTCTTCGCGCAAGATTCCTAAAAAAATACTTTTAAAAAGACACTATACAAAATCCCATCAAAACAGTAGCAGACGACGGTATTTTCTGGTGAAATTTCGTTAAACGGGGTTCTGAGTGGCAAGATTTTGATACGATTTTATTTATTTCTAACCTTAATGAACATACAAATTTAAAAATGTTCAATGATGAGTTTCAATAATTAAATATATTTTTAAATCTAGATACACTCAGCTCGTGTTTAGATTTTCATCGCAAAGATCATATTAAAATTAGGAATTATGAAGGGTGGACTGGGAGTCAAAAGGCCTCCCGGGACTTTAAGAAAAAGGGGATACAAAATTGTAAAATGAGTAGAAGAAATAAAAAAAAAAGTAAAAAAAATCAGCTCCAAAAAACAACGAAAAAAAAGCTTTTAAAATATTCAAAGCAATCGAAGTATCATTTTTATTTTTTCTATTCTATTTCTGCGGCCCTAGAATTAAACCTAAAGAATATAAAGTTTACCAAGAGTATTATAGGGGGTCCTTAGAATACCAATAGGGCCACAATAGCTCAACATTTAGTGTGGAAGCCTCAACTATAGTTCCGTTTAAAGTATCTGAGACTACGAAGGGGCCCTTGAGCTGACAACATAGTTTTCGTTAAAATAATCTTGAAGGGACTCAACAGCAGTGTGGGCTTCCTGATATTCCTTTGGGGCCATAAAGCTATATATTTCCTACATAAAGTTTGTAGAAACATTCAATCAACAGTTTTTTTTTTTTTAAGGAAAAAAATTTACCCGATTTGCCATTCCAGCATAGTTGAGGTACATTAGAAATGATAAAAAGCATTTATGTATTTTAAAACTTTGAATAGATTCTTTCTTAAATTTGCTCTTCTTCACATACAAATCTGGAAAGCCTACGAACAGGGTTGGCCGAATTAACTACGCTACATTTTCTACATCATTAACTACGCGTAGTTAATTTAATAAACTACACGTCTTATTTTCTACAAATTGTTACGTTTTCATATACATACAAAGTAAATTTAGAAAAATAATAAAATTTCAATAAAAATTTGAACATTTTAACTCAAAATTCAAGCTTCAAAGTTACAACTGACAGATCATTTGATATTTGAAACTAAGTTTGCTGAAATTTGTTTCATTAACTACATTTAACTACGTTTAACTACATAAACTACGTAGCAAATGTGAAAAATGTAGTGGCCATCCCTACCTACGAACACTTCTCCTTTTTTTGGTGTCCGTTTTATCATCTTCTTCGTATTCGGTTTCCTCAAACCATATAAGAACATAGCATGAACGCAATAATTGTGTCTATTCCCCTGACGTTTCGCCCTCTTTCTCTACTCGGCGTTACACTTTTTTGAAATTCTGTTGATTTTTTCACATTGTTAGTAGGTATGCCTCCGCTTAAACATTTTTAATGTTAAAATTACAGAGAAATTGTTCAAGAATATGTTTCGACTCAAATATTTCGAAAAAAAAACAATGTTATCGACTCTAGGATAATTTTATTTTAGACACAATTCTGTAGCTGAGAATTGTTGGGGTTTATAAAGAATTCATATGACAGTTTTTAAAACAAACAAAATAAACTACAAGAAAATGCTGAAAATTCTAAAAAACTTTTGTTCGTCTTGAAAACCCCGACACTGAAATCTGATTTCGATGCCAGTCTAAGTTTATACTAAACACAACGACATTGTTAATAACTGATTAAGTTTGTTAAAAAAATTTTAAACCAAACAAAAAAATGTAAAAAAAAACCAATAAATTTGGTTCAAAACTGTTTTTCGTCTAAAATATCTCGAGAAAAAACGGCCCATTTTTGGCCTTCACTTGATTGTACATATATTAAACACCCTGATGATAAGGTCTTCGAAGATCTTGAATTGTGAAATTTCTTTTAACAGAATAATGTTGTTTCCACCAATGGGAAGTTACCAGTGTGGGTCGCACCCAGGCTCTTTTTTTATAATAAAATAATTTATAAATTAGCCTAGGTTCAAAAAAGTCTTTGACATACCATGGCACGAGTAAGCAATTATCAATTCAAACCGCAGATTCTGTTTAATTTATATATTTTATAATAATATTATTTTCTTGGGTTTTACGTTGTTTTTTGCTTCAATATATTTGTTTTTGTCATTGAATTCCAATTAGTCACATTCTTATCAACATTTTTGTGATAGAATGACATTTTAAAAACAATAGGTAATTATAATTTGTTTGTATAATCAAATTTCGTAATAAAAGTGTCAAAAATTTTTTCTGATGAATTTTACTTGAAATTACTTGAAATTAAAATGCAACCGAAATCGATATTTTAATCAAATCTAAAATTACGATGAAAGAGAACTAAATAGGTATGGATGTTATTTTTCTATTCCCATCAGTCTTTATTTTTAAGAAATTGCCTTCAACCTAGACGTACATAGGTATATAGTTTTTAAGTGATTCCTGCCAAAAGGAAAATCTAATTTATATAGAAAACATACGTATATCGTATATATTTTGTATCGTCTGCATGATGCATTTGATAAAATAAAACAAAAATTATTTTTATTTATAACTTGTTCGAATAAAGTTTGTTGAAAATTTCGGAATAAACATTCAAAACCGAGAGAGACAAAATCAGTCAACATTCTGGTTATTTAAATACGATTTTAGTCGATAGAGGAAAAAAATAGTTCCAAATGATTCTGGACTATTGATAAGTATAGATGAACTAGTACTTGTAAAAAAATCTATAGAATATCCTTTATAATGCTAAGTCTTCTACTTGACTGATGTATTTCACTGGTATTTAGAATTTTTTTTATTAAAATAAAAAAACCATCTTTAAATGCTTTCGTCTGCTAAGATGTAAATCTATCTATCTATCTATTCTTCTATCTTCTATATAAATAAAAATGTAAATGTATACGTTTGTTCCTTACCGCTAATCTCCGAAAGCCCTTCACCGATTGCTTTGAAATTTTGACACAATGTTCCATTCGGAAACGAGCAGTTTTGTACATACTCAAAACAAGAAAAAAAAAAAACAGTGGGATATGTTGTGCATGAAAGCAACACCCGCTATTCTAGATCTCAGCAATCTCAGTTTCAGACATATAATTACTCAGAAACACTGTAATATTATGTATTTATATTTTCTTTTTCAAATTTTGTACGATAATTGGGTTTGCAAGCCCGTGCGAAGACGGGGCGAGTCAGCTAATATATAAATAAAAATATAAATATAACCTTTTAACTGTAGAAATGATTTTTCTTGCTAAAATTTACAATAAACAGAAAATAAGAAAAACCCCGCAGAATCATTTTTGATGTTGATATGTCCCTATTATATTATTCGAAAACTAAAAACAATGATGATCTATCATAAAAATATTATTTAATGATAAAAATGAAAATGATCTATCAGTTACGGAATTATACCGAACAAGAATATCAACACCACCGTTTTCTGCATATTAATCTGTATGCAAAGGCATACACTTTTAACAAAAAAATATATATAAAAAAACGAAAAAATTAATTAAAATTATTTTTGTGATTTGACACATTTTTGTAGATAATGCGCACTTTTTCTTTTAAGACTAAAAAAAAATTAATCACAATTTAATTTGACAACCTTTTGTTCTTATCTTTTGATTTTAATTAAAAATCAGAATGATTTGAAAATGTTGATAAGATATTTTGCTGACAAATTTCATTAAATTAAGTAGGTACCTAATTATTTTATATTCAGAAGAAAAATCATTGCAAGCTATATGTAATATATATATGTATGTATGTATTGTATATATAATATGGATGTGGTTTGAAATGTTTTTTTTCTCAAAATTTTACGGTCAAGGAGAGTAATCTTCAACTGATGGGGTAATTTTAATCACATTATTTTTCTCAAGAAACTGGTAATTCAAAAAGAAATGCCTCAAAATTATTTAAAAAAAAACCATGAAACTTTTAAGAAATGAAGTCATTCGGTTTTTAGCGAGTAAATTCATTTTCTGAACTTCAGAATTTTATTTATAAACATTTTAAAAAGATTTGTAATTGCATATTATGAAGTGTTTTTGTTCTCCTTCTAAATGAAATACAATAGTTTTAACTTCCTTACAATTATAGCACATTTTGTTTCCTTAAAAACTATTTAAATGGGCTAAAAGCATAAACATTATTAAATAAAGTTGTAATAAACGTCCATATTTAATGATTAACACTTTTCTAGCTCAGCATCTGCAACTTTCGGTTGAGCTAGAGATATCAGATTTCATATTCTATTCATTCATTGTTGGTCTAATTAGAGAAAATTTGTGTAACGAAATTGGAATATCTCTTATTATTCCTAGGATATTCACGAGACTATGGCATCTTATGACATAAGCAAATTAAATTTCCCAATCCACTGTGGCGCAATACCTACTGGTATACGTGTTCTTTCATTTAGAATTTTTATATTGAGTTAGAAACTTCTTTGCAATGTCTTTTAAACTAAACTAAACTAAAGTAAAGAAAAGTAAACTAAACTAAACTAAACTAAACTAAACTAAACTAAACTAAACTAAACTAAATTAAACTAAACTAAACTAAACTAAACTAAACTAAACTAAACTAAACTAAACTAAACTAAACTAAACTAAACTAAACTAAACTAAACTAAACTAAACTAAACTAAACTAAACTAAACTAAACTAAACTAAACTAAACTAAACTAAACTAAACTAAACTAAACTAAACTAAACTAAACTAAACTAAACTAAACTAAACTAAACTAAACTAAACTAAACTAAACTAAACTAAACTAAACTAAACTAAACTAAACTAAACTAAACTAAACTAAACTAAACTAAACTAAACTAAACTAAACTAAACTAAACTAAACTAAACTAAACTAAACTAAACTAAACTAAACTAAACTAAACTAAACTAAACTAAACTAAACTAAACTAAACTAAACTAAACTAAACTAAACTAAACTAAACTAAACTAAACTAAACTAAACTAAACTAAACTAAACTAAACTAAACTAAACTAAACTAAACTAAACTAAACTAAACTAAACTAAACTAAACTAAACTAAACTAAACTAAACTAAACTAAACTAAACTAAACTAAACTAAACTAAACTAAACTAAACTAAACTAAACTAAACTAAACTAAACTAAACTAAACTAAACTAAACTAAACTAAACTAAACTAAACTAAACTAAACTAAACTAAACTAAACTAAACTAAACTAAACTAAACTAAACTAAACTAAACTAAACTAAACTAAACTAAACTAAACTAAACTAAACTAAACTAAACTAAACTAAACTAAACTAAACTAAACTAAACTAAACTAAACTAAACTAAACTAAACTAAACTAAACTAAACTAAACTAAACTAAACTAAACTAAACTAAACTAAACTAAACTAAACTAAACTAAACTAAACTAAACTAAACTAAACTAAACTAAACTAAACTAAACTAAACTAAACTAAACTAAACTAAACTAAACTAAACTAAACTAAACTAAACTAAACTAAACTAAACTAAACTAAACTAAACTAAACTAAACTAAACTAAACTAAACTAAACTAAACTAAACTAAACTAAACTAAACTAAACTAAACTAAACTAAACTAAACTAAACTAAACTAAACTAAACTAAACTAAACTAAACTAAACTAAACTAAACTAAACTAAACTAAACTAAACTAAACTAAACTAAACTAAACTAAACTAAACTAAACTAAACTAAACTAAACTAAACTAAACTAAACTAAACTAAACTAAACTAAACTAAACTAAACTAAACTAAACTAAACTAAACTAAACTAAACTAAACTAAACTAAACTAAACTAAACTAAACTAAACTAAACTAAACTAAACTAAACTAAACTAAACTAAACTAAACTAAACTAAACTAAACTAAACTAAACTAAACTAAACTAAACTAAACTAAACTAAACTAAACTAAACTAAACTAAACTAAACTAAACTAAACTAAACTAAACTAAACTAAACTAAACTAAACTAAACTAAACTAAACTAAACTAAACTAAACTAAACTAAACTAAACTAAACTAAACTAAACTAAACTAAACTAAACTAAACTAAACTAAACTAAACTAAACTAAACTAAACTAAACTAAACTAAACTAAACTAAACTAAACTAAACTAAACTAAACTAAACTAAACTAAACTAAACTAAACTAAACTAAACTAAACTAAACTAAACTAAACTAAACTAAACTAAACTAAACTAAACTAAACTAAACTAAACTAAACTAAACTAAACTAAACTAAACTAAACTAAACTAAACTAAACTAAACTAAACTAAACTAAACTAAACTAAACTAAACTAAACTAAACTAAACTAAACTAAACTAAACTAAACTAAACTAAACTAAACTAAACTAAACTAAACTAAACTAAACTAAACTAAACTAAACTAAACTAAACTAAACTAAACTAAACTAAACTAAACTAAACTAAACTAAACTAAACTAAACTAAACTAAACTAAACTAAACTAAACTAAACTAAACTAAACTAAACTAAACTAAACTAAACTAAACTAAACTAAACTAAACTAAACTAAACTAAACTAAACTAAACTAAACTAAACTAAACTAAACTAAACTAAACTAAACTAAACTAAACTAAACTAAACTAAACTAAACTAAACTAAACTAAACTAAACTAAACTAAACTAAACTAAACTAAACTAAACTAAACTAAACTAAACTAAACTAAACTAAACTAAACTAAACTAAGAATCATTGAAAAACCACATTTTTGTTATTTATTTTCAATTTATTTAAAATTATTGTATTACAAAAAAATTCGATTTGACGAAATTTTCATATACCTTTACCGAATGCAAGTCATGCATTATATAATTCCACCACTGTTAGTTGATTTTTAACAATTTTTAATTTAAATTGTAAGTTCCATGCATAAATTACGTTGTATATGCTGATGATTCCCATAACTAATTTATTTATTTTAATATCAGATTAGTTTTACCACCATACAATTTGATCGAACAAAAGATCAAGTTTGTGAAAACTAGCCGTGCATTATTTTTCTATAATATTTCATTTTATAAACATATAGTTATAAGCTTATAAGGAAACATTATAAATTCAAAAACAAAAATGCAAGAAAAATTGTTCCCAATTAACCTATTTGACACTGAATTATATAATTTTTAAAACAATTTACGAAATTTTCTTAAAATTCTTGTATATATCTACTATATATGTATATAAATATTTATGTGTCACAAAATTTAATCACTAACGATTTTTAATTCCATAATAAATATATTTTGTATTTTTATTATGAATCATCAAATTTTTGTTATCAGAAATATAAACTAAATGGGACAAAATTTGAGTCGATTTATTTCGATGTTAAATCATTTTTAGGTTGACACACAGGTTAAAAAGAGTATTTTACAAATTTTAAACGAGTTTAACATTGTACTATGTTTTTTGACATTTAATTAAAATTAAAATGACCAAATACATATATTAGTTAGAAACTCTGTTAATTTGAGTTTTTTTGTTTTTTTTTTTTATATGAAGTCTGACAGACTTATTATTAAAATTTGTAGAAGTTCACAGTTTTGGGGCAGTACGAGAACAGACATTATTATCTTTGTAATGTCATACTTACTCTATATTATTCATTATTCCATATTGACAATTATTAAAATGTCAAAAAGGGTAGGTATATTTGATTATTTTTTGTGTATGAACTGTCATTGTTCTAGGCATGTTCAGCTGGAGTTTAGTTCGAAAATAGTCTTGTAAAAGCTAAATTGAATTAATCGTTGTCGTTCTATAAAAACATAAAACACCCTATAAGTCCATTTTTTTCGAAACTGAGATACCTCTCCTAAATACGCCATAGTTAATCAATAATATAAAGATTTAAATTCTGTAAAAGTTCTATAATTCTTATGTTGCTTTAAATCTAAATAAAAAAATTTTCAAACTTAAGATATTTCAAGTTGTTTTCAATCTATAACAAATGCATGGACTCACAGAACGACAACGCAATAATTCAAAAATTTCAATATTAAACAGTAAGATTTTTTGAGCAGATATTACGTGAGCTACGCATTTTGCACATGATAATATTATAAATATAATATGCTCATCACTGACTGGTTCATTGACTGACTCAGTGATTGACTCTGTAACGCTGTTTATATATTAAATTACAGTATTGGTTTGTATATTTGGGGATGCCCACTAATTATTTTGTTATATAATAGCTGTGTTTTATTTTCCCCGAGATCCGAACCAGATTGGATTTGCTTACGAAAATACATGTATTACAAAAACAACACAAGATCAAACTTTGTTTTGGATTTGGATTTCCAAATCCGTTTTGAACACACACCCTTAATTTGTAAATGTCGTCAGTAGTGTAGAGAAAAAAGACAACGGGTGTATACAAAAAAAAAACCAAAGGAAAAAAGAGTTGGGTATATAACAAGTCACTGAGATCCAGGGTTGTTTTATTTTCATGATCTGATCTGGATTGGATCTGGGGGAAAATAAAACACAGCTAATATAACAATGATTAATTTAAAATTTTCAACTTCAATAAAAAAAATTATTTAAAACAGTTTTTTGCTTTGTATGAAAATTGATATTTAAACTGACTTCATCACTTTTTCTAACTACAAATTTGAAAACGCTTATCTCATATTATTTTGGGATATTCTTTTACATTGACCACACATGAATACTACATAACTATAATCGTAGCTTAAGAACCTTATCGTAATTTATACTCATGCTGAGAACATTTCAAACAATATTCTTTATACAAAACTATTTAAATATAATTTTCTTAATTTTATAAGTATAAATTTTAAATTTTGGAAATTTTATGATTTGTTTGTACATAATTCTCTTTTGATTAATTTTTGATTTTTGTTTTCGAATTTTCAGAGCACTAACTTTTATAGTAAATATGTAGAAAAATATTCTAGCATACTGTTTTAATTGTAGTTGTATATTATCTAAGCCTAAGAAATACATTTTTAATCATTTACAGCCTTGAACCTTAAGAGGCAAACCAGTCGTGTGTTATTTATTTGTTTATAGGTACAAGCCTTAGAAAGTAAATAGATAGTGTAGCTTAGGTTTTTATAAATATCAAAATAGCCCAGTAGGAATAAATAATTGGCATGGAAAAAATATTACTGTACACTTTTCTTTTACAATTCGTTAGAGGGGGTTATCAGAGGATATGGGTAGTTTTTCGGGAAAATCGGTCTGGAGCTTCAACACCCATCTTGGAATTTTCCTAAAAAATTGACAATTGAAATAGAAAAAAAAAAAAATACTTAAAAACATCGCCAATACTAACAGTGCTATAAACCATGTTATATATTTTTTAAAAGCCAGTAATCCAGTTTTTATTTCTGTTTTTAAACCAAATTATTTAAGTGAATACTTTTTGAAAAATAAATTTTCAAACTAAAAATCTTGAAAAAAAAAAAATTTAAAAATTTATAGTCAAACGGTAAAAACCATGATACTGAAATGACTTTTAGATACAACAAGACACTGGAATTAGTGTTGTCGAGGTTTTTAAATATTTATTTTCTATTTTAAGTCAATTTTTCAGAAAATTAAAGATGGCGGTTTAAGCTCCAGCCCGATTTTCCCGAAAGAAACAGTCCAAGTATACAGTACAATTTCTTCCAGGTCAGGCCTTTTTTGTACATGTTATAAAGCGACTGGGCCAAAACATCGTTTTCTGCATTTGGATTTCGGGAACTGGGCCAAAACATCGTTTTCTGCATTTGGATTTCGGGATTCTGTTGGTGTTGGACTCCCGATTTTTACTTGCGATATATAAAGATATTCTATATAGCAAGTTATAGATTCGTAAAAAAAAAATCTAACTCGAGATTTTGATCAAACTTGACATTATACGATCATAGCGAAGTCGAAAAAAGTGGGTCTCGAAATTCTTTCTGTCTGTTCGTCTGTATGTATGTCTGTTTGTCCGTCGTCTGCAGCCTATAAAATAATGGGTCGATTTTTATTAAACTTGGTTTATTTCGTTTTTTTGGGCATTTCCCCCGACAATTTTTTTGTTGTTATTTTTGGTTCAAACAAAATTTTAAAAAATTGTGCCGCCTAATTTTTTTTAGCAATTATATTTTTCTAAAAAAAATATGTCCACAAGTGATTTAACTTATAGGTCACCTTTTTTTTAAACAAAATTTCAGAAAAATGGTTATAAATGGTACCTCCCATACAAACATTTTTTTGATTTTTGATTTTCTTCGCTTCAATTGATTTTGATAACATTTTTTTTTTTTAATTTTAATACATAAATCGAAAACAACTTGGTCGATGTTTATTAAACTTAGCACCTACTTGTTTTTTTTTTAGATTATCTAGAAAATTTTAAACAAAAAATATTTTCTCCAAAACGACTCTTACGATTTTGATCAAAATTTTTATCAGTAAGATCTAACATTTTCTCTGAACAAATTGTTTTTTATTCTATTTTTGACGGTAAATTTCAATGAACCATTTTTTTTGTTTTCGACTATATCGACTATCTCATTATTTGTACAAACGATTTTAATGAAATTTTTGACGCAAAAGCTTCTTATAAACTTAAATGATATTTCATATCAAAATTTAAAAAAAAAAAAAAAACATATTTTGGATAAAAAAAATAATCAAAATTATTTTTTGAAAATTCGATATTTGAAAATGGGTAGGTACCTAAATGATTTTTTTTTTCAAAAGCAGTTTTTTAACTCCACAATAATAAATACATATGTATGTAAATATGGTGTAACTACTTTTTTTTTCCTTAAATTTTTTTTTTCAAAATTTTCTACACATATGTATGTATACATATATAAAAAAAAATTAAAAAAAAAAAAAATTTTAAATTTTGTTCTAAAGAATTGAGATTTGTTTAAAAAATCAGATATATACATTGCGGTGGTGTCAAAACAATTTCATGCAGGTTGTTTAATTAATTTATTTTTATAATTGTTCATTGAACTTTTAACAATTTTTAATTCTTAATTTAATATATAAGTTCCTAACATATATGTATGTGCAACATTGTGCGATATTGTACATTTTTATGTTTTTGGCAAGTGGCATAAAATAAAGGCTCCCATCACTAATTTATTTCTTTTATCAGATGAATAGTTTTAAAATCATCACACAAAGTATAGGCCTTTATGATATTGTATGCTCAAAATTTCAAGGTGTATATCTTTTTGATAATTTTAATAAAAAACAAATAGTTCAGATTGGCGGAATACGCCAAATATTTTTGAATGATGTAGACTTTGAAGAACAATAACATTCAAAATGCAGCCTATTACTAATTTTCGTGAAGCAAAATTCTGTTTAACTGAAGGGAGGTATAACTACATAGTCAATTTTGTTTTATTTATTTTGGAATTGGCCACAGTTAAGAATTAACATATCAATTCATATCTTTGACCACAATATTATGATCAATTCTCAAAAAAATTTAAACTTTATGTTATTCGACGATTTTATAGCTATTTATACCTACTAAACATTTTCTGTAGAACTGTATATAAACTGGATTATTGTGTTGTGACTCACATTTAATTGCAAGATTATTCTAAATTAAATTCAGAAATTAATACACAAAGTCTATAGGTATAAAGGCATATCTCATACAGGAATGTATATTCGCACCTATAGGTTAACATTGTTGTCATTCCATTTTTTTTCAGTTCTGCGCACCTGTTAAAATCGAAGTGGTGAAATGGTGGATCCAGTGCCCGTTTACTTGTCTAAGTTCAATATTTTGTTGTTTTTTGCAATGATGCGTGTTGAGTTCTTGTGGGCACTCTAACATACATTTTTAGTTTTTTGACACTTTCAACTTTGACAACCTGCGCAATTTATCACCTTAGATTTGTGTACTGATGGTTACTATGGTTAAATGCAAATGATAATCTAGTACTCGTAATCTCATGTGTTTATACTTTATAGTAAGTGAGATTTGTATAGCAAAATCAATTCTTTGCTTTCTATTGCAAATGGCTAGCAAATTACTTATGAGTACTTCGACACCTCTAAAGGAACACGGCAGTTCGCCTGTTTGTGGGTGATGGCCGATGGGTTATGTTATATAAAATATTTATTAAAAATTGTAAAATCAAATTATTAAAAAACAAAAAAGGCAACACTTAAAATAATATGCTAAATCTTCTTTAAAGCAAAAACTTAAACTTGATAAATTTCAATGAATTTTTTTTTTTTTAATATTTTTAAACTTAAGTTTTATAAATAATATCTATATGTAATTCGTTTCTGGCACTATAAATAGTTAGATCACAATATAGCTATTCCAGGTGTTTTCGTAAATTTTTTTAATAGTATTACGTTAAGCCATTTCATGTCAAAAACGTATATATAAGTTTACCGATAGAAAGTATGAAAATAAATCTACTGATAATGTTGCCACTTTCAAAATAAATGTGAATTTAAATTCCAAATATTTATTATATAGTAAAACTTGAATGAATTTATTTTTTTTTTTTTCAAGAACATTAATTTTTTTAACTCCAATACTAATAGTAGATTTAAACAATAATAAGAAAAACTTTACTTATCTCGAAAACGGCTCTAACGATTTTGATTTGAATTTTCTTTTTAAATCCCAAAATTATTCTTTTTAGATTTTTATATTTAATGTTATTTTAACTTAAAAGGACTACCAGCATACAAAATTTAATTGAAATCGGTTAAGTTTTCAACGAGAAATCAATATAAAATGGTTCCATCAAGGTCAGGAATAAAAGTTTTTGGCAATTATTTTTTACCAAAATGCAGACCATACTTACACACAAAAATTTCTATCAATATCGTTAAAGCCGTTTTCTATAGAGAAATAACCTCTCTTATAATGGTACCATTATATTTTAGAGCTAAGAAAAATTTTAATTTCGGGTCTGGGGAATAATCAATAAATCTTAAATTCCAAACTTGAAGAAAATCACTTCAATGGTTTAGAATGTATAGATTGAGGTACCTACATTGGTATACAGACATGGAATTACGTAATTGAGGCACAAACTTTTTTCGTGTCCTGTATCATCTTAATATAATGTTTTATTGAAATCTCGAGTTTGTTTTTGTTTACGATTCCGAAACATAAGTAAAAATTACCAAAAACTTTTACTAGCGGTACCTGCCGTAAAAATGTTTTTTTTTTAACCTCCGACCAAAAAAAACGACCACCGATTTCGAGCAATAACAGGTATTACATCCCCATCAGCTTAACTATAGTTTTCGTTAAAATTATCTTGGAATCCAACAGCTTTCTGCTTATTTTGGGGGCCCCTAACATGAGATGTGTGGGCTTTCTGAGATTCTTTTGGGGCCACAAACGCTGCAGTATATTTACTTTCTTTTTTAAACAAACAGAAAGTACTGCAGAGACTTTCATACTTTTTACTAATTCACTCAGGGGCTCACCGGGCAAAATCCTGGTTGCCCGGTGGCCCAGTGCGCCCCTGTACTAGTTAAACAGTTGTCTAAATAGATCGAAATATGTAGTTTGAAATAAAATAGTTATAAAAATGCTTTATTTTATTCAATAAAATATTACATTTAGCCAAGGTTTAGACAACCGAGTCCGTTGTCTAAGTTAGATAGCTCTTAAACATCAAATAAAAGTGTTTATCTATAACTTGGACCGAGCTGAATTAATCTAAGGCACTTTTCCTTTTTGTTAATGTCTCATCCCAACATTAACATTAGATAATTACTAAATCTATAATATTATCTATTTCAAAGCTGTTGCATTAAATTCCGGTCTTACAGGTAATTTCCCCCAAGACTCTCATATAGTGTCAGTTCAGACATTGTAAAACCAAAATCTCTCAGTTCAAAATAAAAGCTCTTGCAAAATGCATCAAAAGTTCAACTCCTGCACATCTCTCTACTAAATAAAAAAAATAAAAAAAAAACATAAACTAAAGAGCTTTTACACCCCCTCAAGAACTCCAAAGAACCATTCAAACCACATCATTCGACCTTCTATACCTATACCACACAACACCACACCACCCCACAAAAAATAGTCAGACAAATAAAAAAAAAAAAAAAATAAACGATTAAAAATCCAATCCACCCATGGCCCCTTTTTTTTCTCACCTCCTCCAAAAAATAATATAAAAACTGGAATTTCACCGAGAACCTCCCATCCAAAACCTTGGCACAGGCAGGCAAAGTAGAAGTCCCATCGCGATAACCACTTACCCCGTTCGGGGTCGTGCCGGAAGGGTTTCGCACCGATGTCATAAGAAGATACATGTTGGTGATTATCCGCCGATGTCATTGCGTCACTCTTTAGCACTTTCAAAGTACAAAAAAAATAAACAAAATAAAAAAAAAAAAAAACTAGAAACACTGTCACTTCTTGCAAATCACTGCAAAGGCAACTGCACCCGATGCCAAAGCCAATGACTTCTTGTCTTCGTCTTGGTCTTCACTTATGGAATGGCAGCGGTTCGCTTTGGCCATAAAAACAATGAAACTAGATAAACATTTCCGCGCACCTGACAACTTGCAGCAATTGAATGACTGACTTTGACAGACGAGTATATGCGAATTCTCCTATATCGAATCGAACTCGAATCCAACCGAATCCAATCGAGGAAGTACTACTGGAAGTGTCACCAGCTATTATATGTAGTAGCTCACAAACCACTTAAAAGTCCGGTTGCGAGGAAGTATCACACGAACAGCTGCCAGCGAACTGTGTCATCTTTTTGCTCCTCAAAATGTTTCACAGCAATGAATGACCAAGTGGAGTAGTCGTCTGCCCAGTGGGTAGTCTGAGTCTTACTCACTGGGTATACGAAAAGTTCTGCGATGTTCATACACATAATCTTGTTTACAATTTTTTTTGTTTTTATTTTTTTTTTTTTCATTATTTTTCGTTTAAAGTATTTTTTTTTTTCAATTTTTCTCACTTTTTCTCTCACTTTGTAGGTATAGTGGTTGGTTTCACTTCATTTTACTCAGCAGAATTCAACGGGCAGTGAGGAGAATGCTTTTTCGTCTTTTCACTCTCGCGCAAATCTATTGTATTGTGTGTGGCTATGGGTGTATTTTGTTTTGTTGTTGCCAATTCTGATATAGAAGAATTCCAAAACTGGGTGGACTTATCGATCCATGTATTCAGCAATGACGATAGAAGCAGACGTCTTTATGTGAGTAGAGTATATTTCTAACGAAAGAGCCAAGAGGTGCAAGACCCACCGCATCAGCTACATACTCGTAACTCAAAACGTCATATACAATGAAAGCGAGTTAAAGATAAATATACTTGTTTTACGGCCTTGCTCTTAAATATTTGTGTGTGTACAGTTTTGAAAATAAAGTGCCCACGATTGGGTCGCACGAACTTGCTCTTATGACTAATTTAGTCCGGGGAGTCCCGACTCCCGAACAACACACTGAATTTTAATATATCACCAATACTGTGGCAGCCATTGTCGAAAGTGTCGGATTAAAATAAAATTTTAAATAAAATCTTTTGGAACTCAAAAACTTAGAAAAACTCATGTGGTGTTAGGTGTTGTGTCGCTGACTGGTGCACAATAATCAGACGTTTGTATTGCAAACTGTAATTTTTTGCATTTGCTATTTACTCTTCCCCGACTACCGAGGACAGTCTGATTTTCCCCACATAAAAATATATATCCGGCACAACGTAGTATGGCGCAATCGGAAAAAGAATGATCCCGATACTACACACCACACCTCAATACATGACATAAGAAAAATATCGCTCTATGCAAATAACATACGTTGAAGCGATAGCGACACACTATACTCCACCAACATATCCCACGAGATAGTGTGGTTCCGGCTTAATTCACATCTTGACGTCACCAAAAATCAAGGTATGTATGTATATAAAACAGTTATCTAATAATAATAAAAATTCAGAAATGTTTTAGAATGACGATTTTTATATTTGACTTTCTCTAGCGGTTTTTTGACGTCTCTGTACTTTATCTCACTCCCTTTTTATGTCAAGAAAGAGGTGACTTTCTTGGTATCATATATAGATGAATTACAGCGCAGACTTTTTGACGCGGTAGAAAATTTTGTTGTTTCAACGTTGAGATACAGTTAACGCGCTTATAAGTAATGAGCAGTCTGTCGATGGGTGCATTGCAATATTCAATAAGACCCGCGGAAATAAAGTACTTATTACCAAAAATAAAGGGAAATAACACCCGAGGGCTTTTTTTTCCTTTTTGAAATGGAAACAAAAGCTGTGGGTTTTAATTCTTGTTTCTTGTGGGTTTCAATTCAAAGAATAAAGTACAAGTGACTGTTGTTCAAGAAAAAAAAAGAGGCGTCTGCCTGACGACTGAACATACCCTAAGCAGAGCAATAGAGTTGCGTGAGCGGTACAAAGCCCCCGAAAAATGGAGTTAAAATCCTTGGAACTCACCAACCAATGGTACTTATATCCACGAAAACTATCAACAAAATTCAAAATCGTTTCGATTTTAAATCATCAATTGAAAAATATTTTAAACAAAAGTTGAAAATATTGAATCAAACTTTAAATAAGGGTCTAATTGTCAATTTAGAAAAGCAAAAACTCCCACGGATCTAAATGCTGTTTTATGGTGGATCTTTTTGCCACTCTCAAAGGGAAAAAAGGCCCCGGGTGTTATTTCCCTTTTTTTTTTGGGAAATATGATATGGGCTTTATTTCCGCGGGTCTTATTGCACTGCACCCTGTCGATGTGTCCTAAGGTGGAGTGTCACAACACCCGCGGCATTAACCCCCGAGGCGGTTATTTCCCAATTGAATGGGAATTAACACCCGCGGGTGTTAAAATTAAAACTTAAATCCGGATGTATTTATTTTGAATTTATATAATCTACATCTGGATTTAAGTTCTAATCTACAGATATATTGATTGAATAACATGGCAGTAAGCAATGGATTCTCTGGTTAAATTTTTTAAAATTGATATTCCAATACTTGACCTTAATAACAATATATTCTAACTTACTTTATATGAATGAAACAAAAACTCGCTCTTTGTTTTAAAGTTGTAGCTGCATAATACCTATGTATCTATACTGTTGCTACACAAAAAGCTATATATACTTTCTTATTATGTTTAAGTGTTATGGTGCTTTGCTTGGTTTAGTTTATCAGATCTGAAGTTGCGATGCTGCGCCGCTGCACTTCTGCGCTTGAGGTCAGTGCTTCATTTTCCATTGTTATTGATAATACCTACATATATATAGATAGGTATACCTATAAATGACAAATGGGTGAACTGTCATTATTTATCGGGCAAGGCCGATGCTACATTGAACTGTGTGCGGAATGCTTCGTAATGCCTGTAATTAACAAAATTATCTTTTTCTAGGTACTTCGAATTCGAATCTATATATATATACAGGTATACAAATCAAACTGAAAGTGGGCATTCGAAGAGTATCGCGCCAACGTTTATCAGTACATAACACGTACATCGTCGTATTCATAATATCATAATCGTATCGTTAGTTCTGTGAAGTTAAGAAACAAAAAATAAATATAGACTTGAGTTATAGAGATTGATTGACGGACGAAGTGTGGCAGAGGTGGCAGCCGGTAACCGGTTGTAAATTACTGTTGCTGATGAAATGATGAATGAATAAATGATGTTAGTCCGCTAAAGCAGGGTTGCCATCAGTATAGGTAAGCGAGGTGCTAATATAAAATTTAATTATTTCTGATAATTCGATTTTAAAAGCTTTCAATTGCTTCGTGAATTTTTATTTTAATTCAATGTTTTTTTTAAATTGAAGTTTAAAAGTCTTGTAAGTTTGATCAGACTTGACAGAAGTCAAAAGAAAAAATCATATATTTACAAAAACTTACATTTTTTAGGTAATTTTGAGGGTTTGTAGTTGGCCCCTCAACTATTAAGTTGAGCAGAACTGTGAGTGGCAATCGTTTTTGTACGTTTGTACGTCTTAATTTACAAAAAAATTTCATAAGATTTTAATTTAGACTTACAGAGTTTTGTGGTTTCCGAATTCATTTTATTCTTTTCCTGACGTTTCATTTGTTTTTACCAACTGCTACAAGTTTTTTTTTATTTATTATTCTCTTTAGACCTATAACTGCAACTTCTTGCTACAGTTTATTATAATAATTGTCAAAAATTGCTATGAGATTTGACAGCAAATTGTGCTATGTGATACGACGTAACATTTCAACTTAACAACCAGACACAGCTAAACACTTGTCAGTTTCATCAAAGTGAAGTTTTTGATATTTGTGAATAAACTAGGGAGGTATATATAGAAGGTGGTCAAAAACCCTATTATGTGTTTTGGGATGTTACATTTGATGTAGTGCAATAAGACCCACGAAAATAAAGACCACGGGTCTTATTTCCCAAAATAAAGGGAAATAACACCCGCGGACTTTATTTCCTTTTTGAAATGGAAACAAAAGCTGTGGGTTTTGATTCTTTTTTCTCAAGGGTTTCAATTAAAAAAAAAATAAAACTGACTGTTGTAACGGAGTTGTGTCAGTGGTGCAAAGCTCCCCAATAAGGTTAAAATCCTTGAAACCCGCGAAGCGGGCCACCCAAGGTACTTATTTCCACGAAAACTATATGAACAAAGTTTAAAATCGTTTCGATGTGAAATCATTAATTGAAAAATATTTTAAAGCAAAGTTGGAAATATTGAATCAAGCTTTAAGTATGAGTCTAAATGCCAATTCAGAAAGACAAAAACTCCCATCTGAATTAATGCTTTTTTATGGTGGGTCAATCTCAAAAGGAAAAAAAGCCCGCGGGTGTTAGTTCCCTTTTTTGGGAAATATGACCCACGGGCTTTTTTTTCCGCGGGTCTTATTTCACTGCACCATTACATTGGCCTTACAAAAAAATATCCGGCAGATGTCACTGTAAACGAAGCAGTGGCGGCAGAAGGGTCACTCTCTATACTTCTATTTGAAGGACATTTTTGCAATTGTATAAAACATTTTCTAAGATGATGTATACATACCTAAACTCTCTTAAAAAATTAAGTGCTTCCTTGGGGTTTTATACTTTTTGAAATTTTATATCAGAACTGGGAACGGGTCGTTATTCTGTATTACAAAATTCTGTATTTCCAAAATTCTGGAAATGGATTGAAAATTCTGTATGATCATTATTCTGTATTTCATTATTCTGTAAATCTTTAATTCTGTATTCCAAAATTCTGTAAATCCAGAATTCTGTATATCAAAATTCTGTAAATTTAGAATTCTGTATATCAAAATTTTGTAAATACGAAATTCTCGAAAATTATAAATTCTGTATATTCTGAACTCCAAAATGCTGAATTTCAATGCTGAAAAAAGTGCGCACTTTTTTTCATTATCAAAACAATTTTTCTTTTGTAATTTACCTACAGAATTTTTAAATACAGAATTTTGGGATACAGAATTTTGAAATACAGAATAACGGTTTTACAGAATTTCGAAAAACAGAATTTTAGATTTCCAGAATATTGAAATACAGAATTTTAGATTTACAGAATTTTAAATTACAGAATTTTGAAATACAGAATTTTGGAAACTGAATTTTGGCACTTACAGAACAATGACCCGAACCCATCAGAATTTCATAAACACACGGGTCAATTTTTGAATTTTTTTGCTTGAGATTGAACTGTGTATCACATTCAACAGCTGGCAACCCTATAGTAAGTCTTTCCAAAGTTCAAATCGCCGCGCCGCTGATAAAATAAAAACAAATAATTCAGAGGCAGTTTCAATTAGTGTTGCCAAAAATGTTAATTTAATTTCTTTTTTTTTATACTGTTGTACCTTTTTGTATAGCCCGAATTATTTTTACCTTTTCCATTGAATAAAATATGACTAAGGCGTTGCAATTTTAATCGATAAATAGACGCGTTAAGCTTTATCGTAGAAAACAAAAAGCCTTTGTATATTATTGAAGACGAAAAGAGCTAAATTATACTTGAAGTGGTTTTATTTTTGTTTGTTTATCTTTGGGTTATAGAAATTTGTTAAGATAGCGTTGAAGTGCTTGTTTTGGGGAATTTGCGTTAGAATAAAAGTGTTTAGAAATAAACTCTTTGTTTTTAAGTGTTATTTATTTAAAAAAAAATGTGTATATACATACTTATAGGTAAACAATGAAACGAGTATATGTATTTAAACTTATCCACGCTGCCTGGAACTAAATCCACGCAGGATTTAGTTCCAGCAAGATGGAGCAACTGCACACATAGCCAGCCATAGTGGAGATGCAACGAAAATTCTGAAATTAATTAATAACTCTACTTTCCGCTGGCCCCCAAAGTCACCAGACTATGACTGCACCAGAAAGGTTAGGTATGTCAAGCAAGAGGTGTACAAAACTAAACCAAGGAATTTGACTTTATTGAAGCAGTCGATTAAAACGATATATGTAATTGAGGCGATGCCGACTTCAACCCTTCAGACCGCAATGAATAATTTTTTGATCAGGTGACGCATATGCGTGAATGAGTGTGGAAACCATTTACGGTCTATCATCTTAAAAAATTGAACAATAACCAAGCACCACTAAAAGAAGTCTGATGATCGGCCTGCGAGAGTCGTGAAAATATACATACCTATAAATCTAGCCTATTTATATAGAATGGTAGTGGTAGCCGAGCCAAGTGTTGTTGTTTCATTAAAACCGTCAAAATAAAATTTAATTTTATATACAATTAAACAAAAATAAAAAGTTATTCGAATTTCTTAGTGTGGCACAATTCGTGTGCCACCCTGTATGATTTTCTGCGCAACTCTGTAGTAAAAAATCCATTGTGTTCGTTAATGTCAAATGTATATTTGCAAGAATATCGACTGACGCACGCTGAACGAATAGGAGTTTAACTACGTAGATATTATGTACAATTAGATTCACCGCTGATAAGTTATAGGTAGGTGTATAGAATGATTATTTGATGCGCAAACGATATTTGGTGAGTTCAGAAAAATAAGATCATTCAAAAAGTGAGCAAGCGAAACAAGCCAAGCTGCCAAAATGTTGCTGAGGAATTCTGTTCAAGTAACTGAGACTGCTGAGATCTCCGAGATCTCATTTTCCATGACCATCAAGTTATATGTACCTACCTATTTCCGTTTTTTTTTGTTTTTTTTTATTACATATGAAGATGTTTTGAATGATAGAGCGCTGAGTTATTTTCGAATAAATATTTAAAATACTACAAGAATAATTTCTTCAAACTCTTAAATTCATCAGCGAACTTTACATTCTGTTCAATTCAGTTATGCTGCGCCTAGTTCGTGATGACATTTTACAACCACCCATCAGTCAATCACTTATCAAAATATGGTGGCAGGGCTGCTTTAGAAATATTTAAATGCGATAATATGGTAGCTGGCACAGATAGCAGTGGCGTAGCGTGGGTGTCTACCGCAAGGGACAGATACAGAGCAATAAACGCAGTATTTAACAAAATTAAATGACACAAAAAAACACAAATTTTCCAACCTTTCTTCAGTTATTTTAAAAACCGTTGATGGAAATATTATTTTTCTCGCAAATGAATCCTACGATTTCGATTAAAATTTTGGGATATGAGTATCCCAGTCGCTATGTACAAAAAAAGGACCTGACCTGTACAAAATTTTATTGTACACTTTTCTTTCAAAATTCGTTAGAGGGAGTTATTAGGACAATGAATTGAATATTAGAAACAAAAATACTACTCAATAACGTACAATTTTGAACAAAAAAAAATGTTTATATGTTTTTTTTTCTTCAAAATTTTAAGTTTGAAAATTTATTTTTCAAAAACTTTTTATTTAAATAATTTGATTTAAAAACAGAATCAAAGAATGGATTTCTGGTTTTAAAAAAACACATAACATGACGTTGTAAGTTTTGTCGTTGTTTTGTATTATTTTTTTTTTTTATTTTAAGTAAATATTTTAGAAAATTCAATATGCCGGCTTTTTCCGAAAAACAAACTACAAACTACCCCCTCTAATGAATTGTGAAAGAAAAGTGTACAAGACAATTTTACCCATGGTAAAATTTTTATTTTGACTGGGCTAAAATACGGTCCACCAAACTACCATACCATACTGGAACAAAGTTTACACTTATCTATATTCCACTAATTTTAATCAAATTTTGTATGCAAAAGTTTCTAAAAAGTTTTCATGATATTGCATACTATAAATTTTTCGATTTCTAAAAAAAAATCCAAATTATTTTATTTTCGACTATTTTTTTTGTCCAATCTATTTTTGGGGCAATATAACTATAGACAAAATTTGGATTTGTTTCACATTGAATAAATGGCTTAGTTTTTTTTGTTTCATAAAATATAATATTAAAAATCTAAAAATAAACAAAAATAATTAACTTTTATTAAAAATTTGGTCATTTTTATGAGTTTTTAGAATTGATCTAGTAGTTCAGAAGATATACGTTTGCCCAAACAAACAAAAAATGTTACCTCTTTAATATATGTATTATGATAATACAGGGTGCCCTGAAATCACCGCCACAGAAGAAAACCATGAGTTCATGAGGTCATTTCAAGTCGAAAAACTTAAGAGATAATTTTTATGACTATTATTCTTTTTTCCTTTGAATGGACTCTAACTTTGCCAAATTACAATTGATTTTTGAAATCAAAAAAAAAATTTATATACTTAATATCGTGTTTTTGTGAAAAAAAATCATATCGAAGTCAAAAGAACAACCTAAAAATGCTTAAAAAATGTGTTTGATAATAAATTGAGGGAAAACCGTTATCCACACAGAATAAGGTTGTATGGTACATACAAATTTCTAACTTTTCTTGTTTAAATTAAAAAATCGGTTGTAGTTTGGCGAAGTTAGAGCCAAACAAAAGAAAAGAGAATAAAAATCATAAAAACCGTTATAAGTCGAAAACGAAGCTAAAACGAGAAAATTACCTTTTAAATTTTTCGACTTGAAATGACCCCAGAAACTTATGGTTTTCTTCTGTGGTGGTGATTTCGGGACACCCTGTATTATGTTTCCTACCCCCCTGGGTTTCCCACATGCCCCACAGACTATACTACTCAGGGGTTTCGTTTAAGAAAATTTTTTTAGAATCGATTCTATTATATGTATGTATGTACATATGTACATATGTACATATGTATGTATGTATTCAACATTATGAGTACATAGTTCCATTTGTATAGCGGGTGTGAGAGGTATACATATACATATACATAGGTGCTCAAAATTGGTCATTGCTGGTATGCAAAGTTTACAAATTATAAGTACAACCTATAATATACCTTATATGCCGTCCGAGTCAAATTTTCATAATGCCGCCCCAAAAAGCATTTTTATTAAAATATGACCTTACAAAAATGATTATAAATGACTCAATAAATAAATTTTTTAAATAAATTTTGTATATATACAAATTATACTATTACCAAACATAGCAAGATTTAAAATAAAAATATAATTTTTGTTACAAAAAAAAAAAAACTAACATTTGAAAGCTATATCCGTAGTAGGATAGACCAAATCATGTTTATTATCTTCATTAACATTAATTAGATGATATCTAACAATAGCTTTGTCTTCCAATGGTTTCTATTAATTTTTTTTTAATTAACGAAAAAATAACCAAAAATATTGCACGACAAAATTGTTATATTTATAACAACTAATTGGCAACTAACGAATAGCAAGACAGCAATAAACATTTCACTATATAATAAATTTTAAACCCTTTTTGAGGGAATGTTTCGGTAACTTGATATTAACTTAGAAAAGCTGCAAAAAAAAACACATAAAAAACGTTGAATGAAAAATTCGAAAAAATGGCAACTAATTAACGGACAATTATCTACATAACCATTTTCTGATCAGCAAATGTTGGTGCTTCGCTAATTTGACATTCATCAATAGAAAATGAGTTTTTGCACATTAACAGAATAATGATAAACGATATTATAATAGAATAATTATTGCTATAGAATTGATATCATTTCTCACACGAAATGAAAAATTAGTACCTTCCCTTGTAAATTATAGGTTGTTTTCACTTAAAAGAAATCACTTCTCCTCCTTATATGTTCAACGAATTGTTGACTTATAAATCGAGTACGGAGAAAAAGAAAGAAACCGAATGTACAACAACAACTTGTGTGTAGCTAGTAAAAATGCTGGTTTCAAATGCAATTGTCAAAACAAGAAAACTTAAAATTGGACCGACTTGATCAAGTGACCTCGGTGGCGCAATGCGTTTGCATATGGCTCGGAGGGAGCTTGGTCCGAGTTCGAGTCCTACCTGGGCATAGAAAGTTTTTTCAATTAAAATTGAACAAAGACCAAGCACCACTTAAAGGAGTCTGATGATCGGCGTGGCAGTCGTGAAATAGTTATAACTCCAGCCTATAAAAACTTGGTGGTAGCTCACTCAAGTGTTGTTGTTCATTCAAACCTTCAATCGAAATCACTTCTCACTCCAATGGGAATTTATTATTTTATACAATAGTCGTGTTTTTTTGGGAAAGCTGTTCACAGTACAGTAGGATTATACACAAGTTATAAAATACAACATCCACAGTAGAATTACTGCCAATAAAAGCAGAAGTGGAATCCTACTGCGAATGGATAGGCTACCGCTGACGGTTTTTTTTTTTGGGAATTTCTACTTTACTATTTATAAAATCCCAAAAAAAACACGGCTTATATTAAAATGGAAACTCAAATCTCCAGCATGCTCTAACCATTGAGACAAGGGACTTTACAGCCCCTCCAGTATATATGTATAAGAACTAACATCTTAAACACGTAATAGTATGTGATTAAAAAAAAAAAAAAAAAAACAATTAAACACAAAGTACTAATCAGTTCTAGAAATAAAAACAATAATAAATTATTATTAATTAACCTTAGTTGTTAATAAGTTCAAGTTTCTAGGGAAATAATTAAATTATTATTCAAACTTAAAAAATAAAATTATCTCTATTACAAAGCTAGATGATTAAAAAAGTAAAACAATGAAATCAAATCAAACTGATCATCTATTTTAAAACAATGAAATTTGAAACGAGAGAGAGAATTCGCAGGGCCGGACTAGGACCATTATGAATTTTTTGACATTGTATTTATTTATTTAATTCGTACAAACTCATATGGTCTTATTTATTAAAGTTGTCTAACTTTGGACAACTGTCAAACTTTGGAAAATCTTGTTTATTGTTGTTTTATAGCTGCCTAACTAAGACACAAAGTAGATTATCTTAACCGTGAATAATGTGATATTTATTTTTATTAAATAAAGCATATTTCCACCATTTTGAAAATAGTTAGACAGTGTCTAAGTAGACAAAAATTTTATAAATACGACTGATAATATTTCTCATTGCCTTCATAAACTTAAAAAATATCTTAAATTGTTATTTATATTTTGATACAAAATCTAGTAAATTAAATTATAAGTTAAAAAAAAAAAATAATAATTTTTGCCGAGATATTTTAAATGTACAGAGATTCTTGTTACCTAATTCTTGAATTCAGGTGGCGAGATATAGGAAGTAAGATATAAAATCTGAAAAGCAGTCATTACAGGTACGGTATAATCAAAATCTTATCAATCATATGGCATGCTACCCGTTTTAGATGAGTTAAAATAAAAATTCGAATTCACAAAAAAATACTCTGTACCAAAGCGAAACCTCTGCCGGGCTGTAATAGATAAGATAGTAAATTGAGCTCTGCCTTAGTTTGGTTATTAACGCTTTAACATATAAACTTAATTTATGATTGTAATCGATTATAAAAGGACTAACCCAAAGAATCTGTCGCTTCCGTTGTGGTAACGGATCCGTTGAAGTTGACGGATGAAACGGATGGGGGTGACCCAATGAATCCGTTGCGTTATTTTGATATCTTTAATTCGTACGAATTTATAAACTAAATTTTCGGAACAAAAAAATTTCAAATTACTAGGCCTATTACCTATATATTTATTTATGTTTTTGTCATACAAAAATCGCAGAATACCGCACTATATCTTTTATTTTGAAAGTAAAATGATTACAAGTAAACTAGGGCGAAAAAACAGGCACATAAAACACATCTAAATGACTCTAGAACACAATAGAATAAGCCTTTTTTTGACAACTGATGTCAACGGACCTGCATGCTGGAGAGAAAAGTTAAATGTTCAGTTACTTTTTGCGTTGCTTCCGCGCGGCGCATGCGTTTCCTATGTGGGTCACTTCTCATAACAATGTGTGTATTTAATCGAGCTGTCAGTTGTTTACGTCAGTCGACGGAACGGAAGCGACGGATTGTATGGGTCGGTCCTTTAACACTAAGATATTTATACTTCGAGACGTTTTCGATAATTGTATGAGCAGCTGTCCTCGTTTTTGTAGGCCAAGATTATACCGTGCTCTATGTAAGTAGAATATGTGGTAGATGGAAATGCATTTTAGTTTTTTCTTGGAATTAATTAATATATCAGTCCGTGATCATGACAAAAAACGCGTAGATAAATAGGTGTAAAAACACAAAAAATCCCGTAAAAAACTCGTAAAAGAGGAAAAGCAGAAGTAAAAAAAGTAAATAACTGAGAAAAAGAGAAAATGAGAGGCATCTGTCAAAATGTAAGTAAATAAAGAAAATTTGGCAGACGTTCAAAAATATCGAAACAACAACTAAATAATTAAAGCATTTTATGTTGAAAAACTTGGACTGAAATAGATTAGAGAATCTGTTTTTAAATAATTTTGTCGAAAGTAAAATAAAAACCCAATATAGTTTTTTATCCAACTGTCATCTTCAATCTTGAAGGTAACCAATTTGTATTAATTTTCGCGTTTTTTTTACTTGTTTACCTTTTTTACGTTTTTTACATAAATTAAAATGTAGCAAGTAAAAACCTTCTATAAAAACGTAAAAAAACTATGTAAAAAACGTAAAGTAAAAAAGTCGAACAACACTAGGTATTACTTGTGATGGTACTGATCATGTATTGTATGTTATTTAATGAAGGAAATTGGGCTTAATGATCATTGAAATCGAAGCAATTAATTAAAAAAAAAACAACTAATTCATTCTTTTCCCAACGTTTCTCCGGTTTTTTCCAGCTTCTTCAGGGGTATAAGTTTATTTAATCTTGAAAACAAAATACAAATTTGAATAAATCCTTAATTTTATGTGTTAATTTAGTCAAGTGTTTCTTTAAATATATTTGTTTACTTTGTTATTTTTTCAACTTACTGTTTTGTCAATGGTTTACATAATTGTTTTAATTTTACTTTTTAAACAAAAATAAAATCACAGTAAAAATAGATTAAAATTTTAAACATTTAAACAAAAAAATAATAAATAAATAAATTAACATTGAACACACAAACAAACAAAATTTATTTAAAACTAGTATCACAGATGTTAAGAAATGGCAACGCTATTATATTGCACTGATATTGTCAACGTCTTCTTTGTGGTTCATCGTCTTCTTTATTTTCTGTTGGATGCGGAGGCTTTCCAGAGTATAGCGTGTGTTTGTGCGTCGTTCTCTGTCCAATATTGTGACATAAATCAGCGTTGTGGTCGTGGTCCAGCATATGTTGTCTTCTTCTTCTTTATGTCAGCTTCATGCTCAGACATTCTCACTTTCAATGCGCGTTTCGTAGTACCAATATATATTTTTTGACAGTCCTCATTAGTTTTTCCTTTACATGGAATTTCATAAACAACATCATGTTGTTCTGTTTTGTCTATAGGTGGTCTTGTGTTTCTGAATATTGTATGTAGTGTTAAGTTAGGTTTATGTGCAAATATTGTTTTTTCTTTGTCAATTTCTATTGTTTTCTTTAATGAGAGGTTGTCTGTTAGGTGTGGGACGTAGGTTAGAGAGTAATATTTAGTGTTACCAGATTTCAATTTTGTTCTTTCTATTTTGTTTTTTGTATTTTGTAGGTATTTGATGAATTTTATTATTTATTAAATCATTGATAATTGTGTTGGGGTAATTGTTCATTTGTAAAATTTTTCTTATTTTAATTACATTCTCCTGATGAAATATTTTTTCGCTAATATCGAGCACTTTATTGATGAGGTTTGTGGCTGTGTTGAGCTTGCAGATAAAAGGTTGTGAAGACATAAAATTGATCATTCTGCCAGACGCTATTGGTTTGGTGTACCAATCGAAGGAGATTTTGTTGTTATTTCTAATCAATTTCACGTCAAGGAAGGAAAGCATATTGTTTTTCTCAGTTTCTACATTAAATTTCAGCTTACTATGGTATTCGTTGAGTGAATTGAGAATGATTTCGGTGTCTTTCTTTTTAACTATGGCAACTATGTCATCTACATATTTGGTGATAAATTTGATTTTTGTATTTGACTTTTTTAATTTGTTTATTGTCTCATTCAATAAGTGGTCCAAGACTATATCAGCTATGGTGGGAGATAGAGGATTGCCCATTGGCATACCAAACGTTTGATTATAGAAAATATTTTCAAATCTGAAGTAGTTATTGTCTGTCAGACAGAATTGTAAAATATGTAGAAATTGTTTTTTCGGTATGTTAGTGTGGTTTTTAAGGATTTCCCATTTTTGCATTATTATTTTTATAGCTGTGTATGTTGGTATGTTTTTGTTGTGAAGTTTGGAGGTTGGGTCAGTTCTCATCGTTTTGTATGTTTTTTTGTCGTCAAGTAGTTCATGCATTTTGTTGTTATAATCATCCTTATACATGATAACCGTTTTATTACCTTTATCTGAGTTCGTGATTACTATTTCGTTTTTGTGTCTTTTTATTATGTTTTTTGTTATTTCTACAGTTTTAAGAATGAATTTTTCTTTGGGAGTATTTTTAATTTTTCTTTTAAATATTATTATTCTATTTGATATTTTTGATCTGGCAATATCTCTCTGTTTCGTATCTTCTATAGTTTGTATGTATTGCTCCAATTCAGCTATAACATGTATAGGAAAAAAATTGGTTTTGGTGACCGGCAGAGCAAATTTCTTACCAAGGGAGAGAAGCCATTGGCTTTCTCTTGGAAATTCAACTTTGGTTTTGTTCTCAAACCAATGTTCATTGAAGATGACACCAAACTTATTAATGTGTTGTTCTTTTAGTTTATTGAATTTTGAGTGTTGTATTGATTGAACTTGTGTTCTGATAAAGTTGAATGTGTGTGCTTGTACGACGCACAAACACACGCTATACTCTGGAAAGCCTCCGCATCCAACAGAAAATAAAGAAGACGATGAACCACAAAGAAGACGTTGACAATATCAGTGCAATATATAGCGTTGCCATTTCTTAACATCTGTGATACTAGTTTTAAATAAATTTTATTTGTTTGTGTGTTCAATGTTAATTTATTTATTTATTATTTTTTTGTTAAAATGTTTAAAATTTTAATCTATTTTTACTGTGATTTTATTTTTGTTTAAAAAGTAAAATTAAAACAATTATGTAAACCATTGACAAAACAGTAAGTTGAAAAAATAACAAAGTAAACAAATATATTTAAAGAAACACTTGACTAAATTAACACATAAACTTAAGGATTTATTCAAATTTGTATTTTGTTTTCAAGATTAAATAAACTTATACCCCTGAAGAAGCCGGAAAAAACCGGAGAAACGTTGGGAAAAGAATGAATTAGTTGTTTTTTTTTTAATTAATTGCTTCGATTTCAATGATCATTAAGCCCAATTTCCTTCATTAAACACTAGGTATCATCAGCTTAGGTATTTCCTGTACTATGTTTGAGAACGGAGAGTAAGTCATTTACATATGTTATGAACAAAAGTGGTCCTAACTTCGAACCTTGTGGGACTTCGTAAACTATTTCTTCTTCTTCGCTATAATTTCCTCTGATTTTCATCTTAAACTTTCTTTCTTTTAGGTAAATTTCAAACCATTTTAACAAGGTTTTTTTTAGATATTTGTGTGACTGAGCTGGTATCAACAGCCTTTTTTTAAATACAAAAATAGTTCTATTGTGTTTTGATTTTTGTCCAGGATTGTGTATGTATAGTTTATTTGAGAAATCCCCAAGCAATCTATTTACACTTATGTTTTTTTCAGAACCCAAACTAGCTGTTGTTTACCAAAAGCTTATGTTTTCATAAATACGTATAAAGTATTTGTATTGATCATTAACAGCGATTGCAGAAGCGACTGCAAAGGATCCAACACAAAGGATAGTAATATGGAAAACTGCCAACACAGCAACTACCAATTATTGAAGAATGAACTAAATTTAAACAAAATAAGTTAAGGAATGCTCTTCAACATTTATTCAGCAACAACAACAAGCTAAAAAAAAAATTATGCAAACCATGAAATCGGGACCCGATCCATTCAAGGAAATTAACAGGATTAATATAAATAAATAACAAATGCCCAAAAACATCAGTACCATGACAAAGGGAAATGACAACTGCTAAGGACAAAGCACATTTGCTCCATTTTTCAAAGAACATTTCTTACCCAGTGATCCTGCATTCTTCGAAGAAGTACAGTCAGCAATAGAGCTACTGGAGCAAAAGAATACTGAAATTACCGATTTACCGAAAAAGTAGCCGAGTTTATCTAAATGGACGAAGTATAAGAAATCATCCGAACCAAACATAATTTCCAATTATGTACATTACAGAAGTTTCAACAACTCATGGTACTTTTCACGATATTGTTCAATAACTGCGTCAACGAAAATAATTCCGATACTGAAGAAATTCGATCAGAATTTTGAATAAGGATATCGTCTCATTTCTGTCCTTACCAACAACAACAAAATCTTTGAAGAACTTATTCTCCAGAGACTCGAAGGCATTCTGCATCACCAACAAAATCATCCCGGATATCAACGATAAAAGTGTATGACCTCGTAAGTCGAAAAATTCAAAAAAAAAAAAAATATAATTTATGCAAAATATACATCAGAATCAGAACTACATTATGGCAGTTTCAGAATTTTACAGAAAAGGGTAGAACCTCGTATACTAATCGATCACCATACAAATATTTCAAAGTTTTTATTGCTTATTCCACTTAAACTGTCGATATGAAGTTTGGATTTTATGAGAAACACTCAACTTTATATCCACTCTAGAAGTTCCAGAATGAACCCTTCAAAATTGTCTGGTTCTGTTGGATGTTTTCTAGTTATAGAGAAAGAATTTGACAGCATCTGGTTACAAGGGCTAATATACACAAGCAAAACCATTTTAAGTTTATCAGTTTCACTTATCAAAATAATTTTCAGATTTTTTTTTTCAATTCCAGATAATTCTTCTGCCAGATTCAAAACAGCATAGCTAGTCAAAAACCTAAAGCATCAGACCAGTAATTGCCCAAGGGTCAAAACTGAACCGTACATTAACAACATCTTCACGTCAAACCACGAACGCTATCAATTTGCTTCATGCGGATGATTCGCTAAAATACGCCTAGACCCGAGAGGACGCAACATGTCTGTGGGAGTTCTACACAAGAAATAAGAATAGAGAATGTAAAAAAACTCAGCCCAATCCGAAATTGACCTGCTTCAAATGACCTGCGGGACATCAAAACACACCTTCAGCCATAAGCTGCTGCAGCATTGTTCTCAATCGCATAACTGACAGCCAAACCATGCATCGGTGAAATACCTGGGCATCAACTTCGAGGAGAGGTTATACGTTTCAAATTGTAAAAGCTACTCTCAAGAAAGCCTATTTCGCTTTTTACCGCATTCGCTCTTTAATACAGAAAATGGACTTTTCGAGAAGCAAAGTTGCTTCTCTATAAGCATCGTCTCAGACCGATTATTATACAGTGCTTTCTTGAATGGCTTACCATTTTCAAAACCATCTTTCTCATGTCGCGCCGGGAGGGTTTGAGAGGAAAATCCAGTAGATCTGCATGGGACGCCACTTTGACTTACGTCAACGGAAACATTTCAGTAACAAACAACTCTACGAAACACTCGGAATAATACCCCTGGCTTCTATCAGTGCTGCCACAAGACTGTCGAGCTTCGGCCAACTATAGCAATCATCCGAAAACGCCACTGCACTGGTGAGATAACCATCACAAGCGCAAAGAGACACTCCAAGCCCCGATACCTATAGAAGTGACAGCATCTACTGCTAGAAGGAATTATTTCTATCACTGTCGACGAGGCAATCCAATTCTATATACTAGGACACAGTGTCAAACTACAACCTTGCCGCTCTTGCTTCCCTTCCCCCCATCATTTCGCTATTGGCCACTGATGCAATCACACCAGCAAAAAATTATTTTTTTTTTAAATTCCATCCATATAAGCTATATTCTTTAAGTATCCAAGATCCGATTTCTGAGAAAAATTTGTTGGGGTGTTAAATGCAGTATATATGGTCAAGCGAGACAAGACAGACACCAATAAATAAATTTATTGACAAACATAACTTTATGCTTCACAAAAATATAAAAACAAAAATCTAAGGTAAAGGCATAATGTGTGGTTCTTTTTTAATAAATATCTACTATTTCCGGTTGGGTGTGTCGTGTGTTTGACTCAACTGAAATTCCAATATTTCTGTTACCGTATATTCCCCCCATGTACATTGTAAACTTCTACAACAAGGAAACGTTTACCAATACGTGATATCAAAAAACAGGTTGACCAGAATATTTCACATCGCAGCAACATACTCTTTTTGCAGATTTTCTTTTTCAACAGGACCATGATATCCGAAACGCAAAATAAAATATCCAACTTTGTCGTACGGATTTGTTTTATTGGTTTAAATCCTATTAGGTGAAGTATATTGGTTAAGAATTGAAAATTGTACCTCAATTTTTTTTAACAAAATAGTCGCAATGTATGTAGGTAGGTCAGAAAAATAGGAAATTTAAACATTTATTTTATCTACCTACCTGCAGTCATCGCCTTAGGGCCAGCTTGTTCGCAGTGGGTTAAATCTACACCACCACTTTAAAAGGTTCTAATTAATTGATTCTAATCAATGAAAATCGGGTGATTAGCGATTTCCATGACTAACAACTCAAATATTGATTTTCCTAATAAAAATTTTGTATAACATGCACCAGTTGCATTAATCCTTGATTAAAGATAATCAAATGTGAACAAACTGGCCCTTAAAATAGTTACCACAGATATTTGATTGAAATCTTTTGATTTCGATTATATTTCGAATGCATAACTCGCCCTTATAATATACTTCAGTATGGTATCTGAAGTATCTATAAATATTATGCCGATTTATTCCCAATAACTCTTCAAGAAAGACACAATATGTAATTATTATCACCATGGCGCATAACTGGGTGTAGGCAGAGCTATTTTATGTATCTATATCAATGTCAACTCCTTTCCAAAGACAAGACATATAAAATGTTAAATAAAAATAAGAGTAGGTATAGAAACAAAAAAAAAAAGAATTCCAAACCACTTCGTATCTCAACTGAACCGGAAAAGATATAAAACCACAATAACTGCAGTATATGCCGCACAGCTACATACATATGTGTATATTGGTGGCGATGGCGACCCCCGACCTAATTGCACACCCAACGTCACAGCGCCAAACCATAATAATAATTGCTGCCACCTGCACAGCACATGTTTATAATGGTTTGTTAAAGCTGGAACAAACAATCGCGAGTGCCATGCCTGATGCCAGTGCCAGTGCTATAGTGCCACACTTCCCAAACGACGAATTTTTTTTTTTTTTTCGTGTTTGTGAATAGCGATTTGATTTTACCACAACGAATGCCAGAGTCGCAGATATCCGTCTATGCACTGTGCCCTCAATCAATTACATTATTATTCTGGTGCATTCCGCAATATGAGGGAGCTGAAAACAATGAAAACCAACAACAATTTTTTTGAAGGAAATGCGAACACGTACCATTCTGTTAGAGGTCTTTAGTTATAAGCTGAGCTGATTTGAGGTGGTGGTGGTGGTGGTGCTGCTGTATTACCTGCTTCGATCCATGAATGCAAAAGTAGTAAAATAGTTCAAGCGCAGTTCAATCAAACTACCTATCCTATGTATGAATGTCTAATACTGGCTTCTGGGAGGAGTAAAATAATATTAAAACAAGAAACAATGAGGTAGAAAAGTGGATGTTAAAAACAAATAATTATAAATGTATAATAATGCTGCCACTGATACAAAATTTTATACTTTTTTAGTGAAAAATAAAATGTTCGTTCTTGTTGATTCTCACTCGTTGAACTGAGCTATTTAATGATTAATGGATCAAACAAAAATACTGATTATTTCTGTGTGATCTTTTTTTTTTAATTTTATTTTCACATATCGGATGACAGTGATACTCCTGTCTTGTTCACACTCATAAAGTCTAAGAGATAGCTGCTTGACGCTTGTCAGAGTGCATACTCATAAGTCATGTAATTACAAAAATGTTGGATATTGATTCATAAGTAATAGTGGTAACCCTGCACTGCCTAGCAGATGTGGCAAAGTTTGATACGCCAGTTTGACAAGAACATCTAATTGCCCAGGGGAAAATTGGACAAAAAAAGAACAAACATCGAACAAATTCCTACGAAGCTGAATTTCGGTAGAGTTTTGATGTGTAAGCATCTATTTGCTGGCGTGGCGCGGCGGTAGGGTAAACTAAACACGTGAGCCTTACGTGTGATACGTTATGTGTCACACTTTACGGGTCACATATTACGTTTTATTTGGGTACGTTCAATAACATAACTAAATCTGGAACCACATTTATCTCGTGTAGTGTGTTGTGGAGCCGACTGTGCACAATAATCTGAGTTTTCTGTTGTAAACTGTCATTTTTAGCTTTCGCTATTAATTTATTCTCTTTCCCGAGCACTGTCTTCTCTTACCAACAGAAAAATATGTCTCCGATACAGCGTGGTATGGCGCATTATGAACAAAATTGATTCCGGCACACCACATCACACGCGACAATTATGGCTTGGTTCTACAAATATGAAATCCATTAAAGCGATAGCGACACACCACTACACAACACAGCACACGAGATATGTAAGTGTGGTTCCGGCTTAAGACACTTTTGACATGGAAAACATGTTTTTTGTTGTACTGTTGGAAAGTATAATGAGTGGAAAACTGAAAAACAATTATATCGCCTTCATGCTGAGCTTTAATCCAATTTTATTATGAAAAACTTTCTACATGCACGCCATAGGAATCGAACCCACGCATATCAGATTAGCTCAGTCTTAGAAGTCGTATGCTCTACGCATTCCACTGGTTATGACCAGTGACGTCACAGGTCGAGATGTGTTGTGAAAAGTGACTATGGACATAAGTTAAAAAAAGTCATGGATATATGAAACAATAAAATAAAAAATTAAATGATTTAAATTTTAAAATGATGACAAATTTTATTTAGCGTACCGACTACAACTATTGGCACCCCAAATTTTTGACCCAACTATTGGCACCCCATCATTCAATAGTGATTTTCTCAGTACCCCTTTGTCCGAATTGGTCGATTTATTTTTTGTTTCCAACTTGCATATTTTTATCACATAATTACGTCTTAAGTTTGGATAAATTTCTTCCCAGTTCTGATTTATAATTAAAAGAGTAACCACGTTCGACAAAAAAAAAAAACATCGAAATTTCCATTGTTTTCGTTAAGGACACACAATTTTGTAAGTTTGTTTTCACTACTTTCTTTCAAATTGTTTAATGAAAACTTTTTTTTAATTACAATAATAATATATTAAATAAGTTATTTTTAAATATATTTTGTTAAAAAAGTTATTTGTTTTATAAATAAAAGGGGTGCCAATAATTGGGTACAAAAAAAACTAGGGTTCAATTATTGGCTGGGGGGTGCCAATAATTGTATCCTATTTAGATACAACTATTGACACTGCCAATAGTTGTACTTTTATGAGTGCCAATAGTTGTATCATTCAACGGTTATTTTTATTATTTTAATTTTTATAACTTGAAACGAATTAAATAATTTGTTTGTTTATTTTCCTTATGTTTTTATGCATTTGTTATAGCTAGCTAGCTATATGCTTGATAATCTTTATTTTTTTTAACAAAATAAATATAAAATAAAAAGCAATAATAAGTAAATCAAAGTTCCTCTTAAAATATACATTTGTATTAATTCATTTATTAATTTATATTATTACCATTATTTTTCTTTTACTTTTTATTTAAAATAAAATGTCTTAAATGTATGAATAAATCAGTAAACCATTGATTAAACATCATTTTTGTTATGTTTTGAACGGTGCCAATAATTGTGGTCTTGGGGTGACCATAATTGTATCAGGGTGCCAATAATTGTGGTTTTTGATAAGCTTTTTTTAATTTAATATTTTTAAATGGTTTTTATTAATAAAACCTTAATTTTATTAACTAAATCAACGCATATGTAATTAGTTTAATGTTACTTTGATGTAAAAATTATTTAATAACTCTATAAACGCAAAAGTTATGGTTGTTCAAAGTTGAAAATTTCCTTAGGGGTGCCAATAATAGTGGTTGGTACGCTATTTTACTAATAATTATATCACAATATAATTTTATGAATTGAGCGACGTGTTTATGTTCTAAATAAACATAATCGGGCTTAACTTGTTGGTTCGCGGTGTTAATTTGCCAAACTTTATTTTCTTTATGACTGCGGTGCCTGTTGGTGTTGTTGGTTGATGTTCTTCTACCCACCAACAAATAAAATAAATAAAAATAAATAAATAAAATTTGTTTTTTAAAAATTGAAAAAAAATTTTTAAATCATTTTATTTTTTATTTTATTGTTTTCATATATCCATATCAAACACAACATGGAGACCACACCACAAAGAAAAAAAAAAAAAGTCAGTTTATTTGTTTGTCTGTTTGCTTTTTTAATACACTCGGGCGTATACGTACTTTTTCGTATATGGCATAGGTTTGAACTTAAACTATTATTGTTATTGACAATGTTGTTTGATAAAATTAAAACAAAAATGAATTCAATTAATAAAGTTTTTCAACAATTTTATTCATTCATTCATTCATTATTGGAATAAATGTTATGAATTCATTGCTTGAAGGCACTGAAAAATAAAAAGGAATTAGGAAAAAATTTAAATTTATTTATAATAAACCCTTCTTAAATATAATATGTAATATGAAATTTAAAGTAGGTACTTACCACAATCCTTCTCATCGTTTTTCAAAATTTCAATATTTTCAATTGTTGTATTGGAAAATCTTTTAAATCAAAGAGTTTGGTAATTTCAAATGCTTCAAGTATTTCATCAATAGAACAACTTTGATTACATTTACTTGGCGGTACTGTAAAGTAAAGTATAATTAGGTAAAAATATAAACTTCTTTCTAAAACAAAAAAAATTAAAGAAAAGTTATTACCGCAATACTTTTCAATTTTCATCGTTGCTAGAAATTTTAATATTTCCAATTGTATTCCATTTTATAGGAGGCTCTGGAAAATAAAAACATATTTATAGGCATAAGCTTAGTGCTGGTTTACACAGGCCTTTTACTGAAAAGCGCAACCAGTGAGACAGGTAGATTTATGTGTGCGTAGAAACGAGAAGGGTAGATTTCAACCCAAAATCCTTCTCGTTTCTATACGCACATAAAATCTACCTGTCTCACTGGAATGCGCCTTTCAGTGAAAGTCCTGTGTAAACAGGCACTTAAATTAATATGAAAGTAATATTTCTACCACCGTTATTCTCTTCTAGACTGCCAAAAACTACAAATTGCGATCATTCGCTTTTTTAATTTTTTTTTCTCGGAAATTATTTATTTTGAGTTCAAATTGATCGAGTAAATTTTCGACCTTATTTTTTAATTCCATTGTTTAAAAATATTTGGAGTGTTCAGAAAAATGGGATCTCAGAGATTTTCTTCACTCAAATAGTGAGCAAGCAAATCCCAGATTTTTTTTCTCACAGTTTTGACAGCAAAGTTGAGATATTTTTGCTGAGGAATCCTGTTCAGGTAACAGAGATTGCTGCGATCTCCTTGATCTCATTTTCCTGAACATGCCTATTGGATGTAAGAATGTTTTTTAGTGATCAATCGATAACAATCGTATTTAAAATGAGAACAATAATTTACATTTCAATGATAAAAATAAAAAAGACCACTTAAAAATTAATTGTATATATAATTAAAATAAATTCCTCATTATATGTGTACTCATACTAAACATTGTTAAAAAAATATGTGTATGTAAATATATTTGAAAAAAAGATCAATAAAAAATAAAAATATTCTGACTGAATTCACATACATATGTATAGTATTTCCATTTATCAAAAAATTAGAAAGTTAGTCAATTTTTATAGTTTTTAGTTTCGTTAATTATTTCATAAAATTAAACTCTTTTTATAAGATACATACATGCATGGCAAGCGAAAGTCAAATCTAGCGGGTACATATGTTGCGTAAATTAATTCGTTCAATAACATCCGGGGTTAGACTTAAGAGGAATCGAGTCTCACTCTGATCTTCGTAAATGTTATACAAAGGTCCCTTAAAAGGAAAAATATTCTAAATAAAATAAATAATTTATATTTGTAAAGAATTTTTACTCACAAATCACAACATCAAATTTTTTCCTGGATTTTTCCTTAAATTCATCGTTTTGCATCTTTTTCTCCCTAAGATCTTCTTCCAATCTTCATTTCTTTTTTTGTTAATCCATCCAGAAAAATTTATTTCTTACATTATTACTAGGCTCCCTCGACATAAAAAAAACCATATTTTATAATCTTAAGAAATTAATATTTCCCTCTGTTTTTCTTATTTTTTCTCCTCGTAATAATTTAATTTTTTCAAATTGTTTAAACTTCAAATTTATAAAAAAATTTCAAAGTCTACTAGATTATAATTATTATTAGGATAGACAGTTCACAGTGGAATATTTCATTGAGTTTATTAAAACTGTTTAAAACTGGCATGATACTACGGAATCCGGAAAAAAATATAAAACACAAAATATTAAATCGCATGACTCAAAAACTTTAAACTCATTTTCTGAAGAATCATATTTCTTAGTTATGCCGTTTTTCTTAAAAGGCGCGACGATATGTAAAAGCAAATGTATCTTACGTATTTTAACTTATACTCTTTAATCCACGTGCTTGAAAAAAATCTTCAACAAAAATATATCAGAATTTTTTTAACTGTACACGAATTAACATTAAACCTTTAATTTAAAAAAAATTAAGTCTTGATTTATAACACACTTCTTGGCGCCACAGATCTTTGAGATAGCTAATTTTTTTTTTTCTTAAAACGTGTTACCCTTGGCACATGGCAGGCAACACACCGCATAGATGTATAGTGAGATGTTGAATTGAGGACCGGCACCGGACGGAAAGTGGACTGAATTAATTTATTTTCTTCAGAAAACTTTTTTATGAACCATGAAACAGCAGTTTTCTTGACCATAACAGAACACAACAACATTATAAGAACATAAATCCAAGCTTCAAACTCTTAATAAAATTTTATTTTTCTTGATGTGGTATGCGGTCGATCAGTGTGTTGTGTTGAGTGAGTTAACTAAATATTTCTCATCGAAGCCATCGAGATATATGTATCTACATAGGATTGGTTAAGAAGCGTGTGCCTTTGAATATACAACATCTATTGGTGATGGAAGAACTGGTATCACTTGCTCCATGTGGACCTGCCATACCCAGCAGCAATACCGCCGAAGCAGTCAGCTTCCGAGATTATGTTGACTGAATTTATTCTGATCGCGTGTCGTGGTAAGTGCGGGAGCTGGGAGCCACATAAGGTATATTCGTATAATGAGCGCAATATGTCCCTGGGCGTATCTTATTCTTATTTTATAGGTGGGGCTGTATAGGTATAGGAATTCTAATCATTTTTTCAATACTAGTTGACCTTAGTGGGACGGGGAAGTCCAAAATCATACGTGTTAAGTGTGAACCCTTTCTTTTAGCATTTGATTCAGCTGAAGAATCAAGTCCAGCCATAAAATTGACCTTTCACTTGACATCGATCATTTAAGGAAACCTGATGAAGTATTGTGGGTATGCAAAGCAGCTGCTGTGCGTCATTGGTTTGAATTAGAGCTGTCATTATACAAAGGTGTCTTGCGGTAGGTTGGTGCTAAAAATGTCACAACAAGAACTAGACACACAGACATTTTCTGGTCTGTTTTATATTTCATAAAAAAAACTGCTTTTTTTTATATATTAATATAAAAGTTGTTGCAGAATTTTTCTTCTTTAATGGAAATATAGGTGGTTATTCTTGCATCTTTTTCTTTCAAAAGCTCATAAGTAGGTGTGGTATAGTAGGTACTCATTATGCATTGTTTTCTTCCTTTGATTACTCCATGATGCTAATTTCAGTATAAAAATTATAGCATTTCCATGTCCAGATCATAGTCAAAGCTTTTAGCTTCAATTGAACAGTTCTTCGCTGATCTCGCTTAGCACAAAAAAAAACTCAATTATCAACATGAAAGTGAGTTTTTTTCGAGAAAAATCCAGAATCTTAGTAAATTCAAAAAGAAACTATAACGTGTTGTTTTTTTTTTTTTAGTTCGCCATTGTTGCTGTTGTTGTCTTGGCTCTTGCCATGAGTGTTCAATCCTCAGTCCTCCCATTGGGAATTGGTTTGGGCTTGGGACATCGTCTTGATATTGCCGGACATGGTCTCTCATATACCGCTGTCTCTGGACCAGCTATAGTTCCACAAGTAGTTGGTGTTTCTGCATTGGGAATTCCATCTGTAGCTGTACATGCTGGCGTTCCAGCTGCTGTTGCTGTCGCCCCACATGCTGTTGCTGTTGCACCACATGTTGTTGCTGGTGGTTCATATGTTGCCCAGACTCGTGGAGCTACACACGTTGCTCCTTTGGACGGACATATTAATTCAGTGTCTAGTGTGAATGTTGCTCCAGCTCCAGGAACCTTGTAAAAAGTGTTATATCCGCAAAAGATGCCAAATGAAAACAAAAAAGTTATTTTTACATGATACCTGGTCAAGATGCTTTTTGCTTCTCCCTCTTTAACAAAACAAATGCATAAATATATAAACAACTGAGATATTCTTAATAATATCCTGTCTATCAACTTTCTGTCCTATTTTCTTTTTTTTCATTTTCATTCGCTGTCTTGTCTTTTTTTCTGACTTCATGAATATGCACATTGCACGTCTAAGGGAAAATATAGTTTTTATATTTAATAAAATAATAAAACTAGATTATTTCATTGTTTAATCATTTATTTTGTGTATATTTTCTTAGGTCCTTAGATCTAGGTAAAAACCACCAGACTCACGTTTTCCAAATTCACAACTGCAAAATCTTGATCATTTGCTCTGCATTTAACTGTGTATCAAAAACAATACAGTAATTTAATACGAATACAACCCAATGTTAATAAAAGAAATGCTTAGTTATCTTCTAATCCACAAATCAACTAAAACGTTGATCAAAAATTAATACACGAATTCAAATATTTTTTAAAATCATGCGTGCTGATTTTAAGTAGCAGATCTTAAAAAAAAATCTACAACATTCAACAAGAATTCTGCTGTCTCAAAAGAGTATTATTTAGTCTACCCACAAAGTACCTACACTTTCTCAAAAAGTTGCACACATACTTTCTCATTCGATTTATTACATTAGGTCTGTTTCCTTACTTCCCAAAACTGACACTTCTACCCATTTCAGCCCAAAGTCCATGTACAAGATATTATATTGGACTAGAATTGGTCAAAATTGGCATTTTTGCAGCGGATTCCATAATCTGCATGATTAATTAAAATACTATCCATATAGATAATCGTCTGAACGATATCACTAGTATTGAACGAAATCGTATTAGATTCACATTTCATAACTCCAAGACTGTATTGTGGTTTTCAATAGTTAAATTATTTCACTCTTTGTAATATTGCATACTTTTTGGTGTTAAATGAAATTGTGAATTTAAAGAAGAGCGAAATAATAATTGTAACAAGGCAATGTCAGGCGTTTTTATTTTGTAGTGCGCATAAACAATGACATAGAAATTCCCACGTGAGCTCGAGGAATATAAAAACAGAATTTTGTCACTCTATCGGAAGATATTATGATTTTTATAAATGGGGACAGAAAATTAATCAAAACAATTATTCCGCGTTCTTTAGCAGCTCTAATAATGAAAAGAGCTTATTCTACAAGAAAACAACTGAGCCGAAAATTGTAAATTTAGACTTTTAGGGTAGAATGGTGGTGATATAAAGAGTATGAAGGTAGAACCGCACTAGGTGGACCTGCTTCCTGCACTTCAGCGACACCGTGCGCACTTTCGCACGAAACTGAACGAAACTTCACGTCGCGACACAGTTAGTCAGATTATCAACTTTGTCGTATAGTGTCGCGCCGTGAAGTGCAGTTGTCGCTTAGTGCGATATAGCTCACACAATTTTCTAAAAATAAGTCGTGAAGTTCAATTCCGCTGAAGTGCAGTTCCGTCAGCTTAAATCACAAAATAGAAGCAAGTTGAACTCCAATACCTTGATTCAGTGATCATATAGTCAACACACAATAATCCTTCTGCTGGCCGGCGATTTCCGTCAAACTTTACCGGTCATCCCGTGATCAACGCTTTTAGAGGATACGTAAAGAAGTTACAATAGATGTGTTTTTCTGCAACTCCGGGGGCAATTAATTGAAAAAAAAACGACAACGGGGATTAGTGACGCCATCACAGTAAAAAAACATGGAGTTTTCATACAAACTATCGATAACATGTGTGTGTGTCATGCCGGTAACACAGTTTTTCTGTGCGCTTAAGTTAAGCCCCGAGAATTCTCTGGGATTAGCTAAGCCCGCAGGGGATTAGTTGTTGTTGCATTTTACATGTACATTTTTTAGCACCGACATCGTTTTTTTTACATCCAATTCCCCCGAGACTTGCAAAAAAAAAACACCCCTAATAATTAATTAGCCTTTAATTTCTTAAAACAACTGTTGACATTTGGATATGGAGGAATTCCGGCTGATGCTATATTTATGGCCTGATTTCTTTCCCGTTGATTTTTTTTCACATCATCGAAGATTTTAGCAACGAAGAATAAGGACGTCGATGATTTGAATTTTATTATTCAAAATCAAATCGCAGCCCAATTGTATTCGTTCTGATCGTGTAACAAATAATGACAAAGAAAAAAGCTATACAATATACAATTGAGTTTTTAAATTATTTGAAAGATTCTGGTCAACCACCGCACTTTTTGCAACTCAAAGTCGGCACTGTTATCATAATGCGGCGCAACTTTGTAATGGAACCAGGTTGACGGTGAACAAACTGACCAACAACCTCATCCAAGCATCCATAGTCAAAGGCAAATTCAAAGGCTAGAAAGTTCTCATTCCAAAATTTCCGATGATACCGACTGTATCAGTTTAAGCGCATTCAGTTTCCCATTCAACTGGCATTCGGAATGACAATAAACAAATCACAGGGCCAATAGTATAGCAAGTGAATGGGCTTAATCTCGTATTTCCTTGGGCTTAATCTCGAATTTCCTTGCTTTTCTCAAGGTCAATTGTATGTGTTCGAGAGCCGAAAAGCCATCTGCATTGTTTTTTTATGCACAAACAAAATTGTTTATCACAGAGCGTTGCAGTGACCTGTAATGTGTGAAATCCATGTTCGGTGTAAATAAAATGTGTTGATTTTAATTCCAAAAAAGTTTTATTCATTCAAAATGGAGGCTCGAGTCTCGAAAGGAACATTAATAATTTTATCAATTTCAGACAGAACAAAGTTCACCGGGTCAGCTAGTAAACAAAATAAGAAATGAACTACAAGAAAAAAATTTATAATAACAAAATAATTAAAACCAAAAATTAAACAACAGTCATTTTGTACTTTGTTGTTGATCTTTGACTTCAAATTGGCTTTTGACAGAACACCGAGCTTACTAAAATTTTCTATCGAAAAAATTTCTCGGATAAAAGTTGTCAACAATTGATTTTATATTCCTTACATATTTTTGCTGTTTCCATATCACACTAGGCTTTATATTAATTTTTAAAGCGAAATAAGGACGACATTTTGAAATTTTGTCTCTTTTCTTTGGGCCTTCTTTGACGTCACCTGATGTTGCTCTATAGCTGTAGCACCTACTGTTAAAGTTGAATGGTACAGATACAATACAATAAGAAGCTACAGCTGTATGGCAAGAAAAGTATCTGAATCCAAAGATGATAAAATTTCTGCTAAAGCCTAAACGCTACAACTAGGTATAAGATGCATTTGAAATGACATATGGGATCGTTCAATATTTGTCTCTTTTTAATAACAGGACCCAGCCATAGAATAAAATAAAATCGCAATATATTTAAAGCAAAACTTCTTTATTATTATGAACTAACTATTTTCCTGAATGAAATTTTGAATAAATTACTTGACATCGTTTATTATGGCAGCATATTTGAGTGGGCGAACAGAGTGGCGTATAGATAACGTTTTGTTAATTAATTTACCAGGTTCCTGGAGCTGGAGCAACGTTCACTGAAGCAGCCGATTGGATGTGCCCGGGCAATGGAGCTGTATGCACAGCACCACGAGTCTGGGCAACATATGATGCACCATGCACTGGAACACCAGCAGCAACGGCAGCAACTGCAGCATGTGGAGCAACAGCGACAGCAGCTGGAACACCATGAGCTGATAGAAGTGGACCACCAGCAATATTAACAGCAGCTGGGAGACCAGCATGACCACCTAATCCCCAAACAGCTGGACCTTGAGCCAACAATGGTCCGGGAGCACCAATTCCAAGTCCTAGACCATGGATACCAAGACCCAAACCGGGAATTCCACCAATGATTGAAGATTGGGCACCCAGGGCAAGAGCCAACACGACTACGGCAGCAATGGCGAACTATAAAAGTGAAATTTGAAATCAATTTTATTCCCTTGGATATCCTTATTATATTGACAAATGTGGAGCTAAATCCTTTACCTTCATGTTGATTATATTGTTTTGGGGGGATTTGAATGAACTGTTCAGTGAACGATTTGAGTTAATTCTGATTTGATCTTCGAAATAATTGCAACTTTTATACCAACGAAACAGAGAGAACCACACCCTTTCACCAATCATACCATATAGGTAGTCAATTCTAACGGGTTGTTGTCTCTATAGAATGCATAAAGTTTTGCTTAAGCTTGACATTATTAATATTGCAGTTTGACCATTGGTTCAGCTTATGATGGTGGTATAATTATTTGACATGCGGCAGTGCGTATAAGAATAGTTTTGACGTGTTAATTACTGTTGATGGAAATTATAATTACAATTATGCCATAAATAATAACAATTTTATAGATAGGTTTACCATTTGCATGGCAACACAGAATATATTGTTGTATTCTATATAATAATGATCAATCAAAGCTGTGTGTTTACAGGTTTTTTTCTATTTGACTGGGTAAATGACAAGAAATTAATCATGCCACCGGAAATAAGTTAGTTAATATAGTGTTGAAAATTAGTTGAAACTGAAAGTTGAAAATAATAATTGTAACAGTAGGTCTCCCTTTATGCACCATGCAATCTAATAAACCGTTTAAATTGTGGACAAAACATTTGTCTTATTAATTTTTTTAAAGGTATGTATTCAACTAAATATACAAATTACAAAGCATCGTAACCTTCTGTATGTCATACCTATAATATGATAAGAATTCAATTTTAATTTGAATCACATAACCATCAATTTGGTTAATTGTCCATATAAAGAAATCGCCCAAGACTATTTTAAATAAAATACATTGCTTAGTCTATAAACACAGACGATTTTTTTTCTTGACAATATTTTCAGCTAAAATTTTTTAACATTGGGATTATGAAAAATTGGTCAGAAATTATCAGATTTCTTAAGCAATCTCGACAATTTCAAGTCTGTGTTCCTTCGTTTTCAGACGATTGTCCTGTCATTGTCAGATAGTCATCTAATAGTGGCTGACAATGAGGTTTCTGACAATATTATGTCTGTGTGGTAACATGCAACTTCTTGCTACAAATTGTTATACTAGGCATTTTTTCTGCGGGGTTTGATAACAAATTAAGCTACGTGCGTCATCAGACGTCGTAGAACGTTTCAAGTTACCAAACAGATATATTTAAAAAAAAAATTCTAACATCACATGGTTGTAACGAATTTGGGACAATTGTTTTTACTGACAGATCTGATAATATTGTCACATCAGGTAATCATCTGTTTTGAGCTTTAGTAACCCAGAAGAATACCAACAAAGCTGAATTTTTGTTGAAGTGCTTTTTTTGCTGATATGCATTTTTTTTAAAGTACGGTAAATTTGGATTTACCCATTGGTACGGGTCACGGGTGGTAGTTGTTTTGATTTAGAATTCGATGAGCAATGCTTTTCGGTATTCCAGTGGATCTTTCAATCGCACTGATCAAGCGCTGGGATCACATTCCATTCAATTTAATTTAAAACTACTTCGTCGTTATGTCCTTGGGGTCTCCCGTCTGCAGCGCCGCCATACGAGTACTATGGGAAATCGTCCTTGCGAGTATGATAGATGTGCATAGATAAACACCCCGTGGTCATGGGTGACGCCCCACAATTGGGTACCTTTCGATCCACTGGAATACCGAAAAGCATTGCTCATCGAATTTTAAAACAAAACTATAACTTCCACCCGTACCATGTGCAACGTGTACAAAGTTTGCTACCTCGTGACTATACGCTCCCAGAGTCGATATTTTCGGAACAATGTTGGCGAAAAATATGGAAGTTTTTAGTTCCTGTTACTACATAATAACTAACATAATTTCCACAACACTATTCGAGTCCAGGTTATCACAAAAGTGCACGATTGTGAGAAGTTGCGAGTAAAACAAGGAACGTAGCGTACCGAACGTAGATCGTAACGTACCATATTATATAATGTAGATCTGTCTCACTCTTATTTACAGCAAATAGTGTCTGATTATAGTGCCTCTGTTAATGTTACGTACATCTTGGTAAAATGGATTTTTGAGTACAAAAAAGCATTATTCTGGTAAAAGTGATTTAAGTGAACTGAGGTATTTTTTGCAAATAAAAAATGAAAAATATTTTTTTACGAATGAATAAGTAGCAAGTGTTGTAGCATTTTTAAATCTTGATGAAACGCGATAATTTTAAAAAAAAACTTGCCAAGGTAGTGTAGTACATTTTTTTTTAAATATGAAGTGTCAAAGTTAGCTTAAAAAATTTTTTTTGAAACATAACTCAGTCAAAGTTTATTTTTCTTACGAAACTTACAATATTTATTTTTAAATTTATGATCGCAATAAATAGCATGGTTATTAAGGATTACGTAAAAAAAATGAACACTTCAAAATTTGGAAATTTGTGACCACAGTACCTAAAAATGTGGTCTGTGGTCGATTTTCATATTTTTCTAAATATTGCTATTATTACTTAACCAAGCGAAATGGATTTTTTTTTATTATTTTTTCCAGAACAGGTAGGTACAACCTACCCTTTAACCCGTTATCCGCTTGACTTTGAGTTTTGGGACACCCTGTATATGTATAGCCTTCGTGGCCCCAAAGGAATCTTAGGAAGTCCACACAACTCTTTTATGGGCTTCTTACTATTATAAGAATTAAGATGTTGTGTCCCCACAAGATTATTTTAACGAAAACTGTAGTTTAACTATTATTATTGTATAAGTACTTTCACTTTATTTATAGGAAAACTATCTTCTCAAATTGGACTCCACTTTTTAAATGCTTTCAGTTCATTTAAAGGAAAGCTTTCACACAAAACTTCATGGCTGCAGAAACAGAAAAGAAAAGACAGCAAACATGTTTCGATTGCTGTGAGTATTTTTGAAGTTTCTGTAAAAGTAGGAAACATCAACTATAAAATTTGCATTATTGCAGTAAAGTTTTCAAAAATCAAGTAAAATTGTTCATTATTTCAAATAGAAATTGCGGAGCAGACTGCAGTTCATGGCTTCAATTACACAACGATAAAAATTTATTTTATAATCGTTTTCAGAACTAATCCTTTTTACTCCTTCTATTCATTTTACTATTTTATGGGTCTTTTTCTTAATACCCCGAGTGGTATTTTGACTCGCCCTGTATAGCAACCCCATTTGAATCAATATTTCCTCCAGGTCTGGTAACCGAAAGAGCAGGTGTAGGGAATTATTCCACGGAAAATTAATTTCACATTTAGTGAAAATCAGTTCCACTTTTCAAATTGGAATTGATTGCAACCAAGAGAGAGAATTTATCACACCTGGATTTTTGTGTAAAAGTTTCCCACCTGAAATTAAGGAATTATCGATTATCGCATGTCATGTTTCAGTTATTTAAATTGCCTTTTTTAAAAGATAACTGTGGATGTTCTTAAAACGACCAATTGACCAATGTGGTAAACTGATTTCCTGATTCCGAGTAAAAACTTTCGTTGAAAACGTAAAATTCTGTCCCACTTAGCGTAAGTCCTTCAAAAATTCTAGGAAACACTGTAAAGTTATACTTACCCATTAAAAAATTGCGAAATAGATGGGAAATTAATTCTCACAGGGAAACAATTCCACTTTTTTTTAAAGTGACGTTCTTTCTCACTTAAAAGTTAAACAAATTTTCTCCTTCCGTGGGAATTAAATCCATTTTGAAAAGTGGAATAAATTCTCGCTTGGAGCAGTTTATGATACTCAATTATTCATGAACTTCAATTATTTTTATTATTATTAGATGTCATAAATAATTTCGCCCCTATTACCTTAATTTTGCTTCCAACTCAAGTAAAAATGCCGTATGAATTAATAACGTACACAATTAAATTAATTCCAATGCCAAATTTTGAAATATATTCCACTTTTAAGAATGTAAAAAAGTCCAAAACTATTTTGATCATGCGTACAACTCGCCTTAAATGCTAAGTTTACCTTGGATAAATATTTGAGAGAATTTTGTATATAAGCAAAAAGTCTAGAGCAATCTGCGTAGCCTGGTAATCTAGAGTTTGCTTATTAATTTTAGTTCAAAAGTTGAAAATTTATGAAATATTTAACAAGAAAAAAAATAAATACGGTTTAACAAAAAACAATTTGTTTTGAATACAAGATGGCGGCAAAACTTAAGAAATTTATCGTTGTCAGTTTTAAAATATAATATCTGACGAAAACCAATTTTCTTTAAATTCAATATGGCAGCCATAGCAATAGAGCTATATAGGCGGTCAAAATTCATATTTCCGCTTTTTGTTTTGTATATTTTGTTTAAGCTATTCCTTAGTCTTACAAATTTTCTAATAAATACCTATGCCATTTTATCCGGTGTGCTATTTTTGGCCAGACTTTCCTATTTTTTTTTCTCGTTTTTCCAAAGATTGTTTTAAGATTGTCAAATATGGGTTCATACAAAAATTTAATTTTATTCAAATTTATTATATTTTTGTAGTTAATTATATATTAATTTGTATATACATTCAAATCTTAATTGAATTAAAATATAATTAATTTGTAAATGAACAGAGCTGCCTTAAAAAAAAAACTTGGACCAAAGGTAAATGTTTTGGACCAGACTTTCTCATTAAGTTTAGGCAATTTTTCACTATGTAAAAAATGTCAAATTTTGGGGCAATTTTTGAATGGGGCTTAATTTCATGTGGCCCCCAAAAATGTATCAATTAAATTTATCAATAAATTGTATCTTAAATTTGTCTAGTTTGTGGATTACTTGAAATCCTTCACCAAAAGACATTTCTTCAAACTTACAATTAATTGTTTTTTTATTTTTTATTGCACAACAAAAATTGTCTTCTTGATTTGTGTTGGTAGGTATATTTTTTGTTTATTATTATTCTTTTTTTTATTTTTTGGAAAACAATTTTTAGCTTTTGATATAATTTGGATGATGTAAGAATCTGACAAAATTTCAACTATGGTATGCTTAAGCAAAAGTGCAATCCACTAATTACACAAACATGTATTTAACATATATACGACATACGAACGTTTACATCAATAGACAAATTTGTTTTTTTATTGTAAAATAGTGAAAGGGTGTGTTCGCCTCCGCCACCGATATTAGATGTTTGGTATATAAGTTTGCTTAGCTTGGCTTATCAAATCAGAATTAACTTGCAACGTTCATTGAATAGTTAAGTCACTCCTTCACAACACAATTCAATATGAAGGTAAATTTTTATATCCAAAGACTCAACTTGATATGTTTTTAATAAAAGGATACAAAAATTTTATTAATTTATAAAATATTTTAGTTCGTTATTGCTGCCGTAGTCGTTTTGGCTCTTGCCATGGGTGTTCAATCATCATTGATTGCTGGAATTCCTGGACTTATTAGTCCACTTGGTTCCATTGATATTGCTGGTCCAGGACAAGTTTTAGCTCAAGGACCTGGCATTTTGGGTTTGGGTTTGGGTGTGCCAGCTGCTGTGAATATTGCTGGTAGTCATTTGGTTGCTGCTGGTATTCCTGGACATGGTGCAACATATGTTGCTCAAACTCGTGGTGCTGTACATACTGCTCCATTAGCTGGACACATTCAATCTGCTGCATCTGTTAACTTAGCTCCAGCTCCAGGAACATGGTAAATAAAAAACGACAACAAAAATTTAAGAAAGCACATCAAATCAACCATATCCCCACGAAAACTGCCATCGATATAAAAATGATAAAAAGCAAAACTATAGATCTTTATTTTTAAACATAATCTCATCATCTTAATTCTTGTTAATATTTTTTTAAGTTCATAAATGATAGTTATTATCATATTATAGCAAATACTGAAGCGAAAAGTAAATAAAATTAAAAAACTCAAAAGCAATTTTTCTTCTTTTATTTATTTTTATACCTATTAGTATGATGGTAAGCAATACTCGTTAAGTCTTACCCAAATTTACTTGAAGACACAAGTTTCTAGCAACCAACAACACCCTTAACAACTAACGTGACGAGTCGACGCTTGTTATAGTTTTCATTGAATCAATGATTAATTTGATGCAAATAAAGCTTATGACTTAGTTATTAAGGCCCGTTTGCTGATACTACACATAACAATTTAAGTTGAACCTAAATTCTTAAGGAGTACTTTTTCCATGTCATAAAGTGATACTTAAGAAATTAAGTTCAACTTAAATCGTTATGTGTAGTATCAGCAAACCTCCCTAAATCGGAAAAAAAGTTAATATTTCAATGAACTGCCCTATCATTGAGGAATTTAAATATTATTTTGGCTAGAAATAATAAAAAATAAAAATTAACATTTAAAATTTTCAATGATCGCTTTCAATGAAAGCTATAACTGACACTTCTAAATATAAAGATACATATATGTTAATGATTCAATGATGTGGTGATATCTTTAAAGATCAGAAAATTTTAAAGAGTCAGAAGTAACAAAAATGATTTTGTCTGTTTATTAAAAATTAGTAATATTTTGAGTTCAAACGATTTTATTTTGTTTTTATATGCAGAAGCTTCTCAAAAGTGTATGATATATAGTATTTGCAAATTTGTATTCAAAGGAATAAACGTGGTTATGTTTTTATTGAAAATTTTTTGATTTTCATTTTCAACCACACAGCGAAAACGTTTCCTACAATTTTGTTAAATATTTTATTTGGGAAAATGTTTTCCGAAAACCCAGAAAAGGCGTTAACAGTCAGACAGTTTTCTCTTAAAATCAATTTTGGATTTTCTCATTCAGGCTATACAAATTTTAATTAAACCTTGGGAGCCTTTATTTTATGCCACTTGCCAAAAATGTATACAGTTTAATTTAAGGTAGTATTTATGTGATTGCACAAAAATCTATAATCTAGCACCATGTTGTACATAATTATATGCATGAAAATGGAACTTAAAGTTTAAATTTACAAAAATGTTAAAAATCAATATTACCTACTACAATTATTAATTGATTAACATCTGAATCTTACTGAAATTAAACGGAATTGAACAAATATCAATTTATGAGAACAAATTTTGAATATCTATCGTTGGAGTGGTTTTTAAAAAAATAATTTTTTATATACATACAGCCGTATCTATTAGATTTTTTTAAAACGTCTCTTAGGGCCAGTTTCACAGTGCACACTTAACAAAAATAAGTGGCACTTAATTTTCCCATTTTGGGACTTAAGCCGCAGTTTTACTACCTGAGTAAGTGGAACTTAAGTGGCCAACATCGGAGACTTAAGTGTCACTTATTCCGATAAGTTTACACTGTGTAATTGGGAATTAGTTTTCCATATTCGGTACTTAAGTGACACTTACTTTACTGTGAAACCGGCCCTTAAAGGCCATTTAGTTAAGTGTGCCTAAATATTTAAATTGCCTTCAAATGATGTTACTTAAATTCTTATCTATAATCTTTTTCCTATTGATACTTAACTAAACAATGATTGGGTCATGTATTCTAAGAATTGCATACTTTTAGGCTGTTTTTGAGAGCTTCGAAAAAAATTCAAACAAAAAACAAGCTAATCAGCAAATAAGAGAGAAAGAGAAGCAACTGGAGGTATGTAGTCCAAAGCAAAAGAAATGAAACCAGACTCAATTTTGTTTTATGAAGTGTTTTTATTTTCACAAATTTGTTTGGTTTTTTTTCAGACGTTTGATATAAACATATCATTTTATAATTATTATATATACCTATACTTTAATTAGAACAAAAAATTGAAAACTCGACCTACATATTATATACATAATATTATGTATTTCTCTAATAAATACACAAAAACAATTCTTTTCAGATGTAAAAATATATTTAAAATGACTTTAAGTAACCTTAGAGGTGGTTGGCGTTTAAGTTAAGAGACTTTTAAGTAATGTTTTAAAGTAAAGATGGTTTAAAATTTCTTTATAGATACGGCTGATAATTAATCTATAAATTTTGTCAACTTTTTTAAACAGTTGATGATTTTGTTTTAATTTAAATATTTATAACTGCACATTTTAAATACTCTAAATTGGTGTATCATAATTTATTCATAATTTTTTTTAAAAAACATACCTATATTACCTATGCATACAAAATTATTTTGTAAGAAACCGCTGCAACGATTTTAAAATAATATTTTCCTCATAAGTGCAGATTTTTTAACACAATTTATGAAAAAACGCTAAGTGTTAAGTTTAATAAAAATTAATTAATATGAATAAAAATATTGAGTTTAAAAGAAATAATAATAATTTTTTTTTTTATCGAAACAATTTTTATTTATTTAATATTATTCTAGATTTCTAGTAACTTATGCATTTTAAAGATATATCCTAAACCTATTTATAAATTAAAATCTTTGGAGAGGTTTTTTGAGAAAAATTAGATTTTACTTAACGAAAAATTTTAACCGTTATTTTTGGTTCTTAAAAAATGTAAAAAAAACTTGCAGCGGGAATGTTCAAAAAATTAAGAGTATTAAGGGTTCAACTGAACGGATAAACAATTAAACTAAAAATACTTAAAAATTAACTTATTTTGAAAAAAACGCCATAGAAACTAAGTGGTTTTTTAAATAAATCTAAATTCGTTATGACAGTGGAGCGTTGAAAAAAAAAACAATTTTTTTTTAAATTATACATATACAATTTTCCAAATATTTTAAAGAACTTATTTTGTGTTTCCAAGTATTTATTGAAGTGCAATTTAGAAGTTTTTGAAAATTTGCATTTCCAATACAATAACATTAATTTTCAGTTGCGATATATAGGAACTAAATATATGGCAAGTTATGCATTTGAACTCGAGATTTTGATCAAAGTTGACATTACGATGATAGCGAAGTCGAAAAAGTCTCGTAATTTTGTCCGTCTAATCTGTCTTTTTGTCCTGTCCTTTCGACTCAACCTAAACGAGTGGATCGATTTTCTTTTAACTTGGTACCTAGCCTAGCCTTTTTTAGGGATTCCCCCGACACGTTTCTTAAATTTTTTTTATGACCAAAAATAACAGTAGCTGCCGTACAATTTTGTTTAGAAAAATATGCAAGTCTAATTTATCTCAAAAACGTGCCCACAACTTAAAAAAAAAAGCAGATTTTAAATACTCTAAATTGGTGTATCATAATTTATTCATAATTTTTTTTAATAAACATACCTATATTACCTATGCATACAAAATTATTTTGTAAGAAACCGCTGCAACGATTTTAAAATAATATTTTCCTCATAAGTACAGATTTTTTAACACAATTTATGAAAAAACGCTAAGTGTTAAGTTTAATATAAATTAATTAATATGAATAAAAATATGTATTGAGTTAAGAAGAAATAATAATAAATTTTTTTTTTTATCGAAACAATTTTTATTTATTTAATATTATTCTAGATTTCTAGTAACTTATGCATTTTAAAGATATATCCTAAACCTATTTATAATTTAACTGATCTGTTGTTTTCATAAAAATCTTTGGAGAGGTTTTTTGAGAAAAATTAGATTTTACTTAACGAAAAATTTTAACCGTTATTTTTGGTTCTTAAAAAATGTAAAAAAAAAACTTGCAGCGGGAATGTTCAAAAAATTTAGAGTATTAAGGGTTCAACTGAACGGATAAACAATTAAACTAAAAAACTTAAATATTAACTTATTTTGAAACAAAGGCCATAGAAACTAAGTGGTTTTTTAAATAAATCTAAATTCGTTATGACAGTGGAGCGTTGAAAAAAAAAACAATTTTTTTTTAAATTATACATATACAATTTTCCAAATATTTTAAAGAACTTATTTTGTGTTTCCAAGTATTTATTGAAGTGCAATTTAGAAGTTTTTGAAAATTTGCATTTCCGTATAATAAATAATATTAATTTTCAGTTGCGATATAGGAACTATATGGCAAGTTATGCATTCGAACTCGAGATTTTGATCAAAGTTGACATTACGATGATAGCGAAGTCGAAAAAGTCTCGTAATTTTGTCCGTCTAATCTGTCTTTTTGTCCTGTCCTTTCGACTCAACCTAAACGAGTGGATCGATTTTCTTTTAACTTGGTACCTAGCCTAGCCTTTTTTAGGGATTCCCCCGACACGTTTCTTAAATTTTTTTTATGACCAAAAATAACAGTAGCTGCCGTACAATTTTGTTTAGAAAAATATGCAAGTCTAATTTATCTCAAAAACGTGCCCACAACTTAAAAAAAAATTCAGTAATTTTTTTTTGTAAAAACAAAAATTTCCGAAAATCGGTTTTAAAATATAAATGGTACGTCCTATAGAACTATTTTTTTGATTTTCGATTCTGTTCGAAACGGTTCGAAAGGTTTTGATAAATTTTTTTATGAGGAATGTTTTAAAAGTATTGTTTACAAACAAATTTTTTTTTTTTTGATTTTTAAAAAAAGTTTCAATTTGTTTTTTTTTTTTGAGAACTTAATACATAATTCCAAAACAATCGATGTCTATTATAAACCTTGCACCTAACAGTTCATTAACATTATCTAGCAGATTTTAAATAAAAAATATTCTTTTAACAAACAATAACGGTATATCTATATCTCCAATACATTTGTTAAAAAACCCGTAAGGAAAATCTTATTTTTCTCAAAAACTCAATAGGTACTACCATTTTGTACCAATTTAAAAAAAAAAAATTCAAAATTATTTTTTGAAAATTCGATATTTTTAAAATATTGTGTTGATTGTATTTTTTTTGGCAAATTGTTTGTTTAAATTCCATATTTTAATATATGATAAATGCGTTCCAATTTTGTTTCTTAAAGATACGTATTCAATTACTTTTTTTTAATTCTAATTGAAATTTGTGAAAACTTCTGTATACAAAATTTAATTTAAATCGATTTGGCCGCTAATGATAAAGTCGAAAATAAATAAAATGATTCTATGGAAAGTACCTTCTCTTAGTAATTAGATATACAAATGATAAAATTAATTGCAATTTAAAAGTATGCATATATTATAATAATTTTAGTACAGAGAAATAAATATTTTACAGTTTTTCTAGGCGAAACGCATTATTTTTGGAATAAATGAAAAAATAATACTTTCAATTGAATTCATTCATTCATTCCTGTGGACTAAATAAGAGTGTTTATTCTTATTTAGTCCACAAGAGAAAAAACAAAAACAATGTTTCTATTGTTGTCATTAATTTAGAAAAATTAGGTTTTTATTTTTTGTTTGTTAAGAATGGTTTAGGAAGGCAATGTTATTTTTGGTTATAAAGTATTTTTTTTTAATTTCTAGACTGCGTTATAAAACCCTTATGCTAACAATTTAAAAAAAAATTGAACAACTGAGTTTTGAAATTTTATTTTCAAAAAAAATTTAAACTTTTAAAAAAATCCGAAATATATTATTTATTTTGAAAATTTGCTTTTTTGAAAATTTTGATACATCTCTAAAAAATTGATTAAAAATTAGAACTGGTTTATATAAAAACGGGAGTCATTATTTTCCTTGACATGTAGATCAAAATTGACTGAATTAAAAAAAAAAATTTAAGAGGTGTTTTGAGAAAAATAAGATATTCCATAACGGGTACAAATTTTTGAATGGGAAGTATCGTTATTTTTGTGGTACTAAAAAAACATTACATAATTGTTTTGGGAAAATGACCAAACACCGCTTGGAACAACGTTCAAAAAAATTCCGTTTAGGGCAGGCTGCAACTCAACAGACGTACGTCTTCCCTATATCATCGTATACAGGGTGTCCCGTAACTCAAAGTCAAGCGGGTAACGGGTGATAGGGTAGGTTGTACCTGTTCTGGAAAAAATAAGAAAAAAAATCTATCTCGCTTGCTTAAGTAATAATAGCAATATTTAGAAAAATAGTGAAAATCGATACCCTAGACCGCATTTTTAGGTACTGTGGTCACAAATTTCCGAATTTTGACGTGTTTATTTTTTTTACGTAATTCTAAATAACCATGCTATTGATTTCAATCACAAATTTAAAAATAAATATTGTAAGTTTCGAAAGAAAAATTAAGTTTGACTGAGTCATGTTTCAAAAAAAATTTTTAAGCTAACTTTGACACTTCATAATTAAAAAAAAATGTACTACACTACCTTGGCAAGTTTTTTAAAAAATTGGCGCGTTTCATCAGGATTTCAAAATGGTACAACACTTGCTACTTATTAATTCGTAAAAAATATTTTTCATTTTTTATTTGCAAAAAACACCTCAGTTCACTTCAATCACTTTTACGAGAATAATGCTTTTTTGTACTCAAAAATCAATTTTACCAAGGTGTACGTAACATAAACAGAGGCACTAGAATCAGACACTGTTTGCCATAAATAAGAGTGAGACAGATCTACATTACGTAATATGGTACGCTACGATCTACGTTCGGTACGCTACGTTTCTGGTTTTACTCGCAACATCTCACAATCGTGCGCTTTTGTGATACCCTGGACTCGATTATTGTTGTAAAAATTGTGTCAGTTATTATCTAGTAATAGGAACTAAAAACTTCCATATTTTCCCCAACATTGTTCTGCAAATATCGACTCTGGGAGCGTTTAGTCACGAGGTAGCAAACTTTGTACACGTTGCAGATGGTACGGGTGGAAGTAGTTTTGTTTTAAAATTCGATGAGCAATGCTTTTCGGTATTCCAGTGGATCTTTCAATCGCACTGATCAAGCGCTGGGATCACATTCAATTCAATTTAATTTTAAACTCCTTCGTCGTTATGTCGTTGGGGTCTCCCATCTGCAGCGCCGCCATACGAGTACTAAAGGCAATCGTCCTTGCGAGTATGATAGGTGTCCATAGATGAACACCCGGTGGTCATGAGTGACGCCCCACAATTGGGTACCTTTCGATCCACTGGAATACCGAAAAGCATTGCTCATCGAATTTTAAAACAAAACTACTTCCACCCGTACCATCTGCAACGTGTACAAAGTTTGCTACCTCGTGACTAAACGCTCCCAGAGTCGATATTTGCAGAACAATGTTGGGGAAAATATGGAAGTTTTTAGTTCCTATTACTAGATAATAACTGACACAATTTTTACAACAATAATCGAGTCCAGGGTATCACAAAAGCGCACGATTGTGAGATGTTGCGAGTAAAACCAGAAACGTAGCGTACCGAACGTAGATCGTAGCGTACCATATTACGTAATGTAGATCTGTCTCACTCTTATTTATGGCAAACAGTGTCTGATTCTAGTGCCTCTGTTTATGTTACGTACACCTTGGTAAAATTGATTTTTGAGTACAAAAAAGCATTATTCTCGTAAAAGTGATTGAAGTGAACTGAGGTGTTTTTTGCAAATAAAAAATGAAAAATATTTTTTACGAATTAATAAGTAGCAAGTGTTGTACCATTTTGAAATCCTGATGAAACGCGCCAATTTTTTAAAAAACTTGCCAAGGTAGTGTAGTACATTTTTTTTTAATTATGAAGTGTCAAAGTTAGCTTAAAAATTTTTTTTGAAACATGACTCAGTCAAACTTAATTTTTCTTTCGAAACTTACAATATTTATTTTTAAATTTGTGATTGAAATCAATAGCATGGTTATTTAGAATTACGTAAAAAAAATAAACACGTCAAAATTCGGAAATTTGTGACCACAGTACCTAAAAATGCGGTCTAGGGTATCGATTTTCACTATTTTTCTAAATATTGCTATTATTACTTAAGCAAGCGAGATAGATTTTTTTTCTTATTTTTTCCAGAACAGGTACAACCTACCCTATCACCCGTTACCCGCTTGACTTTGAGTTACGGGACACCCTGTATAATGCAAAGTTTAAAAAAAAATCTCGAGTTAAACGAGGGATAAACTCACTATTGGTAAGACCGAAAAAACTTTTTTGTGGGAGTATTTTGAATTTCATCAGTGTCTTGTGGCCAATTTTGACTCAGTAAAAATAACTATTTAATTGAACAGGGTGTCCATAAATAGGGTATTTACTAAAATAAAAAAAAAAAAAACATAGAAAACATTGCATAGCAGAATTGTTATGATATCCAAACTAATTAACAAATATATTGAACATTAAATTATTTTGTCATTAACATTTTCAATTTAACAAGTTTTAACCCATTTTCGAGTAGGTATCTGTATAATTTCCTATGAACTAAACAAAACCCTCCACCTCAAAAAAAAAAAAAAAACATTCACGATAAATTCAAAATTACAACAACTAATTACGACTAACCAACGCACGCCAAATCATCATCCTAACTAATTTTCGATCGGCAAATGTTGCTTTGCTAACTTTACATTGATCAAATCCACTTACCATTTTATAGAAATTTCTCATATTTTGTTTAATAATTTTCATTGCATAATTTAGGGAGTACATTATATTTCAACAACAACTTCGAGTGGACGTGTGCAGAAAAACTATACTGAGTTAATAAAACTATAGAACTGTTTTTTTTTTTTAAATATTTGAGTGACCTTCTGTTGTTAAATTGTCATTAAATAATTATCCTTAAACATATTCAAAGTTTTTGTTATAATGCACGAAGCAGGTTAAGATATTATTATTAATATAAAATCCGCTGAAGCCAAAGAAGTGAATTAATTACAATTAAAAACAATTAAACATCACTTATATTCTTAATTATGTCGGTTTCTGATGCATATTTAATTTAATAAATAAAGGGCGGAAAAAAGAATTTAACAATGAACAAGGGGCAAAATATTATCGTGACGGAACTGTTTGTGGAATTTCGTTCCTTAAGAAATGACAGTTTAACCCTGTTGAAAGACCCACTGACGAAAATGGGATCCTAACATATATCAGACATATCAGTCTTAGAATAACATCTTTTATAAGATTTGTTAAGCTTTGCCATTATCGCTTAATTTTATAAGAGTTCTTTCCTTAGTTTTAAGATCTAATATAATGTAACAGATTTAACGGGTATTTCATGTATAATAATAATGTGCATAATTCCCCCCCCCCCCCCCCTACTGCATCTTAAGTGAGCAAAATTTACTATAACTTGAATACAAAATTCAAACAACTTATTGAAAAACCTTCTTTACCTTAACCTACCTCAGAGTAAGACTGTTTTGTTTGACCTTTACCAGACGGTCATTTAAGGGAACATATGATGATTGATTAATTATTATACAAGCTTCACAAAGGTAGCCAAAGTACACTGAACTACTGATGGCAACTTTTTTTGTCGTCATAAACGGCAACTGCCGCGACAACGACATTGTGTTTTCATTATGCTAAGTGGTCTTTTCTTATTGAAAGTTGTTAGGTATTTTTTTTTTTTTTTTTACCTCATATTTCTGATTGCATCACTATAATATATCTCATATATGTATGCTTGTATTTTTTCTCACTCTCATTTATATATGGAGTAGGTGTGGTGATGGTGAGTATTATTATTGTTAAAATCTGATCTTGTTTTTAGTATAAAATTGTAGAATTTCCAGGTTCATATCATAGTCAAAGCTTCCAGCTTCAATTGATCAGTTCTTTCAAGCACAAAGAAAATCTCAATTCTCAACATTATGAAAGTGAGTTTTCATATATAAACATTCAAGGACTCGAATTCAAGGATTTTGGACTTATACAAACATTTTTTTTTTTTTTTTAGTTCGCCATTGTTGCCGTCGTTGTCTTGGCCCTTGCCTTAGGTGCTCAATCTTCAGTTATCCCATGGGGACTTGGCCTCGGATTGGGAAGTACTCTTGATGTTGCCGGACATGGTCTATCATACACTGCTGTCTCTGGACCAGCACTAGTATCACCATGGGGACTTCCATCTGTAGCCGTTCATGCTGGCATTCCAGCTGCTGTTGCTGTTGCCCCACATGCCGTAGCTGTTGATCCACATGTTGTTGCTGGTGGTTCATATGTTGCCCAGACTCGTGGAGCTACACACGTTGCTCCTTTGGCCGGACACATTAACTCAGTTTCGAGTGTTAATGTTGCTCCAGCTCCAGGAACTTGGTAAAGACGGATCGAATTATTATAATGTATATTTCCAAAGTTATTATGATGTTTCAATGAATCCTGGTCAAAACGCTTTAATGCTGCCTTTTTTAAATCATCTGCGATACCTATAATGTATATTTTCAATCTTTCTCTATCCCTATACTGTTGTGTTTTTTTTTTTCTATTTTCCTTTTTCATTTTCACTTCTTTTTCTTTTTGTTACCTTTCATCATGAGTTCAAATACCTAATAGAGGTTTACACTTGTTTGTAATAAATAAAGAACATTATTAAAATCCAATTATTTGTGTTGTAAACTTTATTTATTAATTGTAATAGAAGAAGGTGTTGATTGTTTTTCTGTCAAAAAGAGTTTTGTGTTAAAGAAATCATAAGTGACAATTTTAGTTTGCACTGAATAATTACTTGGATTGGTTATAGTGTTTCGTATTGAATAGGTGAAATCAAATGAAGGAATAAAATGCTTTAATTTATGCTTAAATCTCATTATAGGAAATAAAATAAGTTTGACAAATTAAGGCTTCCCAATAAACTACATCGGAACATGCAAACATTTTTTCCATATATTAAATTTGTTTAGATTTGTCTATCTTAGAAGATAAATTTTTTTATGTTTAACCCAGAAATTGCAAAGAAAATACAAAATTTCCGCCATTTTAGTTTTCCCAACAAAAAGTGGTCATGCTAATACTTTATAATAAAAGTATAAACATAAATAAAATTAAAAAAATTGGGAAAGGTTATAGCTTGTTAGAACCAGGACTCATTGTGACTTACATTACAACTCACAACCAATCCTGATACATTGGAATTTTCTACCGAATACGCGAGTATTTATCAATTCCTCGCAAGAGGTGATAACCCGTGGAAAACATTTCTGTGTTTTTTTTTTAAGGAATCGAACCCAAGACCTTTAGCGTAACAATCCTAGGAACTAACCATTACGACAATGGTTACTATGTCATTAAGCATATAGTATCTTTCATGTTTTGGAGAAACAAAAATTATTATTAATGATGAGGTTAAAAATTTCAATAATGCACAAAATGTACGAAATGTACAAAAATAGGGTTAAATTTGCAAAAATTAAAGAGGAAATTATTGTATTTGTCAATCGTTAATAGAGTCATAAGTTTTCACGATCCTATAGCTTATTGGTATTTACAGCCATATTGAGTTTTGGACAAATTGGTTTTTTCAGTAGATAGTATATAGAATTTTTATTATTAAAAAAAACCTTCTTATATAAACATTGCCATGGCCCCGGGCAAAAAACAAAAACAAAAACTTTCAATTTAATGATTAGGAATTCTAGTCTTGTTGGATATAGTTCACACTTGATATTCGTCACGAAATCTATGTATGATGAACTGAACTTAACAATAAATTGCGTATTGACAAAGGCCCTCACTAGTCAACTGATGAGTCTAAGTGAGATCGCCGGGACGAAACGCCAAATTTTTGTAGGACTATAAAGGCCGTTAAAAGCTATTTTGAATCAGTAATTCAACAAGTCCAAATAAAATAGTGCTAAGTCTTCTACTTGGCTGATGTATTTCAGTAGATAGTATATAGAATTTGTATTATTAAAAAAACCTTCAAATTGGTTTTTATTAAATAACTCGCTTATTTTTATTTTCAGATGAACAATGCTCACGACAAATGTTGCTTCAAATTTTATTTTCTAGAAATTTTTTGAATATGATTAATGATTTTTGGCTGAATTTCCAAAATAAGAATATTATATCTATGTGTAAGCATTTTTTGTCGAAAGATGAAAATGATCGAGTTAAATAAAACAATTTGCTTTAAGTTCTAGGATCCTGAAAACAAATATATATGACCCCTTAATTATGACCCCCTCCCTCCTCTACGAGTGCCAAAAGCTAAAATAATAAGAATATTTTCTTTGAAGTTCACAAACGGGATGGGGTGGCGTATGTGGAACATTTTACATCAAATAGTGGAAATTAATCTATTTTAACAATTCATATATTTACCTAAATATTTGATATTAAAAGCTCATACCTTTAAGATTTGTGGATTCAAATTCCGTACAAAAGTACAAACCATATTTTGATTTGTTTTATTTTTTTTTTATTTTTTTATTTTATTTTTTTTTTTTTTTATTTTTTTTTATTTTATTTTGTTTTATTTTATTTTTTTTTTTTTTTTAAGAATTATTTAGTAATGTAAAGCTATATTTTACAAAACCTAACAAAATCATGTAAAAAAGTTTAGTTTCATGTGAATACCTACATAGAAATGAACAATGCAGCCTATAGTTGCACAGCACATAATGCATGCATGGATTAAATAGTCTTAATAGTCAAAAATTTTAAATTGTTAAAAATCAATAAAATTTTAAATAAAATCATAATCTTAAAAAAAAGGAATGAAAAGAAAAATAAAAAAAAGATGGAGTTATGTGATAACATGTTTGTGCTTTAATAACCGGATTTTAAGGAGATTTCGAGTTCATCGTACACCTTAAAGAGACTTTAAAATATGTGCATAAATTTTTACTTAAAATGTAAAGTGGCTTAAGACGGGCTTCGGGATCTAAGCAGTAAGCACATCATATATGGGATATTCGCAAGAAAAGTATGCCATCTAAAAGGTCACTAATTGGTCATAAAAGGTCAGCTATTTTCAGAAATTGGTCAGGCTTAGAAAACTTGTAATCCAAGCTTGAACTTTTTCAAGGTCATTAGCGATTTTTGGCACCTCATTTATGGGATATTCGATTTTTTTTTATGATTTTTTGCATTTTTTTGTGAAATTCCACAACCGAGGTGCTAATATACTAGTGAATTTTTGTTTTTTAATTCATAAAAAAAAAAATCTATAGCTGACCAATTTCCGAAACTAGCTGACCTTTTATGAGGATTGAGTAACCTTTCAAATGATATATCATTTTTTTCGAATATCCCATAAATGAGGTGCTTAAGGTACACGTGACCTTGTATGACCTTACAAAATTAAAAAGCTTATAAAAAAAATCTATAGCTGATCAATTTCTGAAACTGCCTAACCTTTTATAAGAATATAGTAACCTTTCAGATGGTATATACTTTTCTCGAATATCCCAAAAATGAGGTGCTAAAAATCGTTATGACCTTGAAAAAAATGTAAAAAAATATTAAAAGAAATATATGCCTGACCAATTACTGAAACTACCTGACCTTTTATCACGATCCGGTGGCCTTTCAAATGGTATACTTTTTTTGCGAATATCCCATAAATGAGGTGCCAGAAATCGCTTATGATCTTGAAAAAGTTCAAGCTTGGATTACAAGTTTTCTAAGCCTGACCAATTTCTGAAAATAGCTGACCTTTTATGACCAATTAGTGACCTTTTAGATGGCATACTTTTTTGCGAATATCCCATATATGATGTGCTAAGATCCCGGAGCCCTTAAGACGACGATATTTTTTTCTAATATTAAAAAGAATGAAATGTCTGTGTAATCGGCTTATTATCATGGCACTTGAAATACTATTTTTAGTTTTGTTAAAATGACCTAATTCAATAACAATGAAAAAAAGTGCAGGTTAAAATTGATTTTCTGAAAAATGTTAAAAATCTGATGATTCGGCCTTCCAGCCAAGTTCCTTTTAACAGGAATAAGCTCAGGCAAATTTTCACCCCCTCTAACTTCAGTACCAATAAAGTCAGGAACTTCAAACTTATATATATGCTAGGCAAGCCAAGCACAGGTGCCTCTCAAAATTTAAAAATAAGTGGTTCCTGAGATATAGGACTCCAAAAATCGAGAAAACAGTAACTCACTGACAGATCATTAACATTATGGAGCACAAAATCTTGTAATTTCTCACAGTGCAGCGGTAGGTCTTCTCGTGACATACATAGGAAAAAGTTTGACGTTTTCCATTCTGGGGGCGTGGTATCCGCCCAATTTCCCAGAATTGTTATCAATTATATGGAGCACTTAACATTGCTTTAAAATGATGAAATTAAACTGAATGAAAAATTAAAAAATTGAGGTATTCCATTCAGGGAGCTTACTTTGTTAGAATTGCAATCAATTAATTGAAACACTTTTGATTGCTGTAGAATGATGATGTTTGGTAGAGTGTTAGGTCATGAAATGCATACCAAGAAAGAATAGGGGGCGTGGTCTCCACCTATTTTCTCAGAATTATCATCTATTAAATGGAAGACTACTGATTTCTGTAGAATGAGTCTAACACTCATAGCTTTACTAAACAGTATCTTTCGAGATTTTGACCTGGAAAAAAAATCTTTGCAAAAGTAGTGAGATCACACAAAAATTATAAATGTTAAAGAGAGAGCCAAGCTCTTCTTTACAATAAAAAACCTGCATGTATCAAGTCACCCGTGAAAAGAAGTGAGCCAAGTTCTTATTTTATGAAAGTTTAATATCAAAGTTATTTGTATTTATTTTAATAAATATTTATTATTTGTATTTATTTTAATAACAAAAGTGATCAAAGTTATTTGTAGAGAATATGAATCTCACGAAAATGGCTTGAAATTATCATTTTCTGTTAAAAACGGATTTAGCAGCAGTTTGCATTCAATCTTCTTGTATTCTCTTGAACATCTAAACTCCAATGTAAGTTTTAGATGGTGTTCCACAGGGAAGTCATTTAGGTCCAATATTGTTTATTTTATTTATAAGCGAATTTCTTCATGTTTTTTGTCAAACACGTCTTAGGTTTGCAGATGACCTTAAAATTGTTTTTAAAGAATTTTCAACCTAATTTGTGTTTGTTTTTTTTTACTAACATCCGGCAGAGTTAGTCAAATATGGTGTATGACTGATTTCTAAGGAGATATCATATTTTTTTTTAAACAGTACCTAATTATAAATCTGCTTCTAATTTTCCATGACCTTGAAAAATAGTGTGAATTGTTGTAAAACCACACTAATGAACTGTTTAATGTCATTCGTCATAATTACTCAAAAGCATTTTGTTAAAACTTGTTACCATATAATTAATCAATCCATATAAAACAATTTAAATTATTCATTGATTTTATAGCTAACATATTAAAACAGTTTTGTATATTTAAAGTCTTAAGGTTCAATTGTACAAAACCTGATTGTTTGACCATAAATCGAAGTGAACCAAGAGCAATTATCATCCTGAGTTCTTTTTCTCTAAAATAATGATCTATAACCATAGCGAATATTGAATATACAGTTGCACAAGATATATTATTAACTGGGATGGGCTTTATTATTATTATAAATATATATGTTATAGGTAGAGGTACTTTGATCGATATAAGTTGCAAAAACTATTTGTGGACTTAAAACAACACATTCATCAATTTACACCACAATTTACCAACCCTCATAAAATATTCATATATCGATTCGCAACGATTTATATACGAAACTGCAGACTTGCAATTGGAAACCTCTTGACCCAGCTTTATGCGCGCTATGACTAAATTGTAAGTTTCGGTTGACGAAATTTGGCCAAACAATATTTTCCACGGCGGCATGTCGCTGTCGTTGCCACTGCGACCAACAACGCCGCCGCCGCCGCCCATGATATGCTGCATTTTATCACAGCATGCTAACGGCAATTAAGTTGCAATCAATGCCAATAGCTGGGTGTTAACAGCAGCGCCAACAAAATGTGTGTGCACCGCACAGCGCACCACTTAAGCATACTGAAAGGAGTGAAAGGCGCAGCGTTTTGTTCGATTGGGTACCTATATAAGTTGCAAAAATTTGGTAGATCAAATCAGAATCAGTTCAAATCTTTCATTGAGCAGTTTACCATAACTCCCAATTCAAATAAATCAACATGAAGGTAAATATTGGCTTTGAAGTCAAAATACAGCTTGTACACACATCAACCAAAAGGATATCCAAAAAGGATTAAATTATTCAAATTACTCTTCTGTTCTATCTTATAGTTCGCCCTTGCTGTCGTAGTCGTGTTGGCCGTTGCCGCTGGAGTCCAATCATCTGTGATCGGTGGATATCCTGGTATAGGACTTGGAATCAACGGACTTGGACTTGGACTTCCCGGTCTTGGAATTCATGGTCTTGGTTTGGGACATGGTCTTGGATTAGGACATGGTCTTGGATTGGGTCATGGTCTTGGATTGGGAATTCCCGGAATCGGACTTAGTCATGGATTATTGGGTGCACCAGCTGCTATTAATATTGCCGGTTTGTCACATGGAATTCCAGCTGCGCATATCCCAGCTGCTGTAAACATTGCTACCGGTCATTTGGGTGGAATTTCCCTTGCCCAACAAGCTACCCTTGCTGGTCCTCATGGAGCCACTTATGTCGCTAAGACCCGCGGAGCTGTGCATACAGCCCCATTGGCTGGACATATCAATTCTGCTGCATCCATTAATGTTGCCCCAGCTCCAGGTACCTGGTAAATTTTGACTGCTGAAATTTACGACCCAAAGAAAGACTCCAACTGTTTACACTTGTTAGATTTATTCTTATAAATATATAAATGTATACTCTAAAAATGACAAAGAAGTTAACTTCACATGCCCACCCATAATGTTTAATAATAATTAATAATTGTAGTTTGCATAGTTCAATGAAAGATTGATTCAATTAAAAATAAAAACAAGCTTTTTGTTATAAAAAAAAATTGTACTTCGTTTTCAATCATTCAAGCTCAAACTTCAAAGCTTTGGTATGTTTTTAGAAATTTTGTATATGATCGTCAATCACAGTATAGATAGATAAGGCGATAATAATGGTGAATGAAATTGTTGTTGCTGATCATGTGCACCGCAGAGTTAAACTTCGAGATTATAATATGGCAGATAAAGCATCTAAGCTTCGTTACGCTATATTTACGGGGGGTTGACGGCCACCAAAATGGTTTTTCAGGAATAACTCACAAATACTTAGTTGTACAGAAAAAATGTCATCGACTAATTTGTAGTTTAGAAAATTTCCTACAAAAAATATTAACATACTTTTTTCCTAAAAATTACAGTTTTCGATATTCTGATTCTGAGAAAAAAGAAGACTTACAGCCATCTGGTTCTTAGCATTCGATTAAAAATTAATTAAAGTATCGAAAATTATAACCTAAACGAAAAAAATACTTATTAACGTAAAATTTTGAAAAAAAAATACTATAAGTTTTTTTTTTTAGTTTTATTTTTAAAATTTTGAGTTTTAAAATAATTCATTCAAAAACTAAGCACTAAAATAACTTAATTTAAAAACATAATTAAAGAATGAGTTTCTACCTTTAAAAAAAGGTTATGACATCCCGGGTAGAATTTGCAACCCGATATTGCCTAGGCTTTAGCTAGTTTTGCCTAGTTTATAACATGGGCCTATCGAGCAGTATCTAGTTTGTCCCTCGCTAATTTTGTAATGCTCTGTATGTTTTGGGCCTTGCTAGTGGTTCGATATGGGCCCGAGATAGATCTTCCAAGTCAGGCTTTGGATAGCATTTTATTGAGATATTTTTAGGCAATAGATAAGCATATGTTAAGCTAGGGCCTAGGTATATTTTTACTGAAACCCATATAAGTCCTATGTTTTGTTTCAAAATAAGAGTTTATATTTTTATATTTATCTGAATTTGTTTCTCATATGTTTGGGACCTCTTTTTCTCCGTACTCGATTTATAAGTCAACAATTCGTTGAACATATTTTTTTATTTTTTTTTCCAAATGTAAATTAAACTCATTAATTATAAGGTTTTCAGATCATCAACAATTATATTCCGGTTTTTTTGTCACCGATAAAAAGTTGGAATTTGAGTTACTTGTTACGAAATTTTGGCTGCAAGTTTTGATGATAAAGTATGAAATTCTTTTTTAACACACACAGTTGATGAATTCGTAACAAAAGTGTTGAAAATAAAAGTTGACATGGTTTGTGAACGAAAGCCAAATCAGTGATTCCAGATGAGATTTTAAAAATTTGTATATACAAAGCTAAATTTTCTCAGCGACACATGAACGAAAAACAAATGTCCTCAACGAATGATGTATACTGACGAACCAAGAATACGAAGATTTGGTTATAAATTAGTCCACAAATCAATTTTGAACTTAGCTATAACCGACCCTGAAGGGTGAATTACAAAAATATCCAACGACTGATGTTCTTCCCAAAAAAGCATAGAAAGAGTGTAGACTGTATAGACCAGGTATTCCAAAAGTGGTCGATATTGACCCATTGGGGTCGAAATCGGTTTCCTAGGGGTCAACATAAACGAAAGCTGAAAAGTTTTTAAATTGGTACCTAAATATTTTGTATCAATAGGAAAAAAACTAGGGATATAGGATTTTTAAAGTAATTTGGCTGTGGGGGTCTGAGGTTTCAGTTCATTTTAGAAAAGGGGTATCTTGCTTAAAATAGCTGAGGAATCCCTGCTGTAGACGCTATTAGTTTGACGCAGGTTCGGTTATATAAGTCCACAAATAAATTGTGAATTTAGACCGAAACTGAAGTAGACCAAAAGTTCACATTAAAGTGTATAAAATTCCCTTATATAGCAAAGGATATAAGTCAAAGTCAAAAGAATCCCATTGATAAGATAAAGATTTATAATCGTCCAAGGTCAGAAATCCATTGTGCGTTTTTAGTATGTGGACTTATGATTCTGATGCGCCAAAGTCGTTATGTACCATACCTACTTTTGTATTTCGTACGTGTGCCGTTGAGAACATAACAATAAATAAATTCCCAAGATCTAAATTTCAAACTGTGTTTACAAATCCGGAAACAAATAGAAACAAAAAAAAAACGTTCCCAGACTAGAAATATCATACCTGTCAGTCAATTCAATGTAAACACATAGAGTACGCACCTTCAACGAGTTTACATTGCCGCCGCACAAGCTAATCTCAAAAACCTATACAATTTTTAAATAAATAAATAAATAAAATCCGGTTTACATACATTTGAGTCAATCTTATAATTGTTGCAAAACTAAACATATAAAATGGAATACTTATAGAGGTGAAAAGTTGAGACACAAAGAATAAAAAAGAATTATAGGTAGGTACTTGAGATTGTGAAAATATAAAAATAAAAAACAAAAAGATACAAATATACATAAATAGATAAAATTGAGGCATGTGATGGTGTGTTTGTTTATATACGAGGAGGACGTTGACGAAAGAGGATATTTATAGAGTGAGTGTTCTTATCATGTGGCGTGGATGGCAATGATGTAAGGTGGGCGGTGTCTTGATGTATTCCGCTGTCAATCAAACTACCAAGTTCCTGGAGCTGGGGCAACATTGACTGAAGCAGCCGAATTGATATGGCCTGGCAATGGGGCTGTATGCACAGCACCACGGGTCTTGGCTACATATGTGGCACCATGCACTGGAATTGGTGCGATAGCTGCATGGGGAGCAATGGCGGCATGCGCAGGAGCAATAGCAATGGCAGCAGGGATATGCGCAGCAGGATGGACAGCACTAAGACCTAAGCCATGTGCACCGAGTAAGGCAGGTCCTTGAGCTAGCAATGGCCCTGGATGCGCAATGGTTGCAACATATCCGTGTCCTAGTCCAAGACCGAGACCGTGAAGACCACCATAGAGGGAGGATTGGACACCCATGACAAGAGCCAACATGACTACGGCAGAGATGGCGAACTGAAAACAAAAAAAACATAATCCTTTATAAGTTTAAGCTCGAATTTAGGTTTTCAGGATAAAATGAACTTACCTTCATGTTGATTTGTGGTGTTGGGTTTTTTTACGATTAAAAGGGAGAAAAAAAGAGATCACAGCTGTTCAATGAACGCTTTGAGTTTATTCTGATTGAGCAAACGAAATTATTCCAACTTTTATACCCAAAAGTGTATTACCCTTTCACCACTACTATAATATAGGTATATAGCTTAGAGCCAATGGCGGATATTGTCTCTGCGCCACACAGCTTATGGCTGTGCACTCAAACCAACACAAACATCAGACCCTGCACTGGCATGTGGCACTATGTATGTTCCAGCTTATAGACCTGTGCTCTGACAGCCTCCGTGAGTTGACTATTGCAACATAACCTTAGAAAAAAAAAATACCTATTGATATAGTATAGATACGACACTGTGCAACCTAGTCCACATAGTTTTAACTATACGACGACGGTGCCAACGCCACCCAAATGGAGAATTAATAAAAATAGCCAAGAGGTCAGGAAACAAATCAGTTGTAATCAGACACACACTCGCAAGTCGCAAGCCGCACTTACCAGGTTCAGCTTTATGAGGTAGGCGGTGTTGAGTGCAATGGTAAAATGTTGACCAGGCCACAACACAAGCTTGTAATTGGCTCAATGTAATTCGGATTGTTTTGATTTTTCCAGTTGATATTATTTGGAGCTATACGAACTAGATTCCATCAAGATAAGAATATATATGTTTAAGTTAGTATAACTTTTATAGGTATAGGTATATATGAGGTCTCCAGATGTTGGGTTTGGTGCTGCCAGAGCCCAGATGGAAGATATTTTTGTTATTAGTATTTTTTAGTTGTTGTTATTTTTTTTAATGGATTTAAGATTTGATAAGAATCACTACTGATGTTTAAGTAATTTGAACAAGTTTCTTTTCGGTTTTTTGTTAATTTAATTTAAAATTAATCTGATTCTTGTTTCAAGGCAACTGCGGTGGCGCTGCGGTGGAAGTGGTCAGAACTTCAACAACAATTTTCATTCAATAAACAAGATCTTGACAGAAAAATCTTAGGTTTTAAAGCATCTTAATTCAATCGAAGCTTAATCCAGCATTGGATTGAAACTAGAAGCATGCATTCTAAATGGACATTAAGAAAATAGTGTTTCTTTTAAGTATGATAAAGGGTTGCAAAAAAACTTCTTCTCTATAAATTAGTCAGTTAAGCTTGAAACTATTATCTCAACAGACTGATTAGAAACCAATTCTGTAATGTTCCTCAGCACTGATACAACATTGTATATAAAATCTATAGTAATATCATGAAGAGGAGTGACGGTAGCGACATCTTAAGGACATAATGTTCGACTTCTTTGTGAAGTGTTGGTTGGAATCCCGAATATTCACAAAACGAGAAACGTAATAATAAAATAAGAACCGCGGGAACGCTGTATACTAATTTTATGAGAGTGCGAGGAAGTGAAAAAACAAATTGGCTTCGCATCGGAAAAAAAATTTGGTATATGTAGGTATGCACGTTTGTAGTAGGTATTTTTATTTAAATAATTGTAAAGGTCCCCTCGTAGTTGGTTTGGTGGGCTGATAAATTTTGTTGTAATAATCGGATCGTTAAGGTTGAGGCCTTAAAATTTAGGTAGAATGTCGGGTTACATTTCTTTACGAATCATTGCGAAGGAACATAAAAGTATGTGTGGAAAACTGTAATTAATTTAAAATTTAATTGAAACACTAATTTAATTAAACAAAATATTTCCATACGTTTACTTGACCCTTTTAAGGAATCTTATTATGTTTACAGAATTTAAATAATAGATTCTTCTCGCTCTTGTTACTTATTCCCTGCACTTAGCTAAGTCTCAATAGTCTAATTTGTGGCGATCTCAGCGACACGTACAGGACATATGTTCGACTAAAAAAATTGTGTTCATGATAGTACTATAGATTTTATATACAAGGGATAAAGTCTATTGGCAGATATGTTTTTCTAAAAACCAAAATAAATAACATTATTTATTTTTCAAAAACACCAATTTGAGACTTGAGCAGTTATTTTTTAAAATTTTTAAAATTTTACAGAAAAACGAATAAAAAAGCGCATGAAAGCTACTGCAATACATTTTGTTCGTTAAAAAGTATAGAACTTTCTATAATAAAATTAGATTTTAATGGACTTTATAGTAAATATACTGGCTCCAAAGAAATTTCAGGAAGCCAACACAGCTCAGTTAAGGCCCCCTACAATGAGAATAAAACTGTTGGGTTCCCACAAGATTATTTTAACTAAAACTATAGTTTAGCTGGTGGGACCCCCACACTTATTATTATTGTGCTGTTGTAGGCCCAAGAGGGTCTTATTCTTATCTTATTACTTTAAACGAGTTATTCTTGTATATTTATTTATATATTTATATATTTATATATTTATATATTTATATATTTATATATTTATATATTTATATATTTATATATTTATATATTTATATATTTATATATATTTGGTTTCTCGGAAATGGCTCCAACGATTTTGATAAAATTTTCAGAGTTTATTACGATGAACGAGAAAAAAAATAAAAAATAAAATTTAGTAAAATCCGCCCACCCCGCGCCCACTTTTCTTACTTTTAAGTATGACGGAATCGGTCTGAAATATCTTTATTACTCGGAAACGGCTCAAGCGATTTGAATAAAATTTTCAGATTTTACTTTTATGAGTAAGAAAAAAATTAAAAAAATAAAACCAGTAAAATCCGCCTACTACCACGCCCACTGATATTAGTTATTGGCTATTCGAAAACGGCTCCAACGATTCGGATGAAATTTTCAGTGTTTATTGTTATGATCGAGAAAAAAAATAAAAAATATATTTAGTAAAATTCTATGACTGCCACGCCCACTTTTTTAATTTCTTAGTTTCTCTTAAACAATTCAAACGATTTCAATGAGGTTATAAGAGTTTATTCTTATAACAAAAAATTGGAAAATTCTTTTACTAAAATCCACCCACTGCCACGCCCACTTTTATTATTGCTTGCTTTCTCGGAAACGAAGCTAGCCATTTTAATGCATTTTTCCGAGTTTTTTTCTCCTCAATAAGAAGAAAAATTTTAAGAAAAATTTAGTGAAATCCGCCCACAGCAACGCCCACTGCACCGCCCACTTATTTCGTTTTTAGTTTATCGGAAACGGGTCCGACAACTTAGATACAATTTTATGAGAGCGTTCTCTATTATAGGTAGGAACAAAATTTAAAAAGAAATAAGTAGAATCCACCTACTGCCACGCCCACTTTTATTATTTCTTAGTGTCTCGAAAACAATTCAAACGATTTAAATGATGTTATGAGGTTATAAGAGTTTATTCTAATAACAAAAAATTTGAAAATTATTTTACTAAAATCCACCCACTGCCACGCCCACTTTTATTATTGCTTGGTTTCTCGGAAACGGAACTAGCCATTTTAATGAATTTTTCAGAGTTTTTTCTCCTCAATAAGAAGAAAAATGTAAAGGAAACTTTAGTGAAATCCGCCCACAGCAACACCCACTGCACCGCCCACTTATTTCGTTTTTAGTTTATCGGAAACGGGTCTTACAACTTAGATGACATTTAATGAGAACGTTCGCTTTTATAGGTAGAAACAAAATTTAAAAAGAAATAAGTAGAATCCGCCTGCTGCCACGCCCACTTTTGTTATTTCTTAGTGTCTCGAAAACAATTCAAACGATTTAAATGAGGATATGAGGTTATAAGAGTTTATTCTTATAACAAAAAAAATTGAAAAATTCTTTTACTAAAATCCACACACTGCCACGCCCACTTTTATTATTGCTTGGTTTCTCGGAAACGGAACTAGCCATTTTAATAAATTTTTCAGATTTTTTTCTCCTCAATAAGACGAAAAAAGTTAAGAAAAGTTTAGTGAAATCCGCCCACTGCTCTGTCCACTTTTGTCGTTTTTAGTTTATCGGAAACGGCTCCGACAATTTGCATAAAATTTTCAGTGAGCGTTCTCTTTTATAAGTAGGAACAAATTTTTAAAAGAAATATGTAGAATTCGCCTACTGCCACACCCATTTTTATTAGTTTTTGGTTTCTCGAACACAATTCGAAATTTTCAGTTTATTTTTAGATATAAACAAGAAATAAATTGAAAATTGATTTTAATAAAATCCGCCAATGTCACGATTACTTTTATTATTTCTATTTCTCGGAAGCTACTCAAACTATTTGAGTAAAAGTTTTAGAGTTCATTCTTATGAGTGAGAAAAATTGAAAAACAAAAAATATCCGAAACGGATCCAACGATTTGCATGAAATTTTTTACTTCTTAGGTTTTTCGGGAACGGTCAGATTTGAATGAAATTTGCAGTTTGCATAGCTTAACGAGAATTTTTTTTGGAATTTAGCGTTATTTAAATCCGCCACTGCCACGCCCACTTTTGTTATATATTGGAATCTTGTAAATGGCTTCAGCGATTTGGATGAAATTATCAGGAAGTGTACTGATAAGCAAGAACAAAATAAAAAAAAAAATTGGAAAAACCGCCCACGCCCTTCCATGCCCACTTTTGTTGTATCACCCAGGCCCTTAACTAAAGGGGCGCTAAAGCAACAGTTCTAACTATCTGGAGGAAATTTTGTATTTAAATAATGATTTAACTTTCAAAGCTAATAAAAATAAGTATCATCCAGACCTTATAAGGAGGTGCCAAAGGATGCTGAATTCTATTTTAAGTCTAACGCTGCAATTTTATTTTTAAAAGAGGAGCTAAGCTTTAGTTTTTTCAATTTTGATGAATTTGTTTTCGACTTAAAACTCTTGGTTTTCTTCTGAGGAGGTGATTTCGGGACACCCTGTATATGGGAAAGGAAGAATTATTGTATAATTTTCGAAGAAAATGTATTTTATTATGGGTCACTTAGACGTATGTGGAACATTTTTTTGTTCGACAAAATTATAAAATTTGTACATTATGTCAAACTGTCTACATATTTATCTCCACGTACATAATATGGAAGCATCTCCATTGAACGCATTTATAAAGTGAACAAATTTAATGGATGACATATGTTGTTTTCTATTAACTGCCATGTCTATATTTCTCATACGTATTTCACTTTTTTCAATTAGAAAAAGCCGAGCGAAGCTCGGTCTCCCAGGTACTATAATTTAAAGGAAAATATGTATATGAATTGTATATGTAGTTTCAGTTAATTTTGAGAAAAACTATCTTCAGAAATTGGACTCCCGAGAGGCCTCAACTGTTAAAATTGAGATTTTGTTGCCCTAAAGCGACTACAAAAGGCCCATTAAACTTTATTGATGACTCTAAGAATAAACATGAGCTGTTTGGGGCCTCCACAGTACTATCAGAAACTTTAAACGAAACTATAGTTGGGGTTCCCACATTAAGTAAATGTTCAGCTATTGTGGCCCCTTTGCTAACCCCTAAGGAGATCTCATATTTATACTCTTAGTAAATTTTATATTCAATAGGTTTTTGAAATACTTTCAGTTCATTTTAAGGAAAGCTTTCACACAAAATTTCGATATTTCGATTGCTGTGAGTATTTTCGAAGTTTCGGTAGAATGCATCAATTAAAAAATGTGCATTATAGTAGCAATGTTTTCAAAATCAAGTTACATTTTTTCAATTTTCGTTAACTCAAAAACATAATACAAATTTAGGAGCAGACTATATTTATGACTTCAATTACACAGAGTTACAATTTTTTTATTGTCGTTTTCGAAGCTAAAGCTTTTTCACTCCTTCTACTCATTTTACTATTTTGTGGCCTTTTTTTTCTAAAAGTCCCGGGAGGCCCTTTGACTCCGAGTGGTCCCCTGGTAAATCAAAAGTTTATGCCCTTAAAAAGAATTTGTCCGAAGTTATAAACACGTGCTCGTAAGGCCATAACTTTCCTATTGGCATTTTGACAGATTCAGAAAAAATATTAAGGTGATTTTGAAAAGATTCAGAATCAGACTGGTTTCTAATGATTTTGAATAACTTTATTATTATCAGGGTAGATAAGCACCCTACAGGATTTTACTATTGAAATAACATCATTTATAGAAACTATAAAGAGTAGTGGACCTAGTTGACTACCTTGAGGTACACCAGACTTTGTGTTAATTAAATCAGAAATGATTCCTCTAAAAAAAACTTGGTATATCCTCCCCTTCAGATAAAATCCAACCCATTGAACTAAAGCTGAAGGGAAACCAAGAGATGAAAGTTTGAATAAAATAAGACTATTGAGACAACTTGTCGAAGGCCTATCTAAAGATATATAGATACAGTCAACTTGATGGCTTTCTCAATACTTTTGGTTGTCAAAGACGTAAATTCAAGTAGATTAGTTACGGTAGATTTCCTTTTTCATTTAACGGTTTTTTTTGCAAGCCCGGGAGGAATTGGGTGAAAAAAACGACGTCGGTGCTACAAAATTTACATGTAAAATGCAACAACAACTAATCCCCTGAGGGCTTAGCTAATCCCAGAGAATTCTCGGGGCTTAACTTAAGCGCACAGATTTACATACATATGTTATCAGTAGTTTGTATGAAAACTCCATGTTTTTTTCTGTGATGGCGTCGCTAATCCCCGTTGTCGTTTTTTTCAACCAATTGCCCCCGGGGTTGTAAAAAAAAAACACCTATTGTTAGGGCATATGCTTTTGATTTTATTGGAGATTTGGAGGTTTCTGATAAAAATTAGTTTGTGAAATAATGGACACCCTGTAAATGTATGCAAACGAGATCAAAACTTTGTTAGCAAAAAATCACATAAATTGAAAAATTTTATAAGAATTGAAAAAAAAATAATTCTTTACTGCCAAAATTAAATGGAAATACCTAGCTGATTAAGGATCCAATCATTACTTTTCGTTTACATAAAACACTTTGTAGTAGAAAAATCAGCTATAACATTTTATGAAAATCCCAAAAATGTTTTTTTTTTTAAATTACAATTTAATATTAATTTCTTGGAATTGTAAGGTCATTTAGAATCCTTATATTAAAAAAAAAAAAAAAAAACCATAACCTTTAAGAGTACATATACGAATCACTCTTGCCTCTGGCATACGGAGGATTATTATTTGTCTTCACATAAAAGACTCCAACTTTTGGAGTTGATGGTTCGCCACCCATTTTGTACTGATTCAATCCTGGCGGACAATCATTCTTCATTTGTATTCGATCACAAAGTGTTCCCCAAAATCCAACCGTACTATTTATTGATTCGGCAAAATATTTATAAGCCCGTCTATGTGAACAACCATAGCCCATGCAATTTTGATATGATCCTTTATTTGGATAGAAAGTTGCGTGTCCCAAAGGTTCCAAAAAGCCCATATTTTCACTTGTCTGAATTGATTCAACATATTTAGCATCACTCGAATCAAGTCTTCCCTCGATTCCTTTCGATTTAAAAGATGGACCAGCTGGATCTAGAGCAAAGATCGTATTGAATTGATCGGGTTTGAGATTTTTCCCCGCACTGCCAGCTATCTGAGCGCCCAAACTATGGCCAATCACGTACATATCATCATAGTCGACTAGCAAGGTTTTGTGCAAATGCCTGGCAAAATCGGCAACACGCTCACCAACCTTATCAATAAGTTTCGCCACCTTATAGTAATTTATTGAAGTTGAAATTGAGCTCCAATCCACAACGATAATATTAAAATCTTGAATGCTAAAATATGCACTTGAAACACTTCGAATAAAGGGATTTTTACTCGAACTCATCCAGCCGTTGATGATTATTCTACATAATTAAATATCAAAACAAAAATAAGTTAATAATATTATCACATCAGAGATAGTTAAATATTTATCTTTTACCTTGTTGGATGTGAGGTATCGAATCCGGAATTGTGTAGTGAATCATCATCGATACGAATTTCCTGAGCACACAATGGAAAGTCTCTCTTATACAAATAAAATGAAATTTCCTCCTTTGGTGTATGCACTAAGCTTTTGAAAGCTTTTCCTATGAATTTTATTCCAGGAATTTTTCCAAAAAAAGACTTCTTTTTAGCTCCCAAGTTATGGAGACATGAGTCTTCTTCAACCTCACTACTGTTAGGCTCACAATGAACTATATAGGTTAAAGATTTTTTTTTTTTTAATTTCAAAAATAAGAATCATAAGTTATATTTTAAGAAAACGTGCCAACATACCCAATTGGAGAATTATTATTAATGCCAAAGCTCCAACTTGTATCAGTCTCATTATTATTATTATTTTTTTTTAACTCATCTGCCGCAAGAATGAAGCTTAATGTAAGACAATTTTATTTTGACTAAACTTTATTTCGTTTGTGTGAAGAGATACAAAAAGATTGTTTTGCAATTGATAGTGTTCCCACTTTACTACACTTAACTTTCTAAGGTTTATGAGGGGTAGGTATAACAAAAGTCACGACTAGGTTAATATTATAAAAAGAAGTAAATTGTATTTTTCATGATATGTGGTATAATGTATATATAATATAAGGGAACAAAAAAATATATATAGTACATAAGGGTGGTCCTTTTCCTTAAATTCTTCCAAATATGTAATTAAAATTTTTAATTTTTACACCCGATCTTCAAGACGACAAAACTTTGAATTAAAAAAAAAGTAGAAAAGGAGCTTTGTACCTTGTTATATTTTTAAAATCAAATATTTACCGAAATCTTAACTTTTCATTTAAAAAAAAAAAACAGAAATTCCCAGGTATTACAATTAAATATGAATTATTTCCTTTTTTCGTAACCTTTTTGATAAATGCTAGGTGATACCTACCTACGGTGAAAAGTGAAAAAAGAAACGAAATTCAATTCAATTTTAAATTATTCCATTAAAATATCTAGAGAAAAATTACTTACCTTAAAAAGAGAAGGTATACAAAAATTCAGTCTTTGTTTGCATCAAACTTAAACTTAAAAAATAAAAAAATGTTTACAAAAAAATTTTAAAACTTATATTCTAAATTAAACGTCAATTTTACGGATTTTGGTATTTTTCTGAAGAGTAAATTTCTTTCACTACGTTCTGAATTTTTTAAATTATTCTTTGACCTCTAAACAACTGAGTTCGTAATTGTATTTAGTTATCAAAATAGATTTTACACTTTCATTTGTGTTCTTTCATCTATCCAAATATTATTTAGAATAGAAAAAAACTTTTTCTGTAGGAGCATTTGACAAAATAAAATTGTACTAGATGTCTTGTTCGTTCTTTCAATCGGTTAGGGCACTTTAGCATTATTATTTTTTTTTGTCATTGAATTTTGCTTTAATATTTATGTTATTACTTTTAAGAATTTGTACGAAATACAGAATAAATAATGAACAACTTCTGAAATACAGAACATTTATGTGTTTTTCTATAGCAAATAATTCATAATGAAAATCGTCTTCAAATACAGAACTGTTCATTATTATAATGAACGGATGGCCACCGTAGTGATACCTAAACTAAAATATACTTATGTAAATTTTTGCACAAAGTGGAAACACTGAAATATTTCATATGAAGTATGACAGATTTTTGCATGGTAAATATTTTTTATTTTCATACCTATTGTTGTCACAAATTTTTAATATTGGGACAGATTGCAAACAAAGAAACAAGTAAAACAAGTATTTGTAAAAACAAAAAAATCATAAATTCAGTAGGAGTTCTCAACATGTGTTTTATTTATTATAATTTTAAAACATTTTTATGGTTTTTTTTTCAATTAAATGTTAATTCATATGGTATACCAATGAGATCATCACATAAAATATTAAATGGGGAACTACCTCAGTAAATTTGTAAAAAAAAAAAATGAGGTACCATCTGTTTGTTTTTTGTCATCCATATCAATTGCCTTATAAAATCGAGATTAGATAAGAGATTACAATTGACAGGATTCTAGACACTTTGTTTTGAGGTTTTAAGTCGATTCCAGATAAATGAATTTTAGCTCTATTAAAAATTCTGGTACCTATCTATTATACAAAAATTTAGATATCTTACGAAAAAACAAAAGTGGCAACAAATATTGCTTTCAATAATGCGGAACAGAAAATAAGATACAATTATGTTTTTTTTTTTGTAAACAAAATTTAATCAAAATGTATAGAAACTTATTCTCAGTGCAGATAGGTATATACACAGGTGGGTACATGGGGAAATACAAATAATTGAAAATGACACGACTAATTGTGCGACGGAAGCACAATTCACAATTCTATTTCTATTTATGTTCTAATTGCGAGAGGAAACAATTGTAAAAAAGACGTATTTACCTTCAGTTCGTTCAACAAGATTTAAAGAGATAAGATTTAGATTTATAGATCTATTTTTCTATCATGTAAATTGTTCAGAACATTTATTAACTGCACTTAAATCTTTAGGGGCATGGACCCTTATCAGTCAGATAAGGTATAATTAAAGTTTATATATCAATTTCAAATTATTTAGAGTTCTATTAATAAACTCATATGAAACATGAATTATTAAATTATTAAAAAATTATTATTAAAAAAAGTTAGTTAGCTCATTTATGGATTAATAAGTAATTAAATTAACGGCTATAGGTATAACTGGATAAAAAGAAAAAAATATACTAGTGACAGCGACATACAGTACCGTGCATATAAATTGGAACAAGAACTTTTTTTCAATTTTTCCATTTTATTGTATTTATTTTTAAAATTTACAGAAAATGCACTAAAATTTTGAAGTTAATAAATCACATGGACTCGGCTTGATTTAAGAACTCTGTTTGGAATCGATCTCATAAAATTTTGTCAACTCTTTTTAATTAGAAACTCATGCAACTAATCAAGAGAGTCCCCAGCCCATTTCAAGACTGTTAATTTTTTCTTATTCATAAACTGCTTCATTTTTTTAGAAATGTGACAAAAAGTGAAATCACGCTGAAAAGCGACATCGTTAGAATGGTATATCTTTTAAGATCAGAAATTATTTATATATTCCGAATTTCGATAAACTTCTTTTTTTTTATGATCCCTTCAACTGTTAAAGGAGTTTCAGAACCGTACAAATTAAATTCGAATAAATAAAGGACTGTTTCTATTTTAAAAAGTTATCGAAAATTTTGAGTTTGTTATACAATTAATATACAGGGTACTGTAAATGTAATTTACAAGCTGAAATGAGAAAGTGTGTATTTTGACGAATGTGCCAGCTTTCTTGTTGAATGTAGTAGATTTTCTTTAAGATTTTCTACTTAACATGAATTATTTTGTTGTTTATTAAAAAGTATTTTAATTCGTAAATAATTTTTTTGATCAACGCTTTAGTTGATTTGTTAATTGGAAGATAATTAAGCATTTTTTTATAAATAAAGATTAAAGAGCTTTTCTATTTATGGAATAAAATGCTATGGAATCGAATGCTGCTCGAAAGAAGACAATTCATTCAACAACCAAAAAAAATAAGCAGATGTGTTAAATTTAGAATTAGAATTAAATTAACTCAATAAAACGATAATAAGATTGGCATTTGGCATTGGGGTTTAAGTATACTTCGTACACAATGTATTTGCCCTCCATTTAGAGGTAGAACTCATTCTTAAGATGTTCCTTCATCTGGTTCTTAAGTTTTTGGAGAGCCCTTTTCCAAACCCCTCCGCATTTTTTAGCATTGTAATTTACATAAGATTTGACAAATAGCTAGAACAAATAAAAATAATGGTTATTTTATTACCTTTTCACAATTAATAGTAGTTGTGGAATAAGTAAAAAAAATAACCTAAATTGAACATGAAGTTATAAATTGGTTAGGAATAAGTAGAAAAATAACCAAAATCAAACTTAAATAGCTATGTATGTACAAGATTATCTTAGATTGGTTAGTTGAATTGAATTGAAATAAACCTTAAATATTTACATAAGTTAACGCAGGGGAAAAAGTAGCACATAATAAATAATAGGCTTGTTTTATTTTTCTCTCTTCTATAAAGTTTATAAAACATTTAAATGAATGAAAATTATAATAACATATTTCATATTTCAACAAGACTATACAGCTTATGAAATTAGTCCTGATAGAATTCCAGGCTAACGAATAACGATAGACTGTATAGTTGAGTTGCTATGATACGTTATTATTTATTTTGCTTCAAATTCAATAAAAAATAAATTCTATATTGTTTTTCAACGCCTAATAACTAGGAAAAAATGCATTTAAAATAATTAATCAACCGCTTAGCAGGCACACATCGACGAGCTACGAAGTATAAAAACACAATCAACTGATGATTTGTGTGCCTGAAAAATTATTGAATGAATTGAGTTTTGGTTAGAATTGAGTTTAAAAAAATATTAAAGATTAATTAAAATAAATATTTTTGTTGTTATTATTTCAAAATGTTAAGTAAGATTTTGCTTAATTTACAACCAATAAATAACACAATTTGTTAAAAATGAGCTATTTAAAAACTCATTCCAAACTTGGATATAAATTAGTTAATTTGTAACCAAAAACTAACACATTTGTTTAAAAATCTACTAAAATCAAAAATGTCATACTAAATTTGTATTAAGATTGGTTAGTGTGCGTTGGGTTCTGCTGTGCATATTTTAAGTTACATTGTGACCAACTCTGATGGAAGTGAGACATAGATTGAGTATAATATAAAGATAGTTTAAAACTACAGATATCGCCTTTATAATTGAATTAAACCAGTATTGTTTCTTTTAACTTTTTGTAGAACTTGTTTTATTATTGTAAACAATCTATAATATCAATTACGGTAAAAAAGTGTAAACTTGTATCATATTATAAATTATTTCCAATTAAACGTAAATTTTATATATGTTTTGTCTTTTAAACGTGTTTTATTAAATATTATCATTTTATAAAAATCAGTTTACTTTTTTCAACTCGAAATCTTTTTCTTCTTGTCAATATTGTGAAAAGTATTGGTTTTTGTGTTGATTTTATGTAAATCTCGAGTAAATAGATAAAAAAGAACCTTCTAAATAAAAAATAATTGAAATTAGTTCGGTAATTAATTCTAACAAATAGCGTGTTATTGTTAACGATTATTGATTTTTTTTTTACAAAAATCCGTAATTATTTAATTAAACAATTAAAAACTGTTATTTCCCTTATAAATATAATATGCAAATTTAAAAGTATCTATGTAGATTACTTAAACGGATCTAAAAATAAAATCCTAGTGAAAAACATTTTACATGTAGGTAGACATAAATTTGCAAAAGTTGTTTGCCTTCAACTCATAATATGTAAGAAGTGCAATCTGTGAAAAACAGCAACTGTTCAGTTCATACCCAAGAACAAAAAAAAATCAACCGCTTTTATTGTCTATTCCAAGTCTTGAATATGTTAAGTTTTATAAGCTTAACAAGGGTTGTTAACGCCCCGGTCAATGATTGTCTTGTTAAATGGCATTTAATTGATCAAGAATGGATAATACTACAATCTTTGATTTGATATGAGTCAAATAAAAAACCTTTGAAGTGTCTACTGCAGTCAATCGACAATTTATAGACTTGAAAAAGTACCTAATAAATAATAGAATAAAAAAAATAAATAAAGTAGTAGTTTTTTTGTCCCATTATAAACTTAAGAATTGATAGTTTATATGGTCTAAACTGGGCGTCAATTTTGGCAATAAAATCTAAAACTTTGCGCGGCACAAGACAAAGTATTTTTATTTACGTGAGAGTTTATTGTTCCGGTTAAATGAACCACCTCATATCAATCCTATAAATCGATTAAGTCACATTTGCAATGCAAATTAAATACAAAAACCATTAACTGACTTTAATAAGCTACAAACTTGACTGTTAGTTATCGGGGCTCTGGCAGTCTAATAAGTTTTTTTTTTTTGTCCGTATTTTTTTTTTCAACGAGATTGCAGTTGATTTGTATCAGGAGTACAGAAACCTACTCGTACTATATTCTCTTTCTGAATCATTAAATTTTATTGATTGTGATTTGTGAATAAGACGTGACTGAGGCGTAACAAAACAAAAAGTATAAACAGCTGGATAGAATTAATTCAATATTAAATATATTCTGGGTCTTGAGTTTTATACAAATAAGGTGCTTTGATTCTATATTATGACTGGAGGTATCTCACTTATAGGGAATTCACAATGATTGAGAAAGTGTTTTAAGAAACTGTTATGGCTTAAACTTATTTGCATAATGATTCTACTGATTCTGAGGAAAAATAAGTTAAAAAATAAAAGTGAGGAGAAGAGTGACTTTTCGAAATTCTTAATGCAAAATCGTGAATATATCTAAAAGATGTTTTGATTTTATCTAAAAAATGCTTTATTGAACATCAGAATATTAACAACAAAACCGAGTTCTTTTTTAAAAAAGTATTATTTTATAATATTCCATTTTGAAAAGTTATTATCAAGCTATTATATATCGAATCGAACTCTTTCTACTCTACTCTCAACAAGGCCCTAGAGAAAATACGCTTTTAGGGTTAACATATATGTATATAGAAAATTATTTCACTTTTTGGACCCTTAAGAAGAAATTATAAACATTTTATTTTTGGTATAAGCGGACAGAATCCCAAAATTCATAAAATCCAAAAAAAACCCAAAAGCCCAAAAACACATAATCAATGAAAACTTAAAATCTAGATAGTAAAGAATCCAGAAAATCCAAAAACCGAAAACCAATGAATCCCGAAAAATCAAAATCCCGTAATTAATATTGAAATATAAAGTTCTTCAGATTTTTAGAAAGAAAATTTTCGAGTTTCCAGAATTTTGTGTTTTCGAGAATTGGGTTTTTGGAATTTTGGTTTTCGGTGTCCTGACCCAGACCCTTTTTCTGTAGAAAATTTGGTAATAAGACGAAAATGTTGAAATGTTTTACAAAAATAATTTATATACCATTATAAGGTCTTGTCACCAGACAAGTTGAGTCTCGTCTCGCTGTGTGTAGATTATTGTATATTCTACAAAACAGATTTTTGAAAATATTATTTTTTTTTCTTGCAGGTGTACAAAATTTCGGAATCCAAAATTCAGAAAACCCAAAATACCGAACACACATATTATCCCGAAAATCCCAAAACATACAAAATCTTTATTTAGTGTTTTCGGGAATTGTTTTTTCGGAGTTCTCGTCTCGTGATCATAAAGATTTTGAAAAATTTTAGAAAAAATTTAAATTTTTGTTCATGAAGTCGGACAGAATATCGAAATACAAAATCCAGAAAACCCAAAATCCCGAAATCCCAAAATTCAGATAGCCAAGAATCCAGAAAACCATAAATCTAGAAAACCGTAAAAGATTGACATTTCTGTGAAATTTCTGAGTTTCCAATTTTATGTGTTTTCGGGGGAATTGGTTTTCCAGACCCCTTTTCTGTATAAAAGATACAATTTGGCCATAAGACGAAAAATTTGGAATATTAAAGTTTTCTAAAAATAAATTTGACTTTGCAACCCTTAATAAGAAAATATTGGAGTCACTGAGATTTGCCAAAAAGCCATAATCCCAAAAAGAAAATATAAAATCCCCAAACTAAAACCAGGTAAGACAAAATCCCCGTAGATTAGGTAAATCTCTCGAAGTTAAAATCCCCGATATAAAACCCCAATTATTTTGCTGTACATATTTTATTAAAAATGTTGGGGATTATTGGAGATTTAGTGATTTTATTATTTTGTATTGTTGGAATGCATTTTTTTTTTGGGGGATTTCATCCGACTGAGATTTTGGTTTTCGGGGATTATGTATGTTTGCCAAATAATTAATATTTTGTTTCTGGAATTCGCACAAAATCCTGTAATCCAAAATCCAGAAAATCTAAAATTCCGATAACCCACTATCCTGAAAATTCTAAATCCCAAAAACCTTAAATCCAAATAGCCAAGAATCCATTAAACCAGAAAAACCAATAAATCCCAAATCAGAAAAACCCAAAATTAAAACTGAAATAAAGTTCTTCAAATTGTTAGAGGTAAATATAAGTTTTCAAAATTGTCTTTTCAGTGAAATTTTCGAGTTTCCGGGATTTTGATTTACGGGATTACGATTTTCGTTATCCTGATCCAGAACCTTTTTCTGTATAATTTTACATTTTACCATAAAACAAAAATGTTAAAGTTTTCGAAAAATAATTTAAATTCACATATTAGGGCTTGATCACTCTTGAAAGTGCAATAAATATTTCATAGCACAATATTTTTATACAAAACAGAATTTGCCTTTTACGGTCTACCACGATATAAGCCCGTTAAATGTTCAAAAATCTGTCTCTTTACCTGTTCCTTATGGTTTACGAATTCTAAATAAAACTCTACAGCGTTCTTAATTGTTGGTGAATTTTATTGCTTCTTCTAATCTTCCAAAGGTTTTGAGTTCGGTGAACGTTTGTAAATTTTTGGACATTGTGAGTGGCCATATATCCTTTCACCTTTTTCTATCTCTCTATATATTATGTTTTTCCTTCCATAAATTTTAAATACAAATTTTGAAGAAATTGACCAAAGTCCAAAGTCTATGGCAAATATTATAGGTGTAAAAATTGGCCTGGTATTTTTAATCTAAAAACAAACAAACAAAACGACTTTAGAACGTGACTTTAATATGATTATGTAAGTTTGCATGTTTTTTTTAAACAATTTATTGTTTTAGCCATAAAACACAAATTTAATCATTAAATTACTATAGAAAACTTAGAAATATTACCCTGAGGCTTTGCAAGATCATTATTCAAAAAAATAAAAACGCTTACATAACCTCATTTCACAGCATAGCGCCTGCTGCATTACTTTATCCACCCAAAAAGTGCTATTTTTGGATAAAAGTTCCAAACAAAAATCAGCTTTGCATGTTTTCTTAATTGCAAAGTGGCTTGCTTATCCTCTATAGGTATAGAGTTGGCACTTATACGAGGTCGCGCATGAGCGATCATAAGTTATGTGCGCGAACATTAGAAAAAAAAACTCATTTCCCGAAATAATAAGTCGCCTACGCAACTCCAAAACTTAAGACACTTGGCCATAAATAAAATGTAGATACATGTATGTGAGGTCCATAGAGACCAATGCTGACATGCTCCACCTGCATTGTATACAATTATCTATCCGATTACTATTTACCCTAGTCGAGCAAAGTCTGTATAGGCACCTATTCGAATCGTTGCAGTTGTCGTGGTCGTCGCCATAATGTATTTAGTCACAATCGGACCAGTTTATTTTTCTTCACGATCGTTGCACCGATGACGATGACGACGACGCACGGTGATCGGTTTTATATGCGGCGTGAAAGGCGTGCGCCTAACGCTCTCTGACATCGGAAATGGGGAATGTTGTGCTTTAAAACAACAGCAGCAATAGCAACAGCAACTATAGCAGCATACGGAATTATGTGATTGAGTGTTTTGACCAGTGTCACTGGTTCTAGTCGCCTGCACAAGATCATTGCCAACTGGTGCCGTAAGCGGTAACATAGAAATGCATAATCATGTACGTTTACTGTTGCTGGTGAATTGGAGCTATTACACGAGAGAGCCTGTGGCAAACTTAGATGAATAAAACCATTCCATGTCTTGGTGTCTTATAATTGTCGTCCGCATCTGGTGTTTTGTGGGAGTGTTCTAGAATGCCAAGTACAGTAATTGAGAAATATGATTTTTATCCAAACACATTCTAAGAATCAAATAAGACTGCAGTCTTTGTTTCTGGTTGGAGTATGGTATACAATTTGCAGCCTTCGGAGTATTACTTTGTTTTTCATGCAAAATATATGTCATCATAAATGAATTATAGAAACTTTTATTACCTACCTATGGGTAGTTTACATAGAAAGTGAAATTCAAAATCTAGGAAAAGTTTGGATTTTGGTATTTTAATTTTTATAAAGAGCAAAGGGGGCCTAAAAATCCTCTTATCAATTTTTCGTAACCTATACTAGTTGAACATTAAAAATGTTATCGGAATTCAGAAAGCTTCATTATAGGAAGAATTCTGGATCCGTTTGGTCCAGGGGCGGACTGATAGTCAAAGGGCCTCCCGGGACTTTAACAAAAGAGCCACAAAATATTAAAATGAGTAGAAGGAGTGAAAAAGAATAAGCTCCGGAAACTACGCGACGTACGGTAGAAAAATTATATCGTTGTCTAATTGAAGCCAAAAATAGTCTGCTCCGAAATTTGTATTATGTGTTCAAGTTAACAAAAAATGCAACAAGATTTTTGAAAACATTAGGTAGGTCCTGTTTACTGAAATAATGGAAATTTTCTAACTGATGTTTTCTACTTCTACCGAGACTTCGAAAATACTCACATACTTTTCTATTCTGTTTCTGTGGACTGCGGCACTGAAATTTTGTGTGAAAGATTTCCTTTAAATGAACTGAAAGTACTTTAAAAACTTATAAAATACTAAGAGTAATTTGGGGGCTTCCTTAGGTTACCAATAGGCCCAGTATAAGTCAATAATACCTCATAAGTGTGGGGCTCCATCAGCTTAACTATAGTTTTCGTTAAAATAATCTTGAGATCCAACAGCTTTATGCTTATTGTTGGGGCCTCTAACATGAGATGTGTGGGCTCTCTGAGATTCCTTTGGGGCCACAAAAGCTGTATATTATTTACTGTAAGTCCCTAAGAAATCCAATTTTATAAGAAAATTTTCCCTTAAACGAATATAAAGTACCGCAGAGACTTTTATACACTTATTATTCTCCAAGGGGCCCACCGGGCAAAATCCCGGTTGCCCAGTCCGACCCTGGTTTGGTCTGAAGAATATCTCGACCAATGAATGGATCCAATTTTTAGTAGATTGTTAGTTTTCTAAACATTGTTCTAAGAATTCACAAAACCCAATTTGAAACCTGCGTTAAAAGAAATCGTTTTTATAAAAAAAAAAATATTTTAAAAAATATTCGTCATAATCTTGTTAGAAATGAGTTATTTCGTTGCTTAATACGATACGAAAAAAAATAAACGCAATATTACGCTAAGGTTTATGGAAGTTTATGTCAACTGTCTAGTTACGTAATATGGAATAGGTACGTAAAAAAATCGAACTTGATATTTTAATCAAACTTGACATTACGATGATAGCGAAGTCGAAAGAAATGGGTCTCGCAATTTTATCCGTTTGTATGTCCTTTCGACAGACCCATTCCTAAGCGGATGGGTCGATTTTTTTTTAACTTGGCAGGTACCTGCGTTTTTTGAGCATTCCCGACAATTTTTTTTTAATTTTTTAAGACCGAAAATAATGGTCCTATCGTAAAAGTTTGTTTAGCAATTAATGGAAATCTTATTTTTCTCAAAAACGTGCCAGCAACTTTTTATATAAATAAATTCAGTAATTCATAAATTCGATTTTATTAAATTTGGCACGCAGCATTTTTTAACATTATGTAGTAGATTTTAAATAAAAATTATTCTTATAACGAAAAATATTGGTACCTTCCATTCCCATATACCAGTGTTTAAAAACCAGTAGATAAGGAAATTCTGATTTTTCTCAGAAACGACCCTGCGATTTTGTTTAAAAATTTTATGGGAGCCAGAGATAATATCAGTACGATCTAACGGAACAAATTTATCGACTATTATCGGTATCTCTCATAGAATAATTTTTTTGATTTTCGACTATCTTATTATTTAAAATTTCTTACACAGGAGCTTCTAATAAGTTTGAATAATATTGTATATCAAAATTAAAAAAAAAAAACATAAATTTTGGATTAAAAAAAAATTCAAAATCATTTTTGAAAATTCGATATTTCGAAAATGGGTGTATGATTATTTCAAAGCCTAAAAAATTGCGTACCAATTTTTTTTTTCTGAAAAATGTTAGCAACATTTTACATTTAAAAGTTTTCTTTTTTTAAGCCGCTCCACCGATTTTCAAAATTTTTCTCAAATAAATTGAGATTAGCTTATGTACATCGCGTTGGTATCAAAACAACTTCATAGGTTGTTTAATCTAATTTAGTGTTTTTTTTTTTATTTTTTTTTTTTAGATTTTAAGTTAGTTTTCAAGAAAATTGGGAGGGGGAAATAGAATCCACCCTCCCATATGATTTTCTTTATGTCTTGCGACCTAATCTTCATATCGAGGGTTAAAGTGCAAAACCAGAAATAAAAAAAACCTGCCAAATTTTGTATTCTGTGTTTCTCTTTAAAATCTTTAGAACAACATTGTTACGCTGAAAGTGCCATAAGATGGCTCTGATTCTGCTGATTTTTTTTGCATTAATAACAGATTTTTGTAATTTTTCAACTTACGAGGTCCTTAACTTTAACCGTCGATATTTTGCATTGTACACATACTTAAGCTTTTTGTCGCATCTTAAGCAAGTAATCATCTATAAAAGTAACTTTAGCGAAGCGCAATCCAGTTTACATTAAACGAATAAAATTCTTTAAGGTCCTTTATAAATCTGAGTAAAAAAAAAACGAATGAATTTATTTAAAAAATGTTTTTAACATTTATTTGAGAAAAATAAAAATTAAATTAAAAAAAAAATATACTAGACAGCTTTGATGTTTTTTCTTCTTAATGCAAGAGAGTAGATCATTATACATTATGTATTATATGTTGCGATGAAATACCTTTGAATTCCAAGGTTATTGATGATGTTTTTTGCCACTATATGCACATGAATTATATAGAAATTAAGTCATTATTAATTTTATTAATAACTTTTCTTTTTTATATTGTTCCTGGTGCTGGTTCCAAGTTAACTGATGCAGCTGAATTCAAATGACCTGGTAATGGAGCAACATGCACAGCACCACGAGTCTTAGCTACATAAGTACCCTCAGCGGCAACAACAACTGGAGCTGGAACAACAACTGGAGCAGCATGAACAGCAACAGCAGCTGGAGCATGAACAGCTACTGTTGGTAGACCAGCAATTGTCAATGCTGGTCCATGAACAGCAGTATATGAAATTGGAGCAGGAGCTCCTAAAATCAATGGCAAGACTGAGGCTTGAGCAGTAATGGCCAAAGCAAACACGACTACGGCGGCAACAAAAACGGCGAACTAAAACGATACAAAATCAAATTTTTTTTATAAAAATTCCCGAAACGGACTCAAAGATGTGTTATCCTCTCCTATATATACCTTCATGTTGGCTTGGTTTGAACTTCAAGATATCAATATAGTCTTCACAATACGACGGATAAATTGTTACTGATGCTCAATGGAGGCTTTTGGTGACATTTTTATAGCTCATGATCTCATTATACGTACATATCAACTCTATCAACTCCAGAACTAATTACGAAGGCAAATTGGAACACGGAAACATTGTTATACCTATGGTCTAGCCAAAGTGTCTCTCAACTATGGAATCTGCAAACAATAAATAATCAATCTGACAGGGGGATTAGCATTTTGTGTCTCTGTACATGACCCGTCTTGGAATAAATCGATCTCATACATAAATGTGTATCAAATTGCAACAAAACCACATTTTAATAAAATAGATTTTCATTATGGTAAATTTTTCATAGAATTTTTTACGCTTATTCATATATATTTCAGGGACTGGCACAATTTATTTTGAGGGTCAAAAGTGCGTAAGAAAAGATAAATCATAATTTGATTGGGTTGAGCTTAATTGTTTTGTCCAAGAGTTGAAGTGCAGACCTTCATGACCGAATTCAAATCAATTCAAGGTCAGCCTCAAGACAGCCAGTTTTGTATTGATAAGTCCAATATAATATTGATGCATTTGATTTGATAATCACATACAACTTACTTAAAAAATAAATAAATTGGGTGGCGCAACAGCTCGTGTAGAACTAGGGCCTAGTGACTTAGAACTCTCAACCATTTCTGTGTGCGTGTTACTGGCAGGAATGGAGCGGACCTACAATTTTCTACCGAATTCGAACCTCTAAGGTGAGAAGCACTTTTTCATGAAAAGAGATACTCTCGGAGGATTTGTCAATTCCTCGCAAGAGGCAGTAGCCTGTGAAAGAAAAACATTTCTGTTTTTTTTAGGTGGCATAGGCTGGGAATCGAACCCAAGATCTTTGGCGTAACTCGCAATTTCCTCGCAAGAGGCAGTAGCCTGTGAAAGAAAAACATTTCTGTTTTTTTTAGGTGACATAGGCTGGGAATCGAACCCAAGATCTTTGGCGTACGCACTAAATATTACCCCGCGGGCTACTGCTATAACTTACTTACTTATTTTTTTTCCTCGGCTTTTCATCTACAAATTTCAAAATATTGAGTTAGTATTTTTTTTGAAATTTCGAGAAATTTTATAAAAATTAATTTTTTTTATTTCATGTTTCAATTTGAAGGGTTATCATTCATCACCATGAAGGTGATGTATGGAAATAATTTTATAAATTTTCTTCATAATTCCAAAATTTTATCATAAAATTTCTGTAATTTAATAGCAACATTTAAATACCTTGAAATATTGAAAACTTATTTTATAACCGTTTGGCAACTAATTTCATGCCTTTTTCGGACCTAATTGAATCTTCGATTTAGGCTTTAGAGAATTTATTTCACTTTGAAATCATACCCCAACATTTTACTGGAACCGGTAGCCACTCGAAATGAGTTACACAAAATTAATTTTCAAAATACATATATTAAACTTATTCGAATTCTCTCCCCCTTCACCGATTCATATTATCTTTAATACGCACCTGGTATTTCTTTGAGATGTTGTTTTAATTAATTTGAATAGGTATGTAATAATATGTAGTTTGAAATAAAACATGGAAATTTAATTAGACTACTTAGTCGGTGGATAAAAAATACTTAGCTTTACCTTTTCTTATTCAAAGTATTAAAAATAGGGCATTCTGGGTTATAGTTGCACAGCTTTTTTTTTATTTAACCTGAAACTTAAATGTAAGAAGAAGAAGAAGAAGAAGAACAAGAAGAAGAAGAAGAAGAAAATGAACTCTCAAATTGAATTAAGAACTCATTTTTTATTTTAAACTAGTAGTTCTAACCAAATTTCAATAATTTTTATTTTTAATTTATGAAAAACTATATGGAAATTAATTGTAAACAAAGTAAAAATGAGATAAAAACGCTCTGTGACGTACATTTCTATTAGAGCCTACGATTCAGTCCGTGTATTTGAAAAACACGGGTACACGGACTCCGTGTAATTATTACACGCAAATAAAAATCCGTTCTCTTAAAATACGTGTATTTATTTGCTTAATATTCGTGTATCCGGATATTAAGCATACACGGATCTTTATTACACGGATTCTTAATACGCGGAATGGTTTTTGATTTTTATCTTTTCAAGGGGTGGGCTTACAAGCTCAATATTTTGAGGGGATAATGGATAATATAGATTTTTATTTTTGGTGATTTTCCAAAAAAAAAATTGATTTGTAAAGAAAAAATTAAATAATTCTAAATTTAAATCCATTGACAGATTCGACTACCAAGTCGTTGTCGTATTTTTATCAAAAAAATCCCATAAATTTGGCCCTCTCCAGTGATGATTGGATTATTTAAAATATACGGATCTTCGGATACACGGATACACGGACACACGGACGCACGGATGCACGGATACACGAAATACATGGATTCAAATCCGGATATTATAAGAACACGTGTATCCGTGTTTTTAAATATCCGTGTAATAGGGAGCTCAAATTTCTATGTTTTATTGGCGGCAGAATCATAAAATTCGGCTACGAGATCGACCGATGGTATAGTATAATGCATGGCGCAGGAAAAATGTGTTATTTCATCTTTTTTCACATTCGTTTTAAAATAAAAAGAAAAAGTGTGAGTAAAAGTGAGTTCACTGTGTACCCTGATCCAATGTGTACCTTACCTTGTAGCTTACCCTTTTGGAATTCACATAGCTATTTTGGACTTCAAATTTGAAAAATATTTAATTCATAAGCTTGTGGAATTCGAAAATCAAAAAGACATTACGAAATAAATCTTTGATACTCGCAAACCAAAAAGACGTCTTTCGAATTAAATATTTTTAAATTCCCTATATTCAAAATCGATCTTATGCTTTTTTAAATTCATAAACTCACAACCATTCTTTGTTTATTTATCAAAGTTTTCATATTCATAACATATATGTATTGCTTTGGTATCGAAAAAAAATGTAAAACACAAAGATACAAAAATCAAAACCCAATAGGTGGCGCTGTTATCAAGTTATTAACAAATTCTCTGTTCATGGAACAAAGAGACATAAATTCACATTCCTTAAGAGCTGAAGTTCTGTAATTAAATTTTTTTTTATCTAAACCATGTCATGGGAATTTTTTTCGACTGCCACGCCCACTTTTATTAAGTGTTTTTTTTTTTTTTAAAGGTTTTTTTTGTAAGAAATCGCGGAAACTCGACGCACGATGGATATGCGAAAATTCTTTCCTAGGTCCTTGTTTTAACGGTGTTTGGTCTGTTAGGTAAAGAAAATTTCTAGCGAATTCGCACAAATTTTCACAAAATTTCACAATTTGCTGTCAAAACCCACTGAAAAAAAAACTCAGTTTTTGGGAAATTTGTTGAAAAAAAGTAACCAAACATGCATCTTTATTTTGTGACCTGTCAACTTTAGATTTTGATCAATACATTCTGCAATTTTAATTTAACTCTGCAGTTTTTATTGTTTAAAAGTTAATTTTCAAATTGTACATAAATCAAATTTCATTTCATAAAATGAATAATAAGTGAAAATAATTCACTGTGAGTTTTGGAGTGCTAAACTGTTTGTTTTCATTTAAATTCTATCGCATTGCACTTTCTTTCTCATTACATTACATTTCTATGTCGTGTATTGTTTTCGTTCTTATTAAAAAAGTGTGTACCTACTGTTTCTTTATTTGTACTTTTTTTTTCCTAAATTAACGAACTTTTGTCGATTTATTTGTTTTCATTAAATACATGGTTTAAAAATTTTAAAAATGTTTTTGCAAAATGACAACATGGTACACAATGAATCAATTAAAAGTGGTACACAGTGAATACAGAATATAAAAGTTTCATTCAATGTCGATTTTTCGAATATGGGTGCTAAAATGTTGTCTTTTAGATTTAGTTCCTTAAATGTAAGAAAAAGTAACCTTTTATGATTTTTTAAAATCTGAACTCTTAAATTTTTTAGTTTAAGTGAATAATTATATAATGTGTATGTGACCCATGGATTAACAAATATACATTCCTTTTTCTCAATAAACTGATTTTAAATCCTTGATTCATTTTGTACCTTGCACTTATTCACTTCACTGTGCACACGCAATACCCATGGTACACAGTGAATCACATGGAAAGGTTAAGTTAACATAATTTGTTCACTATCTCAACATTAATTAAGCTTTAAAATTTTGTGATAACATTAAAAACTAAACGTCGAAAATGATGTGGACAAAAATTCAATTTCTAATATTAAAAATGTTACATTTACAGCACAGGAAGTAAAAAGTGATTCACTGCTGACTAATTCACGCTAAACTGACTTGTACATTGAACGAGGGTTTAAATTAAAAAAGAGCTTAAGCAACCCTGCTTTGAAGTTTGAGCATTTAAGTTATGGAGTTCAGAAAAATCAAAATCATTTTTTTTCTGAAATTTGAATGTTTGGAAAAGTGTCATTAGAACTACAAAAATCGATTTAAAATTAGGGCTATCGTGTCGGTTGCAGCAAATTTTACTCGCTCGAGTAAGCGATTTCAAACCATTGATTACACAAGCGAAATTGCGCAAATATAGGGTTGTTTCGGTGCACAGCTTTTAATCACTTATAGATATAGCGATCAATCAACCTTTCAGTTGTTTGGTTTCTTAGTAACATACAAAAAAACATTAAAATTTTCACCTCAAAAATAGCTTGAAATCGCTTTCATCGCTCAATTTGAAGATAAATAGAAATTTCCATCGCTTTAATTGCTTACTTGAGCGAGTAAAAATAGCTGCCAGCAAATGTGCGTGTTTGAAAATTTAAGCGATCATCGCTTCCTTTTACGATTAAAAATCGCTGTTACAGAAACCAATAGCGATGGTTAAATTTTGAAAAACACGCGTCACACATTTCCAATGTTGTGGTTTTGGCGACAACGATTTTTACTCACTCAAGTAAGCGAATAAAGTAGGTTTTATGTGGTAAAATTTTGTTAGGCTTCTTCATTTTGCAACAATAATTTCTTGTTTTGCAATTACATTTATTACATTATTGCATTTATCATTTATTGCAATCAAATTTATAATTGTTTTTCAATTTTTTTTATATTTTTTTATTATTTCGCAAAATCAAGTTTTCGCAATTTTTACCTGACATTTCTTTTTTATTATTTTGCATTGTATAACTTAGCTTTTTTTCATTCATTTTCAATGCTTATTCAATTAATTCATATGTAACTAAAATATCGAAAGGTGCGCAATAATAATACATAATTTAAAATTTGCGAAATTATTGATTTAAGGATTAAATACCAACAAAAATCTGCGAAACAACTTACTATTGCGAATCGGTAAAATTTTTTGTTTCTAATTACAAAGTAAGATTTTCAAACAAAAATTATGTCCAAAAGGCCGAGATTCGAATTATACTCAATTTTCGGGGACCAATACTGGAGAACAAAATTTTAATATTTCACTTTGCAACTTATTGGAAAATACAATAACAAATGCGAAGTTTTTCTTTTAGTTCGAGAAATAGTTCCACTTTTCAAATTAGTCCTTAAAATTGCTATGGCTAAGCATATGAGGGGATGCGAGCAGAGCATTGATGTGTGAGGTGAGTAGAGCGTTAAAAACTAACAAATGCTTTCTTATGAGAGATGATACCTCGCTGTTGGACGCCTCACTCAGTATGAATACTCTCATAAGAAAACATTTGTTTGTTTTTTTCACTTTGCTCACCTCTCGCATCTCCGCTCTGTATGATTTCAGCCTAAGACAAGAAAACTTCTTTTTTTTTCTACTAAAACACTCTACGCATCTTTCTTTGAAAATTTGCGAACAATTTCGATTTGCAAGCAAAAATGTTGAAAAACCGCCAATTAATGATGTTCAATTTTTCTAGTACTTTTTTGGTTTTGATCATTTAGTTTCAATTCAACCTTAGTTAGACAATTTAAACCGGTCCTGGTTGAACATTCGGAACATTGTTTTAATTCTGAACCACCCTATAGCCGCTAAGTCTGCAAATCAAAGAATTTTTTAATAATGCTTGCTATTAAATTCATTTTCCATATATCTGATCACTTATATGGAGATACATATATTACAATTTTCAATTGCATCAAAGTTGCAAGTTCAAGTGCAAGTTATATTAAGTGCAATGTCGTTATACCTACTGAATGTAGAAATAACATTTTGTCAGACCTATCAATGTCAAGATTAATATAAGATCAATTAAAAAAGCATTTACAAATTCCTACTTGTTTCCAGTTTTACGTACACGTACCAGTGCGTAAGAATTAATGTATCTAATGTTGAATGGTTGGTTTACAGCCGCAGGCAATAAAATGCGTGGTCCGAATTACCTACATAGATATAAAAATTTTCAACTCCTTTAAACACAAACCGCCTTTGGGCAAACTCAAATCTATTAATACACACAACATATTTTTAAGAGTTTATTACCAAAAAGCCTTCACATGTGAATAGATGCGTCACACATCGTGAATTTATGCAGTGAATTTACATATAGAGCACTTAAAATCCAGCTTGTCTGCCAGAATCTTGATACGACTAGTTGGTGGTCTAGCATTATTATTATATTGACTGCTCAATGCGTATCGTTTTCGCAGACGCCAATCCAATTAACTATTCATAACCCATAATCTCCTTTGATGTGGTTAACAATTTTTATATCACACGGAAGAATTTCAATGCCATCAGAATATCGTATCGTAAATGACTTTGAGATTTCTTATATGAAAGAAGTGAAAGAAGTCACCAAGTCTTCGGTCTTTGAAAAAAAAAATGGAAAATTCTGTTTGGAAAGGAAAAAATATACATACAAATAATTTCATTGCAATAGCTTTATAGTGAGCAGCTTGGTTTCTTACGTGACTCTGAACTGAAAGTGTCAAGAATTGGCGTTGATTGATCTTAATGGGAACGGCTCTGTGTAAAGACGGAGAGTGTGGAGATTGTTGACGGAAACCTAAGTTAAATGTGTTTTGCGTTAAATTCTTGAATCTAAAGGTGCACAATAAAAAAAGGCTTGTTGTATTAGTTTTTCTATAATTATTTATTATTTTGAATAAATATTGTTAAAGAATGAATTCCTTAATAGTTGGAGAGCAAAAATAATAAAAAAAAGTTCACAACGCAAAATCATGCACAGTGCACCTTAAACACGTATTAATGAAGGTAGAATTTATTAAGTTTTAAATAAGCGTGTGAAAAAACAATGCTGTCTACAACAGAGATAAAAGCGACAAGAACTAGGCTCATTAAATTCTTTTAGCTCCAGAATAATAATGGTTATTATGTGGAAAAATGTGTATTTTTTTTAGTTAAATCAGTATAGCTGATTTTTAATTCTTGAATGGCGCCCAATGCAATGTATGTATGTTTAGTAATAAAAATAGTTTTCAAGTGATTTTAGTTATTACAACTTCGTCCTTTAAAGACATAAAAAATAAAAATAAAGTAAGTGGCGCGAAAGCTCGTGTAGAATTAAAATTTTCTGCTGAATCATAATGGTAAGATAAGGAGCACTTTTTCATGATAAGAAGAGATACTCTTGGAGAATTTGTCATTCCAGCCAGTAGCCAGTAACCCATGAAAGATATTTATATTTTTGTATAGGTGCGCATAGGCTGGAAATTAAACTCAAGGGAAATGGCGGGTGTAACAGTCTTACGCACTAACCATTACAACAGTTATTTTTTTAAAACTTACCTATGCGTTGTGAAACTTGTTAACTATGAAGTTTCTTCTTAAATGGCGCCCAATACTAAATTTTGAAATTTAGATATTTTCGGCTGATCTCATGTGATTGGTGCATAATCGAAATGATACTTTTTGGGATTGAAATATCTATATTTTCATTAATAAATCACAAGTATCACAATGTATCTCTTGTTTTTTGGTAAAGAGTAAGTCACTATAAGCCCTTTTTGCTTGAATCCACCAAATCAAAAATTTTTCTCGTTTCCCATTGGTTTAATTGCAATATGACATTATAAAAATTAATTCTAGCATATCAGAAAACATAAATTTTACAACAAAGATTAAAACGCTCAAAAACTTTACAACTTCTTGTTGTGGAAATTAATGCTATGAACTATTGAGTTAACAAAGATCAAACAGTCATGCATTTTAAAGAACTTTAAAAATAGTGATATGTAATTCCCAAATTCTCAAGCAATTGCAAAATAATAACAAAATCGGTCCAGCCTTCAAAGGGACATACGGGAATACCCCAAAAATAAGACCATTTTCTCGAAAAATTTCAAAACCCTATTTCCGTTTGGTATGTACTTTTTTATTCAAAAATTTGAAACAGAGTTTTCGTACAGTATTTTTGCTCATTATACGTAAGAAATTTGATAAAAATTGTTACTGTCGTCTTCGAGAAATTAAAAAAAAAAAAAACAGATTTAATTGTTCTTGGTAATCAAATAAAAATGATCTGTACAAAATTTGAAACAAACCCAGCTCAATTACAGTTAAAACACAGACAAACAGACGAAAAGACCGAGACAATATGAAAAAACAAAACTAACTCTATGGACTTCATAGAATTAATTATTTAGCAAGTGAAAAAAACAGACAAAATACCAACTGCGAACGAGAAAGGAAGCGACAATTACAAAAAGTTTTTCGAAGAATTTTTTCTTAGTTTTTGAAGAATAATCTGGTGACTTTGCTCTACCTAGGTATATATAAAATTTAATTTGAAGACTTAATGGACTCTTATGTCTTCTTTGATAAGTTTTTTTATTGTTTGGGCGTTTACTGTCTGTTTTCTTAAATGGCGCCCAATGTGAGTTTCATGATAATTAGGTAATTTAATTCATTTTTCAAAGATTAAGTTCACAAGACATTTTTTTGATCGACACTTTCTTATTTGTCTAGTTCATTTACTTCGAAATTCTGCGCATTTGTGTAAATTTCTACACAAAACTGTCACAGTTCTTAAAAAAAAAAAGAGATTAGAAATCCACAGAATTTAAAAGGAACACACCTAATATAGTTCAAATGTTATGATAGGTCGAAATTTGATATTTTCGATTATCAAATCACCAAGGTCCTGCGTTATAAAAATTGACAAGTTCGATTGTGACAGGTGACAGGTTACAATTTAATAAGTGACAGGTTAACAATTTTTACAAAACTAGGACCAAAGTAAAAGCACGTGTACAGTGTAGATCTAAAACTGAGCAATCTGTGATCTTTAAAATTAATCTCAGATATTTCAAAACTGACTTCTTCAACATCTCTTAAAATTTTAAAATTCAATATTTGTTTAGATATCAATAAGAATTCGGAAACATGGCTCTAATAGCATTCAATGAAAGAGTACTGGATGATGCCAATCGAAGATTCAAAGTAACCTTAATTCAATTAAATTTATTTCTTCAAAGTTATCACATAGACTAACTTCTTCTCTCCTCATACACATTTTTTTCTTTCTTACAGTTCAGAAAATCTAAAGGCTACAGAGGAATTAACCTCCTTTTAGAACCATCACCTAAACAATGGTGGGAAAATACCGATGCCATAGTGGCGTAAGTAAATTTTCTATTATGTTCGATATATTGTATACCTACCATTAATTCATTGCTCTGATATATGCCAATGTTCATTTTCATAATGTTCGATGACTGTTGAAAAATTTATTAGTCTCGTGGCAAAATCTTTATAGGGTTTTTGTGTGCGTTTTATCTTCATATTATATATAAGCAATGTTTATAAATCAATTCAAAGAAAAGTGTTTTTCTTACCACCTGGCGAAGTTAACTGCCACGACATATCAGTGACTAAGATATTCGATTGTTTTTTTTTTCTTTTTTTTTTAATCTTTTGTGTGCGTTTTATTGTACTCAATATCTTGGGAACCTACATAAATGGTTCAAGGTTTCCATTTGCACTATTATATTATTATGACTTATTTTTGCTTAATATCAAGGTGGCGGCGAAGACTGTTTATAGTTCTTGATTCTACAACGATGAATTGATATGGAAGTATTAAAAAGTGTAAGAGTTCCAAAAATTTGAGTCAACTATTTTTCAGTTTTTCGACAATTCGTTCGTTTTGTAATAATTTTTCAACAATTTTTTGTAATTCTTTCACCAATTTTCTACGAACGTATAAATGACTGACTGTCGATAAGTTGACAGTTTCATTAACGTCATTTCGTATGCGCATTCAAGTGGAACATTTCAAAATTTACACATCTGCTGTTCTTAGGCCCAGTTTAACACTCAATTTAGTGGCACTTAAGTGCTAAATATGAAAAACGAATGCACAATTTAATAGTGTAAGCTTATCGGAATAAATAACACTTAAGTCTCCCATTACGGCCACTTAAATTTCACTTATACTCAGACACTAAAACTGCGGCTAAAGTGCCAAAATGGGAAAATTAAGCGCCACTTATTTTGTTAAGTGTGCACTGTGAAACTGGCCCTTAATGTACAACTATTACTGTCGGAGAGGCATTTAAGTGATCGTACTAAAACTGGCTCCGCCGTAAATCCAGTGTTTTTGGCTTATAATCAACCATTTCAAAAATTCAAAAGCCATTATTATGGTTCTTAACTTAACTGTACATGAACAGTAGTTTCTATTAGATTTCATTTCATTGTCTAACTTTGGACAACCATCCAAGTTATAGAAAAACATTTTTATTTGATGTTTAAGTGCTATCTAACTTAGACAACAGACTTGGTTGTCTAAACGTTAGCTAATATAACATTTAATTTAATAAATTAAAGCATTTTTCAAACTATTTCGAACTATTTTAATCTATTAAAACACTGTCTAACTATTAAAAAATCTAATATATACGCCTGTAATTGTCAAGCTAGCCACTGTCTAAATAGTTATAGACATCTCCTTATTTGTAGCACATTCCAACAGTCTTTAAAATATTTTTTCGTATACTCACTGACATCCCTGTATTCTGTCAATTTCGTGAACTTTTAGATACGTTCAATGAACATTTCATTTTCAATTTTTTGTTCATTGAACATACCCAGTTAATAAATGTTTTTTACAACCAATTGCAGTTTCTATGAAGTCCCCTTTCACACGAGGAAACAAGTTGCCGGAGATTTTTTTGACGTTTTCTTTTAATTTCCTTAAAAATCTCTTGTGCCATTCACACGAAGAAATAAAATCGTTGAAATTTTCTGTAGTTTCTTTTTGAAGTAGCTTGGTTGAACACACACTACTGTGTATGTGAAGAGGAATGTCAAAAAAATCTTCTCAAATCGTTGACCGGGGAGATTTCATTTTCCCCTCTTTCTTCTTGCCCTTCTCACCTATAAACTGAAAGTTTCTGGAAACTCAGTTTCCTCGTGTGAAAGGGGACTAAGTAAGACACTCGATGGAGCATGTTAATAAATAAGTTTTTGGAGTTGGATAGCTGGCCAAAATAAGACATACTTTGGAATGAGTTATTAAATAAGGTTTAAAAGTTTAAAATGATTGTATCGTGCTCCGTCACTTGGTTTTAAATTGGTGTTTGAAAAAAAGTTGACTCGTGTATGGAGAACTTTTAATAAAAGATTATATAGTTATATTCAACCAGAGATAAATGTTATGGGGCAATAATTTGCCTTTCACAAAAAATCTAAATAATTGTCCTTCACCACAATAAAAAAAAGGTTATGTCCAATTTATTTTTAACAAACAATTAAAAAAGCATGATTTTCAAAATATAATAAACAAAGAAACCAATTTTTTTGTTTATTTAAACAACTTAGAAATATTTCTAACATATTGCATCATCTTAATAATAACATCTGACACCTGACCCTATACATATAGAAATCTATAACATGGATTTACAAGAAGTTCAGTTCATTAGTTATGTGAGAAATTGAGTTGGTTGTATTTCTCACTCGGGTCAGTCGTTCAATGGAACATTACATATTTTACAATAATTTTATATTATTATGATATCAATGATCTGGTATTTCACTGTAAAATCAACAAAATGGTTTAGCCTTGTGATCATTATTTTTTTTTTCAATCAATAGATAATTTTAGTATATGGGCAGGAAAAATGAATGAAATAGGTACAAGTTTTATGAATCATAATGTAACTTGAAGAAATTGCCCAATAATTGCAATGCAATGCATGCTGACAAAATTGGGACCTTTAAGTCAACTTATGAGTGATTTTGTTTAACTTAGTATAAAGTATGTAAATATACATTGTACGTATAAAGCAAATTCTAGATTGAAATTGTATTTTCCCTTTCAAAATGGCTTGATATTTCACAGCTTTTATTTAATTTTAGTTTAATTTTTAGTGAAAATAAATTAAATTTACAACTCAGATGCACGTAGTTGCTTGCTTGAACCTAATATAAATTTTGAAAAAATACGGAAAAATGTACATTTGGAATTTAAGTACATTGCACTTATCTTTGGTACCAGCTGACACGCCCCGGCTTCATAGCTCATACTACAGTTCAGGGTGACCAGTTAGAAAAATAAATTTAAAATCGGTCAAATATGTGCGACGTTATTCCCGCATTAGCATCTTGAATATTCGTCTCGACAGTCGGCCGCAAACTCGACAGTAATTGTCAAGCTCTGGCTGGCCTTAGAAAGTCGGTTTACAACGCTCTATATACCTGAGTCCATTGACGGAACCTGACTTACGATTTTTCAAAGAAAGATGATTAAATTAATTTTGTTTACGTAAAAGAGATCAATCAGAATAAAAAGCAAACAACTCATTTTAATAATTTAAAAATTTTAACAAACCCAAGATTTTTTTTAAATCAACTTGGATAAAAATTGCATATAAAAACAATTTTGGTACTTTCTATTTATTTTTAGTTATATTTATCAGTTTGCAATATCGAAAAACTTACGTTTTTAATTTAAAAATGCAATTTTATTTTATTTGTTCTGCCTAAACCAATTTTCAATTTTTCATTTCATCCCAAGAGGCAGTAGCCCGTGAAAAAATGTTAAGGTGGTGTAGGCTGGGAATTGAACCCAAGACGTTCAGCATAACAGTCCTACGCACTAACAAATACTCCGCAGGCTATAGTTACATGTCGAATAGGCCATCTTAAATTTACCTCACCTTCGCTGAACGCATCGCTCGAGTTTCAAGTTTGGTTTAAATCAGATGATGTGGACTCTTACTGGATTTATTTTAAATGTCCAGGTTTCAATAAGTACTAACTTTTCGATGCTCGAGACGTACAAAAAGGTACTTTTCGTTACCTAAAGGGATGAAAATTTGAGACTTTAACAGTTTTGTGTTAATATATAGGCTGCACTTGGCCACAGTTGTTAAAAGTTCTGTACTATTTAGCCATTTTTAGCATACCAATAATTTTTTCAGCGTTCATTATACCACACGAAATAGTCAATTTCCATTAATGATATAATATGGCAACAGATTTGTTTCCTTGCTCTCTCATTCTATGAGTTTGGTGACTGGTGTTTTCACAAGATTTTTCACAGTAGCCTAGCCATCGGCAGTTGGTTTATATTCTTATTTGACATAATTCCTGCAATACTCCAAAACGGAAATTCGATGATAGTTGAAACCCGTCTTAAAGCTATGCGCAAACCGACACGATGGCGGCGGCGATCGCTATACATTTAATCGCGCGATAAAGATGCGTTCAAAAACCTGCTTACATCAACGCGATATAGTGTAGCGGGCTAAGTTGTCAGCGAAAATACAAACGTTTAATTTTTGAAGTTTAATAAAAAAAAATCGTATAAAATGAAATTCTCCCGAAGTTTTTCTATTAATTTTTTCAGTATTTGAAGTCATTTACAAATTTTCTTTTTTAAACTGTAATTTTTCTTCAGGCGATATAGCGATCAAATGGTGCTTGTTGCGTTCAAGAAAAGTCGCGTAACTGAACGCAGCAGTGGAACGTGAACGCAATCCACATATCGCGTCGATGTGTGCCCCTCCATTGATTTACGGGTGTGGCATCCACATTGTTATCGCCATCGCCACCGCCATCGCGTCGGTTTGCGCGTAGCTTAATTGTTTTCAACTTAAGACATGGAAGAATTTATTAAATAAAGCCATTAAAATCAATGAGGGCCAGTATTTCAATGCTGAGTTAACCAGAGATAGCCAATCTTACAAATGAATCATTTGTCATTTGAAATGATTTGAACCCGAGTTAACTCAATCAGAAGCAGTTTTTCAGTGTAGGATTAACTTTTACTTTAAGATTTCATTGTATAGGATTAACTTTTACTTTAAGATTTCAAAATTCTTCAGAAATTAAAGCGGCAATATGAAAATAAATCGAAACAGGGAGGGCGACACTATGCACCACCATTATAGAAGGACAATTTCTCCCTCTCTGTTTCGATAGTGTTTTGACGCGCATCTGTCAGAAATTTCTATTCAGTTAATCCAGAATTAACTCACCAAATTCGATGAGGTAACTCGGGTTCATCTTAATTGACTGAAAAAAAATTTAACTTGGGATTAACTCAAAAACTGGAAAAAAAAATGGGTATTTCCGGAGATAGACGAAACACACCACTTTCAACTACCGCTGAAGTCCTAACAGTTCGTAAGATAAGAAAACCTATAGATAATAAAATTAGTTATAAACTATATCTATTTATATTTCCATTTTGAAGCGGAAGTTATTTAAGAAAAGTTGTTAGTTTTTGAATTATGAGCGAAAAGACGCTTTAAAATGAGATGTTTTACCATTTTTTTGTCAATGTTCCGTCACGAAGTTTTGGCAGCTGACAAAAGTTTTGGATCAAGCAGTAAGCACTAAGCAGCCCAATAAGCAATAACAACGAGAAAAAAAAATCAAAACTGTCACAAAATAATTGAATAATTTTTCATTCATCTAAAGGTAATTAATTGTGATGTTAAAAGATCTTGCAAAGTTGTACGTCCTGTGAAAAATATTTATTTCCACTCAAATTTTCTTTGACCACATGTTGTTGAATTCAATAATATGTCTATCCAAAGTCAAGTTTTATGAAAAGTATAAAGTCTAGTTGTTCAATGGAAATAGAAACCTTGTCTATGGATATATTATGCATATACACATTAACGCGTGGATATGGATGGTATAATATACAAGAACGCAATCAAATTGAACCATTAGAAGTCGCGTTTTATATAGAAAAGAAGTGGCAGTTCCAACTCCACAAAAAGTAATAAAATCGAGCCTTTTTTATGAAATAAAAAAAAAAATATAGAAGAAAAACTCGATGTAAAACCTTGCACGCTATCCCATGCCATCACACTCCTTCATACAAAACATAGAGAATGGTGGCAAAGATATAACTATTAATAAATCGAATTATGACACGTAAACCAATTCAGCTCAGCCCTTAGCCTTCGAGGTGATAAAGATAAAGGCGGTAGGTTAGGTATATAGAAATGAAATTTATCCAAAAGGGTGTCAGGTGTCAAAACTTCCTTTCAACTCTACTTTTGTTTCTATCTAACCCAATTCGAGATTCCGACGGGGCTGTAGACGACGATGACTACACCGACGATGACGATATAATATAGGTTGCAAGGCTACAATAAAACTTGCATATATGAAGGAATAGAAGTGTCTTTCGCCATCCGCATATCAAATTCAGGCGTGCACCGTGCTAGAACTAATTCAAAAGTGTACTTCGCGCCCGCCTTTCGATAGGAGCGAATCAAAAAAGGCTCTTGCTTTTACTCTTGCTGTTGCAATTCAATATTTTTTAGGGCCCCGGTTATACATTTAATTGGATTTCACATGGCTCGTTGTGGCAGTTATAGAGTTCGGGTTGCAGTGCAGTGCAAAAAAAATACCAAAAAGTGCATCCGATTTGAATAACTGACAGCAAGTCCTTGAATTTGAAATTTTTGAACTTTATATAGTTTTGCATTTGTGATATATTTCTGTTGATAAAGTGGAACTTCCGAAAAACAAAAACAACAACAAAAAAAAACAAAACAAAACAAAATAAAAATGGCTCGAATTTCTGTTTTCGGAGATTTGCGAGTGAGAAATCGGTCAGTCGATGAAATTTCTGCCTACGGTGACGGTACGATGAATGTCTGGCAGACACTTGAAGTGATTTCGAGTAATAATTTGCGAAAGAAATACCACTACGAAGGTTATAGTGATGTGGAAAATGTTTTAAGGACTTTGACTACTACATCCCATCGTAGAGATAGTTTTGTTGATAAAGTTAATTCACCTGAACATTCGAACTCAAATGATTATGGTGATAGCGGTGAGAGGGGAAAGCAAAAGGCTGATCAAGCAAATAGACATTCAGCACAGGCTTCTAAAAATGCTGCTGCTGCGAAGAAAAAACGAGGACGCGCAAAAACTGTTAAAAGGAAAACAAAAGTTGTGAAAATCCCACCGGGAATGCAAACGGAGGAAAATGATATGATAGTTCTGTCGTTAGATTGCACAGATTTGGTCAAATGCAGGTTTGTATAGGTTTTTTCTTTTAGACTATTAATAATATTTATACCTTGGTTCCAAAAGGGTCATTCTTCATTTTTGGAAAATCGAAAACTTCGTTATTTAATTTTTAAGAATGCTTAAAACTTTTAAAAATTAATCTTTCTAAAAGGTTTTTGAATATTAATAAATCGTTTTCCTTGAAAATACAACATTGTGAAATTTTGAATAATCTTACGCCACACAGATTAATATTTGGAAATGAAATAATATCAACCAAAATTTTTATCTAAATTGAATATATTTTTTTTTTGTTTTTTTTTGTAATTTTGTATTTCAGCTCCAAAATTCAGTTATGAAATAAAAATAACATTGACTTTTTTTAATTTTCAAAACAATTTTTCTTTTATAATTTAAAAAATTTCCGAAACAAATAATTTTGGAAAACAGAATTTTGAAGTACAGAATTTCTTAATAACTGAATTTTGAAATGTGTACCCACAGTATTTTGAATTTCAAGAATTTTGAATTACAACATTTTGACGCATATAGAATTTTGGAGTAGGCACAAACATTTGGAAACCGAATCTGTTCTCTCTACATACAGAATTATGATTACAGCCAATTAAATAAAAACTTTAGAATTTGTGCTAAAAAGCTTCAATTAAGATTTGTTTTTATTTTTAAATTAATGATTAATTTTGCAATATTAAATTTGGTTCCAAACTGTTGTTTTTTTCATAAAAATTTGTCCATGTACATAATATGTATGTGTAGGTAATCTGATTTCATTTCACAAAGAAAATTAATTGTTCTTCTAAAAATCGTTGACAAATGTAAAATATTTTTACAATTTAAAAAAAAAAATAGATTTTGATAAAACTTGATACATATTACGAAAACCAATATTATATTATGTTTGGGTGCACCCTGAACGGACTGGTCCAGCTTTTTTTTTTTAAACTTTCCCTGAAATTTTTTGTTTGGGCCAAAAGTAACTGTGATATCATACAATTTTTCTTAGCTGTTAAGAAAAATCTTATTATTAAATAGGTAGAAAAAAAATTTTGAAAATTGATAAATAATTTATTTTTTATACAGATGATTCTGAACACAGTACACATATTAAAGTTAATATATTGCGCAGGTTGTCAAAGTTGGAAATGTCAAAAAATTAAAAATGGCTGTTCGAGTGACCACACGAACTCAACGCGCATCATTAGAAACAACAACAAAATATTGAAATTAGACAAGGAAAGGGGCACTGAATCCACCATTTTACCACCATAATACCTCGATTTTGACAGATGCGCAGAACTGAACAAAAATGAAAACGCTAATGATATTACCTTTAATATGTGTACTGTGATTCTGAACACCTAAAATAATATTGCATATCAAAATTAAAAAAAAACATACTGGGGTGGAATCGGCTAAGGTGATTTGTGATAATTAAAAGTCAAAATAAACAAATTCGGTCTGCGTAAAGTGATTGTCACATGTGATAATCGTAGTTTTGCGACTTTTTCTTGTGACAGTTATTTTGGTGTCATTTTCATGTAAAATTGACATTCAAGAAAAATTAATTTATTTGTACATGTGCAATTATTTTTAAGTCCATAGAAAATTAAATTCACATACATAATAGGAATGTTCAGCCAGATCCGAGTTTTTTTTTTTCAATGACATGAGTCATGAGTTTTGTTTGCATTTTATTGACTTGCTTTCTATTAATGAAAATTATTTAATTTGCTTCAAATCTTAAAACGATTACAATAATTTGTACTTACATTTTTGATAACAAATTTTTATTGGAACTCAAGAAAGGCGGGTAATTAAAACATTTTACCGACAAAAAATCAAATGAATGGATTTATGACAACTTTAAGTACTTGTCTTTCAAAGTAATGCCAAGTTTGGAATAATTTTTGGTGATCACTTTACATAGACGCAAAATATAATTTGATCACATTTGATTGTCAGAAATGTGATAATCACCAATCACCTTAGCTGATTCCACCCCTGTTTTGCATTTTGTTACAATTTTTGTTAATTATTTTTTGGAACATTTAGATTTTTTCTTATAAAATGTACCTATACAAAATTTAACTGTCCCTTTAGTCCCACTTAATCAAAAAGTGTGGTCAAAATTTGAGATAATTATTACGAAATGCTTCAAAAATAAATAAGCTTTGCTTTTACGGAGTGAATAACTTATTTTCAGGGTTATTTAATGTTCGATGGACTCAGGCATTTCACACCTTTCACACCATAAAACCAAACAAAGCAAAATGCACGACTAGGTCGCACGAATTTGCTCTTTTTGCAATCACACTGTGGTTTTAAAATTTGAATAATGAAGATCTAGGTTGATTTAAAAGAAATACATAAGTTGTATGGGAGCCTATACTTTATGCCACGTCCTGCTAAAAAATTTAAGTATAAGGTAGTATTATGTGAGAATACAAAAACTAAAAATTGGTAAAAAACTTATTAATATACAGATAAAAACAAATTAATAAAACAAAATTTTTTAATAAAATCTTAAGTAAATTTAAATTTATGAGAAAGAAATTTGAAAAATCGTTGGAGCGGTTTTATCAAAAAAATAATTTTTTATATATAAAATTTTGAAAATATTGTTAAAAAAATGGTGCCCCATTTTGTATTGTTTATAAATGCGAAGTTAAAAAAATAAATAAAAAAATAAAATCATCCCCCTCCCCCCCCGTTTTCGAAATATCGAATTTTCAAAAAATAATTTGTATTTTATTTTTATAAATCCAAAATGTTGATATGCAATATTGTTCAAACTTATTAGAAGTTCTTCTGTAACAATCGGTTAAACAGTTTATGAGATACTCGAAAACCAAAAAACGGTTCTATGAGAGATACCCTTATTAAACGGTAGATACAAACATTTTTTTCAATAATATGTTAGATCGCACTGATATTAGCTCCAAAATATTTTTTATCAAATTCGTAAGAGTCGTTTTTGAGAAAAATGAGATTTTCCTTATTACCGGTTTTTAAACACTTGTATCTGTATGGGAGGTATCGTTATTTTTGGTTATAAGAAAGATTTTTATTTAAAATCTGCAAGATGATATTTAAAAAACGTACTCGGTGCTAAGTTTAATGAAAATCGATCAAGATGTTTTCGAATTACATATTAAGTTCTCAAAAAAAAAATATTTTTTACTTTTTTTTTAAATAAAAAAAAAATTCGAAAAATTGTTATAAATGGTAGGTACTTCCCATTTTTTGATTTTCTCAAAAATGAATCGTTTTGATGATATGATCAATTTTTTGTCTCATAAAGTTTAAAAAGTATTGCATTGTATATACATAATACAATGCAATAATAAAATTATTTATGAAAATCAGAAATAAAAAAAATTGGCAAGTCATTTATAACTATTTTTCGGAGTTTTTTTTTATAAAATGGTAGCAATTTTGTAAGCAAAATTACTGTTTTTTTTAAGTTGTGCACGTTCTTGAGAAAATTAATATTTTCATTTTATTTATTTTTGGTCCTAAAAAATGAAAAAACAAATGTCGAGGGAATGTGCAAAAAACGCTATGTACCAAGTTTAATGAAAATCGACCCACCCGTTCAGGGTGCAGCCGAGAGGACAGCCAGACGGACTCACTTTTTTCGACTTCGCTATCATCGTAATGTCAAGTTTGATGAGAATTTCGAGTTCGATTTTTGTTTACGAATCTATTATACATATGTAGTTGTCATACGGTATGTAATGTATATGAATATACATACATTATATATCGCAAGTAAAAAGGCTATGTAAATGTTCGTGCATTCGTCGGTCGTTGGTCGCTCGCATGTGAAAAGTATCCATTTAAAAACAAAAGAACGATAGAATTCAAACATCGAGTTCAAATTCAAATTAAACGATAAGAAAAAGCTTACATTCCACTACGAACTTTGTGAGTAAGCTTTTTTATTTCGTTAGAAATCAATAAATGGTATGAGTATAAGGTTCAAATTGATTTAAGTCTCTGATAATAGGGTATGAGCTTTGTTTATGTTTGTTAGAAACAAAAAAATCATTTCTTGATATTGTGAATTTAATTTCCTAAATTAATTAAATTCTAAAAAATTAACTGAGAGGATTGAGAAGATTAGAAAACAAACTTTTTAAGGTATGCTTTAAAGAAATAAAAAAAAAATAGCAGATGTTTGTAGCAAGGGGTGAAAACTCGTGAGTCAAGGCGTCGAGTATACATACATATAGTGTTTGTTTGTTCGTGACATTCTTTAATCTTTGTAACGAAAAGATGAAAACTTTATTCCAAACATTATAATGTTCTTTTTCTTTGCATTTAGTTCCTCCTGAACAGTGTTTTGGGGCTTATTTTAACTTGTTATGTAAATAATTTTTAATGTTTTTATTTATAACCATATCTTTTTCCTCAACCAAATGTTGATGCTCGAAAAGATGAACGGGCCCTGTTTTATATCTGTTCTGTATGCTGACAGCGTGAGCCAATTTATCATTATTGTATAGGCTTTTTAATATCTACTATGATGACTTAGATGGCAATTCAAAACGAACTTAACGTATCTCATTCAAAATTCTTTATTTATTATTTTCATTAATGGTTTTCACGCAATGATGTAAAACACTATGATATGTTTACCATTTGGTTAATGAACTATCAAATTTTGTATGAGAAATGATTTACACAATTTGGTTAAAATTCTCCAAGGAATTTGCTGGATAAAATTAACCAAATTTTTTTGGTAAACTAAACCAAACGTCATTGTGACTTTTTGAATTAGGCGTGTTCAGAAATATGATATATTAGGTATCTCAGAGAAAAAAAAAACTCTGCCCCGTTAAGAATTTAGTAATTTGAACAAAGTCTCTTGATGTAATATTGTATTTGTGTATTTGTTAAAAAAAAGTGTCTATTTGTTCAAAGAAAACTAAGACTATATATTTTATTTACGTAAATATATAATATATGAACAATAGGTGCACCTGGACTTGGACTGGTTTTTAAAATATTGAAACAATTTTTTTTCAATGTTTTTAAAAATGCAAAATTTTTGTTCTTTCAGTATATTTTGGTATTTTGGTAAGCGAAAGTTTCCTCTTTCTCATCAAAGATTTTTCCCATTGGTAATAATATTAGTAAAGTATTAAAAAGAAAGTTATTTAGGCTTCATACAAATATTTTCCCAAATAACGTTTAACTTATCGGTAAACACATATTTCGTTAAACGGTCAAAGTTTTGACTGATTTTTAAAATAAATGACGCAAAATTTCGAACAGCTTGATGTTAAGGTATTAGTATGATACTATACTAAACAATTTTTTAACTTTAAGTTTATTTACAAATTTTTTTAACTAGTATCATACTAAACCTATTTTTATTCAATGCACTTCAGCTCAACACGCCTAAAAAGTGACAGTTCATGTAGAAAAGTAAGCAAACATACCATTTTTATACATATTATGTAATTGTCAATGTAACTTTTTTAGATTTTAAACATTTATATTCGCGATTGTTATACATTTTATATAATTTTACTAACGGACTTACCGCGTTTAATTAATTACTTCAAATTAATTGAATTTTGTTTACACCCGACGTTTCGACAAAATTCCATTTGTCGTGGTCACGGGACAACTGATGGCTTGTGGGTGGTTGTTGAAAGTCAATGTAACATTTGGAGTTATAGTAGTTATGGTACTTACAAAAATAAAATAGACATTTGGAGATTTTAACTTTAATAAAATATTAAACTAACTAAAGATTTTAATCTAACTCGATTTAAATATGGAAAATCCTGTTTTTAACCTAGTATCGTACTAAAAATGCTTTCACATCGCACTAAAACGTCTTAAATGTTGCGCAAATAAGTTTTAAAAGTAAGGTAGGTATATAAAGTCTTATTTTATATACACTATTGATTTGCAGTTAAAAATAATCGTAGTTTAAGTTTTTAATTTCGATTTTATGTACACGTTAAGAATAAATTGTATATTATTTTATGTCATAGTTAAATTTTTTAATAAATTTAGATTTATGAAATTTTTTGATTTAACTTCAATACCTTCAATAATTTATTTGAAAATTTTTAAGAAAAAATCGCGGTTCCTATGCCAATTTTCAGTATTTATTTTTGGGTATATACTTAGTTAAAAATTTAACTATAAACAAATCATGAACCTGCTTTTTAAATATCGAATTTTCGAAAAAAAATATGTGTAGTTTAATGAAAATTTTAATATGCAATATTATTGAAAATAAAAAATAAAAATTGATATAATATGAAATTATAGTTGAACCGGTTCAGTAGATAGTAGGAATGTCGAAAATAATCGTACTTAATGTAGGTATACAATTTATTTCCCTTGAATGGAAGATCCTATACTAATATTATTTATCCAAATTGTAGGAGTCCTTTTCGGTAAAAATAAGATTTGACTTTTTTTAAACATAATTGAATAGAGCCTGTGTATTAATTAATTATATTAGATATTAAAAAAAAGAGCTTGGTGTCAAGTTAAATAAACATAAATCCGGTCGTTTTCGAAATAAAGATTTGAAAAAACATTTTTTTTTATTTAAATTAAATTTAAATTTTTTGAAAATTTAAATTAACAGAACCACTTGTGTGCGGCTAGTAAAAATGCAGGTTTCAAATGCAATTGTCAAAAACAATAAAACCTAAAATTGGGATCGACTTGATCAAGTGACGCGTATGCTTATGGCTCTGAAGTCTGAGGGAGCTTGGTCCGAGTTCGAGTCCCAGCTGGGCATATAAAGTGTTTTCAATCAAAATTTAACAAAGACCAAGCACCACTGAAAGCAGTCTGTATATCGGCCTGGCAGTCGTGAAAAAGCTATAACTCTAGCCTATGAAAACTTGGTGGTAGCTCACTCAAGTGTTGTTGTTCATTCAAACCTTCAATATTAATATGATGGTGCGAAAGCATGGCAGCCTAACAACCCCTTGTAAATTTGAATTAATTCTTGACCTGCATGTCAAATCTTTCATACAATATTCTCCCTCCCTACCTATATGTCCAACAAAATGGTTCTTGAGAGGTTCCGTTCCATATCAATTTTTAGAATTTTTTTTTTACCAAACTTATCCCATATGGCCATATCTATTAAAATTTATTGAATGATTTAATAAAAATATTTGGTGCCATTTTTGAGAAAAATATGGTTTTATTTAAAGCCTTAAAAAATTATCTTTGACAAGTACCGTTAGTTTTGGTCCTAAAAATGAAATAAAAACATGTCGGTTGAATTCCTAAAAAACGTTAGGTACCTAATTTTAAGAAAATCGACCTTATATTTGTTTATACGAACGCAGGAACCTTATATACTTACTTGAAAATGTACATTGTACACATTTTACATTTTAGGTTCATACATACGATCAATAAATCTTCGGTTTTATTTGTAATTATGTAAAGCACGTCAACATTAAGTTGAATTCAGTTTGATTATACAAATAATGGTAAATTGTTCTTTTCTGTTTAAAGAAATCGGTATTAAGCTTGAAAGTATCCCTCAAATTAATGAGAATCAACAAGAAAAAATATTTTTCTTTTGTGAGAGTTGTTAGTCACTAGGCTCTAGTTCTCCATGAAGTGTCGCGCCAACCAAATTTATTTATTTTAAAGATCCATACATGTTTTTTTTGTTCTATAGGTAGGTGTCATTTCCGATCTATCTGACAGTATCAAACATAAATGAGGAAAAAATGGAGCTTCACCTATACACGATTCTTATAGAAATCTCTTTATTTTTAGCCTTTTACTGTTTCTAAACGGCAAAGAAACTTTTTTAGCATATAAATCGTGGAGCTCCTAATTAACATATCTACAAAAATAAACACGACAAAAAAAAAAAGACTTTTTAAATTGTTATCATCTCGGCGCTCGCATAAGGTTTAACTATTGGATGCATGCAATATGTCTCTCACATATGTATGTCACGTACAACCTTGAGACCACCACGATTCTTGATTGAACTCCTTCCTCATCATACTACATACATGTGTGTCAAGCTGTCAAAATGTTTTTCATGTCTCTAAGGGATTAGCAAATTGTCATTCTTTAAGCATGGTACATATGTATGTATTGTTTATCCTTTCTCTATATCCTAGGTAAAGGTACCTATAAGTTTTGTTTTTTTTTAGAAAACAAAAACAAAAAAACAAGAAAACAAAAAAAAACTTTACTTGAAACACATGGGTGACGATTATAATGGAACTATGCGCGGGTATGTGTGTGTTTCTTCTTTTTTTTGTCATTTAACTCCTGTCTCATACACACAAATGACACACACAACATCAGACCTTGTTCTCAGAAGTAGAAAAGTTCTTAGTCCTAGAACTAGTTATCGTTGATACTTTATTCGCGCTTGTTTTAGCGTAAAATCCCACTCTAACGTTAAAAAATAAAAATAAATATACAAAAAAAAACTAAAGTAAAATAAAATAAAATTACTTTTAGTTAGTAGAAAAGTTCTAGAAAGTTTGACTCATTTTATAATTGACAACAGCTGTAAAGCAACGTACCTACCTACCTATACTACATGCAAAAATAGTAAACTTTGCAAACATGGATGATATGGATTTGGACTTTGTAAAGTGTATTTACCAACCAGTGCAAAGGTTAGTAGAACACATTCTAATTTTTTTGTTGTTGGTACCTGCCAAGATGAATATTCCTAATGTTGATGGCAAAAATTGCTGTTAAACTAGCAACCAGCCAGATGATTTTTTTTTTTCTTATTTCATTAAAACTATTCACAGAATGTTGTTATTGACCAAAATCGTCAAATCTTTGTTTATTTAAAAAGTTTAAATAATTTGTATCTACCTATTGTATTCGTTAAGAAGAATAAATCTATTTATCATTTTTTAAATTATTTTCATGGGGAGTTTTGCGAAAATGTCATAAATCAAAAGTCTAAATAGAATGATGATTTATCATAAGTAACCCGCACATTACAAAACGAAAACCACATGTTGGTTTCATTTTCTATGAATTCCAATGACTCTAATAATATCATAAATATATTTTCGAAATTTGAAGGTTCTGCTAGAAGTTCTAATTCCTTGGAATAAAAAGAAAAAAACATATAACTAATTACCCGTACATATGAATATATTTGTGATAAATTGATAAAAATTTACATTTTTCTAGTCTCTTCCATATTGTTAGAACAAGAAAGATCAAAGCGGAACGTATTATTGCTTCACACAGTTGAAAAGTGAGGTTTGTATTCTCTTTCGTATTGCGTAGTACAATATCTATATAGAAATATACTAAGCATCTTTAGATTGTAGTGTTAGGTTACCTACATATATGCAAATACCTAAATTTCTGTGAATATTTCGAACAGTGTCAACACTTTTGAGAAAATTTCAGCCCACCCTTTCTCAGTTTCAATAAAACAAAATTTTAGTAATGGTTTTGTTTGATGTTCTCTACCCCAGGGCAACCTGGGAATTATCTGTCAATTGTCAAAAAACTCGGCTTTTTATTTTACATCGAACGCTTCAGTGTTAAAGTTTCACCATCTCATTTGTTCGTTCGCTTTACTGTTTTATAGACTCTTGTAGATATTTTTCGGCATTTCGTTTATTATTACACGAAACAAATAAATAACAAAAATTATCAACAAAATATCTCATATTTATCAAGAAGTTTACATCAACACTAATTGATTTTGCGGGAATGTCAACAGCTGATTTGAATTTTGACAGATCTGAATTCTTATCCCAAGAAAAAACCTGGGTCTCGTGGCCCGTTGGAGTCATTTAGAGTTCGCCACGAACAGACATCGAACACAGTGCAAATAACCTATAGGGCGAAAAAATGCTACATAAAACACCTCAGAGCGAATTCAGGACAACCCAGTGTGTCCCAGGGCTAACATCGAACAAACCTAATATTAAGTCACTTTTAATATAGAATGGCCTACCGAACAGAACATTTTTATATTGGTAATGGTTTCGGCTTGGTAAATTTAACTTCCCAATGAAATAACTTCCCAAACAAAAAATAAAACCGCACACCCAAATTTATATGGAGTAAGAGAGTTATTTTTAGTGTCCGACCGAAGCTTCGGCTTCGGCCTTCGGCTTCGGTCGAATTCGGCCAAAAAAACAACATTCGGCCAAACCTTCGGCTTCGGCCATTTTAGGCCGAAGTTTTGGCCGAAGCCGAAGAATCTGTTTATTATATCGAGCAAACAAACTTTTGTTCTTAGCATACAACATTAGACTCTTTGATTTTAATTAATAATGTATTGAATTAATATTACTAAAAATTATTACTAAAAATAAATTATTTATTTCTTTTTTGTTTATAATTACTAATTAGTTATAAGTTATTTTTATTTTATTTGTCTTATGTTATTTAAGCAATAAATTTTAATAAAAATAATATTTGTATCCAATTGGAAAGGAGAATCCTTGACTTTTTTCAACCTTAGGCTTCGGCTTCGGCTTCGGCCGAAGATTTTCTTTCAGCCTAATAATTCGGCTTCGGCTTCGGCTGAAAATCGACCTTCGGTCGGACACTAGTTATTTTCATATGAAAAATTGGGGGTACCTATATATTCCATGGAAATTATTTCATAATAAAATAATTCCCAAAACTCAACTATGAAATTGATCCCAAAATTTTATGTGATTCCCTAGAGGAGAAATTCGAAGGCTTTAAAGATTTTGAAGAATCTTCGTACTGAAGTTTTTTTTGAAGTTTTAACATTTTTTGAGAAAAATGATTTATTTTTGAGTTATTAACATAGGTATAGCAAATAAAATAAAATAACATAACCAAATAAAATTAAACAAAAATTATTTTTTTTAGTATTGATTTATCGCAAGTAAAAATCAGTACTAAAAAAAATGTATTGTAGGTAATATTTGGCAAGTTATGAATTCCGAAAAAAATCAAAATCGAGATTTTGATAAAAGTTAAAATTGCAATGATAGCAAAGTCGAGAAAAGTGCGTCTCGCAATTCTGTCTGTTCTTCCGTGCCTACAACTTATTAAAAAAAAATTACAAAAAGGCTACCATTTTATAAAACAATTTTTTTTTCAATGAAATGGTATCTCCTATATAGAATCATTTTTTTGATTTTCTCAAAAAGTGGTTTAACTGATTTTGATTAATTTTTTGTATAAAGAATGTTTCAAAAAGTTTTAAAAGAATTGTATACCAAAATTTTCAAAATTTTTTTTTTTGGATTTTTAAAAAAAGTTTGAAATTTTTTTTTGAGAACTTAATAATTTAAAAACGTATCGATCGATTTTAATTAAACTGGAAACCCAGTCGTTTTTTAATATTACCTAGCAGGCACATTTTTTGAGCATTTTTATGTTGTTTTTTTGACTTCAATATGATTTTTTTCACAAAAACACGTTATTAAGTCATTATTATGAAAGCCCAATATGTGTTCTTAAAAACACTTAACATTTTTGTGCCTGAAAATACATTTAAAATTATTAAAAAAAATAAAAAAACAAAAAAATATAAAAAAATAATAAAATAAATTTCAAAAATCGGTAGAAGTTTCGCAAAGTTAGAGCCAGTCAAAGGAAAAAAGAATAAAAATCATAAAAACCGTTACAAGTCGAAAACGAAGCGAAAACGAGAAAATTACTCTTGAGTTTTTCGACTTAAAATGACCTCAGGCACTCATGGTTTTCTTCTGAGGCGGTGATTTCGGGACACCCTGTATAATACAAAATTGTTTGATTGATTGCATTGTCATCTCTATGACATGAAAAAGATAGTGGCAATGTTTGAGGTATCTTCAGAACCTTGATATACATTTTGTATCAATATTTCTTGCTATATAGTTTCTTTTGCAGTTTCCTTAAATTAAGAATCAACAAAACTTGATTGTAGTTTTATCATTCCAAGGTTTCATAAAATGATAAAGAATTATATGCGTGACAAGAATTCTATTTAATTTTTTTTTCATTTACACACCCTACTGCCTGCAAGGACTTTCATTCCATTCTTGAAGACAAAATTGAAAAAATGAAAAAAAAATCCTTAAAGTATAATAAATTTCCATTCAAGTTATTACAAAAAAGTTTCTCATTCGTGAAATAAGAAACATGATTTGTTGTATTTTAATTTCAAGAACACCTATGTACCTTAAAAACTAAAAGGTTCATTCATATTTTTTTTGAAAAGAATGGATACAAATATTTATATAAATATTGGTGAAATTTTATTTTTCTTATTAAAATTTTTTCTTCAGAAGTTACCAAATTCGACAGGGTCCTGGCTGCGATGTTTTTGATATTTGAGAGCAAACTTTTTTAACATAAGAAATGTTTAAGCGGAGGCATACCTTTACCTATACTAACAATGTGAAAAAATCAACAGAATTTCAAAAAAGTGTAACGCCGAGTAGAGAAAGAGGGCGAAACGTCAGGACTCAGGGGAATAGACAAAATTATTGCGTTCATGCTATGCTCTTGCTGGTCTGAGGAAACAGAATACGAAGAAGATGATAAAACGGACACCAAAAAAAGGAGAAGTGTTCGTAGGCAGGGATGGCCACTACATTTTTCACATTTGCTACGTAGTTTATGTAGTTAATCGTAGTTAAATGTAGTTATAGAAAGAAATTGTAGCAAACTTAGTTTCAAATATCAAATGATCTGTCAGTTGTAACTTTGAAGCTTGAATTTTGAGTTAAAATGTTCAAATTTTTATTGAAATTTTATTATTTCTCTAAATTTACTTTGTATGTATATGAAAATGTAACAATTTGTAGAAAATAAGACGTGTAGTTTATTAAATTAACTACGCGTAGTTAATGATGTAGAAAATGTAGTGTAGTTAATTCGGCCAACCCTGTTCGTAGGCTTTCTAGATTTGTATGTGAAGAAGAGCAAATGCTTTTTTCATTTCTAATGTCCCTCAACTATGCTGGAATGGCAAATCGGGTAAATTTTTGTTTTGGTGTTAAATTATGAACTTTTTGTATAGTGTAGGAATTTAATTCATATTCACTTTTCAATATCTGACGAATGTATGCTTGAATCGGACACGCTCAGACAGCAAAGATTACTTGGAGTTACTTTTAAGTTACTTGTAAAATTAGTGGAGTTATACTTGTAAAACAAAACTTTCCGGATATTTTTAAATCATCACCTGAAACAAATGGCTTTTATATACATACATGACATTATGGTATATACTTAATATCTCCTCATAGTGCTCACCTCACACACGTCTTGACTACGTCATGTCTATTAAATGTTCCTAGATATATGTACGTTTTCGATATGGTGAATCGAATTCCTAATCAAATGCAATCGATACAAAATTGAATCGTGATACTTTATCGTAAATGACGTGTGCCACAAAGATAAATCCTCTTCAAGCCTATATAAGCCTTATGGATATTAGATATACTCGTAGGGGATGATGTTTGGGCTGAAATGTTTTTCAATATTGCAACAATATTTCATGTCATCATCATATACAACGTTTCAATCGTCATACAACTTTCCCACCCCCAACATTAGTCAAATAAAAATACCTAGAGATACTATGCATGAATGCAATATTGTCATTGACATTCAACACGTCATTCTGATAGTCACCTCGATCAGGACATCATCCAGATGTCCTCGAAATGATGGAAACACATATACAGAAACCTCAAGCATTGACATTCGAAATTGACATTATAATAATCAATTTATTTCACTTCAAATCCTTATACAAACATATATGAACAAAATATTATTCACATATAGTACATGCATTCCATGTATGTATATCTACTATGAGGGTATAAATAATTGAGTTACTTTATATTTCGTACTGAAATGTTCAATAGGTGCATTAAGATAGGTACATATACCTTGCCTGAAACCTTAGCAAGTATTTTTTACTGTCTGTATTGAGAGTCAATGCCACCTAGCTAGGGTTGCAAGGAGTTCAAGGACAATGCATTTACCCATATTGCGCTGTGTATATACATACATACATTAAGCAAGGATATTTTTTGTAAAGTGTGCTATAAAAAAAAGGATCATGAAATAACATCAACAACCCGCTAAATTCTCTGTTCAACTTCTAGGAGTCTAGTATTTATGTCGTTAAATATGTATATCAACCTTCTGCAATTACGTCCATGAAGGATAGATGGATATACGTTATTTACTATACGAGGCTATTATTAAAAAGGACATAATAAGAAAAATTATTGATTCAGTTAAAAATTAGCAAGAATACAATTTGCCAGTATCAGTTAAAAAGAGAAGGCTGTTTGTTTGCTTTCAAGTATAATAAGGGTCGGTCATGGGACCATAAATAATATTAAAGTCCAGATTTCAATCTAACATTATATTAATGTTGTTTTAATCGAAGAATAGAGCATATCATAGCGTTCATTTGTATTTTTTTACCACTGGAACATTTCATTAGTAAATAAAATAAGGTATAGGTCTTAAAGACCGCTTTGTGCAAAAACTATTTTAATGCTGAATTTAAAAATCAGTTAATGAAAATATTAAAATATTTCTAAATGGTGTCCCAATAACATTGATCTCTATATACTGCACTGGATAGTGTATTCATACGAAATTTTTGATGCAAAAATATAGTGGCCGGTACCCTCATATAACAGTGTAACAGCGGCGCCAGCGGTATGGACCCTACTGAACCTGGATTTTCTTTTTTTTTGTCAATATTTACAGCCGCAATGCTTGTTGACATCAACTGGTATCAAATAAATTCTCAATTACGGCAAATATCTTCAATCTCTTTTTTCATTTGTATGGAGCGAGATATGAGGTCGTGGCCGGTATACCCTTTCAAAAATTGCCTCACAAAAACTGTTATACACTGTAGGCTATTCACTATCCAGTGTATTATAGAGATCAGTGCCCAATAATAATTATCTTTTTGGGTATACCACGATATCTAGAAAGCAACAATCTAGAAAGCAAAAAACTAGAATTGAAAAAAATCTCAAAATCTCGAGAAAAAAAAATCTAGAAAAAACAAAATCTCTCAAAAAAAAGTCTCAAATTTTTTTTTTAATTTTGTCATTTTTTACGAGCAACGGAGGTCATTTGTTGTAGGATATTTTATTCCATTATACTTAAGAATCAGGGACTTAAAGCCCAGGGACATAAAGAACAAATTCTTATTTTTGAGGATTACATCCAACTGGAGTGAGACATAAAGCCCAAATTGAATTAGGGCCTTAAGTCCCACCCAAATGAGACCCAAGCCCCAAATAAAAATGTTGGGGGTTATGTCCCACTGAAGAAAAACTACCAAATGATAAAAAGAAACTTTGCATACACTCAACCTCGCACCTACTCCAAATCCTATAGTTTGCCCAAGCAGGGGGTTGCAGGGGGGCAGCATGCTCCCCATACATACCTCACTGTTTATATACGCCGTAATGCTGGGTGCTAGCTCTGTACAAATTTTCTTTCAAATAAAACATCAACAAATTATAATTATTATATTCTATGTCTCTAAAAAATTTGGGATTTATTTCCCATTGTTAACAAATATTTGGGTGGGACTTATAAGGCCCAAATTCGATTTGGGCTTTATGTCTGACTCAAAAGGGATGTAAGCCCCAAAAATAAAAATTGGGCTTTATGTTCCTGGGTCTATATGTCCCTGCGCCGATTTTAACTCACTTTTCGGGAGGCTTTGTACAACTCACGCAACTCCGTTGCTCCACTTAGGGTATGTTCAGTTGTCAGGCAGGCGCCTATGTCAACAGTTTTCTTGCACAACAATAACTTGTCCTTTTTATTCTTTGAATTGAAACCCATAAAAAAGAGGAATTAAAACCCACAGCTTTTGTTTCCATTTCTAAGAAAAAAATCCCACGGGTGTTACTTCCCTTTATTTTGGGAAATAAGACCCGTGGGATTTATTTCTGCGGGTCTTACTGCACTGGGCCGAAACTGACATGACCTCGTACTGAAAAATTGGACTTAAGAGATAAGTAGCAATTTTTGGTGCTTGTGTTTTTTTTAAATAAATATATTCTTTCTTTGATTTCTCAAAGATATAGTTAAGCTTTGAAGAAATTCTTACAATCGGCTCAACAGTTTCAGTCAAGCCCTCTATATATTATGTACACATAAAAAAAAAGAACGTTACCTCTTTGTATATATTATATTTTAGTGTACGATTATATACATAAATATCTTATTTCATCTTTTAATATATACATATGTAGGTGTACGTTTTTGAAATAGCCAATTCATTAATCCATAATATTAAATTTCAATTTAAAATATCCTTTTTCTATTTCAAGGATCTCTATAAGCATTTAGCAACATCCCTTAATAATGTTTTTGTGGTTAAACGTTAAGGGTTAATTTAAAATCATTATTTTGCTTGTCAGTCAATTTCATGAAATGTTAACTCACTTGACTTCTGGTTCATCCTACTCAAAGAGTAATTTTATACCTTTACTATCCAAATCTTTAATAAAACAACAAAAAACTCAAGTGAAATTTTTATTAAAAAAAAAGGAAAATTAGGTATATAATTGGTTTTGTTTTTTTTTAGTTTAAAGCATTAATATTTATTGATTTGAAAAAAAAGTATTTGTTAACCCTTCTTTCAATTTGAACCCATCAGAATTGATAATAAATGCATGGGTTTGTCGTTATACTTCAAATAAAGTAAAAAAATAAAGATACTCTGAACTAAAGCCACAAACACCTTTATTTATACTTTGACTTCAACTAAATACGGTTAGGTACATTCCCATAACCTCATGCACGTCCATATATTAGGTTTATATGTTTTCGACAGAATCATGAAAACCACCAGTTGCATATAGTTCAATTTCATCCACCCAAGTGATTTTAAACCTCCTAAACAAACCTACATGACGTGTAACATCTACCTACTCACATCTATAGCTATATAGATGTTTTGGCTGGCCTTCTTAAGGATTTATTTATCACTGCCTCGCATTAGTGTGGCATCCTTCGGAAGCTATCGTTTAAAAAAATGTATAATAAAAAAATAAAAAAAAAAAAAACAACTCTCCCTCACCTAATACCTTACCTTATAACCTTTCACAGCCAGCAAACTGAAACCTACATTAAATGTGTACATCGGTCCATTAAAGTTCTGTGGCAAAACGACTTGATTGTGCAACTTTTTACGGATGGTGTTTAATGGAATCCTTGTGGGTATGGGTTTTATATTCTGTATATATAGAAGCTTATAGTGCAACGTTAACTACGTCATTACCATTAGGTATACCTTCATCATGAGGGAATGAATGGATATGGCAGGGTAAACTAAGGCAGCTATTTCAAGCGAAATACCACAAATTTAATTTTTCTTAAAAATTAAAAGCATTTAGCCAACTATTGTAAATACAACAATGTTATAATGAGTCTTAAATTATCTTTTCCCACAACGAAGACTCTTCTCAATTATTAGTATTATTTTTATTATAAGAAGACAATCAACAAGCTACGTTAATCTTAATTTGTTTGCCGCCACTAACTTGAATTAAAGACGATTTGTTTCTGCTTTCAATTAGTGCCTACCCACCTAGAAGAAAACTTTTTTATTTAAAAAAAAAAAAATAATAAGACAACAGCCAATTTTATCTTGATTGATGGACGGCAAAATGTAGAAGTTTGAGCATGAAGATGTAGAATGCTGAAAATAAATATAAGGTGAAAATAAATAAATATATTTTAAGAAGTGAAAATTCACATAAAAAATTGTTTCAAATTAGAGTCTTAAAAAACAGTGTTGTTGAAGTAAAATTTGACTTATAAGAAAACGTAAATGTGAAATTTGCAGCGATTTCCAGGATTATTCCGAAGAAATCGAGTAAAACTCTGTAAAGAATTCATTTACTTATTTATTTACAGATCTTTATTTTAACAAAATAATACACAATCCAGTGTTGCAAAATTCGATACAATTGTACTTTTTCGATACATTTAACTTGACTAAAGTACACAAATACATTTTTATGAAATTCACAATTTTTCCACTGTATCAATGTAGGTATAGTATTTATTTATTTTAACCTATGTTATTTTTATAATAATCTTTACCAAGTTTAAGTTTTTTTAATATTTTAATTATCGTCATTGGTTATTAGATTATTTTTCCATCGAAAGTTAAACTCGTTAAAATTTAAAAAATTGTTTCCACCGCACAGAGATTTACAAGATTAATTTTGACACTACCTTTCAAAATTAAAATACTGTTTCATTTTTTCTTATGAAGTAAAAGTGAGATAAAAAGTTTCATTTGTGTCAAACGAGCGCAATATATTTCGATGAGGTAATTTCGTAAATAAATGCAGAAAAAGTGTTTTCATTGCAAATTTGATAATTTCGTTTGACAGCTGTTTTAATTTTGAATTTGATTTGGCAGTTAATAGCTTCTTTTTGTTGTGTTCTCTTTCTCTTTCTGTTTCTATTTTATATTCATCAAATTCAGACATTTTCAATTGTTTCCAATTGGTTTCTATTATGGATGCATGAATGAATTTGCAACCAAATTTCATGCAAATTTGGTTGAAATTACCTCGTTTCGAAATGTGAATTTGTGAACGAGATAATTTGGAGTCAAATTTGGAAATTTTCAACAAAATTACCTCATCTGCCCCAATGTAAACGTAGTGTAATGGTGGTTGTAAACGTGGTTTAAGATTATTTGTTTAATAAATTAATTTGTGATAATAAATGTTAGTTTACAAATCTTGCATATAATTGGTGAAACGCATATTTTTATTTTATTGTAAACAACTACTATATTTTGTACAACTTTTTTCATCTTTGTTAAAACCTTGTTGCAAATATGTATGTAATTTATGAAACAGAAATTCTGTTTACAAATTCGTAAATGTAGTTTCCAAATACAATTTTGTATTTGTAAGTTGTATTTGGTGAAATAGGCCCCTGGTACAAGCTAGTAGGAAACTTAATATCTGTACTTCTAATAATTCGAAAGACCAAAACAAGAAATCATGGGTTGATAAGCTTTCAATTTATGAAATTTCTTACGTATTCTTATATTTTCTTAACATTTTTTGGTGTTCCAACTTTAAAGATTTTGTCGTCTTTTTCCCTACAAATTCAAAATATTTCTTTAAAAATATGGCAATTCTTTCGACTATCACGCAATTTCGGCTCTCTGTCCTGGCTTCCCCAAAATTTTCTTGTTTTTGTTAAATATATTTTTTCTTCCATGTTCTAGAAAAATAAAATAAAAAACAGTAATTCTTAAGTATTTTGGAGGAATCTGAATAAATAACATTTCTTACCACAACCAAATATGATTTTAAATTAAAATTTCTTCTGACAGCAGCCTTCAGCTTTTTTTACATTTGATTGAACGCTGAATGTTTGGAAAGGTTTGTTTGTTTACCAAAAATGTATGAAAAAACTTGAGTTTTCGAAGTAGGTTTTCCGCCAAAACCGATAATTTCGTGAAAACCTCGTTTTGAGTTTGATGTTTGAAAAACACAAAAGTAATACATTATTTGCAAATTAAGTGTGTGAAAATTGTAGATCAAAAAAGATCAGTTCCAAAACGTTCCAAAAAAAAAGTTTTAATGCATCCTGGACCCATGTTCTGTAACTCGGCGATAACTTTTCGTGGCGAGAAACGGTGAAAAATGGAACAAAAATGGAACAAAACTCATAGGAATCCTATGGGTTTTGTTCCATTTTTCGCCGTTTATCACCTCAAAAAGTTATCGCCGAGTTACAGAACATGGGTCCTGGATGCTTTACATACACATTTTACTCTGCATCAATTTGACTTTTTGGAACGCATTTATAAATTTTTAGTAGATTTGTTCCTTACTTTTACAATAAATATGAAACATGTAATTTATGGTTCATTATTTATAGTCCATAGTCCATACTTTTATGGTTCATTTTACTTGAATATTTAAGTCATCTTTAAATTTTGTTATTTGTAAGGCCCAAAAACAATAGAAAAATAAACTTTCTTCGCTCAAATATTTTTTTGTTTTCACATTTAGTTCAAACGTCAAATTGTGAAATGAAAGCATCTATCAAAATTGGATGCAATTGCTGCTCAGTTAATGCGCATCGCTGACGTTCGGGATGTTTCTACAATAATAATTAAAATAACTTTCAATAAAATGCAACCAAGACCTATGACCACTTCAATGCCAGCATTTATCGTATTCAAATATAGTTTGAAACAAGATATTGAAACTTCAGTAAATCTAATGTGAACGCATTAATGTTCCAATGAATTTGCTTTTTATTTTGGTATCTTTGTGTGATTTTTATGAATATAGTGTCGTAGTTTTGAACATATTTTGAAAACATAACTTTTGTATGAAAATTTTAAATTCTTTGGTGAATTAAGAAGGTTTTTTTAATAATACAAATTGTATATACTATACTGAAATACAACAGCCAAGTGGAAGACTTACCACTATTTTATTTGGACTTTGTTGAATAATTATTGATTCAAAATAACTAATAACTATTTTATTAAAAAATAACAAAATACATTTTCGATAATGCAAATAAAATTATTTTAATAAAATTAACCTCCACAATTGTTAATTGGTTTTGGTAACCATTTTTAATGAACACATCCCTGTGAAGCTTTTTTCAAAATAATGCATTGACGTAGGATCAGCGTGCAGTTGGAGAGCTATAAATTCTAAGTAATTTTTACTGGCTTTTTGAAAAATGTGTCTTGAAATTTTAAATCATTAAAGTAGTGAAAGAAAAACTTATTAAACTAAATTTAAAAGTGAAATAAAAGTAAATATACAGTAAATATATGCAACACTTTATTTAAAAAAAAAATAAAACTACATTCGGTACTGCGTTAAATCCTGTAAAAAAGTCTATAATAAGGATTTTCTTTTTTTTTCTTTTTCACGGGCTGATTGTGTCTCATATTCCACATAAAGTAATCCAAGTGACCCAAGCAAATAGTGCCAACATTCAGTTGCAAAATGTCTTAATAGGACTGGAAAGCTAAAGAGTTTATTTGAACGTTTCCTAATGTGAACAAAGTCAACAAAACACACCTATTATTTTTTTGGAAATCCAGCTACTGCCACACCCACTTTTCTAACATTTGATTTTATTTTAATTAAAAAATTTAACTTATCTTGTATTACTTAGGGCCATTTGCTGAAACGAGTCATAAATCTGGATTTTAACTGTTCTCAACTTAGCTCTATTTGGAACTTAGTTCTTAAGATTAACTTTACCTATTTTACGTTGCAAACAAAAATAAAATTTTATCTAAGCTATGTATGAATTAATTGAGTGTCAAACTTAATAATTATTTTCATCAAAACTGAAAAAAAAAATATTATTTACCTAAATCCCAATACGTACATTAAATTTACATCATTTGAAATGGCCGAAAAAGGGAAGAGAAGTTCCAACTTCACGCACAAAAAGAATTCAATTTCCAAATTCCAAACGGATGGGGCCACTTGGAAGGAGAAGGAATCAGCCTGGATTAGAATCACCGACAGCTTGAACTCCCAATCTGGGGTTACATGCTACAGAAGCTGCGAAGAATTAAAAAATTGTACAACCTTTACAAGAAAGAAGTAAGAAAGGAAGCTGCTGCTGAAAAATATTCAGCACTTCAAACAGGAGGTGGCAATCCATACACTGTCAAGGATCCGGGGGCACGCCAACTTCTATTAACTCGAGGACTTCAACATCATCCACAATTACGTCCAGCAGCGTTTCGAAATTCATTTTTAATTTATAAATTTGTTTCTTGTTCTGACAAATTTAAATCAAAATTGACAACAAAATTATTTTTTGCTTTATGTACTACTTAGGAAATTTAGGTTCTACTTTTTCTTCCCCCTAAGTTATGTTCTACATAGCAACTTTTATGTTTAAGATTTTTGTTGTTGCAAACCAATAAGAGGAACTTAAGCCAGTAAGTAGAACTTAAATATTTAAGTTTCGTTTCAGCAAATGGCCCTTAGTTATTTAATTTTTAAGTCTCATTTTTTTTAAGTTGATTGTCTTCCTCTTCTTCTTTCCTTCCTTCTAATGATCACTCAATATCAATTTAATCTTTAAAAAAACTTCAAAACTTAAACTTTTTTAACTTTATTTAAACAAAAATAACAATTATGTAAAGAAGGGATTTTTGCTTTTTGAAAATTTGTGTATAGTAAAATCGTTTATTCAAAAATTTAAATAAGAACTATAACTACAAACTCTCACTTCCTACTATATTGCTTGAAAGATATGAAATTTCGAAATGTCATGTTTAGGTTCAATTTAAGATACCTAGAACAAAAATATAAAATAAAAAAGACTTAATGCTTTATAGAGAGCCCTGTTTGGAATTTACTTAAAACCAGCTAAGTTAGTAGGAATCACGAAATTCCTCTAATCCATTTTTGATATGAATTTCATCAAAACGATCATAACAGGAGAAACCATCTCCCACACACAAATTTAATGTAAAATAAAAACCCTTCTTTCGAAATCATTTTTTATCCCTTACACCAAAAAACCTCTCGTTTGTTTTTTACTCATTAAAAGTTTATGCAGCTTACTTTGTTCTTTCGAGCTTCAATAAAGGCTGTTATAGAATATTTCAAGTTTTTTAACTTTTCCCAAAAGAAATTATCAAAATCAATTCTATAATTTAAAATTATATAGTTTCCTGAGCACGTTAAATCTCTTTAAGGAAATTTTATGTTGGAAGCTGGATTAAAAATTGAATTTCAATAAAACTGATTCAATACAAATACAAACAAAAAACACCTAAAAATAAGCAAACTCACTGAAACAAAGATATTCTAGGTCCTTAAGCTGAAGTTTTTCCATTTTCTGATGGAAAATTACAAATTCTTTAGAATGAATTTATCAATTTCTCTTGGGAATACTGGTAGTTGCGTTAAGTCTGATTTCTAAGAAGTTAGTGTGCTTAAAGAAAACAATATTTCATAATTCGCATGTCAATCTAATCGGATAGCGTGTGTGCTTTCATGTCCTTCAATATTATAATATCCACATACGACTTGCTATATACGTAGGAATATCGTGATCACCTCAAATTTCATTTCGATTTTTCGTTCCTTTTTTTTTACTATACATATTATTATGTACCTACATAATGTATGTGCGGTGGTTAGAATATTTATTTTATTTTATTTTCTAGGATAACATACTATAAATACCAGTCACATGTTTATAGAGAAAGAAAACTATATCCTATCATATGGGAGTATATTGATTTTTATTTGTGGTTGGAATTTTATTCGGCGAAATCAGTTTGAGCCATCATAACTAGGAAATAATGTCAAATACAGACGTTTTTCTATTTATATTTACCTTTTAAGACCAACGATAGAAACCGTTGTGGATAGTCGGTTTTTGTTGTTGATCAAAGAAAGTTTTGAAAAATAAAGGTTTTTTTTTTGTTGCAGTAGAATTATTTTCGGTTTTTTTTTTTTTAAACTTCTAGCTTTAATATTCCAAGGATTTCGGCTAGATTGGAGAGATTGATGGGAACAAATGTCGTTAGACTTACAGATCGAAAGTATATGAAGGAGCTGAGAGAGAGGATAGATGAGGATTATCGAATGCAGTTATCGAATAGAATAAAGAATAGAGAGGTAAGTCGATTGTGTATACTGTTCTGTTTCCTAGATTTGTTTTTTTTTATTTTTTGGGATTTTTTTTAATAAATCTATGTACATACATATATGTGACAATACGCTCAAAAAAAATTCGAAAGTTATCATTTCGTCAGCGGCCAAATGTGAAATGTGAAATTTTGACGAAATTTGCTTAAGAAAAAAACATCGGCACAACACAATTTCCTTAAATCAATTTTGACCTAAAATCAAAAAGAGAAACATCGAAATTTTATAAGGTGTCTAATGTAATATTTGTTTGATTTTTTAGATTTCCTGTAGAATTTTCCATTTAAAACTTAGCACAGCTCCGCTAAGATCGAAAGTTATGTTATGGCCATTTGTATTATTACTCATTTGTATTTGATTTAATAAACCAAACTATAAACAGTTCGTAATAAGCAAGAGATTTCTTTCTATTTTAACAATTTTATTTTATTTGAATTTGTTTGAGATTAATTTTTGATTGCATTAAAATTACCATAAATTTCGTTATAAGGTGAGCTGTTGAAGGCTTTTTACTATTAAGCCTAGTACGCTGCTGATGCGAAACGAAAAATCCGATACAAAAATGACACAACGCAATCATAAACGGAAAATTTCGTGTACTTTTGCAGTACGCTGTTCGAAGAGCGAAATTTATAATTGTAGCAGATTATTTGGAGAAGTCTCTGCTCCTTTTTCGTACTTTTCGTACAGACTATATTTTATTGTGTGCGGAAAAATGTCATCTGAGTTTTATTTGTGTTTTTGTTTTTGTTTATCATTTTCTTACAACATGGGTTTCTCTGATTTTTTGCGTTTATGTTTGTGTTTTTGGAATTAGTGAAACTCTCCAAGGATATTTTCCGTTGTGTTTTCGCAAGCGTTTCGTTGTCTGTTTGGAGATCTCAGAAAAATTTCGTTTCGTATCAGCAGCGTACTAGGCTTAAAGCATTTAAGTATAGGGCAAGCTTTCAAAAGCAACTAATTTTATTGAGTACTGAGTAGTAAAATATTGCAGGGTGCTGTTTCAAACCATTCAGTTGCAAATAAATTTTCGCCAACAATTAGGATTATCGATTTATTTGTGGAAAATGTTTCATTAAACAAAATATGTTAGTTTGTTGATGTACAGTGTTAATAAACAAAAATAGTAAAAAATAAAAATCAATTTTGGACAGAAATTTTTGAACAAAAATTGAATCAAAGTAGAGGTGTTCTTAATTTACAAAAAAATAAAATGTGAAAACTCAAAAACGGTTAGGATTTAGTTTTAAAATAGGTGCAGTGCAATAAGACCCGCGAAAGTAAAGCCCGTGGGTCATAATTAAAACTACTAATTTTATTATTGTAAACAAATATCTTATAAAGTTTGAAAAAGAAAATAAAATTCGAAATTTTTTTTCAAATATGTTACTTTCAAAAGGAAAAAGGCACGAAATTATCCCAATTTTGGAGTAAACTCCTAAAAAAATATTTTTAATTCAATTTAGATCAAGAGTTAATTCATCGAATAAGGCGCCAGTTATAGCTTTCATTGAAACTCATCATTAAAAATTTTAACTGTTAATTTTGAGGCACTTTAAAAGTGAAATCAGTGATTATTTTAATGCATATAAAAAGCCGATAACTCAATTATTATTTCTAGTGAAAAAAATATTTCATTTTGGTCCAGCCTATCGCAAGAAATGAATTTCTTTATTTCAATGATTGAACTACCTTATCATTGATCATTGAAATCTTAGAAATCGTCTTATGTGAAAGGTAGGGCCAAAATGAAATATTTTTTTGACTACAAATAATAATCGAGTCATCAGCTTTTTATTGGCACCAAAATAATCACTGATATCGCTTTTTTAGGGCCTCAAAAGTGAAAAGTAAAAATTTTAATGATGAGTTTCAATGAAAGCTATAATTGGTCCCTAAGGTGACTAACTAAATAAATATTCTTACATCAGAAATGTATCAAAACACTGTCAAAATAGGGATTGTAAAACTATGTAAATCGCTTTTTCCATAAAGCAGCAAAGTGTCGCCCTATCTGTTCCGATAGTGAAAGCTCATTTCTATAGTATCGCACTTTGATTTTGATAGATTTTTGACAGCTGAAAGTCAAAGTAGATACACTGAAAAACTGATTCTAAGTTAAATCGGGTTAATTTTATTTGGAGAATTATCTAACTCTGACTTGACATATAGGGTTAACTCAGGCACTCAAAAACTGGATTTTTAGTAATGAGAACATTTTATTTTCTTGCTCTTTTTCCATGTCTCTCTTGCGTAATTTACAATATTTCGGTCTTATTTTTCAAAAATATTTTTGGATTTTATTCATAAAATTTCCAAAATAAATTAAATAAAATTTCTGGCGTTTTTTTTTTTTTAATATATTCTTGCATAGTTTTCGGGGTGTAATGTTTATTGCTTTTAATATTTTCAGAAAAGAAACGGTCTAAAAATTCTAATCCAACGATAAAATACTGAAAATCAATATTTGTAACAGGTATATTTGGTATATAAACATTTATAACAAACTGGACTTTGCCTGTTATTGTTCCTCAAAAGCATTAAAAACAATTCTGGTGTATTCTTCTTACATAGCGCTTCCCTCTTAAGCCTAGTACATACTTGTGAATCATGTCATGACTCGTGAATCCCTACAAATTTGCATTTTTGTTCACCCGCGAGCGTGCTCGCAAAATGTACGGGAACTCTTTGATTTTTGGTGTAGCTTTGACAATTTGACCATAAAAGCTGCAAAAGTCAAGCTGCAAATTGTATCAAAAATTCAATTTCTCCACTGATGGTTGTTCACTTCACGAGGAAGTATGCACTAGGCTTAATGCTGGACTTTTATTTCTTAAAAGATTTATTTAAGTCCAAGTCTCCAAATTTCGAGAAAAGTGTTAACAAAAAGTAGTGCATAAAAATTGTCTTTTTCAAAAAATCCCCCCTCCCATTACTTCTCAGCCTGTATAATTTTTTAAATCCGTTAATTTCAGTATTTTTTTTTTCATCAAAGGGAGTAAAGCTTATAGACAACAAATATTCAATTATAAATTTTTAAAGTTTAATTTCTATTTTAACTGGATTTAACCATCTTGGGTGAAAGTTCAATGCACTAAACATAAGACCAAGGAGTACTGGTACTTAGCTTAGTTTGCTTCTTTTTAACAAGCCAAAAATGTGTATAGGTAATCACCGACACAAATCGCCTCTCGTTTTTCCACCAAAAGTCATCCACCAAGTTGCAGATAAAATTGATTAATATATAACATCGCCATCGTTACAACTTCATCGATTTATAAAAATGTTATTCATGTGGAAGTTGGAGTGTTTAATCCCATCGAAAACAATTAGCATAGGGTGACCATCTTTTTTTTATTTTCCTACTTAATTGTTCATATTTAAAGATAACTTAGGTTGGGTTAAATGTTTCTATATTTTAAAATTCATTATTTTTTCATGAATAATTAATTTTGTCATCAGGCTTTAAAATTAAAATAGATAGAGCAACAGCTCGTGTAGAACCAGAACCTATAGTGACTTACAACTCTCAACCATTCCTCTGTGCGTGTTATTGGCAGGAATGGAGGGTACCTAAAATTTTTTGCCAAATTCGAAATGATAAAGTGAGAAAGCACTTTTTCATGAGAAGGGATATTCTTGGAGGATTTGTCAATTCCTAACAAAAGGGAGTAACCCGTAAAAAACATTTCTGTTTTAAGGTGACATATAGGCTGAGAATAGAATCTACGACCTTTGGCGTAACAGTTCTACGAGCTAACCATTACACCACGGGGTACAACAGACTTTAAACAAGCTTCAAATAATGATTTAGACATTTTCAAAGCTAAGGTGCAAGTCATAAAAAAATAAGCTAGCCAGTCATTTGCTATTTCCATATTAGAAAAGAAATATTTCTTCCTTGACTCAATGAAGGCTTCATACAAGTACCTTACTATTTTATTTTTAAACAAGAGATATTTAAGAAAAAATTAGGAACTCAATTAAAGTCATTTTCGGGATTATTTGAAATCACATTCCGCATTTCACTTTTAATGATATGGTCACTTCATTCAAACATCAGACCCGGAATTTTACAAGAGTACACAAAAAAAGTATAAAGTACACTCCTCACTCACTCTATAAACCATCCAATTTCAACTGTTCCACCATGTTTCGTGTGAAACTGTTATTTGCAAGTGTTTTAGTTTTTGAAGCGCAAAAAGCGCTGCCTTAAGGAATACTTGAGGAACCCACTTCAAATCCTTGACAATTGATTCTTGATGCTCTTCGAACACGAAGAGTTGTCTTTTAAAAGATACCATCGCTCTATATATGTATACATATAGCTTTGATGCATTTTAAGTGTTTGTTGCTGCGTTGTTGAATATGGAAGAAAAAGGACTGGGCATATTGGCTTTTAAAGATTAGATGAGGTGGCATTTGACACATAAAAATATACCTTCTGTATAGTGTAACTTCTGGAAGTTAAATGCGAAATCATTGTCGTGCTTGCAGCTGTAGGTATATAAACAGTGATGAAGGACTTCTTGTTATTTGTCCTTAACCCGTTCTACGTCCTTCGGAAACCCTTTGTAGGTAATCAGTTTTTTTTTTTCATTTTTGTATTTTAAAATTGCAATCACGTTCTGGTTATTATATTTTTCTTTAATTAAGTTATCATCGCACAAAGCTGCATGAAATATTACTTACACTCTGAATGGGAATACCTTGTGTGGCATGGCAAGCTGCGGAAGGAATTTACCCACATTTGCACAATGACAAATTTTAATAATAATTTTTTTTATTTATTTAGAATGATTGCTTTAAATTAAAGTGCGGGGTATAGCATTACAAATGATAAAGTCATGTGATACCACATAATTTTTTGAAAAAAAAAAAAAAATAGGTAGGTTTGGAAGAATCAAAATTTTTTTGACGATTCATTAAAAATTAATTTTTATTTTTATTCCTTCAATCCCCAAATTTTCTGTCACCTCTCTTAAACGCACTGAAAAATTTAAAAATATCGAAAGTTAAAAGTTCGGAAACTCCGACTGTGGTCAATGTTTTTGGAAACAACATAGTACCATAGTACCGACAATAGAATACTCTTTGGGTTGATGTTGTTTTTAATGAAAATACCAATGAGAATAAAAAAGTGAAAAATTAAAAACAAACGAAAATTAATGAAAAAAATATATTTTCTTCAAATATTCACCTAGCTAAGAAAAAAGCTTAAATGGAAAATTTTGGAAATACGGGTCTTTTAAATTTTTATCTGCTTCTCGAAAATATAAAATTTATTTCTAGAAATCATCATCCTGATTTTAGGTGATTTTCTTCTTCAAACTCTATTTTTTTATTTTTTATGCTTTCAAACGATTTTATCTCGAGTTTTAGATTTTCTAGAATTTTCTTTTGTTTGCATGAGTTTTTGTAATAAAAATTTATCGATTAAAAAAAAATTAAATTCTGCATCATTTTTGGTTTAGAAAATAGAATCTAGACCTTTTTCTTTATCGACCCTAATTTACCCTACAGAAATTCTGATTTTAAAAAATCACGTATTTTAAAATTTTAAAATAATGTTTCCTATCACATGATATTTTGTTTTATCACTAAAACCTTCCATATGGCTTGGTCATATAATTGAAAAAAAAACCAAAAACCGACCTTTAAAGCGTGGCAACCCTATGCCTTGACCATATTTCGCCAGACAACCCATTCGCAATAAATTTATTAACCGCCTTCTAAACATACCTATGAGTGAAAAAGATTATATCGAGGAAGGATGGATGTACAGCAGAATTAATAGACAAACTAATTTATAGAAAGAAAACAAAAAACAACAAAACCAAAGATGTTAACACAACTGACAATAATAACAAATATATTTCAATAAATTACACTAACCTACTACCACAAATTTTACAACACGAATTTAAGAAGATAAATATAAACATATCATTTAAAACCACAAACAATAACCAAAAAATTCTACAACAAAAATCAACAAGTGAAACAAAGCAGCATCAGGTGTATACAAAATAAAATATTGTGCTGATTGTGACAGCTATTACATTGGATAGACAGGCAGAACATTTAACGACAGATTTTCAGAACACAAACCAAAATACAATACTAAATCCACATTCGCCCACCACTTGATGGACAACAATCACAATTACACAAACTTTGACACGAACTTAACACCTCTACATATATGCAAAAAAGGGACAAGACTAGACGCTTTAGAAAAATATTAAATCTTTAAAGCTTACAAACCAAACAAATTAACCATTAAAACAAACAAAATTTACAACACAGCAATCACATATCAAAATACACAAGCAAACCGAGCAAGACAGATATAGTGAGACAGTTCACTTCAACAATCAACCATATAACAACAACCAACCATAAATTGAATTTCGGCTTACAACACAAGCAAGTCAAAAAATTAAAGCCCGATGATGATCCCTGAGATCGAAACGCGTCGCTAAATTCAAATAAAATATATGTTGTGATATTATTAAATTAATAAATTTAAATTATTTTTAGTAAAAAAAGTTTAACAAAAATTTTTCAAAATTTTATACATTTTATTATATTTTTATCAAAATTTACACACAACATGGAGACTACACCAAAATTCCATATGTTTACATTGTTGTATTTGTAACTTAATTTCGTGTGCAATCCAACAACTACATAAAAAGAGGTGTGCAGATCCCTATACTGTCTATGTGTGAGATTTTTGCTGATTTCACATACACTATCTCATTTCTTATCCGCAGCCTGACAGTTGTAGCTTGTAGGCAAATTAAAATGGCTGCTGAGATTCATACACATATCTTTATAATTCAGTATCTTTGGTTTAGACCATCAGCTCATAAGGCATGGTTCTTCTTAGTCTCCGAACATTGTCCCGTAAGTTTAAGACTCCATCTTGGAGTTAGAATGACTATGCAATCGTTGATTATGTGATACAGGATGTTTTCTAACCACTTTTGTAAACATTTCCAAATGTAAATCGCTATTTCTAATATACCAAGGGACATTTATTATTCCATTTATAACAAATTCAGTTTGGACAATTCCTTATGGTACACCAGCCTCAATGTTGTTAAGTTCCGAACACTTGCTTGTACAGTACTATAAAGAGTCGGTCTGTAACATATAACTTCAGTATTTCTTCGAACTGCCTTGGGAGATCTCTATGCGCAGTTTGTACTCAACTCTCAAATGTTAAACCTTGACAAAGGATTGAGCAGCATCTAAAAATAGAGCGGAACATACTTCTTCTTATTCGAGTGCCTTTTCAACAACATGCGTAATTCGATGCACTTGGTCTATTGTGAAATGTGTATTTTATGCCTGTAAGAAGTTACTTCTGGTTTACAATGACTTCTGAAATTTTCAATAATGTGACACATATCGGAGTCTCAAACAGTGACGCCAGATCGTAGGATTTATCAATTTTTGTAGGAATTTTACGTCTAAAATAAGCTAAAAGGGAAAAAGGGATTTTAAGAATCTCATAGTACAAAAAAAGGGATTTTAGGGTTTTTTGTCGTTCTAGTTTTTGTTCTGCAAAACTATGCTCAATGAGCGCAATTGATAATACAAGCACAATATTTGGAAAAGTTTGTTCTCTTTATTTGAGCATGAATAATTAAATGACACTTGAGTTTTATTGCTTTTTTGGTTGTTCATATTAATTTCTGTGATTTATTTTTGTTTTTTTTTGCAAAAGGTTAAACTTATGCATTCAATGTAAATTTTTAACTTTTTTTCTGCCAATGCGGCATGAAAATTTGTTTATAAATTACAAAAAGAAATAGATTTTTTTTAATTTTTCGACAAGGGATAATTGTGGGATATTTATCAGAAAGACGTGGGATAAAAGGGAATTCTCGAGTATCAAAGTGAGAAAACCTGCTCCCAAAGTCTGGCATCACTGGTCTCAAGCATCCATTTATTATATATTGAAGTTTTTTGAAGGCTGAAGATGGCATTTCTTTCAAAACCTGAGCAGTAATTAGTTCTTACCCTGGTGATTCTTTGTTTGATTACTTGTATTGACACATGCACATGCACATTTGAGAGATGTTCTGCGAAGAGTTCAGCCTTCTGTTTCGGATTTTTTCCGTCTAGTGCTTTAATAGGTGGATTTTGTATTTGCGGTCTTTTAAGATGTTTAGCTGATTTTCATAAGCAGTATTCGGTAGAAGCACCCGTCGTTAAACTTTTCAGAAATCTACTAAGTAATTCGTTTTTGAATTCACATATTCGTTTTTAAAGTTCATTGTTTAGAATCTCAAACTTTGCCATTTTCTTCAAACCTTTCTTTTTTGCAATATCAACTCCTTTATTTGTTTTATTTCAGTTTCTTTACTGTCCTGCTCAAAAAAGTCAATTTATAAAAAACGTCATACCCAGCTTTTTTAGATATTCTTTCAGATAGCCAAAAAAATCAAAAACTTTCATCTAAAAATTTGTTTTAGTATAGTTGAAATATCTGATTTCATCCATTTCTCCAAATTTGCTTCCAACTGTTATTATTTTCAGTGATTGCATTTTCCTTAAAAATGCAATAAATATTTAAACATAATTTTCGTTGGAAAAAACTTAGCTTTTAAAATATTTAAAGAAAATTTGTTTTAGATAAAAAAAAATAACCAGAATTTGTTTAAAAAAATCAATATTTTCCCCCAAGAAAAAGTCATACCCATAATACTTACAATTTTTATACAAAAACCAAGTAGAAGCAGCGCTAAAATCAATGAAGAAAGAAATTAAATACATTTACATAATTTCTCTGTCATTGTTGCTTTAATTTTTTTTTTTTCTCGTACTTCTTCTGTTAATCTTAAAACTGACTATCGTTAATGTTTAGCTTATGAAAAAATATTATGTACATTTTTATTCATTTAAATAACCCTCTGCACGCCAACACTCTGTTTGGGTTGTGTCATGAACAATTACCTCCTACAACCGTCAAACTCATAGAATTTCTAAATTCCTCAACACTTTAATGAGGTCCATTATACACTTTTCCTCTTGAAAGAATATTAAAGAAAATAAAATCTCTGCGATGCAGTAAAATTCTTAACGTTTTTTTTTTTTTTCTTGTTTTAATTTGTTTTATTCTTCTTATCTTATACACCTAGATCAAAGAGTTGGAACGTGAACGTAACCTTATTCTTGATGGTAAGACTGATGCCATACCTGAAGAATTGTCAGCTGATCCAATATTTGTTGTCAACAGAAGAGCAAACATTGAAATTGTCAAGCGTCGTGCAAAGGTTTGTACTTCCTGCCAAGACTATATAGGATGTTATACGGAACAGATGTTATGAATACCTACTCATATACCCTTCAACACCTACACTACATACGCACAAACTCTATATAAAATCAGTCTCTAAAATAAACTTAGGAAACAAGATTCTTTTAAATAAACATCACAATTCTTCCCTTTTCATTAAAAAAACAAAAATCCTCAACACGAATATTCCTTCCGTATAAATTCCTTATATAACTCTTGTGTAACTTTGCTCCTTTTGGTCTTTTGCAGCTCAAAACAAACCGTGAGAAAAATGCAGAACGCCTGTTGCGCCAAGGATTGAAATGGGAACGAGAACGTTGTCGACACGAGGAACAAGAGAGACAAAAACAAATCGAAATGGAAAGAATAAAGAAAGAACAGAAAGCCCTTGAGGAGCAGTATGAAGAGGAGGATGCACAACGTGGTTTGGATTTGTTGAGGTACCTAACCTATTTGAAACGCGCCAAATGCCATTATAACTACGTTACAAATTTATATTGTCTCTCCAGTTTGGGTTAGAATAGAGAAGCTAAAAGTTCACTATACCTACCATCAACGCCAACGCACGCATCACAGAGAGTACAAAGCTCCCGGGTGTCTTGTAATCATCTAACTTGTTTAACTACCCAAACCTCCTATTTTGTTATAACCAGGACTTTCACATTAACACTGCGTCTGACATTGAGGCAAAACAGGAAATAGGATATAATTTACTAGATCGCCAAAGTGACTAGCCCATGATGACCGTCTAACCGATGATGGGGGTTTATTTGGATTGATAGGATTTAGAAAATGTGGTTTTGGTCAGCAAGCAATGTTAAATGTGACGTACTGCTTCTATTTATAGGCAAAAGGAAAAAAAATACTGATGTCACTAAGTTCGGTCTACCAATTTGTTCTGATTACGATGTAGGGGATTTGGGTCATCAAAGTATAAATTCCAGGTGTTTTCTATAACTCATAGAGCCAGTGATAAGTTACTGTTGACAATTTAACTGGCTATTGTATTTATTTTTTATATTTTTTTCGGATAGACTAGTCTATCACCAAGCATTTATTTAAGTAGAATAAGGAAGCTCAGGGGTGTCCTCACGGGTCTTATTGAACTGCACCGTAATAGCAACTATTTTATATTTAGGTATAAAGTAAAACCCGATTAAGAGAAGCGGAAAAATGTCACAGCATTTCTTTCACTTCAGGGGGTTTTTCACTTATGCGGGTTTTTCACTTAAGCGGAGTCCGGATAAGTGAAAAAGAAATTTCACCTAAGCGGATCTAAAAATTCCAAAAACGGTTGTGACATATCAGAAATTCAAATTTCATTTTCATGGGGAAAATTTGGTTGAGGCCAAAAATAAAAAACGTGAAAGCGTTTTTTTGTTCTTTTTGATTCAATTTTTTTTTTTCACTTAAGAGAGTTTTTTTTAATGAAAAATATAAAATTTGACTGAAAATGTGTTTCAGGTATCCGGGTTTTTCATTTAAGCAAGTTTCGCTTAAGCGAAGTGTTTTGAAGGTAATTGGTCGACAAATACTCGGGGATGAAAAAAGTATTTCAGATAAGCGGGTTTTTCTCTTAAGCGGGTTTTACTGTATTCAGTTTCACTGTTTGGCGACGAAGATGCCTTCGACTGTTTTGGCTTTTGATATTCTACGAGTCGCGATCGTTGAAAGAAATTTCGTAAGTCCATTTTAATGTTGGTAAAATAAAGGTACTACAAATTAAGGGATAAGAAAATTATTTTCAGATTGGATTATTATCAGAAAGCCAGATAGCATAATATTTTTTTTTGTCTCATTTCAAGTTTAAGTAAAATTTTATGAGCTTTTTTTTGTGTTCATTATGAGCTTTTTTTTGTGTTCATTAATTTTATTTTATTTTTTAATATATAAACAACACAGCTGTATTAAGACCGACCAACCAAATTATTACTGCAGCACAGTATTCAGTAAAATCTCACGAAAAAAGAGCTAGAGAGGAGGGTAGGTGCCCCTTCTTGCGCTTCCCTGCGTGTGCCTATGGAGTATGGACAGTACCTTTGCTTGCGTATAAAGCTCTATGTATTTTGACTTAAAAAGTTCTGAATCTACCAGAGATAACATTTTGATATCTCTTGCGTATGAATATCCTCTTGCATATTGAATGTCCGCCTTTAAAATTGCTGTTTAAACTATACACTTCTGTTCGTTGTTGAAGATAAAGAGTTAACCACTTTTTCTGAATTCCATATAATTCAACAAATTATGGTATCAATGAACCAGTAACACGAGCTTATTTAATATATATTATAAAACTTTCGACAGTTTAAATCCTTCAAATTACAAGTCAGTCTTCATATTTTATTTCCACATCATTTAGTGCAACATTTTTCAAAATCATATTGTATTGTAGGTAATTGTATTGTTTCCCCTAAGGGTTACAACTCTCCTATCCCTCTCGCCTTACTCCTTCTCGCAACCTCTAGTGCCTTTATCCACTCTTCCACCCCCTCCCTCCTTCGTCCATTATTTCCCTCATCTTCTCCCCTATTGACATCCCTTCATCACCACCTGACCTGCATCTTTCTATCACATGTTCCCACGTCTCAGATTCACCTTCACACACTCTGCACATTCTTTCTTCTTCATGCTTCCAGTACCATCTCTCTCTCACCTCATTCCCTAGCCTGACTCTCGCTATTCTCCTTGTTCTGTCTGCCTTCCATCCCGCTTTCAAATATTGTGGGATCCCTTCGGTCATTACTTCCTTATACCACCTATTATATCTGGATTCCAATATTAGTTCCAGTCTTTCCTTCTCCTGCTCTCTTCTGTCTTCCCATTCTACTCTCTCGTACCCTGTCATACTGTCTTCTCTTCCTTCCTCTCTTTCCCATTCTCCCTTGTTCCCATCGGGATCCTCTCTCAAAATCATATATTCGCAACATTTTTCTACGTCTTCTTTGCCCCCCCCCCCCCCGCGTTTGCATTTTGCCCCACTAGGACAGCTAGTTACTTGTCACTTCCATACATTTCTTGCGCAGAAAAAAGTGTTCCAAGAAATCTCAGCGCTTTTGGGACTGAGCGGCCACATTCGTTACTAAAAAGACGCCTAAAAATCGTTAAAATTCAAATATTTAAGAAGAATCGACAGTAGATGGCATTCGAAAAAGTTCGTTTTTTTATTTAAACTAGTACGTCCAGCACTCGAGTGCTAATAACATTATCGTCTAATTGAAAAACAACTTCTAGAAAATATATTGTAATTCACATGAAATTCTAGAAAACTTTATTTTTCGATGCATACGATTTTTGGAGGTGGATACTCCAACGTTAAGTAAAAAATCGCAAGAATAATATCATCGTTTAAAAGCAGTCTTTAGCGTGGAGAAAAACTGAGCTAATTATTATTATATGAGCTACTTTTTATTATTTCCTGCAGCACTGAACGCCGCGCTGCCGGGTTGGGTTTAGCCGATCCCAGAACCACTGGTCCCAAGACCATCCCGGAAGTAGTCAATAAAGACCAATTTAATTTATATCGAAAATAATACTCGTCGAATGTGTTGATTCGTGTATTTAATATATTCGTTAAGATGGTTAGTGAATAAAAAGTTATTGTTCCACGCCTCAGCTTAAACATCCCTTAAGGTAGAACTAGAATAGGCGGTAGCTGTCGGAAGCTAGTGTCAAAAGCGAACGAAAAGTTGCTTTCCAAAACGTCAAATTCATAAGTCACCCATAATGCACTTGAGTGGTTGGAAGTGATTTTTTTGATTTTTGAAGCTAGCTGTCAGTCCACGTACGAAAGAGCGGTCGGTGAGCGCTCTCACGTCCGACGGCGAAAGTTAACGAAAACTAAACGAAAAGTTCCAAATCGCAATTATGTGCGCGTCATATGAATTTCTTGTTTTCGCTCGGTTTCGTACGACCACGTACGTTGGCTTCCGCCTATTCTAGTTCTACCTTTACACTAAATCTACAAATTGAAAGCATTCTTCCTTTTTTGCTCACATTTTATTTCAATTTAAAAAACAACACCCAGTGAGCGAGAGACACAATTGATTGCAGAATATTTCCATGCAAAACCAATATACCTACAACTATACATAATTTATGCTTCCTTGCATTAAATCGACCAATGGCCAAAAATCCAACACAACAGAAAAAAATCCTCAGAAATTAAATTCTTCCCACAAAAATCCCTCACTCGAATTCACTAACCATCTTAACGAATATATTAAATGCACGAATCATTGCATTTAACAGAAATATAATACGTTTGTGAACAAATACTCGGTCTCGCTCTGGCTCTTGCTATGGTTCTCGCTCTCCTCGCACTTATAATGCAATTTTACTTTATTGTTTTTTAGTCTTTGTGGTAAAATTATTTAATAAATGTTTGCTTTGTGCACTTCTATGCAAAAAAACCTTTCCATCGACATATAATTTATATACTTTCGGCTTTTGTAGACCGCGTAAATGGTACCCCAAAATTCGTGTTTGTCGTTTTATTATATTGATGATGATGATGATGATGATGATGATGACGATGATGATGATGATGATGATTGATGATGATTGAATGAAAGACATTTTTGTTTTAGTTTTTTCTTCGGTTTATTGGCCAATGAATTGAACAAATTTTGCAAATTTTGATCGAACTTACTTTTTCTAATTGGGTTTTTTTTGGCAATATTACCTTACAATATATGTGTATCAATAATAGACTATCTTTGGCTGCTCGTAATGGCGAGTTTCATGGCATGACCACCAAGACACAAGAGCGTTGCTGTAAACTGGAACACGAGTGAAGTTGGTTAATAGCAGTCCATATATTATATTACGTCAACGACTGTTGTTATCTATGTTCATTATGTTCAGGTAACCTTTAGGTACTACCGAATGTGCTGCCGAATGGCAATTTTTTTAGAAATAGACGTTGAATTTTGTAAAATTTCTCTGATACATTTTTTTTCTACAAAAAGGGCAATTTTGTGTGACGAGATTTCGTTACGCGAGGTTTTAGTAGTATTTTCCAACAATTTCCATTGATAAAATGTAGTTTTCCATTTCAATAAGTATGAACTTATCAATTACTTTCACAGGATAAATGACACTGAATGGCAAGAATGCGAACAAAACTTGCGTGATTTTCTTGAATCTCAACGTTGTAAAATGAAAGAAAGATCATTTCGCCAACCAAAACCATATTCATCTGATCCGCAGGACATTCAAAATATTGTTCGTGCTAGGTAATATTTTTTTCTTTCAATTTTCAAATTCATAACTTCAAATTTTGTCTAATTTTTCATTTTTTTTAGAAAAAAATTCCGTGAAACAGAAAAAAAGATTCGTCATCAGTTGGAGCGATCTCAGAGTGAAAAATCTCAGCATACAGCAAAAAACGTATTTAAATATTAAATTCATAGAATTCATAGTCTTCTAAATTGTTTATTCTTATATTAATTTTTTTTTTTTAAACAGTTTGGTAGTAAAGTATCAATGTTGGTATCAGCTGTTGAAGCTTTTGCATCATCACTTCAAAAAACACCTGAAACAGAAACAGAATCTCATGTTTCGGTATATTTAGCTGATGACGATGCATCTGGAATTCCAAGTAGTTCTGATAGTTTTCAGCGATTAACCCCAATATCGAATATCAAAGAACAAAAACAACAAGAAATGGAATCAAAAATGGATTCAGATGTTCAGAGAGGATATTTAGTTACGAGTACACAGCAAGGTAATCTTCGGTATGACGATCTGCAAATTGCTAAACTTCGAGAAGCAACGGTATGTTACGAAAATTAATTTTAATTTAAAAATTTAATATTAAATATAATTTTGTTTTTTAAATAGAGTATTCGAGAACTCTATCAAATAGCTGAGAAGATAATAATTGGTGAAGTTGAAGAATTAATGGGAACTGAAGAAGTTGAAATTGAGGAAGAGGACAATGACGTCATGTGATAAGCTGAAATCACAATAATCCACTCAATATCGTCAGCAGTGCTTTTTCGATAAAAAAAAATATAAATATCTCTGATATTATTTCGCACTTTGCTAAATAAATTTAATTATTTTTATCCGAATTAAAACCTTATCATTGTTATGGTGTATTGAATGGTTAAGCTATATATAGACACTTAACGCAGATACTAATAAACCATTCGACGAAGGATTGTTTGGTTTTGATTGCAGTTTAATAGGATTTTAAAGATAAGAATGCTTTCATTGTTGTTTCTTTGATAACGAAAAATAATAAAATAATTTTTTGAATATGAAACAAATATAACCTATGTACCGTACCTTTATTTATACGTTCTACGCAGAAATAAATTGGTAAATACAATTTAGTAGAATCTCGTGATAACAATATAGAGACAAATAATCCAAATTACAACTTCTTTCAAATTAATACGGATATGTTTGTCAATTTTTTTTTTTAAATAACGATTAAAATTCTGATAAACGAATTTTTATAGAAACTTATGATATCACTGCTAAACACAATCGAAATATGAAAATAATATTGTGCATTAAATGGAAATACGAAGTTCAGGTTCATGGTTTGTTTCGCTCTATTTATCTTTAAGATCATAAAAGCAACATGTGCATTGTTGGGTAACCTGCTCAACGATACATTTTTTTTTTGGTTTTTGTGTTTATAGATCCTAAATCATTAAGTAAGATTTGGTTTTTTTCCACAGGTTCTCCAATGTTTCAGATTTTGTTCAATCGCAGTAAATTTTAAAGCTATGTTTACCATGAGTGGTACACAGTGGATCATTTCATTCTATATGGTAAAAATTAAATCAGGGATAGTAGAAATTGATTTATTGGGAATATTTTAAGGGACCGAGTCAGCCCGTTGCGTCGCTCCGTTTAGTATTTAAGCATAGTACGCAGCTGAAGCGAAACGAGAATTTCTATACAAACGGAATCATAAACGAAAAACTTCGTTTTCATTTTTGTTCTGCAGTACGATATTCAACGAGCGAAATTGATAATTGAAGCAGATTATATGGAGAAGTCTCCACTCTTTTTCGCACTGAATTATTCGCATGAACCATTAATTAATTGTCTACGGAAAAATGACATTCGAGTTTTTATTTGTATTTTTATTTGTTGTTTAAAAAAAAATGTCGCTATATTACAGTTTCATTGCAACTAATTCTTCACTTTTTTGCATCAAACAAAGAAAACTGCACCCTATCGCAACTTTTGCACTCAATGAAAGCGATTTTTCCAAATTTCGTAAAAATATTGGTTAAGATATGCACTTTAAAGATAGAAGATTTTTAAAAATAATTTAAAGTAAATAGAATAACACATTCACGTGAATCGAAAGATTCGATCGAATTTTATAGCCTATTTCATAGAACATACATCACATACATCACAGAAATGTATGTGACGTAAAATAGGCCCCATATGAGTGGGCGTAAATTTTAATTATTTTTTTAAATTATGCGTTTTCTAAGTTGACGCATAGTTTTTCTAAAAATTCAAAATTTACAATGAGCCAAAGGACAATGGAGCGCTGGCCCAGCTCCAATAGGAACGACCTTTATATCATATATAGGTACGTATTAAACATTATTTATCAGTTAACCGTTTGTTTAAATTCGCTGTGTGGCGGAAGTTATTTAATTTTTAGTAAAATGAGTTTCAGTTTCCCAAATCTCTGTTTTCAATAAATTTTTCTTTAATATTTTATGGTTTCTTTGTGTTTACTTATGTAAACTAACAAATAAAACATTAATCAGTACATTATCAGTTAAGTTTTTGTCAAAATATATCAGTCAGTGTAATATTAATTAATTAAATTATACGAAAAAATTGATTTTTTTAGACATTAACGCCTCCTCTTTATGTTTATTATTATCTGACCCAGCTTATACGGTAGGTTTTAGTGATAAAAGAAAAATATTAATTTTCCGTGAAATAGGCCCCAGGACAGACCAGGGCCTCAACCAATATGCCTCTCCAGCCAGCTCGGTCCCTAGCTAGCTGTCTCCAGTTTCTCATGCCAAGTTGGTTAAGGTCCTCTCCCACCTGAGTCACGGTCTTCCTCTACTGCGCCGTCCCTCGGGATTGGTTTCGAAGACTTTACAGGCCGGAGCGTTGGGGTCCATTCGCACTACAGAATAGCAGAATAGGACTGAATAATTTTTATTTGCCTAATTTTGAAGTTTGAGGTGATTCGCCCGGTAACAGTTACTATTTCAATATACCAAATGAATTCTTGGTAACAGGATTTTTGGGTTGTTTGAGCGAAATAAAAATATTTTGTTTTCCATTTTGCAGGTACTCTCTAAAATCAATAGTACTAAAGTTTATCACTATAACATAGTGTGTATCGAAATCTACAGTAATTGACAAAATTGTCGTTTTTTCAACATAAATGGGAGGAAAATAGACCCCCTACTAAAGGGTTTTTTCTAAAAATTGTCAATTAAAGGACCATTCGAAAAATACTAAAATACAAGAAAAGTACAAAAAGTACCCGTAGCTTGATTTTTTCACTGAATCACAAAAAAGATATCACGCATAAACTACGACTTAGGCTAGTCGTAAACCCAAACTACAAAAAAATTCCGATTTTTTGTAAATATCTCTGAAAAACTTTGTGTTTATAAGATAACAATTTTTCGTCTGTCTACTCGAGGAGTCCCTTTAGGTTCCATTCTGGGACATCTTCTGTTTTATTTGAATAGTTATGAGGTTCCTACAAAGATTACGAGATTCCTTATTCAAAAGAATGATGGTAATATTCACCTTTTCAAAAGATGAGAGCTGTCAACTTGGCTTAAAGAAAATTCTGCAAATTATTAAAACATTTAAAGATTGCTTATCGATCATATTAAGATTTAATTCATTTTCATTAGTAGAAAATATTTGGATTTGAATTACATTAATATAATAATCAATATATATAGAAGAGACGTTATCAATTTCATCATAATTTAGACCAAACATTTTGTCCATCAGATTAACTTGTTAAAAAATTGTTTTTTTTTTTATTATTTTCGAAGTCATGGTTGACCAACTAATACGAATCCAATTGCAAGAAATCCTGGAACTATTTTTTTTACAAAAAACTGTCTTGGCTGTTATGCTCTTTGCCTCCTCACAGTATCACCCTACCTAAAACACACGCTACTATGTACAAACATATGGTCCTGCAGTTCAACATCCTTTTTCAATAAGTAAAATTTAACCAAAGGCAATTTAAATGTACTCGTATATTTATGTATGTATATACACCTATTTATCTTTCCACACAATTAAGTTAACTAACAGAGCTTATTCAGCCTACCAACCTGTACCCTATAAATTAGAGAATATAAGAGCTATCCATGGTCATTACTCAAAATTAGCTTTGGCAATTATTGTTGTAAAGAATTTGGCGACGCACGGCAACAACCAAAATTAAACTAAATTTTTCACGCTTGATGTCTATTATTTTAACCTATACATAGGTAACAATAGTACCAAGGCATCAGGAAAGAGTTGACAGGCCTGACATGATTTTATTACCTTGAGTTTCAACTTAATTTTATTTGTGATTGCCGGGGAAATGGTATGGTTATGGTAGATATTTATTAGGTAAGTACTTGAGAAATATTTATGAAAAATTATGACTATATTAATTGTGTTATTGACACTTTGATATAATAATATTTGCATGATTGAAGGGTTAAATTTGTGTGCGTCAATAACGCGAAACTTCGAACCATCGATTTCGCATTGACAGAATGATAAAAGAATTAAAGGGTAGTTATAAAGATTTCATTAAAAATATTCGACAAAGTAGCAATTGTGTTAAAATAAAACCAAAAGTAATCAATATTTGACAAAAAAAGGACTTTCCAAGGATGATGATATCCAAATTTTACTTTGGCAAATAGAAGAAAATATATTTCATACAAACAATGAACTTAAATTCAAATTTAATTCATACAAAATATTATTACTGAGATGCATATATGTATGTATGTACATAAATATACAAGGACAACAGTAAGGTCATTCATGAAACCGAATATAAATCAATGTTTGATTGTGCAAGCTTTAAAGCAAATGAAACTGATGAAACTGACCTTCGTTAACTTCACTCTGATGTGGGTTATGTTCAGTGGCGGATCCATGGAGAGGTGGCGGGGGGTTTTTCGGGTCGGACCAAATGTTTTTATATTAGCTTATTTATTTAGTCAATATTTATTCCTATATAAACATTGCCACGGCCAAGGGCAAAAAACAAAAAGTTCCAATTTAATGATTAGGAATTCTAGTCTTGTTGGATATAGTTCACACTGGATATTCGTCACGAAATCTATGTATGATGAACTGAACTTAACAAAAAATTGCGTATTGACAAAGGCCCTCACTAGTCCACTGATGAGCCCAAGTGAGATCGCCGGGACAAAACGCCAAATTTTTGTAGGACTAAAGGCCGTTAAAAGCTTTTTTGAATCAATAATTCAACAAGTCCAAATAAAATAGTGCTAAGTCTTCTACTTGGCTGATGTATTTCAGTAGATAGTATATAGAATTTGTATTATTAAAAAAACCTTCTAATATTTATTCCTCTTCAAGCTATATTTGGTCTACGTTTGACCTTTCCAGAAAAACCATCTTTTTTTATAAAATTTCGACTAAAGATTTCTTCATCTAGGTGGAAAAACGAAAAACCTTAAATTAGATTGCGTAACAGGTTTAAGGGGCCAACCCATAGAATCCGTCGCTTGCTATGCGTCAACGTAAACACACGTTAATAAGCGTTTCTCTTTTTAAGTTCAGAGCTGAGCACTTAGAAGAGTCTGAGTGAACAGAGTAAGTTCTGAGCAGAGTATGTTCAAAAATCTCTGATTAAATTATAGCCTAGTTCCTTTACTTTGAAACTCTGTGCATTTCTGTGAATTTCTACACCAAAGTCTGTCAAAGTTCATATAAAAAAAATAAAATGACGTAGAAATTCACACAAATGCACAGAGTTTTAAAGTAAAGGAACACACCTTATGAAACAACTTGAGCACTGAACTGTCATGATTAGAAATTATTTAATTTTTATTATAATTTTTACCTTCTCCAGTAGAGTAACCAGCCTCTTTCGCCATTTGTTTTGATCATGATTTTTTTAATTTCCTGCCTTTCAAATGTCATCTCGTTTGTGTTCAGCATTTTACTCCGTTTACTCTACTATTTTATTTTGCTCTGAACATGCTCAGAACTAAAAACGAAACACAAATTTGAAGTTCTGAACGATCAGAGCTAAAAAAGAAACACAAATATTTTTTTTGACAGTTCAGGCTCTGCTCTGAACTAAAAAAGAAAAGAGCCTAATGAGAAGCGACCCATACGAAACGCATGCCCCGCCGGACATGAATTAAAAAGTAGATGAACTTTTAACTCTTTTCTCTGGCAGGACCGTTGACATCAGTTGTCAATAATAGGCTTGTTCCATGACTAGAAATCTTTGGGTGGTTCTATTGTGGTCTGAACTCGTTCTGAAGTGTTTTATGTGCCTCTTTGTTCGTTCTATATAGTTAACTTGTAATGCAATCAATTAAGTTTCGAAAGAAAAGATATAATGGTACTCTTCGAATTTTTATAAGAGAACCAAAATAAATAGTTAGTAAGCCTATAGTAATTTGAAGTTTGTCTCTTCAGAGATGTATTCTATGGTTCGGCCCCTTTATGAAGGTTACTTAGTTCAAGGGCTTAAGGTCTGTAAAATTTTATCATGCCTTTCCAAATAACATTTTAAAATACTATTCAATATTATAAGGACAAAAATAATGGAACACAAAGTCCACGCAAGTTTAATTTATCTTAAAGTTTTGTATTTGTTTAGAAGAATTCTCCAAGAATTTCTTCTTTAGTAAGTTGTATGTTGGTATGTATTTTTAAAGAAGCAAGATCATTCAGGTGCTTCTGACCCATAAAATTTCTTAGGTAGCTTTTGGTCGAAAATGATCTTTCTGGAATTACCGCTGTCACGGGTAAAACTGCTAAAACACGTAAAACAGTGTTAACATTTTGTAATGTTTTATCATTGATTACCACGTTTTTGTTCATATTTTCTCATAGGTCTTGCCAAATTCTCTTCACTCTCCCTATATAAATACCTAACACATGCAAACAAATCAATTCTAAAATATTATAATTTCTATCATAAATGCATGGGAAGTTTGTTCACATGCTAAAAATTAAAATTATAGCAACGTGATTAAAACTATTAAAGTAAAATGTATAAAGGTAAAATATTACCTAAAGATAAAGTTGGACCCCCCCCCCCCCTCCCCATGAACAAATCATGGATCCGCCACTGGTTATGTTTGTATGAATTTCATGCTTTCAGAACAATCAACTCAACAATGGATTTTCATTCGCATGAAATTATTAAAAAAATTAAATCGAAATCAAAACACCATTGATGAAAAAGAATTTTTCGAGTCAACTCGATTTAAGGAAATTTAATTCTACGAAAAAAAATATTTAAATAATGCAGCTGCATCTGGAATATTCAAAAATTAAAATTGATAAAAATGAGTTACAATATTATTTTAATTTTATTAACTTGTGGTACTTAGTTGAAAACTTTCCCGGCGTCCACAGATAACATAAAATATATTATTTAACAATTGATTTAATTTTTCATATGAATTTTATATCAAATCTATAATATAAGTTGTGGGATAAACTTTGTTGAAAATTTCTAAAAGTTCCATACAATATGGTCAGATGTGACATGGCATAAATTTGAAACGATATACGACGCAAATTAGTTCTTAAAATTTTTATGTTTTCAGACAAAACAAGTAAAAGTTTAGAACTAAATGAATACCTATTCATTATTCAGTTTAAAATACATCTAACTAGCACGTGAGGCTACCCGTATTAAATGTCATTTTTTGTCTGGACCTTTTATAGGTATTTTGAATCAATAATTCATAGCAAAACATATTACATCAGATGTTTTATTTTTGGGAATACAAATTAAATACGATTAAATTTAAGGTGTGTTGGCTTTAGTCGAGTCATAACCCATGAATAAGACTTTATAGATAAAAAAAATGTCCTGACGGCCAACACTGATTCTATTTTAGTAGTTAAAAGGCAAACAATAAACATAGTAAAAAACCTGCAATTAAAAAAATATAGAGGGAAAAGAATTTTTTTTTTTTAATTTTGAAATACTTAGGGCTTGTTTCACAATGGGTGATATGCATGAAAAGGAAGTAATTATTAAGAGTATAAGGTTAAAGTAAAAACTATAACTTTAAGTAAAAGGTTAGATTCAAAGTATTTACTTCATTTCGTATGCATAAAATTTAGTTCTTACTTGCTGGTAAATACTTTCAGTAGATACTAAATTCATCCAAGTAAATACTAAGAATTCATCGGAAATTGATAGTAAATACTATTTTTTGCACAATTTCTTGCTATTAAACACAATTTTTTAAAAGACTAATGGCCAGTTGCACCAAAATCCACTAAAACCAATTTTTGCTAAAATTCTTATAAAATGTATGGGCTTGATAAATTTATTTGGTTGCACCAATGTATTTCTCTGATTTTTTAGCTGAAATGCTGTTTGCGAACCATCCCTGGATTTCATCAGCTAATTTTTGAACTGAACGAAAAGGTTTCACTAGTGTAAGTAAGATAGCAATATGAAAGATATCAAAATGGAAGTGAGTGATTACCTTCTTGAAACATTTATTATAGCTGAAGAAGAGTCCTATCCTTTTTTCCATTTTTCTTGCGGAAAAAAAATTTGTCACCATTTTTTTTATCGTTGAAAAGAATTACTGATAACTAGGCTTGAATAGGAAATAATTAAAAAGAAAAATAATGGATTTTACCTGTTCATTTTTGTTTTTATTTGTTTTTAATCTCCAACGATCTATTTAATGTTGAAAATTTGTTTTTAATTGTAACTTTCAAATGTCCTATCAAAAGTAAAATATTTTTTTTAAGATATTTTCATTAAAACTCGCTTTTAAAATTTAACTGGAGGAAAATGCCATTTTAGTTTATAGGCTTGTTTATCGGCTTTTCAAAACTAAAATTGGTTGGTGCAACCGATAAATGCCATTTTAAAATTTAACGAAGCAGTAAATATTTAAAAGCGTTTGGTGCAACTGGCCATCAACACTTGTACAATATTCAATTAGATCTAAATTTGCTTGGATATTGATGGGCTGATATCCTTTCCAATAAATGTAGGTATTCTTCCGAATAGAATATCGTGTTCAATTCTTCAACATTAGTGCATCCAAGCTCTAACTTCCAAGGTTTCTCTGTATTGTATATCGGCGGCCTCATAAGCAGACCTCGTAACTCCACCTTTTATCAAAATGAGTTTTGGATGCTATTTTATAGAAAATTTGTCAGCGCAGCAACCTAGAAAATTTCACATCCCTCTTAAAACTCTAAATAAACTTAAATTTCAATTTTGCATAGCACGTAACTCCACTACTATAACTCTGTTGTCTGGCAGACATTTTCCTCTCTCCTGAAAAATTTGAAATTTGTGGGTTACAAGGTCTGCTTAAGAGGCCGACGATATGATGAAAACCTGGCTTAACCATGCATATTTTGCATGTTGTTGTTCATAATTTGATGGAAATTTTATCAAAAGGCTTCATCTTTTATTAGTTTGCAAGAAAATTCACTGTTCTCAAACAGTATTTTGATTTAGCTTATATCTTCTCAAGAACTCAACTAGGATCTCCAACGAACCCTGAAAAAATTCTCTATTTTTTTTTAATTATTTAAAATACATAAATCATGAAACATTTGTTAAAATAAAACACTTTAATTTAACCACAAAAGGCGAAGAAGGCCCTAAGCTAAAATTGTTTCAGCAGTTTTGAAACTTGACCTCTTAGTAAATTTACTATAAAGCCAAGGAACAATAATGCGATAAATACATAACAACTTCAATTACGTTTTTTTTTTGAAGCGAATATTGCTTTAATTTATATAAGTTTTAAAGTACCTAACCAAAAACAAGAAATAATTAAAGTCATTAAAGTCATCAGAATATACTCCTCATATATGATCTAAAAGGGAGTCTTTCAAGGCTAATTACAATGGCTTATCAATGAAATGTGCACATAATTCGGTAAATATAAACAGCAACCCAATTTCAATAATTTTTTGGTTTCACGGTCTCAATTGATGGTTTAAACAAAAAAGTATGTACTTTAAAATGTTCAAGTTGCTATTTTGCAACTTTGAAAAAATTAAGTAATTCCTACAGAAAAAAAGTACTTACTACTTTTTATGCATATGAAATAAAGTTTTTACTGAAAAAATTCACCCGAAAAAAGTAAGTGCTATGGCCCAAAGTAAATACTTGATTTTAAGCATTTACTGCATTTTTATGCATATCGAAAAAAGTAACTACTTTAAAATTCTCTAGTAAAAGCATTTACTATGTTTTATGCATATCACCCAATGTCTAAGTAAAGTTCTGATTAGTTACTCGACACATAAATACTGGCACAGGGTCATAAGTGTGTTTGTGTTTGTGTTTGTAACTGTGTTTTTGGTTGTGTTTGTGTTTCATTTTCGTCCAAATGTGTGTACCAATCTAGCGAATAAAGATTCGAAGATCGGGCAGTTACAAAAGCCTTTCATAATGTGTTTCGGTAACCGATAAGCATTGCTTAACAGAGTCTTTTTACCTTGAGAAGCAAAACTAAATGTTTGATTTCAAAATTATTAGTGATATTAGCTAGAGAATATTATTTTTTGATTATATTATTTATGAAGGGATTTCCATAAGAATTCTCAACCGTTTCGCTTCTCTGAGCTTCTCTTCAAGTAGCTACTTTGGTTTTTAAGGTTATCCTTCGAGAGTTCCAACCGTTTTTTTTTTTTTGTAATGAAATATTGTGTTATATATCGTAAAAATAAATATTGTGAACGAAAAAGAGTTATTTGAAATAGAGATAGATATTTATTTTTATAGAATAAAGCGTTACAATTTGCAGGATTTAGTGAATACACAGAGCTTGCACAGACACTTGATATTTAATTTTATATCTTATAATTGAAACATAAAAACAAATTTTTGTACGTAATTTAGATAGATAATGGAAAACATATTAAAGGAAAACTACGGAAAAAAGCCTTCATTTGGCAGTTATATGAAATAAGTGTACAAATTCAAAGAAATTGTAAAAATAATTTAAAATGAAATATAACTACATACATATGTTTATTGGGAGTTAAGACCCTCTAGACACGAATTTCGTTTCTTTTTTTTTTTGAAGAATCCAGGACACTGGTGAGCTTACCTGAGCCACAACAACAAAAAAAAGCATCACAACGTCACATCAATTTCGTTTGTCAAAAATATTATTTATCTAGATGAGTGCGAATATAGACTTATTAAATTTACGATACCTTAAGGACATCCTTTAATTAAGGTTCTATTTGAATAAAGATAAACGATAAAATAAAATGTTAACATAGTACAATAGATAAATCTCTAAAGTTCACAGCCAACATTATAAAAATGTTATAATAATCCCTCAAACACGTGAATTTTATTAATGGCTCCATCAGTCAGATTAAAATTCTTCTTCTTTTTTTGTAACGATAGGAAAGATGTTTGTTATTTTATGCATTTCATAACATTTTTTTGTGTGTGAATGATTAATATGATAGTTTGTATAACCATAGCGAAATGTATAAATTTTTATCTATAAATTCAAAGCGTAGGTTTTTGAAAAGTAACGTAGGTATAATCGAACTTTATATTTAGCGCTTTGTTTTTTTTTTTGTTAAAAAAAATATTATTGTTTCATTTAAATATTTTTTAAATTAATCATCAAACTAAAGTGATATCAGTGTAGGTATTTAAATAACGTTTTTGTATTAAAACAGGTAGCTTATAAAAAAAAACACTGAATGAAAAAAATGTTTTCCTAAAATAATTCAACTTAAATTTAAGGTTAAATCAGCTTTGTCCTGAAAAATTTTGTATAATCTGTCAATCATTGAGTCAGCCAGTTGTGGTTTAAGCATAGACGTAGGTTGTGATTTAAGCAACCTCCGCCCACTGCCACGCTCACTTTTCTCATATCTGGGTTTCTCGAAAATGACTATAACGATTTGGATACAATTTTGAATTAAAATAATATTTAACTTTTCAAGAAATTATACAATTGTTATGGCGGGAAAAAGCGCTTAATTCTTTAGGAATCAAACATTCATATAGAAACATTAGAATTAGAATTAGAATTAGAATTAGAATTAGAATAAGAAAAGTGTATTCTTTCATTTTTTTCATTTACAACTTAAAACAGGTTCAGTAACAAATATAATTATGTTACAATCCAAAAGAAAAATCGAAGCATTTCCAAATTTTTAAGGTAAAAACGAGAAAACCACGTCAAACAAAAAAAATATACTGTTGATAGGAGAAATAGAATGTAACTTAAAATATCATCATTTAAGAATAAGAAAGTACAAACAAAAATAATGAAAATTTATTTAATTTTAAAAAAATGTGAAAATAAAAAAGTGCGCATACGCCACAGTGTACCACCATTTTACAGAGTCACATCTTTCTCGTAGTTCATAATTATTTTAACTAGAAATATTTAAAAATTCTTCGATATACATTTTTGTCAGTGGGAAGTCGTCACATTTTACATTGTTTATTTAAAATATCCTGCTCATGTATTAAAAAGGAATCAACTATAAAATCAAATGAAATTGGACTAAGAATACGGTCTGCAGTCCTGCTGCCTTCAATAACCTCTTTCATAATATATTGCTTCCGTCCCCAGGTGCAGCGATATTTGCAACCACGAAAGTATACATTTTCACGAGACAGCATGCTTTAATTTTCAACCATATTTTTCAATAATCTATACACCGGACCTGGTTCGAAGTATTTCAGGTTGTGGTTCTTGGGTATATTTTAAGAAAAAAATCATTCTACGATAAAGAGGTATCACCAATTTTGACATCATTTATCGTCGATTTAAGAAAACGCTTACTTTGGTGTACCCCGACCCATGTTTACAAAAATTGCTCTGCTAATTTTAGTGATAGAAATTTCGTTTTTCCACAATCTTGTCATGGATTAAAAAAAATATTAAAAGTTTATGTTTTTACGCATTTTCTCGGGAAAATCGACCTCAAAGTCAAAAAATTAGCATGGACAGGAAATATGGAACAGCCTAGAAACTGGATATCTTAAGACTGATACAAGCTATCAACTTTATTTATAGAGGCAATTTTAAAGGCCTGTATATTTCTTTTAAAAATAAAGTCCTCAAAAAGTTTCTACCACTATAATTAACTGAGCAATATTTGTTAACTTGAGTCAGGGTACACCGTTCCGATAGAAAATTAGGGTGTCCTTATACAAAAAGTTTCTTTTCCATTTTTTTTCCGAATTTTTTTTGTTGTATCTTTTTAGATTTGGCATCAACTAATATCTATATCGCCAAAATTTCACTCTCCTACACCCACCCTCAATTTTTGTACGTGATTTTAGTATTTTCGTATGAACAATCGCGATTTTAGTATTTTTGTATGAACAAATATCCAAGTTATTTCACCGTTGTCGGCCTCGTTCGTTGTACGTTATGTACGTTGTTGAATGACAGATGGTGCTAGGCCCGTTTCATCGATCTTTGATTCACACGTGCGCAAGTCATTAACGTGAAGTGTCGATTCACTTTGACATTTCATTCTGCAAAATTTTGCAAGATTTATTTTAATTTAAAAGAAATATATACCCTTACGTGTTTTGTGACTGTGAAACGTTGGTAAAATACTAAAAGAAAAAATACATTTTCAAATCCAACAAGATAACAAAAATATGCATGTGAGCATGACGTTTTCACGTTTCTTTATCGAATGACAATGCGCACCGTCGCGTCGATTGTTCTATTTTATCGATCACATTCGAGCAGTTTTATCGATCGTTAAAACATTAAGGGCCAGTTTCACAGTGAAGTAAGTGTCACTTAAGTGCCAAATATGAAAAACTAATTCCTAATTTCACAGTGTAAACTTATCGGAATAAGTGACAATTAAGTCTCCCATATTGGCCACTTAAGTTCCCCTTACTCAGGTAGTAAAACTGCGGCTAAAGTGCCAAAATGGGAAAATTAAGTGCCACTTATTTTGTTAAGTGCGCACTGTGAAACTGGCCCTAAAACACACTTACAATACAATCGTTATTTTTTATTTAACAACCAAAATATTCACTTAAAATAATTTATATGGCTGAACAACGTTTGCTGGGTCAGCTAGTTTTTTTTCATAAAAAGCAGATTAGTAACATATCCTTATCAATTTTCGTTTTATATAATTCAAACATTTTTTATACCAATTAAATATTCATGTTTAAAAGGACACACACAACAAATCTTTTAAATATAGAATCCTGTCTAACAAAAACCAGCTATTTTAATCCTTCTCTACATATTATATTTGGGATCATTTCATTTTGTTTTGTTTTTTTTTTTTTTTTGTTATTTTCATAAAAAGCAACAGTTATTTTATTCCTTATTCAAAGGATATTCACCACAGGAAAAACTCCCCACTGCGCCGATTTCATACCCACACACCCACAGAAATTTAACTAAAATACGAGTACGAGTTTAGGAAATTTATGAATGAATCACAAAAACTGAAGTCACACGAGAGGGTTGTTTTGTAGTTTTATATGTGTATACAACACTCTCCTCGCTCCTGGAAATTTTAAATGACAAAGCAACATTCCTGCTTGTGGGAACTTTGTTTTTTTTTTTTTTTTTTTGCTAGATAATGAACGGACACGATAAGAGACTCATGCTCTCCACCATTCTCTCTTGGTTGAATATGATGGTGTGATTGTTCTTGATGTTGAGGAGGGTTTTGCCTATAAATGTTGAATCCTTAACCATTGAACATCGCATTGCTCAACAAGTGGTCGTACGGTTCTTTTGAACGGAAAGGAAAAAACCGCTTTGTCAAGAAGTTAGTCAGAATTGAATACACAACGGGATACAAGTGTTACCTATAATACAAACGGTTTCGAAATAATTCTTAAAGAAGTGTTAAGTGCTTGTGGTAAAAGTGACAAAAGAGGCAAGTTTAAAAAAAAAAACCTACCTACCCAGTGTGTGTTTTTTGTTTTTGAATAAGATTTTAATATAAATACAATCATTTTGGTATAAAACAAGTGAACATTTTTAAAGGATATTTATAATCGAAGGGTTGCATTTTTTGAAAATTTAATTGAGAGTTGAATTTCTTGGACATTTATTTATAAAAAATGTTTTATAGAATCCTTTTCTGAGTGAGCATAATATATGTACAAAATATACATATTTACATTATGTATTATTTTTACTATTTTTTTTATTAAATCCCTGAAAAACCTTGGAGTGAAAAATAAAATATTTTCAAAACTGTGTTTGTTTTTAACTCAAAAAAGAAAACGATATCTGAAGGCTTGTTACCCATGTTACGTTATTAAATTTAAAACCAGTGATATCAATATCAAATGTGATTTAAAACTCTTCTAGAAAAACAAAAAAACGGTCGTAACTATATTCGGCAATTCACTTTTCCGAGATCTTTTTCTCCGAAAAAAAGTGAACAAGTTAATACAAAATTTTACTTCTAATTTTTTGACAGAAAAACTGAGTCATTTTTTCTAATAAATCCTGTTGATAATTCTGAGATTTCAGAGAATTCTGCACGACTGATAAAAAAAATTTGGTCAGTAATTGACATTTTTTTTATGTGTCCCAATTTTTTCCGTCATTATTTTAAATCTCCAAAAATCTACTTTTTCAATAAAAAGGCATGTTCAGGAAAATGAGATCTCGAAGAACACAGTAATCGCAGTTACATGAACAGGATTCCTCATCAAAAATTCTCAACTTTGCTGTCAAAACTCTGAGGAAAAAAATCTTGGACTCGCTTACTAAGAAAAATATCTGAGATCTCATTTTTTCTGAACGCGCCAAATATGTTTGCAAGTGACGGGATCTTCCAGAAAAAAAATATCCAAAAAATTAAGTCTCAGAAATCTCTATTCAAAAAAAATTTCTTTTACTTGGAACGAGGCTAATTGAGCAACCGAGCCCAAATAATTTCAATTTTATTTTATTTAAGACGAGAATCTAAAACGTTATTTTGCTCATCTTGTCCAATAGGTCAAATGTGTAGGTAGAATATACATATTTTGGACAATTTATTTCAGTAAATCAAAAAAGAGTATATAATTTACATATTTTCGCGCCCTTCAACAGAAAAACGCGTCTCGTTTTTATTAATTAATTTTTTTGTGTGAAAGTATTGCTATAGAAAGGCGTCCCCTAGTAACGTTCAAAACAATTAATTGATCTACGAAATTTAAAACTGCAACAGGTTTTGTTCGTTGGACTAATGGTTAGCCATAAAGTTTCAATATCGTTCGTTTTTACGTTTTTCCATGTGCATATTCAGGAAAATAAAATCTCGGAGATCTCAGAAATCTCAGTTATCTACCTGAACAGACTATCTCAGCAAAATTTTTCAGCCGTCGAAATTCTGAGGAAAAAAATTTGGATTCGCTTGCTCATTTCTTGGAGTCGGCAAAACCTCTGAGTTCTTATTTTTCTTGACGCGCCAAATGACGTTGTTTTTTTTTTAATTACGATTTAATTCATATCTTCCAAAATTGTATTTCCAAACGAGGGCTTTTTTTAATTTTCTACCTACCCCCAGTTTTCGTGTTTCAACTCATTAAGAAATGCCATTTTTTGGCTTATGGATAAATCCATATAGTTTGCATAATTTAACATTTTTATTAATTTAGTTGCTTTAAGAAATAAATTATAAAATAACTATACGTATTGATATTTTTCGTTGGGTGAGAGGTGAGGCATTGAGCAACATACATTTAACTGCTTTGGACCTTCAGTTTTTACCAATAAGCAGTAAAATGTAAATATGAAAAAAAAATCTTTTACAAAATTTCTAGGGAAAATATCAACTCCTTTATTATTTTTTCGACAAAATGAATAAATGGTCCAATCAAAAAAAAAAATTAATAGTAATATCACTGTGTAAAATTGGTGCAAATTGGAAAATTTTTTAATTTAATATTTTGTATGTGACCGAAAACTTATCTTTTGCGAACTGTCAAACTTCTATTTTCAATCAAGAAACATCAGGGGCCGAATATCGATATTTTGTATGAAATTTCCCTCACTTGTCGTTCGGTGACTGATGCCGTAATTCGGCCCCAGGACTCATTCTTCAAACCGGAGAAAATAAAATTCGTTCGAATTTAATCTCAAAGTCCCCCGTTTCACACGATATAACAAGTGGTTGGAGATTTGTTGAAATTTTTTAATTAATTTCTTCTAAAATCTCTTGTACCTTTTATACGAGGAGATGGAATAGTAAGACATTGTTCGTTTAAGTCGCTTGATTGAAAGAACACCAAGTGAAGTGTGACAGTAAATAATTGTACAACAAACAGTTTTTAGTACACATTTAATTTATTATGAAGTTATTATTTGTAATATAAAGCTTAGTTTGACAATTAATTACTAAACACTTATTTCATTTCTTTGATTAAAGCGCGTAGTAAATATTTGGCGGGAGAATATAAGTTCTAGACTCGCAGGAGTCAACAAAATATCCTTACATCATTCACCGATGAGAATTTGTTGTGTGCACTTCTCTCCTAAAAATTAACAGTCTTATCTTATTTATAAACCCATTCCAACGTATGTCTAACTTTGGACATCTGTCCAACTTCAAAAACCTTATTTATAAACATGTTCCATCGATTGTCCAACCTTAGACACTGTATAATTGGTTGTCCAAACCTATTCTAAAGTGGCTAGGTATGTACAAAGAAAAGAGAATTGAAAAATTATCATAATTTCATGATAATAAAATGTTTATTGAACGTATCCAATGTCAGAAATTGACACATTACAGGGATGTTAGTGAGTATGTGAGAACATATTTAGACAACTATTGGAACGCGTTTATAAATAAGGAGATGTGTAACTATTTATACAGTAGCTAGCTGGACAACTGCTCAAGAGTGTTCTGGGATTTGGGATATTTTTTTTTTAAAGGCCACATTTTTTAGCAATTATTTTAACTCTAAGAATTTAATTTTTTTTTTTTATAAAAAGTTAAACTTTGTTGTATTTTATAACATTATTTGTTTGTACATTTGATTGCCATCCACCGGTCATTTTTAAAATTTTTACACTTTTGTATTTTCAAAAAGATTAATTTTCTTTCAAAAGGACTTTTTGTTTCAATCGAAGGTATTCAAAAATAATTTTGTTTTGCTTTACTTTCTTAATTTTTATTTTATATTACTTTCTTAATAATTAAAAAAATTATTAGAATTTAATAGTTAAAACTTAAAAGAAACATCAAACTAAATGATTTTTTTTTAATTGACAAATCTACTATGCAAATTTTCGTTCTACTCCAATTTTTGCACTCTGAAATTTTACTACTTTTCTCGAAACCCATAGAACATTTCCAGCAATAAGCGAATTAAATTTTTTATTATTAGTGAAATTAAAAATTTAAACTTATGCAATTTTTCGAGAAAATCTTGTGAAAACATTAAATATCGTGTTTTTTTTTCCTTTTCACATCCTTTCTTTATTTTTAAATATCTTTATGTAGTTTAAATTTTTTCTTTGAAAATTCAATATTTTCAAAAGGGATTTTTGAAAACTTGGTAATGCAGCAATTTTTTAACATAATTTAAATTGGTCTTCAAAAAAGAATGTATCACCAAAATTTGTTAAAAAAAAACGCCTAAAATTTCTTCATACAAAATTCTTGTCTTTTTTTCTAGCAAAAAAAACCAATCTTTTCTATTAATTTTTTAACAATATTTCCTGAATTTCTGCATTTTTTCCAAAAAGATTTTTCGTGACAGATATACCACCCAATGTACTACTTTTGTCCAAAAAAACGCGTTAGGTCATGTGCCATAGAACAATTTTATGAGATTTGAGAAATTAAAAAAAATGTTTCCCTAATGAACGCTTTAGAATTTCGCACAGAATTTCGGAAATAATGCCTGAATATGGTAATTATATTCTGGCGTAGTTATTTTTTTTGGCTCATTTTTGCAAAATTTTATCTGTTTTTTTGTCCAATGTTAAGCAAAAAACAAATTCTGGCGTTTTTTTTTTAAATAATTTCTGCCATAATTTAAAAAAATGAATTTTATTTTTTTTTATATCAGCTCCTAGATTTTCATTAAACTTGCCCGTTGGCTGAAATTATTATGATTTATGTACCTTCCTTCATTTTAATAGCAATTATTTTAGCATAAGTCGTTGTTAAAATGAATTTTTCCTTCGAGTAAAGGCTGATGTTAATTCAAGGATTTTTTTTTATAATTTTAAACCACCTGAAATTGCAGAAATAAATACTTTTTTCTTCCCCAAAATCTTCATACATACATATGTGCCGGATAACTAATCAAAACTTTACTCATGTGTTTGTAAAGCAGTCTTCATAAAATGACTTATGACAGTATTTACTCTCAAGGCCCTCGAAACATTTTCTGTAAATGAATTTGAAACCCATTTGTGCATTTTATTTCATTAAGTTTTATATAAATGTATATTGTTTGTGAGTATTAAAACTAACACGAAGGTGTGTTTAAACAAACTTTTATAATACTCATCCAAAAATAAAAACTTCAGACCTTATACTTTAGGAGAAAACTTAAAACACTTGACAGTCACTAACTTTTCTTTAATCTATCAAAAGGAAAAAAGCTACCATCACAAGGTCGTCTAAGTGGGCAAACGATTAAAAATAAATATTTATAAAAACTAGTTACTATGTCGGATTTTAAAACCACGACCCCTGCGGGAAAAAACAAAAATATTTTCTGTGTAGAATATTAATAATTCAAAACTTTTAAACGCAAATTTAACGCAGTACACACACTGATGTAATTTTTAATTCCAACAGGAAAAGTATTGTGGGCGACATAGGTATATAAATTCCAAATACTTAAAGGCAAAAAACTCCATTGTTGACTTTTTTCTTGTTGACTTAATTATGTATTAACTAAAGAAACTAACCAAAAGTCAAGTTTTATCTCAAGGTGTGTGGATGGTTTAAAGGTGTTCATGTTCGTGTTTTTTTTTTTTTTTTAATTTTATTCATTCATTTGGAATACAAAAAAACTTTTTCTCTAAAAATAGAAATTCTGTTGAATCTATTGATTCCCAAATGAGTTCAAAAGAATTAACCGATAAAAAAGGGTTGATTTTCCTTTATTATTGTTGTTGTTTGGGATTTGGATTTTAATTTTCCTTAACTTTTGTGGTTCTTGAGAGATAAGTTCATTTAGGATTACAGGATCTATTTGCTAAAGCACAATACACTTGAGAAAAAAAATATTATATTTTGGGATATCAAAATTGCAGGAAGTGTTGGGGTTATAAATAAACATGCAAGGGAGCTCACATGATTAACAGATAATAATTAAAAGAGAAAAACCACATATATCTACATACGTGCTTAATAATATAAACTTTGTATTCATAGGGCTTTAAGATTATAAATATTCAAGTAAATTAATAATTTCAAATTATCTTTCATTGGATATTAATTGGAAGAAAAAATTATATTTTTAAGGATTATTTATATAAAAAAACTAACAAAACTTTAATTTCAAACTTTGATTTATGTATGTAGGTAAACCCTTGCAGACTACAGCTCAAGTCACCTACAGTAAAATGTTTTTAGACGTGACAGAGATACCCTTATCCAAACATAAATATTGATGTGGGAGTTGGAATTTTGATAGAACTCTAGGGTCGTGCTTCATACCAACTAAATATATATTGATATTCATATATAGCAATTATTGATTTCCATCGCTGCGGCAATAAATTTTGAGGTTTAACCTTTTTAAAAATGGTTTCTAAGCCTATTTGAATGAATTTTGCTTCGTTTTTGAAATTCAAGTTGAAAATATGAGAAATTAAGTGTTTAACATTTTTTTTTTTTATCAATAAATGAGCAACGAAAATTGACAATTACCTGGCAATAGAAGGCCCACCTGCAGGCAATACATTTTCATTGCCATCGAAATTGACATTGCCTCAAATATTGCCAATGGAGCCACAGCGCGGCGTTAGGAATCCATTGAGCACGATCAAAGATTTTTTATGTAAGATATTACAGTTGTTTAATATAGAGACACTATAGGTGCTCTCAAGTCATAATTGAGGATCAGTCTTGCAACAAAAGTTCACGTCGACTTTCAACTGAAGACCCAATATTTTAACAAATTTCTACATACAAATTAAACAAGCTTTTTTTTTTAATTAGCTCTTCAATATTCCCGAACAAAATCGATCTCATGTATAATTAAAAAATAAATAATGTATTTTAATCTATTCAACATACCTTTTATCATAACGTCACTATATTTTCTATTTTTAGAAGAAACAAAACAAAACCTTTGATCATATGTAGGTTCATCCATATTTATAGATGATAGATTTTTTGTTACTCATTTTAAATCAATCACTTCCTTACAAAAATGAACCCCTGTCAAAAATTGCCAAATATAAATTACAATGAAATCGATAACCATCCATATCCTTCTTAAAGCATCATAATATACCATTTGGGAGAAATAGTCACATAAAGGACATTCAATCAAAATGATAAACTCTTTATTTTTTTTTTTTACGAATATCCTAAAAATACAAAATCCTTTAATTGATTTAGATTTTTGACCTAATCGACTCCACCGCACATAAAATACACACAAAAATACAACTACCCACATTTTATATGTGACTTGATGCGTATTGTGTCTCTCTACAAAATGAATTTACTATATATCTGGCTCCGAAAAATACTGTTCCTTGAAAGGCTTATAATAAAATGTAAATAAAATGGTTTAGTTTTAATACTCCATACTCCAAAGACAATCACTTGATTTAGGTCGCATTTTTTGTATTCTTGTATTCGTTTTAAAATGATGATTCACTGAAAAATGTTTTATATTTAACTGGATTTATAAAATGATAATAAAAAATAGCAAAAGTCTCAAGAAGAAAAATGTAATTTTAATATTTTATTGTTTAAAAAAGTAATTAGACATTTTGTTACGTGAATTTAATCGTGAATTCTAATTCGCAAAAAATTTGTGTTGGTTACTTGTCTTTTAAAATTTTATTTTATTTGTATAGAATAATTTACTCACATATGTAAATACTTTTAGGGGTGTTTCTCCACTAAATGGAAAATCGCTATCCCAAGCTAATTTTATGTAATAAATCTTAATATTTCTCAGTTTTTTGTATTACTAACGACATAGTATTAGGTATTCTTGGCAGGCCACAGCTTTTTTAGTAATTTAATAATCTAACATTTGAATAAATGAACCTCAAACACATCAAAATACAGTCCCCTGGTGCGTCCCTTTTCCAGAATTACAAACGTTTTTATCAATATTTTTTTTTTTTACATTGATAACAGAATAAAAAATATATAAATACATAAAAAAACTGTAAGCATCTTTATATATCATAATTAAAATTTTAAAATCAATTCGAATATCGAATATCTCAAATTATTAAAACAGTCCCCTGTTGAAATGTCAAACCCGCGCTAAAGTCAAATTTCGTTTTGGCGCAAAATATTTGGTCTGTTTGGTAACGTGAAATTTCTTGCGAGTTTGCACAAATTTTTACAAAATTTCACAATTTGTCAAAACCCACACAAAAAACTCAGTTTTTGGGAAATTTGCTGGAAAAAAAGTTACCAAACAGGCATATTAAGCGGAACGTAACCGGTGTGAAGTTCGTTCGGTTGTGAAGCCAAGTTTCTTGCCAACCAATCGTCACGGCCGTTAGTGAAAATAGTCCCCTGGGAAGGCTTTTTTTTTTACTATTTTAAGGGCCAGTTTCACAGTGAAGTAAGTGTCACTTAAGTGCCAAATATGGAAAACTAATGCCCAATTTCACAGTGTAAACTTATCGCAATAAGTGACACTTAAGTCTCCCATGTTGGCCACTTAAGTTCCACTTACTCAGGTAGTAAGACTGCGGCTAAAGTGCCAAAATGGGAAAATTAAGTGCCACTTATTTTGTTAAGTGTGCACTGTGAAACTGGCCCTAAGAGTTTAAATAACGAAAATTTGTTTAAAAATAATTGTTTATCTAGTATGTAGCCATATCTGTTTCGCTAATCTGAGATATTTAAACGATTTTGTTTTCTTAGTATTCATGTAAAAATGACAGTCCCCTGGCCAACAGTCTCCTGTCATTTCTGATGTTAAATTTGACCAAATACTGGAGAAGTTACCAGATTCAGATCTTAGTCAAACAGGGAGAAGATTATTAGCCAATATCTGTATACCGGTCTTTGAGAAATAAGTTAATTTAAAGATTTTTTTTTTTCTGAAATGCAATGTTAAGACCGATTTTTTGTAAGGCGTTGTACAATTAATGTTAATTACTTTAGATTCAAAATAGCTTTTATAGCGGCCTTAAGTCCTACAAAAATTGGGCATTTCGTCCCGGCGATCTCACTTGGACACATCAGTTAACTAGTGAGGGCCTTTGTCAATACGCAATTTTTTGTTAAGTTCAGTTCATCTACTTGGCTGATGTATTTAGGTAGATAGTTTATAGAATTTGTATTGTAAGTTACTTTAGTTACAAATGTTTCAAAGTATTATGTAAACATATAATATCACAAAGACTTAATTTAGTATCGTAATGGGTTAAATCTGAACGATGACTTTTACAGCTTCAAACTAAATGGCGCTAATCAACCAAAATCGCCTGATTAGTGCAATTTCCATGTTTAACAAATTAAATTATCAATTCATTGAAAAACAATTTGATTACCTTGGACATTCGATGATTTAGCAGTTGCAATAATCCTTGATTAAAGATGATCAGCTGTGAACAAACTGGCCCTTAGAGTTCTATAAATACTATTAAACTAAGAAGTTGATTTTGTTATTATTAGGATTAAGAAAAGTCACTATAGTAAGTGAAATTTGTTTTAATACTGTTGATTTATTCCAAAACATAACATATGTTCAGAAAGACAAAAACAAACAAAGACTTTGATTACTTTAATACACAAAAAAACTGTTTTTGTCCATAAAAACATTCCCCTGGATGGTTACAACAGTCCCCTGTCACGGTTTTCTATAAAATCGTCCATAACTCAAAAACCAAGAGAAAAATGTGTGGGCTTCTTCAAGATATATGTACATATATATTTAATTTACTATTGTCCTTCATTTTATTAACAAAATTTTTTAATATTTAATAAAATTTGCTTGACAGTCTTGTATAGGGATGAATTTCCAAATAGCAGAGAAACACCCGATTGAAAATTGCTTTTAATGGCACTTACTCTACAAAAATGAATGTTTCTTCCCGACGATTTCATTTGGAATGATCCTCATGTCAATTCACAGAGATTCTAAAAAAAATTATATTATGTTGTAATTTTTCATAAACAAATAGACACAGTTTTTGGGGGCTGAAAGCCAATTTATTATTATGTTTTTCCAAGGTAGTGGTACGTTAAATTCGATATAAATCTCACGCAACAAAAGTGTGAAATCTGCTTAGCGTTTGTACGCATAAATTTGTGTAGATATTTCTTAAAATGCAATTACAACAGATTTGTCAATTTAAAGTGTTTGGTGGGCCTTTTACCGTAAATAAAGTTTCAATAACAGTTTCGAACACATCCAGATAACCCACCTAACAACCGCCATTTTTGTGGTGAAAGGCCGGGTGAGTTTAATTTTTTTAATGTTAGCTGGTTTTTTTAAGTGTCTAAAATCGTCGAGCTGTCAAAACATAACGAACTCACCTCGAAATAACAAAAACAACAAAAAATAAATATGGATATATTGGAGGGGGAACGTAAGAAAGATGCTTATGTTTCTTACATTTCATCTTTATAATCTTTCTATCTAATTGGACATACAGCTCTCTTCTATTAGTCTTCATCGCACACAAGATCAAATATCCGTCGAAAAGATTACTTTTGAAAGAACTAAGTATCAGCTTTCCTTGTTAACAAGCTTATAAGTTACAAGCTCTTGTGATGTTTATGTGATTCGATAACAATTTCGATATTCTCAAGCAATCCTTACAAGAAACGTCACAAAAAACTCACCACAGCAAGGTGAATTCTTTATTTGATTTTTAAGTTCTGAATTTCTATTGAACGAACCTATTGAATAGTTTTTGTTCCTGATTATGAAATGTCAAACTTGTGAGTTGTAAGCAACTCCAAAGAAGATCACAATTTCGATAGATGCATTCTTGTGAGGCTTACAAGTTGTGACGATGATTATAAGAATACGATTACTTCACAAAATCAATTTTACCTCACCTTGTGAGATTATTGTGAACTTTAAGCTATCAGTGAGGTTTATCAGAATAGGTCTGTAAAAGCGGTTTTCGATAGGGTAACTATTCGTCGGATCTTCAATCAAATTTCAATCTTGGAGTTTATTTTTCCTCCGAGTTATTTAATTATTTATTGATTTACATTAAAAATCTTCATTAAAAAAATAAGCATTTTTGCAAATATTTAATTTTTATTTGAAAAATGTTCCCTTCACAAACTATTGATCTTACGAACGAAAGTAATTATAATCTTTTTTTTTGTGTAGAATTTTATGAGGTTTATTATTTTCCTTTACATTAATTCTTCTAAAAGTCTAATTTTCTCTGGCTATATAATTTTATTTAATTACACTTCTCTTAAAAAACCCATCCCAAAGCCAACTTAAATTGTACAAGCCCATAAATCCAGGACTAGGCTTCCCACATGAAAATCCTTTTATATTTACGTATTATAAAAACTATTATAAGAGTAAAAATAACTCAAAGATAAATGAATTTCAAGGGTTCATAAGTTTTGTGTTGTCCTGACTGGACCTATAGAGTATAGAGCAAATACAATATTGCGATAAGAACTCATTCATGAGAAAATTTATTATTTTTGGTTATTTAAAAAAAAATTCTTTCAATTGATATCGTAATAAGGAGTAAACATTTTATCTTTAATTGTGTGTTTCCACGAATAGACTCGAGAGACAAAAATTATAATTCCCAAGAAACTATAAAATTTTAGTTCAAAATTCCAGTTAAAAAAAAAAAAAAAAAACAAACAAACCTTTTAAATAGAAATTTGTGTGTTGTCATTTTTGTTCTCTTTCTTCTTATATGGGTGTGAATGAATTAATTGAATAAAAACTATAAACAACCACCACTCAAACTATTATAATTTCAACACAAAATAGTCTCAAAGTGACGCATAAAAGTTTTTATGTCAGTGTGAAAAGCCCCCAGAGGATTTAACCCTTGTCTAACACAAACAAATCATATAAAAAATAAAAGGATTTGTAGAATACAAACTAATGCGTATATAGCTGTAAAGTAAGTGTCTAACCGATTGAAGCAGAAATTACAGCACAAAAAAAAATTAGGCAATTATTATCCTTTGCAATAGTTTAGAGTTAGATTTCACTTGAGAGTAAATATCTTTCTAGGAGAATCATTACGTGCCTGAATAAAAAAAAAAAAACACATGAACACACATCATCAACACACACATGCACACACACTAATATCTCAAGCTGGAAATGGCTATTAAATGATTTATAATCAAATTAGGACGACAATCGATACGCTAGTTATAGATAGGAAATGTGTTTTGTGACGTAGAACTTAAATATTTTTAGCCCTTCAATATAAATATGTGGAGGAAGTTGTGAATGTAAATTGGCCTTACGATTGCGAGAATTGAACAAAGATAGTAATTTTTTTTTAAATAGACTACTATGATCTAGGTATAGTTAGCGTAAAATAAATGTCAATGATTAATGCAACTGATTTTTAAGTTCGATAAAAGTTTGACTATTAGTGTCAGTTTGTACAAAAGTCGTTTATCCTTGGATCAATATTTTAATCAATTGATTTCTTCGGAATAACTTCAACAAGGGTTCAATTATGCGATTGACTTTTAATTTGTTTTTTTTTTTTTTAACCCTATTTCCGTAATGCGAATTTTGTTGGTAAACCTGAAACGCAGTTATCTTACAATCACTTTAGTTATTACATGTAAGAAGTTTAATATTAATATTTAAAGCCGTTTTCGACCAAATTTAAAAAATTCAAAATCTTTATATGGCAACTATACATAGATAAACGAAAACAAAAATTCAAATTACCCCTCTAGACTAGAGTCTAGGGTATCAAAGAAAAATGATTTGTACCAAATTTTAAACAAATTGGTTCAAGCGTTTGGGCTCTAGCTCAAATTACAGTGGACGCAAATATGCACAGACGGACGCGATAGAGGGTATGACGAAACCAACTTTTTCGAACTTATCTATCAGAATATAGTTCTAATTTTGATTACAACATCGACATTTTTTTGTGCACTTATAAAGGGTACTTTTTTAGACGTTTTTTTACAAGAAGAAATAAAACGCATATAATTTCATGTTATGGCCAAGAATTTAGCTTTATTATAAAGATAAGGATTTGCCATTATGTTTTAAAAATGATTTCGGGCAAGTGGCCACCGCGGTTGGCTCGAATAAATTCCAGCCGAGAGGCACAAGAGGCCCCAGCTCCAATTGTTGCGCGCGATGGCGGATGGACTGATTCGGGTCTTCTTCAATACTCTGCTCCACAGCAGCAATGGATTCTTCGGTACGGCGTCTCTGAGAATGCGTATTATGCATTAGAGTAAACGTGGTGCGAAACCGATCCATGGTTGCTCGAATTACTCTGCTGGGCGATTATGTCGACCGAATATTGGACGCAGCGAGTGATGCGTCGCGCAAACAGAACCATTATTTTGATAATAAATTTGCACGATTTGCAAACGTTATTCAGGAGTAAATCTATTCATTATGAAATGGCAAACCAAACTGAGAAAATATCAAGTGACAGCTGTCAAAAAGACCAACTCCGAAAAAAGAATTACCAGATTGAAAACCACACGTCTAAAAAAAAACACCTTTTAGTACTTTAAGTAAAAATGTGTTCTATATCCAGAAATGTTTTTAAGCGCTTCTTAATTTTCATTCAACTTTTCTGATTTCTTTTCAACAGTTCTTTGATAATTTTTCTAATTCTATTAATTTGGGTAAAATGATCACACCTTAATGTGTGTGGTGAAAAAAGTATTTATTACAATTCTAATTAACATTATTAAAAATCAACTTATGACTCGTATATTCTGCGTGCCACTGACAAAATGTGAAAATCAGGAGTCGGACAAAATTCCGAAATCCATACCTAATCATAAAAAACACAAAATCCAGAAAACCCAACATCCCAAAAACCCAAAATCCAGAAAGACGAGAATTAAGAAAAACTATCCTGTTGGGAGTATAACAGTTCTGAAGGAGGGTCAGTGAAAGAAGATTTCAACAGAATATTTTGTTTAATTGGAAGTTGATAAATTAGTTTCCGAAAACAAAAAAAATCTAAAGACCCAAAATCCCGAAAACTGAAAACAAAAAAATCGGAATAATGGGCTTTTGGGATTTTGGGTTCACTTGATCGTGAGTCCTCATGATTTTGTGTTTTCTGGATTTTAACTTTTGGGATTTTGGTTTCTATGGATTCTGATCCCAACCTGTTTAACTGACTTAACAACTTTCAATTAAATAAATATTCTGTTGAAATATCCCTTCACCGACCCTTCTTCAGAATTGTTATACTCCCAACAAGATTATCAAAATATAAACATTTATATTAAGTGTGTTCCTTTAAATTGAAACTGCGTAGATTTGTGTGAATTTATACACAAAAGGCTGTCAAAGTTCATATTCAAAAAACTCAATGTATAGAAATTCACACAAATGCACAGAGTTTTAAAGTAAAGGTGCAGAACAAGGATTTCAGGTAAAGAGTTTTTTATTTACTTGAATTTTTCTCACTTTGTAAACCTTATATTCAATAACTTTGCTAATTAAATTTTAATCAATGTTGCATCATCACCACTGCACCGTAACAACAACACAAAAAATATGCGTCAATATTAAAAAAATGAAGGAATTCATTTGGTTATGTATTGTATCGCATTTCAAAGGGATTTTATGTTTGTTGAGCTTTTGAAATAGGTATGTATTTTTTGTTGTTTTTTTTGAGGAAGAATGTTAAATTATTTTTGTTGGCCTTTTTTTTATTCTGAAAGTTTTTTTTCCTCCTTTGTTATTCATCATCATGCTGTTGACAATTTATTTTCTTCTTTTTTTTTAATAATTTTCAGCTCTTTATAATGTCACTGCAGTGGTATTACTTTTCTTTAACATCACCTTCCTTTAAGCTAACGCTACCACCACCACCACTTAAAAACTGATAGAAACAAAATTGAGATGTTACGTCAAAAGCAAAATGAATAGTGAAGTTAAATGGACACAAAAAAACAACTCAAGATATCACTTGCATCATCAAAAGACGTTAGCCATTTTGAAATTCAATAAATTGTTGCAATTTTCTATCAATAAAGCATTTTCAAAAACTAAAAATAGAAATGGAATGGTGGGGTTTAGCTGATTGTTTTCTAACAAAACTGCGATATTGCTAAAGATGGCTAGACATCAGCAATCGGTCGTAATATAGCTAACTTTATATATTGAACTTATTCAGTGGAATGTATGTCCTTTTTCCGATATAAAAAGGGTTGTTTTTTTTTCTTTTGTTTTTATTTTTTTTATACAACGTCAAAAAAAAAAATTCGCAACCATCAATGGAAACCCTTTGGGGTGGGAAATTTATTGACTTTTATGTTAATTTTCTTCGGGTGATTACATTTTCAACCACAACGAAACGTCGCATCGTCGTCATCGTGCGTCGTGGGTCGTTGTGCAAAGCATTAAATCGATGTTCAATTGTTTGGAAATTTTTCAACGAGTATTTAATATTAATGGTAAATGAGGACTTTAAAGTTGATAAAATATGTTGTTATTTTTTTGTATAACATTTTAATTCTGCGTCAGCACTGCACTCTATAGTCATAGTCACGGTGTTTAGTGAAAATTTAAATCTAAACAAAGAAAAGGGACATGTTTAAGCCATTATTGAGGACGTTTTTTTTTTAAAAGGGTTTCTTTTGTTTACTAAGTATGCAGGTTTGTTTATCATAATTATCAAGTCCAATCAAAATAAATCCCAGAAATTGAACTCCAGAAACGGGCTTTTAACTAAAATTATATGTACCTACGTATGATATGAAAATTTACAATTTTGCTTTTGCTTTTTTCGTTTCAATTTTCTCTATTGGAAACGTCACTCCTTAATATTTGTTTAGGCCTATGATAATAAAAGAGAGGGTTGAGATAAAAGTATCATCGTTTACTTTTGAAATTCTTATTGGAATTGTATTACTCCTTGGTCCAAGGTAATCTTTAGAGTAACAACTATCGCACTCCACGATTTTTTAAATTTTGTTGATACAATTTATTTCCAACGCCAATTCCAAATGAAAATCAATGAAATTTTGTAGACTTTGGGCGGTATTCACCAAGCGCTCATAAACGGCTCTTAAGTTTATGAAGCTCATAACTCAAATAATAATTGTGCTATTCACCAAACAGTCATAAGTATTTTTAGTAGTTTGAGGGCCAGTTTTACAGTGCATACTTAACTAAATAAGTGGCACTTAATTTTCCCATTCATGGACTTTAGACGTAGTTTTAAGGTCTGAGTAAGTGGAACTTAAGTGGGCAATATGGAAGATAAGTTGACACTGTGAAATTGGGGATTAGTTTTCCATATCTGGAACTTAAGTGATACTTACTTTACTGTGAAACTGGCCCTGAAAATGAGAGCCACTCTCTCTCAACCCAAACTGTAAATCAAACTTTTTTGCGCACAAATGCATCTCACAAATAATAACAGTAGCAGAGACAACAAGACTAATTAATATTTCTTCAACTTAATTGATAAAAGACAAAAATTAAAAAAAACGAAAGCAAATAAGTTTAATGAATATAAAAAAAAATAAAAAGATGTACAAAATTGTGACAGGTCGAACATTTGAAAAAAAAAATTATTTTAAAATTTTTCGAACAAGTTATGAGTGGTCGAGAGCATTTATAAATTTTATGAGCGCTCATAAATGTTCACTTTTATTACTTGGTGAATAGATTTATGAAGTTTTAAGGTTTAATTTCCTTAGCTTAAATTATCACATAAGCTCTTATGTAGAAATTTTGTATTTAAGTTTTTTTTCAGAAAATTATGCGACTTATAAAAACTTCTTAAAGTTTAAAGGCTCTGAATTCCTAGGAACTGCCTTTTTTATTCAAAATAAGGCTCTCATAACTTGGGTCAGAATATGGCACTAAATTTCCAAATACATAAAAAAAATGCATTGACAAAAATAGGACTGGAGTTAAATTTATGTTAAAAATATTTAAAAAAAATCTTGAATGTGTACTTTCATATGAAAGTGATTCCAATGAAAATATTATGTAAGAAATTTAAAAATAACTTGTCCAAAGCGTGACACAATTTTCCCAAGGGATAAGAACTCATTTATGAAAAATTGAATTTTTTAATGAACTTGATTTTTGGACCAAATCTAATCTTAGTTGTCAAGCCCCCAGTAATATCTAAATAAAATAAGGTTTCGTAAAAAAAAAAACAAATCATCTCAAGTCGACTTAAGATGTTTAACCTTTTCAGTCGAGAACTACGAAACAAAAATTTAAAACTGTCTTCAACAATTAGCCTTAGCTATAAATACGACGCATAGTTTAAGCTTTTTATCCTATTTTGTTTTTTTTTTTTTGTTTTACTTAAAAATTTCTTATATGCAACTAGTGGGCGTCTGGCATTATTATGTTTCTTTTTCGTTATTTCATAGCTTTCTTATACCCTTAATAGGCTTTTATTTATTCTTATCAACTACGGCAATAAAAATAAAACAAAATGCGAATGAACTTTACCATTCCTTCGAACATAAATATCAACATAAACAGATGTCCAAGCAAATAAAAAACTCATCCCAAATAACTCTACTAAACTTTCGTACACGGTGGCGTATACTTAACTTTTTTTATAACTTTTTTTTTTATTGAGTAAATGAATAGGAACTTTTACCGTTTTGTGAGTCGAAACATAAATGTGTTATTAAATTGTGTTTATTAGGGTGATGCACCCATTTTCAAAAATCAAATGGAAATGGATTTAGTTACGAAGCTTAGGCATAATTTTTTTTATTTCTACATTAAAGATATATGTACTGTTTTTTTTTTTTATTTTTCTGGTTTAAAAAGTTTTAAGCACCAAATTGGCGTTGCAGCGAGTATTTAATAATTGAAATATATTTTTGAATATAATTTAAAGTCCAAATCATGTTGCCGATAGTTTGCGCCTGTTTACTAATTTTTTGGTTTTTTTTATCATAAAAAATAAACCCTAAAAAATGAATTGTAATAATTCTCTGATTAAATATTTAAAAACAAAACATGAATTTACAAACATTCCCTGAAAATTTGACATTAAAGCAAAAAAATCTATATTTTAAACATTTCAGAACAGATCATATAGATTTTTAATTAAATATTTTGTAAACACTGCTGGTGGCAACCTCGTTTCTTGTTTTTTTTTATATGCTAAATCTCCATAAATCAGACAGGTGTGGGTTAAATTTTGAAAAAAAAGTATTTTTTGATTCACCCTAATGTGGTGTATTCTTTGTTCAACAAACACACATTTATATTACAAAAAATGGCCGTTAAATTGAGATAAATATCTTTCTGCAAGAATTTACATCATAAACATAATTTTGATGTATCTTCCTTGTCGAAAGTATTTCCAACGTTGATTCAGTCATCTCTATAAAATAAATGGGCTTACTGTTGATTTATCTTAAATACCTTTCTACATGATAAGTTTATAGAAGATTCTGAGATTTTATCTGAATCGTTTAAATACTGAAATATAAAGTTTAGAAGAAAAACAATTTTGTATAGTAATTTTGTTCTACTGGAAATCTCTTCTGCTTTCGTATAAAAAAAAATAAATTCATAGCAGCTTTGATTTTCTTTGAAGACAAATATGCTTCTCCTAGAATTTTGTTTTTTTTTTTTAATATTTTAGGCTTCAGAACTCATTTCTGTTTTTACTCCATTTAAAGAATAAGGGTTTTGTGTTAAATTTAGTTTGAACTTTTAAGCAAACTTAACCTTAACATCTTTGTAATGGAAGAGTCAGAAAAATAGTCTATCAGTGCATCGAAAGGAGTACTTCTCACATGATTATTTCAGTTTTTTTTTTATTTCTTTCGAAAATATAGCTTTTATGATTTTGTTGAAAGTTGTCTGCTATCTTCAGTCCAAAACATCCTTTCGTCCAGGCAAGACAGTTGGGCCTATCAGCTACCTCCTAAGTACCATTTTTTTATTTTCGCTTTCTCGAACACGGTTCAACAGATTTTGATCAAATTTTTAATGAAGACTTCAAATTCGGAATATTTGTTAGGCTGACTAAGCATTGGCACCTTATCAAATTTCTACCCCTAGCATAAGTGGTTCCTGCGATATAAGCAAAAACCGTAACCGACTGATAGACCATAAAAATTATTAAGCACTTCCCGACATCACAGAATCCTGTAATTTCGCACAGCAGTAGATTTTGTGGTGCAACCAAAGGAAAAAATCGAAAATTTGAGATTTTCCATTCAGGGAGAGTGGTATCCAACCACTTTCCCAGAATTGCGATCAATTAAATGGAACACTTCCAATGTGCTGTAGAATGATGAAATTTAGTAAGGTGGTAGGGCTTGAAGTACATACAAATAACAAAATTGAAAATTTGATGTTTTTATTCAGGGGGCGTGGTATCCGCCCACTTTTTCAGAAATGCTATTAATTATATGGAGCACTTCCGATTCCTTTAGAATGATGAAATTTGGTAGATCAGTATGGCTTAAGGTGCATAAAAAGAAAAACATAGAAAATTTTAGGTTTTCCATTCAGGGGGCGTGGTATCCGCCTATTTTCTCAGAATTGTTATCAATTATATGGAGCACTTTTGATTGCTGAGAATTATGAAATTTGGTAGAGCAGTGGGGCTTGATATGCATACAAAGGAAAACATAGAAAATTTTAGACTTTCCACTCAGGGGGCGTGGTATCCGCCTACTTTCTCAGAATTGCGATTAATTAAATGGGACACTTCCAATTGCTGAAGGATTATAAGCGGTTGGGGTTGAAGGGCATACCAAGAAAAAAATATAAATTTTGAGATTCTTCATTTTGGGCACGTGGTATCCGCCCACTTCCTCAGAATTTCAATCAATTAACTGAAGCAATTCCGATTTCTGTAGAATAAGTACTACACTTCCAGTTTCACTAGTATATCTTTCGAGATTTTGACCTGGCAAAAAATAAAAATCTTTGCAAAAGGAGTGATATCAGAACATAAACGTTAAAAAGAGAGTCAAGTTCTTCTATAAAAAAAAAACTATGATTTAATTTTAATTAAAAACAGTTGTTCTAATTTTCTTCGTGGTGTGTAATGTGTATATACTACCCTAATACATACCTACGTACCTTTTATTAAATAAAATACAAACAGTATTCTTAGAAAACTGCAATTCAAAAAAAAAAAAAACATGAAGATAAATGATACCAATTTATTGGAGCTGTGTATCATAACCAAACAGCAATGAAGCAAATGAATATTTCATTAACACTATATGTATTAATTTATTTTTCTGAGAAAATAAATCCATTATACAAGCATCATGCATTGAAAACAACTATATGACATCACTGGAATTCATCATCATATACCCCATACATAAATTAGGTAGCTCTCATATTCCCACAAGGCTTCTTCTCACATTACGTCAATCCTTTATTTTCAAAAATAAACACCCACTCTCGAAAATAATATAAATTTTGATGCATACAATATGGGTATATCTGACAATGAATATAGGTAGTACTCCTCTCAAACACACGTGATCCTAATTTATATTGGGTTCTTAAAACAACTCGCTCATTAATAAATTTAATAAATAAATGACTATAAGCCATCAAAAGGACAATTACCTTAGGCTCTCAAGATGTATTATCTAATTTAAAAAATCTTGACGAGTTATGATACAATTACTGTGATTCAGTACCAATTTACACGGCCCTCAAGTCGAGTGACAACACATATCACATGCGGACAAGATATAGGGAGACATATTTTTGTACCCATCAGTTGAGGTGGTAATAGGCTGTACGATACGACCGACCATCGCACGACGAAGTGAAACACTTAATTTTGTGACCTAATTAAGGATTAATGTTCTGCAGAATTATAACCATCTACGTTTCATAGAAAATTGCTGTTAACTTTTTTTTTTCGTTTTGTTGTTGTTTTTTGCAGAACATCGTCAAAGAGTGAAAGCAACTCGTTACATAAATTTGTAACAAAAGAACCACCTGTCAGCTTAAAGAGCAGCAACTTCACAAACATACACATACATACCCACCCACTTACAAACGCACAGAAAATATGGCCTTATTGAATATCCTGTGGGCCATTATTATTTTAGCTTGTTGGAATGATAGTTTAATGGGTCTTGTTGCTGCAGCCCCCCAACCATCGGCCTTTGGGTTGTCAGCCCGTCACGGTAATTCGATGATGATTGGCGGCGGAGATGTTAGTGGAATGGGAACAGCTGGTGGCGGAGGCTTATCTATACCAGGAAGTGTATCATATCAACCACATGATTCAGAGGAACTGGATAAAGCCGTCTATGATCCTGGTGATGGTAAGAAAATGTATTCAAAAATAAATTATTTGTGTGTGTGTGTATGTGTTTTTTTTTTTTTATTCAGGCGGACTAAGTTATTATACCTACATGAAGCAACTCGCACATAATATTATCCTTGACACACGATTTTTGCCTGCAAAAATAGGATAAACCGAAAGAGAAAAGAAAAGAGTTATGTACATATGTATATGGCGATAAGTGTGACATGTTGGATTTTGTTAATTAACAATGGTGGTAGAAGTTTTGAAGATATAACGGGGTCGTGGCAACGACATTTTTTTTAAATTAATTTATATTTTGAATTATGATTAATTTCGTGAAGAATTTTGTTATTTTTTTTATTTCTGAAAATCAATGCGAAGTCTATCGACATTGAATTTAATTAAGAGTGGAATATAATAGGATGTTGAGTTAAAATACTCTTTCATGACACAATAACTCTTACAACTAAGGTGTGTGGATGAATGATAATAGATATTTTGTTTTTTTTAACTATCTTTACTCACACGAAATCTCTTAAGCCTAACCTAATGAAATTACTAAATATAGATATTTTATTTTGTTTGTTATTAGCTTTTGGAATATTTAAATGATACTAATTTTTTGTATTTTTGATGGGTAGCAGGTTATTTTTAGAATTTGGCTTTAGGCTAAAATTTTATAAAATCTCTGATGCGACAAGCTTCTCCATGTATAGCTTTGGTCAGAATTATGGGATTTGTGGTTCCATTTGTGAATAAGTTTACATATTATGCCATAAGAATTTTTATAAAGGAATTATTGAAAGAAAGGTAAGTCTGTCCAGAGGTGGGGCAGAATTTCAAAAGTCGCGTTATATGAAGTTTATTAAACGTTTTATTAACAAAAAACTAACATCTGACAGCAATTTTAAAAATACTTAAGATTGCTGTCAGAAGAATTCCATTAATGTCCATCAATTTTGAAGGTTTGAATGAAAAAACTACTTGCAAGTGTTTTATTACACAAAAAGTACTTGTTCCTTTTTCGTGACCTGAAGTTATAGGATTCTATTAAAGTGAAAAAATATATGTACATAATATGTATGAATGAATATATTAGGTCTGTTTGCGTACTTGCCCGAAACTGCCAGATTCTACCAGATTAATTTTTTTTATATGAACTTTGACAGTCTTTCGGGCAAAAAATGGTAGATTTGGCAAGTAAACGAACAAGGTTATTGTGGAGTTTATTGCACTGCGACCTATAGATCTGTTGTGCCCCCATCTAGAGCTGGATGAGATTTTACAGCTTATCTTACTGCTCTTCCTCCAAACCTATTTTTCTGAAGAATTTGAGTATTTGGGATATTCTCAGAGAATGTTTATTTCTTTGGTGTGTTTATTTGTTTGGACCATGAGTGCATCGCAATTATATGCCTAATGTGTGGTTCAGCGTTTCCTCATGAATGTTGCAGAATCTGCAAGTGGCAGAAGAAATAGACACTAGGCCTAGAATATATTTTGGTGCCTTCTGAGTTTACTGTTATGAGGCTGTTCCTACTTATGCTGATACGGTCCTTGAATCGTTCTTTCGAAATTATTGATGTTTTTATTCCTCCTCTCCTTTTTTGATTTTATTTTTATCACATTCTATTCTAAATCGTAATAAAACTCAGGTCCCGTTTGATCCTATCGTTGGTAAGGAGTCTGATCTCTCTTATTATCCTTAACACCAACACGCCCATTGTTTCTAATGAAGCGAGAAATTATTGTTTTTGCCAAGTTCATTTAGCCTGCCTTCATATTGCCACACTATTTTAGAGTTAATGGTGTAGGAGCTCCGTGCTTTGAGTCTGCTTGACTATTTGGGATGATAGCAATAACTTGTTTTCCATAATTCCTTTCGAGGTTGCGATCTGCACATTTTCTTATGACTTAGACTTATGACTTTTAGCTTGGAAAATGTCAGTTGACTGTCCCATCGGAATATAGAAAGTTTTGTTTTTGGCCTAAGAACTCGATCCACCATTGTACCACTTGATGGCATTTGCTTGAAATGTTTAGTTAATTGTTGAGTTTCTTCAAACTTTCTTGAGGCCGTATATTACGATATAATCAGCAAAGTCAATTCATCTTATATATGCCTTGGGCAGTAAAATTTTCTAGCAATTCATCTATAATACAAGAACTCCACAGCAAGGGTGATAGTACCCCTCCCTAAGGACAGCCTCTTATTGTGATGATTTTCTGAACATGTTAGATCTGCCTGGTTTTTCTATAAAGATCTAGGTGTAGCAAGAAATGTATGGTGGGGTATAAATTTGAATATTCTGGTGTTCCGCAATGAAGTGTTTTTGGCCCAGTATTTTTTGTTCTTAAAAAATTGCAAGTTTTAAAGCAAATGGTCCAATATAGAGCTTGTAGTCGTCTCAATTTTCGTAGGAGTTAATGTTCTGATCACCTGAAATGACATCTTCAACAATGAATTGAGAAAAAATGTCTCGAATTACAGGTATAGACCTGCTCTTTTTATCCTTCAAAAAAAAAGCTCAATGTTCGAATTTTGTATGTTTTCAGACAAATTTGATTTTATTACTTTATATATTTCGGATTCGTAAAAAAAATTGAAATTATAATAAAAATCAACATTACAAAAAATATTTTATATTATATATAATCAGTCTGTGCGTCTGTTCATCTGTTCGTTTTTGTTCCTGTGCTTCTGTGTATATGTACCAATTGACTGGGATAAGTGGTCTTAGGACCAGTGGTTCTAGGTTCGGATATACCCAACCCATATCTGCGTTCACTGTAATTTTAAAAATTTTAACTGTTTACTTGATTAGATATTTTCTTTTTTTTCTATAAAGATTTTCTACATAAACTGACAAAAAATAATAATACAGTTTTTGCTGCAGCTTGCCTCGTTATCTATACCCAAAGAATTACGTGATATTGAATGATTTCCATTAAAATTAACCATGGACCTTTCCCATAGACTTGTCTAGAATTATTATTTTTTATACGAATTAGTTTCAATTTTTCGAAATGGTTTTATAGTGACCTAAAATAGATTAACCAATCTCACTTTTGCATGAAGAATGTTTCTCAGTCAAAACATAACTAATTTCTAGTTCCATCAAAAATCCTCTTTGAACAAAGTATATGTATGTATATTAATACAAAAAAATATTAAAGCTGTTCCATCACCTTTTTATATAGAATCATCCATTGCAGATGAAATTTCTGCAAATACCTAAAGGGTGTTTTTCTATAACTTTAGTCGTACATAAATCTAAAAAATAATTAGTGACGAATTATATATCTGCATATTAACTTAACTGAGCAGTTTTTCAGAACAAATTATCATCCCAGTTTCGGAGTAGAAGCCCAGTTAACTCCTGCAAAAAGTTGAGTTCCAAAACCTCAAATAAAAAGTTTTGATGCGGTTGTATTACTCTATTAATGGGCTTTTGAAACGCATAACGGATGCTGTGCATACATTTAACATTACATCAGTTTGGCATTTCGGAACGCATTTTATGCAGCTAAAATTGAAAGAACAGTTAGAGTTAAATGAAAACCCATTATTAGGGTGAATAACAGACCTTAATTTACATAAAAAAAACAATAACAATGGAAAAATATACTTACTTGCCCAGCGGCGGCGGCTCCATTGACAATATTTGAGGAAATAAATTTCTTTTATCATTGTCACTACCTTGAATATTGCCAATGGAGATGCTTTGGCAATGGCAATGGCAATGACAATATTGCTAGGCCACGTTTCACCTATATCAAATTAGTTTCTCCGCAATTTTGAATGACTTTTGCTTCGTTTTGAAATTTAAGTTGAAAACATGAAAAATTAGGTATGAATTAAAGTTTTTTATTATCAACAACTGTTTATTTTAAAGAGTAAAAAACATTTCGTCGCTACAATGCAGAACTAGTCTAAGTCACATTTAAAACATTTAAAAAAAAAGAACCTTAGTCCGTAAAATGCTGACTTTTGACATTAAGATTATATTCTATTATTGAAATTTGGAAGGAACTACTGTACGATGGAATATTCGAAATATGTAGAACATCCGCGGAACACAACAAATTTCCTTATGAAGTAAGAAAAAACTGATTTTGAAATTTTGGACTTAGACTAGTTCTGCATTGTAGCGACGATTTGACAATGGTCGTAGTTTCTATACTGACAGTTGACAATTGAAATTACTTAGCAATAGAAGGATAATCCAGACAATAAATTGTCAATGCCATTGAAATAGATATTTCTTCAAATATTGCCAATGGAGCCACAGTGTTAGTTGGAGACTCCAGAGTTTTGTTTCACATTCAGTTCAAACCTCAAATTGTCAAATGAAAGCATCTAAAGAAAACTGTATGAGGTTTATGCTCAACTAATGACTTTTAAAACAGTCATTTTAGTAAAACGCGCATCCAGTGAGACATCTAGATTTTATGTTCGTAGAAACAAGAAGGATTTTGGTGGATTTTGGTGGATTTTGAGATGAAATCTATATACCCTTCTCATTTCTACGCACACATAAAATGTACGGGAAAAATCTTCCCTATATGGTCTAAAATTTCAGTTAATAACTTCTGTTCTTAATTGAAATATTAAATTTATTTTATTTTATATCTATGAAATAATTATTTTTTATTTTCATTCTTGTGTTTGATGAGGTTGGCAAATTTATAAGGTTTTTCTGATACAGAGTTGACTTATCGAATTAGTAGTAGCCGGTGGCGTAATGGTTAGTGCGTAGGACTGTTACGCTGAAGGTCTTGTACTCTATTTTCATCCTATGCCACCTAAAATCAGAAATGTTTTTCAAGGGCTGCCGCCTTTTGCGAGGAATTGACATTTCCTCCAACAGTATTTCTTGTCATGAAAAAATTGCTTCTAATCTTAGCCGTTCGAATTTAGCAGAAAACTGTAGGTCCTCTCTATTCCTGCCAATAACACGCACACAGGAATGGTTGATAGTTGTAAATCACTAGACCCTGGTTCCACACGAGCCACCCAATTTATTTATTTTATTTTAACTTATCGAATTTGAACCTTGATCTACCATTTTTAGGCCAAAAGCCCGAAAGACTGCCAAAGTTCATACAAAACAAATAAAACTATGGTAGAATCTGAAAGTTTCTGGCAAGTACGCGACCTTTGGTGAGTTAAGTCTGGATTAAGTGAATAGATAGACTTTCAAAATAGAGAGAGCGACACTGTTCAAATTTATACTTTCGATACTGCCGCCCTCTCTATTTAATAATGAATAATAATATTAAATATAATTTCCATATTGTTGCATTTTAATTTCTATTGATTTTTGACAACTAAAAGTTACAGCTAGGTACCTACTCAAAAAAAAAAGTTCTGATTTAACTCAGGTTTAATTTATTGTCAGGATAACCTAACTGCGGTTTTATTCAGAGTAAATTCAGGTAATAAAAAACTGGCCCTCATTTTTTTTCGATAAGCGGAGGTAAATATATCTAGAATTTTACAAAAATTATACTTTCATTCCCTTAGTTTATTGGGTATTTTTTTTGAATGAGACATAGTTCTATCTCAATAAAACGACATTTCAGTTTTTTTGTTTCATTTTAAAACAAAACTTTTCCACTTTAATAAATAAAAAACACCCTTTATTGCATTTATACACTAATAGCAAATTGCAATAAAACCATGGCTTTTATGTGTGTGCATTATTTGCTTCTCTAAAAGCATACATTACACCTGTGAATTAAAATAACGCGATGGAACAGTATAATTCAACACAAAATAAATTCTATGTTATTGGATTTTAAAAAAATTACTCTTTTAAATTTAAACAAATAAAGGAAATGTTAAAAGGTTTTGAGTATTCTAAAAAAAAAAACAAAAATTTTAAATAATATATTGGCTTGAAATTTTTAAAAGCATTCCAACTGATTTATTTGTGTGGAGATTCTACAAAAGTACTTCACCTTTTTTAATACGCCTTCAGTCCAGGGGGTAGACTTAGCATTACAATATTGTTAATGTTTTATTATTTATTGTTCAGTAAAAAGAAATGCTTTCAATAAAATTCATTATTAATTGATAGATTCTGAATTTTGAGACTTATTTTCCCCTTTTTTGTTAAATAGAAACTTCGTTTTGTATATTTATATACATTTACATACAATTATACAAGATAGATGCAGCGCTCAAAAAGATAACTGTCTATCGGAAAATTACAATTTATTATTATTATTATTTATTATTAGTTTTATTTAAATTCAATTTTGGATTTACAATTATCATTATACATAAATAATTATGACATAGCATGGTTGCCGTCTGCCAGATTGAACGTTTCGCAAATAAATTTTAAAGTAAATATAAACAGTCGTATTTATAAAATTTTTGCCTACTTAGACACTGTCTAACTATTTTCAAATTGGTGGAAATATGCTTTATTTAATAAAAATAAATATCACATTATTCACGGTTATTATAATCTACTCTTGTGTCTTAATTAGGCAGCTATAAAACAACAATAAAAAAGGTTTTAAAACACATTTTCCAAAGTTGGACAGTTGTCCAAAGTTAGACAACTTTTATAAATGAGACCAAAAGTGATTTAATATATTTTACAAAAAGTATACTTTCATTTTTTTATAAAATAAATTGAAAATTAAAGTACAATATACAAACCAAAATAATACTATTTTTGTGAATCAGAGCACTTTTACAGTAGTTTGCAAGTTTTTTCCAACTATACGACCCATTGAGCACATCGTACGCATCATTAATAGTGAGTGTGTTCTTCGAAAAATATAATCGTCGGAATTCGCTAAGAATAGGGCATTTGCCTAGGAAGTGGGTAATGTCTTCTTTTTCGTTGAGATTGCAGAGGTTGCACAAAATAAAATTACAATTTTTCCACTTGGATAAGCTTGCTTCAATCAACAAATAGAAACTTGCGGATTAATTGCACTCTTCCACCTAAATCAATCCAAATCCTACCAAACTGAAAATAAAAAAAAAAAAAATAAGTATCTACATTGTAATCTTCATTCTTCAACTTTGTAGTGTTAATTTTCTCATGAAAACAGATTGAACCTTGTGCCATATACATATTCCTGTAAAAGTGTAGGCAAAATTCTTCCTTCAAGCTATCATATAGGTTACATATCATGGTATAAAAGTTCAACTCTCTATGTTAACTTTACCTTTATTCATAATCTCTTCCACACAATCATGGCTTCTTATAAGTTTGAGTTTCCTGAATTTTAGCTTGGCATATGATGTTGAAGTGTATTAGAGAATTTTGCAAAATTTAATTCGAGAATTGGTGTCTACAACGTTCTCCATGAATGAATCTAGTGTGTGTATGTATATGTAGTGTTGTGTATAATTCGTTTTTGATCCAACTACACAATGTTGAAGGTAAGTAAATATACCTACAGAAAACTACAAAATCATACAATATCCTTGGAGGATATTTTGTTTTATAGAATAGGAAAACTACTGATTGTGAGAAGCTCAAAATATGATAAGATTAAATTGATAATACAGTTTAAAATTAATTGCACATCATACCTACTTCTATAATCGGTCTAAAACAAATGAGCAGTGAATAACGCAGTAAATCTTATTTAAACAAAATTATGTGATCCGCCCGGCTTCTCCATTTACTTTTTACTTTCAAGAGTGAAAATAAATTTTATAAGGGCTTCAAACAACCCTTTACAATGAACTTTTGTGTGCTTAAAATTATAATAAATTTTTGTACATAATGGTAGCAATGTAGCGGGCTTACTAAGCTACTTTACACAAATAAATCATGCGATACGCAAAACTGTGTTTTAAATATCGATTAATTTCAACCAGAAAGATTTTTAAGTTTTAATAAACAAACTACATTTAATTCTAACTAATAAATAAGAAGAACATTTTATGATACGTGCATCTGCGTTGGTTGCTGACATCCGAATTTTGATGTCTTCTATCTGTATCTTTTGGGGTGTCTTGTGTTTGTCGTTACGACTAAAAAGATCTTCTTAACGTCATGCGCGCTCCAGTTTTGGAATCCTAAACTAATTCTTCTTCTCTCCATAACTCAAACAGATAATTGTCGCCAAAGCAGTCTGTTGAGTAACGCCATCTATTGGTGAAGTGTTTGGCATTCCTTCGAGTCAATAGCCGCGTTTCGTTATCTACGGATCTGGGTCAAGATCATCCCATTAAAAAAGAACGATACGGATCCTAATGACAACATTGCTGTATGCTCATCTCTTTTTTTCTTATATTTGTTTATTTTTCATGTAGATACTGTCTTTTTTCCTTATACTACAGTTTGTACTTCCAACCGAATGAAGAGCCGTCTACCCGCCAGAGTAAGAACTTATTTCTGGTTCCATAAAGCAAACACCGATAGAAACCTAGATCCAAATTTGTTTTTGTATTAAGTGTTAAAAGATATTCCCGACCCAGACCCGTAGATAATAAAACCCGGCTAATATGGCACTCCATGTGGTTGAAAGCGTCTCAATCGGTTCAAAACAGTCGAATTATTTTTTTCTCTTTTTTATTCGAAGAGGTGTTCTTGCATATTGACAAAACTTTCTTGTAAACATTTCTATCAAACATCTGTGCTATTTCTCTTTTCTCTCTCCGAGTATCACAAAAGACCATGAAATATCTTTAAACAACGAGAGCTAATAAATTTCACCGAATGGAAGCAACAATTAAGCGAAAGTACTTAAAGCACTTGATATTTCAGAAGGTTTCAAATTTGGTTTTGATGAATCTTTGCTTCGATGGAAATGGCGGTTTGCCACAGGGCTCTGTTTTAATCTCCAACCCTTTTCCGTATTTTTTTTACCAAAAACAGAATGATGGAAAGGTCCCGTTAATACTGGCTTAGCGTTAAATTTGTTCAAAATATATTGTAGATCGTACTTAAATTAGCTATTAATAACCATTTTGCGGAAAATAATTTTTTGTACAAATAGTTAGCCTATATTAAAATTTTAAATTTTACTAATTTTTTAACACAACTTTTTTGGGCGCATTTTACATGACAGATACCGTTATTTCTAGTTCTAAATAAAATAAAAAAAGAAAAACCTGTTAAAGAAATGTCAGCACAAATGTCCATTTGTTACGGCACCAATTATCACAAATTTGACGCAATAAACAATTCAAAATAAACCACACACAAATATTGTTAATAAAATTTCGATTAAGATAGCAAACTGCAGCCTATTTATAGGCTGGAATATTAAATCATAACCCTTTTCTTTAATCAAATTCCATACTTTCCACTCTTTCGAGTAATTTAATTCGAATCCATCAATCAGTTTCCCTAAATTGACAATATTATATTTTATTAATATAAAATCAAATATGAATTGTAATCAAAACCAAACATTATTATCTAAATCAATTCATTCAAAAGGACCTCAAAGTGCTATGATTTAATATAAGAACCTCCCATCAAAATCAATTTAAATTCTTTAGTGATTCTATTTTATTATAGATGTTATTGACCGCATGTATGACATGACCTTCATTCAACTAAACCTCATCATCAATCCAGACAGAGTGTATACGCACATATTCCTTAAATTCAATATAGTAAAAAAGACTCATTCAGCAAACTGTGATCAAGTATCAATTTGTATTTATCAACCAAAAGAAAAAAAAAATAATATCTAGAGGGAGAGGGTTGGGGTAATTATGGTAGCTTTCTTAACCACACTTGACACTACACGACATATTACGATGGGATACGTGTCGGATTCGTTACCCTGGTGAGTATCGTTTTGATGCATATATGTATAGACTGTGTTCTGCAGAAGTGGCGATGAGTGGTTATCTGGTGTATAAGCCAAATATTGACAATAATGGAATATTAGGGTGCCTTGAGGTTATAAGAATTTTTTTTTATACATTTTCCTTTTTTTAAAAACCAATGATTCGTAAAACCCCCCCAGGAGCTAAAAGATTCATGTATGGCTATCAGCACACGTTCGCTTTAAGTTACTCATCGAATGGAACATTTTGGGGTAGGTTTGTGAAGATGTATAGGCATGCATTGGTGGTATCAAGTTTTGTTTTGACTGCCTTGAAATATGTATATCGTATATATATATATATATATATAAATGAGTACATATAGGAAGGGAGTTTATAGCTTTTATAAAATCGTATTGGTATCGAATATCAAATCAAATTGGAGGAAAAATTTACTATACAAGAAGTTGATTTTTATTCTGAAATACAACAATATGTCCAGGAGGATTGAATAAATTTCTTAAGAAGAAACCCGACTTATTTAAATTGAATCAAACAAAATTAATACTCGGATAAGTAAATTTTAAGCTAAACATATTCGCATTGGGCTACAAAGCTTTAGTGAAAATGAAAAATTTAATGTTCACGCAATAAATTTTTTTATTTAAAGGTTAATTTTACATTTAACAATTGATATATCTTATGAGGCTAAACTTAGTCGTTGAATACAAAATTAATGTATTTAACAGTGTTTATACTGAGCTAAAATTTTGTAAGCTTTTATCTTGTTGAGAACTTCTAAAGTTTTAGTAATTTTATCTGACGCATACGGGTCAGTGTTGCCACCATGCGACTTTAGTCGTATTTTGACCCCTTTTTTACCTCATGCGACTATGACACGACCTTTTAACAAAGTGGCTATTTTGACCCCATCTCTTGAGAAATGCATGGAAGTTCTCTTTTTTTGTTGAAAAAATCTTCCTAACCAATTAATATTTTCGTTTAACTAACAGCAATCAAAGGTATCTATTCCACATCACACAATGCCAGTCACACATATTTTCAATCTGTAAAACGAAATCGAGTTGAAATGTGTTTGTGTTTCGACTCGATCGCATTCGCGTTCTTGTCGATTCCTAAAAATAAACTTAATATCTATTTTTATTTTAAAAGGAATTCTAATGATAATGAATTAATTTATTTTTCGTTTTAACTTTAAAGAACAAGTTAATATTACATAGATAATTTTTTGTAAATGGACTGAACATAGATCTCTTTTGTTTTAGCTTACCTAAAGTTAAGTTGTTACCAATTAATTGAACTTATTTACACTGAATTAAAATAAATCAAATTATTCACAGTTAGGGCCAGTTTCACAGTGCACACTTAACAAAATAAGTGGCACTTAATTTTCCCATTTTGGCACTTAAGCCGCAGTTTTACTACCTGAGTAAGTGGAACTTAACTGGCCAACATCGGAGACTTAAGTGTCACTTATTCCGATAAGTTTACACTGTGAAATTGGGAATTAGTTTTCCATATTCGGCACTTAAGTGACACTTACTTCACTGTGAAACTGGCCCTTGAGCTCATTGGTAATTTAAAAATTTGAATTTTTTTTATATTTGTTTATGACAAGTTATGAATTCGTAAAAAAATCGATCTCGAAATTTGGATGAAAATTGATGGTAGGATGATAAATGGCGGAAAAAATGTGGTCTATGGTAATTCCGCTTGTCTGTCTGTCCGTTCGGCTAAAACCTAAAAGGAAGATGTCATTACAAGTTAGAAGAAGTTCTAAATCTATTTTTCTATTGGAAAATATAAACAGAGGCTTAACTTCCTTCAAAACGGCAAGTTTTCGAAGTTTTATTTTATAATATTCTTAAAGCTTGAAAAAAATTCTACTATTACTACTCTAGATAGATGTCAGTTAAGGATTTGAGATTCTACTATAGCCTTAAAAATATAAACAATATTCTTCAGGCTACATGTAGAAGCACTCAAACTAAAATTTGACGATTTTACAATCAACAAATCCTCAATTCCACGTGTTCGGACGCTATAAAAAAAAGAGAGCTGCATCTATAAAAATAAGTTTTTAAAATGATGTTCCTAAAGTCGTTACTGTTCACTGCGATGGAAAATTACTACCTGGACTTCCAAAAAAGAACGACTTCCTATCGTTTTCACATTTGGTAGTAAAGAAACAACTTCTTTCTGTGTCTAAGCTCGAAAACTCTTTATTTATTTAGGTATTACTTATTTTAAACAAAATTTGAATATTATTCTAGCTAAAATTCTAGATGAATTCGTCACCGTCAATAGTAAAAATTTGTTTTCTTGCTTAAAAATAAATTAATCATTCCTTGAAATGTGGCCCTCTAAATGGGAAATACATAAATAGTTCATATTCGCAGATGAAACCAACAATTTTGCAACTGAGAGTTTTAAATGGTACAGCAGAAAGTGCAATTAAGCTGGTTTGAGACTTTCATGGACTCATCACCACAAAAGAAGAACAAAAGCAGTTACTCTTACAATGTGTAAAGAAGCATGGTAAATCGTATTCTGACTGAAAAAAGGAAACATTAAAAAGGAAATATCTACTTTAATTATCATATATTTGATAAGGTTTTATTGAATATTGACATTAATTTATTTGTATTGCTCTTAAATTGGAACAAATTTGAAAAAAAAAACTTCATCAAACACTTACAAATGGTTCATATTAATTTTCCTTCTTATCTTTGACGTAAAGTCGGGTCGGGTTCCTATAGGTCTACGAAGCTAATATTTTGAATATGATCAGGTCAGAGAAGTACTAAAAAAATAAGAGGGTATGGGTGATTCTCTGCCAACTGTGATTCTTTGTGTCCAGCTTTATTTGTAACTTAATGTAAACATTTATTATGAATTTCTGGTTTGAATTGTGGAAATAAGTTGGTACTACAATTTACATTACATATTGTTTAAAAATTTACTACCCTTTCCCCTTGACTTGAAAAAGTATACGCAAAATGTCAGTACCGTGGCATGTCCCATCCTTGTTTTTCCAATTAAACCTACTATTTTCCGTTAAAATACATCATTGAATAAAAATGTTGTTCTCAGAAAAGTTTAAGTACAATTATAGTTGCTTGATTAAATTTTGAGAATATCAAGTCAAAATTTTTGTTCTCGAATTAAAAAATAATAATTATTGAATCTTGTCCACGGATTTCATTTTATTTTTGAATTCAAAAGATTTAAGCCTATTACGCTGCTGATGCGAAACGAAAAATCACATACAAAAATGACACAACGCAGTACGCTGTTCGAAGAGCGAAATTCATAATTGTAGCAGATTATTTGGAGAAGTCTCCGCTCCTTTTTCGCACTGAATTAATTCTACAGACTATTTATTGTGTGCGGAAAAATGACATTTGAGTTTTATTTGTGTTTTTTTTTGTTTATCATTTTCTTACTTAATGGGTTTCTCTGATTTTTTGCGTTTATGTTTTATTTTGTTTTTGGATTTAATGAAACTCTCCAAGGATATTTTCCGTTGTGTCTTCGCAAGCATTTCGTTGTCTGTTTGGAGATCACAGGAAATTTTCGTTTCGCATCAGCAGCGTACTAGGCTTTACCGTTTTATGGCATTTGTGTGGTACCGTTTGAAAGAGGCACTATTTATTTATTGTTAACAAAAGTCAATTTATTTTATTAACGCAATTTTGCTGTGAGAGTGTAGTGTTTTTTCATTTTAAAATCGTGTCTCACTAAATTACCAGTCAAAATTACCGTGGTAGTGTTATCCAAGCGTGTTATGAAATTTGTTGGGGTGATTTTTAGAATGTTGTATTTCTTTTAAAATCATATAAGTTAAAATTATAATAGATTTAATTTTTTTCAGAAGCTTTGAGATATAAGGTTATATTAAAGCCTAAATGTCAGTACCGTGGGTGTCAGTACCGTGATATAGGTATATTTATTTATAATGAACTTAAATTAAATGATTTCAAACAATTTTGATAAAAATATTATTATTTTTTTATTAAGAATGGTACCAGTACTTCGGACAAAACATATTAAAACAAATCCGTGCAATAAATGTCGAGTTATAACCTAGCATAAAAAAAGAGACTCCAACCTCAAAAAAAACAGATTTGAAAAATTAAAAAAATATACAATTTTGAATACAAAATTGGCTTTCAAAGTTGAAAACGTCAAAACGTAAGAGAGAATTTATAAACTCACCAAAAATATTGTCAAAAAGAGTTAGAACGTATAAAAATTTCAAAATAAAAATCAGTGTCAGCACCATATCTTGGACATTTAGTACATTTTACGATATTTTTTGTTCCTTATAAGTTGTAGTAAAATGCTCTTACAGATTTCATACCATGTCACGAGAAATTATTTTAATGTATAGCAATATCAAACGAAATCCGTATAAATTAAACATGCTTTGGAATGTTAAAAAAAAAAGAAGCAAAGCAAAATAAATCACCATGTTTTTAAAATGTTCTAATAAAATGGTGCTGATAGATTAAAATCGGCTGATTAGCGATTTCCATGATTAAAAACTCAAATTTTGGATTACATTGATAAAAATTTTGGTTAACATACATATTTGATGATGTACCCTTTATACAAGATTAAGGGCCAGTTTCACAGTGAAGTAAGTGTCACTTAAGTGCCGAATATGGAAAACTAATTCCCAATTTCACAGTGTAAACTTATCGGAATAAGTGACACTTAAGTCTCCGATGTTGGCCAGTTAAGTTCCACTTACTCAGGTAGTAAAACTGCGGCTTAAGTGCCAAAATGGGAAAATTAAGTGCCACTTATTTTGTTAAGTGAAACTGGCCCTAAGTCTCTAACTCATCAAAAATTTAGTTTAAAGTCGATTGCAAAATTTCTCAAACATACAAATTTTAAAGCAAACAATTTTTATTTAAATAAAAATAAAATTTTTGATAGTCATATTTACCTACTGAGTTTTCAAAACGGATTAAAAAATACAAAATAATTATGAAATATCATTTGTTTCCCTCTGCTAATAACCTACTAATTATTTAACATTTTGAGCATAACCTATAACTTACCGCCAAAATCATTGCAATTTAGGCTTCATTCAAAGACACCAATTCTAAGCACAGATTTTATTTTCCAATAACATTTATTTCGAAGTTAAAATCTCAAAAACTGCCAACTTATTCACGATGGGTCTTGATGGGACTTGATAGTGTAGAAAAAGAAAAGTTCTACACTATCAATTCACACTGTTTTATTTAATTGAGCAATACATCATTTGTGGGCTGAAATATTCACACCAAACAACTTCCTAACCAACAAAAAAAAAGAAGTCTATAAGAACAAAACAAATTGCATTCGACCAGTAATAAAAGACCTTTTTCATGTTGTAGAAACTAGAAACGGAAAACAATTTTCTGGCTCTTTATAGGCCAAGCTGCAGTAGAATCAGTAAAAGTACTTTTTTACAATGTCGGAAAACCTGAAATCACTTGGTGGTATAACATAGAACTATATTGATGATAATAGCGTTGGAGAGTATAACAATGAAGAAGATGAGTTACACTCAGGAAGCACTCAAGGAATCCTTTAACAACATCATAGTTAATTCTGTATATAGGTATATCGTTTCACCGAAGAACGACGACTGCTCTCAAAATAGATCCTAATTTCCTTTGCCTATCTATCTATCTATCGCAATCCTATGTTTATGTCTCTCTGACATTGATAGAGCATGATACTAAACCCTCTGGCTGGTTTTATTACTATTTCGAAGTGAAGAGAACTTCATAGGATGGAAAGTCCATTGAAATGTCGTTGAAAAAAACTCTATTGTGTTGCTTGAAGAATGTATCATTTGAAGTACTATCTAATCACATGTGATGTCATGACATTTTTTAAGGTGTCCTTTTTGATTTCAATGAATATTTTTTTACTATATCAATTTTTTTTTCCTCCGCAGAACTTCTACATGCACTCAATTCTGAAGCAGCAGCAGCATTAGCCGCCTCTGGTAACGATGACCTTGAAAATGATGACGATTATATCGATAGGACTATGAACGATCTGGCAATGCCAGATAAATTTGAATTGCTCAGAAAACTTGATGAGAATATAAAAGAGGAACAGGACATTGTTAGCAAATCGGCTTTACTTATGAAACTTTTAGAGGTGACAAAAATCACATTGAAAAAAAAAAATTGAAAAAAGGGTTATAATGGATTTATCTATATTTTTTTTATATTTTATGACTTATGTATTTAAGGACCCAACAATCGAAACATTACCAGTGGTTTATGTTGAAGAAAATCCAGGTGTTGACAGTAGCAATTTATATCCTCTTATAACTGCTGGAAGTATGGAGAAAAGGTCAAGGTATTATCGAAGATATCCATGGAAACGTCATAGCCGAAATCGAGGGTAAGCTTAGATATTTTTTTTCTGTATATTTTTTTTTGAGTTGGTTTTAATTTGATTTGATATCTTTCTTTTGATATTTTATTTAGGTGTAGGTTCAATTTTATATAATAGGCGTGTTTTTTTGCAAGCCCGGGGAATTGGTTGAAAAAAACGACAACGGGGATTAGGGATGGCATCACAGAAATAGAATGGAGTTCTCATACAAACGATCGATAGCAAGTATGTAATTCAAGCCGCCCGCGCTGGCCGGTAATACAGTTTTTTTTCGCGCTTAAGTTAAGCCCCGATAATTCTCTGGGATAAGCTAAGCCCACAGGGGTTGCATTTAACATGTAAATTGTTTAGCACCGACTTCGTTTTTTTCATCCAATTCCACCCGGCCTTGCAAAAAAGCACGCCTAATATTGCTTATTTTAGTTGAAAGTTCAAATTTTTTTCTTGATTATGAATTTTTTATTTTGTTTTTATAAAAATTTAATATTTTTTCTTAGTTTAGAATTTTCATTCTATTTTTTCTTTCCCCTGCTCCTTTTCACAGCAATAGCTATGAACCTGAAATTCGTTATGCCTGCACTCCAAGTAAGGATGATGTCTTTAAATTACTTCTCGGCCTCCACGAAAATCGTAATGGAAATCAACATAAAACTGTTCATTTTTGCAATCGCAAACGGCCTGCTAAGGCTATATTTACAAACATTCGATTTCTGGGTTAAAAAAAAAAAAGTCGATGGCAAAATAAACAGACGACAATCGCTCACTTTTAATCGAACAAGACCCTTAAAATCCACTTCATTACCTAATCAATAAAAAGAAAAAAAATTATGAAACAACACACAGATATTCGGGACTGATATAAGAAAAAATTAATTGTGTTTTCATACATAACCAATTTTCCATCATTTTTCTTCCTCTCACAATGTAAATTATTGTCAAGTTTAACTTAAAAAAAAAATTAAAAAAAAAAACTAACTTTCTCCGAGATGTATAAATTTTTATTTTGGAAATAAATGCAGTATTGTTACCCTTCATTCGGCAACTTAAAATTTATAAATAAAAAAAATGTATACAAACTTATATATAAATATTATAAATAAAAAAAAATAATTAAATTTAAATAAAAAAAAATTCCACAAATTCCATTCCATGCACAGCAAAATTACTTGTCTTCTTTCCTTCTAAACAAATTAAATCAAAAATATTTATAAAAAAGAAAATTATAATTTCTGTGTAAATTTAAGTGTAAATAAAAAAATAATAATAAATTAACAACATTAAAAACTAACACAGTTATGAAATATAAATTACAAAAAAAAAAACAAAAACATGGAAGTTGTTAAAGTCGTGGCATATCATAATTAAAAATAAAAATAAAATAAATATTTTAACAAAAAGTTTTTTGTGTGCGTGTACATTTAAAATTAATCTTAAAATTAATTAGAAAATCAATTATTATATATATATTTATGTGAAGAAAAATAAAAATATAAGAAACAAGGTGAATTTACAATTAAATGTATTTAATTTTTTTAATTATTGATTATTATTTTTTTTAATGGAAATTATTAAAGAGAATTCCTTAAAAATTAAGGCTGATATTTTATTTCGAATTTCTAAATTTTTTTGTTTCATGAAAGGAATTCAAAATCTTATCTTGAGAATTTTGTTTAAAGTTACAGTGTTCGACAAAAATAATAGAAACAAGTGTTTTTGATCGAAATGACAATCAGCTGGTACGAAAAATGAAATTCACTCTGGAAAATAAATTTTTCACAAAAAATATTTGTGAGATATGAGTTACAAAATTGGTATTTTGTTTTAAAAATTCTTTTTGTTCAAAAGGAATTTATTTCATATAAAGTATGGAACATAATTTGTAGATCTTTCATTTGATAACATGGTTTATGCCGCGCCGTCAGTTGCCAAATATTACTTAATTCTGTATATCGTCGCTACAATGCAGAACTAGTCTAAGTCACATTTACAATTTTTTTCAAGAAGAACCTTATTCCGTAAAATACTGACTTTCGACATTATTATTATACTTGATTATTGAAATTCTGAAGGACCTACTGCACGTAGGAATATGCGGGATATGTAGGAAATGCGCGGAACACAAAAAGATTCTTTGTAACGTACAAAAAAATTCATTTTAAAATTTTGGACTTAGACTAGTTCTTCATTGTAGCGACGATATATCAAAAATTTAATTAAATTAAATAATTTAGCAATTTTTGCTTTTTTTTTAAATTAAAAAGATCTTCAAAAATTTAAAAAAGTTCTTGCGCAAGATTAGTTTTTTATAATTAGGTGCTAGTTTTATGTATTTGTATAAATCTATCCAATCCTTCTCTCCGTTTAAAATATTGATAACTTCAGCCTCATTTGAATAGTTTTTTCCGAACGCACTCTTTCTGGTTTCAACAAAAATCGGACATCTTTCCATAAAATGAAGCACGTCCTCCCTTTCTCTCATGGTTACATAGCCCACAGATTTTGTCCAAGTTGCTCCTACGAGGAAAATAATTCAGAGGAAGTATCTTACTTCGTGTTTTTAAAACCAGTGACATGAGTTTGTTTGGATACTCCACTCTGAAGTAGTTGTGTGTTGCTAGATTTTTATTGAGTGATGCATACATTTATACCTACTCCTGTAGACTGAGATTCTGGTTTTCCAAATGTAGTGCTCTCTTTTTTTTCATCCAGTAAACATATGAGCTCATAGGGTTCGCTTTTTCCCATGTACATCGAATCTCTTTAAAGTGAAATTTCCACAGTACTCAGCTAAATTTTTCCAGGACTCGAAACATAATATTTTTTTCCGAATAACCAGCATCGTGATTATCTATAAGATAGTCTTCTATCGTCCATCGTGATGGTATTAAGAATAAATTCAACCTGCATTTTCAGTGTTAAAATGTATAATAAGGGAAGGCCGGTCTCTAGCATCAGTATGTGGTTTGCAGTACTGTTTGGTAACTTGAGAGTTCGTTTTAAGAAATAGCACAAGAGCTGTTCCACTTCGTCAAACTCTTTTTGGCCCCAAACGTTGGGTGCATAGTACACTATCGCTTTGGCTGCGGCTTGAAAAATACGATACTTTGGCTCATACTCCAAGTCTTTGCATTGCATCTTTCATTTTGAACTTGGTTAGTCGCTGTAGATCGAATACCTCGTAACCCAGAGAAGTTCACTTTTTAGGTAATGATGCTCTTATATTGTAAATAACTTTCCGGATCTAATGAAAAATACCTTGTTAGCCTAAGAACGATAGTTTCAAAGCTAAACGCATAAAAAGCAGGTCAATGTTATTGGTCCTCAATACTTTTATATCAAGTTTTTTGTTTCTCCTGAAAAATTAACTTTTCTGGGTTACAAGGTATTCGATCTATAGCGACGATATAATATGTATCCCCCAGTTGAGATTTCTACATAACCGTTATATTCTTTGACGACTTCAATGTTTTGATCTCCGAATTTCCATTTTTCACTGTGACAGTTACGTCCACTTAGGTTGTGAAAAATCATTACTTTTAACTTTTCTATATGTTCACCTGCAGCCTCCATTTATTAAAGTACTCAAATAATCTGTTGATCATAAGTTGGAGACTTCTAAGCGACTCTGCTAGCACCGCACGATGTCATCGGCAAACATAAGGACTTTAATTGTGATTGAAAGATATTTAGAGGATTGATATGGAGGATGATATGTGGGTTAGATATTTCTTTTGTAAATTCAAAAAATTTATAGGGTGAAATGGGGTAAATAGTTCAATTCCCAGCCTATGTCACCTAAAACCAGAAAGTACATCTTGGAAGATTTGTCAATTCCTCGCAAGAGCCAGTAAACCGTGAATTACATTTCTGTTTTTGTTTTTTCCATTTGGATTCGGCCGAAAATTTTAAGTCCTCTCCATTCCTGCCAATAACACGCGCACAGGATAGATTGAGAGTTCTTTAAGTCACTAGGCCCTGGTTCTACACGAGATGTTGCGCCACCCAATTTATTTACATATTTATATTTATAAAAAGAGCACACATTATTTTTTTAATAACTTCACCATTTAAAGTACTCAGTACGAGGGAAAGTGAATCTTACATACAAAAGTGAAAACTTTGCCAATTAAGAGTGAAGAGCAAAGAAATCGAATTTTCACCTGCAAAAAAAATATTTATAAATATTTCTGATTTAATAAATTCCATTTATACGTTAATTTGATAATTAGCTATCCAATTCGTAAAACAAAATTCATGCATGCCTAAGTAAATAAACAAATAGGTATAATTTTCAACTCAATTTCAGGCCAATAAATAACTACCTCACTCCTTTAAAAAAAAAACCAGAACACTTGTTGTGTATTTACCAAATTAAATTCTTCTTATACACAAGTTCGCGTGACACTTTTGTCACTCTAATCAGTTTTGGGGGCAATTATTACCAACCATGAAAGATATACAAAAAAAAACTTTAATGACTTAAGCCTCTATGTAATGAACTCACAAATGCAAACAATCATTCAAATAACTTTTGTTAAAAATGTATATTATTTGAATAATTTGACTCCCACGGCAACACTTTTCTTATTATATAATTATCATTTTGTTTTTTTTAAGCATACATACACACAACATTGAAATCATTATGTAACCTTTCAATTATATTGTCTGTTAATAAATTAGTCTACTTTCTGCTCTTTAAATCACCGGTTTTATTTAACAACTTTGTTTAACTTTAAGCTACTTTTTAATATTTAACTTAGTTAGACATTTACCTCACACCTATATATGTATGTATGTTCTAACATTAACAACAACAACAAAAAAGAAATAAGGATTTCACTTACCACTACCCAAATAGCACTTATCTGTGGATAAAATATTTACTCATACATTTCTGAATTCCAATGACTCAACCATATAGGTATGCAGGAAAGAATGGTTAGTTTTCCCTCAGGTGGAATGGAACTCCCCTTTTTTTTAAGACATTCAAGTTTAAATTTACTCTTTAAGTGTGTTTCATTACTGGCTAAATATTCAGATAGTAAATTAAACATTAGTACTTAGATACATAGATACTTTATTTGTTATTCTTGTTCCTTTGTCTTCCATATATAATCCATCGACTACATGTAACCCTTCGAATTCACCAATTTAATATTACCACACACTGTTAGTACCTCGCAAGAGATACCTTTTTTTCTATATTAATTGAGTCTTCATTGAACTGTTAAAATGGTGCTACAATCAATGGCAATATAAAGTTGACATGCGGTGTTGATATAGTTTTGATAGTTTTTGTGGTCATCATACTGAATTACTTTACCATACAAAGCTATCATGCGAAAAGACAAAAACAGCAAATATCATGCTCAGAAAACCAAACTGAGATTATACCAGAAAACATCAAGAAACCAGAAGTGACACACCCCTTTCTATTTACATTTTACCACCCTTTCAAGATGAAAATGAAACAAGCTTCATGAAAGTTATTTGACAACAAAATATCCTCAAAAGACTTTACCGACTTTATCATCATCAGTACCACCATCATCGAAGATAGTTTATACTTCTACCCACAATATATAGTTTAGTATTATACATTTATAGGTTACCACCACAGTCATCATCACCAAAATATTCTTGTTCACATTGGAAACATGAAAATAATCATTTTCCAGAAAATAACAATTTTCCTGCAAACAGAATCATGCTGTGCCGACAATAATGTTCACATGTTACAATAAAAGTAGTTGTAGTTTTCTTTTTGTACTTGCTTTGGTGGGTTTTCGGTCTATTTTTGGATAATTCAGATGAATATGTTGGATAATGTTTAAGTGAATTAATATTAGCAAACGTTTAAAGGATGGAAGACTATCGAATAGAATATGATTTGATATTTTCATTTTTTATCTTAGACCTTATGTGTCACATCTTCCAAAATTTGTTGGCGTTACAACATTTCTTATTTAAAATGCTGTCGTCAGCAAAACAAAATAAAGCCGGAACCACACTGTTGGTGTGTTGTATTGTGTCACCAACTGAAATATACACTGATCAAGAGTGCTGTGTTAAGCTAACTGTAATTTTTACTTTTGCTTCTTAATTATTCATGTCGATTATGGAATCCGCAGTGATTCTCAGTACAGTGTTCTCTTTTCTTTTCACGACAAATGGGTAAGAAGAGAGCACCGCACTGAAAATCACTGCGGATCGAGAATTGCGGATAATATAATCGACATGATTATCTTTCTGCGATTACCGTCTTCACTTTCTCACATACAGAAAAATATGTCTCAGACAGTGATGCCAGACTTTGGGAGCAGGTTTTCCCACATTGATACTCAAGAATTCCCTTTTATCCCACGTCTTTCTGATAAATATCGCACAATTATCCCTTGTCGAAAAATTAAAAAAAATCTATATTTCTTTGTAATTTATAAACAAATTTTCATGCCGCATATTGGCAGAAACGTTAAAAATTTACATCGAATGCATAAGTTTAACCTTTTGCAAAAAAAAAATAAAATCACAGAAATTAATATGAGCAACAAAAAAAGCAATAAAACTCAAGTGTCATTTAATTATTCATGCTCTAAAAAAGAGAACAAACTTTTCCAAATATTGTGCTTGTATTAGCAATTTCGCTTATCGAGCATAGTTTTGCAGAACAAAAACTAGAACGACAGTTTTCGTTTATGGTAGATTTTAGAAGATCAAATGCAAAAATCTAAATGAACAGATTCAGATATTTAGAATGATTTCGTTTTATTCGACCATAGCTGAATACAACTTTTGTTTCTTAATAAAATGAACAATTTAAAAAAAAAAATTGAGCAAACCCTAAAATCCCTTTTTTTGTTCTATGAAATTCTTAAAATCCCTTTTTCCCTTTTAGCTTATTTTAGACAATTCCCACATAAAGGCATCCCACGATCTGGCGTCACTGGTCTCAGATACAGCGTAGTATGGCGCAATCGTAACAAGATGTATCCAATCAATACAACACACCACTCAATGAAACATCGACAAACCCCACAAAGTGTGGTTCCAGTTCAAAGTGGATGAGAAGTTTTAGCTTAATGATCATTGATAAAAATAAGAAAGAGTATTGGAGATAAAACAGAGCCTTGTGGCACACAATCACTTAATGTCTAAATGTCAGAATTGAACCCATTAATTTCTTCTTATTTATGTATATTGAACGACCCTATGGCCTATAAATATAATTTCTAATGCATCGAAGTAGAGAATCGTCAAAACGAAATGCATTAATTTTCTATGAAAAAGCTCCATGCCAAACTCTATCAAATTCCTGCTTTCAGCAAGTTCTTACAGCTTAAAGTCTTACAATTGTTTTCCTTCATTCTATTCGGGATAAAATGTCTTCATAGAAAGCAAACAATTTATTTGTATGCACATCGGCTGCGTTATTTATGTCGTTATCAAGGAAACAAAGCGATCAGTGAAACTTTAAAAATTTACGTAATAAAAATTAAAGTTAAAAAAGTTATTGAGGTCGTCGCAATTTGCTTTTTCATACAGCAAAACGGTTTTTTTAAACAATATTACTTATTGGCTACATGTTTAGTGTATAAGAAGTTTACTGAAATGACACAGTTATCTGAAAATTATTCTCATTTTTGAGGAACCCAGAAAAGTAAAAGTGTAGGGGATTAGACTTTCGGCTTATCTGAGTTTTTTCTTAGTACCAGTACTACGAAACGAAATCTATTTTAGCCCACATTTATTACTAAAGTCGTTTTCGATTGAATTTTCAGACAGTTCTACTCCCTTTTTTGATTCTAATAGATTATGAAAATATCGATTTCCCAAATTAAATTACACATCCACTACCAAAATGTCGCCATTTAACAAAATGTCTTCTACAAGGCATTTATCGACTTTGACAAGTAATCCAACGAATAACTTGGTGTGTTCAGAAAAATGAGATCTCAGAGATTTTCCTCACTTAAAAAGTGAGCAAGCGAATCCTCAGAGTTTTGACAGCAAAGCTGAGAAATTTTGCTGAGGAATCCTGTTCAGGTAACCGAGATTGCTGAGATCTCCGAGATATCATTTTCCTGAACATGCTTACTTTATACGTATGTGTGCGTTCGCCTCGTCTAATCTTTTGTGAAATTAAAAATATTACTCGGAGCCAAGGTTGGCCGAACTGTCATTTTTTAGAATAAACTTGATTTATTACATTTACTACGTAGACAAATAGGGTAGGCCGAATTAACTACGCGTTGTTATTTGAATAAACTACACGCCTTATTTACTTCAAATTGTTACATCTGCTGCTTACATATAATAAATCTAGAGAAACAATAAAATTTGAATAAAAAAGTGAACATTTCAATTCAAAATTTAAACTTCAAAGTGACACTTGACAGATCATTTGACATTATATTGAAACTGCGTTTGCTACAATTTGTTTCATTCGTCGCGTTCGAGTAAAATTTAAAAGTGATCCAGATTTGTTGGTGTTGTTGTAATCCTATAGGAAAAAACAGCTGATGAACAAACCAGCTGTTTTCCTAAATAAATCTGAAAGGTATACTAAAATTTTTCGGATTTTTGTGAAAAAAACAGCTGTCATCTGTAATATTTCATCATCACTTTCTGTGGCAATGGATTAAAGAACACGCGGGATTTCTAGTTTGTGGTTTTTTTTTACGTAGATTTTGATTTTTACCGAACAAAATAAAATATAAAATAAAATATGTACATAAAAAATACAAAATAAATATAAAATACCATGACAAACCTATCCAATCCGGTTTTGGTCGTTCGAAAACTTAACCGATGTAAAACGATCTTAGATACCCTATTTATCATTCGAACGCGGCCATTAACTAACTAAGTCGTCCAAGTGAAAACAAAACATTATTATTTAAGTGGATGGCATTTGATTTTTGTTGTTGTACATAGACCCTGTTTAGATTGGGAAGATTGATTCGGGACTGGTGAGTCTCGTCGTGTTTACATTAGATACTTGGAAGCGCCTCAAAATATATTGTAACAACAACAATTTTGACATTTCGTACATTGAAACAACAACGAATGAGACTCATGAGTCCGGTTTTTTTATTGCCTCATGAGAGAGCCCTCGCCCCACACTTCTCTTGCCAACGAACTACCGTGATACCGGACTCAATCTTCCCAATCTAAACACCGTCGTATGCATTGCTTGTTTGGTTTTTCAACTTTCCGATTTACTCGTCGCGTGTAGATCGAAACTGTCGTTGTATGTCAGATCAATTAAAGTCTTAGGTGATTTCACATTTTTAAGATTTTAGCGATTAGATTTTTGGTGTTTTGATAAAATTCCAGAAAGAATAATTATTTTACCATTTTTTGCTGAAAAAATAAATAAATTTTATTGGTAAGTACTAGAATCTCTCGAATTTCGTGGTTTGACAGTAATAAAAGCTGCATATTATGTACATGCTTTAAATAAAATATTCAAGTTTTTTTTTGGGTTCCATTTTGAAAGAATTATATCATTATATTTCAACCAGTTTCCTGTTAAGAAAAATAAATATCATATCAGCCGTCAAAATGCGCAATGCAAGATGTTTCAAAAAATAAATGACGTCTCTAAACGTTCTGTTAATTTCTTTGCCATTTCTTAATCATTATATAACCTATTGCTTGTAATGAAGTCACGTAATTTGTTAAAGAAACAAATAAATGAATCATTTTACGACTTCTATTTACTTTAAAATATTTAAATACCACAAACCTACAAAAAAAAATAAATAAATAATGCCTTTATACCTAATCGGTTTTAAATTTACTTTGCATACCTATTACCTACTTACATTACCACTAATACAATAATTATTGTTAGTTTGTTATTTTATTTTCAAACAAAAGACTTTAGTACTTTTACAGAAATCAAAATCCAATATTTGTATACTCATTATATAGATAATATGTACATATTCACATATTTTATTTGAAGAACAATTTCCTGATAGTATAATGTCAACACAGACATTTTGTGTATAAGAAAAGTAACGTACATATAACAAAGCACATGACGTTAAATTCAGCCGAAAAATGTTTAATTACTTAAGTGACATTTAAAATTAAGCAGTTACGCCAACCAGAAACGCCCTGTAAAGAGCCGGTAAAAGATTATGATGATGATGATGATGATGATGATGATGATGATGATGATGATGATGATGATGATAATGATGATGATAAAGACTTATAAACTGCTAATCATTATTGTTGTGTAAGATGACAAAAGCAGATTTTTAATAAAATAAGAAGGTAGGTAAATATTTAATGTTTACTATTATTTATACCAGAGAACAATAACAGTGCGACAAACTTTAAGACGACTCGGCGTGCGCGAGTGCTGATTTGTTTTTTTTTTTTTTTTTTTCTTGTAAATACATACATACGTCTGTCACCAATCTTTGATAAACTGTGCTATTGGTACAGTCATGTAATTTTATAATTGATAAGAGCTTATCTAAGGGTTTCGCATGATTGCAATCAGGTATTAAATACCACTGTCCAATTGACTTTTAATGCAGTTTAAAGAAATATATCTGAAAGATTGTTTTAAGAAAATTACAAACAAAAAAAAAACAATATGTTTGCACAAAAACTTTTTAAAGGTGCAAAAGGACCACAAACAGTTCTCCCTGATTCCAATTATTGCATTGCTGATCATGGATATGGTAAAGATGCTGTCAAATTGTTGCATGTCCTTCGAAATGGACCCGTTCATTCAATAAAGGAATTTGAAATTGGGACACATCTGAAGTTATACACACAGAAGGATTATTTAAAAGGTAAGCGAAAGATCCAATTTGTTCGTTACATAAAATTAAATTAAATTAAATTACGTATACGCCACAGTGTGCTTTAAGTTTTTTTTTTTTACGAAATTATTGCATTAGGTAGTTGATTGCTTGTGGTAAAATAAATATTTTGCGATAAAATATTTTTATTAGTATTATTCTTTTTTGTCTTTTTTTTATCATCATACATATGATTTACGTGCGTACGACTTAGATAAAGATGCGGGATGACATTCAGACACAAGACACAAGACACACTTATTCTTGATGTTATCAGTAAACAAAAATAATAATGCAGTATAACTACATTGCTACTATTAAAAAAAAAAATAATTTTGACATAGTTTGAGTGAATTTTAAATTTATTTTTGAACAAATAAAATGAAAGTAAAGTAAAGAAATCGTGAATAGCAACGAACCGTTGGGAAGAAAATGAAATTAAGTTGGTTTTATTTGCAGTTAAATTCTAATCGACCAAAAAAACCTGCATTAATATCCACAAAAAAATAAATTTGTTGTTTTAGATGAGTGCGACAAACCACTATAAGTGACAAATTAACCTTTTGAGATCAACCTTACATGAATTTGATAAAGCATTTTTACATAAACACAAAGAAAGTTAAAAACATTGTGACCTAAGGAACTATTGTGAACTCATCTTAAACTAAATGAGATCGCTTATGATTCCACAGGCCAACATTTATTTTGGTGCCGACAAAATAAAATTTTTGTACTAGTTACCCATGTACTAACTGTATACTTACTTTTTTTACGTTACGTTTTTGAGATACAGCATACGTGCAAATAATACGAACCATTCTTTCTTGATCCAGTGGTTGCTTTTTGATCTGCTATCCAGGGGTGCCAGCACATGAATTGATACAATCGAGTTTTGTCGATTCAATCAAGCATTGGCAGCACATATTTTGGTTCAATCGAGTGTCCTTGATTGTATCGTCAGATTTGGCAGCACACAAACTTCAAATTGAAGTTTGAAACAAAAGTTTTCACTCGACAGAAAATAATTATCGTGGGAAATGATTTTTTTACAAAAAACATGAAAAAAAAAAATAATATGTCAATAAATAAAAAACAGACGGAGATTATGACCAATTTTATGAGTTCTCACGTTGATTTAGCTAGGGGAATTCTTAAAGCTGCCCAAGGGAGGCAGGGGACAAACTGTATGAGTCCTTAAACACAGAGGGTCCTCCTCAAAAAGATCTTAAGGATTGCAAAAAGGTAGGTTGATGTTAAATATATAATAGTCTTTTCTTTCTGAATATTTACTCATTTTCACTCAATTCGAATGGGTTACTTTTATCTCTCAAATGTCTTCTTTTAACTTAAGCATAGGACACTTCTTCGCCTTTACTTTCCGAATCAAAAAAAATTTTGTGAGGATTTTAAATTGATACTTGAATGAAATAATTTTAAAGAAAACCCATTTCAAAATGATTTTCTTAAGTACAATTCACAATGTAACTCGTTTCAAGTTACGTGCTGTCAAAATATATTTGTTTCGAGTTGACCAACGATCGACAATCCTCGATTGTATCAAGTTAAGTGCTGGCACCCCAGTTTCTTAACAGTTTCTTAAGAACACCATGAGGAAGCTCTATACCAAAATCCAGCTTTCTGGTAATTTTTTCCGAGTCAAATGCTTTATTGACTGGACGATAAATATATTCAGTCTTAAGAAAACTATTTTAAATGTTAACGAGTGTAAACAATATCTCCTTGTTTACACTCGTTTGCCCATCTCGTTAAAGTTAGTTTTTTTTAATATAATCTACAGTTATTGTTATTGTGTTTTCAGTCGTGTTTTGAATTTTATTAAGTGTGAATGAAAAGATTTCAGTTATATTGAATTGAACTACTTCAATATTTATTTACACTACTTGACTGTTATTTTTTCGCATTATTTGTTTCTGTAATTTTTCAGTTAGTTTAATGATTATTTTGTTATTGTTTACAGAGAAGATTTTGATGACTTATTCATTAAAAAATTTAAAGCAGTTTTAATAACGAAATTTTGCATTCGCGGGATTTTGGATTTTATCGATTTATGGGTTTCTGGATTTTGGGTTTCAGTTTTTTCGGGATAAAGGGATTTCGGTATTTAAGGTTTTCTGAGTTTTGGAGATTTTGGATTTTCGGGAATTTGTTTTTGTAATTTTTCATTTGTTAATGATTATTTTGTTACTATGTAAACAGAGGAGAACATTTTGATAACTTATTCATTAAACGATTTGAAGCAGTTTTAATCACGAAATCGCGAGGTTTTGGATTTTTCGGGATGGTGTGGATTTAGGGATTTCTGGATTTTTAGTTTTCTGGATTCTGGACTTTTGGGAATTTCGAGTTTTTGGGATAGAAGAACTTCGGGATTTTCTGGATTTTGGGGTTTCGCGATTTTGGATTCTGTTGATTTTGGGATTTCTGGATTTTTTGGTTTTCTGCATTCTGAGATTTCTGAATTTTAGGGTTCGTTTTTTTGGAATAAATAGATTTTAGTATTTAAGGTTTACTGTATTTGTATTTTTGGGTTTTCAGGATTTTGGGTGTTCGCGAATTTGTTTTTGTAATCTTTCAATTGTTAAATTATTATTTTGTTATCGTTTAAGGAAAAGAAGATTTTGATGACTTATTCATTTAACAATTTGAAGCATTTTTTTTCAATTTTAATCAAGGAATTTTGGATTTTCGGGATTTTAGGTTATCGTGATTTTGTATTTACTAGATTTTTTTTGATGTGATGTGATCGTGATTGTGATTCACGTTACGTTACGTATGTTTACACATCTTAACCGTGAGTCCCGGCACTCACACTTTTTTTTGTAAGACGATATTTCATATGCTCAAGGTTAATAATTATTAAGATTAAGAAGAAGAAGAAGAGAAACACAAATAATAAGAAAATTATTATTTTTGTTTTTGTTTAAGTGGACTGTATTGAATGAAATTCAAAATAAAGTTTTTTGTGACCTTTAGTCATACCCTTCTAAGACGCAATTTTTTGTTCGATGATTACCGACTCTTATACAATTTACATCATACACAGACTGCAAATTATATATTTCTATTATTAACTTTGAAATACCCCCAGCTATATTTATCTGAATGTTTAATCCCTAACACGAATATTTAAATAACAATATATTTAAAGTCACATTTTTTTTCTTGTGTTTAATTCACTAATCTAATGTTATTCAATATAATGTTGATATTTCAATAAATACTTTTAAGTTAAAAAAGCAAATAATAAGATAAAATTTCATAATCATTGCACGTAATTAGCGACTAATCCGTACCGCGTGCTTTTTAAAATTCTTGGATATGTTGATTTTCTTTTTTTAAAAAATCATAAATTTTTGCCTTTATTTAACTTCCATAAAATACTTTCAAACAAATAAAAAAAAATTCTAATGTAAAGATCTACACATAAGTATTTTCAGAATAAAACAACAACAGACAAACTATATAGGTACCTAATCAAGTTCTTATTCTGCAAAACAAAAACAAGAAAACAAGTGACTTTCCCGAATTGATAAGAACTTCTTTTGTTGTTATCTTTTAAATCAAAATCATATAAATTGCTCTAAGACTCAACCAACATTGCACAGTTTTTAATTCAATTTTGGCGAGGTTAAACATTAGTGACTTAAAAAATAAAAATTAAATAAAAAATGTTCCCTCAAAAACTATACAAAGGCTCAGATAAAAATCCTTCGGGTCAAAATTACTCAATTTCTGAAAGTAGTTATGGTAAGGATGCTGTAAAAGTCATGCATGTGACTCGAAATGGACCCCAACACACCATTAAGGAGTTTGAAGTTGCAACACATTTAAAATTAAGCACCTTGAAGGATTTTTTCACGGGTAATTGTTAAAGGAGACAAAACATATTTTATGACCTTTCATATATCCATCAGTTGTTCTTTCATCTCATTAAACATTTTACAAAGTAAATTATTGATCATGACCATTTCATTTTACTTCATTTCATTTCCCCAGGTGACAACTCAGACATTGTCGCAACAGATTCTCAGAAGAATACCGTCTACTTGTTGGCGAAGAAACATGGCATACAGAACCCAGAGGAGTTCGGAATACTCCTGAGTAAACATTTCCTTAGCAAATATTCGCACGTCAATGAGGTGCACATTCACGTCGAGGAATATCCTTGGCAGCGCATTTGCCAGGAAGAAACTGGTTGCATGGAACCACCAGGCACAACAAACAGCAATTTCAGTTCCTTCAACAACAGGCAGAAGCACAATCATGCGTTTGTATTCACACCGACTGCCTCAAGATATTGTGATGTTATATTCAAGCGAGGTGGTGAGTTGCGTGTTCTTGGATTTTCTGTAGTTAAATGATTCTATTATGTGTGTGTGTGTGTTTTGTTCTTTCGTTTTTGCAGCTGACATACCAACCGTCATCAGCGGTCTAAAGGGACTTCGTGTCCTTAAGACGACGCAGTCATCTTTTGTTAATTTTGTCAACGACGAGTATCGTTCACTTCCGGATCAATATGATAGAATATTCAGCACTGTGGTCGACTGTAGCTGGGAGTATTCAAAAACTGAGAATTTAAAATTCTGCAATGTGTGGAATACTGTGAGGAATGTCATTATTAAGAATTTCGCTGGAGATCCATATGTTGGTGTGACATCACCAAGTGTTCAACACACATTATATTTGGCAGAGAAAGAAGTCCTGGACATGGTCCCTCAGGTAATTATTTTGATTTTAACTCTCGTTTCAAGAAATGTTTTATTATGAATTTATTTGTTGTTGTAGATTTCAGCGATATCAATGACAATGCCAAATAAACACTACTTTAATTTCGATACAAAACCCTTCCAAGGACTGGTACCTGGAGAAAATAATGAAGTATTTATTCCAGTGGATAAACCACATGGAACGATTTATGCCCAACTCGAGCGTAAAGATATGCAAAGTAAATTATAAAGATCTGACACACAAGCCGGATCAACCAACTTAATAATATTTATATATAAATTAAATGGCAATATGTGATATCCAAAATTCAACAAATAAAGATAACAATTTCAGAACAAAATAAACAAACAAACAACAAATGTTATTTACTTGTTATGAATAAGCTGGGATGTGTGGTGATATGCGCATCTAATACATATTAAATACAAATGATTCATCATAATTCATTTTAATTCTACAACTAGGCAGTTATTTTAAAACAAATACGCAAATAGTTACTTTTATTAGATTTCTTAAGCAATTGGAATGTCAAAAGAACTTGAATTTGTTGTTTCAACAAAAATATGTACAATTGGCATGAACTTGTAGTTATAAAAACTATGTATAATAATATTCATGCAATGATGTATAAAACACTAGATAAGTTTACCATTTAAAATTTTGTATAAGAAAATATGATTTACACAATTTGGTTAAAATTCCTCAAGGATTTTGCTGCGGAAAATTTACAAAATTTTTTTATAAACTTAACCAAACGTCATTCCTTGATAGGCTATCCACCTATCTCAAAATTGTTAGTTGTTGTTGCATCAGCTGTTTAGTCACAAGGGACTACAACAGAAACCTTTCCGATTTGTTTGCTTCACAGTACAATTAAAGGTAATATCATTAGCGTTTTCATTTTTGTTCAGTTCTGCGCATCTGTCAAAATCGAAGTATTATGGTGGTAAAATGGTGGATTCAGTGCCCCTTTCCTTGCCTAATTTCAATATTTTGTTGTTGTTTCTAATGATGCGCGTTGAGTTCCTGTGGGCACTCGAACAGCCATTTTTAATTTTTTGACATTTCCAACTTTGACAACCTGCGCAATATATTACCTTTAATATGTGTACTGTGTGTTTGCTTTGCCTGTTTTTAAAAGCAGCAATTACCCCATGCGAATTTTAAGCACGTAGGCAGGGGACGTATGCGGTGGCCGGGGTAAGCAAAGTCGCTGAGGTTGAAATAATTGCAGAGTTAGTCAGTCCCCTATTACATGGTGATTCTTTGCGTCTGACTCTTTTTGAACATAATGAGTGCGAAAGAGAAAAAAGATGAGACGGAAGATCAGTTGCCCTCTGAGTCGTGGGCCACTTTAGTTTTAATGATTTTCAAAGAGAAATTCGAAAAAAGAGTAAGACGCAAAGAATCATCATGTAATAGGGGACTTATCGCTCTTCCTTCAGTGTGCTTTTTATTATTGTTTGAGACATAAGCGGAGTAAAGAGTGTGAAGAGATGTTTTCTTTTCATTTAACAAAAATTGCAGGTATTCAAATTTGCAGTATTCTGCAACCGAAAGGAAATCAAAAGAGAAACGTCGTTAAAATTCGCAGTTGTCTAAAAGCAGTCTTTGGATTGATCCCGAACGCGACCATTATGACTTTTAGAAGGCGTGTTCAGAATTCAGAAATATGATGTAGTAGTTATCTCAGAAAATTAAGTCACCTTTTACACGAGGGAACAAGTTACCAGAGATTTTGTTGACGTTTTCTTTTAATTTCCTTAAAAATCTCTTGTACCTTTCACACGAAGAAACAAAATCGTAGAAATTTTCTGTTGTTTCTTTTTAAAGTAGCTTGGTTGAACACACATAATATAAAAAAAATTGTTGTTTTATTGTTAATGATTCCTTTTTTTTATTGAATTTAAATTAAGAAATGTCAATTTGACAGTAAGGATCATTACACGAAAAAAAGTATTTAAATACATAGGTATTATAAGAAAAAAACGAGCTGACAAAATGAATTTTTACTGTTTTTTAAATCAATATATTTTTGGAATCGTACTGAATTATGGTTTTTGGCCATTACCAATTGGAAGATACTTTTCATGTCTTTAAAATGAGAAAAAATCTGTTTCAATAAAATCACTAGTTTAGCTAATAAATTGTTAACAGAAAAGTAGTTTTAGCGAAAATCTGACAGTAACGGTTCATTTTTCAAATATCTTTTGCTATGTGTGCCAACAAATGGCTTAGCGAAATTGTAAAATAAATATTTTGTTTTTGTTTTTTCTTCAAATATATTTAAAATATAATCAAAAATGTGAGTGTCATTTTCCATCAAATTTGACATATCTTCCGCAGTACGACTAGAGTTACCACCAGCCTACAAACATTGTGCAAATTTTTCTGCATTGTTTTATTTAACCATTCATACAAACAAAAATAAACATTCGTGTGACCAAAAAAGTTCACTACATTCCGGTATTTGAAGGAAATATAGGAATTATATCGCAAAGATGTCATTTTTCGTTTTATATTTTTGAAAGCTCATTACAAACATATAAAACATTCACTATGGCAACCTTTTTTTTGACAAATATCGTTGGAAAGTATTCAATTGCATTGAATAAAACTCAATGATCATCACATGTGACTATGGTTAATGTGACAATCCCATATCACATTAGCCGATTCTACCTCTGATATTATGAATTATTTAAATTTCGTTGAAGTATATCACTCTTCCCAATCGCATTTAAGTATAGTATAGCCTTCTACCAAAGAACCAAGTAGACCCTATATAGATTCAAGACTTTGATAATCCCGGTTCTGCTGTATGGAGCATTAAGGCATGGACTTTGAGGTCAAGGTCAGGCTTCAACGTCAAGCGTCAAGTTCAGGCATCAAGGTCAGGCGTTAAGGTCAGGCTTCGAGGTCAGCTGTCAAGATCAGGCCTCAAGGTCAGGCTTCAAGGGCAGGCATCAAGGTCAGGCGTCAAGTTCAGCCATCAAGGTCAGGCGTCAAGGTCAGACTTCAAGGTCAGGCGTCAAGATCAGGTGTCAAGGTACAGGCGTAATGGTCAGGCGTCAAGGTCAGGATTCAAGGTCAGGCTGCGTTACCAAAGTAATGCAGTCTTTTATAGCTCTGAAAAGTGAGTCAAGAACTTTAGTTTGAGATAATGTATTTCAAGTGGTTACCCAAAAGTCTGAAAACTCCCAACAAAACTCATTTTCGTGAACGTCAGACAATTTTTTTGTTTTTCTTAGAAAAGTATGAGTAAGGTCTATTTTTCTTGTATTTTGTTATAATTTGCTAAATACAAGTGTCAGGACAGTATTTAAACAGTCCCAGTATATCTTTTATGTGTCGAATTTTCGCCTTGAATTTTCTTCCAAAAAAATGTTACATCAACTTTTGCATTCAAATTGAATATTGCTCCCCAATCCATCCCCAAAAGTTATTACACTTTAAACGGTTTAACTTTTAACAATTTATTTACAAAACAAAATTCAACAAAACTCAATCGAGTTTAAATATTTCTCAAAGAAATCAATATAAATTACATACAATCAAAATTTACAGTAAAACACTGTTAAAAAACTAAACAATATTTTCTGTAACAGGTGACAAAATATCTATTACAATTGATAGAATGCTTTAACCAAAGTGCACTTTCGATTGCACAGTAACAATAAATTATCATCAACACTCGATATGCCATCCTTAAGCAATGGATATGCATTTTGAATATTTTTAAAATATCCATAAGTAAAATGTTTCCATCCTTGAATATATTGGTATTTGTATATGTGATAGAAATCAATATCCTGATCCGATAACACTAATAAATATATACCTCCATCGGAAAGTGTGAAGATATTAAATCTATCGATACGGGTTTTCAATTTTATAATCTGATAGATGTGATACATGACGTGGCAATCTTCGATAGTTGAAGAACTCGTGGAGTCATATTCAAAAATAACAATCCTCTGACAATGAACACAGCTTAGGAAGAGATGATAACTGTTTGGTGTTACTTGAGCTAGTTCGATGATATCAAAGTCGCCATCGATAACTTGAACAATTTCAAATATTTGCGTGGATGTATTAAGATTGTAAATAGTTATTGAGGGATAATTTTCTATTATAGTTGACACCACCAGAATTGTATGCGAAACAAGTTTGAATAACTTTGAAACTTTACCCACGCCATCGGTAAGAAGTTGCCAGTCTCGAATTGTTTTTAAATTGTTATCGATTTTAAGAAATCGAATTTCATTATTTCCTGCATATTGATCAACACTATGGAACATCACAAACATATCAATTGCATTATAGATCTCGATATTGTGTACAAGTTTATTTAGCATGAATTTTTTTTCAAAATGTGGTTCAGTTATCGTTATTAGACTATTAACATGACGGTAGCCATATTTGCAATTATTTTCAGCTGTCACTTGAATTCCATTCTCTTCCGCCGTTATTGTATTTGTTGTTGTCTTACTCAGGGATATTCTATTATGATATCGGGACCATTTGACAATAGTTTGTTCCCGATCGCAATACTGATATCGATTGTTGTCGAAAATAAATTGCTCTTGAATCGAATCATTTCTCAATTTCCATTCGATCAAAGTGCTAAAATCATAATCAAGATATACTAATCTCTTTGCATTCAAAGCTTTTGTATTTATGATATTTTCTGCATCTTTAAGATCTATTTGAATGTTCTTAAGAGTTTGTGTATGTTCTTTGAAACTCTCTTTGTATGTTTTATTTTGAATAAACTCATTCAATGGACTCTTGAAGGTTTGGCTTGAGAGAAGTAACTTCTTTTTAAATGTTCCATTTGTTATGGATAATCTTTCGAAATCATAGTTTTTATCGAGAAATATTGTTTGTTTATATTGATCAACTAAATCTATGTCATTCATTTTTAATACCATTGCCGGACCGATTAGTTCTAATTTACCTTCGATAGTTTTAGTTCCAGTAATTTCTTGGAGTTTTGTTGAATTTTTCTGCACAACATTATCCATTGAAATTCCATTTATCGATTGCATGTAGATTTTTTTATTCAGGACAAGTTGTTCGAATGTTAAATGACCAAAAATTTCTTGAGCCGGTCCCGATTTACGAAGTCGATTTCGAAGCAAAAAGTTCAAATTCATATGATCGATATCAAATAATTGAAGATTTCCTGCCACCTGAAGACTATGCATTTTTACTGGTGGCCATAATCGATCGTTATAAGCTAAGAATATTTGATCTATTGGCATGTGATTTACTAAACCTTGAATCGTGAGATGTCCGAATATTGGTGAAACTTGAAAATCTATAGGTCCATAGATTAGTTCTGGTCGACTTAATCGATATAGTGATGAGTTGAATTGCAAAATATCGATTTTATTTATTAATTTTGAACCAAAATTACTCAAAGCTGTAAATTCAGCAAACTGAACAGGTTTTATAAAGACCTTGGTTGCCAAAACAACTTCTTCCATAGAACTATTATGAAATAGGCAATCAGTTGCAATGTGATTGAAATCGATATCTTTAGGGAAAATGTCCTTTGTACTCATCGTACTTATCAAAGGTTTCTTGAGCTTGACATTTCCAGTGATAATTTGATCATCGAAATGTCTCACAGCATTTTCAAACAGATATTGCAGATCTAAGCTTTGACGATCATTACCCCAAGGCCAGCGTGCATTGCCAAGAACATAAAGATTCTTCCAGGGTTTGGTTAGAATGGTATTTATTCGACTTTGTATGGAATTAAAATTAATTTCTGAATTTCCAAAGAGGCTTCCACGAATAGTTAGTTTCTTCAAAATAACATCGGAGTTCAAGACAACCTTAGGAGATTGTGTATTGATAAATTCTGAAGTGGGGAAACCATTTATGTCAGGAACATTGATATTATTTAGTTTCAGAGTATCAAAGGTGTAAGCCCCCCTTATAACTTGATGCTGAGACTTAAGGAGAACATTTTTGAAGATATCATCGATCAGAAGATTGTTGATTACTGGCGACCTAAGTTCAGTGGATATTGTGAGTTGATTCCCAAAAGATTTACTGCCACTGATAAGAGTATTTTCATTTACACGAATCAAGGTTTTAACGTATTCCTTCCAATTGATATTATTTATAGTATCCACATGAAGATCAGCTTTGAATTCCATAGTGCCTTCAACAAAGAGATCCTTATAAAGTATAAGATCATTGTCAACTTTTCGAATGGCGTTGAAAATCTTTTCCGCATGAAAACCATTCAGGAAATTAAAATCCAGATTTTTAGCTTTCAAAGTTGAGCTTAGAACAATGGTTCCGAAATGATCATCAGTCTCTGAAAGATCACCTCCTTCTGGCGAGGCACCATTAAGAAGATGAGCATTAAGGATTTTAGTGATCGTTGCTTTTTTTGTCACATGTATCGATTTAAAAGTCTTATTTCCGCTGAAGTTTATAACTTTTCTGTCATTCGAAATAAGATCTTTAGCTGGTAGTTGATTCAGAAACTCAATTTCACCGTGATCAAATGTTAAACCTCCCTGAAACACCTTTTCTCCCGAGACAATCATTGGACCCGTTGTTTTGATGGCAGTATTGTTTATGTGTCGAAGCTTTGTACCAAGTATTGCATCTGCTATTAAACTTCCTTCAATATGAGCCGAAATAAAGATCATTAGAATAGGTTTAATGCTTTGTTGGGTTGTTGTCAAAAGATAGTCCGAAACAGGATGACTGTTTATGTGAATTGTGTTTAAATTCGGAGCCGAAATGGTACAGCCAATGAATGACATCGGGATGTCAAATTCCTGCAAAAAAAAAAAAAACTTTAAAGAGCTTTTCCAAAATTAAATAATTGAACTTTCTCACTTACCTGCGGAATAGATTTCATCCAAAAGTTTTGTTTAATATCTGCTGATATTTCTTGTTCATCAACAACTATCCGAGTTTTTTTCTCATCTTCCACAAAGATATTTGCCAAAGTCAACGATCCATCGATCACAATTTTTCCAGTGAAAGTCTGTTGTGAATCTGAAAGGCTAGTTCCAAAAATATGCCTACCTTGTTGATCATTCTCAACTAAAATAAGATCTCCAGTAACACTAACATCTTCAGCAATAACAGGTGCTGAAAAAATATCATTAATACTTGTTTCGAATATTGGATGATTTTTCCGGCAATCAACTGACAGTTAATTAAGTTATCCATTCCTTTTCTCGCTATGTCTCGTCCAAAGTCTAAACCATTCAATAGATCAACTTGAAGATCACTTGCAAAAAATCTCGATACCACAATGTCTGATGTTATATTTTGAACACTAACAAGATTAAATAGATTTTTGGTTAGTAGACGATTTAAAAAACTTGTTTCAAGATTTTCAATTTCAACTGTTGATTGTAAGATCAAGCGACCACTTATAAATCGATCACGTGATCTTAAGAAGACATTCTGATAGAAATCTTCCCATAATATCCCATTAATTCGATTAACTTTTAAATTTCGAATATTAATTGTTGATTCAGTAATTGAACGGGTAAAGAATTTCCTCATTCTACTAGTACTACTGGCCATAACGGTGGCTGTTAGAAGTTCTTTTGTTTCAAGAATTTTTGTTGTCACTGGTACTGAGATTTTAAGATTATCTAGATCAGAACTTATATTAAAACCTGTTTAAGAGCAAGAGAAAGGTATTACTTAAACATTTTTGTGGTTTTAGTAGCCAAATTTACCTGGAATTAGATCATTTTCAAGAATTAGATTTCCAACTTGAAGACTCTTCAATTTTAGATTTAACTTCGATGTTTTATTGAAGTTTTCAACAAATCCTCGACTATGACGAGTTCTTCGTACTCCTTTCGATAGAGCTTGCAACCCTTGACGAATTTGTACGGGACTTCTTAGCTTTGACCCCACAACCTTAACAATTCCAATATTTCCAGAATATATTCGAATTGGTTTTTGAGAAGCTAAATTTTTCGATTTGCCATGCATGGTTTGTTTAATTTCATCAAAAGAATACTTTTGACTAAGTAGGATTTTACGTAATTTGGCAATATTTTCTTCGAATGCATGTCGTTGATTTTTCAATGGATCACTAAGGTCTGTGGAATAGATTTTATATATTTAAAATTGGGAAAACAAAGACGACTTGTCTATATCATCTAACCGTCAACATCATCTTCGTCTGCTAATGAAGACCTCTGTTCCAATTCAATCTCAACAAATCGTAATAATGTTGAATTTATTCGAACATAGTTTAACAGAATAAAATGACTTCCATCTCGGCTGATATGTGTCAAAATTGTCGAAATATTTTTTGTATCGGTTCTAAAAGTTCCATAACACTCCAATCGTGTATTCAAATATACTGACACTTTTTCGTCCCTTAGACCAACTAGAAAATGATTTCCAGCTGAGATATGACTAAAGCTAACCTCACTAGCTGGTCGTTTCTTATAAACTGTAAATTGTTTTTCAGCCATTTTGAAAATTGTACATTTTGTGTGAGTTTTAGCGCATGTCAGTAAGCAATTAGTATTTTGATATGTAAACGGATGAACAAGTTGTGACAGCAATTGCATAACTTGAATTTGTTTTAAGGTCGGTAAGATTGAATAAGTTGTGATTGTCATCTATATAGGATCAAAAGTAAATTTATATAATTTTGTGTGTTTTTGAAATAGAAATAGAAAGCATTTTTGAAGTAAAACTTCTTTTGCGGCATGGGGGTAAAAAATTTTTCTATGGAGCTGTCAGTGACATGTCAAACCGACATACAAATTCCCGTCACGAATTACAAAATTCAGCGTCACGATTTTGCAACGGTTCTGAGTTTCAAATCGGGTGCTCTGAGTGGTAGGACTTGAAAAATACTTGCCCTGTTGTCGTGAAAGAAGTTTTACTTCTAGCGCATGTACATAAGTACGCACACTCTTTTTTTTTTTTTTGTCTACCTTTGTTTGACTTCTTGACAATTGGCTGGTTATAATGTATTTACTTCCTGATGAACCAATAACTTTTATGTCTTGAACTGGGGGAATAGTTTTTTCTTCAATTGGATCAAAATATGTTTTAGACCATTCATATATACTTTTGTAAAATTAAAAATAATCGTTGAAATAATCAGATCTTTTCAAGAATAATACTAAAATAAGACTTTTTACACTTACTTAAGTCGACTATAAAGTTTGTTAAAGTTGACCAAAACAATTAAAGTCACGCTATCCTCTGATGATTCACAAAGAAATAATTTTCGATAACGTCCATGTAGAGTTATTTGTTGTATGGAATCCATTGTTGGTACTTCCGAATGCAAGGAACTTGATAAGCCATTTATAATTGTGTCATTTGAAAATTGGTACACTTCCAAATGATCCTCGATAGCAACAATAAGAAGGAATAAGTGACGCCATGATATTATCTGAAAACAGACAGGAAAAAAAAACAGATTTTGAAATATCAAATTTTCAAAATATAATTTTGATTTTTTTAATCCGAAGACACAATTTTTCGGAAAATTTTGATATGCAAAATTAGTAACCACTTTAAGAAAAATATTATAGTTAGTTACCATTTGGAGACAAAGGCGAAAAATTTTTAAAAAGCCTTCTCTAAAAGTATAACCATGATACTGATTAAGAATTTTCTAACTTTAAAACTCTTTACAATAAGGGTATTCATGTAACGTCGGAATCTTTCCGACTGACATCGTAAAATCGTAAAGTTTCCAACACACGTTTCCTGAACGTTTCTTAAAACATGTTGCGTAAATTGTTTCGTTCGTTGAACTTTACCCAGGATTGAACCAGGTTTTGTTGACAACCCCAACACCAAAAAAAAAACAATTTAAACTCCTGAACAAACAATTAACATTAAAATTTAACACGTATGAAAGACAACCGTTTTGCAACGTATTCAAATTGAAAGTTACAATTTAATTTGTTTAACTTCAACGCGAATCACTTTGAAATCAAAAGTTAAACCGTTTAAATTTATAGTTTCTCAATTTTAAGATGGAAAGAAAAATGTTACTCTTAAATTCAAAGTAAACACTTAAATTCAAAGCAAACACTTAAAATTTAATGTCTCACGCTTTAAAAAACATTAAGTGTGTTTGCATTAAAACTAAAAAAGAAAACTTTAAATTTGAAAATTAGATTTTTAAAAGTCATTTGAAAGCACTCAATGTAAAATTTTATGTGATTTTGTTACATGTCTATATCTTTATAAGCTGAAAGTCAAAATTTCACTTAATGTCCACGCATCAGTTGATTAGTGAGGGCCTTATCAATACGGAATTTTTGTTAAGTTGACTTTATCTCATGTTAGGTGATTGTTCATGACTGAATCAAAGTGAAAATTCACAATCAGATCTTTGCAGAGATGATGCGCAATCACTTGCATCAAACATTCATAAAGCCATCAAATCAGCAACAGTTTCAGCGTAAAGTGTTCACTATTGCAAACTTGCATCAAATAATGCACAAGCTTCAAGCAAAACCGAATCGAAAAAATTCATGATGCGTAGCTGCTGATGTATTGCATCAGCATCGGCTTCGTTGCGCATCAGCATCGCACCAACAAAAAAAGATTGATGTTTATAAATTTAAACAAACATTGAAAACGTCATTCCCGACGAATAAAAAATGCTATGTGAACAAAATGTCAAAATGGACGAATATTCTTTCATTCGTCGGTCGTTGTTCGCTCCTATGTAAATATACATAGTTCTTTAATGTTCTTAGTTTGAATGTTATGACTGGTATCATACTAAATTAATTTTCCTAAAAACTCCAGATGTTTTCAACAACTAAAGCATTGACAGATCGTACAAAAAACTACCTTTTTTGAAATTCTTTTAAATTTTTTAAATGTCAATAGGCCTATGGAGTTAGTATGATGATGCAAGGAAATAAGTCCTCGATTTTATGCACTTAGTTCCCATAGAAGAATATTTGTGTGTAAATTATAAAGTAAAATAAGCATTTCACAAATTGTTGCTTCTTAATTTTTCATTTCTTATAAAAAAATGAATAAAATTTTTTTATTATTTATGGAGGCGGAACAAGACACCATACTTGAAGGCGCTTAGAAAAATGCTGATGCTCCAAATGCATTGGATAAACAAACGATACACATCTCGACCTGTGACGTCAGTGGTCTAAATTAGTGGAATGCGTAGTGCATACGACTTCTAAGACTGAGCAAATCTGATATGCGTGGGTTCGAATCTCATGGTGTGCAGAAAGTTTTTCATAATAAAATTGGATTAAAGCTCAGCACCACTAATAAGGAGACTGATGATAGGGCTTGGCACCCCTTGAAATAGGTATATCTCCTGCCAAATAATTAATTAATACGAATTATTAATTGATTCGTATACCATTGGTGGTAGCACCTTTAAGTTGTTGTTGTTCAGAAATTCAACAAAACTTTTTTATTATTGTTATTATAACTTTATTGATATATAAATAAATTAAAATATCAATAAACAAAATTTGAGCTCTACCTACCAGAATGACTAAAATTGTTTAATCAAAATTAATGAAACTTTACAAAAAATTATTACATGGCTGGATTTAGCATTTATTGGTTTCTTAAAGTTTGACGCATAACTTAAAACTTAAAACTTATAACTTGCAATCCAAGTAAATCGTCAAAGAAATAAAGTGCAGGCAAACAATCAGCCTTATAACGAATTCGATCGTAATCAGAAAATTTTACGAATCGCAAAAAAAAAACTATAGTTTCTGTGATAGTTTTTTTTTCGGTATTCGTAATAAGTTTACAATATACAATGGAATTCCTGATAGAGCTGAATATTTTGCTGAGTCGATTAAAAAATATTTATATATTTTAAATCCAATCTTTAATTTCGAAAATGATGCAATTTAATAAAGAAAATAAATTTAGATATTATTGAATACAGAAACAATAATAATTTTATAAAGATACGTATCTAGTATTGTAGAGAAAGTTTGTTCAAACATACCTCAGCATCCAATAGCTCTGATTCCTTCCAAGCTCTCCCCAAATTACAAATCAAATTTATCATTTTCGTCTCTCTTTCCAAGGTCAATCGATAAAGTTCAGGTCCATGTATTAAAAATACTTCTTGACCAGCAATGTCTTTAATAACTTTTAAATTGGAGACACTTTGTATGTTCATATCGATGAAAGGTAACCGAAACCGCATACCAAAACCACTGGGGGCATTTTTAATATTAGTCACATTTGATTCAAATAGCTGCAATAAAATTTAAAGAAATTATTAATAATCACGAATTATAAAATATAACGGACTGATCTTTGATGTTAGAACATATTATATAAAATAAATAACACATTGCACAGTGACATTTACCCGGCTTTGAAGCAAAACTAAAATAAGTATGCCGAGGTATTTCCACCACATGGCTTGGAGAGGATGGTTTTATTTTAATTTGCTTTTTAATTAATTTTTTTTGTATATATTTTTTACAAGATTATCCGTCTATGAGAAGTTTGCAATATTATTATTTTATTATAAAAATGATGATCTGCACGTCAACCTGTTACTCAAGTAACAAATTAAAAAGAAAAAGAAAAACAAAAGGAGTAGAAAAGAGTTGCCAGAGAGTTTGATATAATAAATAACAATGCACGCATTGTGGTTAGTAACTAAAATACAGATACATGTTTAATCTTTAACAAAAAATGTTAAACAAAAGTCGAACATTTTAAAATGAATTTATGTTTTTGTTTGAAGGTTCCCCCACACCAACGCGAATTTTCGGTGGCGACGACGAAAAAAAAAATAACAACACCTTGTTCTCAATGAAAACAACACGTTGTTATTATTGTTTTCGTCGTCGCCACCGAAAATTGGCGTTGGTGTGGGGGAACCTTAATTTTGTTTTTGTTGAAAAATTATTCGTGAATATCTCAGAAATAGGTCAATTTTAAAAAACAAAACGTCAAACGCTATTTCCGTAATGCGATTTTTCTTTTTTAGAAAATCCTGAAACGCATACAATCACTTTTGTCATTTAAAAAAAAATCGTTAGAGCGGTATTTGAAAAAAAATTGAAAAAAAAACGGAAAAACTGTCCACAATCATATTTTTATAATAATATCGCAAATCAGTTTAATTTCATAACAGTACAAAGCTTAATACAAAAGATTGAAAAGTGTTTGAAAGTCTAGCCCCAAACTAACCAATCATACCTACATTATGATACATTCTATTCAATTAGAACAACTCTAAAAGTGTCTCATTGTTGTCTCTATTCCCCTATTCTTACATAAATGCAAAACAAATCAACAACTTCATTTACTCAAGAAAAAATAAATCAAAATTTTATATAATTCAACATCAAATAAAAGAAACTTATCTTTTCCCAGATAACACTTTCTTATGGTTGGTAACGATTAAATTTATAAACTGTGAGTGAACTCAATAATATATACCTATACTTTTATTCAGCATCTACTCGTATACATACATTCATTGTGATTCAGTCATCTTCTAGACACAGCTCTGATATGTTTCCACAAAAACTTTACCAAAATAATATTAAATCAAATTCCCCAAATCTACCTGATCCAAAGTTTCCACAATTCAGACTTGATGATTTTGGCTATGGCAAAGAGAATGTCCGAATTATGGCTTTGGTCAAGGATGGGTCTTACCATACGGTAAAAGAATTCATTGTGACCTCCCACATGAAATTGGCAACTCATAAAGAATACTATGAGGGTAAGTTGGTTTAGTTTTGTATTAATAAAAAATAAACTATTTCGTTCCTGAATTTTCTTAGCTGACAATACTGATATCATTGGAAGTGATGTTCAAGAAGTGAATATTTTTCTGCATGCTAAAAGACACGGACTTAGTAATCCAGAAGATTTTGCTCTTAGTCTTACCCAGCATTTTCTAGACACTTATCCCATTGTCACAGAATCACATGTGCGAGTAGAGGAGAAGCCTTGGGAGAGGCTAAATGGAGAACACAATCATGCTTTTACATTAACATCGACTGTAAAACGTTTTTGTGATGTTGTACGAAAAAGAAATGGTAAGATAAGGGAATTTAAAACAACAGCTATCAATTTTAAATGAATAAATGATTGAACACAGATGATTCTGGACCTCTCGTGATGAGTGGAATTGATGGTCTTCGAATTATAAAAACTGCTCAAGCACCATTCGTAGGCTATGTTAAGGCTGGACTTCATACAGAAGGTGATCAACCTGATCGTGTTCTTTGTGCTGATATCTTTGCAAAATGGCAATACTCAACTTTAAATGGAATTGACTTTTCTACAAATTGGCATCAAGTTAAAGATTTAATTATCAAATCCTATGCTGGTAATCCAAAAACTGGAATAACAACGACTAGTGTTCAATATATTTCTTATGAAGCAGAAAAACTTATTTTGAATGAAGTCCCACAAGTGAGTTGACTGAGAACTGTTGTTTTTTGTTATTAGGTATATTTAATTTAAAATTTTGTATATGTTTGCAGATTTCAAGTATAACAATTGCATTGCCCAATATAAGATATGCCGATTTTGATTTTAGTCGTTTTGCTGAAATAAAATCAAATGTTAACAATTTGCATGTTTATGAAACTTCTGAGGTACCCAATGGAATAGGATTTTCTAAATTAGATAGATTGATTTCTTCAACAAGTAAAATTTAATCCGGTCGCACCAATATAACTCAAAATAACTATGAACGAGTTTTGTATTTATAAATTTTATTAAATAAATTTTATTTTTCTTTGTGTTTTTTTTTTAATAAAATCGATTTCCTCAAAAAAGTCAGAAATAAGATTTTTGTAATTTTTTCTTCCTTAACTAACTTAAAAATTAAAATCGTAAAGCGATTTGTAGGCGATCCCATTTTCGTGAGGGAGAAATTAGCCGATAGTCAATTAAAATACAAAATTAAATTTACAGATCCCCTTGAAAGTATCCTATTTTGTGTTTTCACGATTTTTCCCACTTTTTTTGTTAAAATTTTGTCTTTGTCTGGTTCAATACGAATCCAACAAAATAATCCCGATGCACATCGGATGATTTTCAGCCAAGTTATGAACGTTTACACAAAAAATCAATTCATTTTTATATGATTAAATTACATTATGTACATACGTATATTATATTTTCTCATCATATTTCCGCATTCGAAAAATGTAAACCAGAGGATTTACATAGTATGATAAATGAATGGTATGACATTTTCAAATGGTATCAGAATGAGATATCTTATAATCAAAATCAGAAGCAATTTGCCTTCAGGATTTACAATCGAAAAGTCCATTGGTTTTATTTTTATTTTCAGGGGTACTACCTTTTGCTAGGATGTAACAAATCTTGCACACTTGGCACTTCGCATTTTGTATTCAATATGTACTTCTTAATGGCTGCTCAAAACAACAATGGCTGCTCAAAACAACAAAACAAAAAAAATGGTACCATTTACGTAGTGTTTTGTTAAAATTGCTGAGAGCAAACATCAACACTTTTAATACAATAATACTTTTTTTTTTACTAATGAGGTAACTTCGTTGAAAATTCCCAAATTATCCCATTTCACATACAAATTCATACATTGAAATTATGTAATTCCAACCAAACTTGCAAGAAATGCGGTAGGAAATTGAAAGGGAAAGGGAAAGGGAAAGGGAAAGGGAAAGGGAAAGGGAAAGGGAAAGGGAAAGGGAAAGGGAAAGGGAAAGGGAAAGGGAAAGGGAAAGGGAAAGGGAAAGGGAAAGGGAAAGGGAAAGGGAAAGGGAAAGGGAAAGGGAAAGGGAAAGGGAAAGGGAAAGGGAAAGGGAAAGGGAAAGGGAAAGGGAAAGGGAAAGGGAAAGGGAAAGGGAAAGGGAAAGGGAAAGGGAAAGGGAAAGGGAAAGGGAAAGGGAAAGGGAAAGGGAAAGGGAAAGGGAAAGGGAAAGGGAAAGGGAAAGGGAAAGGGAAAGGGAAAGGGAAAGGGAAAGGGAAAGGGAAAGGGAAAGGGAAAGGGAAAGGGAAAGGGAAAGGGAAAGGGAAAGGGAAAGGGAAAGGGAAAGGGAAAGGGAAAGGGAAAGGGAAAGGGAAAGGGAAAGGGAAAGGGAAAGGGAAAGGGAAAGGGAAAGGGAAAGGGAAAGGGAAAGGGAAAGGGAAAGGGAAAGGGAAAGGGAAAGGGAAAGGGAAAGGGAAAGGGAAAGGGAAAGGGAAAGGGAAAGGGAAAGGGAAAGGGAAAGGGAAAGGGAAAGGGAAAGGGAAAGGGAAAGGGAAAGGGAAAGGGAAAGGGAAAGGGAAAGGGAAAGGGAAAGGGAAAGGGAAAGGGAAAGGGAAAGGGAAAGGGAAAGGGAAAGGGAAAGGGAAAGGGAAAGGGAAAGGGAAAGGGAAAGGGAAAGGGAAAGGGAAAGGGAAAGGGAAAGGGAAAGGGAAAGGGAAAGGGAAAGGGAAAGGGAAAGGGAAAGGGAAAGGGAAAGGGAAAGGGAAAGGGAAAGGGAAAGGGAAAGGGAAAGGGAAAGGGAAAGGGAAAGGGAAAGGGAAAGGGAAAGGGAAAGGGAAAGGGAAAGGGAAAGGGAAAGGGAAAGGGAAAGGGAAAGGGAAAGGGAAAGGGAAAGGGAAAGGGAAAGGGAAAGGGAAAGGGAAAGGGAAAGGGAAAGGGAAAGGGAAAGGGAAAGGGAAAGGGAAAGGGAAAGGGAAAGGGAAAGGGAAAGGGAAAGGGAAAGGGAAAGGGAAAGGGAAAGGGAAAGGGAAAGGGAAAGGGAAAGGGAAAGGGAAAGGGAAAGGGAAAGGGAAAGGGAAAGGGAAAGAGAAAACAACAAAAACAAATGATTAACCGTCATTTCAAATTGAAAACAACAATATAGCCACTAATTGATTAATTTTATTTCAATTTTTATATACAATTTTGATTAATTTCAACTCAATTAAAATTAATTCGAATTAGTAGTATGTAAAATACTTTCCATGATAGGTTTAATTTGTTTAGTTATTTTCTTCGATTTTTTCGAACGCTTTGCTTTCACAGAAATACTTTTCTTTTTACCTAAAGTATACTTTTCGATCAATCCTTTTTTCATCGCAAAAATAGTTGTATTTTTATTGAGAACCAACAACGATTGATCAAGTTTCAATCGTATTTCCGAAAGATATTTTTTCATATTTTTAATTTCAGCCGCTAGAATGGTTTTATCTTTTGAAATGTAATCATACTCTTTCAAAATATCAGCAAGCATTTGTTTTGTTTGTAAAAGATTTTTTGTATGCTCTTCATTGCTTTGTAGTTTTTCATTGGCATTTTTTCGCATTGTCTTTTGAAGTTGCAATTCGAGTAAAACCGTTTTTCTTGGAACATTTTGAACGCCATCTGTACCTAAATTTGGTTATAAAATTTATTTAGTTCATTTTTTTTCTTGAATTAAGATAAAAGTATGTAAATGAATTACCATTTATAATTTTAGGCTTAAGCTTTTTTTGTGTTGGAGATGTGGTTTTTTTCAAGTGCAAAAATCGTTTGTTGCTTTTGTATGAGTTTGTATTCTTTTTTGAAATAATGTTATTTAAACTGTTGTGAGGTTGCATCGGTGTTATAAACATTTTATTGTTTTTTATGCTGCTTTTCACTTTTTAATTTTGATTAGTTTCAAAAATTTAATTTAAATATTTTTTTGATTCCAAACGTTCAATATTTTTTTTCATTTTTTTTTTTTTTTTGTTTTCTTTTTGTAAAGTACATAATTTTACATAAATGACATACTTATAATTGCAACTTATAAAATATGGCGCAGCAGACACTATTTTATTATAATTAAAATAGGGTAATTCAAAAAAAATTAATAAATTGGGTTACGCGAAAGCTCGTGTAAAACCAGGGGCCTATTTCACGGAACATACATCACATACATTGTATGAATGTATGTACCTTGAAGTATTCGTCAAAGATGGCTCAGTGTAAATTTTGAATTTTTAGAAAAACTGTACGTCAACTTATAAAACGCATAATTTAAAAAAAAAATTAAAATTTATGCCCACTCATATTGGGCCTATTTTACGTCACATACATTTCTGTAATGTATGTGATGTATGTTCTGTGAAATAGGCCCCAGGGCCTAGTGACTTACAACTCTCAACCAAAATGTGGATTTCGCTAATCAGCCGATTTTAGTTGATTTGCGCCATTTAATAAAGGATTAGCTGGAATTGTATTTGTTCATGCTTATTTAGGCACTGGCCTGCTAATTAACAAAGAAGATTATAAAAGGGACAGTTCCTTGTTTAATTTCTCTTTGTGCATGGTCTGTGGTTCATTTTTGGCGTAACTTTCTGTTTTGATAATAGAATTAAGGATCCCTCACAACAACGCGAATCTTCCGCGTCGACGACGAAAACAATAAAAACAGCACGTGGTTGTCAATGAAAACATTAAACAACATGGTTTTATTATTGTTTTCGTCGTCGCCGCGACAGATTCGCGTTGGTGTGGAGGATCCCTTAAGCGTTTTCTTTTTTCTTTACACTATACTGACGACATTTACATTAAAGGGCGTGTGTTAAAAATGGATTTGGAAATCCAAATTCTAAACAAAGCTGGATCTTGTGTTGTTTTTGTAATACATACATGTATATTCGTAAGCAAATCTGGTTCGGATTTGAAGGAACATAAAACACAGCTATTATATGTAGGTACATAGATAATAAATAATATTTGATTTCCACAATCTGATGTACAGTTATATTTTTTGAGAACACTATCATGGTTCCTGTGACAAAAAGTCATCGTTAAATCTTTTCTCTTCTTCAAAAGTGACATTAGTCAAATATTTTAAAATGTTTGTCACAGGTATAATCAAACTATCAAATCACAATCTCCTTGAGCCACAGTTGACGTTTATTATTATTATAAATTATTATTTCCAGAAGAAAAGAATAATTATAAATACAATAGATGTCCAGTGTATGGAATACCCCAAACAGTGATTTTTTTTTAATATAACTAACGTTTTTCAGAATTACATCAAAATTATTTTAATATCTATAAAAAAAGAAAACGGAGTCAATGATTATAATTATCCAATATAACGAAGACATGAAAAAAGTGACATATCTGCCTTTTATTATCCATCCGGATATAGATATTATCATGTATATCTAATCCGAATTAGATAGATCATGATAATAAAACAAACAGTATTATAGTGATAACAATATTATATACCCGTTTCTCTTATCCTAATGCTTCTTAATTTCTCATGAACATATTTGTTGACTTTTTTCCATCGACTACAGAAAAAACTTGTTGATCAATTATTAATAACAAGCACCGCCTTAATGACTTCGCATATTTTTCAATGTATCTTAAATAAATTAAAATAAAACACATCAAATTAATTTTAATGCCTATCAGCATTAAATCATTTCCAAAATTGCCAATTTCTACTAATTTCAATTCAAAGTTCTGTCAAAGTTTTTGTGTGTTTAATTCTCGGTTCGCTTTTGATATTTCCCCCACCACATTCATAAGAATTTTTAAGCCTAATGTGAGGTGGATTTAAATTTTAACCGAAGTTTAGTTATACTTGTAAATGTCAAAAATTAATCTCGGATATAATTTATCCAATTTGAATCCAACTCACAAAGCCTAAGATGAGAATTTGTGTCTAATACTATATACGTTTTCATTGGAGCCGAAATGAGGTAATTTCGTAAATTACAGAAAAAAAATTTGACAGTTAATTTAATTTTGAATTTGATTGGGCAGTTAATAGCTTATTTTTGTTGTGTTCTTTAATCCTTAACTACCCCAATGGTAATAAGAGCGTGTGCTGAAAATGGATTTGAAAATTTGCGTCTTGTGAGGTTTTGTTATAATCTGCTACGTATCTGAAAATATCATTCTTTATATTGGATAGCCACTGTAGCATTATTTAAGATTGCTTAGTGCTTTTGGTATATTTATTGTAATGATTCTGTTCAAATTCAAACAAAAAACTGTATTCCACTTATTTAATTTTAATTTTAAATTTTTTTTTTAATATCTTGTTCAAACATCACAGAAGATTCATTTTATAAAAAAAAGCTAAAACTAAAAAAATTTGATTAGATAAGTGAAATCATGTAAATACTGTAAAACCAACAACCAAACTGGAAGAAATCTTTTACAATCACTTTAGTAACGTTTTTAACATACTTCAGACATGTTTCCACAAAAGCTTTACCAAAACGGTTCTACCAATACATCAAGTCTTCGTGATGCAAAGTTTCCACAATTCTGTTTGGATGATTGTGGTTACGGCAAAGAGAACGTTCGAGTTTTGGCTTTAGTCAAGGATGGGATTTACCATGCAGTAAAAGAGTTCGTTGTGACCTCTCATATGAAGTTGGCAACTCATAAAGAATACTATGATGGTAAAGTTGGTCTGTCTATAAGATTACTATCAATAGAAAACAAAAGGTTTTGAGTTTCTTATTTCATTAGCTGACAATAGTGATATCATCGGGAGTGATGTTCAGGAAGTGAATATCTTTATGCACGCTAAGAGACATGGACTTAATAGCCCTGAAGACTTTGCTCTTAGTCTTACCCAGCATTTTCTAGACACTTATCCCATTGTCAACGAATCACATATACGTGTACAGGAGAAGCCTTGGGAAAGGCTTAATGGAGATCATGGCCATTCATCTTCATTAACATCGACTGTCAACCGTTTTTGTGATGTTGTACGAAAAAGAAATGGTTAGTTATGAGAGATTTCTTAAAATAAATGCTAATAATTTATATTTTTGTTATTTTAGAATCCAAGCCCCTTGTAATGAGTGGAATCGATGGTTTGCGAATAATGAAAACAGCCCAGGCTCCATTTGTTGGTTATGTTAAAGCTGGACTGCATACAGAAGGTGATCAACCAGATCGAGTTTTGTGTGCAGATGTCCTGGCAAAATGGCAATACGAGACGATAGATAATGTTAATTTCACGACAAATTGGCATCAAATTAAGGATCTTATTCTAAAGGCTTTTGCTGGAGATCCAAAAATAGGTGTTACAACTACAAGTGTACAATATATTTCATATGAAATAGAAAAGCTTGTTTTGAGTAAAGTTTCACAAGTAAGTTAAGTTACTTTATTTGTTTTCCATTTCAACGTTGAAAACTATTTTTATCATTATAGATTTCTACCATATCAGTTTTATTGACCAATAAAAAATATCCTGAATTTGATTTTAATCGCTTCGACGAATTTAAATCAAATATTAAAAACTTAAACATTTATCAACCATCAGAAGTGCCCTATGGAATTGGATTTGCAAAGTTGAAAGTTGGATAGATTGTCTCGAACAAAAGAGAGCAAAATTTAGTTGACGTAACCAAATTTAGTTTTCTATATTATGTATAATTATAATATTATGGGGTACTGGCTAAGAATAATAAAGCTTCACATTTTATTAAGACAGTGTTATTTTCTTTAATATGGGTGAGATTAGAGAAATTTGAAACAGTTTCAGGCGTATTTATAAATTTTTGTCTACTTAGACACTGTCTAACTATTTTCAAATTGGTGGAAATATGCTTTATTTAATGAAAATAAATATCACATTATTCACGGTTAAGATAATCTACTCTTGTGTCTTAGTTAGGCAGCTATAAGACAACAATAAACAAGGTTTTTGAACACATTTCCCAAAGTTGGACATTTGTCCAAAGTTAGACAACTTTTATAAATAAGAACATTTATTTTTAAATTCAAAGTGAATATATGTACCTATAACCGCAGACGCAGACGCAGACCAATTCCCCCCGGGCTTGCAAAAAACACGCCTATTAAAGCAATTCATCATAGTTGACTATTACACGATGACTCAATTTTATTTTCGCCCATATTATTCACTGGATACATCCAGATTTAGGGCTGTATTCACCGAACGCTCATAACTTAATCAGCCTCACAGCCTATTCACCAAGCAATAACAGTGAATATTTATGAGCACTACGTAAAAGTTATGAGTATAATCCCTACCACTCATAAGTTAAGAGCGCTCTCTCCGAAAATTGTTCGAAAACTTTTAACATATAATCAGTCCCATTTTTCAAATTATGTAAGGTTCCCCTACATCAACATATTTCCAACTGCTTTGAACTATTTTGAACTATCTACACACTGTCTAACTAGTTAAAAATCTAATAAATAAGACTGAATGTTTTTATTTTTCATGACTTAAAAGTCATCGTATAATGTATAGTGGTCACGAATATGAAACGTGTGTGGTGTGAAGTCAGCTTAAGTAAGCGAAATAAAAAAACACATTTTCCAACTGCACCCTAATTCTATGACAATTCATCCATATCGCATCTAACTACCTCGCTGATTGTCAAATAAAATTAAAACCGCTGCAAACAACAACAACGAAATGGAAACTGTCAAAGTGTTTTGGATTGGGTCGCGTCTTTCTTTTAGTTCGATTTTGTTTTCTCCCAACTTTTCATTAATTTCTTCTTCAGTTTTATTATTTTCAACTAATTAAAAAATCCAAATAAAAACCTACGCGAATATTATGGGTTCAAAAAAACACAAAAAACATAAATCCGAACGACGTGATAAATACGAAGGTAAGTCTGTTTGTTGATTGATTGATTTGTGTATAAAAAATCGGCATCGGCTAGCGCGAGGGATGAGAAGATGTGTGAGATTCTCGCTCTGCGCAGAATTTATAGTTTCTTCTTTCTTTTCTTCATCAGACGTGTATGCAAGGAAATAAAAAAAAAAAAAAACTTTTCTTCTATCTTCTCATAGAATATAGCATGGATCATCGGCCAAGTAGTTTGAAATTAATTCTTAAAGTCGGAAGCAACTCCACCCCTGAATATGGTAATGATTCGCCGGCATACGGGCAACCACAAGGACTAGATACAGAAATGGCCAGCTCAGGGAGGGAGCAACTGCCCGGAGGCTCGTCGTCGATGGGTGAGGAACAGAATTTCTTTGGAAACCCCGAAGAAGTTCCCGAAAAGCACAAGAAGTCCAAGAAAAAAAAGAAGAAGAAGGATCGCGAGAAGAAGCACAAACACCACAAGGAGAAGCGGCACAGACATCGCGAGGACTCGAGTCAGGATGAATTTAGTTTTGTCGACGATAACTCTGGGCCTTTGCCGGAAAACATTCTCTACTATGCCGGGGTTACGACTGGCAACAGTCCTTCGTGTCGCCCAGTTGCTAAGCCTATTGTTCCTAAGAAAATCGAGGAGACTATCAGCTCACCGCTTAGTAGCCCCGTAAAACTGGAACCGATGCAGACATCTTCTGGTGGCAAGATTTACCTCGACCCAGTCTCACCCCAGACAATGCAAATTAATATCCCCTCGCCGGGCAGCGCCTCTACTCCAGGAACAATTACAACGCCTGGCAATTCCACTCCCGGGCCAGCATTAACCCCAAAACCGTTGGAAGCTCCGAAAACTCCCAGTTCGTCGAGTGAGTCTGGACGAGAGCCACGCACATGTGTTCTCAAATTGAAGCAGAGTAAGTCGCCTCTGACAAAACTCCTCGACCACCTACTGCGGTCGTTGGAGAAACGCGATCCACACCAATTCTTCGCTTGGCCTGTGACCGACGATATTGCTCCGGGCTACTCGTCGATCATCACCAAGCCAATGGACTTCTCGACAATGCGTCAGAAGATCGAAGACAACGACTACACCACCCTTGTAGAGTTCTCCGACGATTTCAAGTTGATGTGCGAGAATGCAATTCGCTACAACCACATTGAGACGGTCTATCACAAAGCGGCCAAGCGTCTCCTGCAAATGGGATCGAAGCTCCTGCAGCCAGAAAGTCTAATGCGAAGCCTTAAGCCATTGTCTGGTTATATGCGAGAGTTGACTGCCAAAGAACTCGGCTTCGAGTTGCTCCACGGCGAATTCAATGACCATCACATGGCTGATTCGGCAGACGAAGGTGCATCAACTGGAGCGGAGGAGCCGACCCAGGCTCAGCTCGAAGAAGAAGAAAAACGTCGTGCGCTGCGCGAAGAAAACGAGCCCAAGAGTCGTTTCCAGCCATACGTCGATGATTTGACATCGGAAGAGATTCTGGCTCAGGTGCAGAATGCTTCGCGTATTGCTAAGAAGAAACTCACAGCCAAGGAGAAGGCTTATTCAATGGGTTTTCTGAGACAAAATAAAGACGGAACCACGTCGATGAAAATTCTGCTAAAAGATGAAAATGAAGGTCCGGAAAAGGTTGTTTCCATAGGGGATATGGTTGGCAAGCTTAAAACTGGAACTGGACAGTTGCAGGGACTACGCGAAGACAAACGCAATTCGGCTAAATTGGTTAAGCCACTGAATTACGGTGCATTTGCATCATTTGCACCGGTTTTTGATTCGAGATTCTCAAATCTAGGCAAAGAAGAAACCGATTTGGTTCTGAGGACCTATGGTGAGTTTTACTCTGTTCCTTGCAGCACAAGATTATTTTTATTATTGTTATTTTCAGGTGACGGGAGCAGTGCTGAGTATGCTGAAAGCATCATGCAATTTACTAAAGATAGCAACTATGCCACTGTATTGGCCAGTGGTCTATTAGATGTCCTAACAAATGGCGAACATAGCAAAGCTATGGCCGAACTCTATGACATGCAATGTGAAACTTATGAAACTACAGAAATTGAAAAATGCTTCCCCGAGACAAAGGAACAAATTGAAGAAGAATATGAAAAGTACAAGACAACAAAAATCGATTTCAATCGATTAAAATCTTTAAACGAACTCGGTATAGACATGTCCTTCCTCAATGACATGGAATCCGAGACAAAGAATTATGAACTAACTCGCCGATTGTCAGAACATTTGAGTAATAACCTTTCGCTACTTGAAAAACTTCGCAGCACGCAACATGATCGCCTGTCGCAACCGTTGCCAGCACATTTGGCACATGTCCAACAGCCGGGGCCGGACGAAACACAGCTAGCCAATCAGGTAACTTTGCATTTGTCGGATATCTGTAAGAAACTTCCACCCAGCGCAATTGCTGATCCATATGGTCTAAGGAAGGCAATGGGTTTGTCCAATGGTAAAACTATCTTTGATTTTTTATTTTATAAAAAAAAAAAAAACTAATATTTTGTTTTTTTTGCAGTTGGTTTGCCTCCACCTCCAACACCGCGTTTAGTTGTTCCAGCAATGCTGCAAGAACCGTGTCAGCCAATGACAATTGGAATTCCATCTGAACAAATTGTTGTAGTTGGTGGTGTTCCGATGGATATCGATGATGATGTTAATGATTCAAATCCGGTTCATACATCTGTGGATTTGGAAAGTGAATTGAGAGAGTTTCTTGAGAGTGGACCATCGTTGACTACTAATGACGAAACAAGCAATATTGATCAGTTGTTGCTCACTTAACAAAAAACCCATGATGAGATATTCATTTTATTATTTATGTTTTTTATGCCACATCCGAAAAACGGTTGATTTTTCTTCGAAATATCGAAAGATTTTTTTTTTTGAAAGGATGAAATTGCTTCGATTTATTCTTTTTTATTTAATTTCTTGTCTGCGTTTAATTTGTACTTTTATTCTTTGTTTCATTTTAAGGATTCTTTTAATAAAACAAATTTTAACTCCTACTGATGTGGAAAATTAAAAACGATTTTGTTGTTTATTGTCAGGCATGCAAAAAGAAGATTAAATTTTAGATCAATTTCGGGTGACATTGACGTGAGAAATTAAGAAAAACTAAACAAATATTTTCATAAAGTATGTGCGTATTTTGTATTGAATTTTAGAGGTCCACTCAGTATGTAAATCGATTAAAAGGTCTTAAATAATAATGTGAACATAAAAAACAATTTATTGGCCACCTATTAGGTCTTATCGAGAATATCGAGTGAAAATTCGTTCACCCGGGAATATTCGGCCTTATTCCGTAAGGCGTTTAACGAAAACGACACAGCTCCAGAGGCGTTAATTGGCGTTTAAGTAAAACTAAAACGTTACCGTTCTTTTCTTTCTTCACCTTTCTAACCATTAAAACGGTAGTAGTTTTACTAAAACTCTAATTTACGCTTCTCGAGCTGTGTCGTTTTAATGGCGTTTTACTAAAACGCCTTACGGAATAAGGAGAATTTTGTTCCCTCGAAGCTATAAAATCCAATGCAATGACACTGCCATCTTAATTCATATGGAACATTTATTCCCGATATCAAAAAATTCCGAGGAAACTTTCAGTGGTGACACTAAATAACCTCTACAAATTTAAAATTATCTCAAAAAGATATATAATAATCATTTAAATTGTTTATCGTATTTCATATTTAGAAAATGTGAGATAAAATTCATTTTTTGAAAGTCAGGGAGACGATACGGGTATAGGGTAGACTTGGTCATAAGGGGATCAGCTTTAAATAATTGCACACTTTTAAAATTAAAATAGCATCTACCAGTGGTATTTTAACAGGTAAGGCAATCTCACGGTCCGAAAACAATTAAAATAAATCATATTATAATGCAAGTAATATTTTTGTCAGTAATTATTTTTAGATTTCATTAAAATATTATGTGAAGGTTAGACCAAAATTATTTCTTTTTTACTTAAATCATAATTGCTATGGCATCAAAATTGGCCATCTAAATTTGAGGTTATTTATTTTCATAGCAAAAAGGGGGGAACAAGCCTCCCTTATTTAATTCGGATCAAATCTCCCCGCGGAGCAATGCAGCAATTTTCTTGAGACTGTAAAGCGGTTTACATTGTCAATTACAAGTAGTTAATCTCAATTCTGAAAGTTGAACATACATATTATACAACAAAGAATTTAAATTAATAGAAATCAACAAAAAATTGTTTTTTTTATTATAAAACGATAGATTTTTTTATTAAATTGATAGAATTTTTATATAAAGTTTCCAGTGCTTATTGTTAGTTATTAATTATTACAATGAATAAACTGAAAAATTTAAAAGAATTTTTGCTTTGTTTTTGTATACATTTTCATTTACTTAACATTAGTTTGAGGTATTACCGAATTTCTTAACATGATTTTTTTATTGCAATTAGCTATTAACCTTTAAGAAATGTGTAAATATTTTCTTCTATATTAAAAACAAATCATAAAAATTAAGTTAACCCCGCTTAATGCCACTTTTTTGCTATTTTTGTTTTGTTTAAATTAATAGAAAATGTATAGTTTTTTTTTATTTCTTTGACAACTGGCTAAATTAACATCTGCGGAAGTAGCAGTAAGAGTAGGCACTTCACACAACACTTTATACAATACTTAAGAAAAGAATAAAAAGTTTAATTACAATTTTTTTCTTCGTTTGTATTTAAATTCTTAAGGCAGTTTTTTTTTACATATTACACAGTTTTATGTTTAGTATCTACACTACATACATTCATATACATATTAAGTAAATACAAATGAAAATCATAATAATATATTATTTAAATATAAAAATTACAATTATAAGTATGTATAGTATAAGTTCTTATTTCTATACATAAAAACATTTTAAATTAAAATTAAGTTTTTTTTGTATTTAAGTAATTTTTTTGATTCTTATTTTTGCAATTAAAATTTTTAACAACAAATTGAACGGAATAAAAATATTATAATATTTTATTGAAAATTAAACGGATAAGTACAAAATTAAATATTGCTTTTTTATAAAAAAAATATTTATATTAAATGATATAAATTAAAACAATACCTACAAAAAAAATTGATTTGGAGGGTTTATGGATAAACTTTCAATTGAACTAGATTTTGAATTGCATATTATATAATTTTTAAGTAAATTGGTTTTTTTTTTTATCGCAGATTTTTTTCATCATTATTATATTGCTAGCAAAAATTCGATTTTTTTTTTGTTTTAATTACAAAAGTGTCGCATTTAGGAATTTCCTTGAGTTTTTTTTAAGTAACTTTTAAATTTGTAATTAAACTAGATTTGCATCCTTTGCCATGCTATAGAAAGATGAGTTCTTGTCTTCAAGCAACGATTGGGGTGAATCGAATTCAATAATTTCCCCTCGGTCTAACAAAATAACTTTGTCAGAATCGAGAATAGTATTTAAACGATGGGCGATAGTAAGTACGGTACAGTCCTTGAACTCTGATCGAATTGTTTTCTGCAAAAAAAAAAAAAAACAAAATTATTTATCAAACAAAAATACTAATTTTAAAATTTAGATGTGTTCCTTTAATTTGCAACTCTGTGCATTTATTTGAATTTTTTCACATTTTAAATTTTTATATGAACTTTGACAGACTTTGTGTAAAAATTCACACAAATTCACAGTGTTTCAAAGTAAAGGAACTAGACTTTTATTTATTTGGCTAAATCACGGAAGAATACAGGATCATTTTCAGGGAAATTTTATTGGTAATAACTAATAACCCAATTTTTTGTCGATTTCAATTTTGTTCCCATTGTCAATTAATTTTTTGATAAAAATTAAAATTTAGTATTTCAACATTCAATATATTTAAAAACTGATAAACTATTAAATAATAATTATGTATGTTATTTAGAACTTAATCTGCATCATTCTCAGTAATCAAATAGACATTTGGTTGTTAAATATTCAACTTCAATAAATAAAATTAATTGATAGTTTATAATCGTAAAAGGATTTTTTTTTAAATAAAAGATAAAATCTCCCAAACCGGTTTAAGATACGAGTATGTTGTGATCACAGAAAAGTAAACTAATCTATTAGTAACACAATTTACCTGAATTAAATCATCAGTTTCCAAGTCAACAGCAGCAGTGGCTTCATCCAATACCAAAACTTTGGTCTTCCTCAATAACGCACGAGCCAAGCAAACTAATTGCCTTTGTCCCACTGATAGATTTTCACCACCTTCACTTATTTCATGACTCAAACCAGCTGTCATTCCTTTTACAAACGATTTTAAATGCGACAATTCCAGAGCCAACCAAATTTCATCGTCAGAATTCTTTTGGAATGGATCCAAATTCATACGCAACGATCCTGAGAACAACACAGGATCTTGTGGGATAATTGTAAGTCTCGAACGCAGCATATGAAGACCAAGTGTTGAAATATCTACACCATCGATAAGAATACGTCCTTCAGCTGCTTCAATGATTCTATAAAATAAAAATTTACAATTTAATAAATGCATAGTTAAGTTTGAATTTATTTAGCATACCTGAAGAGAGACAATGTTAAACTGGATTTACCAGCTCCAGTACGTCCGACAATACCGACTTTCTCTCCACCACGTATATCAAAATTAACACCTCTCAATACAAGATCTAATCCTTCCCTATATCTGACCTTATAATTCTCAAATACAACACGACCTTCCTGAGGCCAACCTTGTGGTGTCTTAACATTTTCAATAACCCATGGAGCTTCTTGCTTTGTTTCACCATATTCCTTTATACGTTCAACGGCAACAATATTTGTTTCAATATCGGATGTCATTCGCACCAACCAATTAAGTGTTTGTGTAATTTGCAGTGAATAACTCACAGACAAACCAACAAGAGCAGCATTTGTTTGACCACCGAGAACAGCAAATAGTGAGGCAAAGAGAATAATTAAATTACCAATCATTTCCAAACGAACGGCCAACCAACGATTGGCAATGACACTTGGATATTTGCATAGTTGATTTAAATCCACACGATTATCAGATTCATCGACAAATCTGTTTGGAAGAGAAATTTTGTTTTGTTAATTTTTTTTATTTTAATAAACAAATTAATCTTACCTCTGTCCAACATCATATGCACGAATTGTTGTTACACCAGTTACGGTCTCACTGAAATGCGAATAAATTGGTGATCTTGTAACCGATTCCAAACGCATCAGTTGCCTTGATGTTGCCACGTAAAATCGTTGAGCGAAATAATAGATTAATGCAATTGGTATAATTGCAACTAAGAATATAGGCGTCGATATACAAATGACAACAACAGTAGCCAAAACCTATTTATTATTTTTTGTAAATAATTTTTTTTAAGGAGAAATTAAAAATATATATACGATTAAAATATATTAAAAAAAAAATATCATACAAAATATTTTAAGGAAAAATGTTTATGTGTGAAAATGATAGATAAATGGGGATAAGATAATTATTATTTTTTGTTGCCATTACTTGATTTGAGGTGAAGAAGAAAATGATAATACAAAATTAAAGAAAAGAAGAAGGAAAGAAAATTGAGTAGAAATTAATTGTTTCATAGAGCACCAGAGCATGATAAAAAGAAGGTTCATGTTTTGATAGTAGGTATAAGTAGTTCTTGGGTTAAGGTAACTTTTTTTTTTTAAGTTGTTAACTTAAGTGTGAGTAAGATTGTTAAATAAAGCTTATGACTCTGACTGTATGAAATGCATTTGCTCCTAACGAACGACGTTCCTAATTAATTATAAATCTAAAGCCAATTTATACTTTTTTGTCCTAAAAACTTGTTGCCTATCAATGCTACTATGTACTACCTCCTTAAATTTTGAATACATTTTAGAATAAACGGAAAAGCACGTTTCGTTTAAAGTCTTAAAAATTCATTAGGAGCAATTTCAGTAAGTAAAAATCCTACAAAGTTTGTTAGTGAATACAATGAAGCAAAAATTTTAATATTTTTTGACATTTTAAGGCAAAGTATTTTTTTTTTTCTTGAAAATATTAATAAAACTTATTTATAATAATTCAATTTAACGTTGATGTTACATGCTAATTTTTTTACATTTTTTTAAGCTAAGGAATAAAATAGTTTAATTACACATGCTTCATATACACTTAAATAACATACATTTATCTATTGAGAAATCCATTCAAGGTATAAAATAATAGAGTCGTTTATTTCTATTAAGCAAAAAAGGAAAGATCGAATTATAAATGTTATTGGATTAATGATTTAAATTTGTATATACATGTATGTATGTATACCTATACTTATTTTTAGTTTGATTTCAACTTATTGCAATTTAATAAGCCAGCTTTAACTTTAGGGTTAAGATGTTCTTTTAAACATTTTTGAGAACTTGAAAGTCTTTCAATCCTATCACAAAATACATCGTTATATTGTTTTTGGAATAATAGCACATACAACATATATCTAAATTAAAAACAAAATATTTTTTTTGTAAAAAATTTCATTCAACTTTAGTTCTGAATGGATTTTTTAATATGGCTAATCAGATGAATACAAATAAAGAAGACTTTAACAGCTGTTTAATTTATTCATAATATGAAAAGAAATAACAGTAGGTGGCGTAAATTGAGAACGATAGAAAAGGTGACCTTTTTGTTACTTGGGACCAGTTTTTCAGTATGTTACTGATTAACTCTGAGTTTAACCAAAGTTGGCAATTCTTGCATATTTAAGAATAGGTATAAAATGAATCTATGGTACATGTACCAAATTTGAAAAGAACGGTTTGCCTCTAGTTGTATTTACAGAGGGCGTCAAGACGTAATACATTTAACGATTTTTTTTATTAATTTTATACAAACCTTATACCTATGGCAGGAAAATGGACAATCAAAAAATATACACTGTTAATTGGATAAACCTTTAATAAGATTTATAACAGTATCTGCAAAAAAACATGTTTTTGCGAATTATCTCGAAAACGATTCTTTGAAAAAAAAAAAAAACGAATGCCATATTCGTATTCAGCGTCCCAAAATTAGTCTAACGCCCATGTTCTGCATTTCGAATAAAATCGAATTTCAATTTCACGTGAATTGAAATTAAATGTTGTACAATTCGTTAGTTTTCAAAAAGCGTGAGTATAGGTACCTAAATATGAATGGTTCAGAAGAATTTTTTATTCTTTTATTCGTATGTTCTTTGCTAAAATACTAATAAATACTAAAATACAAAAATATAAAGTTCTTTTACATTTTGTACCAAGAATTACAAAACTATCTGCAAATTTACCAATTTCACAAAAAAGTGGATTGAATTCGTTCAAAAAACGGAATGACCCGAAATGCAGAATATCAAATTTAATTTTCGAAATTAATTAACTATAAGCATTTCAAACGAATGGAACACACAAATTCAATTTCATCAGAACATGGGCGTAATAAATATATTTTTTTGTTTTAGGTACATAAGTTGAACCAAAAAATAGTATTAAATATAATTAATTTGATTGCAATAATTTCGTGTTTGTATTTTTTTTCTTAACAATTTATTAAATGATATGTTTGTATAAGCAGGGATTTAAAGACACTATTAAGCTTGAACCAAAATTTTACCAACATAAATACATAATATATAACAATAATTAGTTAATTTAACTTTTATGAATATACATACATTACGGTTCACTTCTTTAAAAGCATTTTTTTTTCATAAATATAATTTTTGATGTGTAAACACCTAAGCTCTCGGTATAGGAAAAATAAAAATGTAGGTAAATATAGTGGAAGTGGTCGAAAATATAGGTAAGAATCCTACGCTTACGGTTGTTGTCTCTGAAAAATACTGGGTTACCAAATATTATTTCAGTTGAAATTTGAATTTAATTTAATTTGTGCAGAACGTACTCGGATATAATGGAAATGAAATTAAAGAATCATTTTCGCAATTCGTTCTTGTTTTGTCTTTTTTTTTGTTCCCCTGCATTTTGAACGGGACCGAAAGGATACGAAACGAAATGAATATTTTCGCCTAAAGCCTAGTACGCTGCTGATGCGAAACGAAAAATCCCATACAAAAATGACACAACGAAATCATAAACGGAAAATTTCGTTCTGCTTTTCGTTTTGCAGTACGCTGTTCGAAGAGCGAAATTCATAATTGTAGCAGATTATTTGGAGAAGTCTCCGCTCCTTTTTCCCACTGAATTAATTGTACAGACTATTTATTGTGTGCGGAAAAATGACATTTGGGTTTTATTTGGTTTTTTTTTTGTTTATCATTTTTTTACATTATGGGTTTCTCTGATTTTTTGCGTTTATGTTTGATTTTGTTTTTGGAATTAGTGAAACTCTCCAAGAATATTTTCCGTTGTGTTTTCGCAAGCGTTTCGTTGTCTGTTTGGAGATCACAGGAAATTTTCGATTCGCATCAGCAGCGTACTAGGCTTAAAAGTGAAAACGCAATTCATTTTCAACAAAATCGAGTTTGGACTACACATCGATTCTTTTTAACCATTAAATTGAATTGAGTGATGACTATTTGAATATTTGGGATTTTAGAATATTCGGAATTTATTGTATTAGGGATTATGGGATAGGGTTGTGTGCAGATTATGTGTGGCTCATGTTAGTTTCTATAGACAACCACATATACGAGACATGCGTAGGCTGCGCGTATTTGTCACAGCTACAAAAACGTTTGACGAGGCGATTGTTAACTTAACGGTTATGTGTTTTGTATTCTTTTTTTCTCGGTAATGTAAAAATAATAACACTGATGATATGGTTGCAGTAGAAAAAAAATATCTAGCGTCTGGTTGTGACGTTTCACAAATCCAACAATACGAAAACTAAATCTGTTTAATTTGGCAAAAAAATTTATGAATAAAATTATGCATCCAAGCAAGTGAATCGCACTGTACCTTTATTATTAATTAAGTTGATATTTTAGATTTGATAAGAAGCTTTAAAGAGAAAATAGAGTGTGACAGTTTAATGATATTTGTTCTCATAAACACAAAAAACTACAAGCTCTGGAACATAATCGTCTTCTTTTCATAATTTTCACATTTTTTTTTTTTATAATATTTATTTTTTTTATAATTTTTAAAATAATATTTTTTTTTTTATATAACTTTTATACAAACAAATTTAATATCCCTTTTTAGCATACCTCATAAGCACAATAAAGACAATCAGTTATAATTTGCGGCAATGTTGTATCTATAGATTCAATATCTTTGGAAAATCTTGCTAGAATTCTTCCTGATGGATTTGTATCAAAAAATGCCGATGGTGCTCTCATGATTCTTTTTAATAGAATCATGTGCAAGGCAATGCTTGCTCTTAGAGCACCTAGATATGGTGAAATATCCGATCCAATGGACGTTAGTGCTGTAAAAATTATTTTGTTTGTGGTTTTTTTTTATGTTTAATCAATTAAAAAAAAAAGTGCATAATTTTTATTTAGGTATACATATTATATATTTTTTTATACAATAATTTCATGATAAAACATAATAAAAATCAATCAAATTTTATTTAACGAAAGCCAGATTAGATAACAAATATGGGCGTGTTTTGGTGATACAACACGTATAACACAATAACAAATGTTTCTCTATTTATATAATATATTCAAAAGTGAGTTGCGATGAATAATTATTTGGAACTATTAATCACAAAGAAATGAAGCTAGATTGGCATTCATGTCGTCTTTGCTGAGAATTTTTAACTTTGCTTTATATAATGTACCCACTAAAACACGCCAGCCTATAATAATTTTGGTGAGTTTAAATTTTTTTTGGAATTTATGCTTATTCAAAATAAGTGTTCTACTATAATACATTTCAAACTAAAACCCATTCTACAATATTTTTGTATTTTTAAATTTATTTTTGATGTGTAAACATCTATAGGTGTGTTCCTTTACTTAAAATCTCTGTGCATTTGTGTGAATTTTATGTCATTTTATTTTTTGTATATGAACTTTGACAGACTTTGGTGTAGAAATTCAGAGAAATGCACAGTTTCAAAGTAAAGGAATTAGGCTTATACTGGCGGTAGGGTGAACAAAAACGTAACGTATCTTGAGATATTGTGATTGTGATTTTGTGATTGTGATTCACGTTACGTTACGTATGTTTACACATCTTAACCGTGAGTCTAGACACTCACACTTTTTGATGTGTAAACATCTATACTGGCGGTAGGGTAAAGTAACGTATTTTGTGATCGTGATTGTGATTCTGTGATTGTGATTCACGTTACGTTACGTATGTTTACACATCTTAACCGTGAGTTCCGGCACTCACACTTTTTTTATATTTATCATCTTGAACCAAAATATTAAAATCAACATTATTTACATATTATGTTGATATTGAAGTTTTTTATTATTGGTTCGGCTTAAGTAAACCATTAAAAAGCAAGTATAGTTTTTTGACCATGTAGCAGGAAACAACTTGTTTTTAACATGTAAGAATTTTCTATTAGAACAAACAAAACTTTAACGTGTATTATTTTAATATTTATTATGAGTTATGAGTTAGTTACAAAAAAACGTAGTTTTACTATATAATAAATTAATTAAATTATTAAGACTCTCCCAAACTGACGCGAAACATTCGGAGCGAATATGTATCGCGTTGGTTTGGGGCAGTCTTTAAGTTGAGCAAAATAAATAAGGGGTAGGAATATTACATATTATTTATTATTATTAAAAATAAAATATCAACAACTTGGGTTTCTCGATAGAAAGATATTTAGAGCCGGTTTGTTCACAGTGAGTTAAATCTGAACGATGACTTTCATAGCTTCTAACTAAATGGCGCTAATCAAACAAAATCGACTGATTAGCGATTTCCGTGATTAACAACTTAAATTCTGGATTCTTTGAAAAAAAAATTTGATTATTAATGCACATTCGATGATTTTCCAGTTGCAATAATCCTTGATAAAAGATTATCAGCTGTGAACAAACTGGCCCTTGATAGCCCAAAATCAGGGACACTCTCTTAAAATTTGTATTATAAAAAATCTCATGTACTTTCCATACGAGGAAACAGAATTGTTAGAGATTTTTTGAAGTTTCTTTTTAAAATTTATTGGTGTAACGCACACTACGTAGTGTTGAAGGGAATTGAAAAAAAAAAAATATCTCCAAATCTTAGACCGGGCAATTTTGTTTGATTTTGAAGTTGGAGAGCTGTCCAAAGTTAGAAAGACCTATAGTTTCAAACAATTTCAGACCGCCAGATTTAGTCATTCAAGTCCGAAGTCGTCCCACAAGTTAAAAGTTGGGTTAATTCAAAAGATGTGCCCTTTTCTTATTTTAAGAGTTTCATTGCAAGAAAAAGAGCAATTCTAGGTCAATTCTCAGCACGAAAGAAAAGCTCTCTCATGGGGTGAGAGATTCGATCTGAATACACAGCTTTTTCTGCCAAACGAAAAATATTTTGTTGTTTGTTGTAAACTTGTGTCGGCTAGTCTAAATTAAAAAAAAAAATAATTATGGAGGAAGTTCATTATTTGGATTTCATAAATTTGTTGAAGTTTTTCTGTCAAAAAACAAATGACAGGCATGTCAAACTACTGAAAAAAGTTTCATTGAAAGTTTCATTCATTGATTTTGAGAGCAGTTCTTTAAAATTTGAATGAAACTCGATATTAGTCCGACTAACTTCTTCTGGCTATTTCTGGGCTAACTGTCAGATGAAATAATTTGTCACTTGAATTCAAATATCAATGTCGACTGAGGATCGGCCAAGTGTTCATTATATTTTTATTTTGACAAATAAACATATTTTGTATTTATTTTATTAATCTTTTAAGAAATCAAATAATTAAAAAAAAATTATGCTTTTAACTTTTTGAAGAAAAACATGCTGAAGCTTCATAATTTAGTGCATAATTGAAGATTTTTTTTGTTTTCATATTAATAAACTTAAAATAAGCTGATACGTTTATTCGCTGTTAACATTTTATTTTTTTGGGTTGTCATTCATGAAAATTTTGATTAAGATTTATCACTGATCTTCGGCAACTCTAGTCGAATTTGTTTTTTGAAGTTTAAAAAGTGGTCTGAAATAGTGGCGAAAACCGTTCCCGACATTTTGTCAGTTTTCTTTCTCCTTGAGAGCATTTCATCCCCACTCCTCAAATTTGACATTTAACCTAGATTTAGTGAGAAATAATGTTTTGAACAGAGCTAATATTTGCTGTCAATTTGTGTTTCCTTTTGAAAATTATTTTCTTTTGTCATTTGTATTTTTGTTTTGTACTGAGTTAATAAAGTGTTTTTAAAGTATTTTAAATATTTCTCGCACAATAGTATAATAAATCTTGAGGTAGAATTATTGAATATGTCCTAGCTGCTTGGTAGACAACCGAAGGCTTTTAAGGAAGCCGATAAACAAAATTGTCTCAAGAAGAAATGTGGGCAGGTACAAAGGGTAATTTTTAAAATTGAATTTGCGTTGTTAATTGACTGAAATTTATAATTAAAGAGTAAACTCGTTGGTTTAACCCTAGGATTTAACGAGGATGTTCTCACACTGAAAAACTGATTTTAAGAAAATCCGCACACTTTATTTCAAAGTCGAGCATATAAAAACTTGATTAAAATCTGTGACTTTGAGCATTTATAAGTTATAACCGCGCCAAATAAAATCAGAGGAGTGAAAAACGGAAACACCGAAAAATGGTTATTTTCTAGAAATTGCCAACGCCAAAACAAAATTATGTTTTATTAATGAATATTCATTAATAAAACATGATTTTTAAAAAATGGCTATTGGCTTAAAAACTTAATCTAGAAACGTTTCTGTTGGAGTATGAAGGAATTTCAAATTCTACAGGTATACATAGGGAAGGATAATATGTTTGTTAGGACATGCCTTCAAAAATGCCTAAAACAACAAACAATGAGGAAATTTTAACTACCTACCAACAAAGTTAGGAGTACAAAATATACAAAGTTAATTTTATTGAAGAAAGAAAAATAAAAATCTTCCAATTAATAAAAAAAAAATCATACCTCATAAGCACAATATACAAAATCATATAAGATTCTTGGCATTGTGGTATCGGTTGATTCGATGTCTTTTGAAAATCTTGCAAGAATTCTCCCCGTTGGATTTGTTTCAAAAAATTCAACTGGTACTTTCATCATTCTTGTTAAGAGTTTTGCATGTAAGGCTACAGAAGCGTGTAAACAACCAATTGCAAGAGCTATATCCGATCCAAAAGATGTTATTGCTGAAAAAATCAGTAATTTTGTTGTTTTTTTTTTTTTTTTGCTCTGAATTTTGTATAGGTAACAAATTTAAGATCCCAGTTTTATATTTTTTGTTTTTAAATTCTTGTTAAGACATACTATGTAACGAATATTATAAAAAAACAGCAAACAACAGACATATTTGAACAAAAATAGTAAATCAATCCAATGGTAAAATACGAGCAAAAATAATGAATTTAACATGCAAATTTTGTAATTTATACAATTTTTGTACAAAACTGTACTTCATCTCGACTGTTGGTATAACTATGTATTCAAGAAACAAGAAAATTTTGGTACTTTTATGATTTTGTTCAACTTTTTTTTAATGCAATTTTAAATTTTGTACGGATAGAATTTTTCTACTACAATAATAGCCCAGAATTGGACAAAAAAGAGGCCAAATTAAAAAAAAAAATTCCGACAAAATTTTGCATTTTATAAAGAATTTGATCTATGACAAAAAATAGTATATCAATCTCATTGGGGGAGGGAAATTCTGAGAGAATATGTTATTTTTGTGTGTGTGTGCTTTAACAATGTATAAACAATAAAATCAAAATTCTGGTCTGTTACAAATTTATGTGATCTTAAATCCTATAGTTTGACATGTCTAAGTTTAAGTTTAAGTTTAGTTTATATATATATTTAAAAAATTTTGTTTTGTTTTTAAATTGTTTAAAATATAATTAAATTAAATCTTAAACAATATTACTTTGCCTTAAATTGTTAAATATTATTAACAAAAACATTATTAGTACTTACATACATACAATGTTGTATTAAATACAAATAATTTTAATTATTAAATTGTTAGCATTACATAAGTATATCAAATTACGTTTCTTTGTTTTTTTTTTATTAAAAACATACCCGATATGCATTAGATAAAAATCCTCTTATATTGGGTGGTAATATAGAATCTAAAAAGTATACATCATTTGCCAAACGATCTAAAATTCTTCCCTTGGGTATTATATCAAAAAACCAATTTGGTGCACGAATAATTCTTCGAAATAGTTTTTTGAAAATCCTATTGGAACCCAAAACTGAGCCCAATTCAATTGTTAATGCAGCCATGCAGTATATTATTACTAAATAGGGTAGCAATTTTTTTTTTATTTTTTGTAGAATGGGTTAAAAATAAAATTAATTAAAAAATGTATTGAAATATATTATTGAATTTGACAGTTATCAATTCGAACAAAAACAATTAAAACAGTTTATCGGACAAATTTTGTACATTAAAACATGAACAGACAAATCATCGTTATAAATGAAATTTGATATTGGGACTAAAATTTTGTATTTGATGAATGTGTTGAAAGAAACTATAGATAAAACCCCAATATTACGATTGTCAATTATGGGGCATTTCACGTGAAGCGAACAACGAAAAAACGGGTGGGTCTTGAAAATTGTTAATTTTTAGATTATGTATAATTTGTGTAGTTCTTAACATGTATATGAAAGGATTTTGATTTTTGAGGCCTGGCGCTAGATTTATGGGCTTGTAAAGTTTCGACAAGCTATGGGTTAGGGTCTTAAAGCAATGTGTTGCTTAATTAATTAAAGAGATAGAAAAATTGTTTCATTGGTGGAATATGTGACAAATTAGATATTCTTTTCAGATATGAAGTTAGCATATCAAATCAAATTTTAGATAATTACTTGGACCCTTTTTATAGAAAGCTAGAAGTCTGTTCCGCTATATTATTTTTAAATTAAGTTATCTCTATAAATCGCTTTGTGTTGTTGTACACAAAATATCTCCAAAATTTTGAATACCTATTTAGCTATTTACTTGAACGCAAGGAGTGCTGGTAAATTGCAATTTGTATTGGAGAATTTTTGTTTGTGGAAGAAATGGATTAAATAAAATATATAAAACCTTAGGACCGGAGAAATTTTGGCTTTCCCCGGAGCCTGAAGATTAGATCGAATTCCCGGAGTCTTCGGGCGAAAATATCCCTGTTGGTAACACTGGGTACGCAAGTGCCTAAAAATTAATGTCAAAAGTACTCGATTCTCCAGTTGGTAGTCAAATTTTGTAAATTTCATTATCGGCATGAGCTATTCATGAGTCGAAATTTTATTGTATGTATTTCTTATAGCTGTTACCCGTCTGCTTAGCTGAGCTTCCGGTGCCCATAACCTCTTAAATTAAACCACAAGTGATTCCTTATAAATCTTGGGCATATTAACTCATAAATCCATCTTTTAAGTTAATCTTTTCAAACAGAAAAAATAATTTTTAAAATCTAATTCTCTTATTTTTTAACCGCATTTTACCCTTTTTATTATTTTTAATAAATTTGACAGCAAAACTGAGTAATTTTTCCGAAATTATATACTTTTTTATATAACTGAGATTGCTGATATATCATACTTTCGTACCCAAACAAATATTGCGCTGTTCTGTTAAAAAAAAAAGTATTTACCTACATAAATAAAACCAAGCGCGTATTCGAATACGCAATTCAAATTATTTAAATTAAATTAATTAAATTACTTGAAAAATCTGGAAGTCTTCTTGTACTTTCATATAAAATTATTATTATTATTATTAATTGATTTTCTGGAACTTAAAGTATTCATTTCAACAATTTTTGAGCCCAAATCCAAAAATATAAAAGTTTTAAAATCTAAATAAAATTAACTTAAAATAATTTGTTATTAGTAAAAAGTGTAAAGTTATGGGAAAAACAATAAAAAAAAAACAAAGCATACTAAAGGCACACATATTATGTATAAACATTTGGATTTAAAAACTTATAGGTAATTTTTGTTTTTATATGGATTTAAAATTATAAAAATGTAAATTCATATATATATTTTTAAAATATCTTTCGGACTAATAATTTGTGAAAACCGTATTCAGAAATTATAATTAAAACATACCTGGTACAATGTGGATATAAACATTTTCATATTAAATGGCATTACTAGATCTAATACTGATATATCATTCGAGCATCTATCTAAAATACGTCCTTTTGGTGTTGTGTCAAAAAAATCAGATGGTGCCTGAAGTATGCATCGAAATAACTGTTTCAAAATGTTTTTCGATGCATTTAAAGTTGCCAATGATAGAGTTATCGTAGCTCCGAAATTACAAAGCGCTGATATAGTACGAATGTATGATTTTTTTTTTCAGTCGAAGTTTTTTAATTTGGAAGCGGGAAAATTATGAGATTTTTTTTTTTGTGTATGTCAAGATTTTCGAAGGAAATGAGAGATAAAATAGAAAAAATGTAGTTTTGTAGTTTTTTTTGTTTGTTTTTGGAGTTATGATTATTTAAAGAAAATGAGAGATAAAAATTTAGTTTTTTTAAATTAAAATAACTAAACACATGTAGAAATATATTATAAAATACCACAAAGCCAGTAAAATATATATACAAAACAAAAAATAAGTAAAGATAAGCTCATTTGTTTTTTTTTTTAATAGATAAATAATAAAGGTAGGTATATATCGGTTTTACTATATAATACAAAAATAAATAAATAATTTTATACCATAAATATAAACGTCAATAACGAATCCAATGAAGCTGTAAGGTCTTCGTCGATTGTTTCCAGATCGGCACTAAAATTATTCAACAGGCGACCAATTGGTGTGATATCGAAGAAATTTGGCAGCGAACCACGGATAATTTTTTTAAGTAAACTGTCGTGCATATTTTTCGAAGCTCTTAAACATCCGGCGTAGAGCATAACAATGGCGAAATACGCAAATATTCCTGGGGGGATTTTTTTTTTGTTGTTTTTGTTTTTTTTTTCGAAATTTGAAAATACACATAAATTTAAATTTTAGAAATCAAAAATATATTGAAATCAAATAACGTCATCGCATGATACTCTTTTTACCTTTTCCAATGACGATTGGTTAAATGGAAAGTTTTATGGCATTCGTAGGATAATCAGTATGTGTTTTTTTGTAAAACCTAGTACCTTTATGCTTGATGTATTTCTTTACCTACTCATCCTTTTTTTTATTAAATATTCCGACTTTAGGAAATTTATTTATTATGAAAAATTAGTAAATGATATTTTTATGCATTTTGGATTTTTTTAAGAAGCTTATAAATAAAAGTATGGTTTTTTGTTTTTTTCTACTAATGATATAGGAAAGAATGGTATAATAATGTTTTATATTTTATGATTCATATAGAAGCTGTAATTTATCAAAAATGTAAAGTTGAATATTTTTAAAAGAGAATCCTGTATTGTAGCTTTCTAACAAAACTGTTTACCTATAGTCAAAATCAATGGAAAATTTTAAAGTCATGGCCACATGGAAATCACTTGGGGGAACTATAAAACTCTTTAAGGTGGAACCGCGCTAGGCGGAACTGCACTTCAGCGACACCCTGCGCAATTTCGCACGAAACTGAACGAAACTTCATGTAGCGACACAGTTGGTCAGATTATCAACTTTGTCGCATAGTGTCGCGCCGTAAAGTGCAGTTGTCGCTTAGTGCGATATAGCTCATACAATTTCATACAAATAAGTCGTGAAGTCCAGTTCCGCTGAAATGTAGTTCCGCCAAATGCGGTCTTACCTTAAAGGTAGAACCGCACTAGGCGGAACTGCACTTCAGCAACACCATGCGCACTTTCGCATGAAACTGAACGAAACTTCACGTCGCGACACAGTTGGTAAGATTACCAACTTTGTCGCATAGTGTCGCGCCGTAAATTGCAGTTGTCGCTTAGTGCGATATAGCTCATACAATTTCCTACAAATAAGTCGTGAAGTTCAGTTCCGCTGAAGTGCAGTTCCGCCGAGTGCGGTCCTACCTTAAAGGTAAAACCTTCAGTTCCGCTGAAGTGCAGTTCCGCCGAGTGCGGTCTTACCTTTAAGGTTTTACCTTTAAGGTAGGACCGCACTCGGCGGAACTGCACTTCAGCGGAACTGAACTTCAGGACTTATTAGTAGGAAATTGTATGAACTATATCGCACTTAGCGACAACTGCACTTCGCGGCACTATGCGCCAAAGTTTGATAATCTGGCCAACTTTGTCGCGACCTGAAGTTCTTTTCAGTTCAGTTCGCTGAAGTGCAGTTCTACCCAGTGCGGTTTTACCCTTAAACTTCTTAGTGCCTGTTTACACAGGCCTTTTACTGAAAAGCGCATCCAATGAGACAGGTATTTTATGTGCGTAGAAACGAGAAGGATTTTGGGATGGAATCTACCCTTCTCGTTTCTACGCACACATGAAACTACCTGTCTCACTGGTAGCGCCTTTCAGTAAAAGGCCTGTGTAAACAGGCACTTACAGGCGACCACACAATCATTCTGCCAATGTACCCGTGCCCTCGGCTCTGTGGAAGATTGGAATGGATGGTATCTTAGACCGATTGTGATCTTTAAATTTGAAAATTGTACATAAAAATATCGACTTTGGCGAAAAATGGGTTACATACCACTTTTGCATTAAAATCAATTAATTTCGTTCTGTCCCTCAATTTCTTTTTCTTTCCTCACTATTTTGACAGCAAAACTGATAATCCTGCTCATGTTACTGAAGATCTCTGAGACAGGGACGAACTGGGCCACCTTGAAACCGGGTTTTACCCGATGGGCCCCTGAGAAAACAAAAATATCATGAAAGCCCCTGCATTACTTTCTGATCTTTTAAAAGAAAACTTTCTCTTATAATTGGATTTCTAAGGGCCTTACTGTAAAAATACAGCTTTTTTGAACCCAAGGCAATTTCAAGAAGCTCACAAAACTGTGTTAGGGGCCCCCACAATGAGGATACAAATGTTGGGTCCCTAAACAAGATTATTTTAACTAAAACTATAGTTTAGCTGATGGGGCTGCCACACTAATTATTATTGAGCTGCTGTAGGCCCAAATACTCTCAGACATTTTAAACGAAACTATAGTTGGGCCTTCCACACTAAATATTGAGCTATTGTGTTCCTATTTTAACGTAAGAGAGGGCCCCAAATTTCTCTTAGTAAATTTTATATTCTATAGATTTTTTAAATAGGTACTTTGAGTTCATTTAAAGCAAAGTTTTCACACAAAATCTCAGGGCCGCAGAAACAGAATAGAAAAGAACAACAACGATATTTCGACTGCTGTAAGTATATTCGAGTATTGGATTATGTAATGTTTTCAAAAATCAAGTTACATTTTTTGCTAACTCAAATACATAATAGACATTTTGGAGCAGACTGTTTATGGTTTAAATTACACAACAATAAAAATTTTTATCGTCGTTTTCGGAGCTAATTCTTGTTCAGTTCTTTTACTCATTTTACTATTTTAGGGCCCTTTTTCTTAAAGATCCGGGAGGCCCTTTGGCTCCCAGTTCGCCCCTGCTCTGACATCTCATTTTTTTTTTTAACTTGCCTATTGTAAACACCCTTTTTTGACAAATAATTCCTTGCATTATCACATAGGCTATTCACCTATCCCAAAAATTTTCAGATACGTTGGGTTGTTGTTGCATCAGCTATTTTGTCACAAGGGATTACAACAACATAAACCTATCCCCGAACGCGACTATTATGACAAATACGTCAAAACATTGGACGCGTTCAGGTTTGTATCTGGATAGCTTTGTGTTGTTGTAATCTTTTGTGAAATCACAGCTGATGTCAAAGCAGCTGTTGCCAAAAAATATATCTCAAGCTATCCTAAAAATTCTGGGATACTCATCTATCCCATGATAAATGTCAACAACAGCTGATTTTCGGTCAGAAACATACATAGATACTCGGGTATCTTAGACCCTGTTTAGATTGGGAAGATTGGACTGGTGAGTGCCATCGTGTTCACATTTTAAACTTTGAGGTGCCTCAAAATACATTGAAACAACAACAATTTCAACATTTTACACATTGAAACAACAACAAAGTAGACTCATGAGTCCGGTTTTTGTGTTTTCTTCGTGCCTCACGAGACTCCTCACCCCACACTTCTCTTGCCTACGAACTGCCGTGATACCGTCCTATCCTATTGCAACCTGAATGCGGCTATTTGTTCATCAGATATAACACCTCCACTATAGTAACGTTCCCTAAAGCAAAGAGAATTAGTAGTTATTACTTTAATATTTTTGGGAAGCGACTAAAAACATGCCTGTTTATAACAATTATGTTTATATACAGGTTCTGTTTATTCAGCCCCGCAGAGCGAAGACAGTGAACACATATAGGTTTTTTTTTTTAAGCTTTTAATGTCGAAAAACTGTTATAACTGTTATAAATTGGAACGTCTCTAGTCTAGTGCATAATTTTAAAACTTCAAAGCGTTGCGACGGATCTTAAAAGTTAAGCAGCAATCTCAATCAATTAATATTTTGAGATAACTACCTTAAATCCTTTCTCAAAAACAGTTAACGAAGTATTTCTTAGGGTAAAATAAATCAAATAATGGCAAACAAAATTTGAACGTTAAAGGAACAAAATAGACTTCTTATATTAGTAAATGAAGGAGTATTTATGTATATAATATGTATGTACATATTACATTTTATATATGAAGGGGATTTCAGAAGAAAAAAAACAACAAAAGAATAAGTGGGAAAAAAAGTCAATAAAAGTATTTACCCCAAAAAATGTCACAAACATTGACCTTATGCTGCCGGGCAAGACGTTATCTAAAGAATCAACGTCTTTTGAAAAACGATTAATAATTCGACCCACCGGTGTGATATCGAATAGTTCCATTGGCCAACGTAGTACATTATGTACAAGGCCACTGTTCATTCCATTGGCACCTTTGAGACATCCCAAATTCAAACAAAGATGCGCCGTTAATTGGGAACAAACTACATTTTGTTTTTGGGTGTTGTTGAGAATTTGTGCATGTTTTGAAAAATATATTTGATTGTTTATTTATTTTTTTTTTGTTCTAATAAATATATAGATATTTGAATTCCTTTTTACAAAGTTAGTAAATTTATGCAACATAAAACAAATATCATGCAAAATTATATTATAGGTTAAAACAAATTCTACAAAATATTATACAAAATTAACACAAGAATATCAAGCCAAGCAAATTATATATTTACATTAAAAGTATTACGAAAAAACCAACAAGTCCAAGGTTTGATTCAGGTATTAACAACTGAATCATCACCGGATGGAATTGCGAAATTTTGATGTATTTTCCAAAATCATCTTTGAAATAACCACTATTTCGCATAAACTTTGAATTAATTTCAAAATCACCTCAAATTCGGATAAAGTAAACAAACAGAACTAACAAAACTGTGAGCAAATATTTGGCGTGTTCAGAAAAATGAGATCTCAGAGATTTTTCTCACTCAAAAAATGAGCAAGCGAAACCAAGTTTTTTTTCTCGGCATTTTGACAGCAAAACTAAGAAATTTTGCTGATGAATCCTATTCATGTAACTGAGTTTGCTGAGATCTCCGAGATCTCATTTTCTTTAATATGCCTGTTATTTCCGTTAATTTTTGTTTACCTATGTAATACCTTGAAAATTGTTTTGTTATGATAGGTATTCTTTATTTATATTTTTTTAATTATGAAGCGTGTTAATATAGTCGTATTAAAAAACCGGGATCGGTTCGTATTAAATTAGGTAAGAACACAATGGAGCCGAAAGTTGAAAATTTAGACTGGAAAATCGTGAAATTGCATTCTTTTAGGGTATAATGGTGGCGATATCAAGAGTATAGATTACAAAATAGAGCGAGGTGGAACACCAATTAGTCTATTTAGTGATCATATGGTCAACCCACAATGATACTGCTGGCCGGCGGCGATTTCCGTCAAACTTTACCGATCATCCCTAGATCAAAGCCTGCAGATGAGCTTAACGCTTGCCTGAAATCATCATATTTATGACAACATACATACATACGTATACATACATAAAGAAGGTACAATTGACGACGAACATGCTAGTTGCTTTGCAGAACAATCCAATAGCCGATAATTTCTCAGAACAATTACTGTTGACAATTAGAAATGGCCGAATTCCGGTTGATGCTAGAACTGGCCTAATTTCTTTCCCGTTTGAATTCACATCTTCGAAGGAAGAACTCATAAGCAAAGTGTTATCGAATACCTTTCGGCAGCGATTATTTGAATAAGAACATCAATGATTTGATTTCAACTATTCAAAATCAAATCGGAGCCACAATGTATTCGTTCAAACCGGTTGATCGTGTTACAAATGATGAAGAAGCAACAAGCTATCCAATTGAATTTTTGAATTCGTTGTACCTGGTATAACACCCCGCACAATTTGCAATCCAAAGACGGCAATGTCATCATAATGCTGCGCAATCTGAACCAACTAATACTTTGTAATGGAACCAGGTTGACGGTAAAGACAATGATAAACAACGTCATACAAGCCAAGCATAATCAATCGCAAATTCAAAGGCGAGGAAGTTCTCATTCCAAAATTCTGATGATACCGACCAATTTGAGCTTCGAGTTTAAGCGCATTCAGTTTTCCGTTCGAAGTGTGTCGCCTTAATCTAGAATTTCTTTGCTTTTCGCACAGACATTAGTAAAATGTACAATACACAATACACGCTATTCTAGAAATTGCGTACGAAATTGTGTTAAAAGCTGTTTATAACCACTTTTCCGATAAAGTAAACAAACGAAATATAAACAAAACTGTGAGCAAATATTCACTATCAGCTTGTGTTTATATCTTTGAATATTATTATTCTGTTGGCTGTTGTATTTGTATTCTTATTTTGAAGCGCTTTATCAATAAATTAAGTTGCAAAGATGCACATTTCGATTTTTAATAGATGTTAACATTGTTCAAAGGAAAAGAATTATCTCTCCACAATCTTTACTCCACTTATGTTTCAAACAATAAGAAAAAGCACAAAGAAGAAAGAGTGATAACTGCAATTTTATTAACCCCGGCCGACACATTCAAAATAGCTTTTAACGGCCTTTAGTCCTACAAAAATTGTCGTTTCGTCTCGGCACGGCGATCTCACTTGGACTCATCAGTTGACTAATGAGGAACTTGTCAATACCCAATTTTTGTTAAGTTCAGTTCATTTTACATAGATTTCGTGACGAATATCTAGTGTGAACTATATCCAAAAATACTAGAATTCCTAATCATTAAATTGGAAGATTTTGTTTTAACAATAGAAAAAGAAACAGCATTTAGTTTATGAAATATTTTTAAATTCGAATAGGTTGTTTTTTTATTTCCCACTAGAAACTAAACCATAATTCATTAAATTTGCAGTTTCAGAAGAACATCGATTTGATAACAATCGACCAACCTATGGTCTAAGTGTGTCAAGCGTCTCTGCTGACAGTCACGTAAACCTAACACCGATTTGAACCCTTGCTGGTTAGAGTTATACTTCAACATATTATCTTGTTGATATTAAGTCTGTTTTAGTTATTGAAAATTATTTTTAGCTTAATACATGCTCCACATATAAGAAATTAGTTGACATTTTATTTTTTTACTATAGTAAATTCGTTTTAAAAAAAATTTATGTTTCTAAGCAATTTGCTTAGCAGATGCAAAACACTGATCTCTATATACAGAACCAATTTTAATTTAAGTCATTATTACTGTGTTTTTTTTGCATTCAAGTAATACATAATTATAAACAAAACGCCAATTACAGTAATTACAAATTAGAACAATTTGTACATTGAATATACAAATTATAATACAAAAACTTGACTTGGATCCTCCAATGTCGAACGTAGAGATCAGTGAATAGTGAGTATGAGAAAAGAATGAATTAAAAAAAAAGAAAAAGAAAACAATGAAATTACCGCAAAAGCTTGTGATATTATAGCTCGAATATTCATTGGAATCACATTCTCCACTGTGTCAATGTCCTTTGAAAAACGATTCAATATACGTCCCAACGGAGTTGTGTCAAAGAAATCCATTGGAAAACGTAAAGCATTTCTCACAAGGAATTCGTGTAGTTGTTTCGAGCAATAAATACATCCCAATGCTAATGACAAGGAGGCGATAAAATCCACTGCGACTGTTTTATATACATACATATATAATATATAAAATAATATTATTTTTATATAATAAACTTATGACATCAATTTTATATGGATTTTAAAAAATAATATGTTTTTTTTTTTTCTAAAATTTGATGAAACATTTTAGCTACAAAATATTCATTCCTTTTACGCATAAAGCATGAATGTACAAGTTTAATTTTTTTTTCTTTTTTTTGAATTTACAATATTCGTATTTTTGCCTCCAGTAAATGTTTAGTATTATAACTAATAAAGATAAATTTTTCAAAACGAATAACTTAAAAACCAAAGATTTGCACATTCATGATTTATTCATACTTATGGGAAGTGAATAAATAATATCTTCAGAACCACAAAGTATTTAAAACACATAGAATAAATTTTATATGTATTTGTCTTATTTAGATTCAATATTATTTACAAGGAAGTTTTCTCACATGTTCTAAGTGTGTGTGATAATAAAAAAATAATAAAAAAATAAGAATTGTGAACTCTTTATATTTGGAATGAGTGTACTTTTGTGTATATTTCGATCAATTTCGTGGGTCTAGGTTGTTAAAAAAGCCGTTAGCATGACAACTTTCGAAAAAGTAGCTTCCGACAAGCCCATAAATTGCCGCAAATATGCCGTGAAAACAGAAAAATTGCCCTTCTATTGGTAGTTAAGAGTGCGGCAAAGTTTTTGTTTTAACGGAATATCTACGGCAATTAATTTGCACGATCTGGCATATCAGAAAGATATTCTCCCAATAAAGAACCAATAGAGTGTCAATTTTATTTTGTTTTCACGGCATATTAGTTAGTTATCATACTAATTATACTTGGATATAAATTTATATACAAAAAATAACAACTTTTTTCTCAACAAACATTTCCGTTGATTTGGTTACACGAATTTCAAATATTTCTCTTTAATACCGTTTTATTTTATTTTCACTTAAACGATAAGATTTGATGTTATGTAGATATACCCATGATAGTCTTGATAATTATCTATTAAGAGAAGTGATATATAAATTAATATTAAAAAATTTTAATAAAAAAAGTTTGGTTACCTCAAAGTTTAAGCTGGATTTTAAGATATTTCAAAGACAACCAACCATATTATTAGAAATTTAAAAGTTGCTTAGTCTAGTATATACAATTTTTAATTGAATTAAAATGTAATTCCAAATAAGAATTAAACAAAAAAAATCAAAAATATTCCCTGCGAAGCTTAGAACTTGAATTCCATTGGCCAGGGAACTCATTCCGTTAAGCGATTTATGAGTCCGATCAAGACAAAATCAATTCGATGTTTGCTATTTAAAATGCAAAAATTCATATGTGCTAATATTTATTAATTTTTTGTTGGTAGTAGAAATTAAGTGGTATAACAAATGTTATTTAAAAATCAGATTCAAGAAAAAAATTTGACCACGCGTCTAACCAAGTAGCCTGAAATCTTTATTGAAGGTATGTGATGCACTATATCTTAGATCGCTACGATAACAAATATAGGCTTGAGATAAACTTAAAACAATTAATGCAGACAAATATTTTTAAATCAAGGAGCAAGTAAGGAATTAAAGTCTTCAACATTTTTAGAGCAGTAAATGAGTTGCTTTAAAAATAGAGACATAAACCTTTTGTCATGCCATGTGAATTTCCATTTAATTATGGGAAAAATATTGTTTTTGGACCTCGATTTCTAGGGTGTGTTAAGACTTGTTTTGAAACGTCTTAAATGAGCTTCAGAATACGGCATGCAAAGTTTGAAAAGTCACTCCTCAATTAAGGAGTTTTATTATTCGAATTTTTAAACTCTATACTTTTGAGATAACGTATTTGATTTTGATAAATCCTTTAAGCGGCCCTATTAACAAGAATGTTAGGGATAAATTAGAAAAAATTTATCTTCAATGCGAATCAAAAATCACCCGCCACAAAACAAAACTCTTGTTACTAAAATCAAGGAATGGTCAGTGGATGTATTTTTTTAGAAGTCCATTGTTTAAAGATTTGCTGCTAGATAAATATGAGACTGCGCTGAACCTATGTCGTCATGTAACCTTCATTTTGACTAAAGTCGAATTTAATTTACCGCTAGTGACAGTCTTAGCTTTAAAAATAAACTAATAACTATCAGGAAGAGCATACAAAAAATGATGAAATGAAATTTGAAAGATGAAAAATGATAACAATAACATTTTTTGTCAGTTATTTTTTTTAATAAATAATTTACCGCAAAAAATTGTGTGATTATCGATCGAATATTTATCGGCAGGACATTATCCACTGTATCAATATCCTTTGAGAAACGATTAATTATTCGTCCTAATGGTGTTGTATCAAAATATTCCATTGGAAATCGCATTACATTTGTTATAAGAAATGCATGCATTTCCTTAGAGCAATAGATGCATGCCAATGCCAATATTAATGAAGACACGAAATTTGAAGTGACTGTGTGTGTGTGTGTGTTAATATAGATTCCATATAACGAGATGTAGTTTTTAGTGTGTGTGTGTTAAATTTGAGTGAAAGATAAAGAAAATGTAAATTATTACCAATTTATTATTAATGTATTTACTAGTTTTGTAATTAAATTTGGACAGGGGACAGACAAGTGTTTTTTTGTAAAATTCAAAACAAATTATTTTAAAACAAATACCGCATATAAATAAAACATCAAACTATTGATTTTATCTCCAAACCATTGACTTCACAGACGAACGAATTTTTTTAAATAAGCTGTCAATTTAGTAGAAATTAAGAACCGGTATTTTCATGAAGCTAAAAGAGCAGACGTCGTTCAAGTTTGCATATTTTTATTATATTATTATTATATTATTATTATTATATTATTATTATTATATTATTATTATTATATTATTATTATTATATTATTATTATTATATTATTATTATTATATTATTATTATTGTAATAATATTATTTGAACCAAACTTATTAATTTAAAACTGAGATTCTACGTATTTCGAGTATCACATTACCAATTAATAAATTTATTCAATGTAAAATTCAATACCTAAAAAACATTCTCACAAAAAACCGGTTTATTAACTTGAACTTTAACGACTCACAAACGTTTCAAAAAATTAAGCTAGATTTTAAATTACATCCTTTTTTATCCTGATGTTAGTTGGTAAAAGAAAACTTGACAAGACATTAATTAACAGTATCCTGTTTTCTGAGGAAATAAGGTTTTTTCTTTCTAAACGGGCACGTTATAAGCAGTTTTTGATGAAGCCAGAATCATAAGACCAAACAAAAAGCGTTTTTTATTCCATAAATTTCCGGTTTAGCATCAGTTTTTGAACAATGTATCGCCTTGCTAAGTTTTTTCGAAGATTCTCGTGGTCGCATTGCTATGATTGAGTATTTTACGAGATATTTTCGCAATACAATCGCAGTCATAAGTAAGGACGCCACAATATATCACTTAAAAGTGCCTGATGACTCTTTGTCTCTAAAACTTTCAAACATTTTATGAGGATAAAAACATCTGGAGCCTCATCACGTAAAACAAAAACGTTCCATCGATATCGTTTTGAAGATAGCTGTCTTTACTTTTCTTTTCAGATATGATAGAGATAGCAGTGGTGGAAACGATTTCGTCCGATCGTTTTCATTTCACGTGATGAAACCCCTGATTTTACCTTCGTATTAATTAAATTTCGAAAAGAGCCAGAAACAAAGAGACATCGGGGGTAATAGGGAACAAACTTAAAGAATTTTTGCAGCTAATTTCCCGAAAAATATATTTCGATTAGAGAAGATATTCCGTGTTCATCAAGGTTTTTGTGAGGATATTTTAAAATCACAATATATAAACCAGCTTTTCTGATTGCTTTTAAACCAAATATTCGATAGGAAAAGCACATATTATTATTATGTCCAAGGGCTGTCAAAATATTGACGCCCGTTTAGATGAATATCGAAATGTGGCCCAACTAGTATTTTCAATAAAATCCAATGATAATATTTCCCTGCCAAGATTATCCAGCTTGACCTTCACAAGAAAACCATTAACACTAGATTTTATTGAACTTATTTTATCAAAGCTAAATAAATATGAGGATTCATTGTGAGAACATTTTCTATTTTGTTAAAAAAAACATTCGACTCATTTTCTTGGATCAAATTTAAATATACTGCAGTGGATGCAAAAAGATGGTAAGAAGTGTCTCGACTTTAAAATATATCAGATAAAAGTAAAGTCATCTTCTTTTTTAAGCAATTTGATTTCAACAAAAAAACACACAAAATTAAGGCACTTGTTTAGCAAATAAAAAAACCAACCAGCATATAAAGCAAAAACAAAAAAAAATAAAAAACAGCAAAAGCAAAATAAGCATCAAAATCTAATGCAACACAAGCCAATCACATTTAAGCTCAAATAAAAAAAAACAACATAAAATAACATAATTCAAATGATAAAAACAAAAATGAAACCATAAAAAGAACATACCTTGTCCGAAACCAAATGCACCATAAACACCTAAGTACATATTTCTAAGTCCAGTGTCAGATTGAGCTTCTGGATCAGTTGACCATTTTGTGAGCCATAAATTCGAACCAATTGCAAATATTTGGAAAAGGAAATTTAATAAAATTGTTGAAACAGCTAATGTAACACCAATGCTCTTGATGTAATGTTTATAGACTGCAAAGTCAACCTAGAAAAATGATAACAGAAAAAAAGTAATAAGGTATTAACAAAATATTAATAATTTATCATTATTTCCAACTTACACCTCCAGTTTGAGATTTTTCAATTTCTATTAATTTACCATCATCTTTAGCAGGTGATGCTTTATCGGAGAGCTTTGAAACGGCAGAATCCACAGAATCTTGCCGATTAACTTTACGTTTACGTATGCTGCCTTTGTCACTACCAAATGATCGAATGGAACTGTAATAAAAATATGCACATAAATATCAAATTCAACCGTCCAAATGTCTAATGATGTTTTTTCTACTTACGCAGTTTCTGAAATACTTTCAGTTCTTGCTCGACTGATAACTCTTTCCAACTTGCCTCTCAATTCCTCAGATTGAACAGTTTTCTCAAGTTGTTCTTTGATCTCATCTAATTCATCTTCTTCGGCATTATTTTCAGTTAAATGTTGAATTAAGAAATCAGAGAAGGCTCCTTTTTGGCTTAGCAACTCAGAATATGTTCCTTCTTCAGTAATTTCACCTTCCTTCAGAACATAAATATCATCGACCTTAGGCAGATAAGTAATTCCGTGTGTAACCAATACACGAGTTTTCTTAGCCAATATGCCAGTGGGTCCAATGACTTCTTCGAAAATATGTTTTCCCACATGTGAGTCAACAGCACTAAGTGGATCATCCAATAAATACAATTCCGAATCACTATACACTGCCCTGGCTAATGATATTCTTTGCTTCTGTCCACCTGACAAATTAATACCTTTCTCACCAATTTCCGTTTTATCACCAGCCGATAACATTTGAATATCAGAACGTAGGGCACAGGCATCAATAACCTTTTCATATCTCTTACGATCGTATGCCTTGCCAAAAAGAATATTATCACGTAGTGTGGCATTTTGAATCCACGCTTGCTGTGGTACGTAGGCTATAGAACCTACAGTATTAACCCGACCATTAAGCTTGTCCATTTCTCCTAGGAATGCTGATATAATGGAACTTTTACCAGAACCAACAGTACCCACAATAGCAACGAGTGAATTCTTTTTTATTTCCATATTTATATTTTTAAGAATTGCATTTTCATCGCCCCAAGAAAAGGTTCCATTTTGAATTAACATTGGATGAGCTATGATGGCAAGACATGAGTGTAAGAAAATATTATTTTAAAACTTTGAAAATAGAGAATAAAAACTTACGTAATGATTTATCGTGTCCCACACAATTGGGATCTAATTCTTCACTATTCAAGAATTTATTGATACGTTTCACAGAAACTTGCGTCTTTTTAGAAAAAAAAAAACAAATATGTACTTCTTAGTAATTGTTTGATATTTATGAAATTATGTTAACAAAAACAATAAAGCAAGCCAAATGAGAACACGTAAGCTTAAATTGAGTTAATTTTATTTTACTATTTTATTGAAAGTGAGAAGTTTAACAGATAAAGACACATGCATCATTTTAGAATTAATGAATTGATCACCAAAGTTCGATGAGGTTAAATTTCAATTTTTTTTTTTATTTTTTCCAATATATGTAATGTGGTTTTATACATTTAATGAGATGATCTTTAGCAGGTGATGCTAAAATTTGAAATTTTGCTTATGAGAAAATATTACCGAACAATCTCAAATCATGTGTTTTGATAACCTGACAGACGTTTTAATTTTATCAATAAACGCTCTGAAATTTGCTGTTAAAATTTATTTTAACAAAAGAATGTGAGTAATATTAAATATAAATAATAAATAAAATAAAAGTTCTATACAAAAGTTTTATCGTACAAAGAGTGAGGCTTGAGAAATGTACCCGCCAAATTGAATTTATTTTAAATTTAACGGCTATTAAAAACGATAAATGTTAAATAAATTGCAGTTAAACGTTTATGTCACTCATTTTTTTTTAAATAAAATTAAAATTTTAAACAAAATTTTATACTAATACGATTGCTGGAAACAAGTCAGATTTTGACGTTTTGTACACAAAATTTGTTCAATACCCACTCGACTTTGTTTGCAACTTACACCTCTTGACAGAGAAATAGCACACACATAATATTGGAATAAGACTTTCCATAAGCTTGAATCATTTTTAATAAAGTTTCTTATATAGAAATGTTGTGTGCTGCAGCTGTAACAAAAACTTATAGTCACAAATATCACTACACAGTTTGATTTGTGTATTGAATTTTGATTTATCAATCGAAAGTTGTGGGAAAGAATATAATTTTTGTATTGTGTTAATATAAACATAATGCTTTTAAATGTCATATTTTTCGAGAAATAATGTCATTAATATGAATGCTTCAGTGGAAATAAAACATACATAGTTATACAAAACAAACAACAAAACTTAGTTAAAACTGGGAAAACTGGACCAGATGGGAAAATATTTGTTCATCATCCAAAAAGTTAGCCATAAAATTGAAAAAATGCGGAAATTTATTGAACAACCAAAATCAAAACATTTCAGTTTAAATTTTTTAGAGCACTACATATTTAGAAATTTTTTAGAGAAATTGTTTTTCGAGATTTGCGAGTGTTGAGATCTCTGAGGTCTCAAAAATCGGAGTGTCAATTTTCATTCTATAATGTTTTTTGTTAAGTAGATAATAAATTCTCTCGAAACTTAACGCACAATTCAAATCAAGCAATTCGAAATATTTAAATAAAGTATTTTACATCAAAACTAAGAAATCTCATTATTTATGAACTGGGATATCTCTTTTGCCCTCAAGCGATCTCTTTTTCATAAAAATTGACAAATGTTAAATGTGACTATTCATACATATAACTACAAAGTTATCTCGACAGTGTCAAGTGTGAAGATTTTTGATAATAAAGTGACAAGTATTTCCAAATTTGGCAGTGAGGTACGTTGTTTTCTTTTCTCCAATTCAACATTGATAATTTAATTATTAACTGTATTAAGCTGACAATAATTATAAACCAAGCATTTAACAGATAGGTATAGAAATAAATTTGTAGAATTGTCACTTGTCAATTTTATGATTAATTATCATTTTATTTTGCAATTAATATTTTAATAACATTTTATATACATTATACATATGTACATACATATATGGAACAAAATTAGCTACACAAAAATAGGACAACACAAAAAAATCTTTTATTCTTTTCTGAAAAAACTTACTTGTACTAAACTCGTTATCAACATGGGTAACATAGCTAATGGAAAACGCAAAATGTTGAATAATGATAATGAAACAAAAGCCGTTGAGGGATCGAGTACGTTATTTTCATCGATCAATACATATGTGGCAAATGTTACTAATGAAACCTTTAAAAATAGAAAGATTTTAAATTAGAAAAAAAAGAATGAAAAAAATATGAGATAGTAAAAATGTTATGAATAAGAAGATTATTAGGTATTGAAAAATAATTATGACCGATTTTCCGAGATAGAAGATGTTTCCTTTGAAGTATTACATTTTGTATGTGATTTTTTTCTTTCAATTTCACTATCAGTCAGTGATAGTTCCTTCGAATGGAAAAGTTAGCTTTCCTCAACCTCATCAAATTTTATTTGCTGTTGTTGTTTTACCTCAACCATATCAACCATAAGCATTGGTAAAGTTGTCAATGGCAATTTCAATGCTTCGAAGAGAGTTATTCCTACAAAAACTTTATCGGCTGTAAGATAATTTTCCTTGTCAATTAACACGTAACAAGAGAATGTCACCAATGAAACCTTTTTGTAGTAAAACAATTAATAAAATCACGAATTAAGTTTGTCCTGAAAAGAAATAGAAACAAAAAACACAAAAAATATTCTTTTAAATTTGGGTCTTACCAAAAACGGAGCACATGACCATAGGAAAGAAGTTCCGGCATTTAAGTAAGCAGCCGATTTAAGTGTTTCGATTTCTTTATTACGAATTTCCAAAACTTGTTCCTCGAAACTTGGCTCCCAAGCATACAATTTCAACACCTTTATAACAAGAAAAATAAAAGCAGCATTTATATTAAATATTTTTTCACAATAATGATTATCAAACCTTAATTCCGCTCAAAACTTCATTCATCAATTTGACACGTTCATCTTTGTACTTCATTTGTTTAACTTGCAGTCCTTTAATGCGATTCGCAATAACTCCATTGATGGGAATCAATATGATCATAACAGCTAAGCCAGCAAGAACGGAAATTCCAAGTAGATTCCATAGGAAATAGAGGGCAAGTATGATTTGCAGTGGTGCTGACCACAACATATTCAGGTACGTTGTCAATTCCATGAAACGTTGTGCATCTACAGCCATTAAATTAACTATTTCACCAACTGTCGATTCTTTTTTGGACGAATTTGAAATTATAAGTGCTTTACGGTAAATGGCATTTATTAAAGCCGTCCGTATACGTAAACCAACAATGTACATCTTTTGAAAATATTGAGATAGGAAGAATGTCTGCACAGCAGCACAAATAAACAACAGAACGGCATATAATATACCTTTCCATTCGGGTTCTGTTTCTTTCTCTGGGTCAGCTTTATTCTCTACATATTTGATAATCAATCCAAGAATTTGTGGAGAGGCAAATGTTAACATATCACATACTAGTTTAAGGCAAGATCCAAATAGAAAAATTCCTCCGAATGATTTTATAATTGGTGGCATTATCGAGGCGAAACCTTTAGTTTTCGAGCCATGAGGATTTTCGAATGTTACATTTCCGTTGCTAAATTGAGCTTTTGGAGCACGATTTTCCACCGAATAGTTTTTGCGAACATTTTTGTTCCAATGCTTTGCAAAAATTGGCATAACTTCTTTGGAACTCTCTTGCGGCCGTAAATCCCAGAGATCTTTTTCTTCGAGAGGATTACGATAACCCTTCAAAGCCATTTTGTCAAACCATGAGTAAGTGATGCGAGATAGGAAACTTGCTGAAAGCTCGGGAATTTCTTTCTAAAATAAATAGACATTTTTAATTGCTTGATTTTTAATTATTATTTGGTCATTTTTTATTGAACTTACATTTGACCTGTTGTATTTGGTTTTGCTTGGCATGTTATCAGCAAAGAAGTTGAAAATCAATATGGCAATGGAAAGAGCAAAATAAATCATAAAACTAGTAAATCTATAGTCTGCCCAAGAGTTTTGCTCTTCCGATGTCTCTTCCAAAATTCCCGCATTTCGGTCATTGTTATCTCGGATTTCGGTTCTGCATTGAGGAATTGCACAAATCACTAAAGCTAACCAAAACATAAACAGAGTCCCCGATGTTTGTACTCCAAATTTTCGATTCAATACAACCAACATTGTCGCTACAGCCTGTAACAATAAATAGCCCAACAATCAATAATTCAATTTCACCACAATACAGCGAGGCGTAAATCTATACTTACAAATGTGAAAAATTTTATAACAGGTCCCCAGATATGTACTGGGAAAATCACATCGGTTGTGGAACCCTTAACAGTAAGTGCTCTTACAAAGTCCACAACACACAGCGCTAACAGAGCAACATGTAATATCACTTTGGACAGGTTCTTGAAATTCCATGGTATATTTCTATCTAAACTCGCACGCAAGTAGTATAATTCTAGGAACATTAAAATCCACAGGAATGCACATGGGACCCATACTAGAATTGTTTGCTCGAAGCAGGGTGTGAAGTCAGGGTCATCTGTGTACCAAGTTCGATTAAGATTCTAAGAATGTGAAAAAATTAAAAATTGGTTTTACTTGGAATTTAATCAAAATCCAGAACTGAAAAAAACTTACCCAAAATTCGGATCCGCAAAATTTATCCATTGGACTAGTGTCATCTTCCATTGTGTGGTTTAAATATTCTTCCTTTTGTGGCCAGTTGATCAGGTAGGTTTGTTAATTGATTATAAATTGATAATTTTTAATTTAATGGGCAAGATTTTTTGGAATAACAGAATTAAGCCACAGCAAACTAGTCTACGGTGATGGACGGGCGGATGACCATGACAGTCTGCACTCTGCAGCGAAAACTGAAAAAAAAAATGACAGATGTAAGTTCAGGGATGGCAATAGCAAATAGTTGATGATAATTACACTGGTGAACAAAGTTTTTGTAAAAGAACCTAGGTCAAATTTTCGAATTCTAGGTATCCGTTTGAAATTGAAAAAAAAATATTGCAAACTTTGTCCCATTCTCATGAGAAAATTTCCGGCCTCGAAATAAGAAAGAAAAATGAAATCTCCTCGGTCAACGATTTGACGATTGAGGAGTATAGCCAGTGTTTAGATTGGGAAGATTGAGTCCGGACAGGTGAGTGCCATCGTCTTTACATTTGAAACTTTGAGACATCTAAACATACATTGAAACAACAAGAATTTCAACATTTCAAACATTGAAACAGTAACAAAAGGCGTGTTTTTTTCCAAGCCCGAAGAAAATTGCATGAAAAAAACGATTCGGGGCTAAATAATTTTGGGGCAGGTTTCCATTAGGAACAGTGAAGGAAAAAAAAATTTTTTTTAATTGTTGTGAAATCGCGTGAAAAACAAGAAACAAATTTTTTTTTAGTGCGGAAATTGTTATTAACAAAGATATAAACAATTAAAGTTTGAACCATAGCTTCATGAAAACAGCTTTATTTACTTAATAAATGCACTGCAAAATGGTTATTTGGGATTATTCGTGTAAAACAATATCCAGTTAACTAAAAACAGTCATAAAACCACATAAAAGTTTTAACAATTAACAATATCAAAGAAATAAAAGTCTATGTATTTGACAGATTAAAAATACTAAGCTAAAAGCATTATCTAAAGCAAAATGTGTTATTCACCCAAAAGTATACAACTCTTCTGATAAAACTGTGTAAGTGAAAATGTTTTTGTTATTAGTTGGGCTGATATAAAGTTTTTTTTGTAAGAAGCAGCACTGTGGGTGGCCCGCTTCGCGGGTTCAAAGGATTTTAACTCCCTTTTTGGGGTCCAGTCCCGCTCACGCAACTCCGTTGCTCCGCTTAGGGTATGTTCAGTCGCCAGGCAGGCGCCTATGTCGTCAGTTAGTATGTTATCAATTTTTTTGTATTAAAATTTGAATCGCAACGATTTTTCCGGCATAATGAAAAGGGTTGCATACTTTTAGTAAAACAGCGCTTTTCATAGTTTTGTTCGTATAGGTACGTAGTTTAATAGGAAGGACCTATGGAAACTTAAATTGTTTATAACTTTGTTAATAATCATTTCCGCACAAAATAATTATTATTTTCGTGTTTTATAGCTGAGCCGACATCCAGTACACATTTTTTCATTTTTTTTTACTGTTCCTAATGGAAACCTGAGCCATAATTTTAATGTTAAATGCATCAACAACTAATCCCCAATGAGTTTAGCTAAACCCAGATAATTTACGGGGCTTAACTTTAGCACGGAGAAAAAATGTATTACCGGCGGGAATTACATACTTGTTATCAATAGCTTGTATGGAAACCTAATTTTTTTCAGTAATGGCGTCGCTAATCCCCGATATCGTTTTTTTCAACCACTTACCTCTGGCATTGGAAAAAAAACACACCTAGTATCTTTACCGATACCAATCTCTATACAATCAAATATTTGTAAAAAAGTAAGAAAAACGTTTCATCGTTTTAATTTATAGGTATAAATTAAAAAATATGTAATATTTAAATGCAAAATAGGGTGAACCTGAACAGCCTCAACACATTTCTCTACTTCAATCTAAAAAAGTAACACAGCACAGTAAATATGTAACTACGCCTCTGTTCTGTACTTTGTTCGTTCTCCTTTGTTGTCCGTTTCTATTATTGTTTGAATTATTTTCAACGATTATAATATGATGCAAAAAAAATATCATTTCAAAGATTCTTTAATCATTATATGAATTGACTTTTTCACCTCTTTAGAACAATTAGCCAAAATGCGACACAAAACATAGCGGTTATCAGAAAATTTTTATATGATAAAACATAATACAATAGAACTCTATTATTATTATTTATTGTATTATTCATACTAGAATGTCAGTCTATTAGACTTGGCCATTCTTTATTCCGTCAATTTCATTAAATTTCTGAACACCAACGCGAATTTGTTGTGGCGTCGAAGAAAACAATAATAGGGCGTGGGGCAACCTTTAAATAAAACCCTTAAATGTAAATCTTAATTTGTTTCTATGGTTTTTCAATCTTTTTACCGGCAAAATAGCAATTTGCCTATAGGGTGACAAAACTCTATATTCGTCGATCTGGGTAAATGTACTTGTTTTTTTTTTAATCTCAAATCCAAAATTATTGTTTTTTCATGTTGAATTCCTTTCAAAAAAGAATCGAATTATTTTTCCAAAACAATCGAATTTTGTCTGTCAGATCGAATCCTGCTAGTGTAGCAAGATTCGTTATGACAGAAACAATTCGATTCTTTTATGTCGAATTCCTTTCAACAAAAGAATCGAATTTTTTTCTAAAAAGAATCGAATTTTTTCTGTCGTTGAAAGGAATACGAAAAGACGAAAAGAATCGATTTTTTTTTGTGATTGTGTGTGTGGCACTTGACAGCAGCAAATTTTGAAGTAAAATATCCAGAAAATATTCAATTTGGAAATTATTATTATTATTAATTGAAAAACAACCACAAATATTTTTTACTATAAAATTCACCGAAAATTCGTTGCAACCAAAAACACAATTTGTTTTCATAAAAAAATTTTTTTTCTTAAAACACTGCGGCATTGAATTTGACATTTTTAGAAATTTCAAATCTTGCAAGTGTGTGTGCAAAACGGTGTAAAATCTTTCTTGAAACTTGCAAAATTAGCAAGATTTGTTTTGCAGAAAAAATTCGAATTGTTCAGAAAAAAAAATCGATTCTTTTAGAAAAAAATTCGATTCTTTTGTTGAAAGGAATTCGACATTAGAAAAAAATTCGATTCTTTTGAAAGGAAATCGACATCCGCATTTTGACAGCAAACCTGTTATTTTGCTAATGAAACCTGTTCATTTAATTGAGATATCCGTGATATCATTTTTCCAAACTAGCGTAATACCTACATAGGTCTATTCGTTTACTGGCTAAAAACTGCCAGATTCTACCATTCTAATTTAGTTTATATGAACAGTTATATGACAGTCTTTCGATTAAAAACGGTAGAAATAGGCAGTAAACGAACAAGGTTAATATTTGTTTGGAATGTCAAAAATTTCATACATTAAAGTCAAACAATTTTAAGGTTAGATATATGTAAACCATTAAAAGCCCTTCCACTTTTCATATTTTGACTACGGAGAACAGTTTAATTTAACTTCAATAAAAATTATAAAAATTCTTGCGAATTTGCACAAAATTTCACAATTTGCTGTCAAAACCCATAGAAAAAAAAATAAGTTTTTAGAAAATTTGTTGAAAAGAAAGTAACCAAACAGGGATAGAATTAGAACCATTTCTTAAAACTCTCATGTATTAACACATGTCAAATCGTGTAGGCTGAATATCATGCTGTGTAAGATGAGCTGTCTTATTTTGTTTCCACACTATTATACATGATTTGTTTCCCACTTTTTTGACATGTGTTAATTACTCAGTGGGATAGTGTGGAAGGGCTTTAAGATCAACAGACTAAAACCACTGATCTCTATGACCCTGTTTAGATTGGGAAGATTGAGTCCGGACCGGTGAGTGCCATCGTGTTTACATTTGAAACTTTGAGTTGCCTCAAAATACATTCGAACAACAACAATTTCAACATTTCACACATTGAAACAACAACAAAGTAGACTCATAAGTCCGGTTTTTATGTTTTCTTCGTGCCTCACGAGATTCCTCACCCCACACTTCTCTTGCCTACAAACTGCCGTGATACCGGCCTCTCTTCCCAATCTAAACAGCGTCTATAATACTCTGGATAGTGAATAGCCTATAGTGTATAACAGTTTTTGTGATGCAATTTTTGGAAGCCGGAAGGGTACCGGCCACGACCTCATATCTCGTTCTATACAAACGAAAGAAAAAATTGAAGATATTTGCGTAATTGAGCATTTATTTTGATGTCAACAAGCATTGCGGCTGTAAATATTGAAAAAAATAAATGAAAATCCAAGTCCAGTAGCGTCCAAATCGCTGGTGCCGCTGTTATACTGTTATATGAGGGTACCGGCCACTACTATATTTTTGAATCAAAAATTTTGTATGAATACACTATCCAGTGTATATATAACCTATAATACTGATGAATACCTTGAGTGAAACGAAAGCAAAAGCAATTAAATTAATATTCAAAAAACAACACAAACATATGTATGTAGATATGTATGTATATTATGTAAAAATTGATTAAAATCTTCACCACACACAAAGCAATTCAACTCATTGACGTTTTTTTGTAAACACAACAAAATAGAATAGAATAGATTGGCAGAAGAATAGATACAATTGATCTAGTTTCCATTCACAATCTCTCAATTATTTATTATTACTCATCGAAAAGTATAATGGCAAAGAATCTCAATCTATAGCAAAATAAACCAACAAAATAGTAGGTATGTAGGTATACCATATATATACATATATTCAATTGACATTAATCAACACAAGCAATTAAATTGTAATCAAACTTGAAACAAAGTGTGAGGATACAAATTTATCATGCTGATGAATTTAATTCTTGAATTTATTTTCATCACCAAACGAATAGCTACAGAAACATTAAAAAAAACAATCAACGATGATAACGCGTAGGGTGCACGCTTAGCAAGCTGGTCATTCTGGTTAGATGATCCAAGGTGAAGATTCTTAGCCAAGTTAGCATTTATTAAACTTGAGTTTAAAAAAAAATCAAATAACTTAAACTTGTTTTGTGTGTTAATAATAATTATTTTCTATTTTAATATTATTTCTTATTAAGGTTTACATAGTAAAATAGGACTGTGTTAGTGACCAGTTTATATTTAAGCCAAAAAAAAATATTTTTTTTTAATTTGTTACACAACTCTTTCAATATATGTATTTTATGTATCTACATAATATAATGTAGGTGTAGGTAGGGACTAAAACCTATAATTGTCTGAGAGTTATTTTGTAATTATTTATAATTTAATGTCTAATTTGGAAGCTTAAAGTAAAACTACATTATTTATATATAAGTAGGTAAAGCTAATACAGAGAATTCAACGATTATATAAAGCTTTTTTAATTTAAAAAAAAAAAACAGTCAGGTCATAAATAGCAATTTTGTATTCAGTCAGAACTATCAACTTGTAATAAATAAAATAATGAAGAAAAATCAAGGTGAACCGGAAAATTTGGCTTCTCTGTCCCCCTAGGTATGGACTACACTTCATACGTATGTACATTACACATGTAGCGACTCACTACATCAATTGAAATTAATAATACGAAAACCTTATAGCACATTGCTAATTTTTGTTGTTGCTGAAAAATAATTACTCTTATCAAATTTTATTTCAAGTTTGTTGGAATTAACGCAAATAAGTACAATGGATTTATTATTTTCTGTTTATTAAAGGCAATATAAATACAAAACAATTATATTATTTTTATATAGATAATAGATGGGCATATTTAATTGTAGAACGGAACGGATAGAGTTTAGGCAGACGTTTTTGGCAACACTCGTCAGACAAGATAAACTGTGATGAGGCTAGTTAATTTTTTGGCCGAACATTCTGACCAAATAGGTAGAAATAACCCTATACCAATAACAAAATTTAGAGACGACTTAAATATTTAAGTAAAATAGACCATAATGTAACCTATATACAGTCGACTCTCCCTAAGTCGTACTCTCTCTAAGTCGAATTTCTCTCTAACTCGAACTTTTTCGCCATATTTAATCATTCCCTTCAATTTTCCATACAAAAACCATTCTCTAAGTCGAACTCCCTCTTAGTCGAACTCTCTAACTCGAACACATTTTCTCGATATTTGGCATCTTTTTTCGCCCCTTAAGTCGAATTTTTTTTAGAACAAGACAAAATAAAAAAACATTACCCCTTCGGAATTCGTATTTGGGTATAGTATAACTACGAACCATCAAAACCTTAATACATATGTATATATGTGTACCATCATCGTCAGCTCTTCGCGTTTCTTCCTATTCATAACCCTGGTACCTCTATAAGAAGATACAGTTTTTAAAAAGTTACAACGCAAAAACAAAAAAAGGATTGTTATCCTTTTCTTTGTGTTGTTGGTTGCTTTATATACATAAATTAACCTTTATTTATTAAATAAACCTTTTAAAATAAAAAAATGTTTCTCTCTATAACTCGAATTTTTCCAAAACTCTCTCTAACTCGAACAAATCTTGGTATCCCGTGAAAATTCGACTTAGGGAGAGTCGACTGTATATATATACTCTACTATACAGGGTGATTGGTATAAGGTGGACCAAAAAGCTAGAGTGAGTAAGTTGGGTTAGGACAAGAAAAAAATCGTATAAGAGGCGTTTAGGCGGGAGGGGCAATTTTCTAAAAAATTGACTTAAAACGGAAAAAAATTGTTTAAAAATAACGATTAAACTTTCAATGCCTGTATAACAAACTAAACATGGTATGACTTAAATATTTAAGTACATGGTATGGACTCTTAAATATGAAACATGTGGTGTATAGTTCATTATTTATAGTCCATACTCCATACCATTATGGTTCATTTTACCTTAATATTTAAGTCGTATTTAAATTTGGTTATTGGTAAGACACAATCACTGCAGGCAGAGTGTGTAAATTCACAATCGCATCCATAGAGTACCTACATTATCTAGAGAACCGACTCGTACCCCCCTTGCCTAAAACACCCGCAAATTTTATGCCATTCACAATCTCTCAACAAATTTCCCAAAAACTGAGTTTTTTTTATGGGTTTTGACAGCAAATTGTGAAATTTGTCCAAATTCGCAAGAAATTTCACGTTACCAAACAGTCCATTTATTTGAGCACAGTAAGAGAAAACTCTCTTAAATTCCTCGTCCGTGACTACGAGTGAATAGTTGTTGATAATAAATTGGCGCCATGCAGCTTGAAAAAAAAGAGGAAAAATTGAAAAACATCCGATTTGCGTTCTTTTAAATGCTTATATATCTTTAGATCCAACGTTCGGATTTTCAAAATTCAAATTAAATCCAGAATGACAGGCATGTACCAGGTACACAAAATTTTCAAAGCCGTTCAAAATTTCATACTAAAAACGCAAAATCCATAACATTGTCATTGTGTTGGTGCGGTTCCATTTAAAATGCATTGGGCAACTAACACAAGCTCACCCTTGTGGAGGAAATCTCTCCGTGCAGCTTGTAAGGCAAAGGGTACAGAGCTCTGAAGCACTTTTTAATTCTGTTTGAAAACGTGCAATTTCTTTCGAATTTTCACAATTTTTTTTTAATTTGTTATTTCCATGTTAAATGCACTAACAACTAATCCTCTTCGGGCTTAGCTAGAACCAGATAATTTCAGGAGCTTAACTTTAGCGCGCAGAAAAACTGTGTTACCGGCATGAATTACATACTTGTTATCGATAGTTTGTATGAAAACTCCACGTTTTTTTTCTGTGATAGCGTCGCTAATCGCCGATGTTGTTTTTTTTTCAACCAATTATCTCCGGGATTGGAATAAGACACACCTATTATGATATAAGTAGATAACACCGATTTAAGAGTGGCTCGAACTTGCTCTTGTGATTAAAAGATAAAATGTGAAAAGAACTAAAGATTGATTTTTTTTAATTTTTTCAAAATGATTATGTAAAAGTTAAATATAAGCTGTGTTTTATTGGTAATTTATACAGCTAATGAAAGAATAAAGTACCAATAAAACGTTTTAGCCACTTTTATTATACATTATTGATTTGTTTGCAAAGTATTTTTTATCATAGATGATAGAACACATCCATTTTGTGATTCAAAAACAACATTAAGGTTCAAATCATGAATACTTTAACAATTTAACACTCCATTTTCAATCAATAAATTTAGAAATAAAACGCGTCTATTATAAGAACTAACTTAACTTTAAAATTACAACAAATCAATCATTTGAAGAGCTATTTAGAATTGTCTCATAAATAAGGTAAATTTCTCATTTGAAAAAAAAACCTGAAACGCATTTTATTTCAATTGCCCTTTACATTATATAGTCGTTAGTCATTTTCAAGAAATAGTCCGGTCATATTAGACAGCCCAATTAAAAAATAATCGCCATAACGATGGATTTTGGTATATTATGGTCTCCTCTTAAGAAACTGTAAAAAGTCCCCATCGATATGAGCGTCGCTAAAAATTTAACGGAGGTTAAAAGCCCCCAAAATGGTTTTAAAGAAATATCTTCCAAATTTGTAGCTGTACAGAAAAAATGTTAAGGACTTATCTGTAGCTTAGAATATTTCCTACAAAAAAAAATCTATACTTTTATAAAAATAAATATAACCGTTTTCGAAATTGTAAAAATCGGTAGAGTTATAGGTTTTATTTTTCTATAATATTGGGGCGGCTTAGTTCAAAAAAGAAAATTAACTTACGCTTATTAAGCTTACAGCTTATAACTTGTTTTTTTTTTTTTAATCAAATGTTTAAATGAAACAGCCACAACTTGAATGTGCTACCGTCATGTTTATAAGCTGGAGTTATAACTATTTTACGAAAGCAATTCCGATCATCAGACGACAACGACTTAGTTGTTAGTGTGCTACCTCCAAGTTTATAACTTCAGCCTATAAACAAAGTGCAAAACTTCAAAAACTTCAATAAATAAATACTTATAAAAATGATTAAGCGAAAATCTTTTCAGCCTTTACTGCGAGTGTGATATCATACAAAACCCCCTTTAATAATAATGTGTTATCATTTGTTCTTCAAACTCATATTAAGCTTAGGCGGGAAATTTTCATAGTTTTCATAAATTTCATTGAAAAAATTACTCGACTTGCCTAATTGAAAAACAATTCTCACATCGAAAATACTTATCCAAGGTTACCTAATTAATGGCATATACAAAAATTTCATTGGAACAAACAATTTATTCATGTTTGATAAAAAAAAAAAATAAAAACAACCAAATCTGATAAAAAAAAACTTTGAATAGCGGAAACATTAATCAATAAAAATCTAAACACCAAGGATAATTGTATTAACTGTACTACGATAGCGGCGAGGAAAAAATGTCTGGAAGAGAATACACAATAATTAAATAGTTACATAATATATACATATATATATGTAAATAAATATATTGTAAAACAATATTCACGCGTTTTGTTTTTTAAGACATTGTCTAATCACGAGACCACTAAAAGGCGTATTTATTAGATGTGACACATGTTGTGTCGGGGGTAGACTAAGGCCCAGTTTCACACTCGATTAAGTGTCACTTAAGTGACAAATATGGAAAATTAATACACAATTTCAGAGTGTGAACTTATCGGAATAAGTGGCACTTAAGTCTCCCATGTTGGCCACTGAAGTTCCACTCACTCAGAAAGTAAAACTGCGGCTAAAAGCCAAAATGGTAAAATTAAGTATTTTGTTAAGTTTGCATTGTGAATCTGGCCCAAAATGACTGAGGTTGGTGAAGTTGCTCTTTATGTTTTGTGTTTTTTTTTATTCTTTGAGACATATTAAGCGGAATAAAGGCTATCATTTTATAAAAAAAATTCCGAAAAATGGTTACAAATTGTACCTGCCATAGAATCATTTTTTTGATTTTCGATTTTATCAAAAACAATTTAACTTAATTGGATCAATTTTTTTATGGAGACTATTTCAGAACGTTTTAAAAAAATTGTTTACCAAATTTTCAAAATTTTTTTTTTGATTTTTAAAAAAAAGTTTAAAAAATTTTCTGAGAACTTTATAATTCAAAAATGACTTGATCGATTTTTGATGTGTATACACATCTATACTGGCGGTAGGGTGAAAAAAACGTACCTAACGTATCTTGTGATCGTGATTGTGATTCACGTTACGTTACGTATGTTTACACTTTTTTTTCAAACTGGGCATCCAGTAGTTTTTTTTTTAAATTAACTAGCATATTTTAAATGAATATTAGCTGCGTTTTATTTTCCCCCAGATCCAATCCAGATCAGATCATGTAAATAAAACAACCCAGGATCTCAGTGACAACTTGTTATATACCCAACTCTTTTTTCCTTTTGTTTTTTTTATTTGTATACACCCGTTGTCTTTTTTCTTTACACTACTGACGACATTTACAAATTAAGGGTATGTGTTCAAAACGGATTTGGAAATCCAAATCCAAAACAAAGTTGGATCTTGTGTTGTTTTTGTTATACATGTATTTTCGTAAGCAAATCCAATCTGGTTCGGATCTCGGGGAAAATAAAACACAGCTATTATTTTTATAACCAAAAATAACGGTGCCTCCCATACAAGTGTTTAATAAACGGTGAGGAAAATCTCATTTTTCTCAAAAACGGTTCTTACGATTTTGATTAACATTTTTTAGTGAACTAATACAACTAATTAATGAAATATTAATTATTGAACATATTCTAATTCATTAACTCATTCGAAATTGACAGATGACAGGGGTACATATGTCAGTTAATATATGAGAATAGGAAATGTCCAACTATTTAGACAGTTGGCGCGTTCAGAAAAATTAAATTTTTCTCACTCAAAAAGTGAGCCAGCGAATCCAAGATTTGTTTCCTTTTAATTTTGACAGCAAAGCTGAGAAATTTAATTGCTGAAAATTCCTGTTTCATATATAACTGAGATTGCTAAGATTTCTGAGATATATCATTTTCCTAAACATATAAAGCATGCTAGCTGAGCGATTTTTGACCTGAAATAACAAGCAATTTATTGTAGATCCAATCAATCAAACTCCAAAAATTGGAGAAAATATATATACCTACATAGCCCGTAAGACGACCGTTACATTTCCTATCGCATCGAGTTAAAAAAAACACTGCGATTCCCCTTTCATCCCTTTTACACACCTAAGATTCAAAAAACTCCACATATGACGCACAACACAATTTTAATACTTTTTAGATATAACTTTTCTGATTAACTGTAGTTTTATCATATGAAAAACAAATGCAAATTGATGAAGAGATCACATAACATTGCAAACTTTCTATTAGGTAAAACATTTATATATGTACAGTGCGCTTCACTTGATTAGACACACAGAATTTTTATTTTATTCTTTCATATTATAACCGAGAAGAAAAGGGAGAAAATACCATTAACCTGTCTTTCGCCAAGCATGTATTTATGTTTTATTAATTGAGAATTAAATAGGTAACCTTTCTCATAAATACAATGGTTTGATAATTAATACTAATACGAAAGAATAAAATAAAAATTTTATGTATTATTATAGTCAAAACTTATTCGATTGCACGTTTCATAATATGTAGTCATTTCACAGCCAATTTGAAGTGGCAGTCGTTTCTTTATCTTAAACAAATATTTGTCCAGTTTATTGTAGTAATACATTTCTTTTCTTTAAATTAGAGTACCTAATCATAAAATGTAGATAATATGGATAGAAACATGAAGTTTGCATTCCGCGACCCGGCATTGATATTAAATAAATAAATAAAACAGCTTACCAGAATGTATGTTTGTATAATGATAGGCTAGTAATAGTGGTGAGTAAATTCCACCCACAATAAAAAAACATTTAAAAATACATATACCGGAAGCTACAGTAATTTATTGTTATACCAATTTGTTCGGAAAAAAAAACAGATTATCACAAATTAATAACTGAAATCAGGAAAAAACAATAATAATTTCTCAGCTTTAGAATACTAAATACCTAATCAGTAATCACATTTCACAATTTGTCATTTTTTCATTTCAAGGAAGCAAATAGGTAAGTGTACCTTTAACACTATTTTAAGCTCATAGATAAACTCTTATCTTGCAATAATGGTGTTTACACTTTTATGAAGATAGTGAATAAATCATTTCACCTAGTAAGAACTTAATAATAAACTCCTTGCAATAATTTAATATTTCATTACACACGTCATATCTACCACGCGTTTAATAGAAACTGAATAATAAAACCAATAAACAATACGCGCACATATTTATGTAGGTACATATATACAATCTATGCAAATCTTATTTATATTGTTTGGATAAACCGTATCAGCCTGATAATTTTATTATTAAAAAATATTAAGATAACTAAATGAGATCACTGATCTAAGTTTTAACAAAATAAATATGTAAATCAGACTTCTTGCTCAGCGAAAATTGTGTAATAATTTAACTTTAAATTAAACCCAAGTGCAGAACTAATGTTTTAAAGGAATTTTCTCTTAAAACGTAAACACACAAGAAACCAGAAAAATCACTTAACCGCATCATTTTCATTTTTTTTTCTCTGGGTCAATAAAACGATCCTTAAGATTTTAAACTTTTCAACGGTCAAAGTTCACACTTTGAATTTAAAATAGACTAAGGCAAAGGAACACTATTTTTTTTTGGTTTTTGTTGTTTTATTCATTTTTTTTAAATATTTCTTATTTTTTTTGTTTTGCACGCACTTACTTGTTGTTTTATAATTTTCTCTTTTCAAATAGTTAAGCAAAAAAAAAAGAAACAAACACACAAAACTTTCAAATTTTCTCTTAACTAAGAGATATTTAATTTGATATGGGATTATACGGAAGCAAAAATAAACCATCCGCCACGATCGGTTTCCATAAACCAACTGAGAACTGAATATTAAACAAGCTTACAATCGAGTGTGTGTCTATATAGTGTCTACTTTGGCTTTCTATGAAAGATCTATAGGTACTCTATAAAAGCTTAAACATCTACAAAGTATGGTATATATATTGGCAGGCAATCTTTATCATTGTTGTTTGTTTTAGGGCATTGAGGTGGGTGGGACGAGGAATCACTTATGTATATGAATAATACAACAACAACACCACAACAAAAAAAAACAAGACCGATGGGATTCCTCTTGGTTTCTACACATTTTATGTATATAAATCTGCAGTACGAGTATCATAAAACTATTTGGAGCGGCAGCATGACTTTGCGTTTTTTGGATTTTATCTTTGTTGGAATATTTATTCATTTTTATTTAAATTATTACAATTATTACTACATACATATATAATAGGTACGAACAACGAACAATTGTACGGTACAATGAGTTACAAATAAAATTTGATTGATTTTAATAAAGTTAATTCAGAAATTTAATTTTAACTTACGCATTTACTTAAATTTTGGTACATGTGAAGCACTGAGTCGGTTAAAATTTAGGTGCGGAAGAACACTCTTTTTTTTACTTCCGATATTTGGTACTATACATAGGTAATTATGAGGAAAGTTATGGATTCGTAAAAACATTTAACTTAATTGATTTGATTTAAAGTGTTGTTGGTCAATTACCAAACTTTTATTTTTTAGAATTAATAAAATTGCACGAACTTGCTCTTATGTGCGATCACAATCACATTGTGGTTAAAGTTTGAATAATTAAGATCTATTATAGTCTGATTTTAAAAGAAATACCCACATTATTTATGGGAGCCTATATTTTATGCCACGTGCTAAAAATTTATTTTAGTATAAGGTAGCTGTATTATGTGAGAATACAAAAATTAACAATATAAGTAGCAACGCGTTGCACATAATACATGCATGAAGCTTACAGTTTAAACTGAAAAATTGTTAAAAAATTAATACATTGTATCTACATAATATGTATGTATATGTAATTAGAAAATAATTCTTAATTAATTATAAACAAAATTTGAAATTGTTTTAACAGCATTTTAAATAAATTTTAATTTATGAGAAAAAAATTCCAAAAATCGTTGGAGCGGTTCTTTTTTATAAAATTTTGCATAGGTAGGTACATATATGTACCTATAAAATTTTGAAAACATTTTTAAGAAAAAAAATTAGTAGATACGCCTTTTTTTGAATGTTTATTAATGTGGAGTTAAAAAATAAATTTCGAAAAAAAATCATCGACCCATTTTCGAAATATCGAATTTGCAAACAAATATTAAATTTTTTTTTAAAGTTGGTATGCAATATTGTTCAAACTTATTAGAAGATCTTGTGTACAAAAATTCATTAAAATCGGTTCAACAAATTATGAGAACCTCGAAAACCAAAAAAAAATGTTTCTATAAGAGATCCCGTTACTAAACGGGAGATACAAATTTTTTCCTATAATATGGTAGATCGTACTGTATATTAGCTCCCATAAAAATGTTTATCAAAATCATTTGAGAAAAATGAGATTTTGCTTTACCGGTTTTTAAACACTTGTATCGAGGAGGTGCTGTTATTAGAATAATTTTTGCTAAAAATCTACTAGATAATGTTGAAAAAACTTCTAGGAGCTAAGTTTAATAAAATTCGACCAAGGCGTTTTCGAACTATTAAGTTCTCAAAAAAAAAATTTTAACTTTTCAAAAAAATCAAAAAAAAAAAATTTTTAATTTTAGTACACAACACTTTTAAAACTTTCCACAAGAAAACATGAAAATTGAAAATGAACAATTTTTTATACAATTGTAGCCGTTTTGTAAAAAAAAATTACTTTATTTTTTTTTAAGTTGTGGGCACGTTTTTGAGAAAAATAAGATTCTCATTTTTTGCTAAACAAAATTTGTACGGCAGCTACTGTTATTTTTGGTCTTAAAAAAAATTTGAAAAATGTTTCAGGGGAATGCCCAAAAAACGTTATGTACCAAGTTTAAAGAAAATGGACCCACCCGTTTAGGCTGCAGCCGAAAGGACCAAAAGACAAACAGACAGAAATGCGAGACCCACTATTTTCGACTTTGCTATCATCGTTAAGTCAAATTTGATCAAAACCTCGAGTTCAGTTAATTATAATAATTTATAAGTAATACTTAAATAGGTTATTAAGTCATAAAAAAGGCTATCTTAAGGTTAACAAAAAATATCCAAACAATTGTTCAGATAATAGTGCTTGGTTGATTTTGATTTTTAAAACAAAAAAAAAACCTAATACTTACCAAGTTCTATGAAAAATACCAACAAAATATACGATTTTTCGAAAATAGAAATTGTTTGCAAACGTTATTTTTTTGATAGCAGATGATGTAACGAGGATATTAGCTGTGTTTTATTATCCTCCAGATCCGAACCAGATTGCATTTGCTAACGAAAATACATGTATTCCAAAAACAACATAAGATCCTACTTTGTTTTGAATTTGGATTTCCAAATCCATTTTGAACACAAACCCTTCATTTATAAATGTCATCAGCAGTGTAAAGAAAAAACACAACGGGTGTATAAAAAATAAGAAAAACAAAGGGACAAAAGGTTGGGTATATAACTTTGTGTCACTAAGATCGTGGGTTGTTTAATTTCGATTATCTGATCTGGATTGGATCTGGGAGAAAATAAAGTACAGCTAATAGCATAACGTGACAGACAATCAATGTTCCCACCGTGGTGGTTTTAAAATGTATCTAGGTTTATGTTTTCTTTGCACTACAGTTTACACTACCTTACCATAATAATAACAAAAAATTATGTACTTGTTTTTGGGTCATGAAAATGCAACCAAATAAAAAGCAGGATTACATGTTGTACACTTAATTTTCAGATGAATAGATTAGTATAACTGAGAGCACAGTGTGATCGTACATTAAATCAAATATATGCGACTCAGTCGTGCGCTTTATTTTTTATCACAGCCATATTTTATTTATAAGATTCCAAGAAAATTAAACTAGAACATACCTATACCGTCCATCAGGTTGAACAAATCTGCGGAACATTAAAAATGAATTTGCGCAGAAAATTTTTCCAGTACCTAAAGGGTATAACATAAGAAAGTTTAGAAATTAAATTCAAATCCAACCACTTCCTTGGAAATTTTTGGACATTTTGGGTGTTCGGTTTCTTTCTAAATATTTTATTTAAAATAAATAGACGAGTTTGTAGGTATGGTTTGAGCTTTCTTTGGCCCTTTAATTTAAAAAAAATAAAACTTATTTATGTTAATAACTCTATTTTTGTTTTAAAACTCTATTTTTATTTAAACGAAAATTTCCTGTGATCTCCAAACAGACAACGAAACGCTTGCGAAAATACAACAAAAAATATCCTTGGAGAGTTTCACTAATTCCAAAAACGAAATCAAACATAAATGCAAAAAATCAGAGAAACCCATGATGTAAGAAAATGATAAACAAAAAAAAAACACAAATAAAAGTCAAATGTCATTTTTCCGCACACAATAAATAGTCTGTATAATTAATTCAGTGCGAAAAAGGAGCCGAGACTTCTCCAAATAATCTGCTACAATTATAAATTTCGCTCTTCAAACAGCGTACTGCAAAACGAAAAGCAGAACGAAATTTTCTGTTTATGATTTCGTTGTGTCATTTTTGTATGGGATTTTTCGTTTCGCATCAGCAACGTACTAGGCTTTAGACACTAAATCTAGTAGGTACAATTTTGATGGTTTCTTGTCTTCGATAATAACGAAGGTGAAGAAATTTAGAAAACGACTTCTGTTTTAGTGGAGCGATTGAATATAATTCAATTAATAAGTTCAAGTGACCTCAACTCCAAAGATTGCGTTTTACAATCTTTGGAGTTGAGGCCACTTGAACTTATTAATTGTCTTCGATAACTTAACTGAACTTCATTAACAATTATTGTGAAATAATGTTAGATACAAATCTGAAAAGCACTAACGTACTACCTATACATTGTACGAACTGAAGAAGGTATGTTTTATAGTATAGAAATAAATATGACGTCATATTTATTCAAGAACTTTCTGTGTGCTTAACTTTACAAATATTACCTACCAACAAATACATGAGGTTTGTTAAAATGATTTTCTCATTTTGTCAATCACCGGCAAAATTCTACCATATAACCCTCAATTATCACCTAAATTCTACCTACCTATACGAATTCCATGAAATATTAATGTATCTATATATGTACATACGAATATAGACCTAAGTTGTTTAACATTGTATTTTCAACAATTTCAACAAAAGTGGTTCCCCGATAAAAAACAAAAAAAAAAAAAAATAAACAACGATGGGAATATCTGAATAAATTATTTTTATAGCAACAACAATTAATACGTTATCTTCCTCTCTCTTTCTCTATCAAGATTCCAGTTTCGAACATAAAAAAAATTTATTTTTTTTTAATAAAAGTTTTATCAACCCATTTGCTGCCCGGGCGCTGCCGTTCATCGCCGCCGCGCCGGTTAAAACTTCACATTCATCAGGTATTAACGCCAGAATATGAAACAATTAAATCCACAATTTATACCCACCCCAAACGTACTAGTGAACATTGAGTTAAATCTATTATACCTAGTTCAAGTTTTTTTTTTTTTTTTTTTTTTGCAAAGAGCTTTTGAGACAAATTTCAACAACTTGTTTCTAAGAAAAAAAGTCACTGGCTTGGTATAGTTTCAACTTGTTGGTAGATATTATTTTTATTTTTAACTAGCTGCCCCGCTCAGGCTTTGCTCGGGTATACAAATATATAAGTGGTTTAAAATGTACATTAAGTCTTGCAGAATGAAGCTCGTAGATCATATTTCCCAAAATAAAAGGAAATAACACCGACCTGATATAAAGAAAAAAATGTTGTTTTTCTCAATTAATACATTATTTTTGATAAGACATGGAAGAACTTTTTTTGGAAATTCACATAGTTATATGCTAACTTATCCACGCTGTCAAAGTTGATCAAGTTGGTGCGAGAAAGCAAATAAAAGAAATAGATTTTTGAGGGATTTTTTTGTTTAATTTTTTTTTTCTTATAAAGAGTAGTGATAAAAATGTCAAGGAATATTTCTGATATTGATGAATGAAAGCAGTTTTTATTTTAAGAAGAAAAATTTGAAAAAAACTTGTTTAAGTATATAATGGCAAGGTTACAAAAATTAGCTTTTTTTCTAAGGTCTCACATGAAACTTAGAGCAATATCTTCTGTTTCGGCATTTTTCAACCAGGTCTATGAGTGTTGCCAGATGAACAGATATTTAGTGAATATAAATCAAAAAAGAAAAGTGCTTGAAAAATGCCGAAAATATTTTTTATGAATTTTTTAAGTTAAAAATGATTAAAACTACAATTTTTTATGGTTATTTAATTACTTATCAATAACTATGTTTTTTTCGTGACTTCATAATAAAAAAACAAGTTTTTGTCTATATTTTTTCATTGTATTTATTAAAACTAGTATCGCCCTGTGTCGAAATTCGACATTTTTCTTTTTTAATTTAATTTTTTTTTTCAATATGCACAGTGCTCGACAGTGCAAAAACAAAAATGATCCACAGTGTGTAAATGAGTGTCTCAAGTATATTCTGCACATCTCCGCAATTGTGGCTTTCCAACCATATAAAATTTATCGAAATCGGTCAAATACTTTTTGAGAAAATGGTACCACAAAATTTATTTAAGGCTATTTATATATAGATATGGCAATTTATATAGGTGGGTCAAAACAAAGTATTTCAATGTTCCAAACGAAAACTGGTTGATTTATAGCAAGAAAAAAAAATCGAAGACAAATTTATCGCCATTGGGACCTTTCTTATAAAAATAAAACTTCATGTTCTGAAAATTCTACTAACTTAAAACTGAAGGAACCAGTTTAAAAGTAAATGGGATTTTAAAGTTTTCAAAGAGCAATATAGCAGAAAATCTTTCAGAAAAGATACGTTGACTGACATTTTTAATCGAAATTTCAAATTTAAGTCGAAAATTAAATTTAAACAAAAAGAAATTTCATCTTGAAGCTATTCAAATGTTTGAAGTAGAAAATATCGTATGTTATGATTCCAATTAAAAATACATAAATAAGTTAAAATAAAAGTTTGTTACATTTTATTATTTCTTTAATTTTTCATCAATTCTGTGTTTTATTTATTACTCAATTAGTTGAACTAATGTTGTTGAACCAAATAAGATTAATATATGTAAGTTATTTTTATTTTATCAAAAACATTAAAACTTGAGTTTTTTTTTGTATTTTTGTTGGTAAAAAGTTTTTCTCGAATAACTCAAAAACTAATAAAGATTTTTGCACTTGGTTTTCAAAATCTTGCTAAAAATTGGTAATAACATTGAATATTTATTAAAAACATACCACTTATAAAAGCAAAATTTAAAAAAAAATCAACTTTAAAATAAAAAACTTTCAAAATTTTATTTTTCAAAAACTATACACTTTAAAAACTTCTATGAAAAAAAGAATAGAGTATTAGCTTCATAATAAGCTATAGCGGATCGCTGTACGACCTTTTGTTGATTGTTTTTTTTTTACACTTTAAGTCAACTTTTCACAAAATTGCCCCTCCCGCCTAAACTAGGGGAGCTGGATACCCCCTCCTATACACTTTTTTTCCTAGGCTATATCCAAGAATAATTCTGCAAAATATCATCTGCGCTTTATTTATTTAAAAACGAAAATTTCCATACAAAAATTGAAGCAACGAAATCATAAACGAAACATTTCGATTTCATTTTTGTTCTGCAGTACGCTGTTGAACGAGCGAAATTGATAATTGTAGCAGATTATTTGGAGAAGTCTACACTCTTTTTCACACTAAATTATTTGCACGAACCATTAATTGTCTGCGGAAATGTGACATTCAAGTTTTAATTTGTATTTTTATTTGTTGTTTCTTTGATTACAGCAAAGGCTTCTGTGATTTTATTTATTTTTTTTTTATTTTTCTTACAATTGGTGGCATTTATTTTTTCCGTAGTCGTTTCGTTTAAGTTTTAGTTATCGATTTGGAGACCAAAGAAAATTTTCGTTTCACTTCAGCTGCGTACTAGGCTTTATACAAAACTTACTAAAATTCAAGATAACATTTCGCTTTCATCATAAAATCACAAAAAGTTGCAAAACAACACTCAATTCCTAGTGAAAATAATTAATATCACAAAACGACCTATCTTGCCCCACTGTGCACAGTGGCCCGTTTATACAAATCTAGTTGCTGTAATAATTTTTCGTGTGGGTCCATAATGCAAAACTCTTAAGTTTATTGAATTGAAAAATGTTTGGACCATTAAATAAAAAAAAATTCATTTGGATAAATAATTTGGTCAAAGTAAAAAATATGTATGTTGGCAAAAAAAATATTTTTTTTATTTTTTTTTGTAGTTTTGAGTTTAAGAACTAAGGGGAGTGCGTAAGAGGGGTTTTTTTTATTTACTTGATATATTTGTTTATTATTAAAATAAAAAAATATTTTTTTTATTTTTTTTTATTTAAAAACTTCAATTCAATATTTTTTGAAATACTACTTTCGTCACACTTTTTCAACTTTAAATTGAGTTACAAAAAAACGCTGCAAATTCCCCCCTTCAAATCAACGGGAAACAAAATCTTATATCTTTGTTCACATAATCCCAAAAAATTTAGCTGCAAAATTGCCCCTCCTGCCTAAAAGGGGGAAATATATACCCCCCTCTCGTACGATTTTTGTCTTGTCTCGACCTAACCTAAACGCTCTAGCCTTATTTTGCATATTATCCAAAACACCCTGTACCTCTTTTGTTTGTCCACTATTTGACTTGTAATCTATCACTTTCGATTTTTACTTGCGATATATATAGGAACTATATGGCAAGTTATGGATTCGTAAAAAAAATCGAACTGGGGATTTTGATCAAAGTTACATTACGATGATAGCGAAGTCGAAAAAAGTGGGTCTCGCAATTCTGCCTGTCTGCCTGTCCCTTCAGCTGCAGCCTAAACGGGTCGGTAGATTTTCTTCAAAGTTGGTACCTAGCGTTTTTTGGGCATTATTCCCCACCCGTATTTTTTTTTCATTTTTTTTTAAAAAAAATATTTTACAATTTTTTTTTACCAAAAACTGAAAATCTTATTTTTCTCAAAAACGTGCCCAGAACTTAAAAAAAAAAGGCAATCATTTGTAAAAAAAAAAAAACTAATATGGATCAATGATTAAAATATTGTTGATCTGTCAAACGAGATGAAAAAACATATAAATACATAAACAATAAATAATCAAAGACAATTTGTGATGATATTAAATTTACTGGGATAGATTAATATTAACACTTAAAAAATGCATAGGTATTCAGTTTATAAAATTTGTAAATTAAATTCATTTTAACTTTATTTTTGCACAAAGTTGAATCATTAAACAAATATAAGATAATAACAAAAAGAAATTCCATAAGTCTAAATAAACAAAAAAAAATTAATTAATCTATATAATATGGTTGTTATTTGACCTTTTCAAAATATTATATTATTTGTTTTGATCAAGTAAACAGTTCCTCTGCATTTGTGTGAATTTCTACATATTTCATTTTTGTTTATATAAACTTTGGCAGACTTTTGTGACGTGTAGAAATTCACACCAATGCAAAGGTTTCAAAGTAAAGAAAGACACCTATAGGTAATAACGTAAAATGGATTTTTTAGGCGACACATAAGAGACAATACAAAACAATTCTCAAAAATGATAATTTCTACCCATTTTATTGCTGTTGTTCCTATAAAAATAATTAAAATTGAACTAACATTGATAAAAAATTTGAGTTTTGGGAAGTAAACGAACAAACCTTTTATCTGTGGACGTATTTGTTGAGAAAGAAAGAAATTTTAGGGCTGTGTTCTGTGTTTAAAAAAAATGTACAATAGAAAAGTAAAAGTTTTTGCTGTTCAATGTGAAATTTTCTATGCTAAACTGTTCTGAATTGCTGTTCAATGAGTACGTTTGGAACACTTTAGAATAAGATTTTCTGCACTTGCTTTTGAGATAGAACAAGTTATAACAGAATTGTGAAAACTGTCAAAATAAGGTGTTGTGATTTTTTCAATGAAAATATTTTGTTTCTTTGATGGATATTATCTGAATCTCTGCCTTAACTCTTTCGAAAGTCCATTTTTATCAATTCAAATTTTATTATAATGAAGTAATTTTAGATTTAAGACGTATATTTGTGAATTTGAAACATTTCCTGTTCTAACTTTCTGACGTTTTTCACGAATCTGAGTGCTGTCCTGTTCTGTTCTAACTTTTTCCTTTGCGAAGATTGCAATTGGGCTTTTCCAAAAACTATGTTTGTCTTTTCTCCTTCTAATTTTGACAGTTCAAAACAACAAAAACAATACATGTGAAATCGAACTTGGAGAAATGTAAACAAATGCTCTTTTCAGTGCAATGTGGATTTTTAATATTTTCTGTGATTTTTTATATAAATAAGCTTAATAAGTTATTGACATTTTTTGCTTGTTTGAAACTGACGGCTGGTGGAAAAGCCCAATTGGATCGCATCCCTTTATTGCGGCAACGATCTACAAGAGACAACATGGCTTGATGGACAAAATAACTGTAATACAACTTTACGTTTACATGGATACAATTAAGTGTGTCATTGATAAAACATAGATAGTTGGTTGTCAAACCGTATTGTCAAACATGCTGGTCCTTGTTAAACTCCTTATGGTTTTTTTTTCTGTTTTTTTATATTTGATCGCGACCGATAATTAGTGCTCAATATTTTTGCATTTCACTATGGAAATAGTCTAATACACCAAAATAACGCTTGTTAGAATTGTATTTGCCGATATATGTTCCTATAGGGCCCATTAAGTAGTCGTTGAAAATTGCACGATTGCGCTACATTCGAGCCAGCTTATTTATTGATTTTTTCACAGGAGGGTTATCTGAGGGTTATCTAAATAATATATACCTACCTAATTATTATAATTATTGGCTCAAAATCCAATTATGATGGACGTCAAGTAATTTTTGCTTTTGATTTCTCATTTAAAATGCAAGTCAAATATTTAAAATAAATAACTATATTGAACACATTTTCGTTTTATTTTCGTTTTTTAATCTCTCATGATTGTACTTGCTGGAAGCAAAATTATTGTATAACTTAAGTTTTTATCATTATATAACCTAATTTTAAAACGCGATTAAAAATATACATAAATAAAATGTAGTTAATTTTATCGAGCTTGAGGTAGGTACTTATTGTTTTTGTTTTTTTTTTTTAATAGATGTTTACACTTTTATTTACACAAGATTAGCATCTTTTGCCATGCTGTAGAACGATGAGTTTTTGTTCTGTAATAAAGTTGTCGGAGCATCAAATTCAATAATTTTGCCTTGGTCCAATACGATAACCTTATCTGAGTCAAGTATGGTATTTAGACGATGTGCAATCGTAAGTACAGTGCAGTCCTTAAATTCTGAACGAATTGTTTTCTGGAAAATAAAAAAAAAAAACAACAATAAATATTTATTTGCAAAACGAAATAACCTTAAAAAAAAAACTCACTTGAATAAGATCGTCAGTTTCCAAATCAACTGCAGCTGTTGCCTCGTCCAATACCAAGACTTTTGTTTTTCTCAACAAAGCTCTAGCCAAACAAACTAACTGCCGCTGTCCAACTGAAAGATTTTCTCCACCCTCGTTTATCTCATGATTCAAACCAGCTGGCATTGCTTTGACAAATTCTTTTAAATGTGACAATTCCAAGGCAGACCATATTTCAGAATCGCTATTTCTCTTGTATGGATCTAAATTCATACGTAATGATCCCGAGAATAAAACAGGATCTTGGGGAATAATTGTCAGTCTGGAACGCAATGTATGTAAACCAAGTTTTGAAATGTCTACGCCATCGATAAAAATTCGACCTCCAGCTGATTCAATGATTCTGTATAAAAAAAAAGAGACGCAAATGAATTAATATAAAAGTTGGAAAATATTTGTGTTCTATACACATATACCTGAATAAGCACAGAGTCAAACTTGATTTTCCAGCACCAGTACGTCCCACAATTCCCACCTTTTCACCTCCGGTAATATCAAAGTCAACTCCCTTCAATACTAAATCTAACCCCTCTCTATAGCGAACCATGTAATTATCGAACTTAACACGACCATCTTGAGGCCATCCTTGTGGAGTCTTTACATCTGGAATTTCCCATGGTGCTTCTTGTTTGAGTTCACCATATTCCTTAATACGTTCCACAGAAACAACGTTTGTTTCAATGTCAGATAAAACACGAACCAACATGTTGAGTGTTCCAGTGATTTGTAGGGAATAAGTCACAGATAAACCAACTAAAGCAGCATTAGTTTGACTGCCCAATACAGCAAACAAAGACGCAAGCAGAATCACTAAATTACCAATGGTTTCTAATCGAACAGATAACCAACGATTGGCAATGATACTGGGATATTTACACAGTTGATTTAGATCCACTCTATTATCGGATTCTTCGATAAATCTGTTGTGATACAAAAAAAAATGTAAAAATTGTTTATTTCCATTCCTATGTAGATTATAATATTGTTGAGATATTCTTTACCTATCGCTAACTTGATAAGCTCTTATTGTTGTGACTCCAGTGACAGTTTCACTGAAATGTGAATAAATTGGTGAACGAGTTACGGACTCCAAACGCATCAGTTGTCTCGATGTTGCAACATAAAATCTTTGAGCGAACCAATATATCAATGCAATTGGTATAATAGCGGCAATAAAGATTGGTGTCGATATACAAATTACCGTTAAAGTTGCTATAACCTTTTTGATTAAAAAAAAATCATAATAAAAAATGTGATATGTGAAGCTTACAATAGCTGCGTTTTATTTTCCCCCAGATCCAATCCAGATCAGATCATGAAAATAAAACAACCCAGGATCTCAGTGACAACTTGTTATATACCCAACTCTTTTTTCCTTTTGTTTTTTTTATTTGGATACACCCGTTGTCTTTTTTCTTTACAGTACTGACGACATTTACAAATTAAGGGTGTGTGTTCAAAACGGATTTGGAAATCCAAATCCAAAACAAAGTTGGATCTTGTGTTGTTTTCGTAAGCAAATCCAATCTGGTTCGGATCTCGGGGAAAATAAAACACAGCTAATAGCTCTTTTCTAAATATGTATGTACTTTCCAAAACTACTAACTTCTACCAATTTTAGTCCAAAGTTATGTCAAAGTTCATATAATATGTCTGTAACATTTTTTTCTATGGGAATCGACAGAAAATTGTGCTCTGTCGTACGACGGTACGAGTTACCCTTAGAAGAAGAAATAGAGGAACGGGCATATCGAGGAAAAAGTGAGGTTTTTTTTTTTTTTCAAAATAGTGTGAAATACACAAACACAAATGCATCCATACAGGGAAGGCGTGCAGTTAGACAGTTAAATGCTGGGGCGCCCAAAGGAATTTTGATCTGTTTTTTTGAGGAATGTGTTTTGAGATTTTAAATCGTTAAAATAGTAAAAAAGCTTTGTAAATTAAGGAAACAAGACGTGATATATAAAAATATAAATTAAAATTATAAACGAATGCGACCCTGGACGAGAATTTCAATTTTGACAAATCGGGTTCAGCTAATTCCCATGATTGAAGTGTATTTTTATTTTCCTACAATTTGCTTTTTTATAGCAAAATCCCACGAAATATCAATTGAAAAGTATTCTAAGATAATGTATTTACCTAAAAAACATCACTTCACATTACTTTATGTGGAATATGAAACGCAATCACTACGTGAAAAGAAAAAATTGTAAACTCCATATTATAGGTGTTTTTACACGATTTAACGCAGCAATGTATATTGTTTTATATTTTTTTAAATAAATTATTGCTAGTATTCGCTGTGGTAACTTTAATTTAACTTTTTATTTAGTATTTTCACTATTTTAACGTATTAAAATCTCGAAACACTTTCCTATAGCTCGGCAAAATAACAGATCGGGTTCGTTTTTTTTTTTTTTTGTTTTTTTTTTAGGTGTCCCACTCACATATATATGTGATATAGACCTCTTCCTTATCTTCTTATTCTAATGATTTACCAAACAGACATCATATAAACCTTGTTCGTTTACTTCCCAAACCAACCCATTCATACCGTTTTAGCCCGAAAGACTTTCAAAGTTTATATCAAACAAAAATCTGGACCCATGTTCTGTAACTCGGCGATAACTTTTCGAGGCGATAAACGGCGAAAAATGGAACAAAACCCATAGGATTCCTATGAGTTTTGTTCCATTTTTGTTCCATTTTTCGCCGTTTCTCGCCACGAAAAGTTATCGCCTAGTTACAGAACATGGGTCCTGGTACAATCTGGCAGGGCAGTTTCGGGAAGGTGCACGAACAGACCTAAAACAAATTAAATTGGACTAAAATTAAATTGGTAGAAATTAACAGTTTTGAGAAATAAACGAATAGAGAGAGGTATTGTAATTTAAGCTGTAATAGTTTTGATCACATTATAATTTATATTAAAACTATATACAGAAATATCAGTAATTTTCTTACCGAGAAAACTTGAGTCAACGCCATTCGAAGATTGAATGGAAGTATATTATCCACAGTATCAACATCTTTTGAGAATCGATTCAAAATTCGTCCCAACGGAGTTGTATCAAAGTAATCCATCGGAAAACGCATTGTATTTCTAATTAGGAATTCATGTAGTGATTTGGAGCAATAGATGCACCCCAGTGCGAGCATTAAAGCAGCACCAAAGTCGACAATAACTGTATACAATAACAAAAAAGTAAAAAATAATATAAGCATTAGTTTGTGTTAAAGCCTAGTACGCTGCTGATTTAAAATGAAAAATCCCATACAAAAATGACAACGAAATCACAAACGGAAAAATTCGTTCTGATTTCCCTTTTGCAGATTCATCTAATATTCTGACACTTTAAATTTCAAAATCGAGAAACGTCAATTTTGTTGCTTAATGTCGAATTCCTATCAAGCAAAGAATCGATTTTTTTTTTCTAAAAATCGACATTTTTTTGTGATTTTGAAGTAAAATGTCAAAAAAATATTCAATTTGAAAATTATTATTAATTGAAAAACAATGCACAAATGTTTAACACAAAATTCACCGAAAATTCGTTCCAACCAAAAACACAATTTGTTTTCTTAAAACACCACCACATTCAATTTGACATTTTAGAAATTTCAAACTTTGCTAAATAAGCAAGATTTGTTTTGACAGAAAAAAATTAATTCTTTTAGAATAAAATTCAATTCTTTTGTTGAAAGGAATTCGACAGAAGACCTTGTTTATGTTGTGACTTTTCACTTCGCCAAGACGATGAGTTTGTGGATGAGAGCGGTGAGGTGAAAAGTCACAATCAAAAGAGCGTTTAAATCAATAAAATTTTAGGTCTGTTTCTTTACTTCCCCAAAGTGACAATTCTAGTCCAATTCTAGTCTAAATGGGTATAAATTGTCAGTTTCGGGAAGCAAAAAAAACAGACCTATTAATTATGTTCAATTTGATTTTGTTGAAGAGTTCGTTAGAACTGGTGGTGTGGGCAGTGACTAATGGAAATGAATTGATCGAGTATTTAAATATGAAATGTCGTTAGAACGTATTCACTGACATACAATTCTGAAGAGCAATATTATCTTGTAAGTTCCACATTACTTTACTTTAATTTGCACTGCACTTTTAAATGCAAACAAAAAATCAGCACAAAACTATATGAAGCTTCTAAAAGCATATAAAAACAGTACCTTGTCCAAGTCCTAGACCAGCATATACTCCTAAATACATGTTTCTTACTGAAGTGTCAGTTCCAGCACGTTTATCCTCTGACCATTGCGTTAGCCATAAATTCGAGCCTATTGAAAAGGTTTGGAAACATATGTTCAATAGAATTGTTGTTATTGCCATTCCAACTCCGATACTCATTATATATTGTTTGTAGACAGCCCAATTTACCTTATAACAAAAGATAAAAAGAATTTTTCAATTAAAAAAAAAAACTCATTTAAAAAATGCTTATATTTTAACTTACACCACCGGTTTGTGATTTTTCGACTTCAATTAGTTTACCATCGTCTTTGCCAACTGCCAAATCTGATAATCTTGAAGAGATCGAAGTAATGGATTCTTGTCGACTAAATTGACGTTTTCGAATGCTGCCACCTTTTTCTTGTTTAATTGATTTGCGAATGCTACTTCTACCGCTTCCAAATGATTTTATCGAACTATAAAACAAATATTTTTTTTTATTTAGTATTGCTGTGTTTTTTTGGAATTTTAGAAACAAATAAGAAAAAAACTAACCCTGTTTCAACTACGCTTTCTGATCTTGCTCGACTAATAGCTCGTACAAATTTACCTCGCATTTCTTCCGATTGAATTGTGCTCTCAATATGTTCAGCAATCTCATCCAATTCATCAATTTCATCGGTGTTATCAGTTAAGTGTTGAATCAGGAATTCTGAGAAAGCTCCCTTTTGATTCAATAATTCTGAGTATGACCCATCTTCGCTGATTTCCCCACCTTTAAGAACGTAAATATTATCCACCTTAGGTAGATAAGTAATTCCATGCGTAACAAGAACACGAGTTTTGTTAGCCAATAGACCAGTTGGTCCGATGACTTTTTCGAAAATATGCTTTCCAACATGTGAATCAACTGCACTCAGTGGATCATCCAACAAGTACACGTCTGAATCGCTGTATACTGCTCTCGCCAGAGACACCCTCTGCTTCTGCCCACCTGACAAATTGATTCCCTTCTCACCGATTTCTGTCTGATCACCAGCAGCCAACATTTGGAAATCAGATCGTAATGCACATGCATCAATAACTCTCTGATATCGTTTACGGTCATATGGTTTACCAAAGAGAATATTATCTCGAAGAGTGGCATTTTGCATCCACGCTTGTTGTGGTACATAAGCTATTGATCCAACAGTATTCACTGTACCTTTTAATTTGTCCATTTCACCAAGGAAAGCTGATATTATGGAACTCTTTCCAGAACCTACGGTACCGACAATGGCGACTAAACTTTGTTTTTTAATTTCCATATTGATATCTTTTAAAATAGCGTCATCACCCCAAGAAAAGGAACCGTTTTCAATCAACATTGGATGACCTAAAATTTACATTTGGAATTTTATTTGGTTAAATTAAAAATTATTTAAAAAAAAGAAGAAAACATACGTGCTGACTTATCGTGTCCCACAGACTTCGGATCGAGTTCTTCGCTGTTTAAGAATTTGTTTATACGATTTATCGAGACTTGAGTCTGTTTTAAAAGAAAAATATATTCATTATTAATAATTATAGAATAATTTAACAACGAATTCGTTGGATTAAAATCTTATTCCGAGAATAAAACACTGCATTTGTACCAGTGGTTCTAAGAGCATGTTGTACAAACGTTGTTCAGCCTTGGTTTAACCAGGTTTCAATCATGTTATTGGTTATTATGACTTTACTGAACCCTTAACCTCAGTTAATCCGCCGAAATCGGTGAAAAAAAAATCTAGAACTATTTGTAGGTACATAGAGTTCTTTAAATGAAGGCAATTTATTAGTTGCATTTGAAATACATATACAATGGGGCATATTCATAGTCATATTTTAAAACCAAGTCTAACTTAACTGGAGTCTAAATTTTAGACCCAGGTCAGACACAGCTGCTGTTTATAAAGAATGTGGCAGCTCTGTAGAGTTAGAAACAGGTTGAAGGATATTCTACTACAATTTTACGAATTCCCTTGAATCTGTCAAAAAAAAAACCACTGACCGCGAAATTGCCATAAAAGAAGAAATAGAGGAACGGGCATATCGAGGAAAAAGTGAAGAATTTTTTAAAATAGTGTGAGCAACACAAACACAGATGCATTCACACAGGGAAGGCATGCAGTTAGACAGCTAAATCATAGGGCGCCCAAAGGAATTTTTAGCTGTTGTTTTGAGGAATGTGTTTTGAGATTTTAAATCGTTAAAATAGAAAAAAAAGCTTAGTAAATTAAATAAACAAGTGAAATAAAAGTGAATATATGCTATTCTTCATTGCAATAAAAATATAAAACTACATGCGGTGCTCCGTTAAATCCTGTAAAAACATCCATAATAATCATTGCAACTTTTGTTCATTTCACAGGTTAGCTGTGTCTCATATTCCACATAAGGTAAGTAAAATTACTCTGCACTACGGGCGCTCAATGTATTTGAGCGCCGTGCCATCACCAACAAAAGCTAATTCGACCCTGGGCGAGAATTTCAATTTTGACAGATAGGCACCTAACATACCACGTTTCAAAGCATATTTGCATTTTCAACTAATTAGGCTTTTTTATAGCAAAATGCTATGAAATATCAATTTTAAAGTATTCTACGATAGTGAATTTACATAAAAAACATCACTTCACATTAATTTTTTGTGGAATTTGAGACCCAATCAGCCAGTGAAATGGAAAGATTTTTAACTCCATATTATAGGATGTTTTTACACAATTTAACACAGCACCGCATGTTGTTTTATATTTTTTATAATAAAGTACTGAAAGCTTTCACTATTCTCACTTTTATTTAATTTTTTTATTTAGTTTAATTATCCTTTTTCACTTTTTTAACGATTGAAAATCTCGAAACACTTTCGGCAAAATGACAGATAGGCACCTTTTTGTTTTTTTTTTTTTTAATTTGGTGCTTCACTCACATACACTGTATATGTAATATATATCTCTTCCTTATCTTCTTATTCTAAGGAAATTGCAAGCAGCTGTTGTCTTGTTATGCACTGTGTAGTGTGTAGGGTCCTTTTTTAAGAAAAACATAAACAATAGGTCTGTTTCTTTACTTCCCAAAATTGCCACTTTCTACCAATTTCAGGCCAGTTCTGTAAAAGTCCATTTGAAAAACATAAAATTTGAGTAGAATTGGTAAAAATTGGTAGTTTAAAGTAAAGAAACAGACCTAATATGTAAGTGCTTATAAACATGATTTTACTTTAACAACTTGGAATACAAAAAACACTGAAATTAAATTTGTCGCGCTGCAAAATTCCGTATTTTATCTTTTTGTTTATTAATTTTTGGCGACGTTTTATAGAGAATTAAAAACAGCTTAAACATAACTTCTGTCGTGTTTATTTTTAAACTCCGGGTTATCGTTTGAAAATGGGTTTTAATTGTCTATGAATAACTTAAACCGGAGTTTAGTTTAACAAAGACAAAATCAAAACTTATCGAAGAATTATATGAATATGCCCCAATGTTCCCAGCATCTTAACTTTTAAGGTAGAACTAGAATAGGCGGTAGCTGTCGGAAGCTAGTGTCAAAACCGAACGAAAAGTTGCTTTCGAAAACGTCGAATTCATAAGTCATTAATGCACTTGAGTGGTTGGAAGTGTTTTTTTTTTTATTTTTGAAGCTAGCTGTCAGTCCACTAACGAAAGGGCCGTGTGTCGGTGAGCGCTCTCACGTCCGACGGCAAAAGTTAACGAAAAGTTCCATATCGCAATTATGTGCGCGTCATATAAATTTCTTGTTTTCGCTCGGTTTCGTACGACCACGTAGGTACTTTGACTTTCGCCTATTCTAGTTCTACCTTTAATTTTCCTTTCGTCAAAAACAAAACAAAATTTAAACTTACTTGTATTAAATTAGATATCAACATGGGTAACATGGCCAAGGGGAATCGTAATAAATTGAATAAAGATAATGACACAAATGCTACTGAAGCGTCAAGAACATTTTTTTCATCGATCAAAACGTAAGTTGCAAATGTAGCCAATGAAACCTGTAAGTAAAATTATAAATTATTGAAGTATATGCATAAAATAAAATTTATATAAATTATGTTTTACCAAATATGGTGCACATGTCCAAATAAACGATGTACCAGCATTCAAATATGCTGCAGATTTAAGTTTATCAATTTCTTTATTACGAATATCCTCAACCTGCTGCTCAAAACTCGGTTCCCAAGCGTATAGTTTTAAGACCTTTAAAAAAAATTAATTAAAAAAAAAAATGATTCAATTCTTGTATATCATGAGTATCCAACCTTAACTCCCGCCAAAATCTCATTCATTAATTTAACACGTTCATCTTTGTACTTCATCTGTTTGACTTGCAATTTTTTAGTTTTACCAGCAACAATTAAATTGATTGGAATCAAAATAATCATTACAATCAAACCAGATAGAACAGCTATTCCCAGCAATCGCCACAAGAAAAATATAGCCAAGGCAATTTGAAGCGGTGCTGACCAAATCATGCTCACATAAGTTACCAATTCCAGAAAACGTTGTGCATCAACAGCCATCAAATTGACAATTTCACCAACTGTGGATTCTTTTTTGGCTGAATTCGATATAACAAGTGCTTTGCGATAGATTATATTAACCAGAGCAGTTCGTGTACGTAGACCAACAATGTACATTTTTTGGAAATATTGAGCCGAAAAGAATGTTTGAATAGCAGCACACAAGAATAACAAAATGGCGTAAAAAATTCCCCTCCACTCAGGTTCAGATTTTACCGAATCATCAGCCTTAACTGTAACGTATCCAATGATTAACTGCAAAATTTGCGGAGAAGCAAATGACAAAAGATCTGCGACTAATTTGAAGAATGATCCAAAGAGGAATACTCCACCGAATGATTTATAAATCGGTGGCATTACTGAAGCAAGATTCTTCTTATTCGCGCCATTTGGATTTTCAAATACTACATTTCCAATAGTAGATTGGCCTCTTAATTCACGATCAGCTACATTATAATTTTTACGAACGTTGTTATTCCAATTTCTAGCAAAAATTGGCATAACTTCTTTTGAACTTTCCTGTGGACGCAGCTCCCAGAGGTCTTTTTGTTCAAGTGGTCTACGATAACCCAACCAGGCCATTTTGTCAAACCACGAAAATGTCATGCGCGATAAGAAACTTGCTGAAATTTCGGGAATTTCTTTTGGTGATCTATTGTATTTGGTTATTCTTGGCATATTATCAGCGAAACAATTCAAAAATAGTATTAACACTGAAATCCCAAAGAATATCATGAAGCTTATAAATTTATAATCAGCCCAGGACATTTGAACATCTGTGTAAATTGAGCTGTTATCATGACGATAGCTGTAGTCACGTATTTCTGTCCGAAATTGTGGTATCCCCAATAAAACCAAAAGGAACCAGAACAAGAATAAAGTTCCCGATGATTGTACTCCAAATTTGCGATTTAAAAAGACGAACAATATTGCAATTGCCTGTATAAAAAAAAAATTAAACATGTAAAAAAAATATATATATGAAAAATATTGAAGAACTTACAAATGTAAAGAATTTTATAACCGGACTCCATATATCAACTGGAAAAATCAAATTATCTTCAGAACCTTTTAAAATAAGAGCTTTAACAAAATCATAAATGCATAGCGCATGAAGAGCAACATGCAAAACAATATTCGACAGATTCTTGAAATTCCAAGGAATATTTCTATCCAAACTGACACGCAGATAGTACAGTTCTAGGAACATAAAAATCCAAAGAAATGCGCAGGGTATCCATACTAATATAGTTTTTTCAAAACAGATTGTAAAATCTGGATCGTCTGATTCCCAAATTTGCTGCAAATTCTGTAAAATTTTTCAATATTATACCGAGATTTTATTTAAAACAAAAGAAAACAAAAAATAATTACCCAAAATTCAGAACCACAGAACTTTTCCATAGGACCAGTATTATCGTTCGCCATTTTGGCGGGCTTATTTTATAGGGCTTACAAGTTAATCAGTCAGGAGTTTTCACTTTTCAAGAAGCAATCTGTAAAAAAAGTAAAATAAGAACAAAATTAACATAAGAAATGTAGGTATTCAAAAATTGCTGATTTCAATATGGTTTTTTGTAGATATCTCATTCGTCTTATTAAAAAAAGGACTTATATATAATCAATAATACTACATTCGGGACATAGGTAGTATTTAGTATGAAACCCAAACCTTTTATATCTATCTAGATTCCAATATTAGTTCCAGTCTTTCTTTCTCCTGCTCTCTTCTGTCTTCCCATTCTACTCTCTCGTACCCTGTCATACTGTCTTCTCTTCCTTCCCTTCTCTCTTTCCCATTCTCCCTTGTTTCCATCGGGATCCTCTCTCGCTTCCTTCCCTCTCTCTCTTCCTCATCTCCTCTAAACATTCCCTCGCTATTTCACTTCCTTTCCCACCTGTTAATTTCTCTTCATAATTCCATGCCCTTCTCCCTGCCCTTATCATTATCTTATCTCTTTTGGTTTCCTCTCTCACCATGTATCCTGGAGTTTGCCATTCTACTCCTAGTGTCCATTTGAGGTACCTCTCCTGCATTCTTTCCATTTCTTGTCTCTCCTCCCATCCCCATATCCCATCACCGTCCACACCAGGGTATCAAAAAGCCACATCTTCCTCTCCCATACCTTCTCGCTGCTGCCTTTTTCATTCTGTCCCTTATATGTGCCTCCTGCCCTCCATTCTTTTTGAACACATACCCCAGGTATTTGAATTCTTTTACTTCTTCTATCTTTTTTCCCCTCCATCTCTATTCTACTGTTGTACTCCTCCCTCCTCCTTTCCTGAATCTCATCACTTTCGTTTTTCCCACGTTAACTTCCAGTTTTTTCCTTTCGAAATACTTCTCCAGTTTTCGTATCATACTTTGCATCTCTTCTTCATTTTTCGCCATTACCTCCACATCATCTGCGTATGCCAACGAGCAAATTCTTCTTCCTCTTACTTTTATCCCTCCCCAACTCCCCTTGCCCAATTCATCTTCTATATCCGCTGTCAGTAAGTTAAAAAGAATTGGGCTCATTGGGCACCCCTGTCTTACTCCCTTTAATAACTAATTATTACTTTAGTTATTGTTTTCGACAGCACTGTCACAATTGGGAGTGGCAGCTTTGTTGTGTGTGTAGCACACTCTCTAATATGTCTGTATATTTTAGATTTTAGATATGTCCTATTTATTAGATTTCCGCTCTTGGACATTATTGTGCAGCTAGCCACTGTATTTATAAATATTTGGACATCTCGTTGTTTATTAACGTATTCCCTAAACCTTTGTGTAAATAATGTCCCCATGATATTCACTAACATATCTGTTTTATGTCAATTTCGAATGAATTAATGAATTTGAGTAAACTTTTCATTAATTTCAAGATAATTTTTCAATTCGTAACATGTAACTTTCCTTACCTTCTTCATGGAATGTAACCGCACTTCAGAATAAGTTTGGGCAACCAATTGCAGTGTTTAAATTAGATAATCGATGATAAATATTTTAAAATAACGTTTCGGAGTTGAACAATTACTGTCTAAAGTAACACAAACATACTTTGGAATGGGCTTTTAAATAAAACTGTATCAAAAACTATTTCTAAAGCGATATTAAATTGTATGGAATTACTATATTCATCGTAAAAATAAAACAAAAAAAAAAAACCTGTATCTAATTTTTTGTTGTTGTTGTATTTACTTAATACAACAATAATGTAAGAAAATCAGAAAAAATCGAATCATTCAAGAATGTATACGAGACCAGTAGAATTGTTTACGTTAATTATGACCAAAAATTCCTTGTTACGAACTTAATTAAACAAATGTTAATGAAATAGAAAATAACAGAAAACTGAGTAATAAGAGAACAAATTGGCAAAAAAAAACAATTCAATTTAAAATAATCAAAAATTAATTAATTTAATGCTTAGAGCACAGATCGAGCAAAACTAAATTTTATCTCTACACATTTTTCTCAAAAAAAAATGTTGAAGGTGTAGACACACAAATAAAATTCTATTGATAATATCAACGTAGCTACAAATTATATTAATATTGCTAAGGCATGAGCAATTCATCTAATAAAATATAAATACTGTCTATTTCATTTAATAAAGGATACGTAGGTCTTGTGGTGCATACAAAGGAAAAAATAGAATATCTGAGGATTTCAATACAGGGGGCGTGGTATCCGCCTACTTTCTCAGAAATGCGATACATTAAATGGAGCACTTACGATTGCTGTAGAATGCTGAAATTTGGTAGAGCGGTAGACCTTGAAGTGCATACAAAAGCAAAAATAAAATATTTGAGGTTTTACATTCAAGGGGCGTGGTATCCGCCCACTTTCACAGAATTTTTACTAATTATACAAAGCACTTTTGATTGTTGTAGAATGGTATAAATTGGTATCTTATGAAGTTTTGACCTGGCAACAAATAAAAATCTTTGCTCCTCCAAGTTATAAGAGAAATTTATTATTTAATAATTACTGACTAAAATTTGATGGGTTTAATTGGCAAGTTTTCTTTTTATTTCGCCCAATTCAAAACGTTTTGCAAACTTGACAAGCGAACCCACCAAATTTTAGTCAGTAATTATTAAATAATAAATTTCTCTTATAACTCTAAGTTGTTTCAATATTACTCTACTTAAAATATTTGATATTAAACCCTCATAGAGTTAGAACTTGGCGTACTTTTAGATCTCACTACTTTTCACGGCTGAGTTGTAACATACAGATTTTTATATAGAAGAACTTGGCTATTTTTTAACATTTATGTTTTTGTTGTGATTAAAATAACAAAAACAAAAAAATCATTACTCTGTTCCCATACTCTTTCCTATTAGCTACGGCACTGACTGAGTGAAAACGTCTGTCTGTTTTATTAAATCTATTCTTGTACCTTTCTATCATTTAGTATTTTGTAAATTTTTTTTTATACCTATAACAATATTGTCAATTTGATCCTACAGTACACAAATCTAATGTCGAATTCCTTTCAGCAAAAGAATCGAATTTTATTCTTAAAGAATCGATTTTTTTCTGTCAAAACAAATCTTGCTAATTTACCAAGTTTTAAGAAAGATTTTACACCGACTTGTACACACACTAGCAAAATTTTAAATTTCTAAAAAGTCAAATTGAATGTTGCGGTGTTTTAAGAAAATAAATTGTGTTTTTGGTTGGAAAGAATTTTCAGTTAATTTTATATTAACTATTTGTGCGTTATTTTTCAATTAATAAAAATAATATTTACCAAATTGAATATTTTTTGACATTTTACTTCAAAATTGCCGCTGTCAAGTGACACAAACACAATCCAGGGGTTTAACGCACATCTGAAAATTCAGATTTCTGAATTTTTCTGGATTCTGATTGGGCAGCTGTCATAAAAAGTTAGATGACTTTTAAAGTCATCTGACAGTTGACAAATCAGAAGCTTGAAAAATTCAGAAATCTGAATCTGAATCTGATGTGCGTTTAACCCGCGGAATCACAAGAAAAATCGATTCTTTTCGTATTCCTTTCAACGAAACGACAGAATAGATTCGAGTCTTTTTAGAAAAAAGTTCAGATTCGACGTAAGGTAATATATTGCGGAGGTTTTCAAATGCGAAAAAATGGTGTTCGAGTGCTCACAGGAACTCAAAACGCATCATTAGAAGCAACAACAAAATATTGAAATTAAACAAGTAAAATGGTACTGGATCCACTATTTTACCACCATAATACCTCGATTTCGAAAGATGTGCAGAACTGAACAAAAAAGAAAACGCTAATGATATAACCTTAAATATGTGTACCTTCTGTGCGATGATCCTGGGTTACTTTATTTTCATAATCTGATCTTGATTACGATAGGGATTAAGGGGGAAATGAAATGCAGCTATCTTTAAGTATTGAAATAACTAAAACGGAAATATGCTGTTGGTTAATAAAAACCATGATAATCATGAAACGTCAACATTTTGTCTAACAAAATATTGCTTTGAACATTATACTTAGGTGGAGGTTTTATACCGTTCGAAATATAAATTGAGATTTTTCGCGTGAATTGCGTATCTACTGCTTAAAAATTAAATACAAACAAAAATTTGTCCTGGAAAAAGTTTGTACATATAAGAAAGAAATATATTTTTTTTTCCGAACTGCGTACTATAGATTAAAAAAAAAAGTGTAAACAAACGATAGCAAACAAAATTGAAAACAATTCCAAATTGAGGTCTTCATCAATCACTTTTGAAAGTTTAACATTTCGATTAAAGGTTAAGGCGAAACATTTGCAACGAAGATGAAACTTTCGGCTGTCAAAATATATTAAAGTACAAGGGCTATAAATGAGAGTACCCAAACCAACGCGATGATGCAATTAAGCGAATATCATACAAAATATATTGACAGCCGAAAGTTTCGCGTTAGTTTTGGAGAGCCTTTATACATATGTAATATAAATTGGACCAAAATTGATAAAAATTGGTAGTTTTAGGTAGTAAACAATTAGACATAATTTTACATTAGCCACATTTTACTATCCACATGATCTGACCTGGATCAAATCTTCATAATAAAAAAAAAACAGTTTTAGGAAGTAAATGAACAGATATACATATTATGTAAGTATGGTATACGTGCCTAATTTGTTTGAGTGAGTTTTTTTTACAGAAATGTTGAGTTGAGCCGATATCAGTACAACCGTTATATTATGTAACCTACACACCATACATACAATCAAGATTGCCACTTGAAAATAAAGTTTGGGTCCAAAATAAAATAAAATTGACCAACTGTAGCTAATAATGACCAACATAATTTAAGTCTAAAATATTTATAAACACAGAACAATGTATAGTTATCACATTAATTTCAACATACGCATTCTTCAGATTACACAGATGACATATTATTTTTTAATTATTAATAATAAACAAAAACAATAAAAAAACAGGTACAAACAAATTCATAAAGAGCAAGAAAAAACAGCGCGCAAAGTATGTTAGAGAAATGTACGTTCAGAAAAATGAAATCTCAGAGATTTTTCTCTCTCAAAAAGTGAGCAAGCGAATTCAAGTTTTTTTTCCTCAGAGTTTTGACAGCAAAGCTGAGAAATTTTGCCGCCGAGGAATGCTGTTTATGTAAAATTTAAAAGCAATCCCGAATGATTGGTGTTGTTGTAATCCTGTAGGAAAAAACAGCTGATGAACAAACCAGCTGTTTTCCAAAATAAATCTGAAAGGTATCCCAAAATTTTTCTGAAATACGTGTCAGCTGATTTTCTGCTATCTATAGGGCCAGTTTCACAGTGCACACTTAACAAAATAAGTGGCACTTAATTTTCCCATTTTGGCTTTGGTCGCAGTTTTACCATCTGAGTAAGTGGAACTTAAGTGGACAACATGGGAGACTTAAGTGTCACTTATTCCGATAATTTTGGACTGTGAAATTGGAAATTAGTTTTCTATATTTGGCACTTGAGTGACTCTTACTTCACTGTAAAACTGGCCCATAGTCTCTCACTTTCTGTGGCAATGAACGCGCGGGATTTCTAGTTTGTGGTTTTTTTTTACATATAGATTTTGAATTTAACCGAACAAAATAAAATATCAAATACGAAATAAATATAAAATATCAGACAAAATAAATATAATATGAAATGTGAAATAATATACAAAGGAATCCCCATAACCTATCCAATCCGGTTTTGGTCGTTCGAAAGCATATCCGATGCAAAACGATCTTAGATATCCCTATCGGCCTATCACTCGAACGCGGCCATTGTTATACAGGCCTTATGTACATATATCAAATAAAATTTAAAAAAAGGGGAAATCTTTTAAAACTCACAAACAAAACTCAGTTGTTCGTATAAGAAATCAATTAAAAAAATTCTGCTGCATCAATTGTAATCTTTTTTCGTCAAATTTCAACAAATGAACCACTGTGTGCGTTGTTTAGATGATTGCCTTACGAGATGATAGGCTATACAATTTTTAATGTTTTTTTTTTTATTAACTTTGAGTTAATAAGAATTTCGTAGTACCTAGATAGCTATACCTACACTTATTAAAAAAAATTATCTTATGAAGGAAATACAAATATCTATACCGACATCGAGCACGTTATTGAATCAATGGATATTTGCACATAATGTATATACAATATATATTGTATATAGGTACATTATTATCATTTCAAATGATATTGCAAATATTTTATCTATAAAATGACAGACTTTTTCAACCATTAGGTAGGTACTTATGATTATTTTGTGTAAACCAAAGACATACTAGATTAAATTATTTATCTTATCTACATTTATAAAACAAAAATCTACCAATACGTCATACTTAGATATACTAAAGCACAAGTCATGGTTTATAATACATTCGTAATGTGTAATTTAATATATAAATAGTTAATCATGATACATGTACAGTAAAACCCGCTTAAGAGGAACTGCAAAATGTCACAGTCTTTCTTTCACTTAAGCGGATTTTTCACTTAAACGAACCCCTCTTAAGTGAAAAAAAATTTCACTTTCACGGATAAGTGAAAAAAAATTTGCACGAAAGCGGATTTAAAAATTCCAAAAAGGGTTCTGACATATCCGAAATTCAAATGTCATTTTCGTGATGAAAATTTTATGGAGGTGAAAAATAAAAAAGAAGTAAAAGCGTTCAGCAAATTTTTTGTTCTGTTCTATTAAATTATTTTTTCACTTAAGAGAGTTTTTTTCAATGAAAAATATTAAATTTAACTGAAAATATGTTTCAGGTATCCGGGTTTTTCACTTAAGCGAGTTTCGCTTAAGCGGAGTGTTATAAAGGTAATTGGTCGACAAATACTCGGGGATGAAAAAAGTGTTTCAGATAGGCGGGTTTTTCTCTTAAACGGGTTTCTCTTAAGCGGGTTTTACTGTATTCATAAACTCACTATACCTCCATACCACTTGAGTTTATCGCTTAGTCCCCTATTACACGATGATTCTTTGCGTCTGACTCTTTTCGAACATAACGAGTGCGATAGAGAAAAAAGATGAGACGGAAGACCAGTTGCCCTGTGAGTCGTGGGCCAAGATTTCCGAGACTCTTTTTGACGTTTCTTTTTATATAACTTTATGTTGATGTTTCTAAAAGTCTCAATAAAAATTCAATTCAATTCATTTATTTTGATGATTTTCAAAGGGAAATTCGAAAAAGCGTCAGGCGCAAAGAATCATCGTGTAATAGCGTGCGACTCACAGGATGATTTTTAAAGAGAAATTCGGAAAAAAAGTCAGACGCAAAGAATTATCGTGTAATAGGGGACTTATTAATCACAAGGAATTTTATACCATTAAATGTTAAGATTCAAATAGTGTCAACAATAACCGATATTTATTGTTATACAGTGTGTATATTCAGTAAGAATCTTGATAAAGATTATATTATTATCCATAAAACCATCTAGACAGATTTTTACATGCGATATATATGTGGGTACAATATAGCAAGTTAGGGATTCGTAAAGAAAATCGATCTCAAAATTTTGATCCAAGTTGACATTACGATGATAGCGAAGTCGAAAAAGTGAGTCTCGCAATTCTGTCCGTCTGTCTGTCTGTCTGTCTGCCTGCCCTTTCGACTGTAGCCTTAACGGGTTGGTCGATTTTCTTCAAAGTTGGCACCTAGCGTTATTTGGGAATTCCCCCCACCCGTTTTTTTAATTTTTTTTAAGACCAAAAATAACGGTACCTGCCGCACAAATTTTTTTTTGCAAAAAATGAAAAAGGCAACCATTTTGTAAAAAAAAAATGTCCGAAAAATGGTACCTCCCATAGAACCATTTTTTTGATTTTCGATTTTCTCAAAAACACTGATATTGATCAATTTTTTTATGAAGAATGTTTGAAATTTTTTTAAAAGTTTTGTATACCAAAATTGAAAAACAATTTTTTTTTGGATTTTTCAAAAAAGTTTCAAAATTTTTGTTTAAGAACTTAATAAATCGAAAACTACTAGGTCAATTTTTATTAAACTTGGGACCTAGCAGTGTTTTAGTATTATCTAGCAGATTTTAAATGAAAATTATTCTTATAACCAAAAATAACGGTACCTCCCATACAAATGTTTAAAAACCGGTATTTAAAATCTAATTTTCTCAAAAACGGCTACTACGATTTAGATAAAAATTTTTGTGTGAACTAATATCTGTACGATTTACCATATTATTGGGAAAAAAAATTTTCTATTGTTTAAAAATGTTATCACTCATAGAACCATTTTCTTGATTTTCGACTATCTTTTTATCAGTTGAACTGATTTTAATGAATTTTTTTGCACAAAAGCTTTAAATAAGTTCTAATGATATTACATACCAAAATTTTCAAAAAATATAAATTAATGATTTTTAAATAAAATTCAAATTTTTGAAAAAATTTTGAAAAATTCATTTTTTGAAAATTCCATATTTCGAAAATGGGTAGATGATTTTTTTTTTTAATTAATTTTTTAATTCCACATTAATAAAAGCTTAAAATTGCGTACAATTTTTTTTTATTTTTTTCAAAATTTTATACATAAAAAACTATACAAAAAAAAACCGCTCCAACGATTTTCAATTTTTTTTCTCATAAATTGAGATTTTCTTAAGAAATCGGATGATGTACATCGCATTGGTGTCAAAACAATTTCAGAGGTTGTATAATCAATTTATGTTTAATTACATATTTTTTTTTTACAATTTTTCAGTCTTAACTGTAAGTTCCATGCATATTTGCAACACGGTACCAACTCGCATAATACCTAACTTAAACTTATAAAATATAGTATACAATATAGGCTCCCATAACTAATTTTTTTCTTTTATAAGATGAAATATAGTTTTTGAATTTTAAAACTTTAAAAACACAGTGTGATCGCACATAAGAGCAAGTTCGTGCGACCCAGTCGTGCAAATATTTTTTTATTTTGATTCGTGAACATGACTAAGAAGAACAAAAAAACTTTCACTTGTAAAAAAATTTTACACTTAAACAACAAATTATTTTTTCTTTAAATAATTACAACCATAATTGTATTGTAAAATAAAATAATTAACGGGCGCGACACCTGACAACCATTTCTGTCTGCGTGTTATTTGTGAGTCAGCAGGAATTAAGGGGACCTACAATTTTCTGCCGAATCAGTAAGGCTGAGATAAGAAATAATGCCTCTTTAGATCAAAAATATCACGTTTACAAACCAGAAACTCATGAAATCAACAAATGTATGTATAAATACTTAACTTATCTCACATAACTAATCTACAGTGGATTTGTTTGTCTGTTTATATTAAATTATTTTCGAGGTTCAATTCGATAGAAATCAGATAAGAATTTCTGCTCAATTGCAGTTAATCGAAATAATCAAAGATAAATTATTATTTTTTGTTTTTTACTATAAACAACTTAGCACACGGGTGACTTTAAAAAAAATGGCAAATCTCTATGTAAATCTAATCACCCAAGGACGGTTATTTAATTGATAACTAACTACCTACTTGAATTGATAACTTACTGCTGTGGTGATTTTATATTTGTTCATAAAGATTAAGGTATATTCCTATAAATGACGCCATCAAAAGTTCTTTCAATATATTAAATATTAATCAATTGTTTATTGTGACGATTTGATTTTACTCATATTTGGCTTTGGTGTTGACTTATAGAAACATTATTACAAAAGATTATTTCAAATAATTCGAGTCTTATCAGTATGTTCTGTTTAGATATGTATTGGATATTAGGAGAATGTGCAGTTAAAGTCTTTTATTTTTAGCCTATTACGCTGATAATTCAAAATGAAGAATCCAGTACAAAAATGACTCGGCGAAATTGTAAGATGAAAAGCAGAACGAAATTTTTGTTTATGATTTCGTTGTGTCATTTTTGCATGACCCTGTTTAGATTGTGACTTTTCACTTTACCATGACGATGGCTTTTTTGATGAGATCGGCGAAGGGAACAGAACTCCTCACCCCTCTCACCCACAAACTCATCGTCATGACGTAGTGAAAAGTCGCAATCTAAACAGGCTCTATGGAATTCTTTGTGTAATCTAATCGGTTTAAAATGCAAGACTTTAATTAGGTCGTTGAACCCTGAAATCATCCTGGTGGGGTCACCCTAAAGCGTTTAAGAACATTCAAGTTCTGTGTTTTTTTTAGACCTAAGGTCGCCCTGAAGTAGACCTAGGTTTTTTGCTGTGGCTAGTTGAGATAACGAATAAACTGCTAAAAAGACATGAGTTCTGAGGCAATTATTTTGTTGTGGATTCGTTTGCTGCAAATAATAATTGTTATTTTTGAAATAGAAATTAAAAGAATACGCAAATTTAATTAAAAGATAATAAATAGAATAAAATAAGGTAAACGTTTGAAGTTGTTTTAATTAATTTTTTTGAACAATTTTTTTTTACTCACTGTTGAGAACAGAACTTCTTGTTACTTGCTTTGAATGTTAACAGCACAATTTAAAAATGTTTGGGTGTTATTTGAAAACCGAAAAATACAGGTTTTTTTTTAACAATTCTTGGGGTTGGCCAAAAAACCTGCGTAAATCCGACTGCAATTTTTAATGAAAAAGAACTTCACGCCCCCGCCAACATGCTTCAAAAACGCAGGGGGTGATTGCTTCGTTTAAAACCCATCGAACGTAGCCACACTCGCACATTCGACAAGCCTAATTGATATAATTGTAGTAGATTATTTGGAAAAGTCTTCGCTATTTTTTCGCACAGAATTAATTGAACAAACCATTAATTGCGTGCGCAAAAGTGACATTTAACTTTAATTCGTATTTGTACTAATTGTTGTTTCTTTTTATAACAGAATGTCTGATTGGTAACTCGTACGACGTAACTTGTACGACGTAGCATAATTTGCTGTCAGATTCCATAGAAAAAAAAAGTGACAAGTAGCAATTTGTAACAAGAACTTGCAATAGTCAAACAGACATAGACGCTGATTACACGAGTCTTTTTTTCGGTCGTTTCGTCTTTCGTCTTTTTGACAGCTTGCAGAAATGTATGGATTTGTTGCTTCATTCCCCCTACATTTCTACACCCCTCACCCGAGCTGTCAAAAAGACGAAAGGAAAAACAACTGTAAAAACGATTCGTATAGTCAGCGTCATAGAATAGCTTTCTGTAATTTTTTGCGCTTTTTTTTTTAATTGGTGACACTTACAGTGAGTATTTTTGTCGCTTTGGTATCCGTAGGTAAGCATTTTGATAACGTGTTGGAGCACAAAGAAACATTTCGTTTAAGGCTTAAACCATTCAAATATTTAAGTAAATTTCAGTAAAGTTTCAAATTTAAGAACAAAATTGAATTTTGTTTTATTTCCAAAAGTGTAGGTAATATCCTTAAGAAGAACTTTTCTTATATATTTGTCTTTTCCCCTCACTAAATATTCTTAGAAAGTAAACAATTGTAAAAAAAATATATTAATCTTAAGACATGATAGGCGTTATTTTTACCACCCGACTACCACGCCCACTTGCAAATTCACTCAATTCCTGCTGACTAACAACATGCACACATGAATGGTTGAGCGCTGTAAGTCCTGGTTCTTCATGAGCACCATTTCATATTTTATTTATTTTGCTTTATTTTATTTTGTTTTATTTTATTGTATCTTATTTTATTTTATTTTATTTTATTTTATTATATTTTATTTTATTTTATTTTATTTTATTTTATTTTATTTTATTTTATTTTATTTTATTTTATTTTATTTTAGTCTATTTTATTTTATTTTATTTTTATTTTATTTATTAAAATTGAAAAATTATGAAAGCACATAATGTAAGAAATTACGATATTTTCTTATAGGATTTTCGCTGTTATTATACGTATTATACTTTAATATTAATTATTTATTTTTCTTCAATTTTCAACCAACTATATCCATATCCAAACAGAGTGCTTTAACTTTGAAAACAATTCTTCGAGGGATAACACTTTAACATTATGTCTACATAGATGTTTATTAACTGAAATTCTAGTTTAAAAACAAAAACACCTCACACAAATTCAAACTTATCATTGTTATTTTGATTGGAATTCGAACTTATTTATTATAAAGTTAAAAACTCAATTAACCCAAAAAGAGATTAAAATTAAAAATTATTTTTTTTTCACCGTCACTTACATTTTTTTAAATTCCTTTAATTAATTACTTTCAATCGAAAATTACTTTAATCTTAATTTTCAATTAATTTTTAGAATTCAAAAAGCAAACAAAAAATTAAAACTAACCTCCCCATTTGGCCACCGTTAAAGAACTAAATTCAAAACGAACAATTCTTCAATAAATAAAGCTTTCAATAATCAAGCAAACTCATATCTTTGTTAATAATTCAATATATTGCTGGTTGTTGTTTGTTAAGTGCGAAAAAGCTAAATGAGTAATGTTTTTTTATCATCCTTATTATCAAACTTCTTAATAAAAACCTGAGTGAATGACGTTGCAGTATGGATGTTCTTGAGGACCATAGATAAAATAAGTTTTGTGTCTTGTAAATTGTGCATGTTCATGAATGATTATTATTATGTGTTCGGAATTAAATATTTATTGAATGTATTTAAATATTGTTAAGCATATTTAAGCAGATTAAAGAAGTCATAAATTATATGAATGGAGAAAAATGCTGTTTGTTTGACAAAAAAGTGTAATTGAATTTACATATTTCCCAAAAAAGGGTTTTTTCTCTCTTCTGTGTCCTGTTGTAGGTCTTTTGAGTTTGTCAATTTATCTGCTTCAAGGTAGATTGTGTATAGAGATTCCTTACATTAGGGGCCCTATACCTTACCTTAACTAACAATATTAACAATGAGTCTCGCTTTCAGGTAACATTGATCGTTAGTAAGCAATTTATACTACAAGTAATATTGATACATTGACGAAACACAAAATTATTTCGATTTTCTGATTATCTTCTACACCGCTTTATCGCGTAATTCACCCGATTTTTAGAGCGTTTTCTGAAACACCGATTTTGTATGTTAATAAGACACTGACCCAATTTTCATTTATAAAATTACCTATATAAATATATTTTTCACTTTTGAATTCATATAATTTACAATTTTATTAAAAATCTTTCTAAATTAAAATATCCCATTTGTAATTTCCCATTGCCATGAACATCAGATATAAAAATCTATCCCTCATAATTTTTGTTACCATCGTTTCATTGTCTTCGTCTCAATTTATGTTTTGGTGTGGTGGCGTGCGTCGTGGAAGTTTAGCTTTGTTTCAATATATTTTAACTAAAATTTACAAATATTTTTAACGAATATCCAGTAATTTGATTCCGAGGTTGAACAAAATAACTTGGCCAACGGTCAATTGCACAGAGAGAGGATTTAAGAGAACAAAAATGGTGCGTAAGAGATTTAACGAGTGAAGGTTGTCCCTTAATTGAATAATGCCTAACTCAACTTTGTTTGTTTTTTTTTTTTATTTTTTAAGTATTAAGCTAAGTACAGACGATTGTCAGATCTTACAATATTGTCAGAGCTGTCAATGGTCTGACAATAGCTAACAATTAGCTGACAATTGACATATTTCTTACAATGATAAATTGTCCGTTCACACGGTTGGTAGATTTCTTCCCAATTTGATTGTCAGCTATTTTTGTATCTGTCTTTAACCAACTCATTACATTTCGAACAATGAAGAAATTGTCAGCAATTATTGTAAGATGTTTTCAATTAAAACATCTGACAATGACCAATGAGTCTGACAATATCCTAATCGACTGACAATGATTAAAATTGTGTGTTCAGACGATTGTAAGATACCTGACAATTTTTTGTCAGATTGTCGTCTGACAATGACGCGTCTGACAATATTTTCAGACAAAATTGTGTGTTCAAACGATTGTAAGACATTTGGATTGTAAGACAGTTTTTTCACTGACAGATCTGACAATATTATAAGATCTGACAATCGTCTGTACTTATAGCTTTAGTTTTATTTTTCTATTATGGGGTTGATAAATCTATGCTCACAAACCAAAACTGCTAAAGCCTAGTACGCCGCGCTGCTGATGCAAAACGAAAAATCCCATACAAAAATGACACAACGAAATTATAAACGGAAAATTTCGTTCTGCTTTTCGTTTTGCAGTACGCTGTTCGAAGAGCAAAATTTACAATTGTAGCAGATTATTTGGAGAAGTCTCCGCTCCTTTTTCGCACTGAATTAATTATACAGACTATTTATTGTGTGCGGAAAAATGACATTTGTGTTTTGTTTGTGTTTTTTTTTTGTTTATCATTTTCTTACATCATGGGTTTGTCTGATTTTTTGCGTTTATGTTTGGTTTTGTTTTTGGAATTAGTGAAACTCTCCAAGGATATTTTTCGTTGTATTTTCGCAAGTGTTTCGTTGTCTGTTTGGAGATCACAGGAAATATTCGTTCGCATCAGCAGCGCACTAGGCTGAAAGTCGAGTTCAAACGAAATTGAGATTTTTATGTCATTGGATTAGAAGTGTCGGAATCTGTTTTGTATATTTTTGTATCTACATAAGAAGAAGACAATAATGGAAAATATATTAGTTTTTGTTTTATTATTTAGTGGACTATATTGATTTGAATTCAATTCTAAGTTTTTTTGCATATTTGTATCATAAAATGGAGCCATAGTTTTCCTTTAATTCCACACTAGTTTCAAGGTGATCAGATTTTCCAATAGAATTCTAGAGCATTTTTAATTTTGGGTTTTTATTAAAAAAAACTTCAAACGTCTCCTGAAAAATGTTAAAAATATAGTAAATAATTGGTGTGTTCAGAAAAAAGAGATCTCAGAGATTTTTCTCACTAAAAAAGTGAGCAAGCGAATCCAAGATTTTTTTTTCTCAAAGTTTTGACAGCAAAGCTGTTCAGGTAATGAGATTGCTGAGATCTCCGAGATCTCATTTTCCTGAACATGCCTAGTAAAATTTCAATACAAAAGTGAACATTTCAACTCAATATTTAATCTTCAAAGTGACAGCTGACAGATTATTTGAACATTTCAACTCAAAATTTAATCTTCAAAGTTACAGCTGACAGATTATTTGACATCATTTGAAACATACGTTTGCTACAATAGCCTAGTTTCTTTACTTTGAAGCTCTGTGCATTTCTGTGATTTTCTACACCAAAGTCTGTCAAAGTGCATATAAAAAAAATAAAATGACGTAGAAATTCACACAAAAGCACAGATTTTTAAAGTAAAGGAACACACCTAATTTGTTACATTAACTACACTTAACTACGTTTAAGCCTAGTACCAGTTTTTTTCAACGAAAAAAAAATTTTTTCCAGAAGAAAAATGTGAGTGGTGAAACAAAAAAGGATAGGACTATTCTTCAGTTATAATACATGTTTCAAAAAGATAATCGTCATTCACTTCCATTTCAAACCAGGCGAATATCAAAACAATTATTAAAAAAAAAAACACTACCGACAAAACGGTAAAATATGTTCTTTTTTTCGCAAAACAATGTCATCAACATTGTTTTGCGCGAAAAAGTATCCGTGTTGAATATAATTTTTTGTTAATGGGTTTGGTTCACAGTTCTATAATTAAATTTTAAACTCGCATAAGAAGTACATATATTTTTTTTCGAGGAGGAACTGTATGGTAGACTTTAACTACATAAATTACGTAGCAAATGTATTTAATTCCAAAAAGTGAGAGTTCGACCATCCCTGTGGCCAAGTGAATTGTTTCGCGCTTTACCTACAGATGATATTATAAAAAATCTTGACTTTGAAAGTTTAATATCAGAAAGCGTTGATATACATATGTATATAGGTACTATTAAAATTGAGCTTTTCCATTGATGGCTCACTTTATTTCATCGATATTAATTTTACCAAATTCTTCAGCCAATGTTGAGATCTTTTTCTCAAATAAATTTGAATAAAACAAAACAAATACATAAATCGACTTGATGTTGAAATTTAACTTGGAATTTTACTATCTTAAGACTACTTGAAATTAAGGGACTGTAATCTTTTGAATTTGCACCTTAAGGTTTCTGATGATTTATTCATAAAAAATCAATCAAAACATATAATATATTTATTTAAAATTGAAGTTAAGACACTAAACTCGTTTGCTGCTACGATTCGAAACGAAGGCATGATAAGTTCAATTTAAAAACTTATGCAGTACTTTTTCCTTTTTAAGCTTTGCCTAGGTGCTACAGAAGCACTAAATGTTAAAGTTTGTTATAAGCTATATTAGACTCATATAAAAGTATGTGTATTTTAGAAAAAAACATTTTTTTCTTTTAAAAGAATTATTCCCAGATTAACACCGATTTCCGATTTACAACAATATTTTATTGCAACACTATTGTCAGGTAACATTGATGGTGTGTTAGACCCTTAAGAATGTAGTAAATTTCGTATGGATATAATAATTTCGAAAATTGGGATAAAACTAACTAGAATCTGTGAATACTAATTGTGCTTTAACAAGCTAACAATACATTCTATACTGTCGAATAAAATGATAAATAAAGTTAAAACTAAATAATAATATTTTCCTTGTTAATAACTTCATAATAATTATTAAGGTTATCGAATGAAAGTATAATGCTCGCATTATCTGAAATATATGTGTGTTAAGATAAAGATATATTTCTACAATCAGTATTTTTTTCAAAATTGAAAGTCATATTAAGATTAGATTTAACTAATGCAAACGTTCTCTGATATACTTAAATCTTTACCTTTTAAATGTGTTATAATTAATTAAAGAATGGAGCTTTAAATAACATAACATTTAGGTGAATTCTTGCTATCCGAACAAAATTTTTACATGCTATTATGTGTGGTGTTTGTTAGAAATATGATAACTTCACACGATTTAATGGCGGCTATATAGCGAGCAAAAATTTCTTTAGAAAATTTTTCCTCCTTGGAATATTTTAGCTGGAATAAATTTCCCTCAAACAAACATCAAATATATTCAGCCAAAATTCTACAATTTGAAGTCAAAACCGATAGCATCATTCGTGTTCCCAATATTGGGAAATTTATTCCGGCTAAAATATTCCAAGGGAAAAAAAATCTTCCAATCGGCTTAAATGCGTTGAATCGACAATCAGCGACAATCAGAAATTTAACCGTCTTCTTGTTGAAGTTATATAATTTACGTATTAATACACTCTCCTGCCTTCGTTAAATATTTTATTCAGTGGAAGCGGTTTATGTGGTTTTCTAATTCAAAGTAGGTCGAAGACACCACCTTGTTGTCGGAAATGAACAACAAGACGATTTATCGCTGATTTCGATGGTCCAGTTTGTTGTATTCAAACTAAAATTCGACAATTTTCAAAAATGTTCGCAAATTCGACAAAAACTAAATTTATAAAAAAGTTAAAGAGACTATTCAGACTTATTCGTGTCTTTTGCTCCACCAATTTAATTTTCGCTTTTCAAAATCCCAAAGTTAAACTCTAATAAAGTAAAAAAAAAACACACCACGCTACTAAAGCCACGGGATAAGCTAGCACTTTCCCATTGCAAGTTTAATCGTTTATCAATCGCACTCAACTAACATATAATTATTTTTAATGACCTTAATATTTTAATAATATTTAAAAAAAAAAAAAGCACACAACTAACTATCATTTGTACTAACCCATACAAGTTTATTATTACTAACTATAAAATATATTTACGGCTTGTCATAAAAGTTCTGTGATTTGTTTAATTTTTCGCGTTTATACATATACGTATAACATTGCAGTAGACGAAACCACACGAAACATTTTTACTTACTTTTACTTATCCACTGATTGCTATACAGTAAAATCCGCTTGAGAGAAAACCTCGCTTATCTGAAACACTTTTTTCATCCCCGAGTATTTGTCGACGAATTACCTTTAAAACAATCCACTTAAGCTAAACTTGCTTAAGTGAAAAACCCAGATACCTGACAAATATTTTCATTTAAATTTTATATTTTTCATTGAAAAAAAATATCTTAAGTGAAAAAAAAATTGAATCGAACAGAACAAAAAAATTTCGCTTTCATTTCTTTTTTCTACCTCCACCAAATTTTCACCACGAAAATGACATTTGTATTTCCGATAGGTATGTCACAATTGTTTCTGGAATTTTTAAATCAGCTTATAAGGGAAATTTTGTTTATTTAAGCGGGTTTCGTTTAAGTGAAAAACCCCCTTAAGTGAAAGAAATACTGTGATATTTTGACGTTTCTCTTAAGCAGGTTTTACTGTATTAACTTATCTTTAAACACAAAACCTTTAAAACAAAATGAAATTATTAATTTTATATATAAAAATAAATTCTTTTTTATTCTTCTTAAATATTTGTCTTGATAAAAAAAAATATCTTTAGCATTTAAAAAAAAAATGTGTTATTCTTATTCTTATATTTGGTCTTCAACTATGACAAAAGTCTATTTTTTCTGCAATTAAAGTTATACATAAATAAATAAATAATATAAATTATTTAAACTAAATTTGCATCTTTGGCCATGCTATAGAAAGATGAGTTTGGATTTGCCAATAATCTTGAAGGTGAATCGAATTCGATAATATACCCTTTGTCTAAAACGATGACTTTATCGGAATCAATAATTGTATTTAGACGATGTGCAATAGTAAGAACAGTGCAGTCTTGGAATTCAGTTCGTATTGTTTTCTAAAAAAAAAAATAAAAAATAATAATAATAAAAATATATTCATGTAGATATACATCAGTCTAGATTGTAGGTTATTTTTTTTTCTTAGTACATTAATCGTATTTACCTTAAGAATTATGTATTTATTTTGTTTGTATTTTATTTTATTATTTACCTGAATCAAATCATCAGTTTCCAAATCAACTGCTGCTGTTGCTTCATCTAATATTAAAACTTTTGTTTTTCTTAATAAAGCTCTAGCCAAGCAAACTAATTGCCTCTGTCCAACTGACAGATTATCTCCACCTTCGCTTATTTCATAATTTAAACCAGCTGAAGTTCCTTTGACAAACGCCTTCAAATGTGACAATTCCAGCGCTGTCCAAATTTCATTGTCATTGCATGTTTTATATGGATCCAAATTCATGCGCAATGTTCCTGAGAACAAAACAGGATCTTGTGGAATAATTGTAAGCCTGGACCGCAAGGTGTGCAAACCAAGTGACGAAATATCAATACCATCGATGGTAATATGACCACCAGCTGCTTCGATAATTCTTTAAAAAAACAAATCAAAAAAATCAATACTATTTTGAATACAAAATTTTATAAATTTATCTATACCTGAACAAGCATAGTGTTAAACTAGATTTTCCAGCTCCAGTTCGTCCAACAATACCAACTTTCTCTCCACCGCTTATATCAAAGTTTACACCCTTCAATACCAAATCCAATCCAGCCCTATAACGAACCATGTAATCTTCGAAAACAACACGACCAACTTGAGGCCATCCCTCTGGAGTTTTAACATTATCAATAACCCATGGTGCTTCTTGTTTAACACCACCATATTCCTTTATACGTTCTACTGCAACTACATTTGATTCAATTTCAGAAGTCAAACTCACCAACATATTAAGACTTGATGTGATTTGCAAAGAATATGTCACAGACAAACCAACCAACGCAGCATTTGTTTGACTACCCAGCACAGCAAATAATGCAGAAAAGAGAATAACTAAATTTCCAATCATTTCCAATCGAATTCCTAACCAACGATTGGCAATGACACTGGGATATTTACAAAGTTGGTTCATGTCGACGCGATCATCTGATTCTTGGATGAACCTATACAAATTTATTATAAAGAAAATTTGAAGTTTTGCGATACGATTATGATTTTTTTTTGTTTTTTATTTTTACCTTTTTTGAACTTCATATCCTCGAATTGTTGAAACACCAGAAATTGTTTCACTGAAATTTGAATAAATTGGAGATCTCGTAACGGATTCTAATCGCGTGAGTTGTCTTGAAGTTGCAACATAAAATCGTTGAGCAAACCAATAAAGTAATGCCATAGGTATGATTGCAACTATAAATATTGGTGTTGACATGCAGATAACAACAATAGTAGATATCACCTGTTAAATGATTTATTTATGATAATTAAATTTATGTTTTTTCTTCAATATCAAGACAAATTAATAAATTAAAGATGATAGTTTTGCATGAAATGTGATTTGGGAGCCGAATAACTCCATTAAGTAAATATAAAAAAAATATAAATATAAGAAAATAACAAAAAACCAAAAAACAACCGATGAATGAACAGCGGAGGTAATTAATCAAACTCAATTTCGTTATTTCGATTATATTAAAAATATCAAAATTGAGCCTGACTCCCTCCGCTTTATACTCATTCATCTTTTTAGAAGTTTTGCAGGTAGATCTGTACCTTACGAATTAAAATACATACAATTTTTTTCGAGTTGTGACTTTAATATTCTCAAGGAGTTATATGAGCATTTTAAGAATTCGTATAGGACACGTACAGTCAATAGAAAACCTACTTGTATTATATATTTCCATCCATACCGCATCTTTGATTATTTATTTAAAATTATTAATCTTAAATTTAAAATTATTAATCTTAAATTTAAAATTATTAATCTTAAATTTAAAATTATTAATCTTAAATTTATAATTTATTATTCAAATTAAGAAAATTTAATCAGAAAACAATTTGCCTATTTTTACTTGATAATGACTACTTTTTTGTATCAAGTATAATATTTTGTTTTATTAATTTTATTTGCATCAACATATATTTTCATTCGGGAACTATTATTCATAACGTTTGGTTGATATTATTAAATAAAAAACTTTTGTATTGTTTGAAATTCAATTGATTTTATGGCGATAATAATTCCGAAGATCAATTCAGTAAAAAGTTAAAAAAAAAAAATATTCAACTTTATTACGTATACGCCGTAGTATACGGCTCCCTATGAGTTGGAAAAATTAATGGAGTCATGTTTTTTTTTTGAATGAGAAGAAGTTCAATTTTGATGATCCTGACGGCTTTTAATTATTAAGAGGAGGAAAGGAGAACGTTTTTAACATCAGGAGTCAGGACTATCAAAATTAAACTTCTTCTCATCTGAAAAAAACCACAGAGTGCCAGAGTGCCATTAATTTCTCCAACTGATATGGAGTCCAGAGAATTCGAAGCGCATACCTTTCGGTTGGTCGTTTAGTGGTGGTTTCTTTACAGGTCTCATTCGTTTTAGATGATTCGCACTGTTGATTACTGTAAGGACTTTTGAAAAGCTTGCACTATAAGCAGTTTTTTGTGCTGTTTTTGCTGCATTCACTCATTCTAAAATCCAATGCAACAATGCTAACTACTTCTACTAAACTCAAATTTTGTCATCGTAGTGGTGAATCGTCGTAAAAATTTCATGTTATCGAACAGGCATTTGACATTTGAGTGAGTTCGTTTTGAAGTTATAGCTTAAATGTATTAGTGCTTCTTGAGTGGATTCTGATTTCAAATCGTAACGGTCGTTGGACCGTTTTTTTTTTGCCAATGGAATGGTTTCAGAAGAGTTCTTTTTGATTCTGGATGCTTCCAGACGTCCAATAGAAAACGACATTAGTATGGAATTTTTCTGTAATCTGGATATTTTCATTTAACTATTAACTAAATTTGGTTATTAGTAAGGCCCATATACATAGTTTTCTCTGCGTACAAAAAAGTTTCGTATTTTTAGAATTTTTGTACAGCACTATATGACAAAAATTGTAGTATGTTCATGGTAAGCGTGGGGTTTTTCAAGCGAAATCTTTAAATTGTTTATTGGTAGTACCTACATATTAGGTCTGTTTGGTACGTGAAATTTCTTGCGAATTTTAACAAATTTTCAAAATTTTCTGTCATAGAAAAAAAAATTTACCAAACAGACGCATATTCTGTTTAAGTTTTGCTATTATAGTAAGACTTATAGTAAGGATATTCATGCAATGATGTAAAACACTAAATAAGTTTACTGATTGGTTGATGAACTGCCAAATTTTGTATTATAAATTATTTATACAATTTTATTAAAATTCACTTCAAGTAAATTGCTGCGGAAAATTAACTAAATTTTTTTTTGATAATCTTAACTTTTGACTTTTAGAATTAAGCACAAAAACATTTTTTGACTTTTAATATTTGACGTTTAACGAACAGCTGATTCAATTACACATAATTTAACCAAAGGGCGTTCATGCAAATTTCATTTTAAACTTATCATTTTTTTACACAATTTGTAAAGTTATAATGTTGTATGAATACCATTTTAGTGTATAAGCAGACACAGTGTCTAATATTGAGTTTTTCAAAAATTTTCCCAACTCCGTTAAGTGGAGGAAACAAGACCCACCTTTCCATTAGATTTTTTTTTGTTTCTTGTTTAATTCAACCCAAATGCTCTAACTTCGTGTAGATTTTATTGAAATCAAATAGTAGGTACATCAATATAAAATAATACTGTAATGTGTTAAGTATACGCCGTAGTGACTTGTATGTTTTTCGATTTAAAGGTTCCCCCACACCAACGCAAATTTTCGGTGGCGATGACGAAAACAATAATAACAACGTGTTGTTTTCATTGACAACCACGTGTTGTTATTGTTGTTTTCGTCGTCGCCACCGAAAATTCGCGTTGGTGTAGGGGAATCTTAATTCTTACAATGTGATTTGAACTTGAAAAAATCTATTGCAAAATCTGTCCCGAACAAAAAGACAAGGGAGAAATTGATTTAACAAACAAAAATGAACTAATTAAATAATGAATGTGCAATAATGTATGTAAAGATGAATTGTATAACATATGATTAATGATTATCCTTAAATTCTAATATATTTACCACAAAGAATTGTATCAGCATCACACGAATACTAAGTGGTAATAAATTGTCAACAGTATCGATATCTTTTGAAAAACGATTAAGAATACGCCCCAAAGGAGTTGTGTCAAAGTAATCCATAGGGAATCTCATTGTGTTTCTTGTTAAGAATTCATGCAATAGCTTTGAGCAATGAACACATCCTAATAAAAGTGTTAGTGTTGCCATAAAGTCTACAACAACTGTGTAAAAAAAGTAAAATTTTATAAAATTATTAATAGATAATAAATAATATTAATAAATTTGTTAACTAAAGAACACGCTAATGATAAATAAATAATTATATAATAATCTCTGTTTAATCTCGCATCGATAAAATTGATCGAGAAACGTTGAACAAAACACAAATGATTTGTTGCAATTTTCATCTTTTTCTCGACCAATTTTACCGATGCGACAATTACAGTTACGTATATGGCACTGCATAGAAATAAGTTTTTTTTTGTGATTGATTGAGAAACCATGCCAATTACCAATGTCCTTATTAAGGAAGATTTTAAAATAGTTTTAAACATGTATTTTATGAAATTATGTTTTAAATTAATGGAAAAGCTTTACATAAATATAACAAAGATTTAAAAAAAATATTCAAAACAATATATTGACAAAAACTGTTTGTGCTATGAATTTTCCAAAGAAATTTTTTAAATAATTATGTATGTATAGCAAAGAAAAAAATGCAACAAACCTTGTCCTAATCCAAATGCTCCATAAACTATTAAATACATGTTTCTGACACCATTATCAGTTCCTGCTTCTTTATCGTTTGACCATTCCGTCAGCCACAAGTTCGAGCCAACAACCAATCCTTGGAAAACACCATTAGCTATTACCGTTATAACACACAATGCAACACCAATACACTTAACATAATATTTATAAACCTCAAGATTAACCTTTGTAAAGAATTAAAAAAAAACTCGTTATATTTTTACCTTCATCGATTGAAAATACTCCTGCTTTTACTCACCCCACCGGTTTCAGATTTCTCAACTGCAATCAATTTACCACTATCTATGCCAGCAGCAATTTCTGATACTTTTGTATTAATAGAAACCACAGATTCTTGACGTTGACGTTTATTATTTCTTCGCCGTAAACTTCCTTTAATGCTTCCAAGTGATCTTACCGAACTGCAGGTGAATAACAATAGATATTTTTTTTGTTATGAATTTGTTTTTTTTTTTAAGTTAGAGAAGACTTACCTAGTGTCTGACATTATACTAGGAGATCTTACTCGACTTATGGCGCGTTCAAGTTTAATATGCAAATCCTCTGGTTGAACTCCCTTTTCTAGGTCTTTTGTAATATCCTTCAATTCTTCATTCGAAGAAATGTTTTCAGTTAAATGTTGAATTAAAAACTCAGAGAATGCTCCCTTTTGATTCAACAATTGTGAATATGTTCCATCTTCACTGATTTCACCACCTTTCAGAACGTATATATTATCAACTTGGGGCAAGTAAGTTATTGCGTGTGTAACTAAGACACGAGTTTTTTTAGCCAATAAACCAGTTGGTCCAATGACTTGTTCAAAAATATGTTTTCCTACGTGTGAATCAACAGCACTCAAAGGATCATCCAGTAAATATAAATCAGAATCACTGTACACTGCTCTGGCAAGTGATATTCTCTGTTTCTGACCACCAGACAAATTAATACCTTTCTCACCAATTTCTGTCTGATCACCAGCCGATAACATTTGAATGTCGGATTTTAAAGCACATGCTTCAATAACTCTTTGATATTTTTTACGGTCGTATGGTTTGCCAAAGAGAATATTATCCCTTAAAGTGGCATTTTGCATCCATGCTTGTTGCGGAACATAAGCTATTGTACCAATTGTATTTACTCGACCTTTCAATTTATCCATTTCACCTAGAAGTGCCGATATGACAGAACTCTTGCCCGAACCCACTGTTCCAACAATGGCAACTAGTGATCTTTTATTTACTTCCATGCTAATGTCTTTTAGAATGGGATTTTCGTCACCCCATGAAAATGTACCATTTTCAATTAACATTGGGCAATCTAGATATATGTATATATATTTGATTTTTGTAATATTTTTTCTAAAAGAAATTCAAATAATTGCTTACGTGCTCCTTGATCATGTCCAACACAATTAGGGTCGAGTTCTTCACTGTTTAAGAATTTGTTAATACGTTTAATTGAAACTTGAGTCTATTTAAAGAAATTTGTATAATTATATTGTTTTAAGGAAAGATAAATTTAAATTTTACTCACTTGAATTAAGTTCGTTACTAACATTGGCAACATAGCTAATGGCGTTCGAATAATGTTGAATAATGATAATGATACAAAAGCTGTCGAGGCATCAAGAACGTTGTTTTCATCAATTAAAACAAAAGTAGCGAATGTAACTAGTGAAACCTTTAAGATTTGACAAAAATATGTATTTTGATTTTATGTTAAAAAAAAAATATTAATTGTTTACCAAAAACGGAGCACATGACCATAAAAATGATGTTCCAGCATTTAAGAAAGCTGTTGACTTTAACGTGGCAATTTCTTTATTACGAAGAGCACCGACTTGGTCTTCAAAACTTGGTTCCCAAGCATAGAGTTTCAACACCTTTATAAATGATGAAAAAATTTTATTACTTTAAAATTTTTACTAAGTACGAGTGTATAAATTTTATCACGTCACCTTTATTCCACTCAAAACTTCATTCATCAATTTAACACGATCATCTTTGTACTGCATCTGTTTTACTTGTAAAGTTCTTGTACGACTTGAAATAACCCCATTGATAGGAATCAAAATAATCATTACAGCTAAACCAGATAACACAGATATGCCGAGATATTGCCACAAGAAATAAAGTGCCAATATAATTTGCAGCGGAGCAGACCAAATCAAACTGACATAAGTTACCAATTCCATAAAACGCTGTGCATCGACTGACATTAAATTGACAATTTCACCAGCTGTTGATTGTTTTTTAGTCGCATTTGAAATAACAAGAGCCTTGCGATAAATCGAACTAACCAAGGCCGTTCGAATTCTCATTCCGACCATATACATTCTTTGGAAATATTGAGCATTAATAAATGTTTGCATTCCTGCACAAATGAAAAGTAAAATTGAATAAAAAACACCCTTCCATTCGGGTTTTGATTCTTGGTTATCGTCGGCCTTGACTTCAATAAAGTCAATAACTAAAGATAGAATTTGTGGTGAGACGAATGTCAGAAGATCAGCTGTCAATTTAAACAAAGATCCAAAGAGAAATACAGCACCAAAAGATCTATAAATTGGTGGCATAATAGAAGCAAAGCCTTTTGTTGTTGAGCCATTTGGATTTTCGAATGTTACATTTCCCATTGTTGATTGACCCTTGGATTCACGGTTTTCCACTAAATATTTTGTGCGAACATTTTTATTCCAATGTTTAGCAAATGTTGGCATAACTTCTTTACAGCTTTCCTGAGGACGAAGTTCCCACAGATCTTTCGTTTCGAGTGGATTACGATAACCTTTCCAGGCCATTGTATCAAACCATGAATAGGTTATGCGGGATAGGAAACTTGCATGGAGTTCTGGAGTTTCTTTCTAAAAAAATTAAAAAAAAAATCAAATAGTTTTACCTAAGATATATATTTTAAGGTTTCACTATAATTATACCTTTGTTCTGTTGTACTTTGTCTCTCTTGGCATATTATCAGCGAAGCAATTCAAAAGAAGTATTAAAATTGAAAGTCCGAAGTAGACCATAAAGCTATAAAATTTGTAATTAATCCAAGAAATTTCTTCACCCGTTGCATTGAAACCCAAACTAGTATCCTTACGATCACCGTATTCTCGTATTTGTGTTCTTAATTCTGGTATCGCAAAAAGTACTAAAAAGAACCAAAACAGTGACAGTGTTCCTGATGTCTGGACACCGTACTTGCGGTTCAGCAAAACTAGAACTGATGCTATTGTCTAAATTTAAAAAAATATTATATATTTTTTGCTTACCAGATGAACTTTTTTTATATATGTATATAACTTACAAAAGTACAAAACTTAATAACAGGTCCCCAGACATCTAATGGGTAAATAACTTCAGTTGAGGATCCATTTATTATGAGAGCCTTGACGAAATCAACAACACAAAGTGCAAGTAGAGCAACATGAAGAACCAATTTCGAAATGTTTTTGAAATTCCAGGGAATATTTTTATCTAAACTAGCACGAAGGTAATATAGCTCGAGGAACATAAAAATCCACAGAAAGATACATGGAATCCAAACAAGGACTGTCTGTTCGAAACATAGTGTGAAGTCAGGATCTTCGGTGTTCCAGGTGATATTTACATTCTGAAAGCAAAGTTTATTTATATTATTTATTTACTCAACAGCCCCTTCCCTACAGCAGACTTAATATGCAAAAACAAAAACAATTATTTAATTAACAACTTCGAGAACTTACCCAAAATTCAGACCCGCAGAATTTGTCCAAAATACCATCATCACTTGCCATGATGATTTAATTTCGTAATTTATTTGTCCGAACCAACGAAATACAGTCAAACCCTCCCCTGTTTTGACGAGTATTTAACGGCTAAAAATAAAAAAGAAAGTAAAAGATACATTACGTTTTTATTTCAGGATTTGTTGAGGATGTAAAAGAATTTGTCTGCCTGTACATAAACTATCAGCCTAAGTCCCTTAATTAGTTCTTAAAATTTAAAACTTAATGCTTTTAGGTTAATAAGCTTTTTAAAGAAAGCTTATTTTTATCAAAAATAATTCAAACGGTTCTGTCAAAACTTTTTTAAGTATGCCATGCGGCCGTGCATATGTTTTTTAAGGCATTCGGCCATAAAGTTTTTTTGTCCCACGACCAATTTGTAAGCATTTTTTGTGTAGGGGCAGTCTTAGGTCGATAAAATCTGGACTACGTATCACCGATTTTGGTAAAAATTCCAAAAAAAATTATTATCTATTCTTGGTTGTTCCCTAATAACCTAAAAACAATAATTTTATGTTCAAAACACGATAAAAAACAAAATAAAACAATTATGTACATAGGTTAACTATGAACAATCAACAATGTACATACTAGAGCCTACGATTCAGCCCGTGTATTTGAAAAAATATGGACTCCGTATGTAATTATTACACGCAAATCCGTACTTTTAAAACACGTGTATATATTTGCTACATACATACACGGATCAGTATCTTAATACACGGTTTGGTTTTTGATTTTTATCTTTTCAAGCGGTGGGTTTACAAGCTCAAAATTTTGAGCTATTATGGATTTTTATTTTTAGTGAAAAATTTTAATTTCTAAGTTACCGGTAGGCGCATACAAAACACAGTTTTACAGTGCCTTCAATTATCAAGTAATAAATCTTTAGTATCTGTCTGGATTGATTGGGTTTTTCTTTAATGTTTAGATTGGGAAGATTGAGTCCGGACTGGTGAGTGCCATCGTGTTTACATTTGAAACTTTGAGTTGCTTCAAAATACATTCGAACAACAACAATTTCAACACTTCACACATTGAAACGACAACAAAGTAGACTCATGAGTCCGGTTTTTATGTTTTCTTCGTGCCTCAGGAGATTCCTCACCCCACAATTCTCTGGCCTACGAACAGCGTCATACATACGCAAAGTTCTAAGTCTTCTACGTATAGTAGATTGGCTTGTGTCCTTTCCGTGGCAGTACTTTAAAGTTTATTGGGCCCAAGAATGGCCAGGCCTTTTTCCATGAGGAATACTGCAACTTATCCTTCACAGATGTACCTACCCAACTATTTTGATGATACAATTTCACGAGAAATGATAAGTCTTATCCTAAAATCGTGATGTCGGTTACTGGATTCAAATAGAAGGGCGTTTCGCAACGACACTTTCGGAATATGCACAATGTGTAATCTTGATGCAACTGAGAACACCTACTGTTACGAATGGCAACACTGGCCATTCATGCCAATTCATGAAATAAGAAAGAGACGAGGAAATTTGACTCTCTCTATTAGTTCTTTCTCTCTGGTCTCGATCGGTATTTCACCGTGAGAGCAAATGTGTAAGATCCGCGGACAGATAAATAAAAGTAGGTTTTTTTTGTATAATTTTTCCACAATGGGCTAAGCTAAACCCAGATAATTTTCGGAGCTTAACCTAAGCACGGATAAAACTGTATTACTTTAAGGAATTATATACTTGTTATCGATAGTTTGTATGGAAACTCCATTTTTTTTCTGTAATGGCGTCGCTAATACCCGATATCGTTTTTTTCAACCAGTTCCCTCCGGTGTTGGAAAAAATACACCTTGTATTACCGGCGTGAATTACATACTCGCTATCGATAGTTCGTATGAAAACTCCATTTTGTTTCTGTGTTGACATCTCTAATCCCCGTTGTCGTTTTTTCAACCAATTTCCTTCGGGATTGCAAAAAAACACGCCGAATAAAAGAATAAAAGACAAATTTTTGTGACTTTTATCATAAAAGATTTTAATAAAAATATAAAGTAATGGTCACGTTCGGGGATCAATCCAAAGCTATCCGGATAGGTTTGTGTTATTGTAATCTCTTGTGACAAAACAGCTGATGCAACAACAACCCAAAGTATCTGAAAATTTTTGGATGCGTGGATAGCCTATCTGATAGTTTACCGAACACAAGAAATGAGTATTTATATTTTATTTCGACTTCAAAATGTTCTTTAAAGGAAACAAATGTAAGAAAATAGCATTTAAATCTTACACAGCTTTATATATTCCAGCCCACACAATTTGACATGTGTAAATACATGAGAATTTTTAGAAATAATAAAATTGAAAGTCGGATAGAATTCTATGCTACTGCCAAATCTGTGGGAGAGAAATGACTTTTCATTTATTGTTATGGGCGTTTGAAATTCATTTAAGCCTAGTACGCTGCTGATGCGATACGAAAAATCACATACAAAAATGACACAACGAAATCATAAACGGAAAATTTCGTTCTGGTTTTCGTTTTGCAGTACGCTGTTCGAAGAGCGAAATTTATAATTGTAGCAGATTATTTGGAGAAGTCTCCGCTCCTTTTGCGCACTGAATTAATTATACAGACTATTTATTGTGTGCGGAAAAATGACATTTGAGTTTTATTTGTGTTTTTTTTTTTTGTTTATCTCTATTCTTACATCACGGGTTTCTCTGATTTTTTGCGTTTATGTTTGATTTTGTTTTTGGAATTAATGAAACTCTCCAAGGATATTTTCCGTTGTGTCTTCGCAACCGTTTCATTGTCTGTTTGGAAATCACAGGAAATTTTCGTTTCGCATCAGCAGCGTACTAGGCTTAAACGCAAAAAATCAGAGAAACCAATGATGTAAGAAAATGAGAAACAAAAAAAAAACACAAATAAAACTCAAATGTCATTTTCCGCACACAATAAATAGTCTGTATAATTAAATCAGTGCGAAAAAGGAGCGGAGACTTCTCCAAATAATCTGCTACAATTATAAATTTCGCTCTTCGAACAGCGTACTGCAAAACGAAAAGCAGAACGAAATTTTCCGTTTATGATTTCGTTGTGTCATTTTTTGTATGGGATTTTTCGTTTCGCATCAGCAGGGTACTAGGCTTTAGCAAAAAAAAACATCACTTCAGTTGCAATATTCTGATTTCTAACTTCATTTATTTTCACCCTGTCTATTAATCTAGTACTTTTTAAATAGCATTCTACAACTTTTTGTATATTCTTTTTCTTATCAATTTCATATTCTTTTGACATTCTTATTTGTGTTGATAAATTTCGTTCTGTGCAGAAGCAAAATATCAGCAGCTCGTTGCTATCAACCCAAAAATTATTTATTATTCCAATTAAAAAATGCCGAAACTAAATTTTCTCGATACCGATGATAGTTTTGATAATAATTTAAAATTTGTTAAGGTTAATACATAAATACAAATAGAAATAGGCATAAACAGCATTTTGTTTTATTGAACTTTCTAGAATGAAGTCGAAGACGAATTGAATCAACTATTTGGAACTGGAAATGGAAATGCACCCAAAACAAATGTAACACCACCACCAAGAGATTTTAAAATCGTTACACCAAAACCAGGTAAAAACATTATTTTATATTTTACTAATTAATGTGGTTTAAGTTTATGCTATTAACTTCTATATAAATTTGCTACATCATTTAACACCAACATAATATATGATGTACTTATCTCCTTGTGATAATCAAAGCGGCTATATTGTACCTAAATTTTTTATCTTTTCATTAAACATTTTTAATTATTTATTTGAGATTGAGATTAGGAAGTCCAATTCACAGATAATATACCTAATTTATATTTTGCTGTCTCACATATTATTTTATTTATTAATAACTATCTTTGAAGGTGGAAGATAAGCCTCCCGTTCCGATTAATTTCATCTTTTCAAACTTAAACAGTGCAAAACGCTGTGAAGTTTGGTCAAACAAAAAAAATGTTCAAATCAAACCCTGACCAGATAGTGTTATCAACCCCTCCTCTATCTTAAAAGCTTTAATTCTTAGTTCGCTCCTTTTCTATATGAACTGAAATGAGCGTGTTTATTTACAAAATTTGCTCTTCCTAAACTGAAGCATTGTGTAACCACAGCAGCTTACAAAAAAAGCTAGCAATTTAAACGTGCTTTGTTTTTTAAATCAATGCAATCAAATCTAAATCACATTCTTCGTTATACATTTTAAAAATGAAAACCTTAACCTAAAAGGAATCACTAAATCAATCTATTGCCCGCACTGAATATTAAATGAAGTTTTTCAATACGAAATAAAAAATGGAGAGGAAAAAAAGAAAATTAAACTTCTTTTAGAACATAACTGGGTTATTATTTCACTCTAAAAGAATAAAATTGCAAAGCGCCTTGGTCAGATTTTCGTTCGCATACAAAATCAGCTTCTTCCCAATAAAATTTTCTCAAAAACAAAAAAATTGCGAACAGGTGTGTGTTTAAAACAATTCGAATAATAAATAGATACCTACATGGTCGAAAAAATAATATGAGACTATTCTATTGATTTTGTTTGGGAAGGAAACAATAAATTGAAGCAATGGTTTTTTTATTTTTATTGATACACTTTTCAAATTTCAAGACTAAAATAAAATTTTAATTTTTACACACGCGACCTTGGAGCGTCCTTCGCCACATAACTAGATTTTGTTTTACATTTCTAACTACCTACTAGATTACGAAATCCAAAATTGTATGGGAAATCTTGTGGATTTTGATGAGATTTGCTGCTTTTTGCTCGAAATCTTGATTTTGATTCGGTGTGTATAGGCTATAAGACTTCGATAAAAAGCAATCAGAGTAACGGGTCACGTCCAGGTTCGTGCGTGGAAAAAGTTTTTTTTTCAAACTTATATTTTGAAAGTCGAAGCATGTGTCAATAAGACGCACAAAAACAATTCAATTGAATTTTTTTCAATTCAATGAAATTTTTTTTAATTTTTCAATTAAATTTTTTTTCAAATGAGAATGTTTCAAACAATATGTTCGAAATTTGTTGCGTGAAAGTGAAACATTGTCGTGGAAGAGACCCTTACACTAGTTTGTGCATAAAAATCATTTCGAGGATTTCTGAACTTTTCATAAACCCCTGTAATTATCACTTCGTAATAAACTAAATTTCACAATTCTGATTTTTTGATATTACGGATATTTTTTTTCAATTATTTTATTTGTTTATTTTTTTATTGTTTTATCTTTGAAAAAATTCAACTAACAAAATTTACACTTATTAAAATCAAGACGATTTTTTTGTTAAATTTAAAAACACTCACTTTTATTTTTATAATAATTGATAGGAACTTTATAAAATAATATATTCTGGGAATTCATGAAACACAATAATACTTCGTCCGCTACGTTTGCTTAATATAAATCTACTGAAGCCTTTAATAAGTTTAACCTTCACTCAACACCTTCGGTTTACCTTTAAATGACATCTATTTGTTTTATATTCTATATCGGTAAATAATCTATGATAGTTGATCATTTTGATTGAAATAAAAGGATAAGTTTTTGCTGATTATGATTCTCAAAAAATAAATATAGGTACCTACAATTTAATCGCAACAGATATACATATCAAAATAAAATTCAATTTTCTTCCAGTTGTGATTGTGATGGGTATTCACCAGAATTTTACAGCTATTTATTGAGAATAGAAACAAACTTTAATTAATAAAGAAAGTTTGAATGTAACAACAACACTTGGGTTTATAGGCTGGAGTTATAGCTATGTCGCGCAGTGATCAGATATAAATCTCAACCTTTTGAAAGGTTCCTGAATAACTCTTATTTGTTGTCATTTTCAATAAAAGTCACTCAATAACCTTTATTCTAAAAAAAATCTTTTTGGTAAAATCACTCCAAATTTACCTACAATTATTCACCGATGACGATGTATAAGATGTAATTTATAAAATTAAACATTAATTATGTAATAAAATAAATAAAATTCATATTTATTTTTGGAAAATAAAGACGTTCTCGACATATTATACATTTTCCTTGCATTAACCATTTATGATATATTTTCAGTGAAAAAAAAACTTAAAACATAAATCTCAAACCGATAACCTAAACTTTTAATTTTTTTTAAATAAATCTAACGGAAATCGAAACTTATTATTATTATAAATATGATGGTGCAAAAGCTTGGCAGCCTAACTGCAAGTTAAACAAAAACCCCTTCTTTAATTAATATAGTCTAAGAGCCAACGGCAGATTTTCGAAGTGGATTGGTAGGGTAGGTACAATTGTTGTGATATCGAGTACAAAAGATATACATATGTATGTGTGTGTGTATATTTTCTAAGCGAATCATATTGGGTTTATAAGAATATTCATGTCGATTATGGGATCCGTAACTCTGGATCCGCAATGATTCACAGTGCAGAGTTCTCTTTTTGCCTTACTCATTTGTCGTGCAAAGAAAAGAGAACATTGAATTGAGAATCACTGCAGAAGCAGATTCATTATTGCGGATTCCATAATCGACATGATTGTTTACAAAGAAAAAAAAATACAAAAATTGCTTTACATGCTTAGTTCTGTTTCTATTACTTGGATCGACAATATTGAAGCTTATAGACTTGGGGAAAATAACAGAGCATTTCCTGTTTTGAATATGTGAATTTTGAAATTCGACATAAAATTTGAAAAAATCGTTATTTTGAATCCCTTACCAATGCAATATAAACCATCAACTTCAATTACTTCTTCAAGTATATTTTTATCTTATCATATGAACTTAATAATGAGGTAAAATAGTTTTAAGTACTTCAACAATTAATTATTTTTTGAGATTTAATCTGGGAGTCAACTGATCATTTCAGTCCTTCGCGGTCTGGGTCCAGGATTTAATTTCACACTATGATCTTATTTAGACAATTTATTAAAATTTTGTTTATATTTGACATTGTTTTCACTTAAATAATAGAAACAAAATTCCACTGTAAAGCTTTTTTAAATTATAAAAAAAAATAATGGAGTTTGCTTCCTCAAATCTTGTAAACAAAATTTAAAATAATTTTTCTAATTTTCTCTAGAATAATTTATTCCTTGAACAGTTTTTTGAATAGAAACAATTGTAAACAAAATTTAAAATAATTTTTCTAATTTTCTCTAAAATAATTCATTCCCCTCCAGGTTTTGTTTCCTTGAACAGTTTTTTGAATAGATACAATTAATTAAAAAAACACCACAAATATAACTTACAAACTCTTCTAAAATTTACAAAATTCAAGGTTGAAACAGATACCTATCACATAAAAATGACAGTTATTTTTTGAAGTTAATTCTAGATTTGATAATGCATAGAAAATTAAATTTATGATTGTGGTAATAGCCTTTTTTTTTGCACAGATCTACGCACACTTTATTTTGATTATATTTTCCCATGTACGTAATTTTAAATTGATCTTATGATAAGATAATCAAATGGTTAAATTAATCAAATATATCGGATCTGTGGCACACTTTAACCAATATAAGCATAACCATATTTAGATAGCACATTTATGTATGTATATAATCTAATGAAATTTTCGTTTGTGAATCTGCAAGACATTTTGCCAAAAAAAAAAATACGCGAGCACAACCTGATTGATTCTGAAATTTTTGTATAAATGTAGGTATGTGTTAAATAAATTTAAAAATTTATCACAATGGCTCAATGAATTTACAACCACTTGATTTTATCTTAGATATACACTGCAAGTCATTAGGTTAGAAGCAGACATTTTTGAGGAGTTATACTGTAATTTCTTCCGTTATATGTGAAAGAAAAGAAAACAATTAGTACTCAGGAAGGACTGTTTAAAAAACTGACTGTTAAAAAAACTATATAACTATACTTGAAAAAAAGATAACTGCAATTAAGAAAAAAATTGTTGGCTAAGTGAGTTTTATAAGAAATTTAATCATGTTAGAAGCACTAACAAAAAATTAAGAAAAAAGATTGTTACTTATTTTTTGTATTATACCACTTAAATTTGTTTTATTTTATTTAATACTCGCCCTTATCACAGACCCCGTCTTAATAGATTCGTACTATGAATTTGTGGGCTATCGACATATTTTTTCACGAACTCTGAATTAATTGGTTTCTGTTACGGAAGCAGCTATAATATTTTTTTTTCGGGATTCGTAGTACGAATTTTATACAATGAAGTGTGTGATAAGGCCGAACGTGTACAACACTAGCAACACTTTAAAGCTATTTTCGGTCATCTTGGTACTTTGAACTACTAAGTCTATCGTACCATAATACGAAATTACACCCCAGACCATTTCCCATCCTTCTCTGCTTGATGACGTTTCAGAAATCGCTCCTCTTTCCTCAAATCATGGAAATAATAATTATAACCATCTGGGCCATCCAGATTGAATTTTTTGAATTGAATTGAAAAAATGACTGCTATTTTTCGCATTTCGCGGCGTGTTAAGGAGGAATAAGTGTTTCTTTTGTGTTTGTTTCCGTAAGATTTAGGGCTTTTCAAATAATGACTCCGCTTAATTTTTCTGTCTTTATCTCGGTTTGAAAGTCCTTCAAAGTGATAAAAATCTATTTTTGCCCTTTCCTCCAGAGTCAAACACTTTTTCTTTTCCATTTTCACAATCAAACACAATTTAAAGTTACAAATCTATAAATCTAATCTTTAATAATCAAAAAGTCTTAACCACTTAACCAATAACCTAAATACTTTGAATGCTTCTTATCTTATGACTCGACTAATTTGCCTTAATTTTGTGTTTAATCTTTAACTAGCCTTGAATGTCCCGTTTAATTGATCTCTTAAAATTTACAAATGTTTATTGACTTAGCCTCTCTCCTATCATACTCTTTTTTGCTTTGTTCAATCATGTGAAGGTAGTAATATCAGTTTAACTTCTCAAATTTGCCTTCTTCTAACCTTATGACTTGCAGTGTACATATGTAATGTACATTATGTACATCATCTTTTATTTTTATCACCAAATAGGTTCTATTCAATGAATTTTATAATTGTATATTCTATATTTATAATTATGAATTCTATAACTGTCCATTGAAACTAAGAACTTTGATAAAGTCCGAAATGTATTGTTTTCATAATTCAGTCCAAACTTTTATTCTTAGACAACAGTACCTTGGGTGGCCCGCTTACCAAATGCATGATGGTAAAATTACGAAATGAATATTGAAAACAAAACATTTCGGACTTTTTCCAATACTGCTGAGTTAATTCTAGAAATTCCATGACATTATAAACTTATACAAACTCATCTACAATTTACAGGTTTATGTATTAAGTCGTTCAAACTTAATACCAATGAAAAATACTTTATAAATGTCTGCCATACGGAAGAAATTCCTGCCCCAGATGACATCACAGAAGAAGAACTCACAGTGATCTTACAATCTGACGAACCCAGTTCATTTCGAATTCCCATGAGCATAAGTGAACCCCGTATCACAAAAGATAAATCAAATAATCCATGTGATGCGTGTGACATAGCTGTGAATCCGAAGTTTTTTTCTAAAATTGAAAAATCAATTCTTTTTAAAGATTTCTTTTTGGCTCTCATCGCTGAAGCTCTGAGCGATAAATACAATATTCAAATTAAAGTAGATAAATGCATAATTCTGAGCAATCGGAAATTCATTGGAACATTAGTATCGCATCGTATTCGTAATAATGATGTTAAAACTGTCTTGGATACATACAAAAATCCATCTCCAAGCGATAAGGATATATTGGCAAAATTGAATTCTAATTTAGGACACAACACTAAACCATTGGTTCAGGAAATCAATGAGAATGAACTAAATCAATTAAAGAAAAAAAGTGAAGAGTTAAAAGGGAACTCAACAAAGATTAAAGAAGAAATTTCGCTTGCTGCATCGACAGTTCCAGAATTTAGATTGAGAGCAAAAGTTAAGGGGCAAAATGTAGACGAGATACAAGCAGAATTATACATGCCTAAATGTGTAAGAGAGCTGTCGATAATTTATATAAATAATAAAATTATTAAATAAAAATATCTTGTTTCTTTGTTAACAGATTTCATCTCACGAAATTGTTTTGAACGTTGGAGAGGATAGAATACTCGTTGAATCAATGAAGCATGGATATTTATTTGATAAATTTGTCAATCACAAATTAGACCAAGATCGTGTCAATGCTGTTTTTGATAAGACTAACAAGGTAAGGTGGAAAAAGCCCATTTATAGATATAAAATAATTAATAAATAATAAATTTTTGTTGCAGATGCTTCAGGTCAGAGTTTCCGTTATCAGCTCTAGTTAAAGACGAATTAATTGTACATTAAATTGCAACCAAATGAGTATTTATAAACACAAATAAATTACATTTTGCGTTTATTTAAAATTCTACAAATTGAACAACTCATGTTTTTTATAAAATATATTATTATGGTCTGAAAAAATGTGTCTATCAGGCGTTTGCTTAAGGTTTAAAATTTATTAAATTTACTGTGAAGAACGATTATGATTTTTTGACTTGTCTTGGTCTCAGAGTATTCTTGAGATTAACCATTTCATACTTTTTGACAGGTATCAATATAATTTTATAGCCAAAACAAATTTTTGGAGTATTTATAAAAAATTGTGATTTCGAGGTTTTATAGGTTTATGTGTAGGTACTGATTTCAAACACAAAATAAGTGAGCCATTTTTTTTCTGAGCCTTTGGTAGGGAGGGTGGAAAAAAATTTGCAATTTTCGAATAATTTCATTCGGGCGGAATGCAATGCCATTGACCGCCTTAATTTTCACTTATTTTTAGTAAGCGAACGAAATTTCGATCGGGCGAAACTCACAATAGATTTTAAAATTCCGGGTGAACAAAAAATTTTAAGATGAAATATTTTTCGGTGAAACACAAGGCTGAAAAGATTTGTGGTAGGTGCGAGGTTGGCTTTAAATCCAGATTCTTTAAATTCAAAAGAAACTTTGCATACACCCAACCTCGCACCTACCCCAAATCCAAATTTACTGTCTTGTTTTTGCGACTTATTTCAGTGTTATTTTAAACGAAATTCTATCGACTTACATGTTTTACAACAGCACAAATAAAATTAATGAAACGACTCCATTTGCTTCATCTCAATTACCATTGCAAAATTAATGAGCCATTCATCCATCTTATCGTAAACGTGTCTCGTAAAATAATGACAAACTTTCAATTTGCATGCCTTTGGCATTTTTATTAAGAAAATAATTATCACTTCAGATTTCATAATTATTGATTATAATTTTATTTTTAATTAAAAAAAAAGAAACAAAAAATTACGTAATTTAATGCCATGACTTGAAGTCCTGTTATTGTATTTGATGCTTCTTCTATTAATTAAGCTCCCAATTGCTTGTAAAGAATTGGAACGTAGTCATCGTATTCAGCTTGATAAAGATTACCAGCAACTGGAACACCCAAATTATATTTTTCAACAAATTTCTGGATTTTAAAGCATCCACGTCCGTCCCCGCTATTATTGGGTAATTTTTTCTCATCAAAGGTCAATTTGCTGCCCTGCTTGTAGACCAGAAAGACATAACGATGCAAACCGGTGCCTTCAGGTGGGCCGGAGCCAACATAAGCAGACAACACTTCTCCCTTGGAGATATCTTTTCCAGGAATGTTTCCAACTAGCCAATGATGCCATTCGCGGTATGTTGGTTCCTTACGGCTTGGAGCATCAGGATCAGTCATGCAAAGAGTATACAATGCACTAGAATCTGCGTTCCAATCGACAGTTGGTTGGTTTTTAACTTGAGTTGGAGTGAGAACATTGCCCAGATCTACAGAAACACCAGAGTCATATTTGACGGTAAGAACTTCTTTGGGAGCAACAGGAATGACATCAGGAACAACTTCGTGTTTTTCCATGGCTTTTGGCAAAGAACTCGAATATAAACGCAAAGTTAAAGTTGGATATTTGGCTTCGACAATGGACTTAGTTCCTTGGCGAACGAGGTTAGGTATTTGCGAACGAAGGGATGCAAGAAACATCACGACACGATAGGTACTCGGATAATTTTCTGCAGCCGGGTTGCAAATTCAATCGTTTTTATAGCTGGCAATCTAGTACATTTAGAAAAGAATGCACTTCTGTCAAAAAAAAATGAAAGCGTTCAAGTTAATAAGGTAGCATTCAGGATAGGATAAAATGTTTTTAAATTGCCCTTGTAAGTTGTACCTACGAAAAAATTAACCAGCATAGATATTTGAATCCATCGACGGTTTTTTTCTCCAGAGCAGATAATGGTAAATTGGTTAAATATGTACCAAAATTTGCGCTTCATAGAGTTATCAGATGGTGAAAAAATTTGTTTCAAAATCGGCTAATAAAGAAGTTATGTAGGTATTACTATTTTAATTTTGAGTTTGAGGTCAAAACATTTAAAAAACTTATTTTTAAAACAGCCATAATACCTATATTTTTAACAAACAAAACTGCCGTAAAAAAAGTTTTCTCGATATGACGAATACAAAAGGCCCAAATAAAGGTTCCCCCACACCAACACGAATCTTTCGACAATAATAACAACACGTGGTTTTCAATGAAAACAACACGTTGTTATTGTTTTTGTCGTCGCCACGACAGATTCGCGTTGGTGTGGGGAGCCTTAAGATGGTTTTTGCACGAAATTTGGTATGAAATTACATGCACAGCCAGTTCCCAGTTTTTCCACATGAAGATTTTATGGTGGATTAACATAGTGTATTTTTACTTTCGGTACCGGCAAAAATTAAAAAAAATGCAGTTATTTACAAAGATGGAAATGTTCGTCTTGATTATAACACTTCCTATAATCTGCATAATTAAGATATGTTATGTATTTTGATCTTTTCTCTCTATCGAACTAATATAAAATATATATTTTACATCCTCTTGTTTGCAGTAATGAAAAAAACACTTTTATTTTTTTTTTTTGTCTTAGGGCCATTTTTTCACAATGGTTTAAATATTTACCATGATTTTCATAGGTTTTAATTAAAAAGCAGTTACCCTTGGCGTAATTCTTATTGTGTAGAACTGCCATATGCCTAAGGTCGTGGGATCGAATCCCAGCCACCTAAAAACTGAAAACATACTTTAATCTGTATTTTTACTTTTTATATCAGAAGACAGGTCAATCATCAATGAAAAATTTAAAAAAATAAATCAAAATTATTCAAGAAATTATAATATACTTCAAGATCTTTTCAATATAATTTCCTATATAGATCAAAATGAATTTGTATTGCGCTAGAACCTCCATGCGGAAACTGTTTAAAACAGCTAAAATGGTTTTGGGAAATAAAACCAGTTCTCGTTATTCATCGAACGCCTTGGAAGCTTTTTCAAAACACGGAGTAGTACCAGACATTATTCCATTGGCTCCCAAAGAGCTGTTAAAAGTTTCGTTTGCTTCAGGCGTTACAGCGGATGCAGGTAATGATCTTACTCCAACTCAAGTCAAAGATCCACCTAAAATCAGCTTGCAATCCGGTTCGAATCAATTTCATTTACTTTGCTTAACCGATCCGGATTCTCCAAGCCGTGGTCGGCCAACATATCGTGAATGGCATCATTGGTTGGTGGGAAATATTCCTGGTGATGATGTCAATAAGGGGGAAGTTCTGTCCAATTACATTAGTCCTTGTCCACCTAGGACAACAGGCAAACATCGTTATATTTTCCTATTCTATAAACAAAATGGAAAACTTACATTTGACGAACCACGTCTGGGGAACACTCGAAGCAACAATCGTGAATATTTTAGTGTTAAAAAATTTGCTGAAAAATACCAATTAGGAAATCCTATAGCAGGAAATTTTTTCCTAGCAGAATGGGATGAATACGTCGAGCAAATATACGAAAACTTGTCCAAGTTATGAATAAAGAACATTAGTTGTGTTTAACATTTTGTAACTTTTTGTTGTAATAGCAAAATGTTTTTAAATAAATACGATACAAATGAAAAACAACTTTTATTTGTTATTAAAAACATTAAAAAATTTTGTATTTCTCTTGTAGCAACGGGGTTATAATTATAAGGTTATAATTATTTTAATATATAAAAGACATATATAAATATTAAATTATGTTAATTAAACTTTTTATAAACTTTCAACGTTGAACTACTATCACACTAATATCGTCTTAGTTGCTAGCTTAACAATGCTTGATAAATTTTACTGGGAAATGCATACATATTAACTTTTAGTTGGTTTATTTCTTACGTCATGCATTACGATAAACTTCTCCAGAGCCATATGAATATCTACGTTCTTGTCTCGCTATCAAGATATCATCATCATACTGTGCGACTTTATGAATTTTCGGACGCATAATACCACGGACATCATTAAGTGATATATCGAGATCCTTGAATGCATTCAACATAAAAACAGCAATAATAACAACAAGAAATCCACAGATATCGCCAAGAATATCTTCGAATTTCATGTGAGTGAATTCTCTGAAGAGAATCGCCGAAGCAGCTATTACTAGCGATGTAAACATTACATAATAAATCGGAGTAACGATGCCGGTATTAAAGATATCCAAAGCCTTGTTAAGATAGTTCATCTGAATGGCAATAAATGTCAGTGTAACAACAATCAAAAACCATGGCATCCAGGTGGCAAAATTGTTCACTTTGCCTGAAATAGTATCACGAATGGCCAGACCCAAGGCCTTACACGACATCACTGTTAAACTGCCAATGCCAGAGCAAAGGTATATGTAAACCATTACATTTGAATGACCATGTCGAGGTGCTATAAATAGAGCAATAAATATACTACTGCCAAGTATAATCATCACATAGAGTATGAATCCGGGATCGAGAAGCTTGTCGAAAAGTATTTGGAGGTCTTCGATTTCTTTTTCTTTTGGTGAATGCAATACGATTATTGTTGATCCTAAAATGCAAAGAAAGCACCCAAGCTTTCCAAGCAGATTAAGTTTTTCGTTGAGAAATTTTGAAGCCATCACTGAGGAGATAATTACGCTCAAAGCCCCCAAAGGCGTTACTAAAGAAGCTGGTGCAAATGCGTAGGCTGTGAAGTTTGCTGCTTCGCCAATACCCACTGAAATCATAAAAGAGGCCATATATGTTAGTTTGATAATTAATAATATAATTAAAATTATTTCTTCAAAAAAAAAAAATAAAAATCCTTTGATACCTTTTCTATGAAATTTTTTTTTAAATTTAATTTGTTTACCAATTTTCATTGGAGATGTTATATTCATTATGTTGTTATGGCATTATTAAGCTAGTTTTGATCTTTTTGAATCTAGTATTATTGCCCCTTCGTAAGAATTAGTTAAATGGAACATGATTTGCATCTAGTTTAAAAAGAAATAAATATATCTTTGATATTATATTCTATACAGAACTAGTCTTTTTTATAAGTTCAAACTTTTATGAATGATTCAATTCAACGCAAAGGACTTGGTATTATTTCAATATTTTAAAGGCTCTTACTTAAAATTCTCAAAATTTTAGCTTTTCACCATAATAAAGCGAAGTCAATGAATCATGTCATGAATTTTTGTATGTATTTATGTGTGTTCCACATTGCTTCATAATTGACATTTATTTTACATGCATAATTCGGTGGGGATGCGAAATAAAAAATTTCATACGAAATGAAATGAATCAAATAAATCAAAAAAGGAATAATATTGCAGTACACTGTTCGATATGTGAAATCGATAATTTTTTAGCTGATTATTTGGTGAAATCTTTCTCGGAAACGGACCATTAAATGTGTGCGGAAATTGAAATTTTGGTTTTATTCGAGTTTTTTGTTGTTGTTTCATTACAGCACACTTTTCAGCTAGTCAAGTCGTTATCAAATTATGGCTTTAAGCATATTTCCTTTGAATAACTTTTTTATAGATCTTCAAATATAGACAAAATCATGGAAACTGCCAGACAGATTGAATTTCAGTTTTATAACTAAAAATACATTTACTTTTTCTTATATTTATTTTAGGGTACAGCAACATAAAAAACTCAACCCAAGGGACGACTCATAAGAGGAAGAAAGCGCTTCAAGAGGAAGAGATCCTCAACGGACTTTATGTGCGAAAATGGATGCATATAGTTATAGACTGAGGCCCACCACGGACGTCATCTTAAGTAAGTTCCCACTGAAGTGTGTAGAAGAAACGAATACGGTTTTATAAATAATAAGACTTCTTCACTCATATAGAATATACTTTAATACAAGGTAATATGCAAAGCGGGAGGAGTAATGCATTTGTAAGGCAGACATTATGTTGCTTATCAAGTCTTTAAATTGCGTATTCATTGTAATGTGTTTATTAAAAAAATCGAAATAAAAAAAAAATCTACTAATTCACGAAACCCATTTCCAAAAACATTGATTAGCATTCCTTATCTTATCATTTTCCGATAAAAAAAAAGGAATAATCTAACAATTTTATATTATTTTATTTTAACAGTTTCTTAAAAAAAATCCCATAAAGAACATTATTAGTTTCTACAGAAGATTCTCTTATCAGTTATATTTCACCTTCAAAGATTCCTATCTCCCTAATTCTAAGTTCAAAACTGAATTTTACTTTAACTAAAAGGCTCTACCTATATTAACATTAAGTGTTGACAAAAGAAGCCACCCTATGTAGTAGTTTCACACAATCGTTGCTATGTAGGAACTTAAATGTGCTACATTTTGTACGAATTAATATTAAAAGAAATAAGTAATATAAGAATGAAAATTTGCCATTCAAAGTAAATTTGAGTTGTTGTTTATGTGTCACGCCATATAAGAAGCCTTACACGTAATTTAAGAAGCCCTTTATATATTTCTGGTATCTGGTTATGTATTGTTCTGATCTAGTTATCGGAATCTTAAGATATTGATATTTATGTTATTTATAACTTACTTGTTAACAATCCAGCCCACCATATCCACTCGCGCAAATATCCAAATCCTCCGCTACCAGCTCGAACCTCACCCAATTTACTTAATCTCAGCAATGCCTTCTTTTTGATAATAAAACTAGATCCAATAAAGAAGCAAGAAGATATAGCTAAGCCCAGACCTATGTAAAATTCATCTTGTGAGTATAGATCCGAAAATGACACAGATGACGACGCTTGGTTATTGTTTGGTGTGGATTGTGCAGCAGGAGATGAAGCTGTCGAGGACATTTTTTTGTTCGTTTGCTTTATTTTTTCCTTATTGTTATTGTTTGTTTTCCTTTTCGTATGAGAGTGCTAATGAACTTTGAATCTATAGAAGAACAATTTGTTTGTAAGAATTAGTGAGTCATATTATGCGAAAACAAAAAAAAATCTTTTTTATATTTACTAAATGTTATCACTTCTACTTCTTGTTTGAAATTGATTTTTTATTTTCACACAACACAGCCATAGCCATTAGAAGTGTCAAAAATTTTCAATTTGGTTATTGCGAACATTGACGTTAGGGATGGGACTTTTTGTTCGATATTTACGATTTAGTAATAATTGTGAATAGTAATAAGCCCCCTTTCACACGAAGAAAATGAGTTTCTCGCTACTTTCGGTTTTTAGGGCATCAAATAAGAGGAGTGATGCGGTCTTCGATTTGTGGTTGAAAATTAAAAGAAAACGTCAAAAATCTCCAGCAACTTGTTTCTTTGTGTGAAAAGGGAGTAATATATATTCGTGTTTTTTTTCCAAGCCCAGAGCGAATTGGATGAAGAAAACAATTTGGGGCTAAATAATTTGCATTTTAATTGCAACAACAACTAATCCCCAATGGGCTTAGCTAAACTCAGATAATTTTCGGGGCTTAACTTAAGCGCGGTAACTGTGTTACCGGCATGAATTACATACTAAGGGCGGTATTCACCAAGCGGTCATAAATGGCTCAAGTTTAAATAATATTTGCGCTATTCACCAAACACTCATAAGTATTTTTCGTAGTTCGGCAATGAAATGCTCATTTATCATTTATCAGATGCATTTCTTCCCGCATTTGCTTGCTTCCGCAAAATATTCATAGACGGGAAGATTGAGGCTGGTATCACGGCGCAGTTCGTAGGCAAGAAAAGTGTGGGGTGAGGACTCTCGTGAGCAACGAAGAAAACATAAAAACCGGATTCATGAGTCTACTTTATTAGGGGTATTCACGATCCGATGCAAATTGGACTTGTATCATTGCAAAAGTGCAGTTATTTTTTTACAATGGGGTTAGGTTATAGCAATTTTACACTTTTGCATTTTTGCAATGATACAAGACCAGTTGGACCAGTTGCATCGGATCGTGAATACCCCTATTGTTGTTTCGTGAAATGTTGAAATTGTTGTTGTTTCAATATGTTTTGAGGCGCCTCAAAGTTTCAAATGTAAACACGGTGGCACTCACCAGTCCGGACTCAATCTTCCCAATCTAAACAGGGTCATAGGATGTCACTGTAAAACACCTTAAGGGCCAGTTTGTTCACAGCTGATCATCTTTAATCAAGGATTATTGCAACTGGTAAATCGCCGAATCAAATTTTTTTTCAAGGAATCGATAATTTACGTTGTTAATTATGGAAATCGCTAATCAGCCGATTTTGGTTGATTAGCGCCATTTAGTTAGAAGCTGTTAAAATCATTGTTCATATTTAACCCATTGTGAACAAAATGGCCCCTAGGGTTATTCCTCTCACGGTTGGATGCAGCTGCTTCATCCATTCCAAATCGAACAACATTAAATTGTGCAGTTTCAGGTGGAAGTTTTTGCTTGATTTTAATTAGTTTTTCTACTATTACATCCACAGCCATATTGCGCTGCTATTTTTTTATTACTAACAGCTGCATTTATATTTTTTTGTTTGTTTTTGAAATTCCAAAATGTAATATCATTTTATCGCCTTCCAATGAAAAATTCCAGTATAAAAAATGGAAAATTTAAGGTATCGCTTCGACTTATGGCCAATTGTACAATAGTGGTTCAGCCCCGGTTCAAGATTTTTAACTCACCGATTTCGGCGGATTAACTAAAGTTCAACGCTGGTACAAGTATGTAATTGGTTATTATCTCACACTTGAACGGTAAACCACTGTTGAAACTCAATTGATACCCCGAAATCGGTGCATACAAATTGCTGAACCACGGTTTAAATATTTGTACAAATGGCCCTTACAAAACCCATTTTTTTCCAGAGGCGATAAGTGAGGAATGGAGCGTTTCATTTTTTAACAATTCGAAAAGTTATCGCCTAAGTTAAAGAACATGGGTACTGTTGTTTTCATTTAGATGTGTATTTTCCCCAGATCCGAACCAGATTGTCTCGGATGAAATATGAACGACTTTTTGTTTGTATGAGTGAGATATTCATGAATTTTATGGTTGTGAGATAAGGAAAGGTAGATTGAACTCAAAGAATTTTCTTTTTATGAGTAGACACGCTTTCAGTAAAACGACTCATTACACTCCTATGTAAATAGGCACTAGTATCTATGCTTTCAGTTAAACGACTTTCAGTAAAATTCCTATGTAAACAGGCACTTATGCACTATACCCTATAAACTTATCGAAATAATCGATATTTCTGCACATAACTATAAATACCTGACGTTTATATTTTTATTTCATAAACATAAAAAAGCAGCTGTCTTCGTCCACCACCACACCACAGTTGCACCTCGGCAGCGTTGTGTTTTCTTAAATCTTGTTTTTATTTTATATTAATAATAAATAATAAGTTTATTTTATTCATTCTTATAAAATATTATTTTTACTAACAAGTAATGGACCCAATACAACTTTATGAATTCCATAAAATGTGTCGAATTTGTCTGAAAAGCGATTTACTCGTCTCAATCTTCAGTCCAACTTTTCTTGTACGACCAATTGATATGGTGGAAAAGTTGAATATTTTCAAGGTGAGCAACAAAGAAATGTTGAAATACACAAAAAGAAGGTCGCGAAATACTTATGTATATTTAACTACTATGAGTATGAAGCAATCACTAACTTTTATGTTTTTTATGCGAACACACGATTTTTTAGTTTAATCCAGATGATAATCTTCCCACAATGCTGTGCCAATCGTGCCTGTATCGGCTAGTTGATGCTTACAATCTCAAACAGCTTTCTGAATCTTCGGAAAGTCGGCTACATCAATACCTAAATTCAACAAACCAATTAGGAGGTTTTGCAAAGCCCTTCATCAACATTTCTTCCATATCCAACGATCGTTTAAGTATCGAGTACGATTTTTTACTTTGTTTTCTCTGGTATTTGTGTTGTTAATAAGAATTGTGCAATTTTACAAATAGAAACCATGAGTCCACATTCTCCTCTACGCAATCACAAATAGATAGGGATGATGACATATATGATAACATTTGTGATATATTCGACCGCAACAACTCAAATGATATTGAAGTCGAAGATGATGTTCTCAACGATGTGGTGATCGATGTTAGCACTCTAACTAGATCAGATGCCGAGGATACAATACAAGAAACCATAATACTTTGTGAGGACCTTAAACAGGAAATTGAGATAGAAGAACCGACTGAAGTAGCAGCTATAACAACCAAAGTGGTAAGTTATCAAACTACGAATTCGATCTTGGAATTAAAAATAATTTTACCATTAGCCGAGTCCCAAAAAGGCGCGCATTAAAAAAAAAGAAAACAAACCGCTAAAGGTTCCTGAGCAGTGTAATGAATGTGGCAAAATATTTGAATACCCCCGATACCTGGAGTCCCATATGAGGATCCATACTGGTGAAAAACCCTTCCAATGCGAAGTAAGTGTTTCGATAATTATAAGCTCCAAGTCAAATCCTTAAACTAAAAAATCTTACAGATTTGTCATAAAAGCTTTGCTCAGTCGAGTAATCTTCTTTTACATGCTCGTGTTCATACCGGAGAACGCCGGTATCAGTGCGAGATTTGCAGCCGGTTCTTTACAACGACCAGCAACTTAAAGGCGCACAAACAAACTCATTCTGAGGAACGTGTCTATGAATGCGCTCATTGCGATAAACGATTCAAAACCCAACGTGATCTAGTAAAACATGAGCCAGTTCATCGTGAAACAAAAGACATCGTTTGTGACATTTGCAAAAAGACCTTCTTAAAAATGTCCTATCTAAATGTACACATTAAGGCAGTCCATAAGGGAATTAAGAACCACAAATGCACAGGTTGCAATAAAATTTTTGCCAACAAGTCAAATCTAGTGTGTCACATGAGGTTGTTTGTTTTTTTTTTAATTTATTTTCTGCTACAAATAATGAATTAATTTAATTTATCTCAAAAACAGAATTCATACCGGTGAGAAGCCTTATCAATGCAAAGATTGCCCATCGAGTTTCAATCAGTCTTCAGCACTAGTAAGACATTCCAAGAAGCATTTAAAACAGTAAACAAGCACACATTATTTAAAAAAATTCATATAATGAACAATTTTTGTTTTTGATATTTTCAGAGGTCCTCCAATTGGAATACAATTAAATGAAAAAGTAGAATTAGAACATGACAACAATATTCCACCAGAAAACAGTATTATGGAAAATTTTTTACCCACCGAAGAGGAAGAGGAAGAAGAACAACTTCTACCCAATGTACAATCTAGTCTTCTCGAACTGGATGATGCCTTGAAGTGGTAGTCATTCTAAAATTCGGCAGCTTTATACAACGTTTCGATGAAAATGCTGCTATTACAGTGGAAACATTTTTTAGTTCTCCGCGTAAACAAGGTAGGCATTCTTGTATTTATATATATTTTTAACTATTTAAGGTCTGAGCTGGCTAAACATTACACTCTCATCAAAACGCATATAAATAGTTTTTGTATTTTATTCGAATACGTTTAGAAATAAAAGATTATGAGTTATGAACGCCTGCCCCTATTATGAAGACAACAACTTTTGAAGTTGAGTTGTAATACACCAATCGGCATTAATTGTTAACCAGGAGCAAAGTATCAAAATGGCTGCCTTTTTAGTTGAGTGTAGGTATTATGGAAGTCAGTTGAGTTGCGTTACAATCGTTACTGTTGAAGTCAACAGTTAACTGTTTTTGATACTTCCTTGTTTTCTACATAAGGAAATATATATTTAAAGAACGCTCTCTGAGATTAAGACAATTTTTTAACAAATTTCTTAAAGTTAACTCAATTTTCTGAACTTGTTACGAAAACTCATTTTTTTAATCATTTGAATTGCCTCAATTGATTTTATTACACCTTATAAGCTATTATTAGTCAGCGAAGGAATCGAAAAGTTATCAAGAAGTGATGAAATGGTTATCTATGCTTTGTGTACTTTCCGTTTTAAACGTTTTAATGGTTAGACATAGTTCATTAAATGCTACAGAAACTGCCAAAATAGAACCCTATCAGAAGTAAGGACTTACTTACTAGACGGACCAGATGGATATAACTACTACTTCCATGATTTAAGAAAAGAAAATGTGTGTTTGTATCGCTATCATAGTCGTGAGGGAGGAGCTATGGTATGGGGTCAGAATAATTTTATGGAACATTTGATTTAGTTTTTGTAGACAGCGAAATAATACAAAACCATATTGGAAATAGGCTTGCCTCAGTTTCAGTTTATTTTAAGACCGCTGCCGATTTTTTTAGCAACAAGAAATTCCGCCGATTCACACAGCTTGTATTAAAACGTTGCAAAACACCACTAAATTAAGTGTGATGATCGGCCTGGCAGTCGTGGAAGAGCTATAACTCTAGAGTCTAGCCTATAAAAACTTAACGGTAACTGACTCAAGTGTTGTTATTTCATGATTCGGAAGCTTGGCAGCCTAACTGAAGGTGTGTTATCACACAAAAATCCCTTATAAATTCCAATTTTTTTTTTGTTTGTTTCCTCAGTAATAAAACTACATACATTTTAATTCTTTAATTATAACTGAATTTATATACTTTTTGTTTCTTACAGCATTTCGTTGTGACAGTATTTTTTTTTGGCCCTGAGGTGAGCTAGTCTACAACTTGATCAGCGGTCTTCCTCAAACGTAAACACTATTTGTTTTTCGTTTGTTTATAAATTATAATAATAAATAATTGTGAATCTCTTTTAAATTTTAATCGAATATAATAAGCTAAAATTTACCGATATAACACACACACATCCATTTGGATTTTGACTGATTTTTTGTGTAACATTTTAATTTCTTTTTTAATTTTGTTACTATATACTTTTTTTTACAATTTTTTAAGTAGCCTGGGGAGTTGTTTTATCATTTTATTTTTTCATTATTTTTTAATTCAGAAATTAAATTTACTTTAAGCATCTCGTATAGATTACTTAATTTTATACTTGAATTATATAAAAAAAAATATAATGTATGTATAGTATATAGTAAGTATACTAAATAAAGACGAACAATCTTTTTTAAAACTATTTTATTTAAAAAATATATTTCAGCAAGACGGGCATTAGGATAAACCAGCAAAATTTGAAACAATCTATTAAAGGTTTTTACGTCGTTTTCATTTCAGCTGCACAGCGTAATCATAAATTCCGAGAAAATTACTTGGATCTGTTAACGTTTTTAAGAAATGGCCAAGGGGTGTAAAAAATTTCATTTGATAAGATAATCGAATATAAAACAAAATCAGGTAAAAGTGTGTGTAATTTCATCTGCAGCTATTTCAATTTTTGCGTCAACTGTTGTTTTATCTGAATGAATCTCAGCTGTAACGTCTGTGAACAGCTTATCCCATTCCCATACTTCATCGGCTTCATCCAAGTTATCTTGAGTTTGTAGACATCTTGTTAAGATGGTCAAGTCAACATCTTCGATAGCCGAGAATGCATTTTGAGACAGTAAATCTGAATTAAGTTCTTTTAAAGTTACAACACGATCAACAGTGACCCTGAAAATGTATTCAAATTAAGTTAAGAACCTAAAAACAAATATTTTTTTAAATTATTAATTTACGAAGGTGGTTCTACAATCTCATTCATAATAATCTCGTCTTTAACATCATCCAGATCAGGAATGATAGGGATATCATCTTCTGGTGGAGAACTATCTGACGATTTACTAGATTGACGAAATCGTTCACTAAAATTATAGATTAAACACATTTAATTATTACAAACAATAATAACAAAGTTTAAGAAGTAATTTTACTCTTCTAGTAAATTTTTGTTCCTGTTTCTGGAAGTAGAAATATGAAATTGATTATCTTTTAGAATAATAGGTTTCACTATCTCACTTTGATGATTTCAATCCACTATCGGCCCAGCCTCCAGAAATTCGTCTAGGCGGTAATTTCGAATCAGAGGAATCAGTTGTTGTGTCTTGATTGATGTCGATGCTGAGGTCCAGAGATATTTCTTTTTCTGGAGTCGTAGGCGAGCCCGATGGTTGTTTTTGTTGACTCGAACGACGTCCTTTTCGAGCTGTTGTCTAATTGGTATTTTATTTTTGTCAAATTTTGAATAAGGCAATAATTCACATTTACCTTTCTTATTGAAAGCTTTAATTCCTCTGCCCAATCCATATTAAAATGTTTTTTTTTGGATAGATACGAGTTGAAGATTTCTTTCTTTTTTCTGGTTTACAACAACTAATAATTTTATGTTTATTTGTTTGTTTCTTTTTTCATGAATTGTAACCATAACAACAGGTTGCAATCCAACTTACAAAGTTTACATGCAATTTGCAGCAGGTGCTAAAGTGTTGCTGCACCCACCATACATTTTTAGTAGTAAATTTATTCGTAAAAAATGAAGTACGGTTTAACACCAGTGCCGTCGTTTCATGAAAACATTTTTACTGAGCGCATATTTCAAGCATCAATAGCAGCACGAAGTGCGTTAAACATTTCATAATTTTAATGCCGATAATAACTTCTATAAATTGGCATATTTCTAGCCTTGACCTTTTCTATACCTCTACAACTTTCCATATAAGTAAATGTATTGAAACTTGTCATATTGTACAACACTTGTAAGAACTAGTTATTTCTGTTCTTGAATCTGCATAATTAATAAGCTGAGATGTTGTATTTACGCTATCTAGTATTTCGATTTTATACCACATAAATAATTTTGTTTGCTCATATGATTGTAAAGAAAATGTCTGGGGCTTTCCGAAAACTTAAGTAGGTATAGTTAATAAAGTTTATTCAGAATCTTAAAAAACTCACTTCGTGTAGATCGTAAAATATGAAGTATCGAAATGTAATGTTCAGCGTGTATTTTCCTTTATGTAAAATCATGATTGGGTTTTTTAAATTTCAAGATTAAAGATCTATTCGCGTACTTGCCCGAAACTCCTAGATTCTACCTGTTTTATTTTTTTTTATATGAACTTTGAGTCTTTTGGGTTAAAAATGGTAGAAATGGGTAGGTTTTGGATGTAAATGAACAAGGTTTGACTAAAACCTTTAATACGGATTAAGGCCTGTATTCACCGAGCGCTCATATGAGCCTCATAAGTTTATGAGGCTCATAACTTTGGGGTATTCACCAACCACTCATAAATATGTTTCGAATTTCGAAAAAGAGAGCCACTTTGTGTCAACCAGGCACTCCCAAACTTTAAAATCAAACTTTTTTAGGTAGATGGAGTGGTAGCGATGGAGATGTTTGTGTTTGTGGGGGTGGTGGTTGTGGAAATAGTTTCGAAAATGTCGAAATATTTTTCGAAGAGAGCGCTCATAAGTTATGAGTGGTCGGGACCACTCATAACTTTTATGAGCGCTCATAAATATCCACTTATTATTGGTTGGTGAATAGGTTTATGAGGCTCATAAGTTATGAGTGCTCGGTGAATACCGGCCTAAGTAAATAGTAAGAAAAGTATTTTCATTTTGGCATCACTTTAAAAATCTTGGTTTCACCTGGCAAAAATTTGACATTTGGAAAGTAAACAAAAACACACTTGCTTCCTAAAATCGAACCTCAAAAACTGCTATTGAATTAAATTAAAATATTATCTATAAGATATAAGAAAAATGCCTCCAAAATCATCAAATAAGAAAACCCAAACATCTTGGTTTACATGTGAAAAGTGCCACAAAGCAATTATTTTCAAAGACCGTGATAACCACGAAAAAAATTGCTCCACCCATGATACTACAGTTTGTATGGCTTATGACTACATTCAAGATCACCGTCTTTTTACTATGAATTTTAGTAAAAGGTCTTTTACAATTGAGGAATTAAATGAAACACCACTGAAATTTGTAAATAATTTGGTATTTGTTAGTGAAGGTGCAATGAAGTTATGTGAATTCAGAATAGGCCAACCATTAGTCATACGCTCGACCTCTAACGTAGAACTGGCACCTATTGTACGTTGCGTTTGGCCGATTTCGGAAAAGTTTCTTTCCACGGTGTTTTTCAGCATAGAAGGTAAGTTTTGTGGTTCGTCTTTGGATCTCTATTTAAATTTTTTCCAAATCAATCACAAATAGATTACGAAAATAATTGGCAAAGATACATAAACACTCCAATCAGTCTTGAAAAACTTCACAACAATGCAAGGCCAGCTAAAGAAGTTTGTCTTAAAACTACAAATGAACAAGAACTTCAAAACCTTTCTCTTCCGGATATAAAACTAATGCTGAAAAAACAAATGAAGGGCTCAGTACTTACCACTGGCAGCAAAATTTGTCTTAGTTTCTACAATAAACGCCTGGAATTTGTTGTGCACTCACTAAACTCTTGCATTGCGGAAGCAGAGCACACTTTAGAATCTGAACTTGAAAGGCTCAGTTTGAAAGACAAATTTTTTACTGTAGTCAATTCTTCTGCAATTGAAATAGAAAGAAAGCAAGTTATTGCCGAAATTAACTCTAATCCTCCATCGCACACTGTTAAAAAAGAAGATATCGGTGGATTGGCGGAACAATTGATAAAAATCGAAGAATCAATGCGTATAGCACTGGGATTAAATAGATTACCATATGGTTAGGTAAGCTGTAAGCATTTTTTCATATATTCTTCTAAATTTATACTTTTCTGCAGGTGTAAACGTTTCGCGAGGACTTCTTTTGTTCGGTCCTACAGGATGTGGTAAAAGCATGATTTGCCAAGCAATGGCCAAAGTTTCTGCAGCAAAAATAATTCGTATCAATACCAGCGAATTGTTTAGCAAATTTCTCGGAGAAACTGAGAAGAATCTAACTCAACAGATTGAAAATGCGTTTCACCACTATCCACAACCAACTCTTATCATCGTTGAAGACATTGAAAATCTTTGTCCCAAACAAGAGACCAATGATACCGTGAAACGAGTTAGTGTTGCCTTTCTTTCAATTTTAGATAGTTTCAAGTTACGACAAGATGCGACTAGATTGTTTGTTCTAGCAACAACAGCTAACATTGAAAATCTAAACGTTGGAGTTCGACGATGTGGCCGCTTAGACTGTGAAGTTGAAGTTCCAGCGCCGAGTCCACAAGCCCGCTTAGAAATACTTCAATGTCATCTCACCAATATTCAACATGATCTTAAAGACGATTTCCTGGTAGAAGTATCAAACGTCACGCATGGCTTTGTTGGTTCGGATCTTTCAAATCTAATCTACACCGCCTCTTTGGGTGCTTTAAAGAATGGACGGGCTAGAATCTATTCAGATGATATCACTGATGCATTAAGTCACGTTAAACCGAGTGCTATGCGGGAAGTTTTAATTGAGAATCCAAATGTTAAATGGACAGACATTGGCGGACAAGATAATCTTAAGCATAAACTCAAACAAGCAATTGAATGGCCTCTACTCTACCCAGAAAAATTCACTCGTCTGGGCATTAAACCTCCACGTGGTATTCTTATGTTTGGTCCTCCGGGTTGCTCGAAGACAATGATCGCAAAGGCATTGGCTACAGAAAGCAAGGTAAATTTTCTTTCCATCAAAGGTCCAGAATTATTTTCCATGTGGGTGGGAGAATCGGAACGAGCTGTTCGTGAGGTATTCCGCAAAGCACGACAGGTTGCTCCGTCGATAATATTCTTTGACGAAATAGATGCTATTGGTGGAGAACGTAGTTCAGAAGGTGGTGGAACATCGGTAAAAGAACGTGTTCTAACACAACTTCTTACCGAATTGGATGGTGTTAACATTTTGAAAGATGTTACAATTGTGGCCGCAACCAATAGACCAGATATGATAGATAAAGCTTTATTAAGACCGGGACGAATTGATAGAATTGTTTATGTTGGTCTACCGGATGCTAAATCACGACGAGAAATATTTAGAATAAAGCTTAAAAAAATGCCTCTGGCAGATAATGTTAATTTAGATGAACTTGTTGCCAGAACTGAGGGATACTCAGGGGCAGAAATTCAAGCTGTTTGTCATGAAGCTGCCTTAAAATTATTGGAAGATGATTTCGATGCTCAGTTTGTAAGTTGGAAAGAATTTGAATATAGTCTTAAAACTGTGCAACCTAGAACAAGTTTGGAACTATTGAAGTTGTACGATGATTATTTGAAACAAAGTTAATTTTCAAGGAATAAAATAATTGAGATTTTTATTTTATATAGTTTTATTTTTTGACACTTAACAAATTTGTAAAAAAATATTATTTAACAATAAAAATTAAAATACAAAATTGTTTTTATTTTTATTAATTTTATTATAATACGCGTTTCGGAGTGTTTACTCCATACAATTTTGTGTTTTAATTTGTATTGTTAAATAATTTTTTTTTTATAAATTATAACAACTTGGAGACAACAAAGCCAAAAAATGCAATTAAATTTGTGTTTGGTCAGGAGTTACTTCCTACATATTATTCCATTTTATAATATATCTCTGTTAATAAACCAAGGCTAAGGTAAAATGCACTTTTTCACTATAAGAGATACTCTTAGAAAAATTGTCAATTCCTCACAACCTGCAGTAACCGTGAAAAACATTTCTGGTTTTAGGTAGCATAGGTTGGGTATCGAACCCAAGACCATCAGCGTAACAGTCTTACGCAGTAACCATTATGCCACGGGTGACGGGCCACTTCAAATACACTTACTATTAAAAGTTATTTTCATGACTTCTTTGTTAGTTATTTCTTGAATATAAGTATTCATACAAAAATTTATTTAAATAACTCACAGAAATGTACATTCAATTCTTTCTTTCCCAGCTGGTGACTTTCATTCTCACCTCTAAAGGCCAAAAACAGCTGTAGGTCCTTCTTCTACTGGTGCATCCTCTGTCAGAGATATACTACCTTCTTTTTCTTCTGATTTGTTCTCAAAGTAACTATCGTCTTGTCCTTTAGATTTAGAGAGCAAATCGTAAATAAATTTTGTGAAACCATCCTTGGAGATCAAACCATCTTCATCAACCATTGGAATTAATGGACATACCATCGGTGACTCAACCACCAAAATATACTGACATGTTTTTGGTTCAAGCAAGTACATAGAAACCGAAGACGGCGAAGACGATACAACACACATCAACTTAACATCGGTTTCCCGAAGGTTGCCGGTTTTATCACATCGACTGCCAGCTCCATAATGATTCCATAGAGTTGTATCTAAATCGTTGGTATTCCGACCCAATCGCTTGGCTGGGTGGGATTTTAACCAATCGCGATGTAAATTATCCTTGAAGTAACCCAACATGACTTCTGTTTCAGATTTCTTTTCCTTGTGAAATTGTCGAACATGACGTCCAAAACAGAACTCATACTTCCACCAACCTGACCCCTGAAAAATATAAAGTCAGTAAATAAGCAAATCAAATCAAAATTGCGAAACAGACTCCAATTAAGCAATTTCCAAACAGAAATTCATAGAGAGCTTCGTAATCTTCGCGAGTATAGTCCACTTTTCTCTTTGGCAAACCAGTTTCTTCTGAAATTGTTATGTCTTCAGAACTTGCAAATGGTTTAGGAGAAGCCATTCCCTCCAGAGCTTTTTGAAAATCAACAACATTTATACTATCTACCGAGAATTGTCTATTGTTGCCAAAAATATCAATTTTGCTCATATCAGTCATTTCGAGATCCTCCAAGTTTTGCTTTAGCAAGCTCAATGGTTTCCTGGCAACCGTTGGAGAGTTAAAGCATTTAATTGGAATTTCTTTCGATTCTTTAGGCAGAAAGGCGGGATGCAAGCATAGCGAAGAAGTTAAGATAATTGCTTCGTAGTTGCAGCTTGAGGTCTCTTTAAAGGAGTAGATAGCATTCTTGCCATGGAGATAGCAGACGTAACGAATCTTTGTCGTACGAGGCTCGTTGTTTAGATCGCAAAGTGTTCCGTTGCTCATATCAAGCTCTAGATAGGGATAGTGTACATTATCAATTCTTGTGGTTTTGAATTGAATTCCATCCTTGCGGTCTAGTGCTAGTTTCTGTGTTAGTTTTTCGTGTTTATCTTCGCTCCAGCGTCCGAGGTAGTACTTTTGGAGCTTAACTTCCTTTCCTGAAATAAATTTTGAATTTTTAACACCAGTAGAAGATTTTATTCGATGATATTATCAAATACCTTCTCTTTCCTCATGATATTGTTTTATGTGGAAACCATGGCAGATTTCATAGGACCAATAAGCTTCAATTCGATAAGAACAACTTATGGATGAGAACATACGTTGAATAATTTCGAGAGGAGCTTAAAATTTAAATAAATTAATGAGCATACAACGGCTCTCAAAAGGACCAATTTACTTACACGGTCCAGTGTAATCTAAATTCTTTTCCTCTCGACTTTCCTCGGCAATGGGAATGGCACACTTGTAATCCTCATTGTCGTGAGTGTAAAATGGTGAAATTTGGTATTTGGAATTCTGGAAATATTGCAACAAATTTGTTAGTAAGATTTTTAATCAAAAGAAAGAAAAATAACTACAAAATCTTCACTGTTCAGATCAGTAGGTAAATCGAATTCGATTTTATAGAGGATGGAATCATCGAAGTCTTTGGCTTCATGAGCACACACTAAATTGGGGCTGATTGCGAAAATAGCAAATAGAATATTTTGCAGAATCATCCTAAATCTTCAAAGGTATATTTTATAATTTTTTATTGCTGTTGTTAAATGTATTATTTGGACAAAAATGATTGGGTATGCCGCCACGGTATACGATAGGAAAAGTTCTGTTTTTCTTACGTTGACAATTAGTCAAACTGACAGCTGTTCTTTACAACTCAGAGTGCAGAGATGTTTTACCGATTAAAGCCCCTCCACACTATCCCACTGATTATTAATACATGTCAAATTGAAAGCGTGAAAGAATTCCATGCTACTACCAAATTTGTGGGCGAGAAATGCCTTTTCATTTTTTTACCACACGCAGCAGTTTAATTTAACCTCAATAAAAATGTGATGAAATGTGTGATAGAATTAGAACCATTTCTAAAAATTCTCATGTATTAACACGTCATGTCAAATCGTGTAGGCTGGAATATCATGCTGTGTAAAGGCTCTCCCAAACCAACGCGAAATCGTAGCGAATCATTCACAATAAAGCTAGGACCGCACTCGGCGGAACTGCACTTCAGCGGAACTGAACTTCACGACTTATTTGTAGGAAATTGTATGAGCTGTATCGCACTAAGCGACAACTGCACTTCACGGCGCTACACTATGTGACAAAGTTGGTAATCTGACCAACTGTGTCGCGACGTGAAGTTTCGTTCAGTTTCGTGCGAAAGTGCGCACGGTGTCGCTGAAGTGCAGTTCCGCCTAGTGCGGTTCTACTTTAATAGCCGTTTTTTATTATGACCCATGATCCATATATGGATCATCCTGCGAAAATAAAACAACCTTACAGTGGCGAGAATCAGCAGACTGTTTTCGGACCATGAAACGTGAACCCGATAAAGAACAGGTTTATGTGTTGTTGTTATGTATGTTGTTTCATGATCCATATAGATCAATTCTGATAGTAAAAAACGTCTAATGTTTCCACACTATTATATATGATTTGTTTCCCACTTTTTTGGCTTAATACTCAGTAAGATAGTCCCAACTAACAATTTAACTTGTGTAAGGTCCATTTTTTGAATTCGATAAGCTATAGCAAGCATATACATTTTATAGGGCTTTATTATGAAAGTCAACCATTTTATAAATTATGTTTTTAATAGTAACTTCTTTAATGCCTTTTAAAAGTTGGTACACAGGTTCTATAAAAGGCTTGTATACTAAAGTATACAAAAGCCTGTACAAGGCCTCCCAAATTGTTTCAATGAAAGTTAAGCTTCTATAGAGCATTCAACTGAAAGAAATTAACAAGATTTTCTGTATGGCTTGCTTTAAAAAACTTTATAAATATTTAATCTTGATACTGCTCATAATTATACAGCTGTCAACTGAAAGTGTAAGTACATTTTATATAGGGCTTTTTAATAAAATAATTATATCTAATTTGATAAATTCACCGCTTTTCATTTAGATTAGAAATTAAATATGTAGTTCAAAAAGGGAAGTTTTTTTTCTCACATTATAAGAAAAGCTAAATACCAATAGGGTAAATCATCTAAGCCTTTACAGACAATAGTTAATTCGTGGAAAAAGTTTAAAAGATCAGGATCTCCTATTTGGTTCATAGGAATATTTTCTGGAACAAATAAGTGCACTGACTTGGATTTAAATGTTAACAGCAAACTTATGGAAATGATTGCCTTCTTTAGAGAACTATTTTACCTTTGTATAGCAACTATTAATAGAGGGAATTTATTTGGATTAAAAAGCGTCCATTTTGGTTTGCTATTGGCTTCTGTAAGATAAGATATAAAGCTTTTATAAAATGTCAATAGCAACTTCTACAACCATTAAAACAAGCGTCCATTTTGTTTTGCTATTGGCTTCTGTAAGATGAGATATATAGCTTTTATAAAATGTTAATAGCAACTTCTACAACCATTACAACAGCGTCAACCATTACAAAATATGTCGCTGTAGCAGATACGTGAAGTATCAACTAATAAACATTTTAACATCCATCTCCTGTATTGCAAATTAGCCTGGTGGGTAGCGTGCTGGGTCTTTGATTGGAAGGACGCGAGTTCAAATCTCGGAGAAACCATGTAAGTAAAAGTGAAGTTTTTTTAAAATTAATTTAAATTCTATACACTTCAGACAAAGAGAAAAGCGGTTTCAAACCCCCTTATATGAAGGAACAAATTCAGATAAATAAATAAACTAAAAATTTGAAAGGACGCATTTTTTCTCAATTATACAACTTCATTGCTTGGCATAAGGCCTTAATGGAAAATTTAATGTGAGCTATTGCTTTCATTGCAGGGCAATAACTTTCTTAAGTTTATCTTTATAAGACCTTTTTACACAGTTCGTTGGAGACTATATACTTGCATAGCACTTGTGATGAAGTGTCTTAAAGAACTTCTATAATGTGCGCCAAAATGGTTTGCATAGGGCCTTCTTCTATTACTATACAAGCCAGAAAATAGCTTGCATTGAACCTACAACAAGCTAAATTGTTAGTTGGGGTGTGGAAGGGCTTTTACTAAAATTTGTGATAGAAATTTAAATTCTACATCGTTTTCAATAATGATTTTTTATCAAGTAAAATTTCTTTTCTGCATGAAACCTTTGTATATAAAAACTATAGTACTATCATGGAGCAAATTTTTTAGGGTTGCGTGTAGCCATACGGTGGCGCTAGAGTCACTTCAAATTTTTTTGCAGACTCAAATATATTATTTGGACAAGAAATGAAGAGCACGTATTAAGAGCGAGAGAGAATTGTATTATTTCAATTCTGATGAGTGATGACTGTAAGAAGAGTGGATATAACTTTGCAGCTGTTTGCGTTGATGCCAGAGAAAACGAACAAAAAATTTGTATCTTTGTGTATGTAGTAGGTATTGTGAATTTGCTTTGGTTAATAAAAAAAAAGAAAAAACTTAATGTGGGGGTAGTTTTTGGCTTTTAGCAAAACCTTTGTAGGTATAGGTATAAAAGGCAAAACAGATACATACTAAATGCTTCTGAGTATGGTTTTTTTTTTCACGGTGCAATTTTTTATGTTTCTTCCTTTTCTCAAAATTATGTAGGTATGTAGGTCGATATTATTGTAGGTAGTAATCTCAGAAGAATTAAAAAAAATGGGATTGTTATTTACCGACGGGTTTCAGCAAAGAATTTTCCAATTTTTGCGAAATCCGAAAAACACCAGTTCAGGTAAAGGCTTATATCTTTGGATCCAATCGTCGGATTTTCAATATAAAGATATGCAATTAAGTAGAAAAGTCAGGGCTTGTACCACTTGCCAACAAATTTTTAAAACCGTTAAAAATATCATACCAAAAACTTACATCAAAATTTTTGAGAACTAATTTCACTGTGGAAAATGCAACGAGGAAAAAGAAGAAGAAGAAAGGTTTTTTGTGCCTCCGCAGTGAATTAGTAAAAAAAATGAAGCCTCACATTTTACCTAAATTTAAAGACCTTATTCAAACCAACCAACAGTGAAGTGACCTTCACAATTCTTAGTTGAAGAAAAATACCTGCTACATTTGTGTATACCTACGTACACCTACGTTCCCGATGCGAATCCAATTTGCCAAGGTTATGGTCTATCTCACTCACACCAGTGTATTCTTAATAGCAAACTTTTTTTAAATTATTTTTGTGTATTTCTCTTTCTCGTTACGTTTGCCTCGAAAAAATTTGTTCTCAAAATTTTTTTTCAACGTTTTTAGTATGAAATTTTGAACGGTTTTGAAATTTGAATTTTGAAAATCGGACAATTGGATCTAAAGATAACTATAAGCATTTGACTGAGCGGAAATCGGGTGTTTTTCAATTTTAACAAAAATTGGACAGTTCTGCACTGAACCACGTCGGTTGGCAATGAATAACAACCCCAATTTTTTCAATTTTCCGATATTTTTTTTAAATTCTTAGTAAACTATTGTGAAAGTCGTGTGGGGTGTACAGTTATGTATGATATATTAAATTAATTGTCTATTTTCCTAGATGCGAATTAAAGAAAAACGAATCCTATAATTGAAATAACTACAGAGTTACGAGGTGGTAAATAAAACAACAGAAATATGTCAATATCTCGGTTGAAAAAATTTTTAAAAATCTAAATTTACAACACATGTAGATCAATAATATCTATCACCTACATTTTTTTGAGATTTTTTAAAGCACCCGTTAAAAAGATAAAAATCAAAAAGTGGTAAAAATTCAATTTTTGAAACATAAATATGGTTCCAAAAAAAATTTAAATCAAAATTTCCTGAAACACGGATAATTTTTTTTTCAAATAACTTTCCAATTGTGAAAAATTTATTTCAATCGGACTTAACCCTGATTTATTGGAATTTTCTAATTAATTCAGTTTTGAACTTTCAAAATTTTATAAAGGTACCTAGGTAGATAAATCTCGCTTTGTAGATTTTATAGATTTTTTATCAAGTTAGCGATATTCTGGAATTTTAAATTCAAGTTTGATCAATTTTAACTCATTTTGTCTTAGGTACTTTAAATTGGAATTTCAAAAAATCCCGTCTTAAATTAAATCTAAAAATTTACTATACATACACATATATCTACCTACATTTTTTAATATAACTATACCTATATATACATTTTACATTCATTTTCTTCACCATAGCAGAATGAAAAAAAATGTAAGCAAAATAAAATAGTGTTTTTTCTTCATTTTATCTTTGTGTAGGTAAAAAAGATTTTGTATTATATTCTGAATAAAAATTAATTTTGTTCGCTTCCTCGCACTCTCTTTAATTTAATATACAGCCGCAAGCGTTCACATTCTTCTCTTATTACGTTCCTCATTTTACGAATATCTGCAACCTGCAAAGCTGCAAGTCACCAAACTCTTGATGAGAAACTGTTGCGTGTATAATATAGGTGCCGCTACTATCGCACCTCACCATGATAGTACTATAGTTTTTATATACAAAGATGAAACAGTAGCTGTGTTTTATTTTCCCCGAGATCCGAACCAGATTCGATTTGCTTACGAAAATACATGTATTACAAAACAACACAAGATCCAACTTTGTTTTGAATTTGGAATTCCAAATCCGTTTTGAACACACACCCTTAATTTGTAAATGTCGTCAGTAGTGTAAAGAAAAAAGACAACGGGTGTATACAAATAAAAAAAACAAAAGGAAAAAAGAGTTGGGTATATAACAAGTTGTCACTGAGATCCTGGGTTGTTTTATTTCCATGATCTGATCTGGATTGGATCTGGGGGAAAATAAAACGCAGCTAGTGTTCATTATGTTTATCATCCGTTTCATCGGTCCAAATCGTACCTATGTTTATTTTGTTTTTCTTAAAATAAATTTAAATCTGTTATATATTGAGCTTGATTGGCAATGCTTTTGGATACTTTGGTGAGAAACAGATCTGGCAATGCGGCGATGTCTATCATGATTCGAATTCCAAACGTACAAGTTGAAACAACGTATATATTTAAGAAAGATATTTATAACGATTAAATAATAGTGAAGTAATAAAGAATATCAATTAATTAAACAAAGTAATTAATTGTCAAGTATTTATATTCATATATTGGATTAAAGGATATCCAATATAAATTGGCGACGAGGGACGGAACTACGCATTTCATTTTGGCTACAAGGATTAATTGTATTCGTTGGGCGTGGCACGCTGCTTCTACTACACGCCGTCTGCTGTCTACTGAGTGGGTAAGAAATCTAATGTACCTATCTGTGTTTTTTTTCTGGGCGTCGAAGGATTTGTAAAATCCTGGCGAATACTGCTACTAATTCTACTGCTGCTGCTCCTGCTGGGGTTCGTGCGGCAAACATGATTGGACAAGTTGGTCCATTTGACATAAAGTCTTCATGGGGAAGTTATTTGCAACGACTGCAATTCTTTTTTGAAGCAAATGAGATAGAGGATGAAAATAAAAAGAGAGCCATGTTCCTGGTTCAGTTTGGGGATGCTGGGTACGAGATATTAATTTCGTTGCTGACCCCAAAGGGACCTAGAGATTTTACGTTCTCGGACATTTGTAAAAAATTGTCGGAGTATTTTGAGCCTGCACCTAATGAGATCGTGGAAAGGTTTCATTTTAACAGACGAATCCAAAAGAAAGGCGAATCTATCGCCGAGTTTATCAATGACCTACGAAGAATGAGTAAACATTGCAATTTTGCAGAACTCGATAATATGCTACGTGATCGGATTGTCTGTGGGGTATTTGACGAGGGGGTTCAAAGGCGTTTGTTCTCGGAGGAGAAATTAACACTCCAAAGAACGATAGAACTGTGTGTTGCTGCTGAGACAGCTGGTCTCAACGTATCTGAGGTTCGTCATGCTACTGTTATTAAAGACGAGCTGTTAATGTTGAATAGAGACATAGGTAATGCTAAATGTTTTCACTGTGGAGATGCTCATCGTGGCAAAGATTGTAAATTCCAAAATGCCAAGTGTTACTACTGTAACAAAATGGGTCACATTTCTAAGGCATGTTTAAAGAAGAAGAGTGACAATAAGATTCCACATAGCAGAAAGCCATTTGTTAAGAATTCAGTTATAGGGAGAACTAATGCTATTGGTTCTAACGATTCGTTGCACGTTTTAAAAACAATCGCTATGGTTGGTGCATCTGCCAAAGGTAAAATTATGGTAGACGTTAAGTTGAATGGGTTTCCATTATCAATGGAGGTTGATTCTGGAGCAACTTGCACCATTATAAATGCTGATACGTGGGACAGAATCAAATCTGCTGAAGTAAAGATGAAACCATCAAGAATGATGCTGACTACTTGGAATTCTGATCGTTTGAATTTGCTCGGAGAGGCAATGGTGAATGTTACATTCAAGAAAATAACTACAAGGCTGCCTGTTGTTGTTGCTGCTGAGAGAGGGTCAAATCTACTGGGTCGAAATTGGTTCGACGATCTACAAATTTCTGTACAGGGTGCCCAAAAAATTATTACATACGAGAATATCGACCAGTTATTGGATGCTTATCCAGAAGTCTTTAAGGAAGATTTGGGTGCTTACAAAGGACCAGAAGTGAACATTGAACTCATGGAAGATGCTAAGCCACAATTTCTGAAATACAGGCAAGTTCCATTTGCGATTCGACCTGCGGTTGAAATCGAAATTGATCGGATGATCAAAGAAGGTATTCTTGAGTCGGTGACTTACTCTGAGTGGGGTACACCGGTGGTTCCTGTTCGTAAGAAGGATGGAAGCATTCGTTTGTGCGGAGATTACCGAAGCACAGTGAATAAAGTGATCAAGAGAAACTCGTATCCGATTCCTCCTATTAAGGAAATGCTTACGTTAGTTGGACAGGGAAAAGTGTATAGTAAAATGGATCTTTCGCATGCATATCAACAGTTGCGCGTAAACGAAGATTCTGCAAATATACTTACTTTGAACACGCATAAAGGGCTGTTTAGAGTTAAACGGATGCCATTTGGGGTGGCATGTGCTCCGATCGATTTTCAATGTACGATGGATAAAATTTTGGCTGGTGTGAAAGGAGTTGCTGCATATATCGATGATATTATTGTTGTGGGCAATAGTAAGGCAGAACATCTGGAACGGCTGCATGAGGTGTTGAAGCGTTTAAGTAGAGCTGGAATGACTCTAAAAAAGGTCAAGTGTCAGTTTGGTGTAACAAACATGGAATTTCTGGGATTTAAGGTGACATCTGATGGTGTAAAACCAACGAATGAACGTTTCAAGGCGATTCAAGAGGCACCAGCACCGAAGAATAAAACAGAGCTACAATCGTTTTTGGGTTTGTTGAATTTTTATAACATGTTTATTCAACAGAAAGCTACGGTTGCAGAACCACTACATCGTTTGTTGGACAACAACGCAAAATGGGTTTGGAAAAAAGAACATTCTACGACTTTTGCTAAATTAAAGAATCTACTTCAGTCAGATAAACTACTAATACACTACGATGAGACTAAGCCACTCATTTTAAGCTGTGATGCCTCACCGTATGGCTTGGGGGCCGTGTTGTCACAGCAGGTAGAGGGTGAAGAGCGACCAATTGCTTATCATTCTCGTACTTTGGGTAAAGCAGAACGTAACTACGCACAAATTGATCGAGAAGCTCTTTCAATTATAAATGGGGTGAAGCATTTTCATCAGTATCTGGCACGACGAGAGTTTGTTATATACACAGACCACAAGCCATTGTTAGGTCTTTTGGGTAACAAGAAGCCAATTCCTGTAATGATTTCTCCAAGGATGCTGCGTTGGTGTTTGAGGTTAGGGGCTTATGACTTCGAGCTCCAATATAGAAAAGGTGTTAACCATGGAAATGCAGATGGACTCAGCCGATTGCCGGTACCGAGTGATTTAGATGAGGTTTTTCCACCTGCGGATATATTACTACTAGAAGCCGAAAACCATTACATGACTGCTGAAGATCTACGAAGAATGTCGGAAAAGGATTACATAATCAAGACAGTTAAATATTGGGTACTACATGGATGGCCAACTGCGAAGGTGGACAGCGATTTTCAACCGTATAAAGCAAGGTGCACTGAGTTATCTTTACATCGAGACTGTCTACTCTGGGGAAATAGAGTTGTGGTACCGAAAGAAGGACGTGAAATTATGATGAATTTATTGCATGCTAATCATCCTGGCATGGTGGCAATGAAGATGAATGCAAGAAGTTATTGTTGGTGGCCAAATCTGAATGCAGACATAGAAACTTGTGTAAACAAATGTGTGTCGTGTCAACTACATCGAAATAATCCACCGAAGGCTCCTCTACAGTTAGTTGAGAAACCAACAAATCCATGGTCTACGCTGCATTTGGATTTTGCTGGACCGTTTAAGGGCTACACTTTTTTGATAGTTGTGGATGCAATGTCAAAGTGGTTAGAGGTAGTACTTGTGAATAGACAGTCATCAGCAGAGGTTATAAAGCATTTGAGAAGTATGTTTGCGACACATGGTATTCCGGATTTAATCATATCTGATAATGGAACTGCATTTGTTTCGGAGGAGATTAAAACATTTTATAAGAATAATATGATTAAATTTCGAACATCATCACCATATCATCCATCGAGTAATGGCCAGGCTGAACGGATGGTACAATATACAAAGAAAACTGTAGCAACATTGACGGATGGTGATATGCAGTTGAAGCTTCAGCGATTTTTGTTTCGTCACCATACCACAGTACATGCTGCAACGGGTAAAACTCCATCCGAGATGTTAATGGGTAGGAAGCTGAGATCATTATTGGACAAGGTACATCCATTTGCATTGGAAGATAAAACTAACAAGCATCATGAAGATAAAATGAAGAAACAAAGGGTGTTCCTAGTCAATGACTTAGTTTATGTGCGAAACTATGGCAGAGGAGAAAAATGGTTAGAGGGAACGGTGATTGAAGTCATCGCTCCAGTGACATACAAAGTAAAAGTAGCTGATGGTAGAAGCGGAAAGCGACATATAAATCAACTTCGAAAGCGCTACGCAGATGAAGCGGCACAGAGGGTAACTTTAGAAAACTATAATTCTGATTTTTTATATAATCCTCAGGTCTCGAGTGATGGTTCTACTGAGCAACCTTTAACTGTTGTCGAAGTGGAAGAGTTTGACAGTTTGTCACCCGAGCCTGATGAAGCGGAGCGAATCACAGGAACACCAACAATATCTGGGGTTCCTAATAATGAAGTGGTGAAGATGGAAACGGATACACCTAAACGCCAGAGACCTGTTCGAGCAAGACGAGTTCCTGGTCACTTTCAAGAATATGACGTCGACATCTAGGTGGGGAGGAGTGTTATATATTGAGCTTGATTGGCAATGCTTTTGGATACTTTTGTGAGAAACAGATCTGGCAATGCGGCGATGTCTATCATGATTCGAATTCCAAACGTACAAGTTGAAACAACGTATATATTTAAGAAAGATATTTATAACGATTAAATAATAGTGAAGTAATAAAGAATATCAATTAATTAAACAAAGTAATTAATTGTCAAGTATTTATATTCATATATTGGATTAAAGGATATCCAATAAAATCCATACGGGAGGAATATTTATTCACGATCCGAATTCAAATGCAATTTTTACTTTGCTATATTTTTCTGTTGAAATGGGATTGTGGTATAGTAAAGCCAGGAGCGCACATGCAACTTTTTAGTTTCAAAACTGTTTGATTTCCATTTTGAGCACATATCCTAGTATTCTTTTTTCTATCCTTTTCGACTTGAACTCTTCTGCATTAGGCTGCTTTTACACGAGGAAAGCTGAGTTACCAGCAACTTCAAGTTTTAAGGCGAGAAGAGCATGAAGTAGGTAAGAGTAGTGAAAGAAATCTTTCAACGATTTGAAGAGATTTTTTTGACATTGCTCTTCACACACACAGTAGTGTGTGTTCAACAAAGCTTCTTTAAAAGGAAACTACAGAAAATCTCTTACAATTTTTTTTCCTGGTACGAAAGTTACAGTAGATTTTAAAAGAAAACTTCAACAAATCTGGAGCAACTTGTTTCTTCCCGTGAAAGGTGATTGAGTGAGCAAGTTTCCTAGTGGGAGCCAGACCTAACTGGCCCCTAAATTCGTTTTATTTATGAACACACCAATCATAAGATTGCTATTGTGATTTCACCATTTTCTAAAAACGTCACACAAAAGAAAATGTCAACATACTGTCGCAAGCTGTCATTCAGTTGGCACTAGTCAACCATCCGTCTTGAGAAATAAAATTTTAAAATAATTCTAGACAAAATGAGGATATCTGCAGTTCGCCTAGCTAAATTAGCGCCCACTCTTAAGGAACTCCGTATCCATCTCTGCCAGACTGGCGAAACATCCAAAGGTGCTAGGTAACCAAATAAACAATGCCTCAGTTAGCAGTTACATAATTAACTTTTTTTTCGTTCGTGTATTGGAATCTAGGGAATTTGTTATGAAGTTTTATCCCAACCTGAAAAAAGAGAATCCAGAGCTACCGATTTTAATTCGTGAATGTGAAGGTGTGCAACCTCGCCTATGGGCACGATATGGTAAGATGAAACAAATAGATGCAGAATGTCCCAATAAAATTTATTTCTTCAAATTTCTTCCTACAGCTTTGGGCAAGGAAACTTCCGTACCATTGACAAATCAATCAGCACAGGACATCTACAAACAAGTCGAAGCCGTTGGAAAATAAATCAAATGAACAAATACAAAAATAAATGTTGAATTAATTCAGAAAATATAGACTTTCTCTGTGTATTTAACTAAAAGCAAGCACACAATTTCACTAGCTATACACCTATTTTAACATTTGAACGGGGGTAATCCGAACTCCTCAGGTTTAAAATCTTCAAGGGACTTCAGCACCTGTGTGGCTTTCGCACGCAACTCCAGCGGCACTCGTTCGTCTGGAACCATCACACTTTGCATGCCAGCCGAGACAGCTGCCTGCACCCCATTGGGAGCATCTTCAAACACCAGACACTGCTCGGGTGCTGGTTTATCAGCAAATCTAGCTGCAGCTGTCAAAAATATATCAGGAGCTGGTTTTCCATTTTTCACATCTGGGTCCGTGGAGCCACAAACTTTGTGATGAAAGAGCTGGAATAGTTCTTTGTGATGGGTGGTCTTGAGGTCAACCATTTCTTCACCGGAACTAGTTGCCAAAGCAAAGGGAACCTTACTCTCGTGCAGGTGTCTTATCAGCCGTTCAGCTCCTGAAAATAAAAATACCCGTTTTAGTAAAGCTAGAAAATGCAGGGCATAAAGATAAAGTGGGGTTTCTCTTCTTTGCTACGAAACGCAAACGCGCGAATGAACTAAAGGCATTGATTCTCGGCTAGATCTACCTTTCAGTAGTGGTGCACCGCCCAGCATCGCCAAGGACATCTTATGGTATTTCTCCAGGTATTCCGGAACCCCGATCGGCAGTTTGAGTTCTCGCACGGCGACGACAGCTGAGTCGTGCTCAGTTCGTCCCTTTACTTTCATGCGCACATCAAGTGGATACTTTATGTTAAAAGCGGCCGCAATGCGTTCGGTTATTTCCTCGTAGATATGTTCAGTGTCTGAAAGGCAAGAAGAGAAGCCCGCAATTAATTACATTGTATGTACCTGGCATGAGTTGTGCGTCCCGCATTGAATCTGTAGCAACATCACGCTGAAGCTTAGAATATTCCTGCCATGTCATGGGCAGATCATAAGCCGCCACAATCTTTTCAGAAACTTGCTGGTTCTGCAATCCCATTAGCGTTAGTTTCACTTCGAATGTATACGTCTTTCCGTATTTGTCAAGAATTTTCTGTATAGCTTCCGAGTAAAGGCGTTCGGTGTCTACGTGTAAGGGAGGGTGATTGCAAAAGATTTTGTTCGTTCAAATGGACAGATGTGTGAAGTAAATGTTAAATAGATGAAATCATGCAAATAATTTGGGGGAAACATTACCTAGCAACAGGCCATCCATGTCAAAGATACAGTGAGTAACTTTTTGGAACCCGGAAGATAATTTCTTAGACATATTTGTTTGTGTGGAAACAGCAAAACGAATTATGTAACTTATGAAAGAATATTACAAGTACACGCTGCGCTGATTTATCCGGAAATGAATGTTGTAGTTTGGTTTCGTCTGTGCCTATTGCGAATCGAAGGGAATGGTAGAACACAAACAAACTGAAGAGGATTTTTTCACCTCGACGCAACCTCGGATTGGAACTCGGTCAAGGTTATTCGAATCCAGTGTCAAGCGCGATAAAATATAATGAGAAGGAACCGAATGGAAAAGTGATTGAAACTCGGACGGAGTCGAAAGACTTGTTTTGTTGCGGAAAAGTGTTTTTTTTTTTGCATAATTGTGGAGCTTTTAAACACACACACATAAATTAGAAATAGTTTGAGGAGTACTGATTTGAGTAAAAGTCAAAAAAAAAAAAACTGTTCACAATGACTTTTTCAAAATACTTGTTTGCAATTCCCAATAATTAATTACGCCCAGAGCAATAAAATCTTTTCAATTTTTCACGTAGAACATATTTTTCTCCATTGATTAAATTCATTTTTAAAATTTCTATTTCATGCAAAAATTACACGCCCTTTCATGTATAAACAGTTTGTGGTGCGTTTAACCTGAACCATGACATTAGGTTCTAATTTAAGGTACTCTGTAAAGCCTAGTACGCTGCTGATGCGAAACGAAATTTTTGTGTGATCTCCAAACAGACAACGAAACGCTTGCGAAAACACAACGGAAAATATCCTTGGAGAGTTTCACTAATTCCAAAAACAAAAACAAACATAAACGCAAAAAATCAGAGACACCCATGATGTAAGAAAATGATAAACAAAAAAAAAAACACAAATAAAACTCAAATGTCATTTTTCCGCACACATTAAATAGTCTGTACAATTAATTCAAAGCGAAAAAGGGGTGGAAACTTCTCCAAATAATCTGCTGCAAATATAAATTTCGCTCTTCGAACAGCGTACTGCAAAACGAAAAGCAGAACGAAATTTTCCGTTTATGATTTCGTTGTGTCATTTTTGTATGGGATTTTTCGTTTCGCATCAGCAGGCACTAGGATCTGCACTTCAGTGGAACCAAACTTCACTACTTATTTGTGGGAAATTGTAGGAGGTATATATCACACTAAGAAATCCACCAATAAGACTGCTTTTAGACAACTGCGAGTTTTAAGCTTCCCCCATACCAACGCGAATTTTCGGTGGCGACGAAGAAAACAATAATAACAACGTGTTGTTTTCATTGACAACAACGTGTTGTTATTGTTGTTTTCGTCGTCACCACCGAAAATTCGCGTTGGTGTGGGGGAACCGTAACAACGTGTTGTTTTCATTGACAACCAGTTGTTTTCGTCGTCGCCACCGAAAATTCGCGTTGGTGTGGGGTACCTTAAATGGCTCTAATTTCTACGAACAAATATTAATATCTTGGCATCACTTTTCGTACCAAAAAACATTCCCCTCAAAAATGACAGTCAGCTGAGGCTTCGAAACGTCATTGCAACGTCAAAAAATTTAATAAAAATTTAGCTCGGTGGCATTTTGATTTTACAAAAATAAACCATTCAACAAAATTTACAAACATTAACAATTTTTTCACATTAATAATGAATTGAATTAATAATTTCATAACTTTCGAAAACCCAGTATAATGTTTCTTTGAGAATTTAAAAAAAGACGAACCACTTGAACACAAAAACATGGACGAAAAACTTAAATATTCACTTCTTCGAGGTGATCTTGTCGACAATCAGAGTGTTTGGACAAGGTATCTTTTCTTCAATATCAATTAACATGAATATAGTTTATTAAAATACATTAAAGACATGAGAAGCGTGTCTGGTTTTTTACACTGCTTACAGGCACCTGTATGCTATATTCGACCAGAACAACGATGCCACTACTCGTGCCTTCTGTGGCAGCCGAACAAAAGTGGAGCAAAACTGATTCGGGAACTGTGCTAAGTTCGTTCTTTTGGGGTTATACATTAACACAAGTAAGTTTGCAAAGACAAGTTCTTTGTTATTTTATGGTAAATTCTCGTTTAATCTGTTGTTGTTTCAGGTTGTTGGTGGATATTTTAGTGATAAGTTTGGCGGGCAACGTGTGATATTATTTGCCGCTCTAGGCTGGTCATTGATCACAGCATTCATGCCAAATATTATTTATTCTGCCCCAAGCTTCAAGTCCTATTCCATACCATTTATTGTAACGATAAGAATAATCAATGGAGCCTTTCAAGGAGTCCATTTTCCTAGCATGATAAGCTTAACTAGTCAAGTAAGTATACACTTAATATATTACGACGAATATGAACTGAACTGAACTCACTGAATAAACAAGAAACACTTGTGAAAATAAACATTTTAAATTTCCTATAATTTTTTCAAGTAGGCACTCAACATGATTGTCCTATTTGCTTATTTGATAATAGTATATATGTACAATTCATATTATGAATGTTTATACATATTTCATAAGCATATAATCTCTTATTTAACAGAAAACTTCACCTTCAAATTGTTCTTAAACACAAAATCATTTTTTAGTCCCCTATAAAATGAGAAGAGTTAAAAATAGAAATACATAGGCAAGGCGAGATGAAACTAGGCTTCAAATACCGAGTCGGTGTTAATATGCAAAAATGGAAACCAAATAAAAAATTCATAAAAATTTTATTGTTTCACTATTTATTTGAATTTTTATTAATTTATTACAATTTGTAATTCCAGCATGTTTCTCCCATTGTTTGTCAATAGATCAACCTGATTTTGTGAAAGTAGTAACCTTTGTCCACTCTGTTGAATTTTTGTTGCATTTTGTGAATCTCTAATCGAATACAACTGTCCAGAGTGCACAATATGACATGACGGCATATTACCCGTTCTAGCCCAGACAGTTAAACTAAAGAATATCGGTACCTGTGGTGGCATTAAGCCCGTCAGCCAAATCATTAAAAATCCGTCATTTTTCGTCTTTGCGTCTTGAGACTCAGGTTTGGTGCAGCAAAGCTCTAACGTACTGACTTTCGTTGACATTACCAAAACAGGAATAAAATCTTTGAACTTCTCATGTCCCAAATTTCTTATTTTATCCTTGACCAATAACAACATTTGGCAGCGACTTGATCCAAAGTGTATTAGTTTGGGATCCAGAAAGAAATTCTTGCATTGCCGTGGAAGTATTCGTTCCATGGGCACATTGGTATGATCGACAGCAATATGACGTGTAAAATCCGATACGAAACATGCTTGTTGACAAGAGCTTATGGGGCATATAATCGGGCTACGGGGAATGTGTAATGTTGTAGCATCGATTGTTTGGGCAGGAGGTTTGACAGCGGATGCTATAAGTTGAAACTGAGGATTTGGTATGCTTGCAATTTGATGACAACTAGGTGGGCTGTAGGAAGCACGGCTGGAGTTTGAAAAGAGTGTGAAGTAATTTTTTTTTAGTTCTGATTGTAAATCGCTTTGACATTGGATGCTGCCTTCATTTGAAATTTTATATTCATTTGTATTGCAAATTGAAGATATTATTTGCTCCAGCTTATTTGGAGCCAGTTTAGAGAATTTTTCTCGTAGCATTTTATAAAAAATTGCATCTTCTGTCATAGTCTGCATTGGATTTGCCTCAACTGTTTCAATAACTTGTTGAAGTGGTTGATTTACCCCAAACGATGCATTTTTGCCGCAGATTTTGTCCATTATTTGGGAGTTTTTATTGTCCTTCGTATCAATGTAATACTCTTGAGGAGCTTCAATATATGTATTTTGATTAAAATCTATAACCTCAACTATGTGCTCTTTATCTCCTTTGTAAGACTCAGCCTTTGGCAAAAAATTCGGTTCTGATTCTGTAGAAACTCCAATTGTCTTGCATTCCTTGACGCAAATGTGCTCCTCAGGTTTGATCAGAGTTCTTGGTTCATTTTTAAATAAGTTAAGAATTTCTTCTTTGATTTTGCCTCGAATTTCATCCTTCATTTGATCAAGAAGATTTTGACGAGTATCTTTTCTCACAAGGTTTGATTTGTTTTCCATTGGTTCGAAATTTTCAATCAATTTTGAATTTTGCTCGTTAAGATACTGGTTTTGAAAGTGAATTTCATTTGTGTTTAAATTGACGGCTTCAGATGCTTGAATGGGTTTCGAATTCTTAAAAAATATAAAAACATTTTTTATAATAAATCATAAATTGTAAACAATAAACCTACCAAAAGATTTATACGCTTACTGTTATCTAAGCTTTCTCCGTCAAAACTTTTTGATCTTGAAAATAACAAATTCATTGATTCAGCATCTCTCAAAACACCAATTTCCCCATCATAACCATCACTCGGGTAGTATCCGGTTGGTTTTTCATTCATTTTCGTCCAATCGCAAATCATATCTAAAGTCCAGTTGGGGTAATGCTGGCTAATTGGAATATTTTCATTACAATCAAATAATCTTCCTCCACACTGTATGCATCTAGTTTTAGACGAGGCGTAACACTTAGCACACAAGAAGTGCCCATTTTCGCACATGATTTCTTCCGTTTCGTTTGCTCCCGAATCAAAATTAACTACATTACAATTTGAACAATTCATTTCAGTTTGAAAATTGGAATAAAAATAAATATTTTTCGAAAAAAAAAAAAAAATAATAAAAACGAAATTTAAAAAGTTTAGCTCGAAAAGTTCGAAAATGTATTATTAAATTTTATCTGTAGAGGTTTTGTCAGAAATTTTAAATAGATTGTTGTTTTTATTTTAAGCTGAGTGAAGGCCTAAAGTCTAATGAAAGTGTTAATTCAACATACCCGCGCATCCTTTTGCTATTTTAATTCGATTTCAACTCCTTATCTATAAATCTTAATAAATGAAAAAAAACTATGGAATCGCGGCTCGTCCGTTTTGTGTTCATTACTTGAGGGCCATGTGACTTACACTCTGAAAGAGGATCTACAATTTTATTTTCAGCCGAATCCATAAAAACACTATAATACATGTGTTATTATAATTCAAAGAATAACGACTGAAAATATTATAAAAATTAACAAAAAATTTTCCTATCGGAAAGTTAAATTTATCGATCAGTATTTAAATCAGTATTTTTTTTTTGTCTTTTATAGAACCTTTGCTCAATGGAGCGTACAAGCTTTTTTGGTCTACTTACATCCGGCTCAGCCATGGGTACCCTATTAACAGGTATACTAGGTTCATTCGTCCTTGACTACTTTGGTTGGTCGTCGGTTTTTCGAGTGATTGGATTTCTTGGAATATCATGGGCGTTATTTTTACGTTACTACACAATGGCAGGCGATAGGAATCGCATCATCAATGTCTCAGTGCCCAGTAGACTTTGCTCAAAATCATCTGACGCCGTGCCTTGGTTAAGATATTTCGGACGTCTGTCATTTTGGGCATGTGTTCTAACACATGCTTGTGAAATGAATTGTTTCTTTGTGCTGCTATCATGGTTGCCGACATATTTTCACGATACATTCCCATTGGCAAAAGGCTGGGTAGTGAATATGATACCTTGGCTAGCGCTACCACCATGTACGTTTTTTGCAAAATATCTCACCACATATCTTGCAGCTAGAGAATGGAGCACGTCTAATGTAAGAAAAATAATCCAAAGCCTCTGCTTTGCATCACAAAATATTGCGCTTTTTATTATGAGTCGAACGAATGATTTTCATACCGCACTCATATGCATGACTGTTATTATAGGTATGTGTATTGTAATAAAAGCGGTTCTTTTAAAAATAATTTTGGTTTTCCTTCAGGTGGTACTGGATTCCACAATAATGCAGTTACAGTTAACCCGCAAGACTTAGCCCCATCACACTCTGGCAGTGTGTTTGGTCTGATGAATACAGTTGGTGCGATACCAGGATTCTTAGGTGTCTATTTGGCCGGGCATATTCTGGAACTCACACAAAGTTGGCCAGCAGTATTTAGTACTGCTGCTATCATCAATTTAATTGGCTGGGTTATATTTGTTGTTTTCGGTTCGGCAGATGCTATTGTGTGAGACTAAACACAACAAACATTCCAAACAAAAAAATAATCAAAATCAACACAAAATCGAAACAAACACCAATTCAAACCATTCAGACCGACAAATTGTATCTCTATAAGCAAAGATTTTTTCTTTTTTTTTTCTAGTAATTTTGTTGACCTTTTATTTATCCTCTTTGTAATAAGATTAGATATGATTTACACGAGTTATGTTGTCTTTTTTGTTTTAAATTGTAATAAGTTTTTTTGACATATAAGGTCCATCGAGTTCGTAGCCCAGCTTCCGATAGTAATTCCTTGTGCCGACTCCTGAGATGACAGCGAGTTTTGTGCTGCCATGCTCCTGCAAGGCAATTCGTTCAGCTTCTTCCATTAGTAGCATACCAAAGCCCTAAAAATAAAAAAGAACCAGAGATTATTGTCAGTTTGAGCAGTTAAGAGTAATTTTATCCTACCTGATGTTGGAACTTAGTTGGATCTCTTGCATTGACCGGCACAACGGAACCATAAACATGAAGTTCACGTACAATCGATGCCTTCTCTTTGAGTTCAAGTCTAAAGGATTCCGCAGAGCATTTACGCAATCGCAACAGTCCCACCAAAATATCCTGTTCGGGGTCTTCGTAGGACAAGAAAGTCTCCCATCCCCCGTTTGCAAAGTAGTCTCTACGAATCAATTCAACTTCATAAGGACGAACTTTATTGTGGATTTCTTGAATTCCAACTTCACGAGTCCTCACATCGCGGCAATCAGTGCCAAGATCCTTCATACGGGCTAAAGCCAATTCACGAAGATTGCCATGTTCAACACCGGAACTAAAGAAATAATTCTCTCAATAGAAAGAAGTAAAGAAATAAAATAGTTTGTTTACCTGACAAGCGGCATTGGAATATCACGCTGGACTCTATACACTCTTGTCCATGGTGGAACCAAAGCCAGAATTTTAGCTACCAAATCTACCAGCATTGATGGAGGGTAGCTCTTGTAACGTCCAGTTTTCCACAGCTCATAAAGACCGGTTCCACGAATAACCAGAGTTGGATAGATTTTTAACCCATCAGCACGAAATGCTGGATTCTCAAAAAATTCCTAAAGAAAAGAAAGTCTTCAATAAAATAATGTTTGAATGTATGTATCATATTTACAATAAACTGCTCAATGTCTCTCTCGAAGTCAACATTTGGCAAATCGGGCATCATATGTGCCACAATCTTGTAACCAGAATCCTTTCCGAGTTGAAAACTCTCGCAAACAGCTCTGACGGTGTGTCCACGATTCGTGTCCCGGGCGACATCTTCATACACCGATTGGACACCAATTTCAAGACGAGTGCAGCCATAGGACAACATGTCGGAGAGATGTCTCTTAAGACAGTAATCGGGACGTGTTTCAATGGTTATACCAATACATTTAGTGCGTGATTTCTCAGAGTACTTTACAGCTTCGGCTACACTGGCACTTGCATGACCTGACAGAGCATCGTGGAGATTTCGAATAAAATAGTCTCTGTATTCTTCGGGCAGGCACATAAATGTGCCCCCCATTACAATGAATTCGACTTTGTCTACTGAGTGTCCAAGTTGTTTGAGTTGTTCTACGCGATGCCGGGTTTGCAAGAAAGGATCATAGCGTGCACGGATGGCTCTCATCGATGTAGGCTCATAACCCGTGTAACTCTGTGTGGAATACTCAAAGTCGCTGTCTGGTCCACCGGGACAATAGACGCAGATATTCCCAGTCATATTGATGTGAGGACAGCGATGAGGTTTGCACATTACGGCTACCACAGCAATCTAGCAACATATCATTATGTTTTTAAGATTTAGAAAAAACCATATGTAAAACTTACTCCACTAGCTGTTCGAATCGGCTTAGCTCTCAATTTGGGAAGAAGAATCTTTTTAGCATCCTGCGGAACAGCCGCAATGATATCAACTAAACGAGGTGAGCTTTCCAGTCCATATTTGGATGAAAGACGGGATTTCATTCGATTGAGATTAACATCTTTTTTGTCTGCATGAGCTTGAAGGAGCTCCTGAATGATTTCACCAATTACGATGACAGTGCGCTCCTCACGACTTAGCCCGATTCCTAAAAGGAAATTGTTAAACTCACAGAATAATTGATTTGATTGGGTTGTTAAACTTACCTAATTTCTTTTTTTGAACCATTTTCTTCTTAAAATTGGTATACAAAATATTATTTAGAAAAAAAACTTAAGAACTTGCACGTGGAAAGACGCAAAAAGTTGTGTCTTTTATTTGTATTTAAAATTTTTTGACATAAGAAATAAAACAGCTGTGAATACAGGGATGTTCTTTATATTGTTTTCGCAAGTTGTTAGTTCACAATAGATGTGTTGGGGGTGAATTTTTAGATTTTTTTCCAAAAGTCAACCTCAATATAGGCGTGTTTTTTTGTAAGCCCGGGCGGAATTGGTTGAAAAAAACGACAGCGGGGATTAGTGACGCCATGACAATAAAAAACATGGAGTTATCATACAAACTATCGATAACATGTATGCAATTCATGACGGAAACACAGTTTTCGGTGCGCTTAAGTTAAGCCCCGAGAATTCTCCGGGATTAATTATTGCTGCATTTAACATGTTAATTGTTTAGCACCGACGTCGTTTTTTTCATCCAATTCCCCCCGGGCTTGCAAAAAAACACGGCTTATATACCGCCCATATTATTCACTCGATACATCCGGATTAAAATCTAGTTCTGGATGTATTTACATTAGGGGTATTCCCGATCCGATGCAAACTGGTCTTGCATCATTGCAAAAGTGCAAAGTCAAAAATCCAATAATACGGCTGATAGATATACGTATGTACTTTTGAATTATCTCCAAAAACATTAAAGCACGGCAACGATGTTTTTTAACAATTGTGATCGAGCCAGATATACATTTTTTGACAGCTCAGTTCAGACGGCTTTCGGCATCAAAAAATAAACAAAATACGAAAAAGTCGAAAGAAAAGAGTTTAGTGACTAGTTTGTATTTAAAACATCTTTAATGGCATCTTCCTCGCCGGAGCGCAAATCTAATGACCTATTGGATAGTTTAACAGAACTGGAAGATGATACAGATCTCTCACCTCCAGTTGAAACTTTCAATTTTCCTGTAAGAATCGACAAAATCACTGCATTCCTTTACTCATCGTATATCTATATAATTTTCTTATTAGAGCAGTGAAACTTGTTGGGTGTGCAATGGATACTATGGTCCAAATTTCGACGAACCACTATGTGGAACTTGCCATTCGTTCTTGTACCCTACCAATCCAGCTGAAGATTTACTGACAACTTTGTCGGATGACGAAGATTCTGGAAATGATGAACCTCAAGAAGAAGCCGAAGACGATGCAGAAGATATTGACCCTGACGAACTCCCAAGTGGGGCTGACGAAGAAGAAGAGGACGTTGAAGTGATTCCTGTTGAAAATGTCATTCAAAATCCTAACATAGCATTGCTACCCATTCAAAGACCACCACCAACAGCCCCAATAAATCTGCCTCATTTCATGCAGATGTTATCTGAACCACGACCTGTAGATGAAGAGCCATCTAAGAAAAAAATCACTTCACTGCCTGTGGAAATGATGGTATCGATATTTTCCTACTTGGACGACATGTCTATGTGGAAGGCAAGTGAAGTGTGCAAACAATGGCGTAATATCTTAGAACTGAACACATCGCAGCTAATGTGGAAAAAATATTTAAAAGAACGCTGGCCCTTATTTCAGAGCATCATTGAAGTTCCCAATTGGTTGCAGGTAATTGCTTTCAATTTTCTTAAAGGTTTTTTTATGATTTAGTGTTCCATATTCATTCTATAGATGTACTCAGCATTGATGTCATCCTGTTTCTGTCGGACCTGCTTGCTGCAAATGGCCCTCAAATCACCACCGAGAGCTGGAGAAAACGTTATTCGTATGAACCTTTTGCGTAAAGATTTTCGACTTCTTAACAGTTATGCTTCGGAAGGAATTGAAGCAATACCCTTGGATAAACAAAACACATATTGGCAAGCTAGTATCCTTGGTCCAGCTGGAAGTCCTTATGAAGGCGGAAAGTTCTTTCTTTACATTTTCTTTCCCGAAACGTAAGAGTTTCTCTATTATTTTATTTTGGAAATATTTGAACAGTTTTTTTTCTCTATCTTTCCTTAGCTACCCTATGTTTCCCCCAACAGTGCGGTTCCTGACGAAAATCCTTCATCCCAATGTTTCCCGCCATGGTGATGTTGGAATTGATATCATTCAACACAACTGGTCTCTGGCATTGACTGTTTCCAAATTGCTTCTTTCAGTCCAGAGTCTGCTTACGGATCCATTCACTGAGGTGACTAAAATACACACCATCTTTTTGACTTTAAATACGATTTTTTTTTTGAAGGTGTGTATGGAACCACAACTTGGACATATGTACGAACACGATCGTCGACGTTTTGAGAACCTTGCAAGGTCTTGGACTTGGCAGTATGCCATGTTTGAGGTGATCCCTCCTCGTTAAATCACTGTTAAAAGTAAAAAGTAAACAATGTGTATGTGGATGGACATTGCGACTGATGCTTGAGTGCCATGAGTTGATATTTTCTGTATGTGGCTCTCTTTATTTTGTAACTATAATTTGAAGTAAAACTTTTTTTTTAGTATATTTCTACACCTATATTATCATTATTTTGTTATAGTATATCTATATCTATTTACTGAAGCATTAACATTTATAATTTAAAGATTTAACTAATAAAAGTATTATAAATAAAACATCAATAAAAAAAAATGTTTTTTTTACAAGACGCGAAGTTTTGTAAAATGCTGAGATGAAGAATATTAATGCTAATTGCAGAAATCTTCGTCTAAAACTATTCAATTCCAAAATTTTCCAAATTCCAAATTGAATGGATTCACTAACAATAGTTTAAGTTTACTTTAAACTGTATGTTTTGTTTGCCAATCGATAGTTGTGAATGTTTTGAAAATGGGCCGCAGTAAGTCTTTAACGGGCGAAAAGGGCATATGAATTGAAACTCATATTTTTCAATTCATAAATCCCAAAGAGCTTGTGAGTTAAATTAATTTTTTAATTCATAAATCCCAAAAAGTTTTTGAATTGAATATTTTTCAAATCACGAGTCTATTACTGACTTGTGAATTAGCTTAAGCCAAAAATTAATTATATTCCAGGTTCTTGAGAGGTCAGATTTTTGGGACCCTTTCACATTTTTATGATTCTTTAAGAAGCTTAGGTTAAACACATGCTGGAGCTGCGAGCAGAGCGGAGATATGAGAGTCGGGGTGAAAGTTGATCAAAGAATAGGTATCACCTACTGAAGCGTTGATAATCGATTATTAGATTGAAAGCTGCTAATATTCTTTGCTAACAAAAAGTCTTTCTCCTGAAAAATGGATTTTATAAAAAGCAGAAGCTAAACGTGGCCATGTTTTAAATAAAAAAGGCACGAAAAAGATTTAAAACAAAAGATAAGATTCCTATTTTTCTGAAAGTTCTTCGCTCAAAAATTGGTACTTATTGAAAAAAGTGTGGCGCGAACACGGGGAATTCTATCATATACATACATGCAGAACTTCAAACAGCAAAAAATCATACATAGGAGCCGTATAAAATGGAAGATGTAATGCATCTATTTTTTTTTTAATATTAAGGGCCGACCAAACTATAAATTTCAAACATGAAACTTCACAGGGACAGAATCTTTGCCAAAAGGACATATATAAGAGCAATTAAAATATGAACACTTGAAAACTATGCATATTTTAACCAAACCTATTAATTTTAATTAATTTTTTTTTTATCATTATTTAAATTAATTTCCGTTAAAATATCACTTTAATTCTTCTAAATTCAATTTCTTCATGAAACTTTACTTAGATAAGAGCGAAGAAAACAAATTTGTCTGAACGCGCCGCTCTGCTCGTTTATAGCAGCGCTGCTACCTCATAAGAAAACATTTGTTTGTTTTCGATGCTCTGCTCATCTCTCGCATCGCTGCTCTGCTTGCAGCTATAGCATGTGTTCCCTCATCCCTGTTCAGCCTTATCTAAATTTTCTCGGATTGAACTGTCACAGCTGAATTTTCCACATTTTGATATATGTATATATCTTAGAAGATAATTCCATATAGAAGTCCTGCAAGATTTTAGCTCTGCACTGAGAAATGTGGTTAAAAACTTATACAGTAGAATCTCGAAAAGATGAACAGATATAAAACAGGGCCCGTTCATCTTTTCAAAAATGAACTTTTCGAGCATCAACGTATGTTTAAGGAAGAAGATATAGTAAACATTAAAAATTATTTACACTGAAAAGTGAAAATTTTCCGATCATCTTTCCGAGCTGTTCATCTTTTAGAACCGTTCATCTTTCTGAGATTCTACTGTATTTACAAATCCATTCCATCGTTTTGAAAAAGCTAACTTACGTCAAGATAACTTTTGACTATTAACTGCGTGAACATGGAAAACTTGAAAAAATTTTTGCTTCTATATTCTACAAATTGCTGAATCAAGTCAAAATTTAAATCCTATCAAAAATGGCACAATTTCCCGGTTTAACTTTATTTTTTTAAATAAAGATTCATTTTCAAAACTTACAAAAAAATAACTTCAGCAATTCGTACAAAATGATGTTCAAAAATTACCAAGGCCAAGTCAGATTTCGAAAAACACCCACATCGATAAAATTATTGGTACAACGACGTACATTTGTATAAGATTTTTAGCAAACTACGTGGTAGACTTTCCAGAGCTGTAAATCAGCCTGAACTATGTAAATATTCGAAACTCTGTTATTTTTAATTTTCATAATAAGAACAATTAATATGTATTTACTTTAGCTTTTAATGGCATTGGCGCAAAGTTTTAAACAGCCTAATGTTATGGTAGGTATTGGCTTTTTACTATAATGTTCTTAGTTTTAAACATTTTTTAACTATAGCAGATATCATACTAAACCTATTTACATAAAAGATAAAATAGGTATTTGGTGATTTTAACTTTAACAAAAATGTTTTAAAATTACGATGCTAACTTGATTAAAAATTTTGAAAATTCTGCTTTTAATCTTACATCATACCTACTTAAAATATTTATAAACATCGTACTACATCATTTAAAATTTAACTTAATTAAAACTACATGACCTCGAAATTATTCACCATGCAGAAAAAAATTGTGTGTACAAATTAAAGATGGTTTCATTATCTACGCCTTATTTCATAACAACTTTTCTGCTAAAACAAATGGCACTAAATTTTAGACGATACAATGTTAAAGCATTTTTAATATGATGCTAGGTTAAAAACAGGATATTGCAAACTTTAAACGAGTTTACGATCTTACTATTTTTCTAAAGCATTTTACTAAAGTTAAAATCACTATATTGAGCCTATTTATCTTTTTAGTATGAGACTAACTCTAAATATCACTTTGACAATGGACAATGAAAATTTTGATCTGAAAATTTATATTTCTGAATTTTTCAATCTTCCGATTTTTCAGCTGTCAGATGATTCTTTAAGTTATCTAACTTTTTATGAAAGCTGCCCAATCAGAAGCCCGAAAAATTCAGATTCAAATTCTGAATTTTCTGCATCATGTTTAGGTATACCTTTACACCAAGCTGTTTAAAATTTTGCGCCAATAGTTTTGGAAACAAAGATAAATTCGTGTTTCCCAAAATACAAGATTCCGCAAGAGTCATGCTTTCGCCACGACAACATGGTCTTAAGATTTTCTTTAAGCCCTCTTTCAGTAATTAAAGCATCCAGACTTGCTATGTCCTTCCATCAAAAGAATTCTATCTATATTCTGTATTAGAAAAAAATAAAATTAATAAAACGTAAGAAAATAGTACACATACGCCACAGTGACCAATACATTTTACATTACTGTTCGAACAGCTGCAAAGCTTTTTTTGTAAAAAAAGCTTTTTTATGAGAGAGTGTCCTATCAAATAAACTTGTCCATGCGCATTAAATAAAAGGCAACCACTTGCAACATGTGTGTGCGTATATGTAAAATACGTGCATATAATTCGTAATAATCTGTTGAATTCTGACATTGAGATTCTTGCATTTGGTAAACTATGTGATGCAATGTTATTATTCAAATGTATGTGACATTTTATTGGCATAAACGGGATGTCTATAGTTAGTTAATTCTTTTTTAAAACCTTTAAGATGTACCTACATATCGCAAAATAATTCGCTTTTATGGAACGAAAAAAAAAAAAAAACAAATAGAAAATGTATCTCACTGATACATCGAGCACACGGATACTTCTCACCTGATGGAAAATTAGGAGAAGGGAAAATAAGAACAAAATTTCCCTCCAAGTATCTCGAAATTTTTCGCTGCGGAAAAAATCTTGTTCTCTCTCTTAGCCAGTTCGGTTAGAGTTTTCCCGTCGTGCGTTACACCATACACCTAACGCGTGATTACATTTTCGGTTGCGCATCGGTTTTTTGAGGAAAATATCCTTCTATTTTTTTGCACTTTCTATTATTTTTCTTTGTTGCAATAATGTTAGTTTAATATAAAAATTAAATTTCGTTACAAGAAAAAAAAGATAATACATATTGCAATGTGTGTACATGGAGCTTCTTAAGTGCAAAGCCAAAATATATCTAGAAACAACAAGTTGCAAGTGAAACAAATTGAAGAAAAAAAAAATTAATAAGCTAATTTGATCGGAATTGAGTAGAAAATAATTTCACCACAACAAGTCGACTGTGTTATCCTAACAATTTTCATTTCCGTTTCTGTTTTTTTCTTGATTGCTTTGGTAGTTCTTTGTCTTTTCTTGGGAACCATACATATCCGTTTGAACCTTTCGATTTGTTTCGATGGAATATCAAACGGAAAGTAAAAGATTAAATCCGTTTCGATTTATTTTCTTTTTCTTTTGCTTTCTTTGCATAAATTGTGGTATGAGAAGAGAAGGAACAGGTATTATAGGTACATTTGCGGTATATGATAGCCTTTTATTGTGAGGCTCGTTTGGCAAATTTATTGTATCAAGAAGAAGAACAAGTACGTTTTGATAAGAAAAGAAGAAAACTATCAGCTAGCTCTAAATAGATAGATACATCTCTTTGTTCGTTTTCTTTTTTTTATTTTTTGTATCTACACATGTTTTTATCTTTCCATATGCCAGGATGTGTGAATTTTCAAATATGTAACTAAGCCGTTTATGCCTGGCCATAAAAAAGTCATATCTTCAATGACGTTCCTTTTGCCCACATTCATAAGGGTAGCGATAGCGATAGAAGGATACACACTTCCCCTTCACCCTCTTCCTCTTCCTATCCCTATCCCTTCCCTATACCTAACCTGTCTATCAATTTTTCTCTCCTTTTCTTTTACTCTCGCTCGCTCTTCCTTTTTAATTCACTCTCTTATTGGAGGGATGATTGTTGGCCTTCTTCTTTTTCATGTAAGGGAAATTATTTTCTACCTGAAGTTTTTCGTTCGCACTGCTTTTTTTGTATTCCGGACAATTTTGTTCAAATGCGAAAAAAATCTACATCTAAGTATTCTATATACATATATACATACATACATATGTGAAATAGTTTTTTTTCATTTGCTTTTTTATATTTATGTAGGTATGTAGATTGTAAAGTGTAGGTGCAGAAGGATATGTGTGTATTTCTGTTCGTTTTTTTTTTTAAATCTCCAAAAATATTTGTTAATTAATAAAAGTCATAAATAAGCGTACAAAAATATGAATTTATAACAAAGTGTAAAAAAATAAAATAGTTTTTATTTTAAATTGCATAAATTATAAAAAAAATAAGCTCATATAAAGAAATATTTAATAAAAAATGAAATAAAATAGTGTTCAACGATCTGTTTGTTGATTGATTAGTTGCAATTTGTTGCTATATATAGTGTGTGTTGATTTATGTATTCAATTTACATATACATGAGCGTGCATTGTAAATTACATTTTCGCCATCATTTTATTTTGGAATAAAGGTATTGGGATACGCAACAAAAAATAAAATAAAATAAAAAAAAAACAGCGAGTGGATAAAGAAAAAGTGCGTTCTGCTTTGCTAAGGAAAGCTATCCAAGACATTAAAGGATAATTAATTAAAAGTTTGCTGAATTCATAAGAGTGGTAAGAATTGTCTTGTTTTTTCAATATAAGTTTAGTTATAATTTTATTTTGGTAATTATTTATTTTTAAAGTTAAATTTAAATTTTTATACCTATACTCGTGGATTCAAATGACGAAAGCAAGAAATGTTTTTTTTTTAGTAATTGTGAGGTTTTTTGTATATCTATCGTGAATTCCTTCCCCTATAGTAAAATTTTTGTTTTTAAGGCCAGGCATAAAAATAGTAGTTTTAATTGATATTTAATATAAGGATGATGAAGAAGTCTGAAAAAGTGGTTCCCTTTTTTATCGCCTCGTTGGTCTTTGCGTCTTCACATAATGGAAATTGGGTAGGTATGTATCTACCTATACCTACTTAAAGTTCTTTGTCGAAAATTGCCTTATTTTTGGGTTATTCATATAATAACGTCTCAACCGACGATTTTGTTTCAATTTTGCAAACTGATTTATCTAAGCACACCAAGTAGGTTATATTGCATTCAAAATTTTACAGATATGTTTTTTTTTTTTAAGAAAAGTATGAAAGACGAAGTCTATTATTTTATTTATTTAAAAAAATGGAAGTATGTACCTATAATAGTGTTCATTTTATTTTTTTTTTGTAAGAGTCCTTTTGTTCATTTATTCCCGTATTTCTTATTAAAGTAAACTCTCATTTAACTTCACAGTGAAATTAGCAGTACAGTACCAATTTTTTTTTTTTATTGATGGCTTACGTGGTTACTGAAAAAATTACTTTCATGGTAAATTTACATTTAATAAATTATTTAAACTTCTAAATTTCAAATTTTCAAGAATTTCACGAAATTTTAGAGCTGAATATTACTTCGTCGATTCAACAACTTAATACTTTTAAACTAAGGGTATTCACGCAATAATGTAAAACACTAGATAAGTTTACCATTTGGTTGCGTTTACCATTTGTTTAATGAACTGTCAAATTTATATGAAATGAAATGAAAATTCTTCAAGGATTGTGTTGCGGAAAATTGACCAAATTTTTTTGATAAACTTAACCAAACGTCATTGTGACTCTTAGAATGCACAAATCATAATTTTTTTCGAATACGTAGTTCTAAAATTATTTAGAAAATCATTAACAGCAATTTGTTCATGTAATTGAATAAATTTCCTTTTTTGCCTATTTTTTGCATTTTTAAATTAAAATTTTCAAAATGTTTTACAAGTTTATTTAATTTTTGGGCATAAAAAGAATTTTCATTGTTTAATATTTGACGTTTAAAGTACAGCTGATTCAATTATACAGCATTTTAATAAATGAATAAAATTGCGTTCATGCAAACTTTTGTGTAAACTTGTCTTTTCACACATATTTTAAACTTACAACGTTGCATGTATTAAACAATTATGATAACCAACCTTTATAAGTTTAAGTTTACCGTAACAGAAATGATGAACAAGCACTGCTTTTAGATGACTGCAATTTTTATTGAAAAGAAATATCTCTCCACACTCTTTACTCCGCAATTTGTCAACCTAAGCAACTTTGTTTACCCTGGCCACCACATACGTCCCCCACCAACGTACACTTACAAATCGCAGGGGGTAATTGCTACGTTTAAAAGTCGTCAAGCACTTTGGTCAAACATTCATAAATGCATCAAACCATATCAGCAACGCTTTTTTTTAAGTGTTCACAATTGGACACTTGTATTAAGTTGTGCTCAAACTTAAAGCAAACCACAATAAAGCTAATTCACGAAGCGACGATTCTGGTGCATTTCATCAGCATCGGCTGGGTTTCGCATTAACACGGCAACAAAGCGTGATGTATACAATTAGGTTTCTGAAGCTCGTATAGTAACAACAGTAACTAATGATGAATACAAAAAAAAATGTATTCAATCTTCTTATCATGCGCATTCAAGACTTTTAAACTAATATTTAATAATTTTTTAAGAGTCATAATTAAGTTTTAGACATTTCAATGTTCACATAACTATTATATTGGATTTTTCCGAATTTATTGGTATAAATACGACTTCTTATGTTTCTAAAATCTGTCGATTTTAAATAGCAATATTTTTATATCTCCTCCCGTTCATAAAATAGCGAAAACCGAGCTCATTCTTTAAAACAAGGTGGTGGAAACCCTGCAAGTGGTTGATGGTCGAAAACTCGCGTTTCCTACTTAAAAGGAATTCTAATAAATACCCCTCGCAATGAAATATTAAATTCCTATATTGGAATTATGATTTATTTCATCCAACTGTAATCTTAATTCCAAAAATATGCCCAAATGACTTTTATTAAATCTGAAATATCCTCATATAAAGTTACTCTCATTCACTTAAAAAAATTACCTTCCTACTAACATGAATGATATAAACATCCAAGAACTGTATTTGGCAATTCAGAACTATGTACAAATTTAATAATTTGCATTTCATAACTTTTTCGTTATTTCTCAATTTTTGTTCAGGAATTAAAAAAGTTTTACAAAAATAAATTATTTGTTCACATTTTTACTTGTTCTTTAGGGCACAGGTATTGGTTTCATGTAAAAAAATAATTTCGATAATGATTACAATATGTCCATCTGTGATTTGAGCAAAGGACTATAAACCATCGGGGCGATTTTTAAATTTGGCCGATTTTATAATTTTTAAATTTGGTACAGTGCATTTATATCCATTTCGATGTTTTTTTTGAATATCCTTATTTTTATAAGTTATCCACGTGTAACTTTTTAATGGCTGTAATATATGTGATTCACAATAGTAAAAACAATATTGCATTTATAAAAACTTTGAAAATATTAAAAAATCAAACAACAAATTAATTTTTTTAGTACTTTTGACTTTTTTTCGTTAAAGAAATCATTTAATTATTAAGTAATTAACACAATATATCTAAAATATTTAGCTACATTATAATTTTTAACGACTAGAGCAAGTTCATGCGATCCAGTATCGTGCATATTTTTTTTTCTCGATTGCTTGCCCTGGGCTATTCCATAAAAAATTCATTTAATGCTTAACTGGTTGTTACGGTTAGGAGTTCTGAGTATTATGAACAAAAACCTCTTTCTCTAAGGTCTTAACCTTGTACGCCAGATAGTCCTCATAACCATAACCATATCGTTTAAATTTAACTTCTATATCTTTTTATATCTATTTCACTCTCTTATCCAGGCAACATCTTAAATATTATGGATTTTCAGTAGCAACAAAAAAAATTATTAAACATTAACAGAATGCGAAAGTAAAAGAGCATGGGAATATTTGTGTAGAAATTCCTTTGAATAGAATGAATTTTTAATTTTTGTGGAGTGTCAAGAATATAATATGTTGATTTTATATAGAATGTGTGCCTTTAAAATTGTTGGCATACTCAAAATATTTGAAACTTTAGAATTCAAGTTAAAACAAATTTCATGTGTTGAAATATTTTTAAAATTTGCCTTAAGTCAATATAAAGATATAATTTGGTGGTATATTTAAACGTATAAATTCTTAATATAAATACATAACTAGAAATTAAAATATTACTTTTACTCAAATCCATCTGGGAATTTCCATATGTTCGTTATTCTTTGACATTTTAATTTAAATTAAATCAGCTATGTAAAGAGGAAATACTTATAGAAGAAAAAACTGTTTTAACTAAATTCTACAAGCTTTTTTTAATTCATCAAAATTGATTACTACAAAACTATCTATATGTACATACATAATGTATCGAGTAGAATTTTAAAATTGAATAAAAAGTTTTAATCCTATCAGATCAGATTATTCCCTACAGATGCGCAATAGACGTTTTGCAATGAGCTATACCTTACTTGTACATAAAACTACCGGAGCTGGTGGCATTTACGGTTTGTAATTTAATCGTATTCCAAAAATAAAAGTTTGGAAAACCGAGAGTTTTTGAATAACGAATGAAATCATCTACAAGTTTGAAGATATACATAACAGGTTTGTTCGCGTACTTGCCCGAAACTGCCAGATTCTACCAGATTTATTTTTTTATATGAAATTTGACAGGGCTAAAAATGGTAGAAATGGGTAGGTTTGGGAAGTAAACGAACAAGGTTAATATGTCTGAATTATCACTAATTAACCACATAATTCATAGAAATATAGCAAGTAAAATGCAATGTTTAACAGTCCTATAACTAACTCAAAAACACAAGTAAAAAAAAAAAAACAAAAAATCAGGATTTTTTTCTACAAAAAGACTACCTTTTTATTAAAAAAATGATTATAAATGGTACCTCCCATAGATTGGTTTCCGATTTTCCCAAAAACGGTACAACTGAATTTGGTCAATTGTTTAATGGAAAAAATTGTATCTACCTCTCATAGGACCATTTTTTTGGTTTTCGACTATCTCATTATCCGTTGAACCGATTTTAATAAAATTTTTTACGAAAGAGCTTCTAATAAGTTTGAATAATATTGCATATCAAAATTTACGAAAAGAAAACAAATTTTGGATTTAAAAAAAAATTTCAAAATAATTTTTTGAAAATTCGATATTTCGAAAATGGGTAGATGATTTTTTCCAAAATTTTTTTTTAATTTTGCATTAATAAAGGCTAAAAAATTCTTTACTGAAAATGTTTAAAAATTTTATATTAAAAAAAATATTTTTTTAAAAAAACCGCTAAAACGATTTTTAAAATATTTTCTCATAAATTGAGATTTGTCTATAAAATTAGATGGTGATGATATTTTTAGTTTCATGGTCAAAAAAGCTCAGTAAAAAAAAATTAAAAAATAAGGAACATCGCCCCTAGAGAAACGTATGCTCTACATAGTGCAATTTTTATAAAACACGCTGCACGTCTAAAAAAAATATAACTAAAAAGTGCAGAAACTCAGTTAGAAAAAATATAACGAGGTTCAATTAAAAAAAAAGTAAGGGACATCGTTTAAAGTTTTCCAATACCATTGATACTTAACGAGAACTGCAAGTCTAAAGAAAAAAAAAACAATGGCTATATTTTCCCTGCACACTCGTATACTTTTGTATTTTGCTGTCAACAGAACAGAGGAATATATTTTTTTTTGCAAAGGACCGCCCCGGAAAAAGTTATTATTTTTTTTACTGTCCCAACAGCATTTCTGACCTCGGACACTTCGTTTACATCATTTATCATTAAATCTAATTTGGGTGAGCTGCAGTGTAGTGGAATTAAGGGCCGACCAACCAAAGTAAAACCGCAGCATCTTATTCAGTTAAATTTAAAGTTATCCTCATTTCTCATTTACTACCTGCTGCACTTGGGACCGAGACCGCTGAATTTAGGGCCTAGACCAAGAAACTGCAATAACAAAACCATGAGTTAACCCTTTTTTTCTCCTCAACTGATAGCCTAGTCGGCAAAAAAATGTATTTTCGTAATGCAAAAATATTCTTAGCTATAAATTGTATGTATTGTATTCTATGTATTCTCAAGATATTTCTTATCTAATATCTGGAGAACGATTCATCGCACTTAAAAGTTTTGACAGCTTTTTCTATAGGAAATTCAATTATCTTTCTTTTTTGCAAAGAATAATAATTTTTCGTATGACTTATACGTTTAAGCAAAAACGCAACTGAAACGCATCTAAAATGTTCATACAAAAATTGACACAACGAAATCATAAACGAAAAATTACGTTCTCATTTTTGTTCTGCAGTACACTGTTCAACGAGCGAAGAGATAGAATAGGGATTTATTCGACCATGGTCCAGAGTCAGAGGGGGGCAACTTATGGAATTTGACAAAAAAAATTTCTCCTTCCCGTGCGATACTAATTAATGCCTTTTTTGAAAATGTGAACTGCAAAACACTTCGAGACATTCCACGAAACAGCCTTTCGGAGTAAAGTAGGATAAAAAAAAGTCATCTTTTACAAACCTTTATCTATCCTACTAATCCGAAAGACTTCGATTAGCTGCCGTGTAATGTTTTCGGAGTGCTCTCCGGACTTCCAAGCAACAAAAACATTAAGTATTAATTTATCAGTTGCATATGCGCAATGCACATATAGTAGAAACCGGGACAGAAGGAAATAATTGTGGAATTTATTTAATTATCTGCCTTGCATCGTAATTTTCATATAAATCAAATCTAACGATAATCATAGTAAGTAAGTAAAAATAATTTTTGCACGCACATTACAAATACATAGTGTCGCCAGCTCCTTAATTGAAAATTTTAAACCCTCTCAAAACTATCTCCACATACGTATCCAAGTATATTTCATCACAATATGTACATTGTACACACATGGTACTAAATAATGCAAGGGATCAAGAATAAAATCAGAATTAAATTCGTTTGTGTGAGGATATAATGTATGCACGTCTGTGCGCTTACTGCTTAGTCAGTCTTTTGAACAGTAAATTGAAACTGTGCACCTTAACAGTAATGAAAGTTTTTATTTTTAGAATGGGGTCTGTTGTTGGATTCCTAAAAAAAGATACCCATATTTGTTGTTTCTGTTGATTTCGACATTCTAATCCCCTGGAGAACGTTCAATCATATAACAGCAAATGCGTGGGAGTTAGTGGTGTTAGTAGTTTTTTTTCAGGAATGAAGTATAGATACCTGCAGAAAATGTTACCACATCTACTGTCTACCTGATAAATAAATCAACTAACTTTGAAAAAACAAATAAATACCTACACACATATCTAGCTTTGCATTTATACGAAAATAAGAAAATATTGAAATTAACTTAACCCTTTTTACCTGAATGAAAAAAAGAGGATATAAGAAAAGTTTAAGCAACACAAAGTTGTTCTAGGTAAATAAATATATACGAATGGATGTATACATATGTACATACATATGTATGTATATTTTATAAGTACCTATAAGTTTGAAAGTAGATCCTTGGGTTTCCTTGGGGGATTAGGTATATTTTGTTAGATGCAGTTCTGTTGGCTTTCTAAAGCCGATGAGGTTTCTGAATACAATGAAATATTTATGTATATATTTGTATACATATCAAGATATTATTTCATTTTAGAAATGAAAGCATTGGAATATATTTAGGTTATGTTTTGTAATTTTATGAAGAGAATTTTTTTTTATAAGAAATAAGTTTCTTGAAATATTTTTAAATAAAAAAGAAGCGTCTTTTGCATTGTGATTGTGAATGATGTCTGAGTGAAAATAACATTTTGTTGATATATTGTAGGTACCTACATAGTTTTCTTTTTCGCTTTCAATTTATGTAGGTGGGTATTTCATGTTCAAAGTTTTCGATTGATTATGGTAAGACAAAAATATTTATCGTGGATTTTTTCTGTATTTTCTGCATGTTATATTTTAATGAAATCAAGTAAGAAAATATTCTGATTTATTAAAAATAGTTTTTTTTCCTAAAATTTTATTAGCTGTATTTTATTTTCCCCCCAGATTTGAACCAGATTGGATTTGATAACGAATATATATGTATTACAAAAACAACACAAGAACCAAATTTGCTTTTGAATTTAAATTTCCAAATCCATTGTGAACACACAACCTTAATTGCAAATGGCGTCAGTAGTGTAAAGAAGAAGACAACGGATACATACAAATAAAAAAGAAAGGGAAAAAAGAGATTGGTAAATCGTCGCTGTAGATCGAATATCTTGTAACCCAGAAAATTTAATTTTTCAGGAGAAACAAAAAACTTTTTATAAAAGTATTGAAGACCAATAACATTGACCCGTTTAGCTTTGAAACCATCGTTCTTAGGCTAACAAGGTATTTTTCATTAGATCCGGAAAGTTGTTTACAATAAAAGTGCATCATTACCTAAAAAGTGAACTTTTCGAGGGGAACGAAATAACAATATTGTCTCTGAGATCCTGGGTTGTTTTATTTCCATGATCTGTTCTGGATATACAATCCAGATTTTACTTGGAATCATTAGTTTCCAATACCTATACAAACTTTTTCATTTCATCTTACATAAATATTTCACAAAAAGAAACAGTTAAATTAACCCTTTTTTATTATTTATTATATCACCAAATTAATAATTTTTAACCACAAAGAACACAAACATATTTTGTTTTCACTTCAAAAGAAAGAGAAGAAAAATAAAAAAAAAACATGCGAGTTTTTTATGTTCTCTATAAAACTTTGTGCACTTTTCAAAGTAAACCACTCATTAAAATTGTTCTTTTGCTCAAAGTTTACACTCTATGATCTCCCATTGACAGCATTGTTTTGTCCCGACGCTTATTGTAAAAAAAACCGACAAGAAAAAGCACAATCTAAACAAACAACCACAGACATCAGAACCGCATGCAATAAAATGCAGTTATTTCAAATACAAAAGATACGGTGAAACCGTTTTAAATACAACTAAAAGCACAAAAACAACGGGTGACTTCCTTTTGTTTTTTCTAATTTACTAATTGTTTTACCGAGAGAAAGGCAGAGTGAACTTTTGTGAGTATACCAAAATCGAGCAAATTATCGTGGTAAAATCACATTGTTTGTTTAGTTAGCAAACAACAAAAAGAAAAACTAAACAAAACACAAACACAATAATAAAAAAAAAAAAAAACAAAATTAACGGTTGAGCATGATACAGACACAAACTGCACACAATAACAATAATTGGCCTTTGTTTTCGGTTGAATGAAAAATTATATTCCACATACGCCACCAAGTCTGGTGGTCGTCCTTGCGTTTTGTGCTGGGTTTTTCGGTGTTGTGTTGGTTGGTATTTATTTTTGGTATATATTTATAAACGAGAGGAACGGAGAGAGACGGATTATCAAAATAATGAGAAATGATTTCATCTAAATGCAACATGCTTGCATTTAATGTGAAAAATTACAATAGGAAAATCATTTTTAATTTAGGAAAATAATAAATTGCTAATGAAATCATTCAACTTTATTTGGAATTTTGACATTTAAAATGGCATTGGATATTTTTTTTTTAGTGAAATTATTATAAATTTATAAATATATTTAGTGTAGATATGTATGCATTTATAAATAGGATGTACTTTTTATGATTTGATATAATTTGAGGCATACATAATAATTAATGAACTTAATTTTAATTGTAGCACTGATTGGGAGCCTTTGTTTTTTTTTCATTTAACTCAAATAGGTATTTGAATAATTTCTATACAGTTAAAAATGAAAAAATAAATTGTTTCAATTTAATAAACAAGTTAATAAAATACAAAAGCTGTGGCTTAGATCATGAAGTGTTGCCAGACTAGGTGTTCAAACATAAGCCAAACCTAAAAAATCTGTCGACAAAATAGCTCGGCTAAGCCAACTTTCAGCTTAAGCTTCTAATACCTTTTAACAATAGCCTAATCGGTTTAAATATGAATTCAGTTTTAGTCAGTGAAAGTCAACCATCGATTTCGCAGAAAAAAAAAAATCAGAAATAACAATTCGATGCACTTCTTTTGTTATCGACTTAAAAATTTTATATAATATGACGGAAAAAATCTACATAAATTTAAAATAACATTAATATTGCATGAATAACTTTTTAACTGCAACCGTTATTACATTTTCCTCAAAAATCTAATGGGTTTACTTTAGGAATCTTTCAAAGTCAGAAGTGACAGCAGTTACTTTGGCGAAACTGACAGATGGAACATTGCAAATGAAAACAAAACGAGGTTTTTTATCTCGTATTTTTACTTTTAATTATAGTTAAAACTCCAAATTACATCTTTTTATAGAAACAAATCAACTACACAATGCCAGGTATTTTCTTTCATAAATAGCTTTTGACGTTTGTAAAAAAACGACAGAATTATATATTGCTGTCTGGTAAAAAGTCCCAGAATTTAAAATTGATTATTTTTTAATTAAAACTCAGAAGCGGTTTTTTAGTGTAGGATTAGTTTCAACTTTCAACGGTCAAAAATCAAAGTGTGGAAATGCGATTTCGATAAATATTGAACCACAAAAGGCGACACCGTGCAGCGATTTCAATGACGGTGTTCAGATTGGACTTTCTCCTCCCACTTTTGTTGACGTCTCTGTATACTTAACCACTTCATGGCGAGGTGGCAAAGAAGCATCTCTTTCTTAACATGAAGTTTGAGTGAAAAAAAGCATAGAGACGTCAAGAAAAGTCTAATTTGATAGTTTTTTGACACAAATCTGTCAAAAATATCTCTTCAGTTATCTTCACCAAATTTTATGAAATATAGCATTTATCCGGAATGATTTCTATACAAACTATACCTATAAAAGTAAATAACAGTAAATAATCCATATTTAGAATAATAAAGTGAGTAAAGATTATTATTACTTAATGTGAAATGATTTAATCTCCCTTGCCTCAGCAACAAAAGAAAGAAGCACCAATTACAGCATCTATACGACTTAAATAGGCATAGAATTTTTCACGCTTAATGTACAACAACAATTTTGAATCTCATAACAAGCACCATGGATCAAAACAGCTGAAATTAATCGGACAATTATTTGTTAAGTTAATCTCCATCTTCTTTACTTTACTTTGTAATTTCCTGTACCGTCCCGTCATGCTTATAATAAAACTAAAAGACCAAGTACCAAACCAACAAGGATAAAATGATGGCGGAAAAGTGGGTATTGAATAATACATACCTATACAACACAAAAACAATTTTCGATTCTTCACAACCACAACTGTGAGTGAGGCACCGCTATATAACTGTGGCATCCGCTATATAATAGAACACAACACGTGTATCCTAAAGCTTCCATCATTAATGAGACTTGTGATTGTGATACTTTTCGTCCTTATTTGCATTTGTGCTAACTAATTTTGGTTTTATTTTTTGTTTTCGGTTCGCCACACAAGTGTTTTTGTTTTTTTATGATGACTCTATGGTATCTATTTTTTATTGTCCAATTAATTTCTTTTCTATTTTCTTAAAATATATTTGTTGTTTTTGAGATGTTTTAAATATTCCAAGCAGATTTCACTTGCTTAAACGACAGAACAAACCCGGGGTGAAACCATGGCCTGAACAACAGCAATAAAAAAAGCAGAAAACAGGGCGCAGCGAGCGTAGGGTGTGTTTATATGTTTGTCTGTATATACAAATAAATAATTTAAAGGGTTTGTTTTTACCAGTATTATTTATACCCTCACATATTTTGTTTTCGTGTGTTTGGGGTAGGTATTTCTTTTATTATTGTCCTCCATTCCAGTTCTGACCTATAAGGACAAAAATTCTTGACTTGTGTCTTGTCGTCTTCTTTATCTTAAGATATTTATAGGCATAAGGCAAGCTCTACTTTGATGCAATAGAATTTTTGTTTTGATCTTAATTCTTAAGTACCTAATTAATGGGCTATATGGTAAAAAATGCTTCTATAAAGAAGAAACCATTAAACTTGTTTATTCAATTTTGTTTTTAATCATGATGCCCACATTTTGGGTATATGAATATGTAAGAAGATAATGTATTATTTATTTTGTCTTTGTTGTTCTAATATTCTATTTCAAATTAGTATGTATAGGTTTAACAGTTAGATCCTGGCATAGAAAGAAGTAGGTATACCCTCATGCTTTGTGTAGATAAATAACAGTTACAGAACTGCCTTTTTGGTTGTCATTTGACTTTAAATGCAACATTAAATGATTTTAAAGAGCTTGAAAGCTGTATATTAAGATTTTACAAATAAATGATTATTTTAGTGACCTTTGTATTTAACAATATGATTTAGTTTAGTGGGCTTTAGGTCAAATGAAAATGTTAATTACTAAGCGACGTTTAAGGCCTGATGATGAGCATAATCATGCTCGAAACGACGCTTAGTAATTAACATCTTTCATTTGACCTAAAGCCCACTAAACTAAATCATATTATTAAGATTTTACTTTCTTTAAAGAGCAAGTATTGGCTTTATTTAAAAAAAAATTCATCAAACCTATCACACGGATATAACACACGGTCAATAAAAAATTTTTTGGCTGAAGCAATTAGGTATGTATAGGTATAATTAAATTCTTTTACGAAGGCTTTTGTTAAATTAAACTCAAATTCGATCTCAGAATTTTTCAATTGGCTCAGATTTACGAGATCTAAAATATTTTCTTTTAATTTAACTTCAATCCGTTGTTTAGGTTTGCTCAAAACTCAAAAGATAAGTAAATCGTAAACTTGATTCTGTTATTTTCGATTTTCTCAAAAACTAGAAAACGCTTTATTAATCCAAAAACGCATTTCGTCCCTAAACACATGTGTTAGCTGGTTTCACAGATAGAAAACTTCTCCGATTGATAAATTTTCTTATTTATAAATTTATTTATACTTTATGATATCTTTCCAGTCTTCATCGTTGAAAGCACGGCAACGTTTTAAATATTTCGTTCTTTATTAATATATAATATGTACCTAGGTGTGTTGGTTTTTCGTGTTTGACTGAAAATTGATAAGAGCTTTGATCCTTAAACAGAAAAGTAAAATTTTGACAAAAAAAAATTATTTTTTAATACAAATTTTCTCATTCCTTACCTTAAATTTTTGAACTTGAAATCGTTTTTTTTAAACTTTTTACAAAAACAATTTTATTAAAGAAAAAATTTGAAGAATGGATTTCGGCTTAAAAAAAACAAAAGGACTTCCACTTATTGTGAATTCACATGACGCAAAGTGAATTTGGTTTTTCTACAATTCGCTCGAAATGCTAATTGTGAATTGAAATTTCGAAAATGAAAATTGTTTTTTTCCGGAGATTGGCATTGTTTATATACGAAGGTTTTTTTAATAATACAAATTCTATATTAATTGGGCTTGTTGAATTAATAGCCAAAAATCGGAGCCGAAAATAAAAATGAAGATTGTTGCGGTTGATTTGAAATGTCAAAACCAATGAGTAGGTAGAGTATGTACCCTTTCACACGAGGAAACTGAGTTTTCAACAACTTTCAGTTTATGGGTGAGAAGGGCAAGAAGTAAAAGGGGAAAATGAAATCTCCCCGGTCAACGATTTGGAGAGTTTTTTTGACATTCCTCTTTACATACACAATACCTAGTGTGTGTTCAACCAAGCTACTTTAAAAAGAAAGTTTCCACGATTTTGTTTCTTCGTGTGAAAGGTACTAGAGATTTTTAAGGAAATTAAAAGAAAACTTCAAAAAAATCTCCGGCAACTTATTTCCTCGTGTGAAAGGGGACTATCTTTATTCAGTGAACAAAAAGTGGTGCCAAATTGTGAAGGGTATGTTTAGATAAAGTATTTTATTTAGATGATTCATTTGTAGGACAAAAAATATCACTCAAGCTATTTAATTCTTGTCGGCAATTTGGGGAAAATATAGCTCAATTTCCGATAAATAGCCCAATCTGGCAAGCCTGCATTTTGTTTTTGCTTTATGAATTATTTGTGAAATTGGTACATTTGCAATTAGTTCTGTATTTATTTGTGCAAAATATAAGCAAATTTATATTTTTGTTGTCTTAAGTAATTATTTATTCATATTTAGGTAGCTACTTACCCCATTTTTAGGCAAATTATACTAAAATGGTTTGTCTTATGTTTTTTCTTTTGCTTTTCACTTTCGTTTTCCCCTTAAAAATACTAATAATATTGCATCCATTTTCATCCGCAATGTAGTTTCACTTAAAAAACAATTAAAATTTGATACACCTTCAGACAGATCGAATGAATTGAGAAATTTAAGAAAACGATCAACGAATTGTAGAACATACACCCATATGTTATGCATTTCGAACGAAATCGAATAAAAAACGACTTTTGAATTTCACTCGAAATGAAATTCTGTATTATTCATCCATTTTAGAAAATTTTACAATTACTTCGAACTGCCAAACTAAAGGTGCTTCCATTGAATGAAATGGACATTTTCGAAATTCCAATTCACAATTAGCTTTTAGAATGAATTTTAGAACACTCAAATTTACTTTCCTCGTATGAATTCACAATGTAAAAATAGCAGATAGAATATGATTTCGAGTAAAATGGAAATTTGATTTCGTTCGAAATGCCAGAACATGGGCGATTATTTCCTCGACCCAAACTATACTCTCATATGTTTTCATCTTCGATTGAATAACCCTGTATAAGACGGTCCTCGTCAGTACAAACTACATATACTTTCACAATATATAAGCTTCAAACAAAAATATCGTTGGCCAGCATAAATTTGAACACTTGATCTAAAATTTTAAATTAGGAGACAATAAAAAAATCGAAAAAGAAGGATTTTTCAATTTTTCCACTGTAAGCTTCATGCTCAAACATCTTTTAATTAAAAAAAAAAACTCTTCAAAAACTTTGAATTGTTACTGAATTGGTAAAAAAAAATAAATCCATAAACAACGGCTAAGCAAAAAAAAAAATAATGAATAAACATTTTCAAAAGATCCACAAAACAAAAAAAACACGTGAAAATGCAAAGTAAAATTTATTTTAATGCATTTTTGCAATTTTTTGTTCCCTTCAACTTTCAAGTGGAATATATTTTCACGGCAATTATCCAACCATTCGACTATGTAGAACAGAGAAAATATATTTTAACTTCAATCGTCCTCGCAGGCATCCGCTTTATTTCTATATATAACAAAAATTCATGCAACACTATCTCCTCTTCTATCATCATCATCATCGTCATCTATATACTTAAATGGGTTTCCTTTGCGTTGCCTCATCTATACATATTTGCACTGTGTATAGTGATGGTGTATTGCTCTTAAGTTTTAATTAAAAATAAAAATAAAAAAAAAATTGTAAAAGTTAAAACTCAATGATGAACACAACATCTATACAGCTTCAGCTAGCAATGCAGCATCCAAAGGATTGGGCCGTCTGCTTTTGGTTGTCCTTGCACTTGATATTACATATTTTATTTTATATTTTTTTTCCCTGGAAAAACTTATCCTTACACGTATCACTGAGCAATATTTTTTTTTTAGAACTATTTTTCCTAAAGATGATTTAAATTGAACCGAATATGTTGTATATGTACAATGTACATATCATTGCCAAATCTTGATTTTTTTTATTTTTTTTTACATTAAGAGAAACGATTCCACTCAACAAAACGGACGAGCCGAAAATTAAAATGAAAAAGAAATAAAATGAAATGAAAAAAGGTCTACTCTGCAATTTTTGTTTTATGGCATCCTCGTAAAAAAATACAAAAAAAAAAGAAAATATCTTTGTCAAGGACATTTTGTAATTTTATGACCAAAAACATAGGTAAGACATAGGCACTAAAGTCAGTTGTGAACTCACCTAACGGTAATAGTGTCTCCCACTGTGCCATTGCCATAGCAATGATGTCCTTAAAAATTTGTTAAAGGCTTTATTAAATTTTATTATTGCGCAAGTTTATTAAATTTGCATGTTGGCTCAATGTCAATGGAGAAATAAACAAATTAGATAAAGTTGCTACGTGTATATACTTAGGTTGTTATGTTTTTTTTGTTATTTCTTCTGAAAAAAAAAAAAAAATCATAAAATAATGAAGAACATAACAAGTGGCGTATATATTATGTTCAGCGTGGCTATTTGAAACTAACTACCCAAAACATTTATTTTGTACGTTTGATTGATTGCCAATGGCCGCGTTCATGTTTGTATCCAAAGCGATCTGGATAGCTTTGTGTTGTTGTAATCCCTTGTAAAATCACAGCTGATGTCAAAGCAGCTGTTGCCGAAAAATTAATCTCAAGCTATCCTAAAAATTCTGGGATACTTATCTATCTTATGCAGAAGCGGCAACAACAGTTGATTTGCGTTCAGAAACATACTGGATACTCGAGTATCTTAGATAGGCTATCCTAGTGAAACCTGAACGCGGCCAATCATTAGCTCGAGTTTGATCACTCGTGAATGTTCTTCGCCGCCATTTTGGAATTACATTTTAGTTGTGTTCCTTTACTTTAAAATTTTTTTTTATGAACTTTGACAGACTTGTGTAGAAATTCAGACAAATGCACAGAGTTTCAAAGTAAAACAAGATTATTTAGTTTTCATTTTAGAGCGTTTTTGTTTTCTTCTGAAAAAAAAATTGGTCAGTTTATATTTCTGAGAACTCAAGATCTCAGCAATATCACAAATATAAACAGGATTCCTCAGCAAAATTTCTCAGTTTTTGTGTCAAATACCGAGGAAAAAAATTTTGGATTCGAGATTGTTTTTGGATTTAACAGATCCGGATTACAATCCAGAGTTAATAATATGGCCGTAGTATTTCGAAGTGTCATAAGTTAGAAATAAGAATGTTCAAATTCTCACTACGATGAATGACGCGGCTCTAAGTTATTTATGCTTTCATTTAATTAGTTGAAATGTACATATGTATGTACATATAATATGATATCTTATTTTGATTTTTTTAATAACATAATAAAATAATAGGCATGTTCAAAAAAATCTCAGTTACCTGAACAGCAAAATTTTTTAGGCTTTGCTGTCAAACTTTGAGGAAAAAAATCTCGGATTCGCTTGCTCACTTTTTGAGTGAGAAAAATCTCTGAGATCTCATTTTTCTGAACGCGCCAAAAAAAATATTTGAATACTCTAAATTTCTTATATTTTCTCAACTGTAATTTCAAATCGAATAAAATTTGATGATTTGCATACGTTTTTTAATGGTAAATCCTTCCACGGTGAATTGCTATATATATACAATTGAGGAACAATTCACAATAAATTTGACAGATGTCGTGTGTCCATTTTAAAAGAACCTTTATTTTTGGAGAAATATTTATTTATTTATATTTATTCATAACTGAAACATAAGAAGTAATGTTAAATGTTGATAATGAATACAAAAATGAAATAATAAATTTATTATTACATTCTTAAGGCTCTCTTAAACCAACGCGAAACATTTGGATCGACCGACGCGACGAAACTTTCGGCTGTCAATAAATTTTCATATAAGATTAGCTTAATCGCAACAGACAGGTAAGAATTTCGTCGTCTTCGTTCTGAATTATTTCAAAACTTTGAAGGACTTTGGGCTTAAATTTGTATAGAAATTCGCAGTTTTGGTTGCGAACATGACATTTAATCTTCTGTAAATAACAAACAGAAGGTCTATTTGGTAATACGGCTTTTAAACGAAGAAATTACACCCTGTGATTTTTAAGCACGTTGGCGGGGAACGTATGTGTTGTCCGGTAGACGTATGTGTTAGCCGGGGTCGAATGTCGAATATGAAAATTTATGTTCTGCATTCCATTTTCTGAACGAATTTCATCCACTTTTTGTATGCTTTGTGAAATTGGTGCAGTTGCGGTTAGTTCCATAGTATTTTTTTATTATTACGTTAGAAGAAAACAAAAGAACATACCTACGAATAAACAATTCTCAATAAATTACTCACGCCAAATCTGGCAATTGTTAGATTTTTCTTACAAAATAGTTCGTCTAATTTTTTCTCAGACTGCTAATAATTCTGCATAAAATTTCATCCGCATTGTAATTTTGCTTTTAAAAACCATTAAAAATGGATGCATTCAATTTTGACAGTTCGAAGTAATTGCGAAATTTTCGAAAACGAACGAATTCTTAACATGTAATTTCATTTCGAGTGAAATTTAAAATCGATTTAAATTTGATTTCGTTTGAAATGCAGAACATGGGCGAATGTGTAATTTTGGACGTACTTTTTCTCTATAAGTAAGGCTTTTAGGATTAGTTCTTTTCTTCGAATTATGAACGAAGTTTACCTATGTAGGTATGTATTTATGTATAGTTTACCTATGTATGTATGAATATAAAATTTCGATGATTTTACAATACTATAACATAAACTCAATCTCAAAATAAATTAATGACTTTTTTCAAAAAAAAAATCTCTGTACCTAACTTTAGTCTTTTGGGCTTAGCAAAATGATTTTTTTTTAAATGGAAAATCTAATCCCTTGATACGAAGAAAAAAAAACAAAAAATCTAAAATGCTTACAATTCGTTCAATCAGTTTTAAATATCCTCCCTAGAGTGACAAGGTATACTTTAATTCAACTTAACACAAAAATCTTCTGCTGTCTGCGACCGTAAATCTACTCAATTTACAATCAATGGAAAAGTATAGGGGGTGTTTTTTTTTACCTTTCATTTATCTCTCTCTCTCTCTTTTTTATATACTGTATATTCCTTTCTGTCTCTCATTTTAATCTGTTGGGATTTCGCCCAAATCAAAAAACAATATTATTAACTTAGTTCCAGCTTTCAATTTGAACCAGCATCAGCATCAGCACCAGAAAAAGAAACAAAATCCTTATTGGAATCGGAAATTGAACGAGAACAGAAGAACACGCATCACTCTTTTGCATAAATCACGAATTATTGAAGTCAATTGATTACCAAGGATCTCTCTCCCACTTATTCTCTAACCACTCAATGAAATGTTTTTTATTTTGTTTTGTATAGGTATTTGTATTTGTATTGATAAAGTTGTGTATTAGTGTGTAACATAAACTTGGCCTACATGAAATAGAAAAATGATTTTTTTATTTTAAATTTGCTTAGAGTGAAAAGGAGGGAAAATGATGACAGGGTACAAGGATTCATCAGATGTTTTTCTATATCAGAAAAAGTAGATACGGTATTTGATGAAAAACAAGAAGAAAAAGAAAATCAATAAACTCCACCAACTAAATTCACTGGGGAATAAAAATGATTGCTTGCTGGTGTTCCTGCTTTAGTGCTTTCCCCGTCGTTATTACCTCAAACGTCACATTGATGGGTTACCTTCATATACGTTTGTATGTCATTGAAAATTGTGTAAAAAAGCATTGCCTTTTGCTAACATGAATGTGACACTGTCACGTACTTGAAAGGACAACTGGACGGATATGGATATAGTACATTCATTCGTATGCCATGCTAAATCGTTGACTTCTCCATTGCACTATATTCAGGATTGAGTTTCGAAAGTCGAAGGATTAAAAAAAAAAAATTATAAAAAACAGGATGAACATTTGAAAGTCAAACGAAATCACATGTGCGCACTCGATTAAAGTTCAATGGAAAATCCTCATGAAATTACCATCACCTCACCTGCTGAATTCCAAATGCAGGGTTGGGAAGGAAGAATTTTGGCACTAATGAAAGTCAATTGGATTGGCAAAGATGGAGATCCTTGGTCCTTCCTGTTTGTTTTGAATTAGCTCATAGACACATTAATAGTAGGAATATGTAAATATAATTGTGGTGATTCCTTTCACTCAGAATCAATATTTATAGCTTTGCTCTTCATATACATAGCTATACTTATAGCTACTCGAGAAGGACGTCAAAATGATGCGCATTAAGAGTAACAACTTGTATATACATACATACATATTATGTCAGTTACAGTTTCTAATGGATATTTATGACACTTAGTTTGACAGATGTTTATAATTTCTGTAAATTAGGTCAATTTTGAAGGTTTGTTTTGCAATGCATTTTATGAAAAGTGTTAACACTTTTAAAGCCTTAGGGACTGCATGACAAAGAACACAAAATAAAAGAACCACCATTAATCACAAACATCTTTTTTTTTGATTCTGAGTTTTTTTATCGCTATCATTATGTTGTCATGTAAAATATCGGTTGGTTAAAAAAGTTTTTGAAAGTTTGAAAATTGTTAAAAGACATATTCAAACATTATAACTTTAACAGAGAGTTTTCTGCAAATCGTTTGGTCCTTTAGGAGTGATAAAATTATTAAGGTGATAACGTTAATGTTTTGAGTTATGAAAAGTTGTGGTGAATATGAGGAACTCCCTTTACAACAGAAGGATTTGTTCATCAATCTTATTGAGATCCCATGAGAGTGTCCCTTTTTTGGTATAGGTACTTATAGGTGATATCATTATACGCCAAATTGTGAACATATTTCAAAATGTAGACCGTATCAAGAGGATATGGTATGGATGGTTCTGTTTGAATGATTGTACAAGGTGGCGTAAAATTAATCACCCTATCGGAAAATGTTGTAACTTTTGCGATAAAACGTGAAGAAATGTGTATCTACACTGGCGGCAGCTACTTGACGGATATCATCTTTTCCACTTAATAGACAATATTGTAAAGGTCCAAATATACCCAAGGTTTTTCCACTTCCCGACTTTTTGATAATTCAGAAATAGATAAAACATCAGGGCAACAAAATTATATCGGTTTTCTTGGCGATAATCAAGACTAAGGCCACTCAACCTAAAGAACTATTGTGCCACCATCTGGAGGTGAATGAGATTGCTCTTCCTCCAAATTTGTTTTCGAGTAAACTCGAGTATTTAGGTCCGGTTTCATAGTCTGTTTAAGTTTGTAAGTGGCATTTCCTTCACAGTAAAAATTGAGTCCGACTCCCTCCGCAGCTCGTTCATCGAATTCTGTAATCGGGGTGAATGTTTTGAAATCATGAATCACAATAGGCGTTTCTATTTTATAGCCCCAAGTGGGGCACTGAGCTGTCAGAAAAAGAACTATGTTAATTTTATAACTTCAGCTCGGATCGCTCTGAGCTCTCATCTTGCATTTCTTTTTTAGCTCAGAGCTCGACCAGGGCTCGCTCGATGAGCTCGGAAAATTGGCTTATTGTCAGTGAATATTGCTAATGGAGACGCTTTGGCAATGGCAATGGCAATATTGCTTGGCTGATGGAAGCCAATTATTTATTCCCATAGCTGGGGCATTAAATTTTGATTTTGTTTCTTCGTGTGAAAGGTACAAGAGATTTTTAAGGAAATTAAAAGAAAATGTCAAAAAAGTCTCCGGCAACTTGTTTCCTCGTGTGAAAAAAAAAATAAAGAGACTCGGTTCCAGTTTTTTTTTTTTTTTAATTTAGAACAAATTCTTTATCTACCGATATCTTCTATTTTTGTATGGCAGTGTTCTAAATATTTACAAAATCCAAAAACAACAACATTTCGCCTCATACCACCAATGTTGTTATAGTTCGCTTTAAAAACAAAAAGTAAAAATAGACCAAACTAAAAGTTTTTATTTACGAAAAAAAAAAAAAAAAAAATAAATAATAAATACTCCTCATCCGATTCGATGTCGGGATCTGGATAGAGGTATATACATATAGGTACACGAGTTAGTATCCATTGTCCGGCTATCGTTTGATTTCGATTTAGATTGAATGTGTGTAAATATTTGTATTGGGGGGTGTTAAGGCTATAACATTAAATCGAAGTTGGATAAAGATATTTAATTTGTGTAAACATTATGCTTGGGCAAATATTTAGTTACACTTCATTAAAAAGAGTGCAAAGCTGTGGTTTTCTTCAATAATATGTGATGCATGTTTTTTTATTTTTATTTATGTTTTCTCTATATATAGTTAGGTTTTTAAAGAGGCACATTCATTGCGATTTCAATAATATATGTATACACATCCATGATTCTCAGTTTGGATGCAAGCAGATATGTACATGTACCTACCGTTTTTCTCAATCTGACTCTGAATACCGGAATGTGTTTACTTTTTACCTGTTATTTTGGTAGAATGCCAAGTTCAGAACGTTTATTTATTTTCTTGGAGATCAACATCCAGGTGGTGGCCAATTTCTAAAGCACTATGATGTGATGATAATGAGATTGCAAATTTTCGTTTTTTTTTCTGTTCTTGTATTTTATTTTTGTTGTGTTGTGTCGGTGGCATAGAAGTTCATATAGCTTAATGATGGGGTTGTGTTTGATGTTTACAATTAAAAATTCATTAAATTGTGAGCAAAAGGCAAACAAGCCTTTATGTTTATTATAAACGGGGGTTGGACTGGATTCTATAGATGGGTATGAACTTGCTGCTTTTTTAGTTAGATATTCGATGAGTGAATTTATAAATGAAATTGATTATTAAGTTCAAATTTAAATTTTTTCAAAGATATTTTTTTAATTTAATTTCAATGAAGAAGGGCATATGGGTGAGAAATCTTAATACGAGTATATAACAATACTTGTAAACTATATTTTATTTATGAAGCTTAATTGTTTTTATTTATAAAGCTTAATATTTTTGAAAGATGAACAAAACAACAGGTGAATTGTGTTTCGAAGTACACAAGTTCATTCAATGGAAGTTTTTTTTTATTTACTTCCTGCCAATTGTTCTTTTTTTCAATTTTTCAATTTTTTTAATTTTTTAAACTTTGAACAATTTTGAACTTTTGTTTTCGCTGAACGAAATATATATTTTGTTGATTAAGCCTAGTTCGAATGAAAATTAAATTTTGATACAAAAGTGACAACTTATAGTTGATTGGTATGAAATTCACAACACAAAGTGAATACTAAAATATGAAAGCGGAATATGAACGGGTTCTTCAATCGATTTCGCGCAACATTTGCATTTCCCAACGTACCTACAACCACTAGAAAAAAAAAAAATAGGGTGGTGTGGAAAATTGTGACATTTGTCAATTCTATTTGCTTTACTCAAAATAAAAATTCTGAAATAAAAAAAAATATTTCCGATTAAACGATTATCTTTTCTAGCGTTTTTATTCTCATCAAGGAGGAAAAAAGAAAAAACACGGAATTTAAACAGAAGAACAGAAGAAGAAAGACAATTTTCTAGATTTTGAAGGCAGTAATTCAAGTTAATAATTTTTTTCATTCAAATAGAATCTCCACACGTATTTAGTACTAGGTTAGTACTAGGCTTTACTTAGGCCCATTTGTTAAAACGAAACTCAAATATTAAAACACAAAACAATACTTCTACTATTTTTGTATTTGAACTTCCAAGGCTATTTAAGATAGGTTATTTAAGATAGCCTGTGAAGTTCAAATGCAAAAATAGGAGAAGTATTGTTTAGGTTCTTAAGTATATCTTATGGCACTGGTCCACTGGGTAGAAAGATCAATTTTGTTTATCAAAGTTTTCACTCTTCCATTTCCATTCAAAAAATGTATTTTTTTATTTAAAATCTGAGATCGACGCCCATGTTCTGCATTCCGCTTATTGTGAATTCACATGACGGAAATGTATTTGGGTGTTTTACAATTCGTTCGAAATGCTAATTGTGAATTGGAATTTCGAAAATGAAAATTGATATTTTGCTTTTCGCTTCATATTTTTTTCTGAAAGTGTTCCATTCCTTTCACTTTGACCCTGTTTAGATTGTGATCACTACGTATAGAGAATAGTTATGTCGTGTATACACTTGAAATTTTCATTCATGTGTATCACTAAACGCCTGTTGAAAGCAGTTTCGCAGAAACAGTATTGTGTGTTGTTTATTGCTTTTTCTTGGCATCTGGTGTTTTTGTCCCGTTAATTTTGAATTCGTTTTGTAATTGTCTTATAGCCTTTTCACACTAAATCCAAAACCGGGTTTTCCGCAAAAAGCTTTCAAAAACTCGAAAATCGTTCACACCGAACATTAACACGTTTTCGTTTGACATTTCACAAATACCCACTTCTGCTAAAAAAAAAACACTAACAAAACATCTCATTTAGGTACATAAAACTTTATTTTTATTAAGAATTAAACATTTTGAAAAAGTTTTCATTGTTTCTTTGACAAACTCTTTTAAAACTAACACTTTTTGGTGTTCCAATGAATTTCAAAAAAAGTGAATTTTTTCTATTGGCTTTGACAGCATATTGTGAAATTTTGTGAAAATTTGATGCAAATTTGCAAGAAATTTCACGTTACCAAACAGACCAGTGCTTTCAAAATAAAATTTCTTTTTATGATAGCAGCATTCACTGTTTTCTTCACATTTGATTAAGTGCTGAATGTTTCGAAAAGCTTGTTTGTTTAGTTCAACTTTGAATTGGAACTAGTTTTTGAGAAATTTTATCTAAAACTTGGGGTTTACCAAAAATGTATGGTAAAACTTGAGATTTCGATGTAGATTTTCCGCCAAAACCGATAATTTCGCGAAAACCGCGTTTTGTTTGACGTGAAAAGGCTATTAAAAAAAAGAAGAATTTTAGCAGGAAAAATATGTTTTTGGGTGCATTCTGTAATTGTCATATTATTGGCAATAATAAGAGACTCTCAAATCTATGAAATCAATCGAGAAACGATGAAAATTAAAAAAAATCGTATGAGTTTTGTTCCATTTTTCTTTAAAAAAGTTTCGGAGGGAAGCTGATTTTTGATATAATTCTACGTCGGTAAAGTGGCATGGTAATGCCCATACAAGAAACGGTGTATCTTGTCGATGAGGTTGTTCGATGTGCAGGCGTGTATTAGGTATGTATGGAAATTCCGAAAGGTTGGCATATACCTTCGGGCACCAAACACCTTAATGCACAGCCACTTTGAATGGCGATAAACTGTTATAACTGTTATAAATTTTTCCAGTCTCGTCCTAAATTAAAAATTATATCCGAAAACCAACGCTAGTTGATGTTCATCTCAATTGTATTCATTTATTTATTTTATTTATTTCTATAACACCATATTTTTCTTAAAACGACCCTATAAGTATTTTCAATGTAAATAAATTAATTTATGATAAAAAAAACTGAGCTTTAGGTTTATAGGTATATTTAAAATCCTCTTTATTTAAATCCTATAGGTATATGAAGAATTCATAAAACTGAAAATGTATCGCCTTTCCTATCTGATTGACTAATTTTTTGGACTAAATCACCATCATCATATTATTTATGTGGTCCAACATCATTATACAGACAAGCGTTATTATATTATGTCAAAAGTGTTGATAAAAGAATAAATATTTTTTGTTGAGGTTAGAAATTAAAAATAAACTTTTCCTTTTCAAAAAAAAAATAAAAACAGGAATTATTTCTACCCGCTCCTCCTTATTGTATGTACCTATACATATACCTACATAAGGGTCCAATGCAAAAATGTCGTCGTCTTTCTTAGATTTTTCATATCAAAAGAATTTCTTAAGTCTGTTTCCAAAGTGACACGCACAGCACATACACAATACACGTAATCTACTCAATCACAAACTTTTGTAAAAAAAAGAAAAATACAAAAAGAAGAAAAAGAAAAATGCAAGTGAATGCAAATTATTTATAAAAAAGAATGAAAAAATAAAATCTTTTTAAAGAAAGTGAGACTTTAAATAAAGAATATATGTATATGTGCGGAGCAAAGATATACCAGGAACATTTATACATATATACATTCCTGCAAAGACTATAACTATACCAACAAAGCTGGAAGGATACGTTTTCTCCTCACTTTATTCCGATGAAAACTTTTCCGATTACTCGCTGTAATGACATAAAGTATGAGTGCAAGCCAAGAAGAAAAAGAAGACAAAAATTGTATATTCTACCTATAAATGTGTATGTATAACTAAAAGATGTCGAGTGAAATCAGAGCAACAGTTTAGAAAGAGGAAAAGTACCCATCCTACTGCATCATTTCTTTCTGGTACTACACTACTCTATATACTTTCCAACCCACCACAACTATACTAACTTAGTGTGCTGGCTTGGCAGAGAAAAAACCTCGTCCTAGCGAAAAATGAAGGACACAAAGTTGTACGTGATCGTTAAATGTGTATGCGAATACCCTGATATTCGCAAGCACATTTTGGAAGGACTTTTTTTTCTTTTTTTTTACCATTACACTATTATCAGTCCTTATTAATGCTTTGGTGGTTATTCAAAAGTGCAAGGATGAAGTTTTTGCAGTCGAAAGAGAGTCAGTCGAAGAAGCGAAATTAAAGTTGGTGAGTATAAAAAGTAAGTGGTCTGATTTATTGAAAATCCCCATCATAAACTTTTCTCATATAATGTGCAATGCACATAAATTCAAAGTTATGATTTTAATGTGTCGGTAATGGACTATGTATTGTTATATAGTCTGGGGATGGGAGGAGGAAAAAAGTTTTACGCCGCCATATCGCCACCAACGCCACCAATGTTAGAAAAAGAAAAATGTAAGTTTGCAAATATCCTTCATCCGGGTTTTTTTTTCAAGATTTTGATTTGTGCACAAATTCTTTGTTTTCTTATACATATTTACGTATTATAATAGATAAGGCGTTAAAGCCCGTTTAAAAGTTAGCTTTTATAATTATCATGAATATAATATAGAGAACCATTAAAGTGACCCATTTAAAAGCATATGTTCTGTTTTTTTATTTTTTTTTCAAACTATTTCTTTGAAGAATGTGGTCAGTTCACTGATGTTCATTCAACTATACCATACTTTCAACCTTGATGAGTTGTGGTTATTGCTTTTTGACTTTTCTCTTGAAGTTTTCTTGAGATATACATACTACATACAAACGTATGAGTGTATAAATTTTTATTGATTTATTTACGATATCAAATAAAATAGCAAAGGTTTTTAGAAAGAATTAAAAATGACATTGAACATGGAGTCATTTTTAATGTTTAGAATTTATTTTTCAATACAGTTGTTGCTTTGAAGTACAGGAAAGGAGTTGAGTGAGGTTAGTTTTCCCAATAAATGCAACATATTTTTAGTAGAATTGTCTACTATTGATATCTTATCAATGGCTTTATTTATTGGAAACCTTGAGCTAGAACAGTTATGCAAGTCCGAATAAAACGTTATAACTACAATTATATACACTTTTAAATCGTCGCAATATTGATATGCATGTCAAAATCAGCTGTCACCAAAATGCAAAATTATTTGAACAAAAAAGAAATAAAAAGGGTTAAAATTGGCATTTATAGGGACTAGCATTGTAGCACCTATATTACCATAATTAGTATAGGCATGTTATATGTATCTGAATATTTTTTTTTCCATTTTATCTTAGAGCATAAATTATATGGAGTGCTTGTTCCTATACCTAATGAATATTAGTGATAGGGGGTGCTGTAACCACTTTCAGTGAATACTTCAAGTTCAACTGTCATTCATAATTTTATAATATTTTCTCTTGAAATTTGTTATAATTTTTTTTTATTGTTTTTAAAGATATTTGTGACGAAAGTTATGGCCCTCTGCCATTGAACATTACATCTTGATAAATGATCGGCTGCCAGCTGTCAAAAAACTTGTAAATGTTCACCGAAAGTGTGTTGAGCGCCTCCGTATGAAAGCTTTAATTTGGAATGGAAACCAGCACTCCATGTAATATATCCTCTAAGCCTTTTATACTATTTTGGATCATCCCGGGGTCATTTTTTTCCAAAACAAATACGAAATATGTACCTACTAAATACAAATAACTAATTCACTTTTTAAAAAGTTAAGGGATGTGTTGGAAAAATATTGTTTTTTTTTTATGTGAAGTGAAATTAGAGGGAGTGGTTGTATGCAGGTTGAGTTGGATTGGCGTCGAGTAACTGTTGAAAGATTAAAATGACAAAAAAAATGCATTTTGGCGGTTTTCTAACAAAAAATTGTCCATGTAATAAGAGTTACTCTTGCTTATATACATAGCAGTGAAAAATAATATCTTCACGTTGCTTGAGTTATAAATAAAACTTTAACTTGTTTTTAAATAATTTGAATTTAAACAAAAAATAAAATGCGTTAAATCGTAAAGATAATGAACGACATTTATTTCATAAAGAATGATGAGAAAATTATTCTCACAATATTTATATGTCGCAAAGACAGTGTCTAGATTAAACATCATTTGTCACTTGTCAGTTTTATGACGAAAAAATGGCTACTTAGACCATTAACAATATGAAGTTTTTAGGAAAATGGAAGAAATTATGAAAAACTGTCAGTCGTATAAATCTGTTATTAGTGTTTTCATTGGGAATGACATTTTGGTCATTTCTGAGGTAAAATTTGCTTTTGCTTAAACTATCTCTTACTTTTCATTTTTATATTTCGAAATTTTACTTCTAATGACAAAGCATAAATATTGAAAAATGTCAACGAACGCATCCTTAAATGCAAACCTTGAATACAAAATAGTTTTCTGCAATTCCATCGATTGTCAAACTATTCCAGACACTCCAAAACTTTATCTCAATTATTATATTCACTATTTTTACTGACTAAGCTATTGACACTATTTATTTGTTGTTGTTTACTGTGTAAAATTCTACTGCGCTGCCTATAGAATTTCCAAAAAAAACGGCTAGTATTTTAACTTTCGATATAATGGGAGTTTTCTTTTCTTTAAAATTATGGTGCTTCCAAGATATTTTTGATTTGACGTCTCTGAGTACCTACTTATAAATTCTTTATGAATACATAAATTCGTTAGTCTACACTGACAAACTAATAGCAATTGAAGCATTTGAAGCCAACATAACGGCTAAAATGCGTAAAAAAATGATCGAAAACTTTTTCTCTAGCATGGTATTCATAAGATACTAAGTTGAATTTAAAAACTAATTGCAGAATATATTTATATTTATATTTATATTTATTTATGCATAGTGAAATTTCAAAATCAAAGTCAGTAATGACTTTTAAAAATGCGTGAATATTTTGTATGCACCCCTACAAAGTTTCAGTTGAAATTATCTCCTTTACTTGATAAAATGTTGACAACAACAACAACTAAAATGATTATTTTATTTTATACTACAAAGTTAAAGTAGGTTAACAACCTTAACTCTTGAACATAGATAAAATAAAATCATACAATCTATATAATGTATAGAAAACATTGTAAGATGCTTTCATATTTTCGAATTAAATAGATTTTTGATTGACATTGAACTTTATATATTATTTGTATGTATGATCCTTTAAAAAATGAAAAATGAACTTAAAAATAAAACAAGCGTATGGCGTATACGTAGCCTTTTTTTTTTTTGCTTCTTCTTCAATTTATTAGTTTTTTTTTTCCACATCTATATTTGATTGTCATAAAAAAGATATTATTATTTTAACAATGTTGAGGAACATGGTCTCTTGTAGGTATATAAAGATTCTTAATATATCTTCCATGTAGTAACCTACCCACACACTTGAATCTGTGTGTTTGTATTTTTTTTTTTGTTATTTAATGATGGCACACGCAAGTTCATAATAATTTTATGTCTACAGATAGCTAAAAAGCACTTTTGTCAGATAATAAATAATAATGACAACTTCATGTCATCAACATATAATTTATTACTACTTTATTTTTAAATCTTGGTTCCCAACAAAAAAAAAAAAAAAACAAAAAAAAAAGAATTCAAACTTTTCTTGAAAACTCATTCATATTTCATCAATTTCGAAAAAAAAATTCAGTTCTCAGATCATAATTTTCTTGTTTTATTTGATGACTAATTGAATAAAATGTAGATTCACAAAATTCATATTCAAATAAAAAAAAATAAAACATTTCCGCCAGAAAGTGCATTTCATATTAAATTATAAAATAGATTTTATTTATGAAATATCTGACTTTGATGTTCAAATTGTTTGTGGAATTTTGTAAACGAACATTATCGTAATGCGAACTACCCATTATAGCCAATAACTAATTATACGCGATATTGTTTTTTTTTTTCGAGTAAAATTATATATTATTTATGATTTTACAGTTAAGACAAATTCTTATGTCAGATTAACACGACTGAAAATTTATTATAATTTCTGGTATTTTTAAAATAAATGCTTAGTGTGAAAATTGTGTTCTATATGAAAACTAATGGATAATAAATCGCAAAAATGTTGGCAATTTGATAGTCGTCACTTAATCTAGGAATTAATAAGTAAAGTTGAAAGTTGATGGAAAATAAATAAAATTATTTATTTACCCATATTGTTCGGGTTTAATTTCATGCAATCAATGATGGATTCACATACATATGTTACACTTTCCCACGATAAGTTTTTTATTTTCTGTTTGCGTGTTGACGAAGCGAAATTTTAAAATATGACCTCACAAAAATGTTTGCTTGATAATATAATCAAATGAAATTTAACCAATCATATGTATGTATATGTAAACAAAATAATTACTTTAATGATTGGTTTATGTATACCTATATGTCAAATTAATGGATGAATTTACACTGTGTATGAGTGTGTTCCGTAGACATGATTGATTTACAAATAAATTTAATTTCTATAGAAACAAGGATTTTCTTTTTATGTACAATATAAATAAGAGTATCGTCAGCAGATTGTAGGAATTTCCTATGAACGAAGCATTTAAATATATATTCTAATTTATCAAATAAATAATATTGGTCCTAGAATGGAACCCTGAGGAACTCCATGGAACTTCTTGGATCAATGGTCTAAAAAGGCACATTGAAGAACCAAAAAATGCGGAAATGATTAAATTTTTTTTGCAATCGTTTCGAGATACTTGCAAGAAATTGTTTATTGCTGTTTCGTCTGAGTGTTCCTAGGGAAAATAATATTAATTGCATTTGACAATTTTGTTAAGGGCCAACTATAATAGGCATAAACTAGCTTATGCACGCATAAGCAAACGAGCATACATAAAATCCCTACTGTGTAACCATAATGGAGCCAAGCTCCGCTTCGTTCAATTTTTCTCAGTTTCGTTCACTTCAGAAAACATAAGCAAGAGCGATCCCAGTCGCCCTGCGCATAAGCGAATTTGACAAATGCGATTAAACACATATAGGAGACAAAGACTTCGGAGCTTTCTCTTCATTTTGATGTGTCCTCGTCGCAGTTTCTCATGTATTAGGGAATGCGGAACAACAAGAGTGGGAATTAAATGTAGGATGAATTACAGAACAAATATTAAAGGTAATATCATTAGCGTATTCATTTTTGATCAGTTCTGCGCATCTGTCAAAATATAGATATTATGGTGCTAAAATGTCGGATTCAGTGCGCCTTGTCTAATTTAAATATTTTGTTGTTGTTTCTAATGATGTGTGCTGAGTTCCTGTGGCCACTGGAACAGCCATTTTTAATTTTTTGACACTTTCAACTTTGACAACCTGCGCAATAAATCAACTTAGATTTGTGTACTGTGGGATGAAAGCGGAAAGGTATATTATGTTTTTAATTTTTGCGTATGCGCACCTAAGTCAATTATAGCTATGCGGGTTGCATTTGCAAACATAAGCAAACTTTCGTTAGTTTTTCCACATAAGCGTATGTTTGCTTATGCGTATTATAGTTGAGCCTTTAGTTTATAATTAAGAATTGATTGGGAGTCCGCAATTCGATGAAATGTCCAAGGCATAGTCGTTTAAATAAATGGATCCTGTTTTTTTTTTTTTTAAAGGAACCTAAATCTTTAAATGAGAAATAAGTTATTTTAAATAATATGTTCTTTTATTCAAATAAAAAGAAATAATTGAACACTTTAATTAAAAGAAATGAATTTCGAGTTAGAAATTATAACCACAACACAAAAATTCATTCACGTCAAGTTTGAGAACAATTCAATAGAAGAAAAGAGAAAAAATCAAAATGACAAGTAGAACCGATCATTGAACTGAGTACTGACCTTTCTATTTAGGGTACGTTCCGAATGAAGCGATTTCATTGATTTACATTAGACATGTGCAACACGTTTACACTACACTGATTTGCATTGTTTTATTTTGTATTCTTTTTGTTCACTGCAGTATAAGTATGAGTTTGATAAGTTATTGACCAATCACATAAATTGCATCCAGGAGAATGTTTAGATTTATGTAGATCTCATCAGTGTTGTTTTCTGATGTTTTCTCTTAAGCAGGATTTGATTTCAGCATTATATGGCTTATTAATTGTGTTTACTTCAACAAATCTTTCATTTAAAACTAATTAAAAAAAAGGCTTTACCATTTGTGTTCATGATTATTATTTTAAGTTCAAAACTATTTTGTTTTAAATATAATGAAAAAGATGTTAAAAGTATCTTTAGCCACACAGCATGATTAATATTTTTTTTTATTTTTGTTTCAAATATTTTAATAAAACTATCAATGTCATCGAACAAGCAAAAAATTTATTCGGTTTACTCGAACCAATCTTTTCAATTTAGTTTACGTTGCCGTGCAGGAGTCTAAAAATAAAATCCATATAAGCAAAGCAAAGCATACCACCACCCATCTTCATCAGGTACATATATACCTACGGTATGCCAATAGCTTATTGAATTTTAATGCAATGTTTATAATTTTTTTTGTTTTTTTTTTTTCGTAATTCTGAATTTTTACTTATTCACGTTATAATTTCATTATTTTTCGATTACTAAAACACACACAGTATACACAGGCATACATACCCACGTATGTACATATTTTTAAACAGACTTCATAAAATAATTGTTAATCGGTTTCGATTCGCAATATAATTTGTTAGGCAAAACTACCAAGAGCGCATCATATTTTATTATTTTGTTTATTGATGAATTTTATGGATTTCTTGCGGTGTATGCGAAAATAGCAAGTTCTTCAAAAATGATCGCATTCTGTGTGTATTATATGTATTTACATATAGGTACCTTGATTAAGATATAAATTATGATTTATCGTCTGTTCGCCAAGTCTATGATGGAATATTTTGATGCCACAAGTTTTTGATTGATTTCAATTTAATTGGTGTAAATTCAATTATTGAAATGTTCTAAGAAAAATATTATTTTTTGAATTGTTAATTGACATCAAAATCTTCATTTTTGTGCTTTAAAATGTTAATCTAAACGTAAAAGAAAAGCAAAGATACTTCTTAATTAAATCAATCGGATATAATGTATTGATCAGTATATGTATAAGTAAATTTATAAGATACTTGATTTGGGATATGATAAGTCAAGCAAGGTATGGCAATCAATTGAATGGCTGATCTTGTTATTAAATTGGCCTGGATGTCATATTTGCCAGGAATGCCACTACAACCCGATTTATCAATTGCTTGCTTCCTAGGAAAATATTTTATTTATGGTTTGAATTATTCTTTATTCATTGTAGTCTTGTACCTATAACCATTTTCTGATAAGGTTCTGTTTTCTCTGGATTTCTGATTCAAAACCTTCTGCAAAAGATCAGATCGGCTATTCTTATACTCATTAACCATTTTAATCTTTTGATATTGGTTTTTTCTATCTTCCGCTTTCAAATGTGAATTGCAAATTATTGTGTTCAGCTTTTCACTCGGTCTGCTTTAATAGGCTTGTTCGGGTTCTTTTTGGACTAAAAACAGCAAAAGAGTTTAAAAGTAGGTTTTACTTAGAGCATATATTATATGGAGTGCTTGTTCCCATACCTTATGCATTGTAGTGCTTGAAGCCGTGATAGGGGGCACTGTTACCACTTTCAATGAATACTAAGTTCAACTGTCAGTCGCAATTTTCTTTTATTTAGTCTTAAAATTTGTTAATATTTTTTTATTGTGTTTAGACATATTTGTGACGAAATTTATGGCCCTCTGCCCACGGACAAAGTTCATTGAATATTACATCTTGATAAATGATTGGCTGCCGGCTGTCAAAAAAACTTGTAAATGTTCACTGAAAGTGTGTTGAAGAAGAAGTAGGTACACGAATGCTTTGAACCAAAAATGTCTGCCACTTTTTGAACATTGACAAAAAGTAAACAAAAAAACGGTGGACTTTTTCATGGCGAGAAAGAAGGGGACAATAAAGGCACCACTTTTTCGCCATGAAGTGGGAGTGATAAAAAGTACAGAGACGTCAAATAAAGTCAACGAAGGCACCGTCAAAGAGCCGTCATCATAAAAAAAACTTCAAATTGGCTTTTGACAGAAAAAAAACAGAACTTACAATTTTCTACACAAACTACACAAAATGTGGGTATACGCTAACAGGATTGGTCTAAAACTGGGAGAAAAAAGTAGTTTTCCGTAATTTTGCACTAAAACGCGAACAAAACTTTTATTTTATTCTAAGCCCGTAAATCACACTCTGAACATGTTCAGAACGAATAAAAAAAACATAAATTCGAAACTCTGAACAAAAAATTAAACATTCTTGTTAGACAGCTCAGGATTTGCTCTGAACTAAAAAAAGAAAAACGCCTATTGTGAATCATTAATTAACTTTTATGTATATTTCCTCCAGCAGACTTATTTAAACCAAATCAATCATCTTAAATCAATAACATGAGTTTATTTTTTGATTGAGAAACATAAAAAGTTATAAAAATATCTATATTTTTCCGATTCTTACAAAACGTATTTATTTTTTTTTTGTTGCATCATTTACTACATAATAGGTATTAAGGGTATTCATGCAACGTCTTAAACTTTACGATGTCGTAAAATCGTAAAGTTTCCGACACACGTTTCATGAACGCACCGAAAAACATTTTTCGTAAATGTGGTAAACGATATGGTAAACAACTCAGCTGTTCGTTAAACGTCAAACAGCTTAAAATATTTAATTTAATTTTAACATTCGTAAAATTTGTCATCCGCAATTTAAAAATGCCAAAAAGTATATTTATACAATTGTATGAACAAATTGCTTTCAATTATCTATTAATTCTTGAGTTATTTGGCAAAGATGATGGTAAGCATGTTTATTGTTGTGATCAACATATAAGTGCATGTGTGAATGCATTTGTGTTTGTGTAACTCACACTCCTTTGAAAAAAACTTCATTTTTCCTCGAAAAGACGTTTACGATGCTTTTCCGACGTTGCATGAATACCCTTATTATGTTAATATGTAGATATGTAAAATCAAAATAAATAAAGCACAAACTGACTTAATATGTAGTTTGTATATACATCAAATTTCCTATTGATTATTTTAAAAAAGGAACCATTTTGACATAGTTGTGTTTATGGTATGAAGTTTACTACCATACTTTATCGACAAAATGCTATATATATTCTCAAAAGAAAACATTTTAAAAACAACTGAAATGAAGAATGATTTCTGCACTTAAAGAATGTTTCTTTGAAATGAAAGACAAAATTTTTTTTATTGAAAGAGTTCAAATTCTTTTGAATTAAGGTCAAATTTCTTTGTATAACAAAGGAAAATACCATTAAATCAAAGGCATTAATTTCAAAGGTTTGTTTGAAACAATGTAAATGGTTTTAAACAGAAAGGACCTGATATAATAGCTCCTAAAGAGATTTGTTGATTGGAAGCCTAATCAAAATACCTTATAAAATATGGTATAGGAGTGTAAACATGAAAAAGGAGCATCTTTTGCTCCATTCTTAAAAGAAAACGGTTTGGACTGAATTAGGTAGGTACAGCTCACAGTACAAATATTAAAGGTAATCAGCCTTATTGTGAGTTTCACCCGAAAAATATTTCACTTTAAAATTTTTTATTCCCCCGGAACTCTTAAAGCTATTGTGAGTTTCCCCCGAACGAAATTTCGTTCGCCTACTAAAAATAAGTGAACATTTAGGCTGTCAATAACATTACATTCTGCCCGAAATGAATGTTCACAATAAGGGGAATTTTGTTAACATAAAATTTCGGGTGAAACTCACAATAGGCGAAAAGTGAAATATCAAATTTTCCGGATGGAATGTTGTTCGGGCGAAACTCACAATAAGGCTGAATATCATTATAGTTTTCATTTTTGTGCAGATCTGTCACAGCATGCCCCCCCATACGTAGCTCACTGTTTATACGCTGTAATGCTGGGTGCCAGCACTGTATTTACTTATATGTAAGGAAGCGAAAAAGTGCAAAATTCGCTCGAATTTTTCACTTCTACTTTATAATGAAATAAAATAATAAAACATTTTCTTAGGTAATTTTAAAAAATTCCAGAAAATATTTGTGGACTTATTACCCACTTCCTCCTTAAAATTAGGAAATATTTACCCACTTTATTATGGACGTATGACCCACCCAAATGGGTCATAAGTCCTTTGTGGACTTATGTTCTGTGGACTTATTATCCTGCGCCGAGAAAATGATGGATCCAGTGCCCCTTTACTTGTCTAATTTCAATATTTTGTTGTTGTTTCTAATTATGCGTGTTGATTTCCTGTGGACATTCGAACAGCCATTTTTAATTTTTTGACAATTTCAACTTGACGTCTTGCGCAATATATTACCTTAGATTACTGTACTGTGTGTACAGCTCTCAGTCTCTTTTTAACTGCAGAGTACATATTTAACCCATATTTTAGGTTAAGTTTCTGACGCTGTGGTTTTAGAAAAACTTCAACCATAGTAACGGTACAAATGTGTACGAAATTGATGTCATTAAAAAATATTCCAAAATATCGGTGGTGTTTGAAACAAACTGTTATGTAAATGGCCAAGTCTAATTTCCAGACTTGGTTTTATTGATATTGGTAAAAACGATATCAACTACATTTACATTTAAAACGTATTTCAATAGGGATGAATTTTATTGGATTATAGCGGCCATGTTGTTAAAGCAACTTCTGTCAAATTTATTGTGAATCGTTCAATTCAGTGGTGTATGATAATTCACCATGGGAGATTATGAAAAACATTTCACGTGAACAAAAATGCCCAGTCAGATACCTTAACATATAATTTTATGTGATATATTGAAACTCTTTCATACTTCACATATAAAGGCCTGTGATTAAACTAAACTTAAGTTATAAATTGTGATTGTTTTTTAATAAACTTTGAGGTCGCAACATTTTGCTCTTTTTTCTCTCAAACCAACCAAAAATCCTTTACGTTCTTTATGTTTTTTTTTCACTAAATAATATGTATTTCATTTTCACTTTTTCTCATCTTTTCATTTGCCTTTGATTTAAAGCCAATTTTATTTATTTTAACTGGTCTCCTGTCAACCGCAGACATTTTTAAATAATCATTCATCTCAATTGATATAGAAAAAGAGATACCTAAATACAAAAAAAAAAACGATACAATTTTGACAGCCCACGTTCCAGCTCATTACTCAGTCATTGAGCTATCATGAATGAATAAAATCCAAATAACAATACACAAAAAAAAGAAAAAAAAAACTACTGAACGGTAAGCAACCATCACTCTATCAACTCAAAAGATACACCCTTGAATCCTTGATGTATCCATCTTTTCTTTTTTTTTCTCACGATTAATTATGATTGTACGAGGATTACGTATAGATATACAAACACAATGTATATTTGTATATCTTTACCTCCGGAGGATAGTGATAATGAAAATCAATACATTTCAACGATAGATACAGTTTTTTTTTTTATTATTTTGTATTGCTATAACCAGAGAATTGGGAATTTAAATCGAACTTGAATACTCCGAATTTTCAATGAAAATATAAAGACAGGGGGCTGTGTGAATTTTAAACAATTCTCTTGAGCGCCAAAGACGCAACATGAACAAAAAAAAAACAAAAAAAAAACAATAAAATAGTCATAACTTTTAAAACAGCCTCCTCTCTATCACCATGGATTTGTTCAAAGAGGAAAACTGTTCAACAGTCATTGTGTGTATATAGTTTTGAAGCGGTTTCCATGAAAAGAGTTCTCAAAGTACATTGAGCCTTTGATACTTTTAAGTGTTTGTCGGTTTTGTTTTGCCTCTTTGAATACAAAACAAAAAAATCGATAATCTTCATTTTTAAGGATGATAATGGAATTGTTTTAAGTTACACATGATGGAATATACATTTATGCATACATCGAGCTTACATAATTTTTGAGATATTCTTATTTTTAGTTAGTAACTCTGATTTGAATTTTTTCAATCAATTTTTATGTTAAAAAGTTAACTTTTGAAATTCAAAAATTGTTAGTATTAATTTAAGGATACAAGAACAGATATTATTCAACAAATTCGATGAGTTAAGTTAACTCACTCGAGACTAAATCAAGTGCCAAATATCAGTTTAAAAATTACGACCACTGTCGAATGGTTTTCTTTCTCTTTAAAATCACTTTTTTTGATATTAAAAACTTTTATTCACTTAATTTCTCATATTTTCCACTTAAATTTCAAAACGAAGCAAGTAATATCAAAATCGCGGAAAAACTATTTTGAAAAAGGTGAAACGTCAAAATTTATTGCCTCAGCGATGGAAATCAATAATTGCCTTTCATCTGCCGAGCAATATTGCCATTGCTATTGCCAAAACGTCTCCATTGGCAATGGCAATATGAGCAAAGCAATCAAATACTGCCAGGGGGCCGCTGGGTAAGTCAATATATTGCGCAGGTTGTCAAAGTTGAAAGTGGAAAAAAATTAAAAATGGCTCTTCGAGTGCCCACAGGAACTCAACACTCATCATAAGAAACAAAAAAAAAATATTGAAGTTAGACAAGTAAAGGGGCACTGGATCCACCATTTTATCACCATATACCTCAATTTTTGACAGCAAAAATGTAAATGCTAATGATATTAACTTAATATATGTGTATTGTGACAGGAACTAGAGCTATGGAACAGTTGTGATAAAGTGTCGTTGGTGAAAAAAAAAATTAGCACCAAAATCTGCAATATTTTTGAACTTCTCTTTTTTTCTTCCTGCAATTTAAAACGTTAAAAGTGCTGTACCTACGTGAAAAGTTAAAAGTTATAGAGTTCTTCTAGCTTCGAATTTGTATTAAATATTTTGACAGCCTGATATGAATACTTTTAGACGGCAGCGATTTTTAAGGTTCGTCTCTCTTTTGGTTTTCTTTCGGCTGCAATTTTTAATAGATGTTAACTTTGTTAAATAAATGAATAGAAACATCTCACCATACTCTTTACTCCGCTTATGTATCGAATAATAAGAAAAAGTACATCAGAAGAAAGAGCGATTTCAATTCAATTCAATTCAATTTATCAAGGCAATAGCTTAACACATAAAGAAACAATATCTTATAAAATAGCGATATAATAATAATAAAACTCAGTACTAGCATTTACAATATGGATTTTCGAAATTTAAAACGGCGTCGGCCTCGCACCTACCCCAAATGTGCGAGGCTCGGTATATGCAGTTTCTTTAAATCCATATTCTTTAAATGCAAAAGAGACTTTGCATACACCTAACCACTCACCTACCCCAACTCCTATAATGTGCCCAAGCAGGGGGGTTGCAAACATTTCTCACTGTTTATACGCCGCCGTTTTAATTTTCGTAAATCCATATTGTTAATGTTAGTACTGTGTTTTATTATTATTTAGGCAGCATGCCCCCCCATACATACCTCACTGTTTATGCTCCGCGATTTTTTTTAAGATTATCTTATCATTGAAATTTCACTTTGGAAATATCCCCCAAAATTCAGGAAAAAATGCCAAAATTTTACAAAAAGAATTTACATTGAAAATATTTGGGCGATATTTCCAACTAAAGATTTGGAAAAAATATAAATTTGGGCGATACTTCAAATTTTTTTTTTTTGGTGATAAGAAAAAATTTGGACGATATTTTCAAATCGATTTGGTAGTTATTTCCTTGGGCGTTATTGCCATACGCCGCGCCGTTTTAGCTGAGAAAAGACATTGAGAAATTAATTCAAAATTTAGTCGTAGAAATCTCAGCGCTCAGGTGAGATTTTTGTGCAACTAAAAAAATCTCTGAGCATTCAGAGATTTTTATCCGTGGGGCATGCCTTATTAATAACCCGAGCAATCAATTCTGTGCGAAAAGAGAGGATAGATTTGTCTAAATAATCTACTACAATTATTAATTTCACTCATCGAATAGCCTACTGCAAAACTTAGAGCAGATAGAAATTTTTCGTTTATGATCTTGTTTTGTCATTTTTGTATGGGATTTCTGTTTATTAAAGCAGTGAGTTTCCTTTCGATGCAGCTTAAAAGTCTTAAAATCCTTGCTAAATTATTTGTTCGAGCAAATAAATTGTTTTGTCGTTTATCACTGAAAAGTGGTATGAGCTACCTCTGCTGATTAATAAAGTTAAGTTAAGATTTTTTGACATCTCATCAGTGCTTTGCTCTGAGCTAAAGAAATCAAGTGCTCAACACTCGTATATGGATGTGTGTAAGAATTAATTTCTTTTAAAACACAACCTTCATTCCACGGTATCTATACGTTAAACCCTTTTCACACTATCTCACTGAGTATATTAACTGATGGCAAATTGAAAGTGTGAAACAATTCCACATGTGACTGCCAAATTTTATTTTCATATTTTATATGTACTTGCATCAAAATATTATTTTAACCATTACCTCAACCACTCAAATGTGATAAATGTGATAGAATTTGTGAAGGTGCAATCTTAAAAATATTCATGTGTAAACACAATGTCAAATTATGTGTGATGGGCTGTCAGATTTTCTGTGAGGAGCTTTACAATTTTGCTACCATACATGCATATTTTTTTCTACATATTTTTTAAACGAGTGTTGATACACTTGGTGCTAGTGTACGGAAGGGCTTTTTAGGAGGAAAGGAAAGATTTGTTGTCAACGCGTTGAATTGAAATCCTAAGGGTGGTATTGGGTCGAGATTATTTTTGTTTTTAATTTTGTCAAAATCATAATACGGGTATATACTGCTTTTTAGATTTGTTCCATTGGATAATGGATACATATCAGAAACGAGTTAAGACGCGGCATGAATTTTGTGTTCCTACCAAGTCTTTTAACCATTTACTATACAATTATAAATGAAATCAACTTCTTATTTTTCGTCTTTATTCAAACTTTTTATATATGAAGAAAGTAGCACGCATATTTCTTTTTAATTTTCGCTACATAAATACATATATATGTCTACATTTAAATTAAAATGAACAAAAGAAACATGAAGATAAATAGTTCGTATAAAGTTTCATATAAATTTCGCCTATATATGGTATCTACATGTTCACACTTTCTAACATTTTCTGCTACTCAAAGTCACTCTCTTAATGATGAACATGAAGTTTATAAGGATATGTATGTACGTACAACAGCACATACTCGTATATGGTGAGTTGTTGCTTAACATCAAAAATGGTCAAGGGAGCAATTTATTCGAAAACTTTTCCTGAGAACCAGAATGTTTTGTTCAAATAAGCCAAATAAAGTTTAAGTGGGGATTTGTGTTTGAAAACTATCTTCATTTTCAAGCAAATTGTTATTGTTTCACCTTAGGGAAAAGTACTTTTTTTTGACATGTGTAGTGTATGTATAGTCATAATGATGTAACTTTATATTTTGTTATTATTTATATAAAAGTCGTAACATTTTTGAACTTTGCACTCGATAAAAGTTAAGGAAAAGTTCTATAAAACAACCCGAATTTAGCATTTGTTGGCAAGGCATAGGTATAAACATAAGCTATGGTATATAATAAACGTCTTGCATTTTCAAGTGTTTAAATATGGCTTGTTTATTTCAATTCATGAAAATGTCATCTTTAAAATTAATTCTTTCCTCTATGAAATGGAATCTGAATATATGTAGATGAAAATTCATAGTCTCAGGCGTCCTTAAGTAAAAGCTAGGGTGCATAGATGATAGAACATATTTTCGTCTCTCATTCTTACTGTTTTAACTGGCAATAAATACCTAATTCTTTTTGCCCGTGGAAGCTTAACATTACTATAGAGTATAGACATTAGTTGGTATATAATTAAAAACGAAGCATGTACTTAGAGTATGTGCTCCATATATGAAATTGAGCATTTACTTAGAAAATTTCAAGAGATCAAGAATTTTATTTATACCGCGAATAGAGCGTCTGCTCCGAAAAGCGATGTTACTTCTTTAAACTCATACCATTTGTTGTTAACGAGTGATTCTACTTCTGATATCTGTTGTAATAGTCAGGACTGACGGAGGGAAGAGAAATGTCTCTGTCTCAAGACATTGGAGACTAGATCGTACTTTTAGATTGAAATTTAGTAATTGTCTCGGCAGTTATCACTTCCAGCCATTGGTATTATATATAGCAATTGCGACGTATGCGGTTTTGAATTACCTGCTACTTTACTTAATTGGTTGGCGCTTCTGACTTGAAGCTAAAAAAGGCACCCGTAACTGCTAACTACCCGTTTGGTTCTTCCCATTCGAAGTCATCCGTATATCCAAGAAATAGCGTAGGATTTTTGAAAGATGATGTTGGCCTGAATGTTGTGCACCACTCTCTCAAGGGCAATATTGAAGTAGCTAGATGGTAGCGCGTTACCTTATCGTAGTACTCTAGTGGTTTCAAATGTTTTGGTTGAACCTCTTCCAATTTTGACGTAAGAGCGAGCATTCTCCAATGTCATCCTAATAAGGCGTATCCAGTTTTGCAAGGAATACCAAACCCGTCAAAACTGTCATAAGCTGCTTTGAAATCGATGAAAATATGTTGAGTATACCGATATTAAATTCTTGAGTTTTCTCCAGGATTTAGCTTAACATGAAGATTTGTTCAATGGCAGATTTTCCAGGCCTGAAACCAGACTAATAAGAGCGAATAACTTCATCCGTAATTGGCTTTAGACGTTCACATAATACCCTTGATAGGATCTTATAGGCTGCTCTGTAGTTGGTGCAGAGAAGGCGATCACCTTTTTTATGGATCGAGCAGATTGTGTTTAAGTTCTACTGTTCGAGAAAACTTTCCTCCGGCCGAATTTTATTTACGAATTGGTGTATGCTCCTTATCAGATTAACTCCAGCGAGCTTGAAAGCTCCGTCTGTAGACCATTGCCACCGTGCTGCTTTGTTTGATTTTAGCCTCATGATGGCTACCTTTGAATTTGAAGTAGTGCAATCCTTCAAATACCTTGGGTCAATAGTAGTAGCCAATAACAACAAAGGAGAAGAAATACGTGAGCGGCTGAGACTTGGGTGCATAGTAAAAGGCACTCCGACCTCTTAGCCGCGTTCGAGAGAAAAGTCTTACGGAGAATTGTTGGCCCTTTATGTGAAAAAGGACAATTCCGGAGACGCTACAATCATGAACTGTATGCAATGTACCTCGAAGCAGATATTGTGACAGAAGTTAAGCTCGGTAGACTCCGGTGGGAAGGTCATCTAGCACATGACCGAAGACAAGAACTCGAGGTCATCAACCAAATAGAATTTGAACTCCGACCTCCAGCTTAATAGACCACTGCATTAACCATTACATCAATTGGTATCTATGTACAAAAATAACAAAAAAAACTAAAAAAAAAAATTAATTCCTGAAAATTAGGTAACTCTTGAAATTTGACTCCTCCCACCTCCCCTCGCAATTAACATCCTAGATCCACACCTGTAGCAAAATCCCGCTATCCAAAGAAAGAAACGTGCAAAAAAGGACATAATAATAATAATCGTTGTGTAAAAAAAAAAAAAAAAAACCAACCGACACCAACATTTCGCGCTTTGCTATTCAAAGTATAATAAGGCTACATTAAGGTAGGAGGTACACGCACAAAGTAAAAGCGTAAGCGTGTAGAGCTATGTATATATACACCTTCTCACATTACTTTTACTTGAATAAACTAGAGCAGGGGTGGATGGTGCGGGAGGGATTACACTCTTTTGATGCGGGGGAATTGGGTATGTAGTTTTGTAAGCAAACAAATTTACAAGAGAGAAAATTACTTCCATTTAAACAAGGTGGAATATATGTAAGTATATAGGATCAGAGTCCTTTGCCATTTTGTAGGGAATTTATAAGCATGTTTATATCATAAATGTGCCATACTAAAAAATAAGTACAAAAGTTTTTCATTTTGATGTTATAATTTAGTTCTTTAATTTGTTGTTGTTGTTGTTGTTGTTGTTGTTGTTGAAATAAAAATTGAATGGGGTTGTGTGTTTGTGCGTGTGACACAGTTAAATTAACATTGTATTTGGATTTAAATAATGTTTTTATTTTAATATTTGCAATCAAATTAAACATGAGGAAGTTGTTATTTTCAAATAGGCTACATCTCTATAAAAATAAATTCATTTTATATTAAATAATAACTATCAAGTCTCTTTAATTATTTACAAACCTTTCGGTTTTTTTCACAAGAGAACCCTCTTGTCATCATCAAATTTGCTTGTTTCAATGTTTCCGCGATAGCGTTCAACAAAAAAAAAAACAGTATGGTATTTTTTATTGCGTTTTACTTATTGTTGTTAATTATAAGTACTGAATGTTTTCATTAAAATTGTTTACATATAAATTTAATGAGAAAAATGTAAAATAACTGTTATCTAAATCGAACACTGCCAAAAGAATATAAAATAATAATACTCAAAAAGAAATTAATAATAATGATAAAAAAAAATCATTACCTACCTCTTATACCTACCTACCGAGAAAACCTTCATTCAAGATTTCCAATTAACAATAAAACTGGGTATAAACTTCTCCCCCATTTTTATTTTTTTATTTTTGTTGTGTTGTTATGCCGCGCGCATCGTTTGAGTGCTTTATATACTTCAAGGACCCCCAAGAGTTAAAGCGTACTTTTCATTTTCATCAGCATTCGTGTTTAATTGATCTCTCTCTTCCTTGGTCTTGTCAGTAGTGGATTTATCTTACATATGAATCCTAAGGCACCACTTCCAAGAGGCGCTAATACAAATTCGCAGAAATAAAAGAATCTTTTCTATCAAGAGTGTTAGAAGTAGGTACATACATGCATATTTATTTTTTGGAAATATGTTTTAGATGCCTTACATTTTATAACGAAAATTCTACAGAACTATTGTAGACAACTTTGTAGAAAAGGTTTCCATTTTGTCGGGAAGTTTACATTAAAAAAAATTTTGGTAAAATATTAGAATAGGGAAAATAATGAAGAGCATACAATATTATATCTTCGAATTATGAGGTTCAATATTATAACATTCGTATTTACTTAATGAAATAAGCCGCTTTTTGGAGTAGATGAGAATTTTAGCATTTTAATGGGTTTTATTTAAATATTATTATTCATGTTTGTTGAGATGAGTATAAAATTGTATTTCAAATATTTATTATAAAATATATAGATCAAATAAATGCTAATAAAATTCAATTAACTTAATCCAACCCTGAACTTAGTGTACTTATGTTGTAATCTTATTCCCACTCATGCCAAAGTTAGGAAAGTAATTTTATTAAGGAAGTAACGTAAGTAGAAAGTGTGGTTGTAAAAAGTCTTTTAGATATTTTTGATGTATACAAATAAATCAAATTCACGAATAAGTCGCATGAACTTGCTTTTTTTAAATAAAATAATGATTTAAAAACACAATTTCTTTTCTTTGAAAACCGCAACATTCAATTTTGACATTTTAGGAATTTAAAATCTTGTTAGTTTGTGCAAATCAGTGTAAAATCTTTCTTGAATCTTTCTAAATTAGAAAGATTTGTTTTGATAGAAAAAATTCGATTCTTTTAGAAAAAAAAAAAATCGATTCTTTGGTTGAAAGGAATTCGAGATTACTTTATTCGTTGAAGAAATTCTCCTATCAAATACACTTTTGCGCTATGTATGAGATTTTATTGTTTCATTTCTTTCATTTAAAAAAAAGTATTATATGTCTGAAACTCGTTTAGTTTTATAATTTTAACATTGTACGTACTTTAAAAAAATCAGTTTTAATTAAAACAAGCAGATAAGGTACCCAGCAATTTGGGTGAAAAATAAATTATAAGAATGATTTTGCAATGTTCTTCTTCACAGTTGAAGTCACCAATAGCCGATACATATTTAAAAATACTGGGAGGTTGGGTGCGTCCAACAGTGGAGGCAATAAAATTTATAATTATAGGTCTGTTTGTGCACATTGCTATTGTCGATCCAGTTCATCAAGTCATCGTTGCGCTGACTTGACTATTAAGTTTCAAACAACAATCGCAATTTGCATTGAGATATTATATTATTATAAAAACTTTAAAAATATACACATTTCTTCATCAACGTGTTAGTATATTAAAGACTGCTAGTTACTTGACACTTCTATAAAATTTCTTGCGCAAGAAAATATTCCAAGAAATCGCAGCGCTTTTGGGATTGAGCGGCCTTATTCGTTACTAATTCGACGTCAAACGCCAAAAAAAAAACGTTAAAATTTAAATATTCAAAAAGTCAATAATGCGACAAAATCCAATGCAGCCTTTAAGTAGCATAACGTAAAGGGCATTCAATGTTGCCAACGCAGTCCTTTAAAATGTGAATCCCCATGTTCCCCTATACAAAAAAAAAGAAGATTTATCAATAAGTCGTGCAACTATTAACGAAAACCGTTTTTTCAACGTAAAATCAGGTAGAAGAAAAGTGTATGAGTTCCTGGAAGGGTATCCTGAAATTATTCACCTCTTTGGAATAATTGAATTCTTTTCTGCAAACTTTGAAGCTAATTCATAAATAGTTAAAATGGCTTAATTTTCTTTTTGAAATTTCAGGCTTTCTCTTTAAGATTCTTTGCTGTAGTGACGTTAGGGAAATTTGCAACCTACAATCAAAGGCCTATCATATAAGTGCATGTATTTAATGGTTAGTAAAATAATGCAAACCAAAACATGCATTAAAAGGCTAAGTTCGTTTACAGAAACAGTACAGTCAAACTATGGTTTAACATCCCAAAAATAAAACAAGCTGGATTTTGCATTTTATTGTTACTCCAAGTCTATAAAGCTGTACAAAACGTTGTTGTTTTTTTGAGGTCAAAATGTCATGACAAAATTTATTTTGGGAATTTAATTTTTTCGGCACTAAATATAGAAACGATTGAAATAATTAGACCTCTAAAAAATTCTTTAGTCATTTCCAAAAGAACATAATAATTATCGATTTTTTATTGAACTGACTAATTAATTTCTGTACTTTTAATTAAAACAAATCATTTAACAATATTGTTCAACAATTTCCATTCAGTTTCAGTTTTTTACACTTTTTAATTTACGAATAAATAGTAGGTATCGTATATACTATTACAGAAATATAAAATTGTGGTACATGTTTGTATTTTTTATTTTACCACCAGGTGAGTATAAGTATTTGGATTTATTGGGCTCATTAACGAAAAATAAAACCATGTATTTATTTGATTTATAATTAACGCAATATGGGTTCTTTTTTAATTTGATTTCGATTGAATTTATTTTGATTTCCAAGGAAGATATATTTTATTTTAAATGTGTAGGCAACGTCTTGGACAAAATGTTTCGGTAAACATCATAAACCGCTAAAACTTTGAAGTAGGTTCTGGGTAGTTTGGATTCGGTATAAACTCAGACAACGAGACTTTAAAAGAGACCAAACTCTTGCCAATTGTTGCTTCTTTGGACTAAGAAAAAAGCAAAGCCATCTCTCGGGAATCTCAAGTTTCCATTATTATAAGACACTTTTTATCCCAGTTCTGTTCTGGATAAATAGTAAATGGTGCAGAGAAATAGATCTTGACAAATGAGAGCGCTATATACCTACAGCTTTCAATTCTCGAAATATTCCGAGTGATTTTTGGTTAATAATCAACTGTACCGGGCTGAAAAGTGACATCAAACTAGCAACAAAAATAAAGCTATAGGTATACGAAGAGATGATTGGTGATTTGTAATGTAGAGCGGATCGAACCTATATTGAAACCCCTGGAACTCGTGGAAAGTCTTTGAATCCTCAATAAACATATTAAGGGTATTCATGCAACGTCGGAAAAGCATCGTAAACGTGGTAAACGTCTTAAAGTTTACGGCGTCGTCAACGAACTGTCAAAATTTGTATGGGAAACCTTTTCACACAAATCTTAAACAAATTTGTGTCTTAAACGAAGATGGTAAACATCGCAAACATGGTAAACTCTTGTAACCTTAGAAGAAGAAATAGAGGAACGGGCATATCGAGGTTTTTTCACAATAGTGTGAGTTACACAGACACAAATGCATTCACACATGCATTTATATGTTGATCACATAAACAAACATACATTTTTGCCAAATAACTGAAGAATTAATAGTTCATTGAAAGCAATTTGTTCATACAATTGTATAAATTTACTGTTTTGGTTTATTTTGGGCATTTTTAAATTGAGGATGACAAATTTTACGAATGTTAAAATTAAATTAAATTTGTAAGCTATTTGACGTTTAACAAGCAGCTGATTTGTTTACCATACCGTTTACCACATTTACGCAAAATGTTTTTGGTGCCTTCTTGAAACGTGTGTCGGAAACTTTACGATTCTACGACATCGTAAAGTTTAAGACGTTGCATGAATACCCTTATTAGAGGTAATATCATTAGCGTTTTCATTTTTTTTCCAGTTCTGCGCATCTGTCAAAAATCGAGGTACATATATATGGTGGTAAAATGCTGGATCCAATGCTCCTTCACTTTTCTAATTTCAATAATTTGTTGTTGTTTTTAATGATGCGTGCTGAGTTCCTGTGGGCACTCGAACAGCCATTTTTAATTTTTTGACACTTTCAAGTTTGATAACCTGCGCAATATATTACCTTAGATTTATGTACTGTGCTTTGAATCTACCTCTGGAAATAGGAACTGGAAGAGGAACACGACGTATCGGTTGGCACATTCGGCTTTTGAAGAGGGCTATAACTATAATGGCGTGCAAAACTGGAAACTGCGAACCAGTGTTCCCATATTGTTGTTTTTTACAACCAAAATGGTGCGAAAAGGGAAAAAATCAGATTTGGTGAGATTTATGGTGGGCAATTATTCCAAACGTTTTTTTATAGGGAAATAGTATTTTTACCATATTTTTACTATACTTAGGTATATTTTAATTTCTTAGAGAAACGATCAAGTTTTTTGTTTACTAAATTGCAACAGCAATCTTCCTTCTTGGTTTGCGTCTACCTAAAACAATTTACTTACCCTAGAGAACAAATATTTGTTTGTCTATAAAGTATGACATTTAAAAATCTTTTAAAATGATCGGCTATATGAGTGTGTTTTTTTTTTTTCAGGAAAATTGGCTTGGAACACACTTGCAATTTTCATTCGTTGCGAATAAAATTTTTGCTAGGTTTTGAGTCACGTGATTTATTAATCGCTACAAATGAATAGCAACTTTTAAAAATTTATTTGTTGACGATTTGTTCGTCGAATAATAATGCTAAAAAGCACTTGTTATTCCAATCTCGCGGCTCTTTTATAGTTCCAAAAGTATAAGATAAAATAAATCGCAAGTGCGTACAGTCTCATTTGTTTGCATTTGATATATTTAATTTTGAGACAAAAAAAAACGCTCAAAAAGAATAATTTTAATAGCTTCGATATTTAGTCTCACATATATATATACGTATGTGTGAAAAAAATTCAGTCTTTTAAGTGTCCCAATTTTTTGGATGAGCAGTCATTATGGTGGGTTTTTGCCGTTCAGTACAAAAATGGTGGGATTTTTTTCGAATCCGGTGGGATTTTTAAAATCTCTATTGACGTCACTGCTGCGAACTAGGGACTGAGCTGGCTGGAAAAGTCAGTTAATTATGGCCCAGGTTCACACCGGACAGTAGCGCTATACGTTTTTAAAAAACACTAAACCGAAATTTAAGTAAATTTACCCTTATACTACGTTTTCAACCAAAAATAATCTTGTTTAGATTTAATAAATCCTAGGTACCTAGTGTTTTCACAGCCCAAAAAAAAATAAATTTGACAGTATCCTTCAAAATCCAAATATAGTTTTTCATTTTTTTAATTGGAATTCAGACAGAAAATTTTATTTGTTTCAAACGATCGAAGAACAAAAAAATCAATATATGTAGAATATTGTATTCAGCGCAATATGAAATTAGCTTTGTTCGATTTATGAAACTAATTGGTCATATAAAAAAATTACATACTACCTACATTAACGAAATAAATTTGCTTGGAAAATCTTCTAGACTCGAGTAAATCTACTTAAATCTTGATGTGTAGTGGTCGATTGAAACGTAGTATGAGACACGGATTAATTCCCTTTTCCTATTTTGAATCTTAACGACCGACAAAATGCCACATTACCATTCACACTTTAGTCATTTATTGCCATAACCGTATTTTATGGCAAAAAAAAAATGAATGGAAAGTTAGATGAAAAAAATCGCTATTTATCATCCGCATTAGATAACTTAAAGTCATAAGTAAGAGTAGTCCTTACATTTCATTTTTTTCTTCCTATAACTATACCTACACACATAGTAGAACAACACACACAAGTGTTTGAATGGCAATCTGAAGTAAAAATTACTCACCAAAATTCTTGTGTGGTGTTGTATGTAGGAGTGTTTTTTAGTGTGTCTCCCCTGGAGCGTTATTTATTACAATATTCCTTCTAGGAAGCAACAGCTTTAGAAGTCTGGCTCTGTAGCCGTCCCGCCGCCGCCAACAACAACAACACCGCATCATTGCAATAATAAAAATTATACAAATGGATTAAGGTTTAGATCCATTTTCAGAATCCATGATATCCTTATCTAGGATATTATTTATGTTGCATAGCTATGGGGGTGAAAGATGATACAATAAAGGATTACATTTTATGGTTATTAAATTCATTCCAACAAAAAAATAAAAAAAAAATAAAACACAAATGTTTAATAGATTTGTTTGTTTTTATATATATATTCGTTTAACGCCTTATTTAATCAGGTTCCATGGCTTGTTAAACATTCTTATGTTACATCGGTTGTAATTTTTCATTGTCCTGTTCCTCTTCTTTGTCATCGCATCATGCTCCTTGGAAACTGTATCAGATTCATGGGCTTATAATTCTTTCCCTCTCTCTCTCTCTACATCTGCCTTAGAATTATAATTATTCTAATTAAAGCAGAGCTTGAGTTTGTTTTTTATGCAAATAACAACACTAAAAAAAAAAGATCCACCAAAGAGCAAGACTATATAGCACCAGGTACCTACATACATACATTGTAAGGCTATTCTGAGAACATTGGGATGAGAGCAAAACTGGGAAAGATATAAAATGAGAAAGGGAGAGAAAAAATGGTGTATCCTTTTTTATTATTCATTAAAATGTAGACGGGTAGGTATAAAATAAAAAAATGTTCTCAAGAAGTTCAGTTTTCTTATTTTAAAAAAATCTTTTGTGATGCTCCTGTCTCGGTATTTAGTTCTTCTTTTAGTTTTTGTATTATTTTTTTTCTCCTTTTTTTGATGGGACAAAGATAAGAGAAAAAGTAAAATCTGAGGAGGGGTAATGATGATGATGACTTCTCACCTGAGGCGGCGCGTGCTTTGCTTGTGTCGTGTGAAAGGTGTGCAGGATATATTTGGGATTCCTTTGAAGGCAACAAGGATAAACATTTACAACCCCACCGCGCCGCGCCGCTGCCACCGTGCGTCGTAGCACCATCACCCGTGGCAGCGCATAGATTAACTGTTTAAACATTGTTGCTATTCTTCAAACCGGAAGGATTTAGCTTAAAATGTCTGGTTATTTTTTATTTTTTGTTTGTTTTTTTTTGTTTGAACTTGTTCATCTACTTATTTAAATTAATGAATTTGCTGGCACTTAAGATAAAGTAAAGAAGATTGAATGAAAGCATGCGAAAAAGTGGATTCATTTAAAGGCTCATTTCTTTATTATGTTAATTTAACATGGTCTAAGTCTTCAGAGACTTCGTTGTTAACTTTTTTAAAGGTAGGTTTAATAGGTAATTTGGGAAATAATAGAATGCAATAATCCGGTTGGGTTTATGTAAGAATTAAGATGTTATCGTTTAACATTTCTGAAAATTCCGTCGAATTAAAATTTACCTTCATACATATCTATTTTTTTTTTGTCTTAAAAGTAGAATTCTTTTTGAGTTCCGACATTTATACCTACATACCTATATACATTTGATTTTTTATCGTTTGTATATGAAGGGTCCACAAAATCACAGTCTAGGACAGCAGATGTCACTATCTAACGACTTTAAACCTGGGCTTCCACTGTCACTTGACTGATACCACAGATTGCACTTGTAAATATGCATTACACTGCGTTTGCCCCACCACCAACCGACCGATACTTTGTATATAAATAAAAGCAACCGTCGCAACTCTCGACACCCCTGACCATACCACTTCAACCATCTCAGGTGAAGCAAACTAAAATACGAATATATTTTGTTTGCAATATTATAATTCACATTCAGTTTGAATGTATGAAATACTGTGAACAAACAGAAGAAAAACGAGCTCTGCTATAGATTGAGTACTAATCAAGAGTACTTGGGCTCCTTATTGAAAAGTTTAAGCTCCAGATGTGACCGTGGAAGCCCAGGTTGAAGTAGTTTGTTAGTGCGCCTGCTATCTGAAACTGTAATTAAGTGGCGTCTGGTATCTCAGACGATAATATAGTGACGTCTGCTATCTCATACTGTATTTTAGTGGTGTCTGCTATCTCAGACTGTAATTTAGTGGCGCCTACTATCTCAGACTGTAATTTAGTGGCGTCTGCTATCTCTGACTGTAATTTAGTGGTGTCTTCTATCTTTGACTATAATTTAGTGGCGTTTGCTATCTCAGACTGTTATTTAGTAGAGCCTGCCATCTCAAACTGTAATTTGGTGGAGTCCGCTACCTCAAACTGTAATTAAGTGGAGTCTGCTATCTTAGACTGCAATTTAGTGGACACTCCTATCACAGTCTGAGATAGCAGGTGTCACTACCTGATGACTTTAAGGCCTGTATTCACCGAGCGCTCATATGAGCCTCATAAGTTTATGAGGCTCATAACTTTGGTGTATTCACCAACCACTCATAAATATATTTCGAATTTCGAAAAAGAGAGCCACTCTCTGTCAGCCAGGTACTCCCAAATTTTAAAATCAAACTTTTTTAGGTAGATGGGGTGGTAGCGATGGAGATGTTTGTGTTTGTAGGGGTGGTGGTTGTGGAAGTAGTTTCAAAAATGTCGGAATATTTTCCGAAGAGAGCGCTCATAAGTTATGAGTGGTCGGGATCACTCATAACTTTTATGAGCGCTCATAAATATGCACTTATTATTGCTTGGTGAATAGGTTTATGAGGCTCATAAGTTATGAGTGCTTGGTGAATACCAGCCTAAGTCTGGGTTTCTACTTTGATTTGAGTGATGTAGCAAGTTCCATTAAATTAGAGTCTGAGATACCAGATGTGACGTCTCCTTTTACACGAGGAAACAAGTTTCTTGATATTTTTTTGACGTTTTCTCATAATTTATTTAAAAATCTCTGCTACCTTTCACACGAAGAAACAAAATCTTAGACATTTTCTGTAGTTTCCATTTAAAGTAGCTTGGTTGAACACACAATTTTGTGTGTATGAAGAGGAATGTCAAAAAATTCCTCAAATCGTTGACCGGGAAGATTTGTTTTCGTTCACTCCTCTTTCATTTTGACTGTCAGGTTATCAATTCTTATTATAAAATTTTTAATCAATTGAACAAAATGACAATGAGTTGGGTTTCAAAAACATTGCGGAAACCATTTTAATTTCCCATAATCTATCTTCGACAATCTATTCAATCTAACTTTTCGTTTTCTCAATCAATTAAAAATAAAACCGATGGCATCAAAAGTCTCTTACCAATCTCAGTTCTTTTAATTCATGTCCAATTAAACGTGATTGTTGGTCCTTCACCAATGCCACCTTCTCTTTTAAATTAAAATGATTTATCGCATGACATCGAGGATAATGAATTTTGCACATCAAAACACCAGACAATGAATTGTTCTCACCGCTACTGCTGGTGTTGGCTTGTTGGTATAGGTAGGTACTGCCTGACCTGTCGCCCCATGGAAAACATCAGTATTTTACTTACCGAACAAAAATATGGCAGAAACAACAAGAAGGACCGAACCGAGAACTGAGCCCATCATCACAATCACACAAAGCTTTCGAGACCAAAGTCACTATGGCATCAGTGCGATGAGAGGGTATATATGTATATAGGGAAAAACAAATGATGTGCAATGAAAAGAAGAGATTCATAAATCGGGTCACGTTTCGGTAGATGAATTTCCGCTGTTGATTAGGCAGTTGTTGGATTCAATTTTGAACATTTAGTTGTGGTATAGGTATATAAAGTGGGATGCAGCAGAGCTGCAGGATATATTTGACAGGAAAATAATGTTTCAGACAATTTAACTGAATTTGGTACTTTTTGCCAGGGTTGACAAAATTTTTTTTATTTTAAATAAAATTAAACTCAATTTGAAAAGTTGTTTTCTTCGGTTCAAGATTTTTATTGCAAAATTGTTCATATTTTCAAGGATTGAAATTTGAACAGGTTGAATCTAAGTACATAATTTCGCTGAGTTTTTTTTACATTAGAACTTGGTTCCATTTTCCATTGAAATCCTCAAAATGACAATTCTTCGTCTGGATTTCATTTCAGTATCGAAACGACCAATGGGAAACGACATAAATTATAACGTGAAACATAGAACGGTTGAGATATCATGGAAATTTTTAATTCGTTTGAAACGCCTATCGATATGCCATTATGTATGGAATAAAACATCGTTCAAATGTTCGCTGAGGCTTCTCTGGGTCAAAATTTCCATGACTCTGGCGTATAAATCAGGCTGAATTTAACCGATGCCATGGGTTATGTTGGCTTTGAAGGCCACTGTGGTTTGGGGCATAGACCTGCGACTTCATAAAACCCCACAAGAAAAGTTTAACGGGGTCAAATCGCACGATCAAACTTTATTTATTTATTTATTAACGTCTATAAGTTACAAAAACTTTCTTACCCCCAATTTCACAGTGTGAAGTTTAAACTTAAGTTCAGCTTAACCTGAACTTGAATTTAAATTTGAAGTTCAACTCGTCAGGTTTCACAGCGTATTCTGAACTTAAGTTCAATAGAACGTAGTTTATGTCGAATTCCTTTCAACAAAAGAATCGAATTTTTTTCTAAAAAAACGATTTTTTTCTGAACAATTTGAATTTTTTCTGTCAAAACAAATCTTGCTAATTTTGCAAGATTCAAGAAAGATTTTACACCGATTTACGCCCACACTTGAAAGATTTGAAATTTCTAAAATGTCAAATTGTGGTGTTTTAAGAAAACAATTTTTTTTATGAAAATAAATTGTGTTTTTGGTTGCAACGAATTTTCGGTGAATTTTATAGTAAATATTTGTTAATTGTTTTTCAATTAATAATAATAATAATTTCCAAACTGAATATTTTCTGGACATTTTACTTCAAAATAGCTTCTGTCAAGTGCCACACACACAATCACAAAACAAATCGATTCTTTTCGTGTTTTCGTATTCCTTTCAACGACAGAAAAAATTCGATTCTTTATAGAAAAAAATTCGATTCTTTTGTTGAAAGGAATTCGGCATTAAATAAATTGTATGAATAAGAGTTGGCAGCATTTTACGTTTTCTTCTGTCATGTGACCTAATGTAAACAGTACGTACTTTGTAAACAAATCGATTCTTTTCGTGTTTTCGTATTCCTTTCAACGACAGAAAAAATTCGATTCTTTATAGAAAAAAAAATCGATTCTTTTGTTGAAAGGAATTCGGCATTAAGTAAATTGTATGAATAAGAGTTGGCAGCATTTAACGTTGTTCTTCTGTCATGTGACCTAATGTAAACAGTACGTACTTTTTGTTCAGCTTTTCCAAAATCTTTCCTTGTCTTCTCTTTCTGTCTTTGAAACAAAAAAACACGCGAAACAGCAAATATTTTGTGTTGTTGACAATAGGGAAAGTTTGCTTTGTTTACAAGTAGGTACACCCATGTGACCTGTGGCTTTTTTTTATTAAAATGGAGATAGTAATATCAAGAAAACGATATGTGCAAAGAAAAAAGAAGTAATAACTTTTCAAAAGCAGACGTAGATTTACTTACGGAATTGGTGATGAAAAATAAGCACATTATAGAATTTGTTCTGAGACTGACTTCTTTCGTGTTGGCTTGTTGTTAAGCAAGTTGGTTGCTGTTTCGTAAAATGAACGGTGAATTGTTTTTTATAGACCGATGAAGAGTTGGAACTGTTGTCGCCTGCTTTATATATAAACCGTAGTTTCATCGCCTGATGTTGCAGTTTATGTATTTTGGTTTACTGTGGTGGTCACCACATATACAAAAAAATAACGCCGCTAGCCCAAAATCCAAAAATTGCTTGGTTTAGATAAGCCCGTAGAGAATTTATTATTGTTTTCGTATAATTTCATTTGGTGTACTTTGTCCGAATACAAATCCATGTATTTTCTATAACCACTCATGAAACACGACGAAACAAAACGTAATTATTGTTGTTTCTTGCTTATTTCTCCGATCCGATTAGTTTTCTAAAGTCTTGGAAAATGTCAGAAGCTAATGTCATAATCGAACGAAAAATGAGTTTCTGAAACATCAAATCGACAAGTCAAAGATTCCATAATCAAGGATATTCTCTATAATTATGCTTAACCTTGGCTGTCAAGAATGAATGAGAAAAAAAAAATGCAAAAAACGAACACAGTTATGTATTTTCAAATAATTAATTGCTCCATTGTATTGAGAATCAAAACGTGTTTCCGTAGGTATAAGAAAATTTAGAAGCGAGTTTATTTTAAATAACTTGTCACCCAAAATATATAAGAATAACTAACTCATAAATAACCATCTAGATTGAGAATTTAATTTTTATTTTGACAATCTGGCACAGGTCAAAAAGCTTAACCAGGTTCAATATAGTCTAAGCCAAGAATAATAATGCTCTTGGCAACCCTGCTAGCATGTTGATGCTATGATTTATTCCATGTGTCACTACATAAATGAAATGATACTTCAAAGTACAAAATGAAATTGTCAACAAGAACTGATGCGTGCCCTGAAATGTTACTGTCATATTCAGTTGGTTAAAGTGAATGTTGTTTATAGGGATGTCATTTTGACCCAATTTATTGTGTTGTCATAACGACTTTGTCTGTGTGTTTTGAAATGTTAATATACATAATTGGAAAATATTCGTGTACTTCGTCAAAAATGACAAACCTGTCAAAACAGCTTATAATGGATAATGGCATTAACATTTTTTTTTTTTTTTTTGCTTGTGTGTCAAGGAGAATACACACATGTCAACATTGAAAATTATGATTGACGTAAAGATGTCAAAAGTGTCTATTATTATTTAAGGTACATTAAATGCCATGGGCCCTGACTATTTTAACCTTTGGCATCTCAAAAAAAATAGATTGACATAAATAATGTTCAGTGAAATTTGATAATACCTCTTGTCTACAGATTTTGTGAGAATTTATTTTAAGTCATGTCTATTTACAAACCAAACCGAAAAAAAAAAGAACACACAACGTTTTTCTATTTTCAAACATGATGTCAAGCATTTATGGGTGAAATGGTGTACAGTTAATTCAAGGTTTCTATATATGCATTCATTGTGTAAAATTACCTGACAAGCTCCCTCTGTACGTGAAAAGACTGGAATAAAAAGGGTGACAGTACCTTCACTTATACATATTTTTCCATAAGCTCGCAGTTAGTCCTTATAGCAGTTGAGCGATTTTTTTTATCCCTTATGCTAACAATGCTGCAAGCAGCATTGTGTGGTAAGACTTGTCGAATGGGATCAAAATATTTCGTAACAAAAGTATTGTGATTTTGCTTCTTTTTTTTTTGCTATACCTATTTATTTCGCTTGCATTTTCAAAATGTTCACATCCTCTTCATCCAGATTCATGTAGTAGAAATCTATACCTATATCTATGTAACATTGAATGTTGTATCGTTTAAGCTCTCGAATAATGGAAAATTCTTGCTAAATAGCTAAATAGATTTCACGCTAAACGAATGGATGTAAAAATGTTTAAATCTGCCAGAAGTGTCACGAAAATATTTTATTCTTTAGAAAAAAAATTCTAAACAATTTTGGAGTCAAATTGTTAAAGAGAAAATTTGAAGGAGCTTTTGAAGGTTAAAAGGATGAAATGGAATTTCAACTATGTACACATAAACTATAGCTATAGTGAAGGTATAAATTCCTTAAAATTGATCTTGAGTATTTACCGCATATAAATATGTAAACTTTGCACACTCTGGCCACACATTATGTTTAGGGTGTTAAGTGTCTTCAAATACATTTTGTACATAGTATGTATGTAGGAAAGCTGGTTGTGAAAAGATTACCTGTTCACTCCTTCTTATGTAATTTTAGCTATATTTTTGATTCTGATGGAAAAGGAGAGTTTTAATAGGTGTGTTCAATGAGGCTGTTCGGAACAGTTTAGAACACTTTAGAACAGAAAAGTACAAGATTTTGCTGTTCAATGAGAAATTTTCTGTTCTGAACTGTTCTGGATTGCTGTTCAATAAGTCAGTTTGGAACAGTTTGGAACACTTTAGAACAGGATTTTCTGCAATTGCTTTTGAGGTAGAACAAGTTAGAACAGATTTGTGAAAACTGTCAAAATCAGATATTGTGATTTTTTTTTAATGAAAGTAGTTTGTTTTGTTGATAGATTTTATTTGAATTTCTGCTTAACTCTTTTAAAAGTGTATTTTAATCAATTCTGATTCTATTTTCATGAAGTAATTTTAGTTTTAAGACGTATATTTGTGAATCTGTGACAAGCATATTATATACTCCGAAAAATTGTTGTTGCTTTTTTAGTGACAACGTAGGTAAGGTATCCATTTTCTGTTCTAACTTGTTTTGACGTTTTTCACGAATCTGTGCTGTTCTGTTCTGTTCTAACTTTTTCCTCACTGAACAAACCTAATGTATACCATTATTTGAAAAGGTTTTATTCGAGTAAAAAACTGGAATATGTAATTGAAGAAAAGTTGTTTTCTCATTTCTTGTATAAGTTTTAGTAAGATGGTTTTTCGGAATTTGGATATAGAGCACCTAGATAAATATTTTAGAACACAAAATTATGTATGCTATTATAAGAGTTATATTTTTATTTTTAAATATTTAAACTTTATTCGTGATTTATAATTTGTTTTTTTTTTACACAAACATATTTAATTGCGTTAATGGCCTGGCCGTTGTCTCCTCAAATTTGAATGCATTCGTCTTCGTTCTTTTACTTGAAGTTAGCTGCAGTTGTTTTTTATATTTGCACTGAAGTAGGCAGCAATTCTGTTAATAAGGTGCAGCTGCCACCGTTAAAGCGCAAACGAGACATAATGGTCCTCTTCAATTTATTATACAACACTATTTTTACTTCCGATATATAATGTACAAACATACATACATATGTAGTAACTAGTTACATGGATTGGTAAATAAAATCGAACTCCAGATTTTGATCAAACTTGAAATTACGATGATTCGAAAAAAGAGAGTCTCGCAATTCTACAGCTTTAACGGGTGCGTCGATTTTCTTTAAGATAGGTATCTAGTGGTTTTTTGGCATACACCCCACACGACTTTTTCATTTTTTTTAGGATCAAAATTAACGGTACCAGCCGTAAACCCTTTTTTAAACAAATAATTAAAATATTATTTTTCTCAAAAATGTACCCAAAACTTAAAAAAAAAAATTCAGTAATTTTTTTTTACAAAAAAGGCTACAATTTTATATGAAAATGGTTGGTAACTCTCATAAAACTATTTCTCTGATTTTCGATTTTCTCAAAAACGGTTAAAATGATTTTGTTCAATTATTTTTATAGAGATTACATATTTTAAAAAGTTTGAAAAGTTTTGTATACCAATATATTTTTTTTTGGATTTTGTAAAAAAAGTTAAACATTTTTTTTTGAGAACTTAATATGTAATTCAAAAACGACTTATTAATCTTGGACCCAGCAGTTTTTTTAAGATTATCTAGCAGATTTTAAATAAAAATTATTCTTATAACCAAAAATAATGGTACCTTCCATACAAGTGTTTAAAAATCGAAAAGGAAAATCTCATTTTTCTCAAAACGGCTCCAACTAGTTTGATTTTAATTTTTTTGTGAGCTAATATCAGAGGCGCAGGGACATAAGGTCCCACTCAAGTGGGACATAAGCCTCAAAAACAAAATTTTGGTTTTATGTCCCTGTGCCTTATGTCCCTGCGCCAATATCAGAATGATCTACTGGGTCTTGTGAATAAAAGAAAGTAAAAGCTTTTTTTGGAGGAAGGTAAGGCTTACTAGTCATAGACAGTTCTAGCTTAAGCTCCATTTTATGTGAATAAAAAACACACTGCTAGCTTTAGCTTCGAAATTTAAGGTTTATTTTGTTTATTCACATGTTTGGACTTAAGAAGCTATAGCTAGAACTGTTTTATTAAGACCGAATCGTAAAGCAAGAGAGTTTAGGATTTTGTTTGTCAAAACTTTTTATCTGCTCTAGGTCAAGTATTGGTTGCAAATAAACAAATGTTTTTTTTATCATTAGCCTTTGCGTCTGACGTCCACTGTATATTAAGCTCGACCCTAAACGGGTGGACCAATTTGTTTAAATTTGTATGACATTTTCTAAAGGGGCAATTACTTTTTTTGTGCTATAGCTCAAATAGTCCGGGTAATTAAAATACAACGGTTTTGATATTTTAAAAAGTTTCACAAAAGGACTCTAATGATTTTAATTAATCTTCGTAGGTAGGAAATATAGTGTCGATTGTTTTTAAGAAAATTATGTTAGGGTTATTCTATAACATTTAATTAACTATTAAGCGTCACATTCACACCATAACTAAAGAGAATACTGAAAATAAGACCTCAAAGCTTTTAAGACAGGGTGAAAAATTCTTGATATTTTTGTAGTGTTTACTAAAATATTCTAGTTTAAGCTATTTTTATTCACACAAATTAGAGCTTATGGCTGGGAAAACAAGCAAAAACTAAATGAATTTATAGCATTGTCTATTTAAAAATAGCCTAGCTTTTACTTAAAATTCCAAGTTTTATAGCTTTACCTTTTTTTGTTTTATTCACAAGGCCCACCTCAATTATGGGCACACATAGAAATTTTTCATCGGCGCACTCCGTTTGTTGTTCTGTTCAACATTGACCATTCATGTACACGAAATGAAATTACAAAAAACAGCAGTGTAAGCAAAAGGGTTTTTTTTGGAGGGTGAAACGTACGAATACATGAAGATCTTTGATACATCTATCAGTTTACTTACGCATGGAGCGGTCGGTGAGTGCTCTTCATTTCTGAAGGCAAAAGTTACCGAAGACTTGAGGAAAGGAAGCAAACTTCAATTATGGGCACGTCATGTGAATACTTTGTATTCGTTTCGTTTCGTACGACCACACGTCGCCTTCCGATTATAGTTCTATATTAATTGTTTTGAAATGTGAAATAATACCCTGCAGATGAAAAGAGATGAAATATTATTGTTACTAGTTTTACTTATTTGAGTACTATGTTTTCATGCATGTTTTCTCATAAGCAATATTTGTGTATCAATAAAAAATTATAGTCTTGGTACTTGAATTACAATGCATTTTATTTTTTTCCTTTCCAAATGTCTCCAAGTTCAATATCATCTTTCAAAATTATTCCCCACTCACTTAACTCACCAATCAAATTAAACCAAATATGTACATTGTACATAAGGTTACTGTACAACTGAAAACATAAACCCTATACCGTTTTCGTTCAAAATAAAAATATCTCGATGTAATTAATTGCATTCTCAAACCTCAAGGGTGCTTTAATTTTATGAAAAGCTCTTTAAAATAATATATTCCATCTAGAATTTTTACTTCGATGTTTAGAAATCAACATTATCGATTAAATTATATTTTCTCTCTTCTTCGAAGGACGAAAGTACACTACTTGCTAGACTTCATTTAGACTCAAATTTCAAAACAAATTATACGAGATGGTGCCCCTTCACTTCACTTCATGGTATGTTAATGTCTTTAACGACCACATCCTTTTTTGTTCATCATAGTATCCACTATACATCCTCTTTGACTTACGAGTAACGCTAACAACAGGTGACTGGAGCGGAAGTTGTTGGTTGCTGTAGCAACACTCTATCTGTCTGCAAGACAAAAAAAAAGTAAATTAATTCATAGTTATGTATGTACAAGTATTTTTGAGAATTAAACTATGAGGGAATTCATTATTTTGTTTTGCTGCGCTTTCGTTATGGATCTAGATTCTAGTAGAAAAATCTGAATATAATTACCAAAACTATATTTTTTTTTCTTTCAGGAACAGCTGTGATTCGATGAAATAGAAGGTAAGAGTTCATATGAACATTATATAAATATATTCATTTTAATTAAAAAGTAACAATAAACAATAAGTTTTACAAAGTAAATCATGTCGATTATGGAATCCGCAGTGATTTGCAGTGCAGTGCTCTCTTTTCTGTTTATCTATTTGTCGTAAAAAGAGAAGAAAACACTGTATAATAAATGAATAAAATATCAAAACTAAAGCTAAATACAGACGATTGTAAGATCTTACAATATTGTCAGAACTGTCAATGGTCTGACAGCAGGTATAAATTAGCTGACATTTGACAACCACCTTTTCAATCGTTTTCAAAGTAGTATGACAGCATCTATAGAGACGAGATATATGTATGTCTATAGCATGTTTAGTTTTGGCATCCCTGCCCAACTCATCCGTTTGCGCAAGATGACATTTAAGGTAATAAGCAATATTACAGCTAACAGATATCAGCACTCCAAGAGCAAGATTAAAAAGTAAATAAATACAATATCTTAGTTTTAAATTTATTACGATTAAGATGAAATAAATCAATATTTGAGGATAATTCATTAAAATAAACAATTATAGATCTTGATAACGTTTCGTTATTACCATAATTTGTCATATGAGTTCTTTGTAATAATAAGACTCTAACTCTCATAGACCTAGCGGGAGCATAAATTGGTATTAAAGCAAGAAGTGATGGACATTTAATATGGCAGCATAGTAAGTCTCTAATAAGCATTACCCTGTGAATTTTTCTTCTTGATTGTAATGACTTAATTCCAAGTAATTGGCATATAGCCTAATAACTAGGGCTTAAATCCCAGCCCATTTTTTTAAATATAAATTTCGTAAATCGTCTTTGGATTTTTTCAATACGATCAGAGTGAAGTTTATAAATGGGCCTCCAAATAACATCTGTGTTTAAGACTCAACAGTTTCTATTTTTTGTTAATTAATTTATTACTTGTTATTTATTTATTGTTATTTAATTTACTGTGTATATTACATATGGAGTATTAATTTGCTAACGTAATGATGTTTACATCTCTTAATTGCTTTAAATCATTTTCAAGTTTGTACTTACCTTTTTGTTTGTTACATTAATCTTTTAATTCTAAAAATTGTTGTCATGTAATCTCATATAATCTTATTCTTGTATCAAATCAATTGATTTGCAGATTATGTTGTTTTTTGTGATGGTCAAAGGTGTGGTGAGTTTCACTCATCTACATAAACTTTCTCTCGCTGCACATGTTCGCAGACACTCTTTTTTATTTGAGAGTCTGCATACATGGGTAGGTGCGATCAAGAATACACAACATTCGGTCATTTGGATCATATCAGCAGCAGCAACCACACCTTTGGCCAAGGATAAGTAACCTCTTAATAAATTTATAAGTCAAACAAATTTTCTTTTCTTTGGCAGCAGTATTCAATCTGATTTAATCTGAAACATAAAATTGGTCCTTCGAGCCGGATTCTTGATTGAATCCAACGATTAAATTAGTGTTTTTTTTTTTTTTTTATATATATATATAAATTTAACTTTATTTCGGTGCCTTGTTTGTGACTTTTCTGAGGAAGAAAATTACCTCGTGTGCAAATATAATTGTGCTGTACTTAGGCGGGATAAACTTAATCGAATCAGTTCAATTAAAATTCCCTCGTGGCGAATACTCTTTCTATTATAACACGAGTTATAATTTGACAAGACATTTCGTGCTGCGTTAAAGACAGCATATCACCGTGGTTCTTTTCCTTGAACTTTGTAATTCTTTAGAAAAGATTTTTTTGTGTGAATTTTGCGTACAAAATGAATGTACTTAAGCAAAAACGGGGTAATGCAAAGGCATGTTTGACTCGTGCGGTCGAATTTATATCTTCAATCGAACCTTCGGTAACCGTGGAGATGCTAGAGATTCGGTTGAGTAGGGTTGTTGAAGCTTGGGGTGAATTTTCTTCGCTTCATTATGAATGCCTCAAACACGTGGAGGCAGGTGAAGTTGAGGAATTTTACAATGACTTCGGGACATATGAGTCCAAATACTTCGAAGCACATGCGGGTTTAAAAACAGCAATTCGCGAAAGACAATCAATTGAAAATTCAGAGCCTATCAAAGATATGTCGGTTCTAGAACACGTGGTCAGCCAGCAAGGCGATATGTTGAAGGTTCTAGATTCTTCAACGAAGGTGTCGGACAAGATAAAGTTGCCACCGATTACAATTCCTAAATTTTCGGGTGACTACAAGGATTGGCCATCCTTCCGCGATTTATTTTTGGGTTCGGTTGACAATAAGCCAAATCTGTCAACGACTCATAAATTTCATTATTTAAAATCGGTTTTGAGTGGAACAGCCGCAGATCTTATTCAGCATATCAAAATTTCAGATGCGAATTATACGGAAGCTTGGGATAGGCTCGAAAGGCGATTTGATCGTGTAAATTTAATTGTGCAATCGTTTGTGCAAATGTTCCTTTCTCTTCCGTCCATAGGAGTCTCAAACACTCAGTCACTCCGAAAAATCACGGATGGTGCAGACGAAGTAATTCGTGGCTTAAGTGCTTTAAATAAAACGAGTCGTGATCCGTGGCTTATATATATTTTACTTAATAAGCTAGACAATGATACGAAGCAAGCATGGGCAGAAGAAATCGGTTCTCGTGAAGATAGTTCCATATACGAACTCATTGAATTTCTTGAAATTCGTTGTGACGCATTAGAAGCATGCCAATCTCTTAATCGTTCTACCACATCGCGAGGTAAACAATCGGGTCCTATTCGTGCTCTGGTAGGTGAAACTGTCGATACAAAGGCGCAATGCTCCATGTGTAAAGGCTCTCATCAGTTGTATCAGTGCCCTAAGTTTGTAGGATTAGACATTCCTTCACGTAGACTTTTCACTAAAAATAATTCCATATGTTTTTGTTGCCTGCGGTCAGGTCATTCGTCGAATAAGTGTCGGTCATCTTTTCGGTGTCGCGTTTGCAAAGCTCGTCATCATCATCTGGTCCATCAAGATGAACCAAGGACTTTGCCTTCAAATCAACCCTCAACATCATTTGCTACATCATCTTCGTCTTTAACTACTAGTGCTGCTGCCCCATTGGTTAATAACCATTCGATGAAGCTGAATCTTCGCATGCAGACGATTTTGCCAACCATTCTCGCTAAGCTGAAAAATAAATGGGGTCAGCTTGTTGATGCTCGTGTTCTGTTAGACACGGGATCACAATCATCTTTTATTTCGGAGTCATGCGCTCAAAGACTTGGTCTTCCACGGGTTCATGCTCGCATCCCAGTTATGGGTCTTTCCTCAATAGATGCTGGATACACCAAGGGTTGTGTGTCTATAAATCTGAGTTGTCGTTTCACACCTCCATCTTCCAAGTTATCATTCAATGCATTCGTGCTTGGTAAATTGACATCAAATTTACCCTTTAAATCTTTTGATAAGTCGACTTGGGAATACATTCGGAAATTGGATCTGGCTGATCCAAATTTTAACATATCAAGTCCTGTTGACATTATTCTTGGAGCAAATAAGGTCTGGTCCATTTTGAAGGCAGATCAAGTTATTGGACCGCCAGGAAGACCAATTGCTCAAAATACCTCTTTTGGTTGGGTCATTTCTGGAGAGTTTTTGGAAGCTGATCATCAGAAGCTTCAAGTATCCTACTTTCAGTCGTCTGTTGAAGTAGATGCTCTTTTACAGCGTTTTTGGGAGCTGGAAGAAGTCCCGTCTCATTCATCTGCTAGCGTTTTAAATGATCCTGCTGAAGCCCATTTTCAACAAACATTTTCACGGGCTTTGGAAGGAAAATACATTGTGTCTCTTCCATTTAAAACATATAAACCCATTTTCGCAGATACTTTAAAGTCAGCGGTCTCGCGATTGCATTCGATGGAACGTCGTTTTAAACATAATTCTGACTTGCAACAGCAATACTCAAATTTTATGAGAGAGTATCTCGAGCTTGGTCACATGGAACTGATTCCTCGTGACGAAATAAATAAAAATCCTTCCTGTCAGTTCTACCTTCCTCATCATGCGGTATTTAAACCAGACAGTTCAACGACTAAGCTTCGTGTCGTTTTCGATGGCTCCGCAAAAGACTTAAACGGAAATTCTTTGAATAGCCAATTGTTGATCGGTCCCCCGATACAACGCGATCTGATCGGTGTGTGTTTGCGTTTTCGGCAACATCGTTTTGTTCTTACCGCTGACATAGTTAAAATGTTCCGACAAATTTGGATTTCCGATAGTGACTTGGATTATCAGCGAATCGTTTGGCGTTAATCTCCTAGTGATACTATTCAGCACTATCGTTTAAAAACAGTAACGTATGGTACCGCCTCAGCTCCATTTTTATCGGTCCGGGTTTTGCAACAGATTGCGGATGATTACCAATCAAAATACCAAAACGCTTCTCGGGTATTGCTTAACGATGTCTACGTCGACGATATTATGACTGGAGCAAATTCAATAGAACAGTTGTTAGAATTAAAAAATGAGTTAATCGCATTATTGTCCGAAGCCGGTTTACAACTAAAAAAATGGAGTTCCAATTGTTGGACATTATTAGCTCAGCTTAACACTGAGGATTGTGAATATACATTCTTTGATCCTGAACATTCACATTCATTAATTAAGGTCTTAGGAATGTTTTGGAATCCGTCCGCTAACGTCTTTTCGTATCGCATAACTCTGCCCAATTCACCTCCCGTGCTCACGCGACGAACCTTGTTATCTGAAATAGCACGTATTTTTGACCCTTTGGGGCTCCTTGCGCCCTCGACCATTCTTTTCAAGATAATGTTTCAGAAGCTTTGGTCTTCTGAGATGAAACTAAGTTGGGATGATCCACTTCCTCCTGAACTCTCTGATGAATGGATAGACTACCGCAACCAATTATCGTGTTTTGAAAAGATTCGTGTCCCTCGAAATATGTTTTCATCCGAAGATACAATTGAACTCCATGGTTTCTCGGATGCGTCGTCGCTTGCCTACTCCGCTGTAGTCTATGCATTATCCAAATGTTCTGACGGTCAAATAAACATAACGATTATTGCGGCTAAAACAAAAGTGGCCCCTATTAAACCTGTCTCCATTCCACGACTTGAACTTTGCGGTGCTGTACTATTAGTTCGGTTAATAAATTTGGTTCGGTCGTCAGTAAATGCCAAAATAAATAAAACTTATGCATGGTGTGATTCTGAAATTGTGCTACATTGGCTCTCTTCGCCTCCTCGTCGCTGGACAACTTTCGTTGCAAACAGAACGGCTACAATTTTGGAAACGTTACCAAGAAGCTCATGGAATTATGTTCCATCAGAATCGAATCCTGCGGATTGTGCTTCACGTGGTGTTCCACCCTCACTTCTTTTTAGACACCCTCTTTGGTGGACTGGTCCAACCTGGCTTTCTGAATCTGAAGAACATTGGCCAAAATCACATCAATCTGCAAATCTATCTGACCAAACATTGGTTAAAGTGGAGGAGAAGTCGCTCGTAAGGCATGTACTGGTCACGTCGTTTGATAGACATGTCTTCGACGACCTTACTGTGAAGATTTCGTCGTGGTCACGCCTGATAAGAGTTGCTGCTTACGTCTTAAGATTCATTTCAAAGTTAAAACCATCAAATTCTGTTAAATATTCTCATGGACTGCAATTCACGGAAATTCGTAACGCGAAAATCGCTATTTTAAAACATGTTCAACAAAATTCTTTTAAAAACGATATCCATTACCTGAGATCAACAAATCAACTTCCTTCGAAATCAAAATTACTACGGTATTCAGCATTTCTGGATAATGATGGATTACTTCGTATCGGTGGACGAATCAAACATGCTTGTGTATCATATAGCATAAAACATCCTATTATTTTACCTAAAATTAATCCAATTTCTAATCTCATCATTACAGATATCCATAAAAGATATATGCATGCTGGAATATCCGAAACCTTTGCTTTCGTCCGACAAGAATATTGGATAATGGGCAGCCGAAACCTTATTCGAAAAATTATCCATACCTGCATAAGATGTTTTATGCACAGAAAACAGACAAGCCAACAGATAATGGGAGATCTGCCATCTTATCGCATTCAACCAAGTCGTCCATTCACAAACACAGGATGTGATTACGCTGGTCCACTCACAATGAAATTATCCCGCTGTCGCAATGCTAAGACCTCAAAAGCATACATCGCCCTGTTTGTATGCATGTCTACTAAGGCTATTCACTTGGAGTTAGTGAGTGACCTTACCACTGATGCTTTCATCGCGGCCTTTCGTAGATTTGTCTCTCGTCGCGGCAAGTGTACAAACATATACAGTGACAACGGAACGAACTTTCAAGGAGCTCGACGTTGTCTCACGGAGATGCACAAATTTGTTATGGCACAATCACACAACGACGTCATTACTACTGCACTCGCAAGGGATGGTACAACTTGGCACTTCATCCCTCCTTCTACGCCACACTTTGGTGGCCTATGGGAGGCTGGCGTCAAGTCCGTGAAAACGCACTTGCGTCGTGTTATCGGCAATACAATCCTTACCTTTGAAGAACTTAATACCTTTTTAACCCAAGTAGAAGCTATTCTTAATTCTCGTCCTTTGTGTTGTATGTCAGATTGTGATTTAAATCCGCTAACCCCAGCTCACTTTCTTATAGGTGAACCACTGACAGCTGTTCCAGAGCCTAGCGTGTTAGACACTCCAATCAACCGCCTAACCCATTGGAATCATATTCAAAACATGGTTCAGGGTTTCTGGAAAAGATGGCACACAGAGTATCTTACTACCCTCCAAGAAAGACCGAAGTGGCAAGAAATTAGAATTAACTTCCAACCTGGCGACTTAGTGGTGATAAAGGAGCCTAGTTTACCACCCACAAAATGGATACTGGGCAGAATTGTATCTGTCAACCCTGGTGCAGACCAACATGTACGAGTTGTTACAGTAAAAACCGCATCCGGAACATTCATACGCCCAATATCAAAACTAGCCCTACTACCGTTGTCCTGAAACTCGTTCCAGGGGGGCCGGGATGTTTAAGACTCAACAGTTTCTATTTTTTGTTAATTAATTTATTACTTGTTATTTATTTATTGTTATTTAATTTACTGTGTATATTACATATGGAGTATTAATTTGCTAACGTAATGATGTTTACATCTCTTAATTGCTTTAAATCATTTTCAAATTTGTACTTACCTTTTTGTTTGTTACATTAATCTTTTAATTCTAAAAATTGTTGTCATGTAATCTCATATAATCTTATTCTTGTATCAAATCAATTGATTTGCAGATTATGTTGTTTTTTGTGATGGTCAAAGGTGTGGTGAGTTTCACTCATCTACATAAACTTTCTCTCGCTGCACATGTTCGCAGACACTCTTTTTTATTTGAGAGTCTGCATACATGGGTAGGTGCGATCAAGAATACACAACATTCGGTCATTTGGATCATATCAGCAGCAGCAACCACACCTTTGGCCAAGGATAAGTAACCTCTTAATAAATTTATAAGTCAAACAAATTTTCTTTTCTTTGGCAGCAGTATTCAATCTGATTTAATCTGAAACAATCTGCATATTCCAAAAGTGATCTGACAAGAAATGTAAACAAAGATTAGTAGCACGAAAGGATATTTAAAGTCCTTACCATTTCGTTTTATGAAACCTACCAGTGAGTTGGCCTTAGGAACCAAATAATCGAAATGGCATTTAAAAGAAAGTGGGGAATCAAGAATAACTCCTAAGTGTTTTATACTGGAAACTCTATCCAAAGGCACAGACTCTATATTGCATAGTTGAATAACAAACTTTGAGATTTTCTGGAAAAAGAAATCGCGTTACACTTTTTGATATTCAATCTAAGCCCATTTATCTGACACCAGTTAGATAGGGAATCAATGTCATATTGAATAAGTCGACAATCATCTAGACACCAGTTAGATAGGGAATCAATGTCATATTGAATAAGTCGACAATCATCTAGACTCGAAACTTTCAAAAATAGTTTCAGATCGTCCGCATATAATAAGCATTCACAATACTTAAAGACGGAGACAATGTCATTGATGAACATTATGAAAAGGAGCGGACCCAGGCGGCTGCCTTGCGGGACTCCTGAAGAGCACTGAATTTCTTTTGAGTATGTATCTCCAATCTTTACTTTTGTGTTCTACAAGATAAATATGACGATAACCAACAAAGAAAGTGAGAATGAAAACCAAAAATCTCAAGTTTATTCAGAAGTGTTTGATGGTTCACAGAATCAAAAGCTTTACTAAAGTCTGTGTATACTGCATCCACTTGAAATTTTTGCTCCAAAGCGTTAGTGACGTACGAAGTAAAGTATGTTAAATTGGTGACAGAAGATCAACCGGAAACAAAACCATGCTGTACTCCTGATAAATATTCACTTGTAAGAAAATCTAGCTTGATATTCACCATACTTTCAAATAATTCAGGGATTGCAGAAAGTTTACAAATACCCCTATAATTTTCCACATCATTTTTGGAACCTGATTTATGAATAGGGGCTAAGTAGGAAAGTTTCCATTCTTCAATAAAAATACCTTCTTTGAGTGACTTATTAAATATGATAAATAAAGGAGTACAAATGGAATCCCAACAGTTTTTAGGCACTGCAGGAGGAATGCCGTCTGGACCAGAACTATAATTGGATTGAAGTGATTTCAGTGCGGAATTGACTTCTGCACTACTCAATTGGATCGATCCAATGTCAATCCTACTTATTATATTATTCAGTGAACTGTTGTTAAATTCTGAATGAGAGTAAACCGACACAAAATAATTAGCAAACAATTCAACTATGGCGTCTAAATTAGACGATTCAACACCTTTGAAATACATGGTATTTGGAATGCCTACTGATTTTTTTTGGAATTAACAAACGACCAGAATGATTTACTATTGTTTTTGATATTGCTTTGATTTACCTCTATTTACATCAAGAAGTTTTCTTGAGTATATCTACACGACGAGAAGAGGTAGATTTGCAAGTCAGTTAGGTGAAATGAAATAGAAATCCAACGTTATATCGCAGGTTGTCAAATTTGAAAGTGTCAGAAACTAAAACTGGCTGTTGGAGTGCTCACAAAAACTATCCACCGCATTAGAATAAACAACAAAATATTGAAATTAGACAGCTGAAGGAGCACTGGATCCGCCATTTTCTTTGATTTTGACAGATGCACAGAAGTGAACAAAAATTAAAACGCTTAAGATAATTAATATATTGTGTACTACTTTACCTTACCTATATATTGCAACATTGTACATCAAAATCAAATCCAACACTTTCTCTGTTCCCTCATAAATTAGTTAAAATCGATTTTCAATAAAAAATAAAAAAAAAATAATTGATTCATATTTATCCAGATATTTTTATACACACAAATATGTACATATATGTATATGTATGTATGTCTACATTTAGTTATTACATACGAAACAGTACCTACCGTTATCATGATAAAATAAGAAAATAAAGAATATGGGAAATCTCTTGAAAAAAATTGTCATGTCCCATGCTGATGAGATCATCCTCCCTGTGTATCTTTTTTATAGCTCGTACAACCTTTGAATTGAGTCATAACAGATCAGCTATTGTTCATAGCCTGTCTTTGCTCCTTCGGTTTAACTATCCATTTAAGAGGACACGCTAAAGATGATGTTCTATACACGAGCCAATTGTCATGTTAACAAACACATGAAAATCCATCCAAATTTGACTCATTCCAATGAGAAAAGGACAATACAGACAGAGGACAACATTATAAACATTTATACATACATACGTACATACCCATATAAATTTGAATTGGTATGAGAAAATATGTACATACATATGTATATACATACATATAAACACCGAAGTCATCCCAAAGGTATTAAGTTCCCTTGTGGAGACAGCGATTATCATAATCGTAAAAAATACTATACGAACGAGAAATGCCCAGTATGTATAAGATTGTTGCAGACATAAAATTTTATTGTTAAACAGAAGCTCTTTTTCTGTTGACAATAACTATGAGGATTTTCTGTAGAAATTAACAGAAATACAAAAAAAATAAAAAAAAACTGCTAGCCTTGTCAATGGCCAGACGGATATGGATATCCTGACCAATTCGATTGAATTGCAAAATAATGAGAAAAGGAACTTAAAATGAATCCTTTTCAAATAGAAAATTGACACAAACGAACAATAAAAACGATTACGAAACGATATCTGTGTTTGCTTATGTAACAATTCCAAAGTGGAATTTGTCAGATGAATTTTTTTTATTATTTTAATCCAAAAAGGATTCTATAATTCAAATAATTTTTTGATGTTAATTGATTGAAAATTTAAGATTCTAATCGGACAAAATTTATAAAGTTGTCCTTTTCAAAACAAAAATATCATTATCTCATCCCTTAATACCCGCACACGCATTTCTTGATGTTACTGCGAATGAAATATGGACGTTAATTCTAACGATGAGTTGGGTATAGCGTTGGATTGAAAAACAAAAATGTTCCTAATTGCTGTTGCCTGCTTAACATGAAAGACGCACAACTTTTCATATCCCATTATTATGCTCCGGTGGCATTTTCTCTTTTTTTTTTGTAACAAAACATAAAAATAAACTGATATGGACATTGCCCTTTTGTCTCCTTGAAAATAAATATAGAGAAGTTATTTTAAGGATCAACATGATGGCCAACTGACCAATGACCATCGTTTTACTTGACAAAATAATAATGCTTATGCCTTATATGTATATGTGGACACATAGTCATTAGGGGATTTATTGAGGAGTAGATATATGTTATGTACATATAATATATCTTGAGGTCAATAAACTGTCCATGGGAGGAAATGTTCACACGAAATAATATCTGAGCATTTAAGTGGATAATGGATCGTTTGAAATGATGATAATTCTTTGGCAACATTCTAAAAAAAATAACAATATATAACATTTCAGCTATTTGTTTTTAGCACTTTTGCTTGAAATCATTTAATTGAAGTTCATTATGTACCACGGTACTGAAATTTAGACTTTAATATATCCTCAAATCTCAACACTTCGGAGAAAAAGAGAGAATTTTATTTAATATGACTTTAAAATAATTACAGTATTCTAAAAATCACCCAAAAAAATTTATAACACGCTTGAATAACAATACCAATGACCAAATGACAATGCGACCAAGTGAAAAAATAATGACCAAATTTGGTCACAAATAACCGAAGTGGCAACCGTGCCCACAAGCGCCATCAAACTAAAAACAAGATAAACAAGATAGCGGTTCAGCGGGAAATCGTTGGAATTCAAAAATAAAATGGAATCCGGGGACACCATTCAATTATTATTATTTACATAATTCGGGAGCAAATATTTTAACTTGATTAATCAAGCAGCTATGGTACTCAAACTTCTCTGAAAACTACATTTTTATTCATGTCAATTAATTGTATGCCTGTTTGGTAACTTTTTTTTCTTCAATAAATTTTCCAAAACTGATTATTTTCATTAAGGTTTTGACAATTAGTGCAATTTCGCAAGAAATTTTTACGTTACCAAACAAACAGACCTTATATCAAATAGTGTATAAAAAAGTATGTTAAATCATTTGGCATGTTCAGAAAAAAGAGATCTCGGAGATCTCAGCAACCCTTAGGTCTAGTTTTACATTCGATTAAGTGTCTCTTAAGTGCCAAATATGGAAAACTAATGCACAATTTCACAGTGTAAACTTATCGGAATAATTGACACTTAAGTCTTCCATGTTGGCCACTTGAGTTCCACTTACTCAGAAAGTAAAACTGCGGCTAAAAAGCCAAAATGGTAAAATTAAGTGCTACTTATTTTGTTAAATGTGCACTGTGAAACTAGCCCTTAGAAGCAGAAATTCTGAAGTTCTCCCATACGTCAATGTGACATAAGCAACAAAAAAAAACCTTGTTGGGGGGAAAACAAACACTATTTCAAAGAGTCGACTATAGTGGGAAAATTGCGTTTTGTCGTTGTATATGTAAGTTTATTTGTTTGTATTGCATTGTTTTCCCCCTAAATAGAACTGTCAAATTAGAAAGAGATAGTTTTGGAAAAGCCCAATAGAGGACGGCTATATCGAGGAAAAACTAAGGCTTTTATCAAAATGGTGTGAGTTACACGTGCAGTGAGTAGGCGTGCAGTTAGACAGCTAATAAATGCTAAGGCGCCCAAAGGATTTTTGTTGTTGTTTTTTTGAGGAATGTGTTATGGGATTTTAAATCGATAAAATAGTAAAACAACTTAGTAAATTAAAAAAATAAGTGGTATGAAAGTGAATATATGAGATACATCATTGAAAAAAAAAAACTACATACATGCGGTGCTGCGTTAAACGCTGTAAAAACAACTGTTACAAGCAGTTGAATTTTCGTTCATTTCACAGGTAAGCTGTGTTTTATATTCCACATAAAGTAAGTAAAATTACTCTGCACTACATGCGTTCAATGGATTTTAGCGCCTTGCCATCACCAACAAAAGCTAATTCGACCCTGGACGAGAATTTCAATTTTGACAGATAGGCACCTGACATATCACGTTTCAAAGTATATTTGTATTTTCAACAAATTTGCCTTTTTTATAGCAAAATACTAATTTTAAAGTATTCTATAAATTTTAAAGTATTCTACGATAATATATTTACATACATAAAAACATCACTTCACATTAATTTATATGAAATCATAACAATCAGCCCGTGAAGTGAAAATTTGTAAACTCCATACTTACACAATTTAAAACTGCACCGCATGTTGTTTTATTTTTTTTAAACAAATGTGTTGCAAATTTTCACTATTTTCACTTTTTTACATCATCATCATCACATCATTTTTTTCGCTATTTTAACGTTTTAAAAAGCAACAAACGCATCCACTTTTGTTTTGATGCTTTCATTTGACAATTTGTCGTTTGAACTGAAAGTGAAACGTTATTCACTCTTAACGCGGTTGTTGTTTTATTAAAATGACAATTTAACGACATGGCTCTTTAGAAAGTAAATACAAATGACGATAAAATAAAACTTCAGTGTTGTGACCGCTTTTCACCCTTCCCCCTAGTAAAATGCGTTCCGAAATGTCAAACTGATGCGAAGTTAAATGTATGCAAAGCATCCGGGATGCGTCCCAGATTCGCATGATTAGTGTTATGCTATTGACGCTAATTATACGACTCGTTTTTTAAGTCGTTTTTCCTTTCGTATTTTTGACAGCTCGGGTGAGGGGTATAGAAATGTAGGGGGAATGAAGGAACAAATCCATACATTTCTACAAGCTGTCAAAAAGACGACATACGAAACGACCGAAAAAAAGACTCGTGTAATCAGCGTCATTCACATTAAAACTTTTTGTTTCGCGTTTTGGAACTCAACCATACATCTTCATGGCAAGAGAATATAATCTTGGAGGCCAATTCTTTACAGTGTGTCTCTCCCTATTATATCGCTACTTTTATGCAAATTTCTCAACTAAAATTGCCTTTCAAACCTAACCCAGTCAATATTTGAAAAAATAAATTGCTTGGCTCATTGCCATTGCCTTGAATATTAAAAATGGAGACGCTTTGCAATTGCAATACTGCTCGGCTGATGAAAGGCAATTATTGATTTCCATCGCTGAGGCAATAAATTTTGACTTTTCACCTTTTTCAAAATAGTTTATCCGCGATTTTGAACGACGTTTGCTTTGTTTTGAAACTAAAATTGAAAATAATTGCAACTATTCAAAATATTCTTCGTTTAAAATTCGTGTTCCTGACTCCTACTTTCACTTACTGAATTCTTCTTCGTCCTGGCCTAATGGAATAATTTTCCATGAATTCGACAACAACTTAAACAAGAGACCCCAGAACCCTTTTCGTCAAAATCGGACAATGCGGAATCAACATCTGAGCAGCTCAAACAAATTTTAGTCTACTACCAAAATGTAAATGGGCTTCGGACAAAGACTAATATGGTCTATAAAAATGTAAACAACCTTCCCCACGATGTCATTATACTAACAGAAACTTGGCTCAACTTTTCTATTCTTGACTCGGAGCTTTTTGATGCATTATATCAAATTTTCAGACGTGATCGACATGATGAAGAAGACTCTAATGTTGTCGGAGGAGGATTTAAAAGAGCAAAAAAGTATTTGACATTGGTCGGAATTTCTATTCTAGGTACTAACACATTTTGACAACTGAAATTACCTAGCAATATAGAAGTTCTATCGGTAGGCAATAAATTGTCATTGCCACTGAAATTTCCAATTAAGCTACAGCGTAAAATATAATTCAGTCAGCGAACTTATGCTTTAAGAAGTTCTAGTCTATTTCTTAGATCAATTTCAAACACTATAATGTCATACAACATGAATGTACAAATGCTTTACCTGTCTCTGTTTTTTCATTCCATTGTAATTGTATATTAATTTAAAACCAATCTTCGGTATCTCATATTTAAATCATATTCTATTTTTCCAACATTTACATTAGTTCCTACAGAAAAACACATTACACACACTTTTCAAGCAATATTTGAACTCTTCACTAAAAATCTCAAAAACTTTAACCTCCACTTCAACATTGATAGATGGTGCTGTAGATATAAAAAAATGTAAACACCGCAAAATCTTCGGTCATTTATCAAAAAGTTAGTAAATCAGAACTTCATACATAAACCTATAAATAGTTGAGCAACAATTTTAGTTCACCACCTAACTCATACGCCTCGGTTAAAAACTAATAATGTTAATCGATGGGAGTGTTACATACAAGCCCATAAATCCATATGGACAAAAAAAAGGTGTGTTCACATGTGTCAAACTTATTTGAGTAATGTCATTGAAACAAACACTGTAAGACTATAAGGATTAGACGCTTACGAGGTTTAAATATGTATTTTGTTTTTGACCCAGAGCAATCCTTCTGGACAAAATAAACGACATTTAAATGAGTATTCTGCTTTGACCCAATAAACTCTTCCACAAGTGATAAGAGATATAATACTTTCGTAATAGTTCCATGATGAAACCACCCCATTTTGCTTCGACATATATTACCATTTGCCCGTGTCACCAAACACCATAAACGAGTACATATTCCACACCCATAACTAACCGAACTGAACCGACCCGACAGACTGACTGAACGAACGACAACGACAACGACGACGACGTTGTAACTGTTAGGCGTTTTATTTCCATACCACACGCTGAGTCATCTGTTTCCTTGATTTTGTTTGCCAACATAATAGTTTCCAGCAGCTATATCCTGTTCGTGTTTTTCTTTCAGCTTTTTGTTTCCCAGCATCCCAACTGCTGCTGTAGCTGCTTCTCCTGTCGTCGCTTTATAGTTGCAATGCAAGGTCTGCTGCTAGTGTCTGCTTGCTGCATTGAGAGCCCGGATAGTGTCACCTGTATGTGTGTATCTTGCTCTTGCTTTATCTATTTCTATATTTATGAAAAACTATATGGTCCTTGTGCGCACACACGCAACACATCTCATATAAAATACCAACTCATTGGGTGGTGATAATTGCTCTTGACTCTTCGATGAAAAACGGTCTTGTACGGTCGCGAACGTTTCTTTCGTGTTGGTTTTACTTTTTTGTTGTTTGCTCTTTTTTGTTTGTGCTCGTCCTTTCATCTTTGGCCATAGAATTCAGCAGGATGTCCTTACGCTAGCTGATGTTAGCTATTGTTTATGTTGAATGGTCTGTGTGGTGAACATTGTTGTTTGATAAATGTGTATGCGTATCTGAACGTCGTAGTCGTATTATTATATAGGAAGAGGAAAACTTCTGGAGTTTGTTAAGGAGCTGTGCTTCTAAGTTGATGTATGAATAAAAGAGGAAACTTTTATTTTATTGCGACCCGGATGTAGTTGATACCAAAAAAAAAAAGAACAAAATAGAAAAACTTATATAAATGAAAACAGTGCCGGGAGCTACTGGTTCACTTGGGCGTATGAGCGATAATTTAATATGATTTGCACTGTGCAGTGTGCATATCTTGGTTGTTGAGCATATATATGAGGAAACAGCAGGGGTGCCATGCAAATAGCAAAGTGTTGAAAGTAGATAACTCAAGAGTGAGAGAAATGTGTTTATTTATAGAGAAGCTGCAATGCAAATTGTGGAAACGAATCAATAAGTAAGTCTTGATTGTTTATTTGAAAATATCTGTGTACTACTACACTACTGTGTTTGTGACCTTTCAATTTCTCAGACACAGTTGATTATTTAATTTAACAAAAAAAAGTATAAAAGCAGAAGATTTTAACCGTGAATATCAGTGTGGAAAATATTTATTCAGTAACTACTTAATTGATGGATCAGATCTTGCGTCAGATCGGGTATAACAGTTCTGATTTTTAATAACCTAAGTTTTCGACCTCAAATGACAAAAACGGCTATCGGAGAAATTTTGTGATTTAGTCTTTCATAATTTTCTCGTTTTGTAACAGATTCTCTTCTCAATGCGTTGCTTCTGCGCTTCTTATTTCTATATTCAATTTACAATAACTGACCAGTTCGTTTATAAACCCATACTAAAGGGTCATTCATTTTTCGGCTTCGAAAGTAAAGCTCAATAAAACACACATAGCGATAAATTTTTGACAGAAATTTTATTTCATTATAAAGTTTGGACTTTGCTATTAAGTAAGAAAAACAATATCATTCAAATGGCCACATCGGGAAGATTCGCAGCATGCGATTCTTATGAGGTAATTTTAAACCACTTTTTCGGGCTATATCTTGGCCATAACTTGAGTAATGTTGGTTTTTAATGCGTCTGGTGGCCATATTGACGCCGCCAAAACGTGAAATTACGCGATCATTCAACCATATCGCTCCAAATTGACTGTAACCGTCTGCCCATTGGCATCTTCGAAGAAGTACTGACCAATCACCAATGTGACACCTTGCGATCATAAACCACACCAAACAGTCACTTTGTCTGGATGCAACGGCACCTTTTCGATAACTTGTGGATTTTCTGAGCCCCATATGTGGCAATTTTGTTTGTTAACATACCCACCGAGTGAGCAATGTTCCTCATCGTTGAAGAAAATGTTGTTAAAAAAATCGGTGTTTATTGTCAGTTGTTCCAACACCACTTTTGTAGTAAGTTTTAATAAATTTAACGCATTGTTCGATTGTTAAGCGATCCATTGTCATAAATGGTAAACATTCAACTAATATAATGACACTTCAAATGACTGACTGAGTTTGACAGGTGTCAAATGCCAGCGCTACCAACTTGAGAAACCACGAAATGAACGACCCGTTATTAGGTATATGAGGATATATTTTGACAAAAGTTATTGAAAATGCATCTATATAAATACAAAAGGCGTGTTTTTTTGAGCTCTTTTATGTGCACATTAAGCCATCATATTTCTACCAACAACAAATAAACAGAAAATTTGTTCTTCAGTACCTAACTACTTACTGAGGAATAGGAATATTGTGGAATTTGTACAATAACTAGCTAAAAAACACGTCTAGAGCTGATCAAAGCATTATTTTTATAATTTTCATTTGGACGTTCGGGGTACTTCTTTTGATGCACTCCTTTTTCAATTCTAGTATTCCAAAAGCCTTTGATTTGCGGACATCTTTCTGTCGGATTACACGTTAACTGCACTCAAAAGTGATAAATGCTTGAAGAAGACATTTTGTTAAATGGCGACACTCAGTAGTGTGTGTGTATGTTTATTTCAGAAATCGATGTTTTCATATTCGATTGGAATCAAAATGCAAATTTAGATGAACTAATTTTTCCTCTCCTGAATCTATTGAAAATGCTCTGTACCTACAAAATTTCAAGTAAGTAATGCTCTAGCTCGATGTAACCCAAAACTAACCAGCATTTTTAATTAGCTTTATTTTATCTTCAAAATATAAAGTGGCAACTCAACTACATTGCAGTTCCCGCAATAATAAAATAGGACACAAAAACAAGACAAACTAATTACTTGTGACCTTAAAACCCTGGCATTTAACACCTTTCCTTGGAAATAAGTGAACAAAACAAAAATCGTTTCTCGCTTATAGTTTTAAATTCTAAAATTCACCACCATAACTAGCGGCCATCAAAATTTGAATTCTGCACCCATACAAACGCACAATTCATATTCTATACATTGGTTAACTTATTTTGCCATCCATTTCAGTTCAGTTCAGCCAGACCTAAACCTGGACGGCTGGAGTAGTATAGAAGTTATCGATTGCGTGTATATAATATACCTATATATATATTGACACAAACTAGAGCCCACAAAATTTCCCTTGACCCATTTAGTATGCGGTATTTCTCTATCACGGGGTTAAAAGCTTTTTGTTTAGACCATTTCTCTCTGACTGACCGATGTACTTGAGGGCATGTTTTGCACTTGTAAAATTACTAAAAAAAAAAATTACAACAAAAAATTCAAACATCCTTTGTTTTGACGAAACATTTTAGGTATAGAAAAAAAAATCCCTCCAGATTGGCATATGCTTTTTATTCCATAAGTTCATAAGAATCAAAATGCAAACGAGATAGCATCGGACAGCAAGAGAAAAAAGCAACATGTTAAATAATATGGAAACATGAGCGATCGATTCATTATTTTAATGATTGATTGATGGCATAAATTATTCATTTCCCAGGCAGTGATTGAATAGACTATTTATGGTTGGGAAAAAACAACCAGATATAAATATGTAAGTTACGTTATAAGCACTGTACGTAAATAAATATCACATTTCACACGATAAACAGAAACAAGGTATGCTCATTCGATACACCCATATCGCCATCTCGCTTTTGCTGAGACGTCAAAATTATCTGACAGTTTGACAAAAGGTGTTGTTTATAAGAACATTTTCTATTGAAATTTAATGCCTTTTTTTCAACAAATTTCCCAAAAATTTAGTTTTTTTTTTCGATGGGTTTTGACAGCAAATTGTGAAATTCTCAGAAAAATTTTTGTAAATTCGCAAGAAATTTCACGTTACCATTAATGTATGTATAAGGTCTGTTTCTTTACTTCCCAAAACTGCCAATTTTGACCAATTCTAGTCCAATTTAATTTTTTTATATGGACTTTGACAGAACTTTGGGCTTAAATGAGTAGAAAGAGGCAGTTTTGGGAAGTAAAAAATAGAGCTATTATGTTTGAGTTTTTAGTTTTAAGAGCAAGGTTTAAAATTTGATAATGTTTCGTCTGTTTGATCTCACTATTTTCCAAAATATGCTTGTGAATTATTGCTTGTGGAAATAATTGGTTCGTTCGTTGAGCCCTGGAGTCTCCTTTGGGCTCACACTGGAAGCGTTTTTTGAAAAACCGTCTCACCCTATCAAATCGAAAAATCAAATTCTGTGTTTTTCGAGCCTTGGGGTCGCCCTGAACTCGCCCTGAAGTAAGCTAAGTACAGACGATTGTCAGATCTTGCAATATTGTCAGATCTGTCAGTAAAAAAACTGTTCCAAATGTCTTACAATCGTTTGAACACACAATTTTGTCTGACAATATTGTCAGAAACGTCATTGTCAGACGACAATCTGACAAAAAATTGTCAGGTATCTTACAATCTTCTGAACACACAATTTTTATCTTTGTCGGTCGATTAGGACATTGTCAGACTCATTGGCCATTGTCAGATGTTTTCATTGAAAACATCTTACAATTGCTGACAATTTCTTCATTGCCCGAAATGTCAATGGGTTGGTTAAAGGGAAATAAAAAAAGAGCTGACAGTCAAATTGTCAGACTTTAGGAAGAAATCTACCAACCGTGTGAACGGATAATTTTTCATTGTAAGAAATATGTAAATTGTCAGCTAATTGTTAGCTATTGTCAGACCATTGACAGTTCTGACAATATTGTAAGATCTGGGAATTCGATTGCTGGCGGTAATTGCTTATTTTTGAAATTAAAAGAATAGGCAAATTAAATTAAAAGATAAATACAAATAGAAAAGGGAAAAGGAAACGCTTGAAATTATTTTTTTTTTTTAATTAGTTTAATTTAAAACATATCTTATGTTTTAATTATTGAGAATAAAACTTCTTGTTTCTTGCTTTGAATGTCAACAACAAAATTTACAGCCCTCGGGTGTTTTTTTTTTTTGAAAACTAAAAAACCCAGGTTTTTTTTTTTTAATTTCTTGAGATTGTCCAGGAAAAACTTTGTCAACCCTGGGTGAAATTCAACAAACGAAATTAAAAATGAACATTTTTTGAAAAATAGTCGTGCTTACTCAGAAGATTTTGTTTGTTCACTTTTCCAATTTTTTTTAAAGTTAATTAATTTTTTTTGAAAACATTTTCTGCACTTTATGACATTATTTATAAAATAAAATTAATTATTCGATCTTGGTATTTTTATTCGTTCTCGAGATTACGGTGAACGTTTTTCGTTATCACAAACGAACGTATACAGAAAAAATACTCGCAGACATCTCTCTAAAAACTACGGAATCAGATTCTAGGGACCTCCAAACGTTATAGAGATATAGGTATGTCCAAAATTTAAATTTGACAAATCGGAACAATAAAAAGAAATAAAGTTGAAAATTAATGTTTAACAAATGCTATATTTATTTTCAATTTAAATAAGTAAAACGAAAGTTAAGCACTTTTTCTTTTGCAATAATGAAAAAAAAAATCTGAAATGTATTCAAATTATTCGCTGCTTGCTGTCGCCTTGTTGTCTTTTTCAGCTTCACGCTGATCTCTTACTTCTTGAATTTGTTGGTACAAGCTGAATAATTCAGAGCGCATATCGTAAAAAAGTTGATTAACAGAGGTCTTACCATCCAGTTGGAAATTCTCCAATTGTTGCAGATCTTTACCAATAATATCAAGCATTGCTGCATTATGAGCCAGAGTTGGCAAAACAACTTCCCTCGTATTCTGACGACACTGGAAAATTTCTTTGAATTCGGTTTTTGGAATAACCAAACACTTTTGGATATTTTCTGCAAATGTGTCAACCATTGCACTTGAATCATCAGCTGGTTTTGCGGCACCCTCCTCCAAGTGCTGGGTTTGTGTGTACATATTGTCGAAAAGCTCGAGTAACGTTTCAGTGTAACGTTTGACAAACTCATCGATCAGATCGTTGATTTTTGAAGGCAAATCACTTTCATCGACGTCTCTTTGCATATTCAATTGATCGAATAGGGAATCGAAATCATCTAGACGATCGCCAATCATTTGCACAAGTTCCGGGATTGTCATTCCTTCACTCACTGCCCGAAGATGATTTAAGACTTCGAAAATGCTTCGGTAAGCTCGCATACCAACTCCACTCCTCCATCTGACTTCGAACAATGCATCAATTTTGGTTCTTAGGATGTCAATATTGCTTGGGTTCTGTTGCATTGAAAACATGTAGTCCGTTAAGTTTTTATAAGTCTCAAAAAAGGATTCAGGACTCTGACTCTGACTCTGACTTGGACTTGGACTTGGACCATGACTATGACCGTTGACTTGGAAACAAGCAACTAGAAGAACTACTCCGACGAATGCAAACGATTTCATCGTGAAAGCTTCACACGCACAGGCAAGATAGTTAGATAGTTAGTTAAAAATTCTTTGACTTCAACTGTCGTTCGTTGGTTCTGAATCTATCTTTTTATATGAACTTAATTGATACTCCAATTTTATCAATTAAAGTATATTATATGTTTTCTCATAATAACATTTCTACTATCAGCTCTTAAAATGGCAGGGGCACTTGAAAAGATGTATTTTTTTAATTAACACTTCAATGAACTAAACTCAAGTTCCGTATACCTATTACCTAAGCATTGTCACTTTAGAAATATGCTGAGCAGATAGTATTAAGGTAATCTTATCACGAAAAGAAACTTCAAGACTTCAACACTAATTATACTTTATCCAAAATAGAGACTTGATAGCATTACACAACTATATACTGTCGGTACTCTTAAAGTAAAACTCGTTACACAATAAAAACTTCTATCAGAAGTGTTGAAAGTTTGAAACATCACATGTGACATCATCAAGCACCCTTGACATTATAATGACAAAGAAATTCTCTTCTTATTTCAAGAGTTAATTATAGAAAGAGATAATGCCTTAAGTGGAAGTGTTTAAAATTCATATAAAAGGCCCGATTTAGAACCAACGTCTTGTAGTTGAAGTAAAACAATTTCTAATAACCATCTTAATTGCACAGTCTCAAAGATGAAAGGTTTTGTGTTTCTCGGAGTTGTTCTCCTAGTTGCTTGTGTCCAAGTCAACGCTCAAAATTCTCAATCCTTTTTGAAGGATTTTGCAAACTTAACTGATTCAATGCTCTCATCGCAACAAGACCTAAACAATGTTGAAATTTTATCAATCAAAATTGATGCATTGAGTCAAACCACCTGGCGGCACGGTATTAACAGAAAAGTCTACCAAAGCATTTTCGACATCATAAACAATCTTCGCTGGCTAAGTTCTCGAATGCAAGATCCCGATCATATTTTGAAAGAAATTGGCATGCTTCAAGAAAGATTTGATTCAACATTCGATGAACTGAATATGCAGAGGGATGTCGACGAAAGTGAACTGCCTTCCAAAATTAACGAAGTAGTCGATGAGTTTTTCAATCGATATACCGAAATGTTGGTCGAGCCTTTCGATAACATGTTCACACAGGCAAAGCATTTGCAGGAAAATGCTGACAAATTGGCACAGGAATCAAGTACAATTGTTACTAGCTTCGCGGAGAATATTGACAAGTGTTTGGCTCTTCCAAAAACCGAATTCAAAGAAATTTTGCAGTGCCGTCAGAATACCAGAGGAGTTGTTTTGCCAAATCTAGCACATAATACAGCAATGCTTAGTGTTATTGACAAGGAACTCAAACAGCTGTGGAACTTGCCATTTGATGGTAAGAAATCTGTTGATGAACTCGTTAATGAAATGGAACGTGAAAAACACGACTTGTTGGGCAAAATTCAAGAACTAAGGGATCAGCGTGAGGCTGAAAAAGAAAACAAGGACTAAAATGGCTCTACAGAAAGCAATAACTATTGGAAAGTATTTTGGTTATTTGTTTATTTACATTAAAAATAAATAAATGTGTTTTCTGTATTTCAATTTAAAGTATTGTGTTGTTATTTCTTTTTTTTTTTCTATGCTCTCCTTTGACCTTGTCAAAGTTGTTTCTTCATTTTGAATTGTAACAAGGCATTAGTTGGGTTGAAAATGTTCATCAAATTACTTAATGAATAAATTTCGAATAAAACAATTCCTTTTTCATTGGGATTCGAGAGCTTTTTCCGTATACTGAAACTGGCCATCCTTGCCCTTTGCGTAGTATGAAGTACGTTTGACTATAGCTCCAGAGGTCTGGGATCGTTCCTTCCATTCCTGCCGAATATAATAATCTACACACAGGAATGGTTGAGAGTTTAAGTCACTACTCCTTGGTTCTCTACGTGGTAGAACGGAACTAAGATTTCTTTCGTCAATACTCCATATTTAACCCATTACCCAATATCAAAATCTAATTTTTTAAAAGCTTTCTAACTCTGAGGCCACACGAGCTGCTCTACTCTACTCTAATCGCCTCGAAAAGGGCAAGCGAGTAGTTGACGAGCCGGTTGTAACTTGCTAGGTTTCTAAGTGTGTACATGCGTAAAAAGTGAAACGTGCGTCGTACAACGTATCAATTCCGCAAACGGACATAATAATAAAGCTCTGTTTTCAATATATGTATTTCTAAACAAATATCATGAAGCGCACAGGCAAAAACAAATCATGTATAATAGTGTGGGAACAAAAGATATTCCAGCCTACACGATTTGATATGCGTTAATACATGAGAATTTTTAGAAATGGTTCTAATTCTATCCCACATTTCATCACATTTTTATTGAGGTTAAATTAAACTGTTGTGTGTGGTAAAAAAACCAAAAGGCATTTCTCTCCCACAAATTTGGCAGCAGAATGGAATTTTTTCCCACTTTCAATTTGACAATTGACATGTATTAATGCTCGAGCTAAGTACAGACGATTGTCAGATCTTACAATATTGCCAGATCTGTCAGTGAATAAACTGTTCCAAATGTCTTACTATCGTCTGAACACACAATCTTGTCTGACAATATTGTCAGAAACGTCATTGTCAGACGACAATCTGACAAAAAATTGTCAGGTATCTTACAATCGTCTGAACACACAATTTTTATCATTGTCGGTCGATTAGGACATTGTCAGACTCATTGGTCATTGTCAGATGTTTTAATTGAAAACATCTTACAATTGCTGACAATTTCTTCATTGTTCGAAATGTCAATGAGTTGGTTAAAGAGATAAAGCGTTTAAAAAAAAAAAAGAAAAGGAAAATAAGGGACACCCTAATCCATATGGGAAACCCTAATCCATAAAAACGAAATTCGTCCAAAAAATGAGCTTTCTCAAAAGTTTTACTTCTTAGGGAAGGGACAACTAACAGACCTGATCATATGCAAAATATTAGCTTCGTAGACCTAAAGGAACCCGACCCTACTTGACGTCAAAGATAAGAAGGAATTAATTAATATGAACCAATTTTAAGTGTTTGATGAACTTTTTTTTTTGTTTTTTCTATTTGTTCCAATTTAAGAGCAATACAAATAAATAAATGTCAAAATTCAATAAAACCTTATCAAACATATAATAATTAAAGTAGATATTTCCTTTTGAATGTTTCCTTTTTTCAGTCAGAATACGATTTCTCATGCTTCCACACACATTGTAAGAGTAACTGGTTTTGTTCTTCTTTTGCCGTGATGAATCCATGAAAGTCTCAAACCAGCTTAACTGCACTTTCTGTTGTATCATTCACAACTTTCAGTTGCAGGATTGTTGGTTTCATCTGCGATTATGAACTATTTATGTATTTCCTATTCAGAGGGCCACATATCAAGTAATGATACATTTTTTTTTAAGCGAGAAAACAAATTTTTACTATTGACGGTGACGAATTCATCAAGAATTTTATCAAGAATAATATTCAAATAATGAATACTTGAAGAGTTTTCGAGCTTAGGCACAGAAAGAAGTTGTTTCTTTACTACCAAACGTAAACACGACGGGAGTTCTTTCATCTTTGGAAGTCCAGGTAGTAATTTTCTATCACAGTGAACAGTAACGACTTCAGGAACATCATTTTGAAAACCTGTTTTTATAGATGCAGCTCATTTTTTTTCATAGCGTCCAAACACGTAGAATTGAGGTTGATTGCAAAATCTTCAGATTTTAGTTTGAGTGCTTCTAATGTAGCCTGAAGAATATTGTTTATATTCTTTATAGGCTATAGTAGAATATCAAATCCTTAACAAACATCTATCTAGGGCAGATACTAACGTAGCAGCGGAAAATTCTTTTCTACCTCGCTTTTTTCAAGCTTTAAGAATATAATAAAAAATTTTCCATTTTGAAGGAAGTTAAGCCTCTGTTATTTGGTGGTTTATATTTCCCACTAGAAAAATAAAAATAGATTTAGAACTTCTTCTAACTTGTAATGACATCTTCAAAAAATAAATATACTTGATATCGATGCTAAAAATGACAATATAATAACAATTATTTGGGACATGTGGTATTTTTCCTATGTAAATTCCATGGCCTACTTTGAATGAAAGTCGGGTTTAGTAAATGAAGTTCATGTGACGCCAAATTTTTTTGCAACGGTTTTAAACTATACCAAACAAAAATAAAGCCGTATGCGTAAAAAAAAACATATTTTGAAAAATAATAAGGGACATCCTAATATGTATACTACATCTGTATAGTTTATTATCTGTGGAAGTAGGTATACCGAAGAATATCCTACCTTTATAACCGATTAAACTATTTTTCGGGTTAAATTATTTAACTAGATATTATTGTTTGGCATTTTAAACAATTCCCGAATAAAGCGCAATTCTGGTAAGTAAACAAAACTTAATTTTTAAGTTCAAATTCTAAAAGTGCCCACTTATTTTTATCATCATTTTTTTGATGTGTTAATCAAAAAAATACAACTAATCTAAAACTCTCGCGGCATTTTAAGAGCTGATAGCAGAAATGTTATTATGAGTTAACATATAATATACTTTAATTGATAAAATTGGAGTATCAATTAAGTTCATATAAAAGGATAGATTCAGAACCAACGAACGACAGTTGAAGTCAAAGAATTGTTAACTAACTATCTATCTATCTTGCCTGTGCGTGTGAAGCTTTCACGATGAAATCGTTTGCATTCCTCGGAGTAGTTCTTCTAGTTGCTTGTTTCCAAGTCAACGGTCATAGTCATGGTCCAAGTCCAAGTCAGAGTCAGAGTCCTGAATCCTTTTTTGAGACTTATAAAAACTTAACGGACTACATGTTTTCAATGCAACAGAACCCAAGCAATATTGACATTCTAAGAACCAAAATTGATGCATTGTTCGAAGTCAAATGGAGGAGTGGAGTTGGTATGCGAGCTTACCGAAGCATTTTCGAAGTCTTAAATCACATTCGGGCAGTGAGTGAAGGAATGACAATCCCGGAACTTTTGCAAATGATTGGCGATCGTCTTGATGATTTCGATTCCCTATTCGATCAATTGAATATGCAAAGAGACGTCGATGAAAGTGATTTGCCTTCAAAAATCAACGATCTGATCGATGAGTTTGTCAAACGTTACACTGAAACGTTACTCGAGCTTTTCGACAATGTGTACACACAAACCCAGCACTTGGAGGAGGGTGCCGCAAAACCAGCTGATGATTCAAGTGCAATGGTTGACACATTTGCAGAAAATATCCAAAAGTGTTTGGTTATTCCAAAAACCGAATTCAAAGAAATTTTCCAGTGTCGTCAGAATACGAGGGAAGTTGTTTTGCCAACTCTGGCTCATAATGCAGCAATGCTTGATATTATTGGTAAAGATCTGCAACAATTGGAGAATTTCCAACTGGATGGTAAGACCTCTGTTAATCAACTTTTTTACGATATGCGCTCTGAATTATCCAGCTTGTACAAACAAATTCAAGAAGTAAGAGATCAGCGTAAAACTAAAAAAAAAACAACAAGGCGACAAAAAGCAACGAATAATTTGAGTATTTTGTCTTGTTTAATTTGAAAAATAAATAAATAGGTATTTATCTAGTAAAATATTCATTTTTGTCTTTTATTTCATTTCATTGACTTTTCCCTGACGCACGGCTTGTGCAACTCTGTACTAAAAAGTTTAAAGCTTGTCAATTATTTAGCGTAAAATTGAAGGCCTTTCTTATAACTTTAAAAAAATACACCTCTGGTACGTAAATCCTTAAAAGAAAAACATTTGTGTCTCAAGTTTATTTACCTTGCTGCTTGTTTTAGGTTGAATAATCCTTGTTTCATTATTCCCCTAAACACACAATGCAATGTCAATGTAACGTTTCAATGGAATATTATAAGAAGTTGAATAAAATTGGACCTGGCTAACCGAGTATGTGCAATGTACATGGTCAATACCCAGTATATATTTCCCATGATACGGTTTATAATTTCAATTAAATATAAGGCACACGGCACAGTGCTGCAGATGCCAAGACGTATTCAATCTGTTAAATCATCAATTAGAAAATTCCAAGTTATTTGTTGTTCCATGCAATCTCGCGCCAGTAATTTTTTGTTTCCATTTTGTAAAAACAAACAAATTAAATTATGAATATTAAGTTCAAGTACTTATGGCATCATTCCAGCTTACAACAACTTCATACATAAAATGATGAAATATGTCGGAAATAAATTATTTACTAAACAAAATCCACGTCAATTTACGATGATGAATGACATTTTTTCTTTGAGATCGAAGTACATGAATAAAAAAAAAAATAATGAATTATTAAGACGAAACTATCTATTGAATTTCATTTCATTAAAAAAAAAGAAAGCAGTTATTAGTTCTAAAATGTGATAAAGAAGGACATTTAGCAAAGACTTGAATTGATAAATGGGCAGGTTCAATAAAAATCGCTTAACATCTAAATTTTCAGATTTCTGAATTTATGTCGTTGAACGCAAAAAAAAATCTGAAATTTCAGCCAAATGTCATTGTGTCAAATTCCTGCATTTACCTGTAGGATTTACATTTAAGCGAAATATTAAATTAAATATTATTATATTAAATATTGAGCGTGAATAGTTGAGAAGATGAAATTATATGTAACTAAATCAGCAACAGGTTTTATTATTTTCATTAAGTCTTTTTATTGATATGTATGGCCTAAAAAATTATAGAAAAACTTTCTAAACATCAATATAAAAAATTTTTGATTTAAAAATTCACTAAACATTAAACAAAAAGTTCGTTCATTTAAATAAGTATTGAATTTTCAGGACGAAAACTTAAAAAAATCAACTACCAACAGCACGAAAATTATAAAGTTCACCTTTTATATGCAGTGTTTCAGCTGATTTGGCACTTCCCCCACCACAAACAACTTTCATCTGAAATTTCAGATGAGAATTTCTTGTCTGAAAATTCAGATGAAACGTAACTAAACGTAACTAAAAGTCACTAAAAGTCATCTAACTTTTTATGACTGCTGGCCAATCAGAAGCTCCAAAAATTCAGAAATCTGAAAATTCAGATGTAAAACGTAATCGATTGAACGCACCCATTTTCTTGTCTGAAAATTCAGATGGAACGTAACTAAAAGTCACTAAAAGTCATCTAACTTTTTATGACAGCTGGCCAATCAGAAGCTCTAAAAATTCAAATGTAAAACGTAATGCATTGAACGTACCCAATATTGTTGGTCTCTTATTAGATTTTCAACAAAAAAAAAGCGAACATTAAGGAATCTTTGTTTCGCAAAATTTGTCCTGTTTGTCTTGATAAAGGCACTCGTATTTATTAGATTTCCTTATAACACACTTGGATAGTTGTCCAGCAAGATATTGTCTAAATATGGAATTGGAAATCTCATTATTTATAAAAACGCATTCTAAATATGTCCTGATATCCCTGTAATCCGTTAATTTCCTGAATGTGGATACATTCAATGAAATGGTGTGGGGGAACCTTTAATCGAGTGACTAATATAGCGGTAATTTAGACAATCGATGGACATTTTTGTAAATAAGATTTTGAAGCTGCATTGTTTGTTAAATTAGCAAAGCTTTAAAATTGGATGACAAATACGACTGAAGATAGTTAAATACCTCCATATATTTATTATGGTTATTTCTGAGTGATAGTTAAAATTGAAAAAATTGATCCAAGCTTGTTTAAATTGGTGAAAACGCGTTAGATGGTTTTAAGTGAAATTTTTCACATTTCAGCTTAGGCGCCAGGAGGGCGATTCTGGTTCTGTGAAAAAGTGAATCGAAAAAATTTTCACCCTTTTTCACTAAATCTGATTCTCGTTCTGCGAAACGAAATATTCATATGAATAACTAGCTTTCACGTCGATATTTGGAAGTGAATCTGTGAAAAGAAAGGGTGAATACGAACAAACAATGCTCAAATTAACCACATGACCCTCTCCGTCCTATTCATGAAAAAAAAATCTTTCTATCACATGCGTTTTTCTTTTCTCTTCAAAAAATGAGAGAATTGCGCTGATTGCGCATTCACTTCAGGGGAAATAGTAAGGAGGTTCGGGATCGGTAACATAGTTCGTTGGAGAATTTTATTCACTGAACGCTTATTTGCACCAAGTGAATCGAAAAAGTGAAAGCAATGCTTGCAAACGAATGTGAATACAAATTATTCGATTCACTTTTTCAAAGAACCAGAATCGGCCCTCAGCTTTCACTAAAAACGATCATTGAACATTTTAATTGTTAATTTTGAGACACTAACAAAGTGAAATCAGTGATTATTTTGATGCCAATAAAAAAGCTGACGATTCAAATATTATTTCTAGTCAAAAAAATATTTCATTTTGGCCCAGCCTTTCGCAGAAAATGAATTTATTTATTTCAATGATTGAACTACCTTATCATTGATCATTGAAATCTTAGAAATTGTTTTATGTGAAAGGTAGGGCCAAAATGAAATATTTTTTATTTTGACTAGAAATAATAATTGAGTAATCAGCTTTTTATTGGCATCAAAATAATTATTATTTTTACTTTCTTAACATCTCAAAATTAACAATTATAGATTTTGATAGCTACATATGTGGCGCCCAACGCGTGAGCACCTAAACACAAGAGTCAACTGTTTTGACATGTGGAACCAGACGGTTGCCATGGCCATCAAAACCTTTAGCCACCTCTTCAGTATCTCGTATACCATAAACAAATAAGTAATTATATAGCTACGTACATATGTATGTATGTATATGTGTTAAATAAATAAAATCTTTTAGTTTTGTTTATAACCAAAATTCGCTTTACTTTATAGTTTTTTTTCACATTCTTAAATGATACAAATATAATATGTCAATTCTTTTAATTTCAGAACATGTTCCTTTAGAAATGGCAAAAATTTCACGACGTTCTGTTGCGTCAAATTCCTCACCCGCCGATAGTAATGCAAACAGTATTGCATCGCCAACCAACGACAACAGTGGTAATATCATCAATAAATCAACAAACTCCAAACCGAAATCATTGTCAACGAATTTCTCATCTATCAGCAACGTCAACAGTGATATTCCATCATCATTATCAAAAACAACAATTCAAACACAAACTAATGAATCTTCAGAAATCGCACCACAACATGACACATCATTTCCAGATCCATTACGTTCAATTGGCAGTCAATTTACTACACGTACAATTCCTAATGGCCATCATAACAATAACAATCATGGTTATTTGTCGGCTAATCAGCAAGTCAGGTAAGCTATATTAGATCTATATGGATGTGCATTTGGTATTTTTTGAAAGAAAGAAATTTCATCATTCGGTTTTCTCTTATCAAAAACTAGTTCGCAAAGTTCCAGTAGAAGCGCTGATAAAACTAACACCAATAATCGCATTAGTACAACACCATTACCTTCATCTACAACGACTTCATTGGCAGGACATCCATCAATTACCATTCCATATTCGAATCTTAGTGACCATAATATTACCCAAGCGCAAATTTTGGCAGCCGAACGGGAGCGTATACGGGCCGAGTTCTTTGCTACCTATGATGTCATGACAGGGGTTCGGATAGCAGCAACTCTGGGCGGGTTCTTTAGTTTGATGGTATTTTTAATTGTCTGGAAGAGTCGAAGTCATACCGATGAGACACTGAGAGTTTTGAAAGTATACAAATGGCTTTGTAATTTGTTTTAAGGAACGTTTTTTCTATAATTGTGTTCTTTTAAAAGGATCCGAAAATTGCCGCTGTAGCAGCAGCTTGTATGCAAGAAGAAGAGGAACGCAAAATACAAGAAGCAATGGAAGCAACTGGCATGTCTATATATCCAGATGAGTATGACGCAATTCTTTATCGAAGACAACGAATGTTATCCTTGGGCAATGTGAGTGCACCTCCAGTATTGCATCGTGGCTATCGATTTTCATCAGTTGGTAAGTTTAACGCGTATTAAGGTAAGGGGTGTTTTTTTCTGAAGGTTCGAATGAAAAAACAAATACTTGGGTTTTATAGGCTGGAGTTATAGCTTTCACGACTGCTAGGCCGATCATCAGACTCCTTTTAGTGGTGCTTGGTCTTTTATTTTTCAATTTAATTTGAACAAATTATTTTCCCCATTAAGACTCGAACTTAGACCAAGCTCTTCTCAAAGCCATATGCGATTCGCATTGCGCTGCCGGGTCATGTGATCAGGTGTTTTTTTCGTTGGACTTACAGTAGGTATAGAGCCTTTGGATAATTCAATTCTTAGATTTTTACGTGGCGAATGGAAAACCATTCAATATTGATTTTTTTTCGTCATTGAGTTCCTGTAATTTTGTTACTACTTAAAAAAAAGTTTATTTGATTCATTTTCAAAAAAAAAATCTATTTGTCTGGCTAATGTCTTTTCTTTTTTGTGATTTGGTTTTTGACTTACATATGTTCTATGTATATATGTTCATAACATACCCTAGCTATGTAAACAATAAACAATATAAGGACGATCGATGGTTTTTGTTGATAAACAATCAAATATTTTTGACACCTTGACGATCCACATGCAATTATTGGTTAACGGCCAAAAATGTGCTCGAAAAAGGCACACAATTAAGCTTGGAAAAAACTGTTAATCAGGAAAGGTGTTGGTTGCCATAACACAAAAATATTTCCACATCATGGCACAACCGCAAACCTCCCTTTTTCGAGTATTTTGTATTTTTTTGTTAATTTCTATATGACTTTTCAATTAAAAAACACCCCATTTGTTACTATAGAATCAAATCAATTAATGTGTTTTCTATTGAAATTTGAAGGTGGTGGAGGATATAGTAGCCTTTTGGAACCACCAAGGAGATATTCATATTCTTATGGGGGCGGACGACGTAAAAGTGGTTCTGAATCATCGAGAATACTAACCAATTATCCCATGGGCAGTAGTTTTGGTACAGATGACTATTTCATGGAAACTGATGATGAATTAGAAAATCCCGAGTTTGAAGAAAGCCATCGCAGAACTGACTCAGTTAAAGGGCGTGGCTTCCTAGAGGTACCAAATGGAGTAAGTGAACAACATCTTTGAAATTTCAATTTATCTTGACGTGAAAATTTTATTTTTTTGTTTCATTTTTTACAGGCTGCAGAATCACGCCGCAGTAGTGCCATGACGTGCTGCAGCACTGAGAGTTCATATCTCGAACGACGCTGTTCTGCACTCACATTGGGCTTGGGAAATCTACCACCGTCATTGCGACGTAAACTATCTACAGCATCACGCACATCTAGTAACGACATGTGGGATTATTATTATCCAGACATCCAAGTGATTCAACCAACACCAAGTGCTTCCCCTTGTCCGAGCGGCGAACGAATTATCAACGATCAGGCAACATCGTCTAGTCATCCAACTACAGAGGCTAGTGCTGCCTCCATCATTAAGACTGCAATTAGTAGTTCAACAACAGCTGCCATTGTTCAAAAACAAGTAACAACTGCAACACCAACACCACAAACAACAACAACAACCCCTGCAGCGGCTGCTGTAGCTCCACATTTTATTAGGAAACATAGTATAGCTTATTATGATCCTGAGAGTGCGCAGTCAGGTCGCCAGCAGCATATTCACTCAATAAGCGCTGACACTGCTGACTTTCACCCATATCCAATATCGGCGAAAGTCGTTCAGCTACACGAGAAATATGATGATTCTAGCGAGCTGAAACTAGTTGTTAGACGAAAAATATCAGCTCCGCTAGAGGGCACCACAAATGGACGGATAATCGATAATAACAATAGCTACACATATTCGAATGAGTTTGCAACAACTGGTAATGGAGGGAATAATAGCATAGGGAGCTTGGGCAGTGCCGCAGATCTTTCAAAAAATATAACAACTAACGCAGGCCCCAAACGAGCACCTCTTGCGTCTTTAAGTTCCTTTAAAATCTCCTCTATAGAGTATCAGGACTCCGAGATGCGAAGCCTTGATGAAGATTCAGTGTTTCTAGATAGCATAGCCGATACCGATGAAGATATGGAACAGTTTAGCACTGACAGCGATGAGATTAGTCTAGAAGACGATGGCATCGAAGACGGGCCAACGAAAGTATCAACCAGCAATACCGTAGCTAGTCCTATATCAAATCCCTCGCACAATCATGAGGATTTGCATTCGGTAAAAAGTGTTCCACCTATGACTCAGTACTCCGACATACGGAGAGTGGGTAGCAACGTTAGCTCTTTCAAGCGTCCCCGACGACCAATATTGGAACGCCATAAGAGCATCTCTATTGCAACTTCCACTGAGAAAATCTCACTCATTGGCCATCAAATGAAAGATTTCTCTCAGCAGCAATCGTTCGATTCCACGAATCGTGGACAACCGTTAGAAACTCATTTCACCATTCTGCCACGTCAGGATACTACCGAGTCCACTCCATCATCGCAGCGCCGACTTCTAGTGAAGCCACAACTACAACAACAAGTAAGTGCTGAGCAGACTACAGAAGAAACAACAACCAATACCACCACAACAACCGCTGAAACCTGTTCAACCTTCAATACAGAAATTCCCCAGGGCCAACAGTTCTATGGTGGTCCTGATGAGATTGTCTCTCCTAGTCATTCACATTCACTTCTACCACTAATATCAATGCCTGCATCGCTTAAAAACCTTATTCGTCAAAACAGTCCTCCGGCTTGTTCGTCGGTTATTCTCGAACTGCCTTTGATAAAACTTCCAACAACAGACGAAAGTAGTGACAATAGTTACGTAGACAACAACGATGACGACGACAAAAGTCGCAGCAAAAGCGACGAGTCGCGAGATCCAAGTTTACCGGGCTCCTCTCGCAAATGGTCCAGAGAAACTTTGTTCTAGCTAGACGCTAAACTACATTTACTCATCGTTTCTAATCACGAATTTGTCAATAATTTTTTGATGAATGTATGTAGATGTCACCATATTGTCGTCGCCATAACTGTTGTTGTTCATGTTGCTTATGTTATTGTTGTTGACACGGAGTTTACTCATCGATTAGTTTATAAGTCTGATATAAAAGAAAAAAAAAATACGTGTTAGAGACTGTTTTCCGTTATGTTTTGTTATTCTTTTATGTTCTAGGATTTTAAAATTTAAACTGTACATATACATACACTACACATCATGATAAAATTGTTATAACAGAAAATGTGTGTTAGACAAAAAGAAAAAAAAATTCCAGAAATGTATGTAATTTTCAAAAAAAAAAAAAAAAAAAAAAAAAAATTTTGTCAGAAAAATTTAAAAAAAACATTGCATTAAATGCTCGAAACTAATTGTTAAGTTCTACTAGGATAACTAAAAAAATAAGCCTTGAGGGTTTTATTGTTTGTTTAATAATTCGACAGAAACGACTTTAGATATGTAGGTATCTATTTCAAACCTAGAAGTAATAGGAACATAAGGATTTGGAAACTTTTAATTCAAAATTTTATGTATTGCTTTTTTTAAAACAATAATATTTCCTAGTCTGGCAGAGTCAACAAAAAAATATTCCCAATCTTTTTCTCCCGAATCCAATAAAAAATTACGTTATAATAATTTTTCTGTTACGTTATGTTAAATGCCCTTTGTAAATGAGGTGAATTTCCCTTCACATTGTGTAACAAAATTAAAAAAAATATCCTTAACATTGTAATAATATCCCATTTTCCTTGGAACCGGCTCTCAACTAAATTGATGTCTTGGTGAAACCTTTCACCACGTTCTTCACTGATGCTGGATTTACACGATAAAATAATTTGTATTTATAAAATTTCTTTAACGTATAAAAAAAATATGTATGCCATTTTTAAGTATATTTTTACAAAACTGACTTCATCAACCCGTTCCCAAAAATATTATTTTGAAACATTTCTAGTAAATACAATATTATTTCGACTTAACAAGAATACAAAAGCTGTTAACGAGAAAGTCGAAAATAAAGAAAAGGATTCTTTTTTTATAAAAATCGTTAGAGCCGTTTCCGACATAGACTGGTACGATTATTTTTCGCCTTTAGGGAATTACCTAAAAACATTAAGTCTCAAGTCTGAAGAAAATCGCCTCAGTGATGATGGTCTTTGCTGTACACCAAGGTATAGACATAAAGACATTTTTGTGGGACACACTTTTTTCGTGTTTTTTCTTTGTCATTGTAATATCGTGTTTGATTGAAATCTCGAGTTTGATATTTCTTATGAACCTAAAACCTGTAGGAATGGTTGAGAGCTGTAAGTTACAGGGCCCTGGTCATCGAGTACCTATATTATCTAGAGAACCGACTCGTACCCCCTTGCCTAAAACACCCGCAAATTTTATTTGAGAACAGTAACACCCATATTATTCACTCGATACATCCTAATTTAAACTTAAATCCGGGTATATTAACATTGAATTTGTATACTTTACATCCGGATTTATGTTTTAATCTGGATTTATAGAGTGAATAATATGGCGGTAAGAAAAAACTCCCTTAAATTCCCTGTCTGTGAAAACGTGTGAATTGTTGATAGAATAACAAATTGGCGCCATGAAGCTCAAAAAGATGAAAAATTGAAAAACACCCGATTTGCGTTCTTTTAAATGCTTATATCTTTAGATCCAATGTTCGGATTTTCAAAATTCAAATTAAAGCCAGAATGACAGGCTTGTACCAGCTACAAAAAATTTTTGAAAACCTGCTTAATTGTATTAGTATACACGCCACGTACACTTGTCCGTGCGAAAATCAAGGAAATTCGAGATTAAGGCCACACAACGATAACGATTGGTCTTGCGAATGTGAATCGAACGTCGGAATTCTTGGAGTGAGAAATTCCTCGACTTTGAATTTGCCATTGGTTATGTTGGATGACGTTGTTCATAAGTTTCTTCACCGTCAACTCTCATGTTCGTCGTCAAATGTAACTTCTTTACGTATTGCCATAAATAGAATAATCTGAAGGCATTGATCGCGGGATGACCGGTAAAGCTTTACGGAAATCGCTGACCAGTAGTATCAAAGCGCCTCGCATTGTTGGGTTAATCTTTAATTGTTCGATAAAGCGCCACCAATGCAGTGAGTCTCTTAAAATACTTTTGCTCTTACAGAAGCCAGAGGGTCAATGACGACCATATAATCTCTTAATCTGCGGATTAATTTTCCACCTGACTCTATTTTATGAACTATCGCAACCATCCGCTCTTAAAAGTATGCAATTTCACAATTTCCTAATTTAACTAGGTCGAATGGGCGGGTTCAATTAAAATAGCTTAACATCTGAATTTTCAGATTTCTGAATTTATGTCGTTGAACGCAAAAAAAATCTGAAATTTCAGTCGAAAGTCATTGTGTCAAATTCCTGCATTTACCTAAAGGATTTACATTGAAGCGAAATAAAATAGAACTTTAATTACATTTGTAAATTAAACATTAGGGGTATTCCCGATCCGATGCAACTGGTCTTGTATCATTGCAAAAATGCAAAAGTGTAAAATTGCTATACCCTAATCCCGTTGTAAAAAAAAAACTTTGCACTTTTGCAATGATACAAGACCAGTTTGCATCGAATCGGGAATACCCCTATTGGGAGTAGTTGTGAGGATGAAAATATATGTAACTAAATCAGCAACAGGTTTCATTACCTTCATTAAAAGTCCTTTTATTGATATGTATGACTTACAAAAACATAGAAAAACTTTCCAAACATCAATTAAAAAAATTGTTGATTTAAAAATTCACTAAACAATAAACAAAAAGTTCGTTCATTTAAATAAGTATTAAATTTTCATGACAAAAACTAAAAAAATCAACCACCAACAAGACGAAAATTATAAAGTTCAGCTTTTATGTGTGCTTTTGGAACTTCCCCCACCACAAACAACTTTCATCTGAATTTTCAGATGAGAATTTCTTGTCTGAAAATTCAGATGAAACGTAACTAAACGTAACTAAACGTAACTAAAAGTCACTAAAAGTCATCTAACTTTTTATGACAGCTGGCCAATCAGAAGCTCCAAAAATTCAGATGTAAAACGTAATCGATTGAACGCACCCAATGTTTTCAATTCATAAGGGGTTTTTGTGTGTGATAACATCACCGCCATCAGCACCATCGCCTCTGAGTCGTGGCAAAAGTTTTTCTAAATAAAATTGAACAAACAGAGATCAAGCACTACAAAAAGGAGTCTGATGATCGGCGTGGTAGTCGTGAAATAGCTAAACTAAACTCTATTGTATCAAGTTACATGCTGGCACCCGTTAATTTTTTAATTGGTTACTATTAGCAGTTTTTTTAGAGTTAGATCAAATCAAATGATATAATTTATAAAAAAATATAGCAATTTGACAGGTTCAAAACAAAAAGTTATCCAAAACAATCTGGATAGGATTGTATTGTTGTAATTCCTTGTTAAAAAACAGCTGAAGTCAGCTGATACAAAAAGTAACCCAAGGTACATATATTTATAATTTTTGGATAGCTCTCCAGTTAAAACGTGAACGCACGCATTACACGTGTTTTATCTAAATTGGATAAAAGAACGATTCGGGGCTAAACCATTTACATTTATCATCCCCAACAAGCTTAGCTAAGTGCAGAAAATTTAAGGGGTTTAACTTAGCTTCACATTATCGACGTGAATTCCATACTTGTTATCGATAGTTTGTATGAAAACTCCATTTTTTCGGTGATGGCTTCGCTAATTCCCGAAGTCGTTATTTTCAACAGATTCCTTTTCAGATAGGAAAAAAAACACACCAATTCTCGTATTGGCTGTATCCTGTTGAAACCACAAATCATCGATATTCGTAACAGAACGGGGTCACTCTTTTACGTGGTTATGACCTTAACTTATGTGTCTCCCATTTCCCCATCAATCTCGATGCCTTCCGTAAAACATGTCTGCAAACCTTCCGGTTCAATGTTTTTACCAGGTACAAGGAGTTTTCTAAGATGTTTTTTCTTTGTATTTGTTCAAAGAAATGTTTACCTTATTCTTTTCTTTCTAGTTACACCTAAGTTTGCATTTTTAAGGTTTTTATTTGATTGAAATTAAATGCTTCTTCTTAAAAGGTTGGGATTTTGGAAGAATAAACAACTTTATAAAGTTTATTTGAGAAACAAAAAACCTAAATTACCTTAGTTAAATTAAAAAAAAAACACACATTTCCTCATTCCATCCAACATTAAATTAAAAAAAAAGAAAAAAAGTTAAATACTATGTAGCTTAAAACTAATCAGGGTAATCAAATATTTTTAAAAGGAAAAAATAAAAATGCGTACAATATGCAAAAAAAATCTGTAATACAAAAGCTGACAAAATAAACAAAAATAAATATACCTAGATCTATGTAAATGTAAAGAATGTATATTTTAAAATGAAACAAAAAATAAATGTATATCTTCCTGGGTCAACCCACCCACCTTCTCTATTTTTCTATTGAGATCATCATCAAAAAACAAAAAAAAATGTAATCGTGATCACATTCACTAAATCGCGCATATACTACAAAAACACACATACACACACACATACACACACACATACACATACACATCTATGCCTCATTTGTACCTATAACGCGTAAGCCTTTTTGTACTTAATAATAATTAAAAAAAACAAACAATAATAAAAATTCAAGTCACATTTTCATAAAACTTAAACAAAAAAGAACAATACAAAAACTAAAAAAAAAAATTAGTTATAAAAAAATAATAAATAAAATGTATAAAACCTGTTACCAAAAAATAAAAGAATTTGAACAAAATAAAAATAGATAACAAAAAATTAGAAAGTATTATAAAAGAAAAAAATCGCAAGTTAATTTTTAGGTGCATTTTAAAGTAATGAAAGAGAAAAATCGTTGAATGTAAATGTAAACGAAACCAAATAATTTAAATTAAATTGAGGAAAAGAAAATATAAATCAACATACATAAGCTTAAGATAATAGTATTATGAGGAAAATTAAAAAAAAAAAAAATAAAAACACAATAACAAAAAGCAGAGATGTATAGAACAAAAAAAAATATTGTTAAAGTTTAAATCAAATACAAAAAAGAAGAAAACATTGTTTAGAAGTTTTTAAAAATAAGCCCATCAATGAAACAAAAAATCAAAAATGTCAATGTAGATAATTGTCGAAAACTAAGTAAGGCAGAGAGAAAAATATGAAATATGAAAAACAAACAAGTTAAATGTTTAGCGATATAAATAAAAAAGGAAACATTAAATATTTAATTTTTTTCCTTTGTTAAGTTATTATCTAGGGGTTATCAACTTACAAACTAATAGTAATTCTTGTCTCGGAAATTGTATTAAGATTATCTTCAATGTCCCATCAAAGGTATTTATGAATATCAACTGAGTATTAAACTAAATTCACTATCTTCTCTTGTGCAACACACTGTTAGTGTTCAAGTGCATTCGAGTCTACTAGCTGTGTTTTCAAGGGGTATACATATATAAAAGATTCAAGTGTATAAAATTGGTTGACTTAAGTATTTACGTGTATTCACTGAGTTCTCAAGAGAATATATTACATATAAAAGCTGGGACAATTCTTAACGACGCTCCCAGACTCCTAGACTTGTCGTTGCTGTCGCATTGACCACAGCGAGATTCTTTAGAATTTTAAAACAGTTTTGTTGTGGGAAATAATTTATGTCTTCAATATACTTTTACATCATTTTTAGAAAATACTAAATTAACAGTCAATGAAAACCGATCAATAAAAATAAAATAAATGTCGCTAAAAAAAAAGAAAAAAAGACTACTCTACGACATAAATTAATTCCGTTCCAATGCTTTGGAGTTTTCCATTGATTTTCAAATTAACAATTTTCTTTTCGACATCCAAAACAAATACACCTTCAGTAAGTTGTTTTTTTCCCGTCTTGTAATCGTCAAATGTTGGAATTTTTCTAGGTCCTAACACTGGATCTTCATAGCGCCAAATCTTCAATGCACTAAGTTCTGCTGAGATGAAAATTAAAATTTTAAATAAGTTATATATTCTTTAGTATCAATATATATCAACACAAACCCTTCAGTCCAATAATTTTAGCCAATTTCTCGTGTAAAGATTTAACACTATCTCCTTCAGAAACGACAGTATTGACTGTAAATAATCCAGATCGTTCGATGGGATTTGTTATAACAACAGGAACATTTGGAGCGATTGTAAATGCAATAAATGGTGATCCTGGACGGACTTCTTCGCGAGTCTTTTCTGGTGCTGTTGGGTCATCTGTATATTTGACTTCAAGCGATTCCAGCTGAAAGAATAATAAACGTTAGTCTGGAAACCAATTATAGGAAGACAAATTTTTCTTTTAACTTACATCAAGAGTATTCTTTAAGTATTCCAAATTATTCATCAGCACCTCGCATTCATCGAACTCTAAAACTGTAGCCATGGCCGAGATTCCCTTGCCTGATTCTACTTTTTCTCGTATCATCTGTGCAAAGGGCATAACACGTTTCATGAATTTTTTTAATTGCTCTTTGCCCTGCAGAGTGGCAGAAATGACTTTATTATCAGGTAGAACATTCTTGACGATGTAGAGTTCCTTAAGTGTGTCCAGCACACAACATTGCCATGGAGGATATGTCTTTGCAACCCAGATGATACCTCGGTTAGGCTTAAGGCTTGCTGGATCGACAGCTTTTTCCTTGCCACCTTTGCCCTTTACTTGCAGAAGGTTCTTTAAACTCAAACGGAACGAATGAGCAGCTTCCATAAGATACTCAGAGCATTGAATTTCGATTTCATTGATTTCTCCCACACTTGGCCAATGGGCATGTAGAATACTTGTTTTGTTTCCCAGCAAAGACCAAACGTGTTCCATTACATGAGGGCAAATCGGTGCCATGAGTAGTGCCTGTCGACGAATGAACTCAAAAACGAGATCTTCGTGCATTCCCACGTTGCCACACAGTTCACGGTACTTATCACGTGCCAACTGGAACTCATAGAAGCCTGAGCGGAGAGCCTCCTTGAACAACATCTTCCGATAGTACTCGTCTGTTTGCTTCGTTTTCAGACTCATTTCACTAATAAAGACTTTATCGTTGAATGTGGATGGAGTTCCCTTACGTAGCATTGGCCTCGATGCCACCATTTCTTTGACCCATTCAATGAAGGTGAACAAACGTAGAATACCCGCATCGGCAGTACTCTCAACGAAATTGGCATCTTCAACACTATCGCCAGCATCGGCGAGGCAGAGACGCATACCATCGGCTGAAAACTTATCGATAGCTTCATATAGAGTTAGGAAGTTACCATCGGATTTTGACATTTTTGAAGAATTCAAAAGAAGATGTCCATTAACGCGAACACCTCTAGGCCATTTGGTTTCATCGTTTTCCCAAATAGCACAATGATTATACAGCATGAATGTCAAATGATTCTGAATTAAATCTTTTCCAGAAACACGAAGATCCAAGGGATACCAATACTCGAATTCTCGACGCAGACGTTCAAGATGTTCCTTCTTGATTTTCGTGCTCTTAGGAACAGCAGTTTCTTTGAAAAATATATAATCCCAAACCTCAGGTGTCATATCTTTTGCTGTTATTCCTAGTGGACTTGGAATTTCACCCTTGAACGAACCACCTTGGAGCAAATGAACCACAGTATAGAAGGCCATATAAATGGTTGAATCTGACAGTGATTCGATGAGCCATTGTTCATCCCACGGTAGTTTAGTTCCCAGACCATATGTCCGAGAGCAAGCATATTCATGCAGCCAATTGAGGCAAGCCTCGAAATTATTTCTAGCCTCGTCATGGTATGTTTCCATGGCCTTCAGATTCTTCAAAGCCTTCGATTGCCACTCCGGTTCGCCGTAATTAAGATACCATTGATTGCAAAGGGCGACGACACATTCATCTCCTGACCGAGACATGATTGTCTTCTCCGGCTCGTAGTAGATTTCAGCATCCTTTGCGTCAACCAGCATTTTTTGATGATCTTTTTTCACATCTTGAACTTTACGACCAGCGAATTCACCAACCAATAACACACCATCGTAGAATGCCTTTAAGTAGACAATCTCCTTGGCTTCGGTTAGTTTATCTTTATCGTTCTGGCTTTGAATCTTCAAAGTATCATACAAATACACTGCACTTAGTTTTCCTAGAGTAGGAACTTCAATGATCGGAATAGGAGAATATGGTAAAACCATTTCGTCTTCGATGCCGTATTTTTGTCGGAATGCTTCTTTCTTTTGTAGATCTACAAGAGCCGCATAATCATCAGGCGAGTCGGAAGGAACCGATGTTACTATCCCTGTACCTTTATCTTCACGAATCGACAACATTGGCAGTGTATAAATAATTTTATGTGGAGTCATGGGAGCTGACAATTTCAGTCCTAAAAGCTGTTGACCCGTCAACTCAGCAAGAACTTCTACTTTCCCTTCGACGGATGTTAAACCTTGATAAGACATATTGCGAGCAGCACGTCGGGTACTGATAAATACTTCATTAGAAAGTTTTGTCTTAAAGGCAATGTACTTAATATCAGGATGCAGCCAACAATTTGTTTGGCCATACATTGTTTCCGGACGCAGTGTAGCACAAACGAAATAAACTGACGATTTTATCGATCTAGAAAATTGAGTGGGTAAATATAAATAATTGATCTGTATGTATGATCGCAAGTGATAACAGTGATATATGAAGCATTCTTGAGTAAATGATAAAGATAAATAATGGGATTATTTGGTGGGTAAGATTATGTATGTTAGAGTATGATAAAAAAGAAAATACAAGAAAAAATTAAATTTGGCGCAGTTTTTGTGGTTGTTTTAAGAGCAAAACAGTTATGATAGAGAGAAGATCCACCATTGTTTCAAATTAATCGGTATTAACATAAAATTCCATTTTAATTGTCAAAATTTTGTTAAAAAAAATGGTAAAAAATGTAATGTCCTGATTGGAAAACTGTGTTTAGCAAAATGTTTCACCTGTAAAAAACATATTCCACATAATTTAAGAAACTGGGGCATAGTAACGGGATGAGACCTAGTAGTTCGTGAATTTCCACGGTATTTGAATCGAAATTTTGGAAAAATTTGGTTGGAATTGAACAATTGAGACGATCGAGTGAAAATCGGATCACTTAGAATTTCATAATTAGGCAACTCGATTAGTTACAGGTACCTTAATTATATGTAAAACGAAAACTATAACGCGATTACATTTTGGCAAAAGTTATCCTTGTCTCCAAGGATGTGATAGAGACTGCTTTTATGTATTACAGTTATAGCTTCCGCTTTAAGACGAAATTGATTTGGATGTAATTTTCCACACGCTTTCATCGAAACAATTGAAATATTTGATTGGAAGTCGACGTTGAATTGAAGATATCTTGGATGGGGTCTCCTGCATCCAAGACGAAGCCAAAGATGAGTATGAAACCGGTCTCTAAATACAATGTGACAGCATTTAGAAATATTTTCTCACTCATAGAAGCTTCCTCTCTGCTAACATAATATGGTAATTAGACTTTTTCCATGGGAAGCTTATCTACCAGATGCAATAAAATAATGCACTTTACCTACAAAGGCCCCAACTACGGCATGCATATTTCGTATTTGAATATGAAAAGCAAAGACCTATCTATAAAACCATTTAATTTTTGCTATCACTCACACCCAAAGTCTAATACTTATTCCTCGATAGTATAGTGGTTAGTATCCTCAACCCTTTACAACTTTATTTATTTTAAAATATGAACTTACTTAAGAACTTCGGGATTTTCTAAAACTTTCATCTTGATCAATGTATATTCTTGTGGGCCGACTCCTTCCCCAGTTGAACGATCGTGGTCCATACAAGGTTGGCCGTCCTTAGGCGAGTAGATCGTATAACGCTTACCATACAAAACTTTGCCACGATTCTTCAGATGGTTAAATTGCCATCTTACAAAAGAATCAAAAAAGGGATTAGCATCTGTCGTGATGAACGTTCGGCGCCAATCAACCTGGAAAAACCTTTATAAATAAGTTGCTCAGTATAACAACAGTCAGTCAATCTTACGTGAATGCCAATTCTCTTCAAATCTTGTATTGCTAGGGGTGGGAAATATTCCAACCAATACTCTTCATTAGCAAACTTCTTAATTTCATCATCTTGCAATCCCAGACTCTGCATAATCTGCCACTGATACTTTGCAGATCCAGTTTTGGCTACTGCTTTGCTCTTCTTTCCCTTTGACTTATCTTTGGGAGCACATACTTCTACTATTTCCACGGGTTTTTGTTCTTCATTAACTGGAAATTGAGGTGGACAACCGAAGTCTGCTATTTCACGTTTAAGTTTATCAGAGCAAGCCTTAATGGGCATTCCCGTGCAATGGAATCCAAATGGCCAAAGAACCCTTCTGCCTTTGAGGCGATGATAACGGATGGCATACTGAATAAACAAATATTACAAATTAGTTTTGACTTTTGAGTAAAAATTAACCAGCATAAGATCTTACTCACTTCGGCTTTAGAGAGGGAAAATGTATGTCCAAGATGTAAGCGTCCATTCATGTACGGAAATGGAAAGGTAACAAAGAACTTTTCATCTAAACTCTTACGCGGCTCTTTGGGAGCATCAGCCTCATAGATTTTCTCAGCTTCCCATTTTTCTTGAACTTCCTTTTCGATTTTTTGAAGATATTCAACCTTGAAGGTTCCTTTACGTTCGATGTTGGCCTGAAACAAAACAATTTTATAGCAGTGAGATTTGAAGAAATCCTCCAGAGTTTTGTAAGTTTTTCTAACGAAAGGGATGTGGCAATGCAGTTGAAGTCCAATTTCAAGTGGAATATAATATGATGCAAAATTCAGTTGGAATTACAATTTGTGCAATGAGTCAACAAAATAAACGAGAACTTTTCGCTCATTTTCTTTTGTATATTGATGAAATAACTTACCATTTTTAATTAAATGAAATGTGCTTACACAGATGATGCAGTTTAAATTCAATTCACTTAATTTTTGCACTAGTTTCCAATCCTTTTATTCCAAAATTAATTCACAAAATTCTCCAGAAACAGGCAACGTGTTGGCAAAACACCGCAAGAGAAGTAATTTTGACAATCGTGGCAGGTATGTCAAATTTTGTAATCCTAGGTGTGTTTGATTTTTTGTTTGGATGGTCATTTATTCAACAGTGCTGCCAAGAGTCCATAATATAATATAAATACTTCCAAACGTATATTGTTCGTTTACAATTCACTGGAAGAAGATTCTCATTCGGTGAAAAAAAAAGAAGTTATTAATGAGTATATTCTAGTGGTTTTTTGTTATGCCCATGATCCATATGGATCATCCTGTGTAAAAAAAGGGTCCCCCACACCAACGCGAATCTATCGCGGCGATGATGAAAACAATAAAGGTAAGACCGAACTCGGCGGAACTGCACTTCAGCGGAACTGAACTTCATGACTTATTTGTAAGAAATTGTATGAGCTATATCGCAATAAGCAACAACTGCACTTCACGGTGCGGCACTATGCGACAAAGTTGATAATCTGACTAACTTTGTCGCGACATGAAGTTTCGATCAGTTTCGTGTGAAAGGGCGTGCAATGTCACGGAAGAGCTGTTCCGCCGTCGAGGTAGAACTAAAATAGGTGGTAGCTGTTGGAAGTTAGTGTCAAAAGCGAACGAAAAGTTGCTTTCCAAAACGTCAAATTCATAAGTCAACCATAATGCACTTGAGTGGTTGGAAGTGATTTTTTTGATTTTTGAAACTAGCTGTCAGTCCATTTACGAAAGAGCGGTCGGTGAGCGCTCTCACGTCCAACGGCAAAAGTTAACGAACACTAAACGAAAAGTTCCAGATCACAATTATGTGCGCGTCATATGAATTTCTTGTTTTAGCTCGGTTTCGTACGTCCACGTACGTTGGTTTCCTTTTCTAGCCTATTCTAGTTCTACCTTTAATTTTGAGCCAACTAACAAAAGAATCAGAATTTTGGCTTCACTGTTTAATTCGAGTATCGATTATCTTCACGTCATTTTGACATTTTACAAACTTGTAGTTTTTTTTTTTCTTCTTATGTTTACAATTCAAAACGATTTAATTCATACATAATTAAAGTAATTTTCCGTTTTAATTTTTTATTCTTCATAATCAGATTAAAGAAAATAATTCGCAACCATGTCTTATATGTTACCCCATTTACATAACGGATGGCAAGTAGACCAAGCAATTTTATCGGAAGAAGATCGAGTTGTGGTAAGAAACATTCAATGACCAACTCCTCAGCTCGATTTCATTACAGCCTTTGATCTTTCTCCTCCAGGTAATCCGCTTTGGTCACGATTGGGATCCCGCCTGCATGAAAATGGACGAAGTCATGTACAGCATCGCCGAGAAAGTTAAAAACTTCGCCGTCATCTACCTCGTGGACATCACTGAAGTTCCCGACTTCAATAAAATGTACGAATTGTATGATCCCTGCACAGTTATGTTTTTCTTCCGCAACAAACACATTATGATCGATTTGGGAACTGGTAACAATAATAAAATCAACTGGCCACTAGAGGACAAGCAGGAGATGATCGACATAGTCGAAACGGTTTATCGGGGAGCGAGGAAAGGCCGTGGTTTGGTGGTCTCGCCCAAGGATTACTCAACAAAATACAGATACTGAGTTTTATTTCTAGAGCTACATTTGTAATTTTTATTTAAACACCAAAATAAATATAAATTAAGGCTATTTTGAACTTTGCAATTTTGACATCTGCATTTCGAAAAGCCGCCGTTGCTGTTCGATCTGTTCGCGCATCTGTTGGACCCGCAATGCGTGGATTTCCTGTCGATGGGTGAATTCCAGCGAGTGCATTTCAGCTTTCTGGACAGTTTCCTCTTCTATTTGCCTCAGCCGGGCATGCAAAACGCTGCGGCCCACGGGGGTTTTTGGCAGCAACTTTCTTTCGGTTAGCCTAGGGAGTGACAGCGAGGGCTCCATTGCAGTTTCATTAGTCGAAGGGGTTGTTGAGCCTATGCCAGAACTTTCGGTATGGTCAAAGTTTGGACTGGGAATGAAATTTAGAATTGAATCGACTGTCATCAAGTTGTCCTCGCAAATCTGGTCATCGACGTTATCCTTTGGTGTGATGATTTTATCGTCGGTGATGAGGTTGAGATTTGTCTCTTGTGGCTCACATTCTTCTGTTTTGACGATGCAATCCAAAGGATCTGCATCTTTGTCTGTTACAGAAATTACTTCAGGAGGATCATCTTCCACTTGGTCTACCTTTTCATTTTTGATTTTGGTTTTTCTCTTTGCTTCGCCTTTAGTTCGTGCCCATTGCTGTCTAACGCTCTTGATACCTCTTCGGAAACCTTCGGCAACCATTGCTCTTTGAATAGCTTCCCAGGCGGCATTCTTTCGACGAACCCAGACGTTATCGTTGCCTTTGTTATCAATTATTGGTCTATATCTCTGTACCAATCGTATAAGTGCCTTCTTTTCATTTCGATCCCAGTTGCGTTCTCGTTGGCGTTTTTTGACCTGGAATAAATGAAAAACATTGCAATATTGTTTTTTTCATAATATTTATCAATTAAACACAATTTTTTTGTAATACGAGTAATCCATGTCCATGGTTTTTCTTTTGATTTTATTTGTTTTTCAATTGTTTATATTTTAAGTAGGAGTTGTTTGGTTTAAGTGGATTTAAAGTCGATTTCGATTATACCATTAAAGCTAGCATGTCATTAATTTTTGTACTAGAAGTAACTTGTACCATATTTGTAGTAGATTAAGGTGGAAAGTGCGTTCCTTGGTTTAACTAATTAAACATACCTCTGAGGAATATATCGCAGCCTTGTCGCGTTCGGGGATCTATCCAAAGCTATCTGGATAGGTTTGTGTTGTTTTAATCCCTTGTGACAAAACAGCTGATGCAACAACAATTCAACGTATCCGAAATTTTTTTGGGATAGGTTGATACCTATTTGATCGATCCCCGAACGCGACAAATGAGGAAGTGAGATAGATAGTTCGACGATGAAAAAAAAATCAGATTCACGAAAATGTACTCTCGATTCTCGAATATTGTACTCAGCGCAATACTTAGAAGAAGAAATAGAGGAGCGGGCATATGGAGGAAAAAGTGAAGCATTTTTCAAAATAGTGTGAGTCACACAAACACAAATGCATCCACACACGGAAGGCGTGCAGTTAGGGCCATTTGTACAAATATTTAAACTGCGGTTCAGCAATTTTTATCCACCGATTTCGGCAGATTAACAGGGCTATTCTGGCGTTGTGAGGGCTCACAACTCAAAAGTCACAAGCCTTTGTGAGGTTGATTTCTTGTGAAGTTGTTGTGAGGTTCTCAAAAGAAGATCACAATTTCGATAGTTTTTGTGAGGCTCACAGTTTTGAGGGTACCAAAACCTCACAAAATCGATTTCACCTTTCCTTGTGAGGTTGTTGTGACTTGTGAGGTATTAGTGAGGTTTGCCAGAATAGGGCTCTAATTGTGTTTCAACAGTGGTTTACTGTTCAAGTGTGTGATAATAACCAATTACATACTTGAACCAGCATTGAACGTTAGTTAATCCGCTGAAATCGGTGAGTTAAAATCTTGAACCGAGGCTGAACCACTATTGTACAACTGTCTATAGACAACTAAATGCTGGCGCGCCAAAAGGAATTTTTATCCGTTTTTTTGAGGAATGAGTTTTGAGATTTTAAATCGTTAAAATAGTAAAAAAGCTTAGTAAGTTAAAGAAACAAGTGATGTGAAAGTAAATAAAGTGAATGCTGTAAAAACACCAATAGCAAGCAGTGTAATTTTTGTTCATTTCACAGGTAAGCTGTACGTCTCATATTCCACAGAAAGTAAGCAAAATTACTCTGCACTACGGGCGCTCAATGGATTTGAGCGCCTTGCCATCACCAACAAAAACTAATGCGACCTAAGGCGAGAATTTCAATTTTGACAGATCGGGTTCAGCTAATTCCCGTGATTGAAGTATATTTTTATTTTCAAACAGTTTGCTTTTTTATGGCAAAATGCTACGATATATGAATTGAAATGTATTCTAACGCCCATATTATTCACCCAATACATCCAGATTAAAACTTTAATCCAGATGTAAAGTATACAAATTCAATGTAAATACATCTGGATTAAAGTTTTAATCTGGATGTATCGAGTGAATAATATGGTCGTAAGACAATGTTAACTTTTATTTCACTTTTTTATTTTCAGTATTTTAACGTTTTAAAATCTCGAAACACTTTCCTATAGCTCGTCAAAATGACAGATCGGGTTCTTTTTTTTTTATTATTTGGTTCTTCACTCATATACACTGTATAATGTGATATACACCCAATACACCCACAGTACACAAATCTAATGTCGAATTCCTTTCAACAAAAGAATCGAATTTTTTCTAAAAGAATCGATTTTTTTTCTGAACAATTCGAATTTTTTCTGTCAAAACAAATCTTGCTAATTTTGCAAGATTCAAGAAAGATTTACACCGATTTGCACACACACTTGCAATATTTGAAATTTCTAAAATGTCAATATGAAAACAAATTTTGTTTTTGGTTGCAACGAATTTTCGGTGAATTTTATTTTATGCGTTGTTTTTCAATTAATAATAATAATAATTTCCAAATTGAATATTTTCTGGAAATTTTACTTCAAAATTGCTGCTGTCTAGTGCTACACACACAATCACAAAAAAAATCGATTCTTTTCGTATTCCTTTCAACGACAGAAAAAAATCGATTCTTTTAAGAAAAAAATTCGATTCTTTTGTTTAATGGAATTCGACATAAGGTAATATATTGCGCAGGTTGTCAAGGTAATATATTGTTAATTTGTCAAAGTTGAAAATGTCAAAAAATTAAAAATGACTGTTCGAATGCCCACAGAAACTCAACGCGCATCATTAGAAACAACAACAAAATATTGAAATTAGACAAGTAAAGGGACACTGGATCCACCATTTTACCACCATAATACCTCGATTTTGACAGGGGCGCAGAACTGAACAAAAATGAAAAGGCTAATGATTTTACCTTTAAGCCTAGTACGCTGCTGATGCGAAACGAAAAATCCCATACAAAAATGGCACAACGAAATCATAAACGGAAAATTTCGTTCTGCTTTTCGTTTTGCAGTACGCTGTTCGAAGAGCGAAATTTATAATTGTAGCAGATTATTTGGAGAAGTCTCCGCTCCTTTTTCGCACTGAATTAATTATACAGACTATTTATTGCGTGCGGAAAAATGACATTTGAGTTTTATTTGTATTTTTTTTTGTTTATCATTTTCTTACATCATGGGTTTCTCTGATTTTTTGCGTTTATGTTTGATTTTGTTTTTGGAATTAATGAAACTCTCCAAGGATATTTTCCGTTTTGTTTTCGCAAGCGTTTCGTTGTCTAGCCTAGTACGCTGCTGATGCGAAACGAAAATTTCCTGTGATCTCCAAACAGACAACGAAACGCTTGCGAAGACACGACGGAAAATATCCTTGGAGAGTTTCATTAATTCCAAAAACAAAATCAAACATAAACGCAAAAAATCAGAGAAACCCATGAAGTAAGAAAATGATAAACAAAAAAAAAACACAAATAAAACTCAAATGTCATTTTTCCGCACACAATAAATAGTCTGTATAATTAATTCAGTGCGAAAAAGGAGCGGAGACTTCTCCAAATAATCTGCTACAATTATGAATTTCGCTCTTCGAACAGCGTACTGCAAAACGAAAAGCAGAACGAAATTTTCCGTTTATGATTTCGTTGTGTCATTTTTGTATGGGATTTTTCGTTTCGCATGAGCAGCGTACTAGGCTTCTGTTTGGAGATCACAGGAAATTTTCGTTTCGCATCAGCAGCGTACTAGGCTTAAAGGCGCAATTAAGGAATAGGTGTGTTCGTTTTGTACAACTATTGGCCCTATGAAGATTTAACAAGATTAATTTGTAATCTACTAGATTTGAACATTAAATTTGTATATGGTAAATCTTTGAGATTTGATGCGGATCTAGGGTAAGTCTGCTTAAATCTCGGATTATAGCGTTCGGTGAAAACGTAGTAACGATTTATTAAATCTCAACGAGATTAACTTTCGGTGAAAACGGAGTATTAGTTCTTGTTGATTTCAATAGGACATGAAAACAAAGATCTCCCAATTTTACACCCACACTACCGAATGTCTCCAAATGGACTACAATACAATGTAAGAGAGGGGCGCATTCCCAGCGTTTCCACTCGCGTCTGTTTGTTAATTACAACTTCTTTTCTTGCTACAGTTGCTGCTTGTCAAAAATTTGTATGGGATTTGACAGCAAATTGTGATACGTCATACAACGTTTCAAGCTACCAAACAAACATATGGCATTACACTACTTTACAGCATATCACTACAAAAACTGAATTAAATTTTAACTATGTGATTATGGTTTTTTGATGAAAGCGATGGAAATCTTTCCTTTTTTTAAAAATTTTATTGAAATCTGAAAAATGTTCCCTTTAAATAGTATTTGATAACTGCAAAATAAAGAAGTTTTTACAGGGAAACCAAGCATCAGAATTTGCGATATAATTGACAGATATACCTATGTATGTATAGGTAATGTCGCGTCGTGAAAACAAAAGAATTTATTATAATTTTCATGATAAATTTTTATAGCGCATGATACTTTTTCTTTATCAAACAAAACTTCTGAATAGTCCAAAATTGCCGTTTATTTTGTCAACAAAAGTATTCGTATTCGTAATTAGTAGTGGGTTGGGGTGGCGTATGTGGAATATTTTTTTGTCAATATTAGGCGTGCTTTTTTCCAAGCCCAGATGGAACAAGAAAAAATGTTTTTATTTTTAGTTTTTTTTTGCAGAACTTAATGGAGGTGATTGATCAAGTTTGTCAACAATGTCGATAAACCTACCGATATTATTTATTATTAATTACTCTGACTCGAATTGGAGAATGAATAAGTTCTAAGATAATTCATTACATTATTATTATGAAGAAGATGTAAATACTTTAAGCGCATTCTTAATGAATTACTCGTAAATAATATGTATTTATAATGTTTATTTTATGAAGAGGTTTCTGCTCGAAACTAGATATAAACTACAAATAAATAGAAAATAATCTAGTCTAAGATTTTAGTTCAGGATCGAACACTATAACTTCAATAAAAATTATCTGCGCAATAGTAGTACTAATAAGATAAACCTGCTACAAGATGAGTACAGTAGGTATATGCGTGAGTGACATAGTTTTAGATTTTATTAAACTAAGTCAAGTGCTAAATTAGCTCAACTATCTTGACAGTTGCTGGTTCGCGTGGCTTCCCATAGTAGTGAATTGTCTGGCACCAGCGATAAGGTTCTATGGATTATCGCACACCATTCTTATTGGTTGGTTGCTTATATCGTTTTTCTTAAAACTTGTATAAAACTGACTGTAAGTTCTTCAGTTGAAAAAAGGTCTTCCCATCATTAACAGTTAAAATGTGGAAAAGTAAACTTGCGGTGGTTCTTACAGTCATTGTGGTGGTAGTGAATGGAGCTTGCCTTCAATCGACCTTTAAGTCAGACAAACCAAAGTTAGATGGTAAAATTGTTGGTGGATATGAAATCAGAATAACAGATGCTCCTCACCAAGTATCCCTGCAGACGTCTTCGCACATTTGTGGTGGATCGATAATATCACCGAAATGGGTTCTTACAGCAGCCCATTGCACAGCGTACGTTAAGGTTTTTTTTGTAAATGATTTCTTAAAAAATCTGTTCTTTTTTTATATTTTCAGTGGCAAAACTGCAGAACGATTTAAAATACGTTTAGGTTCTTCAGAAACCGACAAAGGTGGTAAAGTATTGACTGTAGCAAAGCTTGTTCAACATGAGAAGTTTAACTATTCCTCGGTGGATTATGATTTTTCGCTTCTTGAACTTGCCGAAGAAATCGAATTCAGCGATTCAATGAAAGCCGTAAGTCTTCCCGAAAACGAAGAAGCTTTCATGGATGGTGACTTATGTCGCGTCAGTGGTTGGGGCAATACACAAAATCAAAACGAGTCCCGAACATCACTTCGAGAAGCTGAAGTACCAATCTTCAATCATGAATTGTGCTCAGATAAATACAAAAAATTCGGTGGTGTTACCGATCGTATGATTTGTGCTGGATTCATTGAAGGCGGTAAGGATGCATGTCAAGGTGATTCAGGAGGACCACTTATCAATCAAGGAGGAACCTTAGTTGGGGTTGTCTCGTGGGGATATGGTTGCGCCCGACCTGATTATCCAGGAGTTTATTCAAAAGTTGCAGCGGCAAGAGAATGGATTCGCGAACAAAGTGGGGTATGAACGCAGTCTCCCAGATGATGACAATAAACAGATAGTTCTTAATAAAATAAATTGTTTTTTTTTTGTATGGAAAACAGATACAACATATAATTCTGTTGTATTCGCATTGAACTGATGGTTATACACGTTGATAGTATAAAGCATTTCTTCAAACGTTTTTCATCCGATTTTCAGTCATCCAATCATATCTCGTGTGATGCTGCACTCTACACAAAGACCTGCAACGTGATTGAATATTTATGGAAAAGGGGTATAGGTTTTAAAGTTTGACGTTATTTTACCTATAGGTTCTTAAAACAAATACAAAAATCAAATGGTTTGCCAAAGACAAGTTCTGGAATGAATTGAGCATGAGGTGAAATGTAATTTGTCTGAATATGAATAGCATATACATATGTATATAAGAACGTAACGACTGAAAGGACTGCACCTTTGTTCATTATTTCATAATATAAAGTCAGGAACATTTCTTCACTTTTGCCATTGAACTTGAAACAATAAATTGTGGTTGGTAGGTTTCAATGCCACCGCATAGACCACATTGCTTCTTGACCTTCATAACCATACTAAAATTATTATATGACCTGAAAGTTCAATTTTGCGACATTTTTCTAGTTTATAATTATTTTATAATTTTAAGGAAATGACTGAAATTTGTTGAAATTCATTGGTAAAGTTTGTGGACTTTTTTTCTGGGTTACATAAAGTATATTGTGCTTTGGAAAAACACCAAGAATCATTACTTTAAAAAGGGCATAGTTAAAAAAGATGTTAATGAAGTATAAGAAAGGAAATATTAAAGATGGGGATGTGATGGGTGTTGTGTTGCGAAAAAGCTATACCTACAAAAATATAAGAACACACTTTGAATGTCATACTTTTTCTATGGAAAACAATTGAAATAACCTGGGAGGGCGTTGTTGTTCGAAGAAAAAAAAAAAGAATATGTGTACAGAAAAAAAAACCACTTTTACATTCGTACCGAAATTTATAACATTTTCTTGATATTACCTTGAACTATTTACACATAGGAAATTTTTTTTTTATCATCGTTAGTTTTTCTTTAAGAAAGGTTAAATCAATATATGTCCACGTTCAGGTCGCACTAGGACACTATAGGATAGCTTATCTCTAGTATCTGCATGTTTGTATGTTTCTGAACGCAAGTCAGTTGTTGTTGACATTTCTCATAGAATAGATGGGTATACCAGAATTTTTAGGATAGCTTGAGATTTATTTTTTGGCAACAGATGTTTCGACATCAGCATGTGTTATTTTTACAAGGAATTAAAAAGTTTGAGAATGTAGGTACTAAAGGTAAGTATTTAAAACAGTCAAACTAACAGTTTTTGACAATAAACCTCTTGTTTCTTGATTCAAAATTTAAATTCGTTTTTCGTAAATATCTTTTGATTTTTGACAACTTCGTCAGGACGAAACTCCAAATTTTTGTTTGATTAAAGGTCATTAAAAGCTTTAAAAGTTTTTTTTTTAATTATGTACTTACCTATTCTCATAGGTGTAGCATAATTACAATCATCATCAGGAACAATAAAAACTAAATAGGTGCATAGCGACGCACCGTTTACAAAGTCCCGCACATCACATCACCAGATCATCTATAAGTTAGATATAACGAAAACCAATTTGACACCAACGCTATGTACACCATTTTATTTCTTTAATAAATCTTAATTTATAGGAACAAAATTTCAAAATCAAATTTCAAAAAAATTACATATTATGTATGTATGTATAATATATGTATTTACATATATCTACAAATTGAAAATATTTTTAAGAATACAAAAATTGTATTAGTATTTATTAATGCGGATTTAAAAAAAATGTATTAAAAAAAAAAATATTCTACTATAATTTTCTAATTTTCGAAATATGTATCGATATTTCAAAAAAATAATTTTGAAATTTTTTTTAAAAATCAATAATTTATTTTTTTTGAAAATTTTGGTGTTAGACCTTATTTGAAGCTTTTGTGCAAAAAAATTCATTCAAATCAGTTCAACTGGTTCTATGAGAGATACCATTTTTAAACCATAGAAAAATTTTGTTTTCCAATAATATGGTAGATCGTACAGATATAGTTTTCACACAAAAATTTTAATCAAAATCGTAGGAGCCGTTTTTGAGAAAAATTACATTTTCAATACCGGTTTTTAAACATTTGTATGGTAGGTACCGTTATTTTTGGTTATAAGAATTATTTTCATTTAAAATCTGCTAGATAATGTTTAAAATCTGCAGGGTGCTAAGTTTATTAAAAATTGACTCAGTCGTTTTCGAATTATTAAGTTCTCAAAAAAAAATTTTGAAACTTTTTAAAAATTTAAACAAATTTTTTTTTGAAAATTTTGGTTTTGGTTTTTAAACATTCTCCATAAAAAATTGATTAATATCCAGTTGAAGCGTTTTGAGAAAATCAAAATGAAAAATAAAAAAAATGGTTCTATGGGAGGTAGGTACCATTTTTAACCCTTTTCAGACTTTTTTTTTTATCGAACTTTTTTTTTTGTACGGCAGGTACCTTTATTTTTGGTCTTAAAAAAATGAAAGACGGGTGGGGGGAATGCCCAAAAACGCTAGGTACCAACTTTGAAGAAAATTGACCGAATGGACAGACAGACAGACACAGGCACAGACAGACAGACAGAATTGCGAGACCCGTTTTTTTTTACTTCGCTATCATCGTAATGTCAACTTTGATCAAAATCCCGAGTTTGATTTTTTTACGAATCCATAACTTGCCATATAGAACCTACATATATGTATATCGGAAGTAAAAATGTTTGGAAAATTTTGATATACCATACCTACTTTTAAAACTTTTTGAAACATTCTCCACAAAAATTTGATCAAAATCAGTTGAATCGTTTTTGAGAAAATCGAAAAAAAGGTTATATGGGAGGTACCATTGGGAACCATTTTTCGGAAATGGTAGCCTTTTTTTAAAAAAATTTACAAAGTTTTTAAAAAAATAGTTGTCCGTACGTTTTTGAGAAAAATAAGATTTTCATTTTTCGCAAAAAAAAATTTATACGGCAGCTACTGTTATTTTTGGTCCTAAGAAAATGAAAAAACAAGTGTCGGGGGAAGTGACACAAAAAAACGCTATGTACTAAGTTTAAAGAAAATTCACCCAACCGCTTATGCTACAGCCGAAAGAACAGACAGACATACCTACTGCATTGCTAGACCCACATTTTTCGATTTCGCTATCATTGTAATGGCAAGTTTGATAAAAATCTCGATTAAGATTTTTTTACGAATCCATAACTAGCCGTACACACTAAACAGTAGAATCTCGGAAAGACGAACGGTTCTATAGAAATATTTCCACTTTTCAGTGTTCGAAAAGATTAAAGGGTTGAAATTTTGTACTCGGAAAAATGAACAATTTATTCCCAACATAGTTTTACTTTATGTTACTTTACTTTGTTTGCCTTTTTAGTTCGTCCTAGATAGTACTTTGCCCGCTTTGGGGCTTGTTTTAACTTGTTAAGTAAATAATATTTAATGTTTTTATTTATAACTATATCTTCTTCCTCAACCAAATGTTGATGCTCAAAAAGATGAACAATTTGCGAAGATAAGAACGGGACCTGTTTTACATCTGTTCATCTTTTCGAGATTCTACTGTATGTACATAGTACCTATGTATACATACATACACACATCACAAGTAAAAATTATATTTTTGGAACCAGGACCCTACAAACGCAATAAATAAATCGATTCTCCAAAAATTACAGAAAAAGTCCATCAACCAATGTATGAACATAATTAAATCAATCATCACAATATCTCTTCAATATACCTATACCCACTACACCTTCCATATTATGACGCCAAAGATTTTTAAAAACACACATTGAAAAAATACGCACACGATCCCCGACTAACATATCATATGTAGGTATACCTTACCTACCTATAAACTGTAGACTTTACAAAGCCTCCAAAAGAATTAATAATATCTGCTTTTGAATGGCACAAATTCTTTATTGTATGCAATTTTTTTCTTGTTGTTGTTGTTTATTTTATACTTCAATATAGCGGCAGCAGCAGTAACTGACAACACGTTGGATCTGCACGTGATTTTATTTGTGTTTACATTTAAAATCTATAAGATACCATGCGCGTACAGTGAGTGCGACGAAGAGGGATAGAACGTTCTACTCCCATATCTAACATATGCTGCCCACAGCCACAATAGAAACCTTCCGTAGCGAACTTGCTTCATCTATTAGTCTAGAGCTGGGAAACATAATTTTATTAAAATCACTTACTCCCCGTCAGTCGTTAGTTGTACACCGTTTTTCCGATATCAGTACTCGCTTATCAATATTATTACTCTTTATTACATTTGTAATTCTGAAATATTTAAATTACCTCAAGACGAATACAAAAAAAAAAATCCATTGAAAAAAAGTGTAACAATAGATCACGTTATTGTGATTCAATTGCATTCTATCTCTTATTCAGGGATTGTATAAGTTTAATAATCTTGAATGTCCGTCACCTCGGTGGGTTTACAGAGAAAAAAACAACTTAACAATATTAAACGTTAACATTCTAATAGGTACATATAATAGTACACGTGAGTTAAACTTGTTGAATTAATTACTAGTTTAGTATCGAACTGTTGGATTTATAAAATAGTCATCATAGTTGCGTTGAGTGAGACAATTATAATTAGCTATTGCAGTGAAAAGATTTTTCTTTTCCCCAAAGTGTATTTATTGTTAAAATCTTAAACCAAGACTATTTGAAAAATTAAAACATGAAAAAAGAACCTTAAGAATTAAAAAAAAAAAAAAACAAACAAAAAAGTGATTGTGGAACGAAGTTGAAAGAGAAAAGTTTTTGTATTTTGGGTAAGTTTAATAGATATGTAGGTCTTATATGTGAATCGTTATAGTTTATTTAAGGATTGCTAGGAATTTTGAGTGATTGATCAATTGAATGATCAACTCATATAATTTGTGTTTCGGTGTTCTATAAACTATTTGATAAACAAAATGTACGTAGAGCTGTTCAATATTTAAAATATATATACACTAGAGTCTCGAAAAAATGAACAGGTATAAAAAAGTGGTCAGCTTTTCAAATTGTTCATCTTTTGAAGAAGAAGATATTTATAGAGTTATAAATAAAAACATTAAATATAATTAACATAACAATGTTTATAACAAGCCCGAAAATACCGTTAGCAAAACTGGATAACGTTCCATAAATATAATACAAGAAACTAAAGGAAAAGAAAAAGTAAAAAAATTGAGTTTTCATCTTTTCTAGTAACAAAATTTCCACCCGTTCATCTTTTTGAGCACTAAAGGGTGAAATATTTCGTAAATTTTTCCAAACTATTCATCTAGTTTTCATAAATTTTTTTTACAAAAAGGCAAGCATTTAATAAAAAAAAAGTTCCCAAAAGTGGTTACAAAATGGTACGTACCATAAAACCATTTTTTTGATTTTCGATTTTCTCATAAACAGTTCAACTGATATTGATCTATTTTTTTACGGAGAGTGTTTGAAAAAGTTTTAAAAGTTTTAGATACCAAAATTTTCAAAACAATTTTTTTTGGATTTTTAAAAAAAGTTAAAAAAATTTTTTTTGAGAACTTAATAATTCGAAAACGACTCAGTAAATTTTGATTAAACTTGGCACCCAGAAGTTTTTTAACATTATCTAGCAGATTTAAAATGAAAATTATTATTATAACCAAAAATAACGGTAGGTACATCCCATACAAATGTTTAAAAACCGTTATTGAAAATCTCATTTTTCTCAAAAACGGATCCTACGATTTTGATTACAAATTTTGTGTGAACTTATATCTGTACGATCTACCATATTATTGGAAAAAAATTATCTATCGTTTAAAAATGCTATCTCTCATAGAATCAATTTCTTGATTTTCGATTATCTCATTATCACTGATTTTAATGATTCTTTTGTACAAAAGCTCCAAATAAGTTCTAATAATATTGCATACCAAAATTTTCAAAAGAATAAATTATTGAAAAAAATTTTGAAAAAAAGGAAGACTTTCAGAAAAATCGATTTGTTTTTAAATTCTCCTTTAAAATTTTGTTAAATGCTATATTTCTTGAATTTCTTAGGTGAAGGAATGAAGAAACAAAATAGCTGACCCATTAAGTCAGTCAAAGGAATAAAGAACAAATATTGCTATTAAAAACAAACAAAAAATACTCTGTTCGTTTGCTTCTCAAAAATATTAATTATATTCAAAAATTTATGTTAAAATTAAAATTGGTAGAAATTGGCAGTTTTGAGTTTTGGGAAAGAAACGAACAGACCTAAAAACTGTATTTCCTTCTTCCATATGGAAACTTTTAACTAAAAACCGTGTTTTTAAAAATCATACTAAAATATCAAAACACTATTATATGAAAGCAATATTTGTTTTATAAATGAGCTAAATAAAAATTCAAAAGGGAAACACACAAAAATTCTCTGTAACAAATTTGGACCAAATCCATTCATTTGTTTAGGATCTTGCTCGATCTATAGTTAAACACACCTAATATACCTACCAATGACGATGGGAGGAACACCACTTATTTGGATTTCCTCATATCATCCCAAAGTTGATACTTCTACATCAGCGGAATCTGTATCCAAATATGTTGCGGGAAAAATCGGTGTTGATGAGACCTCAGTGAAATGTTTCAAACTTGCAAAAAAAGATGCTGTTGAATTAAAATTCGTAAACTTTAAAGTTGGTATTCCAGCAAATAACTTTGAATCTGCTCTAAATGGGTTAAATTGGCCTAAAAACACAGTGGTGAGGGAGTTCATTCCGAGGGAGAGTCCAAAAAACGAATTAGTTGTTTCAATTCAGGGACCGGAGGAAATGAATCCGGGTCAAGAAGGAAGAGCATAAACGTAAACAAATCTGAAATTTCAATTTATTTTCAAAATATGGGCGGAATAAGAGGTAAGCTTCGAAGCTTTTCCGTTCTTGTTGACTCATCCGAATACGATATTTTTGCATTTGTGGAAACATGGTTATTTAATGAAATACGAAATGAGGAGGTTTTAAATGAATCAGAGTTTTATTTATTTCGCCGTGATCGTCATGCTGTTGGGAACAGTAGGGGTGGAGGTATTCTCCTTGCAGTTCGTCGCTCGCTTATTGCATACTCTATTCAATTAAACTATTCATCACCAGCAGAAGACAGCATTGAACAACTTTGTATATGTATTGAAAGTGATTATGAAAGTAGATTATTAATTTTCTGTAGTTATATTCCACCTGATTCTTCAATATCTATTTATTCTTCTCATTTAAAAAATATTGAAACTGTTATATCAGATTTTTCATTGAGTAATACTTCAGTTTGTGTAATTGGTGATTTCAATTTGGGTGGCATTAAATGGATGCAAGATGAAAATAAGGTGATACCAATGGTTCTTTCATCTGAAAAAGAATTTGAGCTTATCGATTCTCTTTTTGCTTTAAGTTTAATTCAAACTTGTTTTGTTCACAACTCTTTGGAAAGAATGCTTGATTTGGTTTTTGTAAATGAAGAAAATGAAAGCATAGTCACTCAATGTACCCCCTTATATTCAGATTCCATTCATCATGTTGCCTTATCAATCATATTAAAAAATATTTGCTTTAAAAATTATACCAATTTTCAAAATGTTGATAAATTTAAATATAAATTTAATGTAACTAATTTGATTAATTTAAATGAAAAATTTTGCAATGTTAACTGGCAAATCGATCCTAATCACAGTTTAAAAGATAATTTTGATATGTTTTTAAACATTTTTGTAAGAGAAATGGCTACCTCTGTCCCACGGTTTTTAGTTAAAGTAAACTCACATTCCCCGTGGTCGAATGTAAGATTGCGTAGATTAAAAAATGCAAAAGGTAAAGCTTTTAAAAATTACCAAAAGACTAAAAGTCAAGTTGATCTCGTGCTATACTCTCGCCTTCGGAAAGAGTATGTATTCTTGTCTAATTTTTGTTTTAGTAACTATGTACAAATAACTGAAAGAAATCTTAAGAAAAATCCTAAAGGCTTTTGGAATTTCATCAATTTAAAACGTAAATCAATTGGTTTTCCATCATCCATGGTTTACAATAATAATAAATCTAGTGATCCCAAAACAATTGTAGACTGGTTTGCGAACAACTTTCAAAATATATACAATTCTTCAGATTTTATTGTTGGCAATAATTACGATGGAAGTTCTTTGTTGCCAATGACAGATTGCTGTAAATTGCATTGTGATATAGAAGAAATATCTAATGCATTGCATGAACTGGACGCATCTACTTATCCTGATTTTCATGGGGTATTTCCAATTGTTTTTAAAAATTGTTCTGAAGCTTTAAGCTTTCCACTTCAAAGTCTGTTTAATCAGTCTTTATCTACTGGTGTTTTCTTAGAAGAATGGAAAGTTTCATACATCAATCCGATTTTTAAATCTGGAGATAAAAGAAACATAGTTAACTATCGTCCAATAAGTAAAATAGCAGTTATTCCCAAGATCCTGGACAAAATTGTAAAGAATAAAATATATAATATAATCAAATGTCACATTTCTAATTCCCAACACGGGTTCTTTAGTGGGAGGTCAACTACCACAAACTTGGCTTGCTTTTCCAATAAATGTTTCAAAGCATTAGAAAAGCGATGCCAAATGGATGTGGTGTACACTGATTTTGTAAAAGCTTTCAGTAGGGTAAATCACCAAATTTTAATTAAAAAATTAAAAGCTTACGGTTTTGATGGTACCTTGCTAAAATGGTTTTGTTCCTACCTGATTGGTAGGAAGCAAGTTGTGAAAATAGGTGATCTAGAGTCAGAACCTATTTTAGTGCACTCAGGTGTTCCTGAAGGAAGTCATTTGGGTCCACCCCTGTTTGATATTTTTATAAATGATTTTCCATCAGTGTTATCCGTTTCCGAAGGTTTAATATTTGCTGATGATATTAAAATGTTCAAAGTCATTAACAAATACAATGATTGTCTTGCACTTCAAAATGATTTAAACAAATTCGAGGCTTGGTGCAAGAAAAATGACTTGTTTTTAAATTTATCTAAGTGCTCTGTTTTGACTTACAGCCGTTTATCGAGTCCTATAATCTTCGACTATAGTATTAATGGAAATAATTTGTGCAGAGTTAATGAAACAAAGGACTTGGGCGTTATATTTGATTATAGGTTAACGTTTGAGTCTCATATAAGTTATATAGTTTCTAAAGCTAACTCTATGTTAGGATTTCTTAAGAGAAATTCTTCCGATTTTAAGGATCCGTACACATTGAAAACTTTGTTTTGTTCTTTAGTTCGTCCGCTTCTGGAATACAATTGTGTTATATGGAGTCCTGATTCTAAAAAATTAACCGAAAGGATTGAGAAAATTCAAAAAAACTTTTTAAGGTATGCTTTAAAGAAATTTTCTTTGACTGGTGATATCATTCTTAACTATAATAGCAGATGTTTGTTGCTAGGAATGCAAACTCTTGAGTCAAGGCGTAGAGTATACAGTGTTTTGTTTGTTCGTGATATTCTTTGTAGCGATATTGATTGTGGAGATTTGCTTTCTTCTTTGAGTATTTATGCACCTAGTAGAACATTGCGAATGAGGCAATTTATTTTTGAAATACCTCATTCTACCAATTATGGACAGCGTGAGCCAATTTCTCATTGTTGTAAGCTTTTTAACATCTATTATGATGACCTAGATCTTTTTGTACCTAGATTTCAATTTAAAATCAACGTTACTTATCTTATTCAAAATTCTATGTAATTCTTTATTAATTATTTGGTTAAGTTAAAAATTTAGTAATTAAGCAAAGTCTGTGGATGTAATATCGTAGATTTCAATAAATAAATAAATAAATAAATAAATAAATTTTATATTATTTGATTATATTTTCGATTTTTGTTTGTATACGAAATATATTATAATACCCTATGGATACAAGTAAAAAAAATCAGAATTGTGGATTTAAATTTTAGAAGAACATATTGTGAACTTATGCCCCCTGCTGCCCCCTGCAACCCCCCTGCTTGGGCACACTATATTATTTGGGGTAGGTGCGAGGTTGGGTGTATGCAAAGTCTCTTTTGCATTTAAGGAATCTGGATTTAAAGAAACTTTGCAAACACCCTTCCTCGCACCTACCCCAAATCCTATAGTGTGCCCAAGCAGCGGGGTTGCGGGGTCGGCAGCATGCCCCCCCATACACACCTCACTGTTTATATGCCGTAATGCTGGGTGCTGGCAAATTGAGGTATTATATCATTTTTGAAAAAAAATATGAACAAAAGAAATTGGGGTATTATTTCATTTTTGAGAAAATACTACAAATATGGACAAAACAAATTGGGGTATATTTTCATTTATTTTTGGGGTGTGTTTTCATTTCGTTGGGGCTTTGTTGCATGGGGCATAATTCCATTATTAAAAAAAAGCCCCAATTTTGAGGCCTTATTTCATTTCGTTTTTGGGGTCCTATTTCCTGGGTCTTAAATTCGCCTTTCTACTCCCAATGGTTCGGTTTTAAATGCATCTGCACTATAACCACCCTGTTTGACCTTGAAATTTAGTACCAAAGATAAAAATCGTGGAGACTTTCTATAAGTCTTGACTTCCAAAAATAAAATTACATTAGACGCACAGTGGCCTACTTAAAAAAAAACAGTTTCACCTCTCTACTCCCACTGGTTTAGCTTTAAATACTTCTACACTAACCCCTCTAAAATTCCTTGCACTCAACATGAACCCAACAACAAAATTTAAAAAAACCAATGATTGGGAATTTCGGTGCTATTTAAGTGCTCTGTATTTGGCGCAACTCCCAATTAAATAGTCCACGATTTGACCTTAAAATCGAGAATAAAAATTACTGTGGAGACTTTTTATACTCAAAATTAAGAAACAAAAATTACAGATTACGTGTAGAATTCGCTAATTAAAACAAAAATAAATAAAAATATTGGTCTATATCAATACTAATATGATGGTACGAAAGCTTAGCAAAATAACTGCAAGTGTGTTATCATATATAAAAACCCCTTTCATAAAAAGTGATATGGGAACCTCACATAAATATACGCAATATTTTTTATTAGAATTAAAATCACAAAATCTATTTTTTATCTAATAATTAATAACATATACTAACTCCAGATATCAATTTTACAATTGCTAATGTGAAAATGGTATACGTTTGCTTAATTTTTGGCATCAACTGTCAATTTATAGGCTTATTCAGCTGGAGTTCATTAAGAAAATAGTTTTAGTACAATACACACTCGTTGGAAAATGTAGCTAAAAATATTTTTAGTAGAGCGTTTAAGTTAGAAAATAATAACGTAGTATCATATGTTATAATACCTTAAACATCAAGCTGTTTAAAATTTTTCGACAGTTATTTTAACAACATGTCTGTAGGACCTTAAGTCTTTTAAATGCATTTAGAATAAGCATTAGTTATAAGTTATAGAAGGAAATAAGGAGTTATATCTATCTCATGATATGTCACGGATGACATTAACTTGAAACTGGGGCCTTGAATCCACAATCTAGTCCTTAAGCACTTCATCCATCACTATACACCATTGCACCTGTTTATATTTGAACTTGGATTTAGTGTCAATCGGTGGTTTGTGAGTTCAATTTTTTGAGGAACTAATTTAATCGGAGTATGTATTTAGTTTTAGTTAATTTTGTCATGGAATAATATTTAGAAAAGCATTAATATCATTTCGTCAGTTTTATTCCATTTTTTCTAACTAAAATAATATCATATTTAAAACTTAAATTAATTATCCTGCTGTGTATTTAATACTCAAAGCTCTGCTTCGCGTAGGTTATTACTAAAACTGAATGCTTAAAGGTTATTCGTAATATCGTTTGTCGGTTGTATTGGTTGAGTAACATTCTTGCACGTTTATTTCCATTGAAATATCCTTTACTTTTTTATATTCATATATACCTACGTATAAAAGAAAAACGTGCAATTTCCGAACGAATGCTTTTTCTTCAATGAAAATCAAACAAAAACAATTATATGTACGTTTCTACCTACCTACTACATCTGTATGTAATCTCTAAATAATCCTTAGGCGAACTCTTATTCTATATACCCACGTGACCCTAATATTGCAATACTGACTGTCAAACTGTCTGCAATTTATACATGAAGCACGCCACAATATATTCGCATGAAAAACCATGGGTATAAACCCATATTCAATCTTATCAGGCGGAAATAAAGGTTGATATTTTTTATTGTTTCTTTAAAACTGGTAAAACCCACTGTTTGACATATATGTACGTTAGAAGGATGTGTTTTTTTTTGTATTCATGACGATTATTTCTTTGTTTTAAAAATAACTCTAACGTTATTAAGTTTAAAATATGAATATAGAATTTATACCCAATGTTTTCTTTCAGCCCCTAGATAAGGTTATGTAAGTGGTTATAGCCTCATTTTAAATGTCTTTCCTATCAATTTGTCTATAGGACTTTGTTTCTGATGAAACGTGACAAGACAACGCTCACGATATACAAAAATCATTTTTTATATAGCCCGATACATTGAATTGAAAAAAACAACCCCATCGGATTTCACCTGTTTGATACTGATGTCCTTATACATAAGTATACTACATTCTATTTAACACTTTGCAGGATATGCGTTACAGACATGTGCTATAAACATTCAAATTGAAAACATTGTTATAATATCAAAGGGGTATAAGAGTAAGAAGTAGATGAAGTATGTAATTAATATTATTTTTAGATTTAAGATGAATAAAGTTACGTTGTCATGACGCAGACAAAATAAAATAAAAACAAAATCAATTTCAGTTTCAGTTGAAAGGTCATATGCATAATGTTTTTTATTATTTTCTTTGGTGCTTTGTTTGCGCTGATATATAAGAAAGGATTATTTAGGTAAGGTATTTATTTTAACAAAAAAAAAAAAGGATTTTGGATAGATAAAGCTTAATTTGTGAATTGCAGAGATTGTAGTGTTCTGTAATATTTACGTTCGGGGACGCTTTTATAATATATAATTGGTTTTTGATGTGTAAACATCTATGCCGGTGATAGGGTAAACTAAAAACGTGAGCATTATGTCATACGTGTAATACTTTAGGTACGTGTTACCCATTTCGGGTCACTCATAACGTTGTAATTAGGTACGTTCAATAACAAAACTAATGGCGTTTTCGATTGATTACATAAAAGCCTTCTGAACCCCTAAAATGACAGTTATTCTTCTAGATAGAAAATGCGTCTGGATATGAATACAGAATCGAAACCGGAAGCACTTATACACTTCCGAATCAATAAAAACTTTTGATTGGCATTTCTCTTCCGGATTGCCAATCAAAAACGCCATAAAAATATCATTTTGACAAATAATTGACATAGCGGAAGTAGGATTTTGACGTTTTTTTTAAATATAGTGTTTTGAATCTAAAAACTGTTAAATATCGACAATGAATAATTAGTTTCAAATATTAAGAACGTAATATTTTTGTTTTTTAGAAAATTTCAATCGAAAATTAAGGTTTTAGATGCTTTTGGGGATAATATCATCTCAAAAACCTGAGACGAGAGTCGAGACTAAGAATAAATCAAACGAAACCAACAATTGACAAATTGACAATTGAAACAAACAATTTTTTTTATTTTAAATATTTATTGTTTTAAGAAAAAAACTAAATTTATTATTGGCTTAGAAAATAATGTCGAATTCCTTTCAACCAAAGAATCGATTTTTTTCTAAAAAAGAATCGAATTTTTTCTGTCGTTGAAATGAATACGAAAAGAATCGATATTTTTTGGTGTGATTCTGTGTGTGGCCCTTAACAGCAGCAATTTTGAAGTAAAACGTCAAAAAAATATTCAATTTGGAAATTATTATTATAATTAATTGAAAAACAAGTCATAAATATTTTTTATAAAATTCACCGAAAATTCGTTGTAACCAAAAACACAATTTGTTTTCTTAAAACACCGGGACATTTAATTTGACATTTTAGAAATTTCAAATCTTGCTAGCGTGTGTGCAAATCGGTGTAAAATCTTTTCTTGAATCTTGCTAAATTAGCAAGATTTGTTTTGACAGAAAAAAAAAAAAAAATCGATTCTTTTAGAAAAAATTCGATTCTTTTGTTGAAAGGAATTCGACATTATAGTAACCCTTTAAAATGTGTTTCATTCTTTTTTATATTAAAACTTCAATAAATAATAATTATCTTATCTTTCTTATTTTTTTAACACAAATAAAACAAATCACCCCAAATGATTACAGAAGAAGAAGACAAATATCAACACACAAAAACTCAAGCCACAAAGCTTTCCTAAAAAAAAAAAAAAAAACTTAACCAGCCAGCTTTTTATGGATTGGCTGTTAGCATCCCCAAAAGTCCAAAGTGCATTTGCATCTTTGGGTTGCCTTGATGGAGATTCCTATGTCGTCAGTCCCAATGCTCTCTGTAAGCTTTTTTTCTATTTTTGAAAAAAAAAAAACAAAAATATAAAACACCTCTTCCTCTTTAGCTATTTTGGAAGAAATCAATTGCAAACTTACATACGAAGACCAAACGTTAAGAACATATCGACGTGCTATTGGTTTTGGGCAAAATATTCGTACAGACTTAATACCACTTTTAGAAAATGCCAAAGACGATGATGTTCTCAATTCTGTTATACGAATTCTGGTGAACTTAACAGTACCAGTAGAATGTCTATTCTCAGTGGAAGTAATGTATCGCACTGAAGTTGGCCGCACAACTGTCTTCGAATTGAATAATCTTTTGTATAAGAGCAAAGAAGCATTCACCGATCCGAAGAGCACAAAATCCGTTTTGGAATTTATGCAACATATTTTGGAGAGTGATTCCAAACTATCTCAGCAAAAATGCGAACAAATAAACAATTGTTTGGTTTTGTTGAGGAACATCCTCCACATTCCAGATTCAAATCCAAATTTGATTGTGCCTCTGCGGCAGGAGACATCTGGATCGAAGACATCTATGCAAAATACAATACTATGGAATCTTTTTGTTCAGAATATAGACAAGTTGTTGTTGTATTTGATGACATGCCCAAAAAGGACAGCCTGGGTCGTGACTATGGTACAGCTGATTGCCTTGATGTATAAGGAACAACATGTTAGTACAATGCAGAAAATGTTGAATATGTGGTTTGAAGCTTCACTATCTGAGAGTTCGGAGGATAATGAGAGTACTACCACACCACCGCTTCAGAAGAGTGGAGACTCTAGTCCAATGCTAACATCTGATTCATCTGACAATGGTAATTTTGAATTCTATATAATCTATAATTGTTATTTAAAAAAAAAAACTCTCTTTTTTTTTAAATGACAGGAAGCGGCTCTAAGAAGGAAAGTCCTGAAGATCGTCGACAAGCATTGCGTGATGAAACCGATGCTACACTTCAAGAAGTCAGTCGAAAGGGACATGAATATCAGAATGCTCTCATACGCGTACCAAAAAAACAAAAGCAACAATCATCACACCGACCAACTTCCAATACAACACCATCAGCATCAGCAAACCAACAGCAACCAGCTCAACAACCTTCAAGCACTCCTATGGATGTCACAGTTCCAAGTGACGAATCACAACAAACATTTAAACTACCACCGCAAAAGTCTCCGCCTCCGAAGAGTGATACTTCAAAAACAAAAGTTCGTCATTGCAGTCAAGTTCAACTGACAAGAGGTAAAAGTTCCCCAACAAAACGTGAATGTGCTTCCTCGCAGTCAGATCAATCAGATTATGGCTATAGCACACAAATCGAAAACCAAGAGTCCATCTCAATCTCCAGCAATGAAGAGTATGGTCCTCAGAGTAAACCAACGCATCAAAAGCCACCATGCAATTCCAAACCTAGAACTAAACATCGTGCTATTCTTACCTTACTTAATAATAAGGACCTACGACGAAAGAAGCTTGTCAAGAGGAGCAAGAGCAGTTTGTAAGTTTTTTTTTTGTTTCTTCAAGAACTCTAAAATATAAAAACTATAATTGACTTCATTTTTAGAATTAACATGAAAGGATTATTCCTACACACACCAACTTGCCAGGACATCTCCAATCTCCTCAAAGAATTCACTGTGGACTTCTTGCTTAAGGGCTATGACTTTGTTGTTGGCGATCTTCATATGCACCTCCTCACAGATGTGGTAGGTTACTAAAATTTGTTTCAAATTTCTTCGAAATGTATACTAATATAACTAGTTCCAGAAGATTTTTATGGATACATCGCATTTTTTTTGGCTGCTAACTTACTTCCTCAAATTTGCCACCCAACTTGAACTTGACTTGGAGCATATGAATTCAGTTCTCACGTTCGATGTGATAAGTTATTTAGCTTACGAAGGTGTTTTTCTTTGTGAACAATTAGAGCTGAACAAACGACATGAGGGTAGCGATTTAAAGTCTTATCTAAGAAGAATGCATTTACTTGTGACAGCGATAAGAGAATTCTTGCAAGCTATTGAAACCTACAAGAAAGTAACACATTTGAGTGAAGTAATATATAATTTAATTAATTTAAATTTTATGAAAATTTGTTAAATATTGTTTTTGTGTGTGTGTTTTTTTTTTATTATAAACAGGCTGACCGTAAACACCTTCACCGGCTTCAAGTTCAAATCAGCGCAGCCGAAGATCTTCGAAATTTATTTGTGCTTTTGCTGAGGAACTTTAATCCAAATCTTCATACAATGCAGTATTTGCAAGATCTTATAATAACCAATCATATATTATTACAAATGTTGGATGCGACGACAAAAACCGATGCAAATGTCAATATTAAAATGATCAATCATATTTCACAGTAAGCATTTATAATAATATATATACCAACTCATTTTAAAATTGCTCATTTAAAAAGAACAAGACGACACCCGAGTAACATAACACAAATTTTGCAGACTTATTTTACATAAGAAACCTTATAGTAACAAAGGACACAGTTTTTTATTGTCAACTTATGCGAAGCGTCTGAATGCACACACACTTTTAATGACGATAAACTGTTATAACTGTTATAAATTGGCATTTTTTTAGTCTCGTCCATTTATTTAAGACAAATTACAACTAATTGGGGCATTTAATAGTCATATTTTAAACCCGCAAGTTTAACTAATTCTACTCTTAGAATAAGAAGATAAGGAAGTGCCATTGTTGGAAAAAACTGCGGCATTTTTCTTATAGTGTTTGCTCTCACAAACACAAATGCATTCCAACAGGGACGGAGTGATTTTTAATGGCAATTTACTAGGGCGCCATAACAATCATTTGTTATTTTCTGAATTTATTTTTCTTCTCAGCGGTACGTTTAAAAAAATACCTACTTTTTTATGATAAGTCCCTAGGGCGCCGATAAAGTTTTGTAATATCTATTTTCAACAAAATTTAGTTGTTTCGGTGGAACATTATAAATTTAATTAATTTAATTTAGCCATTGCGTCTTGCTTTTTTCCACAATGTCACAATGCACATCATATTTTTTTTTATTTTTATTAGCAAATATACACGATTTAAAAGTAATTTGCTCCAAAATGTTTATATTTTTGTAATAGTTGATATTTTATTAGTGTTTTTAATTTTGTATCACTTTTTTTTTTCTTTCATTATTCTATTCAGTCACCGATTTAACATTTCTGGTATACAACTATCTGCCGCATTCACATACACTGTATAGTGTATATGTGAGATACACCGCTTCGTTATCTTCTTATTCTAAGATTCTACTATACGATTTCCCTTGAATCTTTACAAAAAAAAGACACTGACTGCAAAATCACATGTTTATGTGATTGACATACAAAAATATATATTAATTGCAGATAAATGGAAAAGTAAATTTAGCCTTTTCTATCTATATCTACATATATTAAAATCTAAGTGACACTAAAATCAAATCACTCGCGCTGAAAATTCAGAATTTAATATTTTGTTTTGATTATTTTTGACGTTTGATAGAGTTTAAACATACCTTCTGTCGTGTTTATTATATTAGACTCCAGGTTATCGTTTAAAATGGGTTTAAATTGTCTATGAATAACCTAAACTGGAGTTTAGTTTAGCAAAGAGAAAATCAGAACTTGTCGAAGAACTATGAATATGCCCCATTGTCTATAATAGCCATGTTTTTGTGCAAGCCCGGGGGAATTGGATGAAAAAAATGACGTCGGTGCTAAACAATTAACATGTTAAATGCAACAACAACTAGTCCCGGAGAATTCTCGGGGTTTAACTTAAGCGCACCGAAAAACTATGTTACCGGCATGAATTGCTTACATGTTATCGATAGTTTGTAGGAAAACTCCATGTTTTTTACTGTCATGGCGTCGCTAATCCCACTGTCGTTTTTTTCAACCAATTCCCCCCGGGCTTGCAAAAAAACACGCCTAATACTCAGTTTTTTTTTTTTATACATATATCATTTCGGTTAATATATTGAATAAAAACCGTTTTTAGCTTTAAATTTCAATTTAACAGAAGATATGTTATTTTTATTTAATGTCAAATTTAAACTACTGATGGTTACGATTATTTTTGTTTATAATTTTTGACTTTTTATACTGGCAGTTTTAGGCCGATTTTATTCACTCAAAGTTGAACACATCTTGAGGATTTTTATTTCCAACTTGTGAAGTTTACGTTTCAAACTTTAGATTTTTCAACTCCTGGAAAAAGTAGAAGTTGCCATATAGTAAACTTGAGATTTTACGTACAAAGTTTCGTTCTTTTTCCTTTTTATTTCTGTTTAAAAAAAAAAATAGATATTAAAAAAATATTTACGCTATCACAATTTCACACAATTTAACAAAAAAAAACAAAATTTAACACTAAAAACACAATTTATCACAAAAAAACATAATGTAAATATTATTGATATATTCAAGTTTTAATTTAAAAATCACAGTTTTTGTTTTATATTTCACAAATATCCCAGAAAGTTCGCGAACTTTAAATCTTCAACTGAAGAGTTGAGAAAACAATTAGTGAATAATTATCTTGAGTTGAAATCAACTCTTAAGTTGGTTGAGTTTGACTCAAGTTGAGCATTAGTGAATAAAATGGCTCTTAGGGGCCAGTTATAGTTTTCATTGAAACTCATCATTGAAAATTTTAATCTTCAGTTTTGAGGCCCTAAAAAAGCGATATCAGTGATTATTTTGATGCCAATAAAAAGGTGTTGACTCGATTATTATTTCTAGTCAAAAAAATATTTCATTATGGCCCTACCTTTCACATAAAACAATTTCTAAGATTTCAAAGATCAATAATATATTTCCTGCGATAGGCTGGGCCAAAATGAAATATTTTTTTGACTAGAAATAATAACTGAGTTATCAGCTATTTATTTGAATTAAAATAATCACTGATTTCACTTTTTAAGTGCCTAAAAATTAACATTTAAAATGTTCAATGATGAGTTTCAATGAAAGCTATAATTGGTGACTTACCGCCATATTATTCACTCGATTAATCCAGTTTAAAAATTAAATGCGGGTATAAATTAATATAAATTCAATGTAAATACATACTGGTTCAAATTTTGAACTGGATTAATCGAGTGAATAAAATGACAGTTAGTCTATTTACTTAATCTGCCAGAATACAAAAAATGACCATTGAACTGTAATTTAAGGTTGCATTTATACTGGCAGCGTTCAACAAAAGAAATTTTATATCTAACAAGAGATGATATATTAATGTTTACACGTCTTGTCTTTTTTTATGGCTCTCAAATTTAAAAGTTTTTATTTTTAATTGTGTGTTTTACTTTTAGATTTGGCACACCAGAAATTATGGGCAATTATGGCATGTTACTTGAAGGCTTCAATGATAATGGAGTTTATGTTAACGATTGTATTTTAACTATGATGCATCATGTTGTCGGTGATTTAAGCCAAATTAATCTAATGTTCCAACCAGTGATTTTAAAAGCATTCTCCAGAATTTGGGAAAAAGAGTTTGAACTTTGTGAGGTAAGTTATATTTGAAAATTAAGATCATTGTCCTGTTATAGTACTCTTATTATTGCACACATATTGCACATTTTTGGTATCGCTAAAAAAAATACCTAATTTGTAGAAATATCATTTTCTAACTACATATTTTGATATTTTAAAAAAGTCACTTTCAACAAATTATGAGTTTACTTTTATACCTTTATGCCAAGTGAAAGTTATCATTTTTTGACAGTGATTTGCATTCTTTAAAAAAAAGAAATTTATTTCATATCCGTTGAAACCTTTTTCGATTACAAATTTTGTGCAATAATTATTATTTTCTTCAGTTGCTTTTATTAAATTAAATGGTCGAAAATTATTTCAATTATTAAATTTTGCATTTTAGTTAACAAACCTTTTAATTTATTTCATTTACAGGATTGGAGTGACCTTGTTGAGTACGTTATTAATAAATTCGTGCATAATCCGCAAAAAAGTCCCTTCAACCGTCGAAGTTCTTCGCTAACAGCACTTACTAAGGAGCATAACCTCGAAACTACTCATTGGTATGTCCTAATTGTGGTTTTAAGGCAAAATTGTCTCTTTTAAAATGAAAAAAAAAAACTAACTTTTAATATGTTTTTTTGAGTTTCCACCCAGCTGTGCTTATAATGGTATTAGCTTCTTTGTACGAAAAAAAATTATACCAATCCGAAATGTTCATACTTTTTTATTCTATTTTTTTTTTGTATTCTTTAAACATTATTTTATAACGTAACAATTAATTAAATGTTTCGCTCCCTGGAATTTAATTTTTTAAATATATGGAAGGAGATGTTTGAAAAGTAAACACTCTTAAGAAATTCTATAATAACGTTCAAGCGTCTGCTTCCATTTGATATTTAATTTCAGGGTCAATGTTCTGTCATTTGGAGTTTGGGTAGCAGTTCCAGTGTCAGTCCTTAAAGGTGTCAATCGCTTGGAGTTAAATAATCCGCTCGGCAGGTTCTGTTGTTCCAGAATAATTTCCTTTTCTAACTTGGTTTTTTTTTTTTTAAATTTTGAATATAAACTTAATATCTTACTTCCATAATATGTGTGTGTATTTGAAAAAAAATCTATAAAAAGAATTGTTATAAGCCAGTTCTTAATTTTTTTTCATTCATTTTGTTTTTAAAACTAAATGTTTTTTATTTATTTTAATATACAAATTATTTAAAAAAAATGTAATCTGTAATATTTAGTTTGTGTTTTATTTCTTTTTACAAAAGCTTCTGGACACAAGAAGAAATGACTACCCTTTATTGGTACTACGTGCAGGGAAAGAAAACTGATGATGTTGTTGGAAGTATCGTCCAGCTATTCCGTGATAATGGAAAAAAAACAAAATCCAGAATATCAGTTATTCAACAGCTATTGCAACAGGTTTGACAACAACAACAAAAACAAAAGCAAGCCATGCTTATTTTCAAAAATGAATTATTCTTTTAGGATATTATTGCATTGCTAGAATATGATGATCTAATGAAATTTGAAGATGCTGAATATCAAAAATCCCTTCTATTAACATCAAATTCTGGATCTGAAGAATCAGGACTTGATACAAGAGAACCAGCATCTGAAAAACCAGTTGATGATTTTCAGGTAAGCTTATAAAAGTTATAGTATAAAAGTTCAATAAATCAAGTATCTTTTCTATAGATTCTTCGTGATTTAATTATTAAGGAAAACAAATCAGTGCTTCTCAGATGGCTACAGAATGTTCTTCTTGAATGCTGTTACATAAAGCTTACTCTACAAAAACATAAAAGTGGAAAAGATTATGATGATTTACCATATATAATGGAACCAATTGCCTATCACTGTATATGTAAGTTATATCGAATAAGAATGAAAATAAATTGAACTGGAATCATTCTGACAAAAAATTTGTACTTTACAGTCAAAAACGAATCAATTCCAATTGTTCAATGGAACTCAGAACAAACAAGCACAATGCTCTACCAGCCATTTGTTTTGCTTTTGCATAAACTTGGCTTTCAACTTCCAGCAGATGCCGGAAGTTTATTTGCACGTATACCAAATTTTTGGACTGTCGAAATGATGTTTTCATTAGCCAAAAAACTTGGTCCTTTGGATGATTGTGAGTTATTAGTTATATAGAAATACTTTTTAAATAAGTTCCTTGACTTTTTGAGCTTTTCTTCTATTTTCCTCCTTTTTTAAATTAAATCAAATTGATATACCTATATAGTGGTTATAAAGTTTGACGTTGATCTTATCAAAGACTCAGATATAAGAAGTGAACATCTTAAGAGATCTTCATTACTAGTTATACATGAAGATCCAAGAGAATGCAGTTTAGGTAAAAGTAGCACACCAATATCAGATGATGAAAGTGGGAGCAAACAATTTGAGAAAAATGGTCTAAGAGATTTATCAGCTTTTCCACGACCAAATCAAGCTAATTCTATTGTAAGGTAAGTTTGAAGAAAATAAATTAAACTGATTGAGGAATAAGTTTAAATTTTTTAAATTATTTTACTTCTAGATTCACACCTGATCCAGTTCCATCGAATTCAGTTCCTAATTGGCTGCAATTAGTTATGAGAAGCAAATGTGTACCAAGTGATAGGTAAGCATTTTGAATGAAAAAGTATACAAAGTAGATAAAATTCTGAATTTTTTTTTTTAGAAAATGTTTGTTTTGACAAATATTAGAGTCAAACTATCTTTTTACGTTACTACAATTTTAAATAGCCTGGGCTTTTCATTTCCAAAAATTTTGGGTATTTCCCCTCCCAGTTACCAGTGACCATTTTTTTTTAAATCTACATATCGTCGGCTAATACGTAAAGCTGCTAAGTCCACTTTTGGTCAAAACTGAGATTTTGATGCCACTTTCTTCAGAAACACATTCTGTACAAATTGGCTTCCTCACTTTTGTCCAATGTATCGTAGTTGTTGCAGAATCCTAAAGAGAAAATCAGTTTTATATGGAGCCTCATACAAATAATTTTTGTTTTTTCGCTCTCCTGTAAAATTTGCCAGAGTGGACTTAGCAGTTTAACGTATTTAGCCAACGATATATGTACATATACAAATTTCGATTCCTATTGGTCGGAGAGAAAAATTGTTATATTCCTCCTCCGTAATACTCATACCACTTGTAATGCCCATCAGTTTACCCTTCAGCCTAACTTCGGAACTCGGATATAATGTTAAGTAAAGAGATATCTTTTTTTAACCACACTGCACGAATGTAAAATGTATTACTCAGCTCAATTTTTCCCTCCACACTGCGATATTCAGACATTAAAAACTGTGGCTTCTGTATCTCTTTTTAACTAGTATCAAAAATTTAAAAAAAAAACTACAGCCAATTTGACAGATGGCCGCTATCAACTGTCAAAGTTCGGAAGTTCTTATTGGAAGACCCTTTACATAAGAACAAGTTCAATTGGTTATGAGAAAACTAACGGTTGATAAATCACTTATTTCTACATTTCCAAAACTCTGATTTTTTTTTAGTAACTGAGAATATGGCAATAGAGCCCCTCATTTGAACCAAAATGTCATAAAGAAAAATCAGATAACAACAACAAGTGACAGCACCTTCACACCTACATAAAACATATGTAACACCCAAGTTGAATACTTTTTAACCAATCAACCAATTAAATTTTGATTTGGATCATTTGTCTATTCAAAAACTTAATTCATTTAATATGCCTGACCATTACAATATAAATTCAAATAAAATTGAATTGACACGCAGTTCAGTTTGCATAAATTCACCAATAAATTAATTATACAAAATAAATTGGCGGACATTTTGGACACGCAAGTTGCTTTTATAGTATTAAAAGTGTACCTAACCTATATCTCTGTATAAATAAAGTTGATTTTAAAAATGTGACCATGCCTCTAGTAGACAATAGAATCGTGTCGCACTACACCATTAGGTCAGTATGTCGTGACAACGACCAGTCCAGTCGATTTTAAATAGTCTAGGAATTCCTTCAAGTAAATCACACACACATATCTCAAGCTCTCTATATCTGGCTTAAGAGAGAAGATGTAGTTGACTTCAAAGCTATGGTTTCTTTGATTTATAGCATTGAACAAAAAAAAAAAGGAAAAACAAGAATCAAACTCAAAAACTAACATTCAACCATTCCCTCATTCTACACTTCCCCCAAAACCATGGTTTTTCACAATGAATTAAACTCAAAACACTGTAGCTCTGTTGAACTTCTCAGAAATCATGCCTATATAGACTGAGCCTGAGCATTCGATGTTAATTAAAATTGTTTCATGATGATGAATGGTATTTTATTTCATCTGATAATAGTCATCGTCATCAATTGGCCAAGCCTAAAACAGGGGCACAGTTAACCTGATGATGGTTGTTGGCAAAATTGTATACGGGCAATCATCATTTCTGCTGGCAGCAAGCAGACTTCATGGCAATTCATAAAAAAAGTGTTTATGATTAACAAATAATGTTTGCGATTTAATGTTCAACACCTTTAAGCGAGGAATGAGCAATTTCATAGTGATCTGGAGTGACTTGTCTAACACTTAGATTAATTTAATAGCAACGACCACGAAGCGACGATCTGTGACATTAACTATCGTGAAATAAAAATGTGTTTAGCGGAACATAAAGGATGGGTTGGTTGTTGTGAAGATAAATGTTAGCTTTAACTGGCCTTGTCGATACCATTAAAATTTAAACTTAAAAAATAAAAAAATGTAAGCAATATGGGATGAGGTGGCGTATGAGTAATATTTTTTGTTCTTTCAAAAAATAAATAGTAATAATAAAAAATGGTTTTTTTCTTAAACCGGTGCAATAAAACTTACATAACTATGGTGCAATGTCTTAGAGAGACTCATACACGGAGTAACGCACGTAACGCAGCGAATGAGTAACCGACTTTGAAGTAAGAAAAAACCCATTGAACGGAACTGAGTTTTTTTGGTCAAAATATAGTTCTTTCTCTATCTGTCAAATTATTAACTGTCAAATTCGATAAAAAATGATTTCGATGGATTAAAAAACGTATACAAAATTTTATTTTATCATACGATGCAACTGACTGGAAAGCTAGCCAAGAAATACTTCACTTCATTTCTAAAAACTAAGTTAAAGGGGCGTTCACATTCAACAACATCATGTTCATCAACACATGTCGTGTCGTTAGATTTTTGTAATGTGAACACCAGTTGAACGACCGTTGGAACGACTAGCTCTGTAGTTCAATTTGTTTTAATTTGCTATGTCGAATGACCGCTGTGGTGTGAACTGCAGTTGGACAACTGAAAATTTAAGTTTTATATCTTTTTTCAAGTTTTTCAAGAGAACAGGTTGAAATCGAAACAAAACAACAAAACGAGAGCGAAAAAATATAAAATTTATGCGCTTGTGTTGGTGCAAATAGTGATATACGCGCCATGTTTGCTCTTTGAAAATTTATTTTCAAATGAAGTCGGGAAAACGGTCGTTGAATGTAAACGCTAGCAAAACGAATTGGGTCGGGCGGCACGTCGTTGAATTTGAACCCCTCTTGACAATAAATAGCAAGAAATGTAAAAAAAAGTCCTAAATTTTTAATTAAATCCCATTTGAAGATCGTCTAAGACCGAACATACGTAATGTCAAACTACAACGCAGACTACATTGACGCGATAATAAAAATAAATTGTGCCAACGTTGTCGTTATTGTGTTGACGTGGTGATTACAATAGCCTAGTTCTTTTACTTTGAAACTCTGTGCATTTGTGTGTATCTCTTCACAAAAGCCTGTCAAAGTGCATATAAAAACAAAAATAAAATGTGTAGAAATTCACAAAAATTCACAAATGAGTGTCCAAGTAAGTTTGTTTTCTCCCCAAAACTGCCAATTTCTATACCAATCTTAATCCAAATTTCTATCAAAGTTCATACAAAAAAAAATTATACTAAACTCAAATTGGTAAAAATTTGCAGTTTTCAGAAGTAAACGAACAGATCTAATGTCAACAAAAAATCAACGTACTGACCCTAAAAGTCTTGTCAACGAGATTGCCAATGCAGCTGTTCGTCATCGCATTGATTGCGTTCTGCGTTGACGAACAAACGATTTGATAAGAAGCCTAGTACGCCGCTGATGCGAAAAGAAAAATCCCATACAAAAATGACACAAAGAAATCATAAATGGAAAACTTCGTTCTACTTTTCGTTTTGCAGTACCTATACGCTGTTCCAAGAGCGAAATTTATAATTGTAGCAGATTATTTGGAGAATCCTTTTTCGCACTGAATTAATAAGTGTGTTCCATTACTTTGAAACTCTGTCAATTGTGTGAATTTCTACACAAAAGTCTGTCAGTTTGCATATAAAAAAAAATAAAATTTGAAGTTTTGGACAGAGAATCACAGAGTTTCAAAGTAAAGGAACGCACCTATTTATACAGACTATTTATTGTGTGCGGAAAAATGACATTGGAGTTTCATTTGTGTTTTTTTGTATGTTTGTTTTTGTTTTTTGAATTAGTGAAGCTCTCCAAAGATATTTTCCTTTGTGCTTTCGCAAGCGTTTCGTTGTCTGTTTGGAGATCACTGAAAAATTTCGTTTCGCATCAGCAGTGTACTAGGTTTTAGAACAGATTTTAACGTTATTTTGAATTCAGAGTCAACGCTTTGTCCTTTTAAATTAAAAATCGTTATGATAATTATGATGATTGATCCAATTGATGTAATGATAAGAATACTGTGTTTTTGTATGTCAAATTTTTTGTTTCCAATTAAATTAAATCGTTCATCTGCCTTGAAATAAATTTGCAATTAACATCAAAAATTATTTTCTTTTTCAACAGATCTAATGTGGGATTTACATTACCAAACAAAGTGTTTGTTTCTAGTTTAACAAATACACCACCAATGGCACAACCATCATTCCCATATAATAAACTTGCCAATTTAGATAATGAAACCAATTTGTACCAAGAAGAACAAAACCAACAACAACAAACTCAAGAACAAGAGCAACAAATTATACAACCACAAAAGCAACAACCACAATTAACATCAATGAATTCATTCAGCGATGATGATTCCGCCATGATTGATGAGTACCGTATGAAGTCTATACAACGAAATGACAGCATTTCAAGTGGTTTCCATACGCAACGTAGTGGAAGCGGATCCTTAGATATTGATAGTGAATATTTTGCAATGATCTCGTCTGCTTTTATGAATGAACAAGAAAAGTGAGTAAATCTACTATAAAATATAAATATCTTAAACATTTTGTAAACATTTTAATTCTGAGGGGCAAAAATTCAATGTCAAAAATTTTGATTGAAGTGAGGTGGTTATTTTGTATTTATTGGAAAAGGGAGGTACCTAATATATTGATTTGTAATTTTAATAGGTTAAGTGCAATTTGATTTTGTTCTTCCTATTATTCCCAGCAGACAAACAATTGTAATAGTTTCATGTCAAATTTATTGAGTGCGCATACTCAATTAAACTTGATTGTTTTTATTTCTATAAGCACTTTTTATTTTTGGAACAAAAAATGCTAAATATTTGAAATTGTTTGCTTTTTTTTTAGAAGAAAAGTGTTAAATTCATATTGATGAGAGATGTTTGAAAATGAAGTACATTATTTTTAAATGTTATTAAATGAAGAATATTGCGCTTTCAGAATTCATTGAGATATAAATAAAGAAATTTGTGTCAATATCTTGTGTGGTTTAAAGATATGTTAATAATTCAATACCTCAAGGCTTTAACCATCAGATAAGCATCATATTATGAAGCTTTAATATTTCCTTGATAATTATATTAAACATCAAATTATGACTCCGAACATGAAAGTGCTTTAACATGTTTCTTAATCATTAAATTATATAGCTCATCCCATTTTGAACTTCCTGACAATAATAGACTGTAATTCAATCAAAAAGGTCAAAGATGATTTTTGTAAAGTTTATTTAACCAAAGATAATTAAGAAGCCTCTCGATTAAAATATGATTCAATTATATGCCAACTGTTATGCTCCTAGGTCAGTACATAAAACGTACAATTTATTTCACCATTATAACGGGTGATTTTTTAAGAGGTTTAGAACTTTTTTAAAAAAAAAAACACACAAAATTCGAAAAAATGAATGAAATATTTATTTGAATCGATAGTTTGAACCTTGCAATTTAATGTTTAAAGATAATTTTATGCAAATGTTGACCGCGGCTGCGTCTCAGGTAGCCCATCCGCTGAGTCCAATTTTGGCATTCTCTTTCACACATATCGGCCGGTATCTCACGAATGAATGCATGGATGTTGGCTTCCAGTGCGTCAATCGAAGCGGGCTTGTCCCTATAGACATTAGCTTTGACATACCCCCACAAAAAATAGTCTAATGGTGTCAAATCGCACGATCTAGGCGGCCGTCTTGTTGAAACCACATATCATGCAAGTCAAGAACTTCCATTTCGGGCAAAAAAAAGTTTGTTATCATCGCTCGGTAGCGTTCACCATTGACAGTAACGCTGCGATTCACATCATCTTTGAAGAAATATGCCCCAATAATGCCGCTGGCCCATAAACCGCACCAAACAGTGGCTTTTTCGGGATGCATTGGTAGCTGTTGCAATGCTTCTGGCTGATCTTCACTCCAAATGCGGCAATTGTGCTTATTTACGTACCCATTCAACCAAAAATGAGCCTCATCGCTGAACACAATTTTTCGATAAAAAAGCGGATCCTCGGCCAGCTTTCCAAGATAGTAAAATTCAATAATTTGCAAGCGTTGTTCATTTGTAAGACGATCCATGGTTAAATTGCAAACCAAACTGAAGCTGTTTGACAGTGACACAAGGTACTAAACACACGTCAGCTGTCAAAACCAGTGTTGCCAAAACCAAACCAGCTAAAAAATCACCCGTTATTATGCTCCCCATTTTTCTCTACACTATATTCTCTATTTTGATCTTGAGGTCTTAAGTGCCAATCACCATTCCATTTATGACTTCCCAATCCACCCAAACAAGACAAAATCAAACAAAAAAAGAAAACAAGACAAGACAAAAAAAACCGCGCTGTCTGGAACCTTATTTATTTGCTGCACCGAATTAATTTCAATTACCCGCATAAGTTCAATTAGCACAAAGAGCCAACAAGTAGTATGTTGTGATGGAATTCATTAGGCCATGAATGATTGGCTTTCAAGAAGTGAATTGGCCAGGTCACAATGTACGCGTATATATATATATATATAAAGCGCTATTTATAGGTGTATGACTGTGGAAGTAGCTAACGAACCGTGGTCTGTCTTAAACAACACCATAGTAAAATTTCAATGCAATAAATATCTACTTTGCAATGATCTTGTGCACATTTGATTTGCAAACAACAACAACAAAGACGACAAACGACGACAGACTGCAGTGGCGAGGTGCAATGCAATTTTAATGGCATGCATTTAACTGGGAGCATCAGACTTCAGACCAATTGTGATTAAGCTGTGGACAGACTTGGAAAATTTAACAAATAATTATGAAGATTTAGGAACATTAATTATAATGATCTGCTATGAAAAAAATACAATTTGTACGTGGGTCGGTCATCGCCAAATATCTTTGGCCTCGACTTAATTCTTTATACTTTGAGCTAATTCTTACAAAATTCTAGATATTTATATATTAGTGTATGGTTTGTCGTTGGTGCAAAAGTTGTTATTACACACACATTTTTAACTAGCTGTACTTTGGATTTTATTTTAACTCAAAGTGTAATACGGTATTGGTATTTCAATTAAAATTAATTTTCAAAGCACTTAATTATTTCAAAATTCTGTAAATCAAAATTATCTGAAGCCATCATTTTGTATTTTTAAAGCATAGCCATAGGCTATCTTTTGGTAAACCATTTTTTTGATTTCCACTTCTCTCAAAAAGGGTTTAGCTGATTCTGATCAATTTTTTCATGATGAATGTTTTGAAAAATCTGAATTGTGTTGTATTCCAAAATTTTCAAAAAATATTTTTCTGATTTTAAACAAATTAAAATTATGCACGACCGGGTCGCACAAAATTGCTTTTATGTATGATCACACTGTGGTTTTAAAGTCTGAATATTTTAAAAACTATTTATCTGATAAAAGAAAGAAATTAGTTATGAGAGCCTATATTTTGTGCCACCTGCCAAAAATTTATTTTAGTTAAACTTGCTGCACATATGCATGGAACTTACAGTTTTATACTAAAAAATTGTTCAAAAATCAATGTAATCAGAAATAAAGTACATAATTAGATAACCTCTGAAATTGGTTTGACACCAACGCGATTTCTTAAACAAATCTCAATTTATGAAAACAAAAAAATTTTAAAATCGTTGGAGCGGTCTTTTAAAAAAATAATTGTTTACATACATATATATAAAATTTTGTTAACATTTTTAGAAAAAAAAAAAAATGGCAAGCCATTTATCACCGTTTATTAACGCAGAGTTAAAAAATAAATTAAAAAAAAAAAATCATCTACCTACACATTTTCCAAATATGGAATTTTCAAAAAATTATTTTGAAATTTTTATGAATCCAAAATTTGTTTATTTGAAAATTTTAATATGCAATATTATTCAAAAATTATAAAATCGATTCAGCAGATAATGAGATAGTCAAAAACCAAAGAAACGGTTCCATTTTTAATCGATAGACACATTTTTTTTCAATAATATTGTAAATCGTACTAATATTAATTCCAGTGGTTTTAAATGGCTTTGAATACATTAACACAGCAGTTGATGTCGATGTTTTGCTGTGCCAATCTGTTTCTCCCAATATGGCATTGGTAGGATAAAGTTGAAATATGCTAGATAGTAGCTCGGTTTGGTAACGTAAAATTTCTTGCCAAAGAAAAAAAGCCAAGTTTTGGGAAATTTGTTGAAACAGAATTTACCAAGCAGTTACCTTTATTAACCTAAATGTCATTCAAAAAATCCTTTACCATCGTATACTTAATCGAAATTAGCTGGTTTAAAATGCTTAAAGTTCAGCGTCTTATGGTAGAAATCATTTAATATTTATTTTTAAATTCCAGGAAGCAGATAATTCGTAAGAAACAACTTCAGAAAAGAACGTAGACGTTAGACGATTACAGTTCATGAAAACTCAGGACATTATATATAAAAAAACGTAAAGAAGCATTCATAATCATAAAACCCTACAAATAAGCATGTAGGTGTGGTTTTGGTTTTATAATTTACAAGCTCTTGCCTATGATCCATATTCATTTTTAAATGTAATTTAAAAATACATACTAAAAACATTTACTCATTTTGAAATATTTCTCATCTGGTTCAAATGAAATCATTGCACTTACTAATCCATTCACTAATCCGCCCATAGAGTGAAAAATCATTACGTCAGTACTTTCATATAGCTTCTTAAAAACCGATGTTGTTTTAGAAATTGTCTTTGGCACTAATTAAGAATCTTCTTTTGACATTATTTTTTCCCACTCAGCAAATAGCTGAATACAATTCATATACTAATAAACTAATTCCAGTAACCTTTGTTTAATACCCGAAATCAGAATAATTTATTATCAATTGTTTCAATTTAACTAATAAATTTGTTTCTTATTTTTCTTTCATTTTTTTTTTCAGTGATGATATCGATTCAATAGCCTCAGATCTAACGCACATGAATGTCAGCGACGATGACGATAAAAATGATTTTCATCTTAAAGTCCTTGAATAAAATCCACAGATGGATACAACGTTAAAGTAGTTTCCGTCCGTGTTTTGTCAACAACAACAAAATCAAAAAAAGAAAACAAAAATAAACAGTACCTATAACCTACACTTACCTTGCCTTTTCCCAATAAAATCTGATTCAAATTACAAAATAATGTATGAAGATGAGAATCACATGGAAAAAAAATATATATTTTTACATAACACAAATTTTAAATATACAACAACCAATAAATATTAAATAAATAAATGTATTAATTACACCATAAAATATATCCGATTTTATAGTATAAAATTCAATGTTACATTGTTGCAAAATATTTATATTTTGAATCCATAAGGACATTCGCATTTCGCAAATGTATATAGTTTTTAATCCTGTATCACAATTTCTTCAATTTCATATGTTTGTATATGTATATGTGTGTTTATTGGTATACATTTGCTTTTACAACACGTAATTAATTTTTATGTTTTCATAAAATAAAATTAAACAAAAAAATAACAAAACAAAAAAAAAATATAAAAAAAAATAGGATTAAATATTAAAAAATAAATTTAACAGGTACTTGGTAATAGTTCAAATTTAAGTGAGAAAGAGAGAGAGAGATAGATTTAGAAAGAAAGAATTTAATTTTGACAGAGTTAAAAATGTATAAAAAATATTTACAATAAATAATTAAGTTAAATTAAAAAAAAAAATACAAATTAACTACATACGAATGAATTTGATGTTTATTTTTTTCAAAAACAAAACAAGAAATAAATTATGGAATACATGCTTCGTTTTGAGAAGAAGATATATAGAAGAAAAAAAATTTCAAACTAAACAAAATTAAAATATTTTTCTATAATTAACGCGAATGTTTTTCATACTGAAAATAAAAAAAAAATACTCAAAACATTCTTTATTTACAATAAGATTTTATTTTGAAACGTTGCTGTAAGTGACCGTTTTTTGTATTGTGTTGTGTTGTGTTTTATCATGATGTTCTGATCTTAAAAATTGTCGTCTGCAACAAGAAAAACAAAAAAAACAAAACCATTGAAGCCTTTCATTTCTATAAAAGATGCTAACAGAAGCTTACATAATTCTTAACTGGTCGCATATACATACCTTCTATTTACATTATTTTTTTGCATTGCAGACTTACATAAAATAATGGGCACATTGTCCCGACTCATTCATCCGCGGACAAGAGACATATAAGTTTGTTTATTTTTTTTTTATTTTTTGTCGTTAAGTAAATCAAGTTCTAGACTTGAACCTTGATGTGTTGTGAGTTGTGACTGTAGGACAAGTAGAGTTACAACCGCAGTCAAAATGAATCATATTAGACATAGAAACGTGATTGCATTCAACACTTGCAGTCAATTATTTTATTGGCTAAAAACATAAAAAAATATATATTTAAGCCAATTATGGAATTTTTTAAAATTGAAATAAAAACTGGATTCGATTGTTCTTGAGGAAGACACAGTCTGATGGTTACGTTACTTTGTTCACTCAATAAAACGACTACAAATTTCATAACTAAGGCGCCAGTTATAGCTTTCATTGAAACTCATCATTGAAAAATTTAATTTCCTAATTTGAGACACTTTGAAAGCAAAATCAGCAAATATTTTGATGCCAGTAAAAAGGTGGTGACTAAATTATTAATTTTAGTAAAAAAAAATTTTCATTTTGGCCAAACTTTACAAAACAAATGAATTTCTTTATTTCAATGATTGAACTACCTTATCATTGATCATTGAAATCTTAGAAATCGTTTTATGAGAAAGATTGAGCCAAAATGAAATATTTTTTTGACTGGAATTAATAATTGAGTCAAGAGCTTTTTATTGGCATCAAAATAGTTACTGATTTTGCTTTTCAAGTGTCTCAAAATAAGGCCCTTAGGGGCCAGTTATAGCTTTTATTGAAACTCATCGTTGAAAATTTAAATTTTAAATTTTTTAAACTTAAAAAGCAAAAATGATTATTTTGATGCCAATATAAAGATATCGACTTAATAATTAATTTTTGCCGAACAAAATTTTCATTTTCGCCCAAGTTAATACATGATATGATTTTATTTACTTCAATGGTTGAACTACCTTACCATTTATCATTGAAAACTTAGAAGTCATTTTATGTGAAAGGTTGGGCCAAAATAAAAAAAAAATTATTTAGCACCAAAATATTTACTGATTTTGTTTCCAAAGTGTCTCAAAATAAGAAATTAAATTTTTCTATGACGAGTTTCAATGAAAGCTATAACTGGTCCCTAAAGAAGAATTAGTTAGCAAGAGCTATAACAGCCTCTTTTTGGCAAGGATGAAACCTTGGTTACATAATGATGTATGACCATCAAATTAAAAAAAAAATATTTCAGTCTTATACTCCGCCTTGAAGGAAGCGTTGTTATATATTTAGAACTTAAAAGAAAGACATAATCATCTAAGTCAGAATGTAAGACAGGAGTTTTTGTATTTCATTAACGCTTCAAATTAGATGCCAAACCTCCTGAATGGAAAATCTCAAGTTTTCAATTTTAACCTTTGTATGCACTACAATTCCTACTTGATCAAACTTAACACTACGATGATAGCGAAGTCAGAAAAAAAGGGTCTCGCAAATCGCAATTCTGTAGGTCTGTCATTTCGGCTACAGCCTAAACGGGTGGGTCGATTTTTTTAAACTTAGCGTTTTTTGGGCATTCCACCGACACTTTTTTAAAAAATTTTTTTTTAGAACTAAAAATAACAGTAACTAGGCCATACAAGTTTTTTTTTTAGCAAAAAATGAAAATCTTATTTTTCTCAAAACCGTGCCCACAACAAAAAAATTCCGTGATTTTTTTTTTTTAAAACGGCTGCCATTATAAAAAAAGAATTTCCGAAAAACGTTTATAATTGGTACCTCTAATAGAACCATTTTTTGATTTTCAATTTTCTCAAAAACGATTGAACTGATTTTGATAAATTTTTTTTATGGAGAATGTTTCAAAAAAAATTGTATACCAAAATTTTCAATATTTTTTTTGGATTTTTAAAAAAAAGATTCAAATTTTTTTTGAAAATTTAATAATTCAGTACATAGCACCCAGCAGTTTTTTAATATTATCTAGCAGATTTTAAATAAAAATTATTCTTATAACCGAAAATAACGGTATCTCCCAAACAAGTGTTTAAAAATCAGTAAAGAACATCTTATTTTTCTCAAAAACGACTCCTACGATTTTGATACAAAATTTTATTGGAGTTAATATCAGTACGATCTACCGTTCACTGTTAAGTAACGGTAGGTATCTCTTAAAGAACCATTTATTTGGTTTTCGAGTATATCATAGCTTGTTGAACCGATTTTAATGAAATTTTTTTTCGCAAGATCTTGTAATAAGTTTGAATTATATTGCATACAAAAATTTTCAAAAAAAAAATAAATTACAAAAAAAAATTAAATATTATTTTTTGAAAATTCGATATTTCGAAAAAGGTTGGATGTTCTTTTTTCAAAAATTATGTTTTAACTCAGCATTTATAAAGGCTACACAATTACGTACCAATATTTTTTCGAACTTTTATATATGTATAAAAAATTAATTTTTTAAAAACCGTTCCAACGATTTTTTAATTTTTTTTCTCATATACATATCTATACATATATTAAAATTTATTTAAGAAATCAGTTGGCATTAATAGCGTTGGTGTCAAAACAATTTCTGATTTTGATTTTTAACATTTATTAATTTTTTACCAGTTTTTCAGTTGAAACTTTAGGTTTAAAAGTAATGTGTTTCTTTTAAAACCAGATTTTAATTATTCATGACTTTAAAACCACAATGTGATTTGACATAAGAGCAAGTTCGTTGGACCAAGTCGTGAATTTTTTTTTTTTTAATTTTTAAACAAATACAAAAACTTAGAAACATAGCACGACTAAATTGAAAGTGTCATTGCTTAATGAGGACATGCTAACGGCAAAATATTAAGCTATATAAAATTCAATAGAATAAGTTATTACTAATTGTGCTTTTCTTCATAAAATTTCATAATAAACAAAAAAAAAGACAAAATTGAAATCATCACAGCTAATTAGGACTATACTAATGGAAAATTAGTAAGCAATAAACCATAATAAGTTTTTAACCCTATTCAAGGAGGTGCTATACGAAATTGATATTAAACCCCAAAAAACATAGAAATTTATGTGCAGGATAAGTGTTAAGCCAACTGACCGTGGGAAAGCTTAGAATAGAAGGGTGGGTAGGGTACTGCTTCATTGTCGACTATTGAAAACTTTGTGTAGGGTTTTAATTCCGCTAACGGCTAAGGTATAAAGAGACTTGGTATATAGTGGTTAGGGTACCACCCCTTCTGATTAGTTGATTGGACCGATTGGCTTCGTTTCTTAATAAATTCTTTGCCGAAACAGTAATCCATATATAAATCAATTAATATCTACTTCTAAGCTAAAATCATTCTTTTAAACCTCATGGTTAAGTATTGACTAAATATAGTGATCGACTGCAGCCAAAATATCTTGCTACACCTCACTTACCTACTATCATACAACTTCAAGAACTTCAAGAAACAAGCAGTAGGTATATAATAATTATTTCCAGGCGTGTACGTTAAATGTCACAAAGTGTTTGCTTATTGGCTGCGGTTCTTTTGGCAATCTTTCAATACAATTACTCTAAAAAGCCCAAAGTGATTACAAAAAAAAATCGATTTATCGACTAAATTACACCTCTGATGTGGACTCAAATCCTTCATCTGGTATACTTTACAGAAAAGTAAAGTTCAGGTGGAGCGGCGCGCGCCGCGGCAGCGCAATTCAATTTTTATCATTACAAGAACGCTTTATACCTCACACGCCCTCAGCTATATACCCTAGAGGCTCTTTGCCGAAAGGTTAATGAGCATCGCTAGCATACATCAACAGCTGATCATGACAATCCATTTATATATATGAAAGTGCAAAAAAGATTAATAGTTTTACTTTGCTTGTCGTCCGGGTGCCTGATGATGTATATTATTCTTTATACCCGTATCCGTATATGCTTGGCTGGCATTCACTTGCCTTTGAAAAGTTCAACTTGTTTCAAGTTATACCTTCTTACTATCCCCTATAATATATAACTTATTGTATAATCCATAGCTCTCAGAGTAGATCATTCCTAGTTGGAAAATTACTCAATTATTGTTTTAAGCCTGGTTGTTGACCATTTTTGTGGACACGTCGCCGTCGTTGCTTCGTTGTTGCCTTTTGATTTTGACGTTGTCAGTTCAATAGCTGCACCTTTTAAGGGAGCTAGTTTTATATGGTTAACATGGATTGAAAATTAGTCCACGCGGTAAGAAGACTCGCTGATGGAGTGAGAGAAGCCAACAACAAAAATTTGGGATGACAAATTATAAGTTGATTGCGGTCATGTTGCATTATACAAATACCATCTCTATATATACAAACCGTATATTCAGGGTTTATTTGTTGTTAGAGATGAAATCATATATATATTATATGTTGCTACCATTTTAGTCTGTTGATATAATTGTAGCAATATAAATTCCTCTCAAAAACTGCGACAAAGCTTAACTGGGTACTCATGACCATATAAATCGCAAAATAAAAATTCGATCAAGATGGTTTGAAATCTGAACATGATATTTGAGAGTAATCGCATTTAATATATAATTTTGGAATATTTTAAATTACATACATATCTATATTCTATTTTGACAGCAGTGTGAAAAAAAAACTAGTCTTATAAACTTAAAGGAATTTTGTGAATTTTTGTTTTTCCATTTCAGGAGCAGGTATGTTACCTTAAGGCCTGTAAATGGAAACATAATATTTTCATGAATTTAAATTTAATTCATAAAATTTAATACATGTATGTAATTGTAAAATTTCTACATTTTACACCTACATGGTACATTTATTGCCCTTGATCTCATAAATTTACGTATAACAGCTTTTTCACGTTTTAGGGAAACTCATTTTTTATTTGTTGGTCTGCCTTGAAACATTTAAATGGATAAAGTTGACGAAATAATACAACAATAAAAGAAAAAACAACCAAAGCTTTAAAAGGGTTTTTGAAAAGTGTGAAAGAAGTGTTGCTTATGTTTGTGAGATGATATTTTGTATAATGTTAGAATTTTTCAATAGAAAAGTTGTGATCGGAAACAAAATTACCCAACTAACTCTCTAGAACTAAGCTCTTGAAATCTGAAAAAAAAACTCCCATACGACTCTTTCATATGCCATTAGGTATACTTAAGAGTAATTATCTTGTTATGAAACTTAAATACATCTTATAGCTTTTTTTATTTTAAGAGTTGTACACTTTCTTCAAAATACTTAAATCTTATAGCTAAATAAATTCGTATTCTTGGAATAAGATTATATAAACTTAAAGTCTTACAAGAATCATTTTTTTTTGAATTGAGCTCTTAGCATAGTTACGTTAAGTTTATAATCCAATAAAACACATATATAAGAGTTTCAGGCTTTTCATACTTTTATATAACAAACCCTTACAGGATCTGAGTTTAATACTTCCTATATCAAGAGTATCTGCAGTTCAAATATCAAAAGTATTGCAAATCCTATAGTGTGCCCAAGCAGGAGGGTTGCAGGAGGGCAGCATGACCCTCCATACATACCTCAATGTTTATTAAAATCGTTGGGACTTAACGCCATTTAACGCTTTTAACAGTGTTATAACAATCTAGTCGTATTCATAAAGATTATTTTCAGCTAACTTACATTAGTCTTATTAAGCTCTTGGAGCATTTTATGAGTGGAAAAATGTTACTTGCGTAGGTACTCCAAGGAAATGAGTTTCCCATGGAACTTTGTACAAATTTTTGTATGGATTAAATTTATTATTTAAATTATATTACCGGGGTGGCTCCAGCGCAGTAGAAGTAGTGCTTGACTGCTAACCTGGATGTGTGGGTTCGATCCCCAGTCCAGGCAGCATTCTTTTCTATATCCCCTCAACTAAACGTCACCCCTGGGATTTAATGAGATATTCAAAACCTAATTTCTATATTTGTGTTGTTTTTTTTTTAAAGATTACAGGTACAAAGATCAAGGCTATAATTGCATCATGCTCATTGTATCATACCACTTGTAACATGTCTCATGCAACATTTCACATTGTAAAATATAAGATTCAAAATGCAGCACGGTATATGTGCAAAATATTACACTTAAAAATAAATTAATCTAGTGACATTAAAATCTCCACCATTGCTATGTGTGTGTTGTCAGAAGGAATGAAAATTAATTAATATTTTCGAATGTAAATCAAACAGTTTAGGTCAAATGCACATCTTCATGACAAGCGATACTGTTGGAGGAGGATTTTTCAATTCCACGCAAATGTTAATAGGTATATCCTTAACAGAAAACTGTGTTTGTTTTTAAGTTGCATATAGGCTGGGTTTCGATCCGCAGACTGTCGGTTTGGCAGTCCTACGCACTAACTATTTCGCCACGCGACTACTGCATATCGCATTTGTCACTTCGAAATATGAATCATATGCAATACGCAACATGTATAATGCACCATGCCACATGCAACCTGTCAACTTTGTCAAACGAGTTTGCAATATTCCTTTATACCATTTATACTATTTATACTATCTTGACTATCTATTCAATAAAGACTATTTAGACCATCTGTAACAACTGTACCATTTACACTATCTAAAACATTTAGACTATATTTAGACCTTCCAGGCCACCTAGATCACCGTGACCAGACTGACCATCTAGAAAAATTAGACCATGTATAAGGAATATCATAGGCCATCTAGACAATAAGAAGACTATCTCGACCATCGCCATCCAGATTATCTAGACCATTTAGAGTCTATTGACCATCTAGACTATCTGAACCATCTAGACAATCTAGACCATTTATACCATCCAGACCATCTAGACAGTCTAAAGGTAGATCATCGAGATCATCTAGACCAGCTTCACCATCTAGAATTTAGAATATCTAGCCTATATAGACAATATATTAGTTGATTAACTCGACCATCTGGACCATCCAGAATATCTAGACCATTTTAAGCCTCTTGACCATCTAGACTATCGAAACCAGCTAGACTTTCTAAACGAGAATATGCAGAACTGAACAAACATTAAAACGCTAATGATATGTTCATCCCAATTACAGAATCCGATGAATGAGCTAGACTCAATTTTGACATTTCGCTGGTAGTAAAAATGTCAAAATGGAACGTGGATTCCCTCCGCATTAGCTCATTTATCGGATTCTTTAATCGCGGTGATTATACCTTTAATATAATAAGGGTATTCATGCAACGTCGGAAAAGCATCGTAAACATGGTAAACGTCTTAAAGTTTACGACGTCGTAAACGAACTGTCAAAACGAAGATGGTAAACATGGTAAACTCTTGTAACCTTAGAAGAAGAAATAGAGGAACGGGCACATCGAGGAAAAATGAGGTTTTTTTTCAAAATAGTGTGAGTTACAAAAACACAGATGCATTCACAGATACACTTATGTTTTCATCACAACAATAAACATACTTACTTACCATCATTTTCGCCAAATAACTCGAGAATTAATAGATCATTGAAAGCAATTTGTTCATACAATTGTATAAATTTACTTTTTTGGCTTATTTTGGGCATTTTAAAATAGTGGATGATAAATTTTACGAATTTTAAAATTAAATTAAATATTTTAAGCTGTTTGACGTTTAACGAACGGCTGATTTGTTTACCATATCGTGTACTCCATTTACGCAAAATGTTTTTTGGTGCGTTCATGAAACGTGTGTCGCAAACTTTACGATTTAACGACATCGTAAAGTTTAAGACTTTGCATTGTCAACTATTGGAACACGCACACAAAAATAGTTCTCCACGAGCTGTCAAGTCAATTTATATACATATATTTATTTATATTAAATGAAAAAATACATCATGATATAAAACTTCTGCTCAAAAAACTACCATTTTCTATCGAGTTATAGTTGAATTAAATGTCACAACGATGTCGGTAATGACAAAGTTAAAGTAATATACAAACGTTTAAAACTCCTAGATGTTCATTCATGCGTTTTGATTTGGAGAAAAAAATAAAAAAAAAATAAAAACATGAGTGTTGAAATTTTTAATTTCTTTCAACCTACATATATTACTACTATAAATACAAATACAAATAAAAAATTGTATCACAAACTAAATCCATTTTACTAAGTCTGATGTTATAATTGACTTGACGAGTTTAATGCCTAAGGCATTTTTATGTTAAGTTAAGTTAATGAATTGACACACTGTCGCCGCCGCCGCTGTAGTAAGCTCTTAATGACAGTAACACAAGCTCACAGTTCACAAAAAAATAAAAAACATTAACGGTTACGTATATAAACAAATCAAACTATCCTCGATGTTCCAGTGTTGCCAGTGGCAATTTTTTTTACCCCCTGTACTATATACTTCGGTTAGGATTTATGATAAAGCTGCACGGACTACACTTTTTCTAAACTCGAAATATATAGATGAACATTTTATACGACCATACAACTCAGGCATCAGCACAGGACACACAAGGCATCGTTATTGATACATAAGTTTTATTGTGCAACGAATTGATCTGGAGTGTGTCTCTCTCTCTTACAGTCTCCAATGGATGCATAGACACCCAGCTGTTGCCAAGAAGCTCAAATTACATTTATAGAGTTAAAGCTTGAGGCAGATGTTTTGAAAAATGTTAACTTTTGTCTTTAGATTATACTCGCACATACATATCTTATAGTGTATATACATAAATAAAGTGTTTGAAAATGAATGTTACATTCACACAGGCTGACATTTTGTGACAAAGTGCTGGAAGTCTTGTATAGCGAGGTTATTAATAGAATTGACATGGTTTGTCGTTTATATATTCCCAATGACACACAAAACACACACGATCGATCATTGCAATCGATTAAGATAAATTTACTGCTTAATTTGTCATTTTAAGAGTACCATACTTACCTATATAGTGACGTGAAAAAATAAAACAAAGCTGTGAAGATTTAAACTGATCCTATGTATATACCTAGATAATAATCTTTCCATTTTTTATGTAATTGAATTGAAAGTGTTTCTACTTTTTCAAATCTTGTGATTGGCACAAATAAATACAAGTGGAAGTAAGAAGTTCATCGAAGATGTTTATTAGATTACAAACGAGCCTTAAGGGCTATGTCGACTTCGTGCTTTATGATCTATCATATAAAACATCACAAGACATCAAAAGCTCATCGTGGAGAGTTAAATAAAATGCAATTCGTTATGGATAAATTTTTATTTTTATTCTAAAGGGCAATCATGATCTACAGAGGTATTAAATATAAGTGGTGCGGTTAATGTGAGAATATTAAATTGTTTTTTATATTTACTTTTGGGGAACGATTAAATGTTAAGAGTGATTTCTTTCAACAATCTTAAATAAAATCTCGAAATAGAGGTATTGAAACTGACTAATGATCACAAAATTAAAAACAGTGGTTATTTGTAAATGAATATATAAGAATTTAGATACTCATATAAGTATCACTATTCACATGAGAGCGATCAACGACCGACGAAAGAACGAAAATTCGTTCAGTTCATTTTGACATTTCGTTCACATAGCATTTTTGACTGATCACCAAGTAAACAAAAACAAGAATGATTTTAAGGTCATTCACGCGGAAACAATTCATTCGTTCCAGTGTGGATGTGGAACGCGAATAGAATTTGACAGTTCGTAACAATAAATTTTAGTTATAAAAAAGCAAATTTTAGTATCGTGACATTAATTTAAATAAATTGTCTACCATTTTGTCTAGTTTTTGTGAAAAATGCCATTTGTTCTTTTTTTTTCTCGGTCGTTTGTCGCTTACATGTGAATAGTCCTTAACCCAGTGGTAGCGGACCTATTTAATATTTATGTAGGTATTTGAGTAAATAAATTGGTTGGTTTATTGTCATTGCCTTGGACGCTGTTTAGATTGGGAAGATTGAGGCCGGTATCATGGCAGTTCGTAGGCAACAGAAGTGTGAGGTGAGGACTCCCGTGAAGCACGAAGAATACATAAAAACCGGACTCATGAGTCTACTTCGTTGTTGTTTCAATGTGTGGAATGTTGAAATTGTTGTTGTTTCAATGTATTTTGAGGCGCCTGAAAGTTTCAAATGTAAACACGATGACACTCACCAGTCCCGACTCAATCTTCCCAATCTAAAGAGGGTCTTGGGTACGCTTTGGCAATGTCAATGGCAACATTGCTCGGTAATTGAAATGCAATTATTAATCTTGTTCGTTTACTCCCCAAACCTACCCATTTCTACCATTTTTAGCCCGAAAGACTTTCAAAGTTCATATAAAAAATAAATCTGGTAGAATCTGGCAGCTTCGGGCAAGTACGCGAACAGACCTATTATTGATTTCCATCACCGAGGCAGTAAAATTTGACGTTTAATGTTTTTTTACCGAAACAGGATTCATCAGCAAAATTTCTCAATTTTGCTGTCACCAAAAATCTTGGATTCGCTTGCTCACTTTTTGAATGAGGAAAATCTCTGAGATCTCATTTTTCTGAACACGCCAAATGAGCAAACAAAACATTTGACAGTGCTTGTCATTACAATAATGATATTTGACAACTATATATATCAGGTGAATGAATCATGCTCTCCTATAGGCAATAAATTCCCATTGAAATTGAAATTGAAATTGCCCCAAATATTGCCATTATACTAAGAATAGAAATTTCGTTCTCTGCACTATTGGCGATTTAAAAATTGTCAATAAAACTAAGAATTCAATGTGACAGCTAGTTTCTTTGGTTCCTATAAAGACATTAATCTTAAATGACTCCACTATATACCTTGATCTTTAAAATTTTGACTAAAAATTCACACACAGACTATATGTAGATATTAGAAAAAACAATTTTAACAAACCGCGATGTTAAAATTTTTTTTGTAGATACGTCAGTGATTGCAAAAAACAACAACCAAATTAACCAACTGACCTTGACATGAACAACTTATCAAAGAAGATTTATTTGACTGTGAATGAGTTGTATATAGATGTTAAAGATATATGAGTTGCACCGGTAACTCTTGAAATTGACCTTTTGGCTTTTGGGGAATACCACTGTGCATCGACCTGTTAAAAAAAACGACACAAGTCATTAAATATTACATGTTTTTTTTTTAACAACTTATTTAATAGTACAGAACACAAAAATTATTAGTTGGAAAAACACCAATAACTCTAATACAAAATTTTTTGGAAAATGTTTATCCAGAATCTTTTTTCGTGACATCGGAGAGTAAGTCCCCTTTCACACAAGGAAACTCAGTTTCCAGCAACTTTCAGTTTTTAGGTGAGAAGGGCAACAAGTAAGAGGAATGAACGGTCTACGATTGGTGGGAATTGGAAATTAAAAGAAAACGTCAAAAAATCTCCAGCAACTTGTTTCCTCGTGTGAAAGGGGACTAACATATTAGAGTAAAGTTTCAAATCTGACAATTAAATTTGTTATCTTTTTTAATGTATACTTTTGAGTATACATATAAAAGGCGCGTTCAGAAAAATGATATCTCCGAGATTTCGCTCCGTCAAAAAGTGAGCATTAAATCCAAAATTTGTTTTCCTCAGCATATTTTGAAAGCTGATGAATCCTGTTCATGCGAGAATGCTAAGATCTCCGAGATCTCATTTTCCTGAACATGCCTAGTGTTATTTTAAAACTTAAGTAATTTTCCATGAACATTAAACATTTTTAATTTGAATAAATAACTTAAAATATTAAAACGATTATCAAACGATTTTTGTTAAATAAGGAATCCAGTTTTAAAATTGAAATGGGAGTATCCTTTGACCTTTTTTTTGGTTTTCATTTCATTTAGGATATTAAATTTCAAGAATCATACAATGAACTTTACCTCACCAACAGGTGCAATAATATTATTTTTTTTCTGTAGCTTCTTTAAAAATTGTGAGAGAAATTAAACTTGTTAAACACGGATCATTAATTAACGAGTATTAAATTAGTTCAGAAATACAATAAATTACTTCAATGTTTAGATTTTTTTCGATTTAAATTGAAGAATAATGGTGTTAGGTCAATATAATTCGTATAAAGTCAATAATTTACCAACTGAATGTTGGTTCAAAAGCCTTTGAAGAAGAATTATTGGGTTAGTATATATACCTGTTCTTTTTCTTCCAGAAGTTGTAGGTTAATTGACAGAAGGTAATTGACTTGTTTAATATTTGACAGATGCTAATGTTGAATTTCGGTCACAAGCTCGAAAAATTCCGTTAATGCAAAACCGTGTTTTATTTTAAGAGGGGTTGAGATTCTTCTGATAACGATTCTCAAAAATTTCAAATTCATTTGTGAAAAACTAGAAATTCTAATTTTCGGACTTGAATATGTTTTTGTGAGAAAACGGTTTTCTTTCATCAACAAATTGTTAAAGAAGCCTATAAAATAATTAATGTTTGGAGGTATTCTGGTTTTTTGTAATTTCAAATAAAAGATTGTTTTCTAAAAGCTTTGTTTAAACAAGGTTCAAAATATTATAGGTAAAGGATTTATAAATAGAACAATTGACAACAATTTATGGCGGCCATGTTCTTTTATCTGTATGTTGTTAATTTTCCTATTTTTATTTATTTTTCAAGCAACTATTGTTACTAATTGTCGTGGTGAGTTGTTTTAATCACCACGACAATTATAGTTACAGTGTCGAGCAACAGGTGGAAATGATAAATGAGGAGGCTTGGGAGCAGTTGGTTCCTGAACCCGATATCAGCGAACAAAAATTATCTTCAGCGAAGAGACACAGTTTTGCGTGAAGGGATACGAATAGATAAACAGATTATATACAATATTTGGAATCCTTCCAAGAAAATCATTTTATAAGATTTTTAATTTTTATTGATTTTTTCGACATATTTTTTAACTTTGTCTTAGTAACTACGTACCTACCACAAATTTTATTTATTAATAAAATAAATAAAAAAAATTAATTTAAAACCAAACTAAAAACTGTAATTCACTCTTCTTGACTTTACTAGTAGGTAAATTATTAATTTTGGTTTTATAGGTAGATGATTTTTTTTTCAAAATTAAATTTTTAACTCCGAATTATAAATACAAAAATGGCATACCAATTTATGTTCTTAAAAATGTTTTAAAATTTTGTACATATATACAAAATTTGGTTTATAAAACAACTGCGATTTTTAAATTTTTTTATTTATGAGATGATTATGATTAATAGTAAAGCTTGCTCCTGACTTCAAATATTGCTTATCGGTCGGAATATTTGACTGCCTGCATTTTTTTTTATTTTCGTTGAAAAAATAAATTTTTTGCCTTATTCATCAAATATTTTAACGAAAGTTGAGAAGCTTTTCTTTAATATTTATAATATCTAAAATAATTATATTTCTCATTATTCACAGCTTAGATACTGATTAAAAAATCTAGAATTTTGTATTCCCGGGGTAGAAGTGGTTTATTTGAAAAATCCTCAAAAAAGTGGTAGATCTACCACAATTGTGGTAAAGTGACAACACTGGTCTTGACCGAGGTAAATTTATTTTTCTATTGTTATTGTGTTTTTTTCGTTATTTATGGTTTATTATTCACACTTAAAACGGTTGTCGTTTTTCTAAAATGACATCTAGCTATGTATAAAATGCGTTCTGAAATTTTAAACTGATGCAAAGCTAGCAACGCATCCAGAATGTGTTTCATATTCGCATTAATAGTCTAATGCTACCGCATCAAAACTTTATGTTTCGAAATTGGAGATCATCTGTACTAGGGTCTGTTCGCGTACTTGCCCGAAACTGCCAGATTCTGACATATTTATTTTTTTATATCAACTTTTACAGTTTTTCGGGATAAAAATGGTAGAAATGGGAAGGTTTGGTAAGTAAACGAACAAGTTTACTTTTGGGTGTGAAAATAACAATTCATGGCACTTGGAAAATTCACCACGCACGTCAGTTTTAAACAATACATGAATATTTTGATAAAATGTTACTTTTAAACGTCACTAAAGAAATGTAATTACAATAAAAGAAAAAAAGATGGCAGGTGAAAGGGAACAGTCTTAATTTCCAAAATTAAATAAATTTGTTTAACACATTTACCTACATATTATGTATACTTTTTTTTTTTTTAACTTGATTACGCTTTAGCTGATGACACAACGAAATCATAAACAAACAATTTCGTTCAGCATTACGATGAGCGAAATTGATATTTGTAGCAGATAAAATCCACTATTTTTTTCGCACTGAATTAATTGACCAGACCATTAATTGTGTGGGGAAAAATTACATTTGAATTTAAATCAATTTTTTTTGTTGTTTCGTTAATCGTTCATCCGTTTTTTTTCTGTTTTTTTTTGCGTATTTTGTCGATTGGTTAAACCCCTTACAGATATTTTTGGTTGTGCTTTCGAAAGCAATTCGCTGAATTATTGGAGACCACAGACAAAAATTCGTTTTGAATCAGCAGTGTACGTACGTACTAGGGTTTATATTCAGGACAAAATATATTTGCACTTGATATTTGCACTATTTTATCAAACAACTACTAAACATGAAACCTCTTTGAGAATATTGGAAAAACAAGGAATGAACATATCACATGCTATAACTGACATTTTCAGTACATTTAGAAGGTCAGCTTCATTACTTCCATAAAACTGTCAAATAATATCGATTCTAATCCAATTTTATTCTTTTTTATGATATGGACTTTGACGTACTTTGGGCTAAAAAAGGTAGAAAGTGGCAGTTTTGAAGTAAAGACACAGACCTAGTCTTTCTTTAGCCATCCGAAATATAAGAACAAATTTTTATATTTTCTACAACGATTGTTGTAAACTGTCATTATATATATCCAATTCCAGCAAGAAATTGATGAGAACATTTTTAATTAAAATTAACAAATTGCAAATTGAGTAATTTAGAGTATATTATGTATACATACCTACCTTGTACATATAGTCGCTTGAAAAGCAAAGTGTCATAAGTCGAAAAACGAAGTTTTTCAGAAAATCGATTTGAAATTTTTCTTCACTTAAAAAATTAAATTTCATTTATAATTTAAATGAAAATCAAAAATTCGTGGATTAAAAAAGTGTTTACAGTGGCATAATATTGTAATTATTTAAAAAACTGACGCTCACAAAAGTGTCGTTCTGCATGAAAGAAAATATTTTAAAAATGTTCGAAAAAGCATGAAATGAGAGTGAAAAAATGTCGTTTTGCTGGAAAAGAGACCAAGGATCTTACGTTAAATGCAAAACGTCACTCACGCCCTCAAGCTGTCAATTTAAGAAATATATTTTAGTTATGGTGGTAAGATAGAAAAATACAATTTTTTTTTTGCAATTCGTTCTTTATACTTAACTCAAAACTTCAAAATTTAGACTTATTTCACTTTTTAATTAGTATAGTCCAGTCAATGAAGCATTTGACTCAGAAAAAATCGCCAGAAAGCTGGATTTTGGTATATAGCTTCCTCATTGTGTTCTTAAGAAATTGTCAAAAGCCCCATCGATATGACCGCCGCTAACAATTTTACGGGGGTTAAATGTCCCCCAAAATGGTTTTTCAAGAATAATTCCCAAATAGTAAGTTATACAAAAAAAGTGTCAAAGACTTATTTGTAGCTTGGAATATTTTTCCTACAAAAACGTAGAACATACTTTTTTTTATACAAATAACAGTTTTTGAAATAAACCAATCAGATGAGTTAAGGGTTTTACTTTTCTATGTAGTTGGGCGACTTAATTCCAAAATTGTGCATTTTGTGATAAAAAGATCCATTTTTTTTTTATTGTTGGTACATTATATGGACATGATTTTAAGATATCGGTCCACTCTATTTGTCCATCCCTTTAGGTGGGAGGGTTAAATTAAAATATTTTTTTTCTAAAATATAAAATGAATATAAAAACACAGGAAATATTCCAAGCTTCAAATTAGTCTTTGACACTTTTTTTGTATAACTTACCATTTGGGAGTTATTCTTGAAAAACCATTTTGGGGGGCCTTCAACCCCCAGTAAAATTGTTAGCAGCGATCATATCGATGGGGACTTTTGACAATTTCTTAAGAACACAATGAGGAAGCTGTATACCAAAATCCAGCTTTCCGGCGATTATTTCCGAATTTAGCTATTTTTTTTCGCTTCATTGACTGGACTAGTATATGATTGTGCCAATGCCAACTATGCCATTAGTTTTGTATACAAACAATACATATACTACTGAAAGTATTAATATAATGTGTAAACCATTATGTGAATTTTGTTCTAATGACAACTTTAAACACGATTAGACCTTGTACTTGCAAGATTTTGACAATCGAGATAAGTTTAAAAAAAATCACGAATATTCAAATGAGATGAAAATGTCATTCAATAAAATCAGACCTTCCATTTAAATTCCATCACTATATATTCACTATTAAGTCAACTGTTTATTGTGGTGCTTCTTAAAATAGCATAAAACATGACAGTGAATCAAAAAAAAATCTAACTTCCAATTACACACATAAACATAGCTTAAACGATCTATTTCGAGAAGAAACACAGATGATGGTGATGATGATGAATGAATGGAGTTCAGGGTAGTGTCAGGGCTATAAAGCGCCAGTGTGTCTGTATATTTTCTTTTTATTTTACGGATAAGAAAACAAAACTTATAAAAATTCAATCGTATACCTAAATATTATATAAGAAAAGAACAAGTACTTATAAGTTAAAAAATCTTTCATTAAAAGTCACATGACTTGTTCAAATTTTGTGAAATCAAGCATTGAAGTTCTCGACTGATGACCTGACATAATTTTTGTTTGCAGTAAAATCTATGTATGTCAAATTTCATGCACCTTTAAACAAAATATACACAAATCTAGTTTTGCTGAAAGTTTTCTTTGACATGATGTCTTATCGCCTGAGTAATCCGCATTCTTCGTACAAAAGCCAAGGACCACCCTGAATGGATCTTTGATTTCATTCTTAAATGTTAACTATACCAACAAAGTATTAGATATTCTTACACAAGTTTCATTTCGATTGAAAACAATGAACAAAAATTAGAATAATTACCCCACGCAATTTGATTTAGGTCTTACTTCACTGAACGCACTTATAATAAGCTTTACATAAAATGCATTCTAAGTAAATGTTCTTCAATTTTTTTTTAAACTCGCTCGAAATGCCAACAAATTATAAATATCAAACTCAAAGTAATATGCCATACTTATAGGTAACTATATCTAGCCCCCATGTAAGTATTAACTTCTACTCGTCGTTGGATTCTTATCAAGATGACTTGGCCGCACAGACGTCAGTTGGTCGGCCTCCATCCGTATCTCTCGCAACTTTTTTTTGTATGTTCAACAAAACGTTACGACATTTTCATTTTATAGTATAATAATATCTAAATCCGATTTGCTTGCCCCGAGAGGGTTCCTCTATAGAGAGTTAGCTATATAGAGATTGAATTAAGGTCATTGGCGGCGCGGCGTGCAGTGCAACGGTAGTGGTAGTGCTACATATAATACAAAAAAGTAAACATTTTTAAACTTTCGACCATTGTTTATAGCCGGCTATATACCATATTAAGAATTTGTTTTATTTTTTTGTTTGGCTTGGAGGGTACATTCATACGTATAATTGATTATATTTTTTTCTATGCCAATATGGATTGTTGTCATTTTGGAGGAATTAATATATATGTATATAGATTCGCACAAAATTGACCAAAAGAAAAACTATCAGTTTTTGCTTAGTCGATCGTGATATACAAACAAGGCTACCGCAAACTAATTACATGCACCATTGGGGAACTAATTTTTGTCAACAATTTAAAAATAAAAATCATTCTTTTGAGAAAATTTAATGTAACTATACCTTGAGACTGAAAAATGAAGACAAGAAGTCAAGAAGTCAAAAAGTTCTGATTTTCCTATTCCATGTCGCAGTTGTACCTACATAAATATGTAAGTTAAACTTTTAAGGTTTTTTTTAAATGCATACAATGGAGGTACATTTGTACCCGAAACAACACCCTCACTGTACCCAGTAAAACTCTAAAATAATTTTTGATTGTTTTTAGTTTCAATGAACTGACAATAATTAGGAAGATAATTTTCTTAAGTTTATGATTTAATAAATGAATGACTATTACCTTAAAATTTTATTGAGATAATTAAATGTTAATATAGTATATGAGTAAAAAAAAGTACATAGGTAATTAAAACAAATTAAATTCTTTATATCAATAGAATACCTACCTACCTAGTCGCATATAAAAATGGTTTAAAAAAGTACTTTTAAATATTTAATATTACCTTGGTGGTTTTTATATGCTTCATCTAAGAATAAGGAAACTTAGATTTTTCGAAGAAGACTTTAACATTATAAAAATTCTCACGAGACTTGATTACTCGTTAGCTTATAAAAGGTATATCAAATTTATTAAAACAATGTAATTAGAAAACCCATAAAACTGGGTTATAATTTCGTGATCAAATTTTTGATAGTACCTACAATATCTTTACTCATTCTGTTTGGTTTTTCGTTTTTCTTTATCAAATATACTAGCTGGTTTGCCTGGTTTTGCACGGAATTTTTCATCAATTCATCAAACATTTGAAAATAAAATGTATAGACTATAGGGGCTTCAATGAATTTTTTGACACGCTCCAATAATTTGTATGCACAAATGAGAACGTAACGTCATCTGTTGGCGATTCCATTTTCGTGAGGATAAGATTCTCAATTCTGTAACAAATCGATAACATAGCATGTAATTCACGCCGGTATTACAGTTTTTCTGCGCGCTTAAGTTAAGCCCCGAAAAATATCATCGGCTTAGCTAAGTCCATTGGGGATTAATTGTTGTTGCAATTAACATGCAAATTATTAAGTCCCGAATTGTTTTTTTCGTCCAATTCCCCCTGGGCTTGCAAGAACAACACGCCTAATGTAACACAGTACGAGCGATCTCAACCCGCTAACAAATTTCATAAGTTTATGTCTTGTTTTAGTGAATTCTCATCAACTTTATCGAATTCGTATACGAATATTTTCTTACACCATATTAAAGTCAACTTCATGTCAATAATATCACCAGATTTCTTAAAATAAATTTTGAGTTAATGCTTCAATTTATCTCTATATGCTCTTGCTTTAGTTTATCCCATATATAAGATAATTACACAAAAATGTATATGCCTTTTAATATTTTTGACTTTTATTATGCATTGCACAATCTAATGTCAAATTTTTCAAAAAAACTCATTAATTGCATTCCATGTCTTCCAAATACGTATACATTCATCGATTACATATATACGCTCGTCGTGTATAAGCCTACGCGTAAAACTCGAAAAATAATTTTAAACATAAAACTGGATTACAATTTTACTCATGATTCAAGGCTTATTAAACGTACCTATAGTAGATTTCATATAAGACTAAAATCCGTTCCTATATCAATGTCAGCATATAAAATCTATATTTGTCAAGGAGTTGTACCATATATGTAACTATAAATTTTATAGAAATTGGATATTGAATTTAAAAGTAATAAATTCCCTCTTACTTGCATTCTTTAAAATATATATAAATTGTTTGTCACATAAATAAATTTAAAACAAAATTCACATAAGTCAAATTTGGATTATCTTATCTCTCAAGCGATTTAAATTGGGAAATGACCTCATTTATAAATTTTGGATAAAAAAAACACTGACTATATTTTTCACCTAGTAACCTACAAATATAATATAAATTGGATTTTTAATATTATTTACATTTAAAAATAAAAATAAACAAACATTCTAATCAAAAAAAAAAAAAACAAACATATGTATGTACACAAGTGAACAAAAATAAAAAATGTATTTCCTCTTAGAGCAATCATAACATCATTTGATTAATGTTGAGCTTAACAAAAAAAAATTATGTTAATCTCTCGCAACACCATCATAATCTAAATGAAAGTAATCGCGATTAAATGTAAATGTGACATTAAAATTTTTTTTAAACTTAAAATTTCATACACACATTCTCGTATGTTGTATGTGAATGCATTAAAGCCGCACTTTATGAAACTTCATTAGTAAGTGGAATCTACAAAATAAACCAAATGAATATATACTCTTGGCATCTTGATCGCGGTATAGATGGCTTTAATGATGTTGCTGTGTAGATGTCCAAAATTTGAATAAAATTTGCATCTTCATATCGAACAACAAAACAAACAAAAAAAACACCACTAAAACAAGTCCACAAAAGATATACTTAGTCACGTTTGAAGGACGTTTAAAATAATTTGCCAGGGCCGCATTTGCAAAAAATAAATGTACTTATTTTGTTTTTTTTTTTTGCGAAGATTTATAAATTCCCTGGAAAATTAAACTTGATAAAATTTCAAAAAAGCTGAATTTTGGTAGAAAGATTTATTTTTATTTTTTAAGAATTTCCAAAAAAGTACTCTAAGTTTGGATGAGCGATTTTTATTTTGAAGGATGAAAGGGGACTAAATAGTTTTTTGTTAATTGATTGAAAAAAATTAGTTTTTGAAAGAAATTATTAAAGCAAGAACTGTAGCTTATGAAATACTTCACAAAAAATATTCTGACAATTTTCTTGGAAAGAGCAATAGATTTTGAGAAAAACGAGTTTAAACGCGCACAGCGGTGATGTGGATAAAAGTACATTAAAAAAAATTACTGATTAAGTTTTTTTATCACATAAATTCCAGATATTGTAGCGTTTGCTCACTTTTTTATGCTTTTACGAAAAAAAAGTCAGATGTTTTTTTTTGTGTACCTATATATTTACAATTATGAAATATATTATTTTTTTCCACAACAATTGATAGATTTCAAGATATTTACAAAAAGCTGATATTTTCCACTTTTACCACACAAAATCAATGGCAAAATAAATCTTTCCATCAAAAATTCAACTTAGTCGAATTTTCAAAGTCAAGCTCTAACAAAGAGATGTCATACATGGAAATATCTGACCCCCGCCCGAAACGTAGCGCCACCTATTGAACTTTTTTGAAACTAATTTTTTTTTTTAACTTTCAAAGATAACTTTATATACAATTGTATAAGGAAAAAACTTATTTAAAAGAAAAGTGGGCGTGACAGCAGGTGGACTTTAAAAAAAATACTGTATCATGTTTTAGATTCAAGAGATTTTAATTATAAAAATTCAACTTTCTAACGATGTTAAGTAATGAAGAATCTCAAATATAAGAAAAGTGGGTGTAGTAGTAGGCGGCCTCGAAAACAAACTGTACAGTTTACATGTTATATTTTAGGTTTAAGAGATTTTGGTTATAAAATTTCAACTTTCTAGGGAGGAATCTCAAATAAAAAATGTGGGCGTGATAGTAGGCGGATTTCCAAAAAAAACAACCTGCACAATGCACATGTCATGGTTTTAGCTAAAGAATGAGATTTATTATACATTTTAAGCATTCTAAGAACGTTATATATGAATACAATTCTAATATTAAAAAAGTGGACGTGGTAGTGAGCGGGAAAAATAAAACATGTTACGCTTTAGTTTGAAAAGAGCTTAATTAAAAATAATTTAAATGTTCTAATTTCGTTCAATAAGGAGAAAACTCAAAAATGATAAAAAGAAGGCGTGGCAACGGACTGATTTTGATGAAACTAAAATTGGATTAGTAGTTTTCAAGTCTCGATAACCCTCATACAGTTTAATTTTGTACATTATACATACAAAATAGAAGATGGTTGGAATGAGGTTCGATATAGTAGACAACTTGGAAAAACCCCAAAACGACACTAATTAATTATATTTTTTCATTTTGATGCTTATATGGCAACATTTATAGAGATAAGCTTAATAGAGCAATGTCTTTTTTTTGACATGTTTTCCAAGCCTGAGCGTCGTTGTTCATTTGCGCCAGGAGAATGTGTTTCATCAAAGTTGGCAAAGAACTCAAAGACAGAAAAGAGAAAAGTTAAATAAATTCAACTTTTTAATTGAAAAACCACTGCCGAGACTCTCAGTAAATTTAAGTCCAAAAAGAACGTTCTAGTCTCGGTCTCCGATGCTTTGGAGGTAGAGATTGAGATTTGTCTCGTATCCTGACCAAACCTATGAAATTGTCAAAAAATGGTGACAACTCTGGCTGGGAAATTTTTTGAATCCACCGCAAAGGAACGACAAGGAGAAAAAGTTAGCACTCCAAGTGAATAGGGTCCTCATCCAGATCCATACAGCTTGTTAGGGACCGGAATACCTTAAGAAGCTTATATTGGTTAAGGACCAGGTCCAGAACATTCCGTTGTCGCCACATTAAGCTAGTATATATAATTAGTAACAATTGTGTGTATTTGAACAAGAATTTTGCTTAAAAATATAAATTAATCCGAAACGCGTCGCAATAAAAATAAATAAAAATTAAAAGTTGTGAAAATAAACATAAATATTGATAAATAAAAACCAACAAAATTTTTAATTTAAAGTTTATATTTATTTCATTTATTCAATAGAAATTGGAGACCAAAAAAATCCTAAAAATGTAAAAATTAAAGTAACAATTTATTTAAACAAGATAATAAAGTTCCACATTCTTACTTCCATTCCATAAAATATGGAACATGGGCCTTACTTCGATAATTATAAATCCGGTCCCTAATCCTATGCAAAATGTTTAGTAAAATATAAACATTTATAATACGAGGAAAGAATCTGTGGAAGACAATATAATCTTTTATATTAATAATCTGCTGAATTAAGAATTAATTAAAATATCTATACGGTATACCTATACCTATTAGAACAATTAATATTTTAATTAAGTTTAAAAATCACCTTCCTGAAAGTAGCTGTTAAAGATTAACACCATTTTATTACTCATTGTCATTAAATCAATTTATTGCAAAAATAAGTCGTTTAACGTGTAAACATAACTTCTTCCCCCACACACATTAAAATGACACCTCCCCAGGGGTATGATATAAAATAAGTAGATATAGATAGGTAGGATAAATCCATTCATCAGCACATTTATACAAACACGATTAAAGCGAATGTATATAACACATTTCATGCTAAAGTGTCATTTTGTTTGCCTTCCTTTCTTTTTTCTCAAAAGTGACGACAACGATTCATGATTAATTCTATGCTATGACAAAAAAAAATACTCCAAATCGTTGTTCCATCATTCATTTATTTTTTTCTATTACCATCAGAGATCAGGTTAGACTTATAGTAGGTATAGTTCAAATCGATCCACAAAATCCATCGCATGCGGCAACAACAGTTTTATTCGAAACGGACACAAGTTAGCTTCGATCTATGTATAACATTATAGTTGTTTGCTACTGCACCGCCACCGCTAGTCGTCTGACTTACTGACTGTACGAGACCAACAAAACAGCTTCTCAGCCCAACATAAGTTTAGATATTTTAAGCTTGAAATATATTTCGCAGAATTTGTTGTTATATTTCTATGCAGTTTTAAGATTTGTTTTATTTTTTTTGCTTTTTTTATAAATGCACTGGCCTAGCCTTAGTTTAGGTTCAGTCAAAATTTGATTCTCAATCGTTGTTGATGGCGTGTGTTTTGTGTGCGGGATATAATCAAACGGATAAATAAACGTTTCTTTTAAAATAAGACACTTTTGAAAAAAATTATCGTGTGAATTGTGTGTGTTGTGGATAGTTGATGAATAATAATAACAAAAAAAAAACAAAAAACCAAAACACATTTGTCATTTAATTATTGTGAATAAATTACAACGATTAAATCAATAAGGATATATAACTATATCTATCAACAGTGGGTTTAACCAGTGCCATAGATTGAATTTCAATTAAAAAGGTAAAAAGAAGTGTTCTAAATTACTTACATTTTTTTTTAAATATTTTATTAATACCAGTTTATCGAGTTATCTTCACTTTATCATTGCGGTTTTAAATTTTGAATTTTTTAGATTTTAAGTGAAATAAAACAAATATATTTAATGAAAATAAAAAAAAAATGAAGTAAAAATAATTCAGCAGGGCTTATAAGAAAGTGCTTGATTCCTAATCAAATCAGTCTGACTGCATTTCAAAGCTTTTGTGGTTGTAATTGGGTGAAAATAGTGTCATTTAAAATCTTTAGAAATTGTACAAAGTGAATATAGAGAATATAAAAAGATAAGTTTTTATTTTTGATGATAAATTGAGTAAAAATTTGTTATATGTCTATCATTTCTTGATATGTTAATATTTTTCTTTTGTTTTAAATTTAGAACAACAATTTTTTAGAATTAGCATAAATATTTAAACTGACTCTGATCTCTGATCTTATCTTATTTTGTGGTATTTTTTTTCGAAATTGATCAGTTCTTAAAATACTTTATATATACTCTTATACTCTTATCTATTGGCAAAATTATGCAATATCGCTAAAAAAAAAAAACAAAGTATCAATATTTTTTTTTTTTTTGGGCAGAGTTTTGTGATACTTTTTATAGTTAGATGTCAATTCTTTTTATTTTAAAAATAATTTTTAGAAGATCTTTTGATGAAGTAAATAAAAAATGTTGAAGAATATAAACTTAAGAAAAAGATTGATAGTAAGTGAAATTGAAGTTTAGTTAACAAAACAAAAGAGTTGATGTTCGAACTTTTTTTTTAAATAATAAATATCAATAGACATTTTGGTTACAAATTTAAAATTTACATAAATAAAACAAAATACACATTTGAAAGTGAGAAATATTTTATAATTAATTTATTTGTAAAAATAGCAAGAGCGGATATGCTTTTTAGTTTGTTTGTTAAAATTTTAATAATGAATTGAATTATCTTATTTTAAGTAAAAAATCAATTAAATTTTCAACATTTTTTTAAATGTTGAAAATTCTAAAGTGAAATCAAAGCCGCAACTTGTGTGTAGGGGCATTTTACCAAATAAGCTGAACTTATATAGCCCATGTCACATGTGGTAATATGGTCAACAAGCCAAAGTCCACTATGGACTTTTGACCTCCCACTTATCCAATACCATCAATAAAGTGGGTCAATACTCCCCTATTTAAGAAAGGACACAGTCATATGTCCACACATATTTTCTCGAATTTTTTAAAATATACTGATGGTTGTCCAAGAGCGTTCGTCTGGGAATTAGGCAAAGAAAATATTATTTTTTATTGAACTCTTAAAGGACATGTTATGTTTAAAATAAATATTAATTGTTTCAATAATAATAAATTGAATATTTTTGACACAACTTAAGTGGGTCATAAATATACAATCGATTGGCCAGAAGGCCAAAAAATTTTACTGAGGACTTCTGGCCCACCAAGGTGAGTTGTTGAAAGTCTACAATAGATAAGTGGATCAAAAATCCATTGTGCAGTTTTGGCCCCTGTGGACTTATGACTCTGCGACTGAAAAATTTCTATGACTGATTACTGAATAGCACAAAATTGCTTTTGTTATTAACAACTTAAAATATGTATGTATTTAGCTAAATTTTAACGAACAAAAAAATAAAAAAGTCAGAAGAACTAATAAAATGGATCAATGTTTAATTTTTTGTTTGTTTTAAAAAAATTATTTCCAAAATTTTAAAATGCAATTTAGTTTGAACTATTAAGAAGCTTCAGATTGCAAAATCAAGTCTTTTAAGCCATCGGGAAGTCATACATACATACATACTTCAATAATTTAAAAATAAGTCAATTTTTTCAAAGAAATTACACAAGTGGATGTCACTTTGAAATTTGGTTAGAAAAGGTAAACTCACACATTTTTTTTTCACGAAACACTTCTTTTGCTGGTACAATTTTGAATAAAAAGATACAGCTTTTATAAACATTTAAACTGTAGAAGTATAAATGTAAATGCCAAAAGGAAAACAAATTATGTGCGTGAAGTTAGCACCGCATTTTCTAATTTTCTTAAAAAAAAAAACAATTTGTGTCGTACTTTAACAAAAATTATGCTAAGATTATTGTTTTTAGAGGGTAGTCATTTTGTATCGCCGCCATTTTTAATTTGCAAGAAAAAATGTCATGCTATTTTATACTCAACTTATGCTGCCATGTGCCGTTAATGCATAAAAAAGTTTTAGATTTGAAAATAGTGGTGTTCTAAATTCACGTACATAAAAAATTTCAGTTAGAAATTCCAACCTATAAAAAGGAAACTAACCTGCTGTCTCCACCTGACCCTGTTGCATACACTGTTTGCAAATATTAATTTTTAAAATATAGAATTTCAGAATTTACAAGCAATAAAAAGAAAATAATTTCGGATGTATAGTAGATAAGAGCATATAGATTCTCAAAAATTATTATTAACTCGGTAGAAATTCTGGAATTGGTCAAATACCACTCAAAATGGTCGAATGCTTCGAAATCGAAAGATAAAATTTTATTATGGACACATGCTAGAAGCAGTAACAGTCAAGATTTAAAAAAAAACCTTTAAAATTAGTTAATTATAAAATTGAAATTATTAAGTTTTTTTTTTATTTTAGAAAAAAGTCCCTCCAAATGATTCACAAATTTGTGGTTTATCATCTTAATATTTCATTTATTTAATTAGATATTCTCAATAAAAGAGAAAGTGTGAAACAAGTCAAAGTTATACATACCTACCTTCTTTAATTGTTGTTTGTATGATATCCCACTGTCATGCGCCGCGCTGAAGGAAAAATTGTTTATAGTTTTGCAAAGAAAAAGCCAGTTAAGAGGAATGCGAATCAAAATCATAAAAATCCAAAACGAAGGGATAAGGAGATAATTGAGGAGCTCAGCGCCAAAACGGCCTAACCCCAAAATTTTCTAACTGAGATAAATGAGTTTAAAGAGAAGCTTATTTGAAACAATTTTTTTTTTAATTTCCATTAAAAGTTAAATAAAAATTGATTATTATTCTTGTTGGAAATAATTAATTGTTTAAAGAGTCATTGTGTACTATTGACTTAACTAATGCAAAGTTTTTTTTTGAAAATTATATTTCATCTTAGCAACCTATAAGCCATTTTATCTTCGAGCCTTTTTAATGTTTTTTTATATATTACAAACATTTTTCCGCAATAATAACAAAACTATTCTAAATAGGGTTTCGGTTTTTTATAATACATAAATTATTGAATTGTGGTTCGATCTGCGTATTTAGTTGATGTTTTTTGGAAATGTGGGTTAGGCCGTTTTGGCGCTGAGCGCCTCAATTATGCATTTTAAGTTTTCGACTTAAAATTGGTGTGGAAACCTATATAGTTTTTCGACTGCCGCGATAATCGTGGACGCCCTGTGTAAAAAAATACTTAAGTAAAATTTTTAAGAACAATGTACATGCACTTGGAAAGGCACAGCCGATGCACAGACATTAAAGAACGTTATATGACGAAAACCAATTTTTTGGACTTCTTTATTATCGTAATATCAAAAGTTCGGTTAAAACCTCGAAATTGTTTCCCTTAACAAATATTAGATAATGTATGTACTTGCCTTATAGAGTACCTAAGTAAAAATAATTGAAATCATTTATTTAAAAGCACCACGACCTTCTATAGTTTCAGAATGAAATCCAAATCAATAATTAACTTAAGGGAAAAGGAATTAAAACTTTAAATAAATAAACACTTAATTAAAACTTAATGTAATAGTCATATTTTAGTAGTGAAAGAAATACAAGCAAAAATATGAGAATTCATAATTATTTAACCATGACCATGGTAAACTTAATCTAAGTTAAATATTTTTTTTTTCTTTAAGTTCTGTTTAGCTTTTAACACTATCTATATACATAGATTATAGACCTTGTACAATTAATGCGTTTAGATATGGTTATTATTATATATACATATAAATGGAAATCGAATGGAAAACGAAAAAAGAAAACTGTAAATATAATATAGTGTAAGTTCATTATTAATATTACAAAGAAAATTTAAAACTTGCTGTCAATCTCAAATTCAACAGTATTTAAAAACCAAAACAAAACTGGATTAACATTAAAACAAGTCATTTACATTATACGCGTTTAAACAACACATGCTATAACACATACATTGACGTAGAGGTGTTTAATGCACAGCTGTTATTTAAAAAAAAATTAACTGAAATATTGTCAATCCCTTCAATTCAAATGAATTAATTAGCTTTCATTCATTTGAATTATATATATGTTTTATGTACCTAAACATTTTGTTATGTATGTATATATAGATATATTGTATTTGTAATTTTTATCCACAAGGTTATAATAAGTGCATTGAAATCTCGCTAGATTGGTTCTTAGAAAAAGAAAGATATTTCTTCGGTTTTAATTCTTAAAAGAATAAAAACTCAGGAACTGTATATTTGTCACACAACAAACGAATTAACGGAACAATTATAATTATATAATTATATAATTAGCATTTGTTTTTGTGTAAAAATTTTATGAATTTTCAGAGTTGAAATTTAAACAATAATTATAAAAAAATCCCCATTTGGCTCGAAAGAAATCGTAAATTTTTAATTTCAATATAAATAATATAGTTATGACTTGAAATAGAACCCAACATTTGCATATGGTTTGTTGGGTGCAAGAACTTTGTAGAATATTATTTTTCTTAATGAAAGAAGAGAGATCTTCAAAACTTTTTTTTTTGAATTCGTATTGAAACAAGTATAAAGACACTACGAACCCAAATATTGAAATTTTGATGGGAAAAGTCACAGAATCATGAAAATAAATTGCGTACTTTCAGGGTTGCAGGGGCAAATTTAAAAAAATTTCTAAAATAAGAAATTAATATAAAAACACAACTGCATCACTTACAATACTCATTGCTTGATTATGTTTTTAAATTAAGTTATTTTAGTTCTTAGTTTTGAATAAATGATTTGTAAACTCAAAATTTTGAAAATAAAATTCGAAAAATTAACAGGCGTATTTAATAGATTTTTTACTAGTTAAACAGTGTCCAAATAGTTAAAAATATTTCGAAATACTTGGAAATATGCTTTATTTGATGAAATAAAATATTACATTAGCCAAGGTTTAGACAACCGAGTGTTGTATAAGCTCTTTAACATCAAATAAAAGTGTTTATCTATAACTGGGACGGACTGTCCAAATTTAGACAACGTTTATAAATACGACCGTAATTAATGTTTAAAATCACGTAAAAAGGTGGAATATAAATAGAGTGGACCGATATTTTAAAATCAATGTTCCAATATAATGACGTACCAACAATATTAAAAATGTATGCTCTTATCACAAAATGCACAATTTTTCATCTAAGCCGCCCAACTATGTATATAGAAAAGTAAAACCCTTAACTCTTCTGATTAGTTTATTTCGAAAACGGTTATTTTTATGAAAAAAAAGTATGTTGATGTCATATCGATTGGCACTTTTGGCAGTTTCTGAAGAACACCATGAGGAAGCTATATACGAATTTCCAGCTCTCCAGCGGTAATTTTCTAATTGGGCTGTTTTTATGGCGTTATTGACTGGACTATAAGCAACTACAATATTTTTTTTGAACAGGGACAGGTGTCGTTGGTTTTGGTTTTGGCTAATACCAAATTCGGCGAGACAAAGTGGTCTGTGGGTTGTTTGTATTTTGACCAAAAAAAATTATTTTCCACGTCGATTCTAGACGAAAATTAATGAAATTTTGTACTTTTTATAATTTGGGAACGTCATTCCAATCATTACCAATGTAATGACTATTTTTTTCTACTTAAACAAAAATTAGGTCATAATAACATGCGTGCTTAAATTAAATTCATTCCAATGCAGATTATATAAGTATGAAATTAAGAAAAACAAGTCCAAAATGTTGTGCAGTATTCCAAAGGAATGAGAAATAATTATTGTGATATTGCTTGAAGATTTCTTTATTAAACATAATTTTAAGACCAAAAGTGATAAAAATTTGATAATTTGGACATTTTAAAGTTAACAACAAAATTTTAGATCAACTATTGTACCTGCTCAAAAACTCCAAATAATCTAATTAATTAGTTTTAAAAATATTATTATTTGAATGTGGTATAGGTTAGACTAAAAATTCTGACCATTCTAAAACAGTTATAAATTTAAATTTTAAATAAAATTTGCGATTTTGGCAGCTGTCAATTTGCTGAATTCATCAAGGACTACGAAATTTAGTTTGAGTTTTAGGACTACAAATTTTAGTTTTCAAGTTGTTTAACGACTATTATTATTACTATAAATTCTTTATTTTAACAAACTCGTGAAATTTTACGTAACAAATGAATCTAAAGAACATTAGCATGGCAAACAAAATCTGCCATCTGCCTGAAACTGACATTACCGAGTGAAAATAATATACAGAAAGTATTAAGTTAATACATATAAAAAATATACAAAATAAATAAATAAAAAATCGTATAAATCAGAATTACAAAAATATAAATATAATATTATGTAGATTGATATTAGATAGCTTACATAGATATTTTAAAATTTTGACAACTAGTAATATATTTATATATCTACAATTGAATAATCATTTACAATTATTTCATTAAAAAAAACTGTTGCGATAATCTAAGGCATGATAAATATATCGATAGAGATCATTCCAACCTGCCTCTCCATTTAAAATTTGTTTCGCTTCTGGTTTAATGACTATATCCACTGTCATTCTGACATCAGATTCAAATACAGTAACCAAAAAAAATAATAAGATTTTTAAAACTATTTGGTACCTAAGCTATTACGATTATTCGAAATTTTGAATAGTTGACCTACAATTTGGTTGTCAACTGAAAACTGTTAAAATTGTCAAAATTTCTTTTATATTATTTTGATCAGATTTGATCTAAAACCATGCTCAATACCGAAATGTCAAAGAAATATCACAAAAATTACGTTTAACCCCATGTTTAACATTTCACAGAATGTTGGAATTACTTTTCTGAATTTGTGGTACATAATATTTGTATTGGAATCACTTTTATAGAAAAGTATAAACAGATAAATTTGATTCAATTCCTGACTCCAAAAAATAAATTTTTTTGAGGCCCCCATAACACTGAATTTAAGTCTAAGTCAAAAAAAGAGCATTCGAAGATATTAAGAGGTAAAGTGAATAAACTGTCATTTTTGATTGTTTTACAATGGACTTAGGAACGTAAACACTTTCTGACTTATTTAATTTTAGAACTGAAAAGAGTTTAACTTTGAGCACAAGTTAGCACTAGTTTTTGATTTTTGTATGACTAGGTTTGGTACAACTGTGAGTACCTCCATTATAATCACTATTTTGGTCTAGAATTAAAGTGTGAAATTATTTTTGTCATCATAATTAAATAAACGGACCACTGCGGATAGAATCTGAATCACCTTTCCTATATTCATTATTCTCGAATCCATAAATCCGTAGACCGTTCGTGATAGATACAAATATTTCATTTTCATATTATATCCGCACTTAACTAATATTGTGGATTGAAAACAAAAAGTCAGTTTGTCACCCATACACTGAACCAAAAAGGTACGTAGAAACAAGCAATATATTTATTGTCACAACAAATAGTTTATTAAAATTCAACCAATAATCACGTTTGTAGCCACAATAAACGGCCGTTTATAGAGTTTATAAACGATTGTTAATTCCAATAAACCGTTTGTTATTTCCATTTGTAAATTTTTTTAATAAACGCGTTTATTGTGATAATAAATGATTTATCAATTTCCTATAAACAGCAATTATTGAATTTAACAATGAGTTTATAAATACAATAAACAGTTATTTATTGATTTAATAAACGTGTTTATTGAAACAAACAACCGTTTATTATTTTCATTTATAAATGCAATAAACCCGTTTATTAAATTGATAAACGCGTTTGTTACGACAATAAACGGGTATTTATTGATTTAACAAACGTGTTTATTGAAACAAACAACCGTTTATTATTTTCATTTATAAATTCAATAAACCCGTTTATTAAATTGATAAACGCGTTTGTTACGACAATAAACGGGTATTTATTGATTTAACAAACGTGTTTATTGAAACAAACAACCGTTTATTATTTTCATTTATAAATTCAATAAACCCGTTTATTAAATTGATAAACGCGTTTGTTACGACAATAAACGGGTATTTATTGATTTAACAAACGTGTTTATTGAAACAAACAACCGTTTATTATTTTCATTTACAAATTCAATAAACCCGTTTATTAAATTGATAAACGCGTTTGTTACGACAATAAACGGGTATTTATTGATTTAACAAACGTGTTTATTGAAACAAACAACCGTTTATTATTTTCATTTATAAATTCAATAAACCCGTTTATTAAATTGATAAACGCGTTTGTTACGACAATAAACGGGTATTTATTGATTTAACAAACGTGTTTATTGAAACAAACAACCGTTTATTATTTTCATTTATAAATTCAATAAACCCGTTTATTAAATTGATAAACGCGTTTGTTACGACAATAAACGGGTATTTATTGATTTAACAAACGTGTTTATTGAAACAAACAACCGTTTATTATTTTCATTTACAAATTCAATAAACCCGTTTATTAAATTGATAAACGCGTTTGTTACGACAATAAACGGGTATTTATTGATTTAACAAACGTGTTTATTGAAACAAACAACCGTTTATTATTTTCATTTATAAATTCAATAAACCCGTTTATTAAATTGATAAACGCGTTTGTTACGACAATAAACGGGTATTTATTGATTTAACAAACGTGTTTATTGAAACAAACAACCGTTTATTATTTTCATTTATAAATTCAATAAACCCGTTTATTAAATTGATAAACGCGTTTGTTACGACAATAAACGGGTATTTATTGATTTAACAAACGTGTTTATTGAAACAAACAACCGTTTATTATTTTCATTTATAAATTCAATAAACCCGTTTATTAAATTGATAAACGCGTTTGTTACGACAATAAACGGGTATTTATTGATTTAACGAACGTGTTTATTGAAACAAACAACCGTTTATTATTTTCATTTACAAATTCAATAAACCCGTTTATTAAATTGATAAACGCGTTTGTTACGACAATAAACGGGTATTTATTGATTTAACAAACGTGTTTATTGAAACAAACAACCGTTTATTATTTTCATTTATAAATTCAATAAACCCGTTTATTAAATTGATAAACGCGTTTGTTACGACAATAAACGGGTATTTATTGATTTAACAAACGTGTTTATTGAAACAAACAACCGTTTATTATTTTCATTTATAAATTCAATAAATTTGGTTTGTTAAATTAATAAACCCATTTATTAAAATATTAAATGGGTTTATTGAAATAAGCCTGCCTGTTTTCTGTTGATTTACACAACTGACAAAATTCCATTATTTCTGCAGAATTTATGGCGTTTTGTCAGTCACATAAATCAAGCATAGTGTTGTACTTACACGATTGACAGAATTCCATTATCTTTCCTTTATTTTAGCCATTAATTGTCATAAACATAATTTATGACAAAAATATGGAATAATAATGGCAGACATAACGTCGATTTGTCATTCGCCTAAGTTCAACATTAGTTTCATCTAAAGCCTACAAAAGAAAACGTATTATTAGCATGATTAAATTAAATTAGATCTAAAACAACCAGTTTCAAATAACCTGTTCACAGTCCCAAAATAACATGCATCTCATACTGAAATCATATGTCCGCTGAAAATTTAAAAGTTTAAGCAGAAATTTAAGAAGTCCGAACTGAAAAAAAAATGAACTTTTTGTTTTGAATTTTTATATTTTATTTTGTGTCAAATTATTGCTTATGTTTATTATATATATATATATTATATATCTTAAATTATTATATCTTGTTAAGCAAGATATTAGTTTCTATACATTTTTCTTGTATACATAGATATTATGTATCTTTAGAACCCCAATGAGAAACAGGATAATGGGTATTGAAGATTGAATGGATACAAATTTTAAAATAAACAATTAAGTAGTTATTGAATTTATCTCGTTAAGCAAGATATGAGTTTTTGTACAAATTTCTTTTTTATTTTTCTTAAAATATCTTGTCTCTATAAAACCCCAAAATGAGGAACAGGGTAATGGGTATTGAAGATTGAACAGATAAAATATTTTAAAGCAAATGTCTACAGCTCTTAAAAAACTTTTAAATACAAACTTTACTCCGTCAAAGTACAGGAAAATATCATTAAAATCCAATATTGAACTGCCATGTACTATGATGAAGGGCTGGACATTCTCTGACTTTTCATTTAGGTATCCGATATGGTCTTCAATCTCTTGAATTGATGAACCGACCCAAACGAATGCATTTTGAGAGTCTTTGATGCTAAACCGCGTTAAGCTTCTCTTTCCTTCCTTGCTTTTTCTTGAAACTTTTTGAAATGGAATGAAATATCCATGTAGTGCCCACAGTAAAGCTGCATCGTCGCAATCTGTTATTATAAAAAGTTTTTAATTATTTAATTTAATTTTTCATATGATAAAAAATAAGATATTAAAAAATACATAAATAATATATAATAAAAAAAAGAAATTTGGTTTTTAAGTGGTTTTCAATGTGATCTTGAACCAAATGTCAGATCTTCAAAAAAAAACCCAAAATAAAGAACAACCCGATAGATATTGCAGATAAAAAACTTAGAAACAAATATTAAAAAGCTTATATTTACATACTAACTTTACTCCGTGAAAATCATAATCATTATCAAATTGCTAACTACATATGTATGTGTTGTTACCATGAAATAAAAACAAAGTTAACGACAGCTTACTTGTCGTTGTGTTTGAACCTCTTTCTTTTGATGACAATTGTGTCAACACTTCAAGAGTATTTTTATCCTTCACATGGTTTTCAGTCAAAAGAAATTTTAAGATGTTATGTTTAAGTTGGTCCCAATTATCCAAAAATGATCCAGCATTTGTATATAGGTAGCTAAAATCCATGTCAATCTAGTAATTTAATGTATTTTTTGTACAACTGTTATAACGGCATGTAACAAATTTCTAACTTACGAAACGATAGCCAGTAGGACATTTGTATTTCGGCCATTTTAATAGAATTTGAGAAGTGGAAGTAGAGTCCTTAATATCTAAAAGCCTTCTATTTGCACACGCTTTCCAGCACCGGTCTAATGCTTCCCCTGATAAATTGTCATATTTCAAGGACCTAATAATTTGTTCTGAATCTTCTTCAGGAACTAAAAATTAGAATTTGTTACCAATGCAATTATCTATGAAAAGTATGTTCATCATCATGAAAGTTCGGGAATTTAAATTGAAAAAAAAATGTGTTTAACTGTAAAAATGCAGAGAATTCTCAAACTAATAGTCATCTTATATGGCAGATATCTACAGCTCTTAAAAAACTTTTAAATACAAACTTTACTCCGTCAAAGTACAGGAAAATATTATTAAAATCCAATATTGAACTGCCATGTACTATGATGAAGGGCTGGACTTTCTCTGACTTTTCATTTAAATATCCGATATGGTCTTCAATCTCTTGAATTGATGAACCGACCCAAACGAATGCATTTTGAGAGTCTTAAGATAGTAAAAATGCGCACCCTTGTTTTGCCTTTCGATCGGATTCAAAACTGAACGAATTCCTACCGGAAGTCAAAATTGGGGTGGCTGTCTTAATTAAAATCGAACAAACCTAGAATCAAATTGTCATCTGTTGTTTCGGTCTTGCTTGTTGAAGGTTTTGAAGTTTTCTCCATCGTTTTATTTGAGAATTTCAAGTTGCAGAATTTATTATAAATTTTGCCTCTTTTACCCGTTCGATAATATACCTTACAATATTTTATTTATATTAAAAATAAGTAAAAATAATAGAATAATAAATAATCAGTTTACCAGTTCCTCAGTAGGAAATCTTTCAATTATTTCTTTTTCAATGGCGTAACTTGAATGCAGATCCAAATGAATTTTTTTCTGATCAAAATAACTTGCGATTGCAGTAATCAACTGCATTCTTTGCTGACCGTTGAATTTTTTATTTTGTTCGTAACTTTCAACCAGTGAAATAATTTTTAAGTTGCTGTTTAAAATTGTTGCTAAAGAAATTGAAGAGGCAGATTCTAGAGCACTTGTTGGTGAACTTGTATGGCTGCGGAAATTTGATCTTGTTGAAAGTTGGTATGGTGAAGATGCTTCCGATAAACAAGATATATTGCGAAACGGACCACATTCTGAGTTGGAATACATGAAGAGGGGCTTTCCAATCAACTCACGCCATTCTCTTAACTTTGATTCAAACAAAATTAAAGTTCTGTACTTGAAGGGCTTTAGAATTTGGGCAAGGTGGTGACACTCCAAATTTTTCAAAATTTCAATATCTATCTCATTCACTAAAATTTAATAATGTGTATTGTCATTTTTCAATAAGTTTTCAATTTTAACTTAAAAAAAGACTAAGAAAAATTTTCGAAAAAATACAGAAAATTGTTTTTAATTACTGCGTAGGATTGTTTTTATCTTGTTAAGTATATATTATATATCTTGATATTAGTGTCTATACACACTTTTTTTTTAAATATTTCGTTTCATTAAAGCCCCAAAATGAAGAACAGGCTAACGGTAGGAAGATTGAAATAAAAAATTTTAAAATAAACTTTTACGTAGCTATTGGTTTACAACAATTTATGAGAAAAAAACTTGGAAAAATTTTCTAAAAAAAGACTAATTTTTTTTATTCAAAAAGACTTAAAAAAATTTTCAAAAAAAAAAACATACAAATTTTGTTTTTAAAAAGACTACGACAAATTTTCTACAAAAAGATAAATAATTTTTTTCTTTATTTTTACACTATCAGATCTTTGCCTAAGAAGCATAGTACAAGCTACATATTCGTTATTGCTAGAAAGGTAGCAATGCTGAACTACAAGAAAATAGTATTAAATTATAATAAATACAAATTTATACAAAAAATTTATATTCGTGGTGCGCGTTAAAGAAAGACTTGACAAAATTTTCGAAAAAAAAAACTTAGAAATTTTTTGTTCCAAAAGACTTAGAAATTTTTTTGTTGAAAAAGACTGAATTTTTTTTTTTTCAAAAGACTTAGAAAATTTTTGTTCCAAAAGACTTAGAAAATTGTTTTACAAGATTTAGAAAATTTTTTCTTGAAAAAAACAGAAAATTTTTCGAAGAAAAATTTTTGTTACAAAAGACAGAAAATTTTTTGTTCCAAATTTTTTTGTTGAAAAAAGCTGAAATTTTTTTTTTTCAAAAGACTTAGAAAATTTTTGTTCCTAAAGACTTAGAAAATTTTTCTTACAAGATTTAGAAAATTTTTTGTTCAAAAAAAAAATTTTTTTTACAAAAACTTATTAAATTTTTTTGTTGAAAGACTGAAAAAAATTTTTTTCAAAAGACTTAGAAAATTTTTGTTCCTAAAGACTTAGAAAATTTTTTGTTAAAAAAAAAAAATTTTTGCTACAAAAACTTAGTAAATTTTTTGTTGAAAGACTGAAAAATTTTTTTTTTCAAAAGACTTAGAAAATTTTTGTTCCTAAAGACTTAGAAAATTTTTCTTACAAGATTTAGAAAATTTTTTGTTCAAAAAAAAAATTTTTTTTCAAGAAAAATTTTTGCTACAAAAACTTAGTAAATTTTTTGTTGAAAGACTGAAAAAAATTTTTTTTCAAGACTTAGAAAATTTTTGTTCCTAAAGACTTAGAAAATTTTTCTTACAAGATTTAGAAAATTTTTTGTTCAAAAAAAAAAATTTTTTTCAAGAAAAATGTTTGCTTCAAAAACTTAGTAAATTTTTTGTTGAAAGACTGAAAAAAATTTTTTTCAAAAGACTTAGAAAATTTTTGTTCCTAAAGACTTAGAAAATTTTTCTTACAAGATTTAGAAAATTTTTTGTTCAAAAAAAAAATTTTTTTTCAAGAAAAATTTTTGCTACAAAAACTTAGTAAATTTTTTGTTGAAAGACTGAAAAAAATTTTTTTTCAAGACTTAGAAAATTTTTGTTCCTAAAGACTTAGAAAATTTTTCTTACAAGATTTAGAAAATTTTTTGTTCAAAAAAAAAATTTTTTTTCAAGAAAAATGTTTGCTTCAAAAACTTAGTAAATTTTTTGTTGAAAGACTGAAAAAAATTTTTTTCAAAAGACTTAGAAAATTTTTGTTCCTAAAGACTTAGAAAATTTTTCTTACAAGATTTAGAAAATTTTTTGTTCAAAAAAAAAATTTTTTTTCAAGAAAAATTTTTGCTACAAAAACTTAGTAAATTTTTTGTTGAAAGACTGAAAAAATTTTTTTTTCAAGACTTAGAAAATTTTTGTTCCTAAAGACTTAGAAAATTTTTCTTACAAGATTTCCTAAAGACTTAGAAAATTTTTCTTACAAGATTTAGAAAATTTTTTGTTCAAAAAAAAATTTTTTTCAAGAAAAATTTTTGCTACAAAAACTTAGTAAATTTTTTGTTGAAAGACTGAAAAAATTTTTTTTCAAAAGACTTAGAAAATTTTTGTTCCTAAAGACTTAGAAAATTTTTGTTACAAGACAGAAAATTTTTTGTTGAAAAAAACAAAATTTTTCCGAGAAAAAGTCTTAGAAAATTTTTGTTACAAAAGACTTTTTTTGTTCCAAAAGACTTAGAAATTTTTTTTTTTCAAAAGAATTATAAAATTTTTTGTTCCAAAATTGTTTGTTGAAAAAGAATGAAATTTTTTTTTTTCAAAAGAATTAGAATTTTTTTTGTTGAAAAAGAGAATTTTTCGAGAACCAAACTTTTTCCCATAAAAAAAAATCAGAACAAAATTGAAAACTTGTGCCTGACATAAAAAAGAGTTCATTTTAGCTTTTTTAATTAATTTTAACTTACTTTTGAAATGCTCAAGTAATTCTAATAGGCCCCATTTTCCCAATAAACTCGTTATCTCGTCGCATGGGTCAATGTTGACAACAGTCGTTGTTATATTCTTGTCGCCCAAAAGTACTTCATATTCTGTTTCTGACATTGTCGAAATGCATTCCCTGTCCCCACTTGATTCAACCTGCTCTTCACCAACCTGCAGTTCATCAAGCTCCACGATATCGACCTCCTCTTCCTCGGACCCCTTTTCATCCAACAATGTATCAAGCGTTGTCATTTTCTTAAGTATAGGCACTTTTAAAAATTCAGTTTTTTGTGTACCTATTGTTAATTTATTAAAAACGTTACAAAACATCAAAACATTCTAATAAAAAATTTACAAAAGTATCTAACTACTAGACAACTAAAATAAAGCCATGGGTATCAAATCCGCAAAATGATTTTAATGTAGGTACATATTCTATAAAAGATCGATAGATACTTATAGATTGGTATAGTTTTTGAATTGTTAAAGTACAATTAAATGTTAACCTTTTGAAAACGAAAATATTCTATAAAATTTTTATTTGTAGGTAGATAGAAAAAATCAGTTTTGCGGAATTGGGACCAAGATACCCACATCCTTATTGGTATCTATAAATGAGTCACACGGTAATACTATAAAAATACCTTATCTTAAGTTAAAATTATCACATTCTTTTATAATTTTTATATTTTTTTTTATGATTGCTTTGCCTATTGTGAACAATAATACTCTTTAACTCTTAATAAAGTTTTTCCTGTAGCTGTTTTTATCAAAGTAGTTGGTGGCCCAACAATATTATTGCCAAAAATTATAGAAAAAGGGCCCACCTGCTTTTCGTCAATTTCAAAAGATAATATACTTGGGTTGTACTGGATTGTATTTAGTTTTTGGTAAAACAAAAAAACTTCATTTTTTTTTAAAACACCTATGTCTACTATAATATATAACTCGATATCAGCTTCATATCGCGCTATATAAAAACTTTGTTGGTATTTATAACCTTCGATTTTTACTTTAGAAAAAAATTCTATGTATGTATTATCGACTCCTAGCATTTCAGATACTAAATTTCTAAAATCACTATCGATTTTATGTTTCTCATATATTTCAAAGTAACAAGGGTAAGTTCCATCAATATTAGTTAACAACTTAAATGCAGTTTTAAGTTGGTATTTTTTTGCTAAGGTTAAACAAATATTCTTTCGAGATGTAATAGCATGTGAATATAGTTTAAATTCTTTGTGCTTAGCTTCAAATTTAAAACACCAAAAACTACGAACAGGACCTGACTGTTTAATGACACTAGGATAATGAGTTAAATTATGATGCTTTGGTTTCAAGGTGTCATGAAAAAGACGAACATAGTCTTGGTTATGGTTTTCAATTTTTAATTTTAGCATTGGGATGATTTCATCGCAAATTTCAAATGCAAGCAATAAATCAATTATTTCAATTAAATTAATAAGGAATAACCACACTTCATCATCATGTGGCACTAAATCTTCAATCATTAAATGAAAAAATGAAATAAAAGTCATCATTTCTCGTGCCGTCATTTTCAGATGTTTACATTTTAATTGGCCAATTTTTATTTCACCTGAAATATTGTCAATCTCAATTGCACCATACTGAAATGTTTGTTTTCTTATATTAAGGGTATCTAGTTTAAAATATTAAGCTGTGTTTATGAAGTATTCAATTATATGGCAAATATCGTAATGACAAATTCCTTCGAAAACATCGTGCATTAGATCCACGCAGTAATTTTCTACGACATGAAACGATGGAATCTCATTAAGTTGAGAATAGTTTTGTATGCCCGTTTCCGAAGGGTTGTTAAGAATTATATCTTCTTCGTAGTTTGCGCGGTTTCTTAACAAATCATCTCGTTCAATTGTTAACGATTTCGTTTCAGATTTGTTGGCTTTACAAAACCTGCAATAAGAATCGCTTGAAAATGATCTATTAAAATCCAAAACAGTATTTAAGCCCAAATTATCCCCTAACACAAGACCTAAGATGAAATATACTTTTACTTTTGAATCGTTGCTTAAGCTTATTTCCACACCATCAACTTCAAGACTCTTCAGCTCATTTATTAAAGATTGAAAACATTTATCGTTACCGAATGCTTTGAGATCCCTTGTTTTAAGAACTCCTGCCAAAAAAACACTATCCAACTTTGATTCCTTCCATGGAAGACAAGGAAATGAATAGTAAATATTACATATCGAATGAACGCCTGCATGAGAGCTTAAAGGATTGTTGATTTCAAAATCATCAGTATATAAAAAATATGGAATTAGTATTTTTCCCGGATACTTTTCACATTTTTTCTTCCAAAGCTCACCTTGGACAAAATTTGAAATTTTTTTTTTTTTACTTAATGTTTCCATATGAAGTTTCGTTTTGTTTAAGATGTTTCCACCCTCAAAAATTTTTTTAAATTGAAATTTTAAAGGCATCAATATACCTTTAGTGTTTTTTTCATCATACGCAAGGCATCCGTTCTTAAAAACTCTACTGATTTCATTGTTTACCGAAAATTCATTTAAACTGTCCAAAAAATTTTCTTTTTTAAGCCAATCTAAAAGTTTATACTCGGTGTTGCAAAAGTTAAAAGGATTACGACACTTCGATAATAGACTAACAAATTCGTTATGAACTTTTATGTTTGTTTTTGCCAATTTTTCATTCGAAAATGATCTAAATAATTCAAGCATTGGATTTAAGATACATTTTTGTACATCTTCTTGAATTACTAAAATGTTTTTTCGTGAAAAACTATTGTTATCATGCATTTTCAATACAAAACGCGTAGCAGAAATGAAAATATAATTTAGACTTTCTTCTATAGTGATTTCTTTGATTTCAAAGCTTTCATGATTATAATTTTCGCATGTTTCGGAGTCTTCCTTAAAACTATTTGATATAATTTGATTTTTTTCGCAAAACTGATTTTCAGCTGTAAAATTTTGTTCATCAGAATTATTACTATTTACGTTGGGTATTGAACCCCCCTCATGTTTTCTTATAATGTGTCTCTTAAAAGTACTTATATTTTGAAATTCTTGTGAGCAACTACTTTCCCTACATTTAAAATTACTATAAGTGCTCAAATCATGAATCTTTTTTAAGTGTTGTATATACAAGTTTACGGAAGAAATTTTAACCTTACAGATAAAGCAAATCATTTTGTTTAATTTGAGTATACAGTATTTTAACAGAACTTAAAATATTTAAGTAATATATACGTATTTTTAGTATAATATATAAGTATATAGTATAATAAATAAAATATAATCAATTTAATATTGATGTTGTAGGCTGTAGGTAGGTGCTAATGTCAAACAACCATATACATTCTGGACGGGACTTCGCATTAAAATTAGATAAGAATTAATCTAAAAATAAAGAAAAACAAAAAAAAAAAAACCGATTGAATGGTCTTTCCTTCCTTATTTTTGAAATATTATTTGTAAAAATCATTTAAACACGTTGGCTGCAAACGTCTTAGCTATGCATATCTCGCTCTTCTATTAACATCTGCATTTGAGGTAGTGAGAACAAAAGTGACGTTAACACACTTTTTTTTGAACAGTCACATTTATTTTTTGAAAAATTAATGAAAAAAGTATTCTTCCTTAAAACGACAAAATAAGTGAATTTCTTAAAAACATTTTGGAAGGCATGCCGTGAGCATCGTTTAATGAACGATTTATTACAAAACTTAAATATTCAAGTTCAAGATGGGCTAAAAGTAAACCGTATATACCAGTCCCAGTCAGTCTCATTGAGACAAATATTTTCAAAGAAAAACAAACACCAGTAATAACGTTCACAAATAAAATATGTTTTCAAATCGTTCCCAGCAATTAACGTTGCAGCGAATGTGTTGAAATTTGTTCGTTCATAATATAATAATTATACTGACTAACACTTTTCGATTTTTGATAGAAATAGAAAATTTTGTTCTAAAAAAGGCTTATAAAAATTTTTCAAGAAAAAGACGGTTTTGTCATTAAAATGAACCTGATCTACACAAGTTGAAAGCCAGCAAAAAATAAATATAATATAAAAAAATATAATACATAATAAATAAAAATTCAAGTGACTTACTTTCATAATATTGATTTTGTATGCTGCTGCAAACAGGACACCTCACTTTATCGTTACAAATAATCTAGAAATATTGAAAATTACTTTTAGTTACAATGTATGAATATTGTATATAATAATTGTATCTACTTTAAATGATTCTATGAGAAGCAGAGTGATCTAATGATTTTTTTCTTTGCTCTTACTGAACGCCAAAAACTACTTTAATTTTTTTTTCAAATATTATATTCAGAAAAAGTCTGATTATTTGTTATGTTGCAAAAACTTTGTTTCAAAAGTAAGTAAACTGAAAATAAGTTAAGTAGGCACAACAGAAAACAACGCAAAACAATGTTGAGAACATATACAGCTTGCTGCTGTACCTACTTTACCCTTCGACATTGTAAAAGATAAAAATAAAATTTGTAATAATCATGCTAACTAAATTAAAAACATTTTTCTGTTAAAAAAAATGTTTTTTTTTCGCAATAATCATCTTAACTCATTACTTAATTATTATAAAAATTTTAATTTGGCATTTTAAAGTTCAATTGATTAAAATTGTACGCATAGAATAATAATGAACCTTGTGAAAGTATATGTAGGTATACAAGTTATTAAGTTTTAAATTATCATTATTTAAGTTACTGCTAAAATAGCAAAAGCAAAATTTCAAATTATTTTGACTTATTCATTTATAGGATTAAACTATTTTTCTTTTTTTTTTCATAGGGCTCATTAATTTTAGTGAAAATGAGTTAAAATTATATTTTGTTAAAAACCTGTCTTTCCAAAGAAAGCCTTTGGCATTTCGTTTCCCAAAAAAATGTTTGTCTTAAATAAAGACTTAAATTGTTTTTTTGAATTTACCACAAAAATAATTTGACAATCGCGAATTAAAAGTAAGAAATAATTTTATAATAATATGTTCGTAATGTATAAAAATTATAATGACTTACGTTTTAAAGAATGATTTTGTATGCTGCTGCAAACAGGACACCTCACTTTATCGTTACAAATAATCTAGAAATATTGAAAATTACTTTTAGTTACAATGTATGAATATTGTATATAATAATTGTATCTACTTTAAATGATTCTATGAGAAGCAGAGTGATCTTATGATTTTTTTCTTTGCTCTTACTGAACGCCAAAAACTACTTTAATTTTTTTTTCAAATATTATATTCAGAAAAAGTCTGATTATTTGTTATGTTGCAAAAACTTTGTTTCAAAAGTAAGTAAACTGAAAATAAGTTAAGTAGGCACAACAGAAAACAACGCAAAACAATGTTGAGAACATATACAGCTTGCTGCTGTACCTACTTTACCCTTCGACATTGTAAAAGATAAAAATAAAATTTGTAATAATCATGCTAACTAAATTGAAAACATTTTTCTGTTAAAAAAATGTTTTTTTTCGCAATAATCATCTTAACTCATGAATTAATTACTTATAAAAACTTTAATTTGGCATTTTAAAGTTCAATTGTTTAAACTTTTACGCATAGAATAATACTGAACCTAGTGAAAGTATATATTTTGATGAATGGTTAATCTTGTTCCGACACATACTTTTTTACATATGTATATATATTTTTACTTTATGAATTTTAAAACACTTAATTTTTTCTTATTGGGATTCTAAGTTTCGGCGGCGGCTTCTTCTTGTGAGTGACTGAACGAATCGTTTTCGTTGCTGTCGTAAATACAATGTATAACAAGTCGGTTTAAAAAACTGATTTTCATACTTATTTTATGAAGTTTTTTTTCCACAAAAACAATGCTTAGCGTCGTGGATTCAAAAGAAGGCATACGGATAAAAAAGTATGTACTGCTATTAGCAATAAACTCAGTTTACCTTCGCCAGACATGGCAGGCATTTCGATAGCATGGAGTTTTAAGTTTTGGAAATGAGATTTTGAATAACTTTTTTCAATTTTTAAACCTAACTAAAACTTTAAAATTGATTTCACAAAAGCTCAGGCCAAAAATATTTATAAAAATACCTATATTCAATTTGACGCCGGCTGCCAGCAATACGCAACACATGGCAGCGAACGTAAACTTGTATTTATAATATAGAACAAATTACTTACATATTTGATGAAAGATTAATTCAACATACAATTTTGTATTGTATGTATTTAAATATGATATATTTTTACTTTATGAATTTTAAAACACTTAATTTTTTCTTATTGGGCGGCTTCTTCCTTCTTCTGAATGACTGAACGAATCCTTTTCGTTGCTGTTGTAAAGACAAAGTATAGCAAGTCGTTTTAAAAAATTGATTTTAATACTTATTTTATGAATTTTTTTTCCACGAAAATAATGCTTAACGTAGTGGATTGAAAAAAAAATCATACGGATAAAAAAGTAGGCTCTCCGGTTAGCAATTATAACCTTCGCCAGACATGGCAGCCATTTTGATAGCACGGAGTTTCAAGTTTTGAAAATGAAGTTTTGAATAACTTTTTTCAATTTATTAACCCAATAAAACTTTAAAATTGATTCCACAATAGCTCAGGCCAAAAATATTTATAAAAATACCTAAATTCAATTTGACGCCACGCCGCCGCGCCGGCCGCCAGCAATGCGCAATCTATGGCAGCGAACGTAAATTTGTATTTATATTTATAATATAGAAAAAAATTACTTACATATTTGTTGAAAGATTAATCCAACATACAATTTTGTATTGTATGTATTTAATTATGATATTTTTTCACTTTATGAATTTTAAAACACTTTATTTTTTAAACACTTAACTTTTTCTTATTGGGATTCTTGGTTGCGGCGGCGGCTTCTTGTTCTGAATGACTGACCGAATCGTTTTCGTTGCTGTTTGAAATAGGAAGTAGAAAGCCGGCGACACTCTACTTGTTTCGTTAAGTTCGGAAAAAAAAATTCCCTCTCAACGAACATTGCTGAGCTCTGTTCGCACTACAGATTTTTCACATTTTTTATATTTCTCTAGCCACGAATTCAATAACTAATAAAAGGTTTATTAAAAATAGTAAGAGATATGAGTATTAAGATAATAAATCATTTATTTAATGTGAGAAGCAGTTTATTATAATAAAGAAGGCATATCATTGAAATTATACGTTTTTATGACAATAAACAATTGATTAATTTTTATAAACAAGATTATTGTTATTAATAATACGTTTATTATTACAATAAACGATTAATTAATTTTAATAAACAAGATTATTATTCCAAATAAACAGTAAATTTTATAAAGGACGCTTCGTTAAATGTCTTTAATTTTTATAAACAAGATTACTTTTATTAATAATACGTTTATTCTTACAATAAACGATTAATTAATTTTAATAAACAAGATTATCATTCCAAATAAATAAATTTTACAGAGGACGCTTCGTTGAATGTATTTAATTTTAATAAACAAGATTATTATTATAAATAATACGTTTATTATTACAATAAACGATTAATTAATTTTAATAAACAAGATTATTATTACAAATAAATAGTAAAGTTTGCAAAGAACGCTTCGTTAAATTTCTAATCAACATGGAAGCTTAATAAATTGTTTGTTAGGAAAATAAACAATTTTCATTTGGGAAACTAAGAAAATTTAGTTGTTTCGTTGAAAATTAATATGTCCTTATCTAGACCACCTTTTTTTTACCATACCAAGTGTGATTAATGTACTATTTCTTGCTAATCACTGGAAACTTAAGGCCGTAATAACATTCACAACATAACCATTTTTTCAAGAGTTAAGAAATTTTTGGAAATTTTTGTTTTTCTTTCTTATTTATATAATTAAAAGTATGGTAATTATAATTAAGTTTAGATATCTCCACTTACCTTGTTTTAAGCGACCACCATAGGACATACACTACACAATCTCTTTAAATGCTTAAATGCTTAAACACGTTTTGTTTTGTTTTGTGTCGATTTATAAACATATTTTGATTTAAAAAAACACTCCTCTGCTGTAGACCTAAAGAAATTTTGTAAGGTGGCTATGAGACACTCAGTTTTTTTGGATCCCCTAATAAACCGAGAAAAGAGGATGCGTGAAGACGTCAAATGCGTTGTTACGGTTTGGTTAAAAATACGTAAAAAGTGGCGAATTCTTGCATAAGGCGTTTTTCTTTTTTAGTTCAGAGCAGAGCAACTGTCAAAAAAATATTTGTGTTTCTTTTTTAGCTCTGATCGTTCAGAACTTAAAAATTGTGTTTCCTTTTTAGTTCTAAGCATGGTCAGAGCTCGATCTGTGAGCTCAGAATAAAATAGTAGAGTAAAAGGAGTGAAATGTTGAACACAAACGAGATGACATTTGAAAGGCGGGAAATAAAATAAAAACATTGTCAAAACAATAAAAATGGCGGAAGAGGCTGGTTGCTGGAGAAGGTAAAATAATAATTAAATAATTTCTAATCATGACAGTTCAGTGCTCAAGTCGTTCACTATTAATGTCGAATTCCTTTCAACAAAAGAATCGAATTTATTTCTAAAAGAATCGATTTTTTTTCTGAACAATTCGAATTTTTTCTGTCAAAACAAATCTTGCTAATTTAGCAAGATTCAAGAAAGATTTTACACCGATTTGCACACACACTAGCAAGATTTGAAATTTCTAAAATGTCAAATTGAATGTCACGGTGTTTTAAGAAAACAAATTGTGTTTTTGGTTGCAACGAATTTTCGGTGAATTTTATAGTGCGTTGCTTTTCAATTAACAATAATAATATTTTCCAAATTGAATATTTTCTGGATAATTTACTTCAAAATTGTTTCTGTCAAGTGCCACACACACAATCACAAAAAAAAAATCGATTCTTTTCGTCTTTTCGTATTCCTTTCAACGATTCTTTTGTTGAAAGGAATTCGACATAAATCAGAGAGCACTGAACATACTCTGCTCAGGACCACAGTACACAAATCAAAGATAATATATTGCGCAGGTTGTCAAAGTTGAAAGTGTCAAAAAATTAAAAATGGCTGTTCCAGTGACCACAGGCACTCAACTCGCATCCTTAGAAACAACAACAAAGTATTGAAATTAGACAAGTAAAGGGGCACTGGATCCACCATTTTACCACCATAATACCCCTTTTTTGACAGATGCGCAGAACTGAATAAAAACGAAAACGCTAATGATATTACCTTTAATATGTGAACTGTGGCTCAGAACTTACTCTTTTCGCTTAGACTCTGAACTAAAAAAGAAAAACGCCTATTCATGATATATAAAGACGTCAATATAACATCGTGACGGATGGAGAAGTTCGGAATATGTGTCTGTTTTATTCAGTCATACGTTGTCAAATATTTATAATACATAACATATTTTCCGCAGCTAAAGTAGATTTGGGATCTATTATAATCTTTTTGGTTTGACATTTTTTTCATTTACATTTGTATTTTTGTTTCTATGGTTTTTCCCATTTTAACAAATGTTTTGCACAAGTTTTGCGCATAGATTTTAAATTCTTGTTTCTTTTTTTTTGTTTTCGTTCCCTTTCCTCGATTTTTAAGGCATGGCTTAACAGAGCGCGGTCAAAACGACAAGCCAGGTCAATACGTTACGTTACAATACTGGGAATGGGAATCAAGAACGCGACGTCAAATTTTGTTTGTAAACTTTTTCAATGCAAGTATTAAGTACTTAAAGGGCAATCTAAGTAGTAAAGAAGAAAAGACGCCACATTTTCGTAGTCACTGCGAATATGTTAATACATTTTATCGTTCAAAATATTTTTATGTTATTATTTTTAAATAACCCACATTTTGGTACACAGAAAGTGAATTTGTTATAAATGCATGTAATGTAGGAACATTAAATATAACTAGTACGTCCAGCCCCCGAAACTCGAGTGCTAATAACATTATCGTCTAATTGAAAAACAACTTCTAAAAAATATATTGTAATTCACATGAAACTCTAGAAAACTTTATTTTTCGATGCATACGATTTTTGGATGTGGATACTCCAACATTAAGTAAAAAATCGCAAGAATAATTCCATCGTTTAAAAGCATTCTTGAGCGTGAAAACTGAGCTACAGTTGAAACTCGATTAACCAGAGTGGCTGGGACCGAGCCCATCACGGATAATCGAAAATCCCGGTTAATAGATTTTTTGTTTCCTTCTTTGTCACCTAAGATTTTCCAACTAAAACTGAATAGAACATAACAAACAATACAAAACAAAACCCGTAAAGTAATTCCGTTAGTTCTTAGAAGTGAATTTACATAACTTGTTCGGTCTTGTTCTTATGTTACGGATAGTAGAGTTAATTCCGCATAATAGAGTTCAAATAATTACATACATTGTTTTTAAATATTTCTCGAGGATTCAAAAACATAAATGGTTTTTTTTTTTACGGATATTAGAGTGAATGCCGGTTATTAGAGTTATTTATACTAAATATTTTGTTCAAGAAAAATCCCGGTTAAAAGAATCCCGGATAATCGAGTTTCAACTGTAGTTATTATTATATGATCGGGCTTAGCCGATCCCAGAACCACTGGTCCCAAGACCATCCCGGAAGTAGTCATAAAGACCAATTAAATTTAATTTGAAAATAAAGGTAAGACCGCACTTGGCGGAACTGCACTTCAGCGGAACTGAACTTCACGACTTATTTGTATGAAATTGTATGAGCTATATCGCACTAAGCGACAATTGCACTTCACGGCGCGACACTATGCGACAAAGTTAATAATCTGACCAACTGTGTCGCGACATGAAGTTTCGTTCAGTTTCGTGCGAAAGTGCGCAGGGTGTGGCTGAAGTGCAGTTCCGCCTAGTGCGGTTCTACCTTAAAACTCGTCGAATACATTGATTCGTGTATTTAATATATTCGTTAAGATGGTTGGTGAATTAGAGCGAGGAATATAAATAAGAAGTTATTGTTCCATGCCTCAGCCTAAACATCCCTCACACTACATCTACAAATTGAAAGAATTCTTCCTTTTTTTGCTCAAATTTTTTTAATTTAAAAAACAACACCCAATGAGCGAGAGACACAATAGATTGCAGAATATTTCCATGCAAAACCAATATACATACAACTATACATAATATATACTTCGTCGCATTAAATCGACCAATGGCCAAAAATCCAACACAACAGAAAAAAATCCTCAGAAATAAAATTCTTCCCACAAAAATCCCTCACTCGAATTCACTAACCATCTTAACGAATATATTAAATGCACGAACCATTGCATTTTACGAAAATATAATAAGTGTCATGAACAAATACTCGGTCTCGCTCTGGATCTTGCTCTGGTTCTCGCTCTCGCTCGCACTTGTAATGCAATTTTACTTTATTGTTTTTTAGTTTTTGTGGTAAAATTATTTAATAAATTTTTGGTTTGTGCACTTCTGTGCAGAGAAACCTTTCAATTGATATATAATTTATATACTTTAGGCTTTTGTAGACCGCGTAAATGGTACCCCAAAATTCGTGTTTGTCGTTTTATTATATTGATTTTTCTACATATAGAAAAAGTGTGAATTCTGCCTATATTAAACTAAGCAGCCCAAACCAGTAAATGAGCTCATCATCAAGTTATTTCACAAAATATTTATTATATTTAAAAACGATTTATAAATTGTTCATTAAAAATAATAAATTGTTTATTAAAAACACGTACATATTATATAATTTCAATAAATTGTTTATTGAAATACATCCAAAGCAATTGGGTATGAAGCTTAGCCCAAGCTTACATTACGGTGATCCATTTACAGGCTTCTGTTTGTCGCCGACATCAGAGCCAGGATCCATGTTCTGTAACTCGGCGATAACTTTTCGTGGCGAGAAACGGCGAAAAATGGAACAAAACTCATAGGAATGCTACGGGTTTTGTTCCATTTTTCGCCGTTTATCGCCTCGAAAAGTTATCGCCGAGTTACAGAACATGGGTCCAGAACTAATCAAGCTAAACGTGCTTCGTCGTCCTATTTTATATTTATAATTATATTATAATTTGAATTTACCTTTTTAAATGGTGTTAAAATTATTCCTTTGTTAGGAAGTTTAAAAAAAATAGCAAAATAATTTTATTTATCTGCGTTAAGTGTGTTTAGTACCTAATGCAAAAATTGTTTAATTGATTTATTAAGAATTTCAGACAAGAAAATTATAAAATTATTGTATTATAAGTGCCTGTTTACATAGGCATTTTACTGAAAGGCGCAACCAGTGAGACAGGTAGATTTATGTGTGCGTAGAAACGAGAAGGATAAATTCCATCCCAAAATCTTTCTCGTTTCTACGCACATAAAATCTACCTGTCTCACTGGATGCGCCCTTCAGTAAAATGCCTATGTAAACAGGCACTAATATTGCCTTTAATAAATGTTGTTTATTATCTCAATAAACGATTTATTAAATTTTAAAAACGAGTTTATTGTTTTTGTTAAAAAAATATAAAAAACAATAAACCGTTTATTAATTTTGGAATTGAGCTCTAAATAAATGTTGTCCAATATCTCAATAAACGATTTATTAAATTTTAATAACTAAAGTTTATTGTTTTTGATAAACAAAATTATAAAAAACAATAAACCGTTTATTAATTTTGGAATTGAGCTCTAAATAAATGTTGTCCAATATCTCAATAAACGATTTATTAAATTTTAATAACTAAAGTTTATTGTTTTTGTTAAACAAAATTGTAAAAAACAATAAACCGTTTATTAATTTTGGAATTGAGCTCTAAATAAAATAAATGTTGTCCAATATCTCAATAAACGATTTATTAAATTTTAATAACTAAAGTTTATTGTTTTTGATAAACAAAATTATAAAAAACAATAAACCGTTTATTAATTTTGGAATTGAGCTCTAAATAAATGTTGTCCAATATCTCAATAAACGATTTATTAAATTTTAATAACTAAAGTTTATTGTTTTTGATAAACAAAATTATAAAAAACAATAAACCGTTTATTAATTTTGGAATTGAGCTCTAAATAAATGTTGTCCAATATCTCAATAAACGATTTATTAATTTTAATAACTAAAGTTTATTGTTTTTGATAAACAAAATTATAAAAAACAATAAACCGTTTATTAATTTTGGAATTGAGCTCTAAATAAATGTTGTCCAATATCTCAATAAACGATTTATTAATTTTAATAACTAAAGTTTATTGTTTTTGATAAACAAAATTATAAAAAACAATAAACCGTTTATTAATTTTGGAATTGAGCTCTAAATAAATGTTGTCCAATATCTCAATAAACGATTTATTAATTTTAATAACTAAAGTTTATTGTTTTTGATAAACAAAATTATAAAAAACAATAAACCGTTTATTAATTTTGGAATTGAGCTCTAAATAAATGTTGTCCAATATCTCAATAAACGATTTATTAAATTTTAATAACTAAAGTTTATTGTTTTTGTTAAACAAAATTATAAAAAACAATAAACCGTTTATCAATTTAAGAATTTGGCTTTTAATAAACGTCGTTCATTATAACAATAAACGATTTATTAAATTCATTAAACAAAGTTTATTGTGACAAACAACAAGTTTATTGCAACAATAACTCATTGTTTATTTTTCGGAATTTTCATTTGTTAAACGGCTGTTTATTGTAACAATGGACGGTTTGTTATTTTTAATAACCGAAATATCTCAATAAACGGCCATTTATTGTATTAACAAACGGTGATTAAATGTTAAGTTTTTTTTTAATAAATCGTTTATTGGTACAATAAAAAGTTTATTGTGACAACAAATAGCCACTTAATAAACGTCGTTTGTTAAAATTTTGAATTTTTTTTGGTTCAGTGTATACCCAAGTTTCTTTAAGTAAATGTAAAAAGTCCCCGTCCACTCGAGTGTAAACTAAAACACCGAAAATTACATAATCGGAATGACTAACAAATTACATATTGACAAAGTGCCCCCACCAGTCAATTGATGATTCAAATTGAAACCAACAAGACTATAATGGCCAAATTTTGGCTTTAACAATTTATCTAGAAGTATTTGAATTTTTTTTTTAAAGCTTTTAGGACTCTAAAAATGGTTAGCGAAGAAATATATACATAAATATATCGTGGTAAATGATATTATTTTATTTTATTTTATTTTATTTTATTTTATTTTTTACGTATCTGTTTCAACATTTAAAAAATGTCATCATCACAAATAAGCATTTTAAATATTTATTGAACAAAAATGTTTAAATAAAAACAAACATAAAAGACTCCAAATTAATTGGTAATTAATTATTTAACTTAGTCAAGATAAAAATTTTATTAATAAAAAAGAATGATTGCCAATATTAATTGTTGTTGTTGTTGTTGATGTTGTTGTTCATATGAAATCCAATTACCACTACATAACTTTAATTAAACTTTAAGTTGAATATATAAATAATATAGCTTTGACTCACTTCATATAAAGTGTCAACAACTACAATTTTTTAATAGGTTTGGAGTTTAACAAAAATATTAACACACCTATGTGTGTAGGTAACTACAAGAAATCAATGATTTCTTTTACAAAAAAAATAATATTTAATTCTTAATTACTATAACACACTCTATACATCGTATATTCGGGCAATAAAAAAAGTAAAGCAAATCGATACCATTTTCATATAATTTTATAATTGGAAACGATAAGTTTGGAGCGTTGATTCAGATAGGTAATAATTTATTCGTATGAAATATAGGTAAATATGTATATGCACATAAAAATTAAATCGTTTTCCATTTAAAATTTATTTTTTTTTGAACCATTCCAAAATAACTCAAGGTAGCAGTGGTGAACAGAACGTTAGTATTTTTATTTTAAGATTTAAAGAAAATGAAAGACACGATATTTTCGTGGGACGAAATAAAGAAAGGCTCAATTTTTAGGGAGGGATATTAGAAAAGTTTAGGTTGAGTTTTTTCGTCATTTTGTAAAACGTGAGTTTATTTTCAATCCCAGAGGAACTCTGAACAGTGATGACAGACACCGAAGTCGAGAAAAAAAATCCCACCATTTTTGTACAGGATAATAAAAAAAAACACTATCATATTTTTTGCTGCCATAATTATATTAGGTACGTAAATATTGAAAAGAAAAGAGCATTTATGAAAAGTGAGAAATGTGAATGATATATTATCCCAAGGCTAAAAACTCGTGCGATTTCGATCTTTTCAGACTATTCAGTCGCAAAAAATGGAACACTTTAGTATCAATGTGAATGGCCGCACAAGATACCAAAAAGTCGCAATTCTTAAAATACTGACATTTGTTTCATTGTTCTGGGGATGCAACTGCCGCAAGTTAAAACTAATCATATCACACACTTGTGACTTAAATTTCGACGACTAAAAAACCGTAGTCGTAACAAGAAATAAACTTGCATGAAGTTTTAGTCACAAGAAATGAAGCACATGGTTTCAATAATTTAACCCTTTACAGCATACGAAGTCAAATATGGCTTTCTACAGTTATGTCCTCTTTTCTCCGGTCTTCAATAAAAAAATGATCAAAATGCAACAAGATCCTCTTCTGGGCATTTCTGAGAACAAATAGCTGTACTTTTGCACGAGTGCACCAAACAAGAAGGAAGATATTCATGTTTGCAGGTCAGTGTGTTACTTGTTGTCAATGAAAACGGAAGTGTGAAAAATTTTCTTATTTCAAATAATAATAACTTTTCTGTTAGGTGAGTTAAGTGATCATAAAAATATATTTCAGATTCTGTGTCTAATTCTCTTTGAAATTAATACATTTTTATTAAAACAAAATTATTAACTTGCTCGTTTGAGAGGTAAAAGTGTACAAGCCATATTTGGCATCGTATGCAGTAAGGGGTTGAAAATATACACATTTGGTTGAGTTTTTTATTTAAACCAAAAAAAATTTGTTTTGGTTTTCAATAAAAAAACGTCTTAAAACAACCTAAAGAAGTCATTTTAAGCGTATTTTATTTTTTTTCCTCTGTAAACAATAATTCATGCGGTAAAGGGTTAACTGAAAAATCATAGCGATGAAAAAAAAAAAATGAAATAGTTTCCATTTTTTTAACTTTTTCCAGTCGCAAACGATCAAATGAGAACAATAAATGAGACTGCACGCACTAGCGATTTTAATAAAAGACTTTTTTTGTATTTTTTGCGATTGAATATTTTCGCGAATGAAATCGCAAGTGGGTTCTAGTCTTATATTTCTCCTTTCAGAACAAAGTTCACGAAGACAAAAAAAACATTCCATAATAGCAATAAGGAACATCCACTGATGGCAGTAGTTGGTAATGTGATTGTTTTACAAGGGTTGCCTTAGAGTCAGACTTTAGAGAATAAAGGAATTTCGGGTTTCTATGCAAACTATTACAAATAGGCAATTATCACTGGTAAAACAGTTTTCTTCGGAAATAGGGCTAAGCCCCAAAAATATTCTGAGCTTAGCTAGGCTAATCTTGTAGGGTATTATAGTTGTGCTTGCATTTTTTCTTGTAATTTATTTTTCGTATAATTTCCTTCCGACTTGTAATTTTTTTTTGGTAGAGCAGAGTAGTTTGGTTTTTAACCCAGACTTTCGAGGGTATGATAGTTTACTCGCCATATAGTACTCGCCATAGCACCAAGGGGTATACCTAACTATAGGTATACCATAATCAAAACAATATACAAAAATTTACAAAGGGATAATTTTTGTATCCAATCGATATCTATTTTCCTGCAAAAAAATTAATGCAAAAAATATAATGCATTGAATTGTGTATAATTACCTAAATTGCTATCTCAATTAAAACAGAAAAGATACAAAATAAATTCTTTTGAATGGTACTTATCTATTTCTACCAACAAACAACAAGTATAAGGGAATGGTAAGGAATTGTAAGTCAATATGCACTGAATTTCCACGAGCTATCAAATTGCCAATTTATTTTATTTACAAATTATCTTAAATCGATTTATTTTCAAAACCAACAGCTATTAAGTTTAGAAATTTGTTCAAGTGACACCATTTCTCAAGGGAACAATCGTTTCCAAAGGCGATTTACCTTTCAAGTTGAATGGTTTTATTAAAGGAATTCTTGTTGAAAGAATAATTTTGTTTAAAAATGTACCTTTTAAAATTCGTGGTCCTGATGGTAATGCAATTCGGCCCTATTTGTGGAATAAACACTGGTTTCAATAATCTCATCGCAAAAGTATACAGTGAAAGTGATTCAGCTACATTGGCTTTCGTTGGATTTGATGATGATTTTCTGAATGGATTCATGAAAATACATAGCAAAAACCCAGTTTTAATCTTTACAACCTCTATTTCCAATGGACATTTTAATATTACAAATTCAATATTGATAGTGAAAGAAGGAAGAACAAGCTCATCAACTTTATTTCAGCATGTAATCAAAAAACTATCGAATCGAAAATTCGTCATTGTTTTTGCGAAGAACTTGGAAACTCTTCAAAAATACTTCCAATATTTTTGGGAGAATAAATTTACAAGAATCTTTGGTTTCACCAACAATAACTCGTATGTTTATCTCAACTACGCCGATGATCCTGTACAACAACTATTTATCACCAGAGATCGTCCACTTCCCAATACCTTCAAGGACTTAAATGGCTTTCCAATTCGAACATCAATTCAAACTGATATTCCAAGAACTTTTTGGTATGTGGACAAAAAAGGACAACGAAAAATTGGTGGAAATTCAGGACAAATATTTATTAACTTCATTGAGAAATACAATGCAACATTCGAAGAAGTAATCCTTGAAAACTCAACAACTCGTAATTTGGCAGCGGTCATCAATGCCTGTAAGAATGATGATCTTGACATATCGTCGAACGCTCTTTACATAGATCCGGAATGTGAATATAGTTTTCCTTTGAAGAAGAATGTTTTGTGTATAATGGTGCCGTGGAATCATGATGTTAAATCACACCAATACTTTATAAGACCATTTTCTCCAACGGTCTGGATATTATTGTTCTTTACATTTATTTACATTTTCTTGCTGGATTACGCTAAGGACTTCTTTTCTTGCTATCGAGCTGATTTGTGGCAAAGCTTTAGCGAAACATTTCTAAGAGTGCTGAATTTGCCATCGAGGATACCAAGGACAGCTTATCGTTTTCATACTCAAGTTCTACTACTTGCATTCATTTTTGGAAACCTCTACATTGATTATTTTACTTCGTTCTTGACAGTGTTTATCAAGGTGAAACAATTCGAAACGGTAAAAGATTTATTTGAAAACAATGTAAGCATTATGATTCCTTATGAAGCTATTAAAATATATGATAGGATAGATCCAACATTACAGGAATACAAAATTTTCCAAAAGATCATACATATAGTTGATTTTCAAATTTTTAGCAAAAATATTAACTCAATGAAAAACATCGATTACGCTTATACTGTTTCTAGTGATAAAGGTGAATTCCTACTTGGGTTGAGTGCTTTAAAGGAACAACCATTATTTCGAATGTTTAAATGGCCTAGCGAATATTTTCAAACATTTGTATTATCACCTCACTCACAGTTCAAGGAGGTTTTGAATAATTTTATCCTAAGGAGCTTCGAAACAGGATTGATAAGCAAGTGGGAACGCGATACAATTACACAGGCTCTAAGATCTGAATTTGAATTGGATTTAAGTAGAAAAGTTAATCCGTCAACATTGGAAATTCCTTTAACGTTGAAGCATTTGTATTTTGCTTGGTGTGTTTTGGTATTTGGATGGCTGTTGGCAACTGTTATATTCTGTTACGAGATATTTGGCAATGCTGGATGGAAGGTTTTGAAGAAGAAATTTTATAAAGCAAAAGAATATTTCAAACTTTGAATGTCAAGAATGCGTTCGAAATCCTTTCCTTAACTTATCACATTAACAATGTTAATTACTAAGGTTACTAAGGTTCAATTTGTCAATCAAAAATAAGCTTTAATTCACCCTACAAGATATAATATTTGTAATTCTTAATTTACTATTAAATAAAATGCACAACTTGGTCGCACCAACTTCTTGTTGTTTTCGTTGCGGTCGTTTTGAATGGAGGATGCCTACCAGAAATTTTCTATGTAGGTATACATTGTTCATTATTTATTTATTTGTTAAGACGTTTTTTATTGATAACCTTAACTAGTACTGTAATGCAAGTCCGAATAGATGCTCTCCCAAATCAACAAAACTTTTGGCTGTCAATATGTTTTACATGAGATTAACTGAATAGCGCATGGCCACATAAATGATTTTGAACAGCTGAAAGTTCTGTCGTTGTTCCGAATGTTTCGCATTAGACATGGGGAGAGCATTAAAGGCGAAACATTCAAAACGACGACTATTTCACAAATCGCGCCTGGTAGGGGGGGCCTTAACGCGGTAAAAATGCTATTTTATCTACATTTGCGTTTTAAAAAACTGTAAAACCAAACAAAATATATTCTCCCTATATTAATGTTAAAAAAGAAAAAAAAAAGATAAAAACCATTGCATTCATTCAATCAGCATCCATATTGAATTGAAATCACATAGACCAATCGTACCTATTTGCCAAATGAAAGACCTCTGCCTGCAGTCAGCATCCATTCGAAATTCTCGATTGATTGGATATATGCTAATTTTCAGCGACATTCGTAACACTTTGACCAGAATTATTATTGCAAAAACAAAAATGTAACATTCAGGACCACCACAGAGTCATAGTTCGGTTTGTAATATTTGAAACACGAATAGATTGTGTGAAGATTGGTCCAATTATTCCTGATTGATCTATGTCAAGTTTGTTAAAGCTAGTTATTGGTCTTTGGGCTACCTACCTATCTGCAGAATTAAGAGTGTTCCCTGTGGACAAAATTGAGGTTTTTTGTTTGGTTACTGGTGAATAATATACGTGTGTTCCATTCCGTGACACGATTCATACTTATATCGATTTTTTTTCCATCTGGTATGTTAAAATTTTTGTATTGGTACATTTTTTGTGGAGTAATAATTGAGAATTCGAGGGTCGTTATATTTTTAGAAATAAAAAAGATTTACTATGCCCCCATTTAGAGGTGGATGAGATTGCTCATTTACAGTTCTTCCTCTAATTTAGTTTCTTTGAGGAACTTCAGTATTTGGAGTGTTTTTAGAGAAGGTAAAATTCCCTTTCTTCTATATCCCATCCCAGATATGTCTTTGATGTACAACTTCAAATCTTCCTAAGATATGGTTTGGTTTCTCCTCCTGAACATTGCAGAATCTGCAAATGATAAAGAAATTTTAAGGACAGTGCAATTGGGTCATTAAAAAAAATAATTATGCAAATTCATCGTCCGAACCGTCAGTAATGTCCCCAAAATAGTATAAAGAAATCTTGAAAATGACCATGAAAAAATTCAGGAAGTTCCAAGGTTATGGGTTCCATTTTTCAAAATTTATAATTTGACATTCGAAGTATAAAAGCAGAAAACTGTTTAAAAATTGTCATTTTTATGCAGTTTCTTAACGTTTAAGACATCCATGAAGACATATTTTAGGTTAAAATTGCATTTGTTGCTTTCAGCCTTCGGCCTATATGGACTTGCTAAATTTGTGACTTTAAAAAATGTCAAAATTTTATGAGTATGCTTAATTATTATAGTTATTTACTTCATATATAGTAGCATTTATCACGTCAACTTGATACATCAACGAAACGCATATGTAACTAAAAAAAAACAACAATAACAATAACAACAAAAATAAACGTGATATGCCACTCAGATAAACCCAACTTTGCTTTTCAAGTGTAGGTACATATATCGTATCAAGTGCGACACATCGCAGTCGTTAAAATTAAATTAAATCACACTAAAAATCTGTTCACATCATGGTTGAATGCAGAATAACTATAGTACTACGGTTACTACACATAGTTACAGTATCTTAGCGTTTACTTACATATTTAATGTTCAAATCGCAAACCGCATATAGCCACAACATCAGCAGGGGCAGCCAGAGATCACTCTTGAGTTTTTTGATGATGGAAATAAGATAAAAGGTTTTGTATTGCAACTTATTATACAGCGCAATGGTACGAGTATCTATCTATCTATAGTAGAAAGATTACGATCAAATCATTTTGGTGTTATTGTTTTTGGCGAGTTACGTTTTGTTGAGGCATTCATCAGATTCAGATTCAAATTTAGATTGAACATGAATTCGAAAGGATTCTTGAAGCTATATATGTATGTGGAACTGAACAATTTGCGATCGAAATGTTGTGATAATCGTATATAACTATGGGTTAATGGTGGCATTGTTCTTACTTTTTTTTTTTAATGTGTTGTCTTTTGTTAAATGTTAACACAAGCAACAAATTTCGGAATAATATGTTTTGACTATTACATCGAAGAACAATTTAAACTCATGTTAAATGAATAGTTTGATTGCTTATCTGATTTATTAAATGGTTTAAGACTAGTTTGAGATCCTTAAAATGTACCAGTGAGTATAATGTTTTTATACGAGCATAAATTAACTAGTAACGTAGATGAAGATAATAAGAAAATTACTTCTGTTTAAGTGGAGCGATTGAATATATTTCAATTTTTAAGTTCAAGTGACCTCAACTCCAAAAATTGCGTTTCGCCCTGGGGGCAGAGAACAAACCTATTTTATATTTGACATACACCTATTCCTTATCTTCTTATTCTAAGCTAACGAGTACTTGGGCACCATCAAAGAAACACGGTTATAGTTTGAAATTAGTTTGACAAAATCACAACTGCGATACGAGTAATGAGATCTCTCATCTCGTTTTCTAGTCGTATTGCGAATCTGGCATCTTAAACAACCTATAGTACAGAAGTAAGTATATGTTCAACAATTCTTGATGGCAATTTAGATCCCGAGTTAACTAGACGAATTTGTGAGTCAATTCTGAATTAAATGAATAGATACATATTTTTGATAGATGCTATGCCTTTGCCACTATGGAAATAGAAATGGCGACACTTTGGACAAAAGTGTCGCCATCTCTGTTTCGATAGTTAAAGCGCATTTCCTTAGTATCGCACATTGATTTATATAGATTTCTGAAAATTGAATAGTAAAGATAAAGTTCTGCTTCTGAGTTAACTCGGTTTTAATTTATTCAAATGATATTACTAACTCTGCTTTAACTCTGAATTAACTTGGGCCTGAAAAACCAATATTGTAAAAATATTTTAACCGTGGTTCAGCAATTTTATTCAACCGATTTTATCAGATTAATTGAGGTTCAATGGTGGTTCAGTGTTCATAGACATATTATATCAAAAAAGCCAATTATATATCTTGAATTAGCGTTAGCAATTCATCCTTCGAAATCGGTGAGTTAATATGTTGAAACAAAGTTGAACCAGCTTTGTACAACATGGCCCTTAATCATGCAAATAAATTCAACCCGAACTATAATCTCATGAAGCAGTTTTTCAGTGGTGGATTAACTTTTGATTTAAGCTTAGTTATATTTTGGTAAACACAATATAATATCTGTCCGAAAAACTGGGTTTAAGCCAGTTTAAATAACACTGAATAGCGAAATTAACAAATTAAAGGGTGATTTTTTAGCTGGTTTGGTTTTGGCAACACTGGTTTTGACAGCTGACGTGTGTTTAGTACCTTGTGTTACTGTCAAACAGCTTCAGTTTGGTTTGCAATTTAACCATGGATCGTCTTACAAATGAACAACGCTTGCAAATTATTGAATTTTACTATCAAAATTCGTGCTCGGTTCGAAATGTTTATCGCGCGCTGCTTCCATTTTATGGTCGGCATTCTCGACCTTCTGAGCAGTCTATTCGGAAGATTGTGACCAAATTTCGCACCAAATTTACTTTGTTGTTGTTGCTACCAGTGGATCCCGAAAAAGCCACTGTTTGGTGCGGTTTATGGGCCGGCGGCATTATTGGGCCATATTTCTTCAAAGATGATGCGAATCGCAGCGTTACTGTCAATGGTGAACGCTACCGAGCGATGATAACAAACTTTTTTTTGCCCGAAATGGAAGTTCTTGACTTGCATGATATGTGGTTTCAACAAGACGGTGCCACATGCCACACAGCACGCGAAACAATGGCGCAATTGCGAGGCGAGTTTGGTGAACAGTTAATTTCACGTTTCGGGCCGGTCAATTGGCCGCCTAGATCGTGTGATTTGACACCATTAGACTATTTTTTGTGGGGGTATGTCAAGGCTAATGTCTATAGGGACAAGCCCGCTTCGATTGACGCACTGGAAGCCAACATCCATGCATTCATTCGTGAGATACCGGCCGATATGTGTGAAAGAGTATGCCAAAATTGGACTCAGCGGATGGGCTACCTGAGACGCAGCCGCGGTCAACATTTGCATGAAATTATCTTTAAACATTAAATTGCAAGGTTCAAACTATCGATTCAAATAAATATTTCATTCATTTTTTCGAATTTTTTGTGTTTTTTTTTTTAAAAAAGTTCTAAACCTCTTAAAAAATCACCCGTTATATTTATTTTATAAAAATTATTTATTTATAAAAAGTCAATATTTTAATAGCCTATAGTTCCTTCACTTTGCATTTTTTTGAATTTCTACACCAAAGTCTGTCAAAGTTCATATAAAAGAAATAAAATGACGTAGAAATTCACACAAATGATCATATTATTCATTTTTTACTTTTGTGGGACTAAATTTTTCTTCTGTCACTTCACAATTAAATTTATGAGTTTTTTCCTTCATTAAAATAATGCAACAATTACTTTTAGTTACATTTTGTCACAAGAAAACAACCATTATACGGTGGTGCACGCCTCTTTATATTTTAATTGAAAACATCAATCAAAACGCAATATCTACACTTTTTAACGGAACATTCAAATTTGCTTATGTATACCAACATCGAATAACGTCAATTGAATAACGTAAGCAAAAGGCGTTCATGCAATTTGCCGGTGCGCAATACAATCAGGTTCTAGTAACAAAAAAAAAAAACAAAAAACGCAATCTATGCGTAAGTTATATCTATCCCACAGTTTTTGAGACATTAAAGGCCGAAAAATCAAATCAGCCTTTAAATTTTATTATTTTTTTTTTGTTAAAAAAAGTAAACTTTGTGCAGCGCTTTAAGTAGATTGTGGTATAGGACAAGATGCCATAAAAATTGGGTTTCAAATTAATGACAACTACTATCGCCTTATACCATGCCTAAATTTACATTTCTGTATATAAAGGCAGATTTGGAACTATGCAGTCGAACATGAAACATTTAGAGCAAAATAATTAAAATTCAACTGCAGGCAGTTTGGACACTCCGAAGCCGCCCGCCGCATCGCCACCGTCGCGTCGGTCGCCCATCGGCGTCGTCGCGTCGATGCAGATATGTTGGTTTCAATGAAGGATTAACTGCCACAAAGTGCGTATACCTATGCATGCTAGTTACTATATCCTCCTTGAGGCTTGGCAGTACCTATACCTACTAGTCGAAAATGTCTATCCAAAAACGAGAGTTAAATTTATGGTCTGCTAAATTTGTGCGTCTTGACTTCGAGACGTACAGTTGTCGTGGTCCTCTATATACGGCCTGGGCCAAATCGTATATACTCTGCACTGCCTCAGAGGGAGTCAATCTTGTGTTGTGTTACTATTCGATGTTGATATCTCACCAAGATTACTCACTGGCATCGATCAATTATCGCTCTTTGATCCCAGCGACTGATATACAACACTGGGGCAGACATCATGAAAAAATTGGCGAAAAAATCAAAACTAATTTAAAACAAAAGTTATAAGATTTAGATCTGTATTCTAAAAAATGCATGTATGTAATGTTTACACTGTGGGAAAATATAAAAGAACTGTAAAAAAATGACGTGACAGCAGATGTCATGAATGGGTGTCTTGATCCTTAATTCGAAAAATGCTTTTAGCTTGGTTTATGGAAAACAAAACTTAGTTTCTTTGGGTTCCAAGTCAAACTTTCATCTTATACTATCCCACTGTACAATGAAATGTGATCCTAGCACTCACTCTCAGTCCAAACCAGGGGTGGAATCGGCTAAGGTGATAAATGATTGTCACATCAACCGTGGTCAAATGTGATTGTCATTTAGTTTTCCGTCTGGGTAAGGTGATTCAACTCAATTCAATACAATTGAATACTTTCCAATGGGATTTGTCAAAAACATGGTTGCCATAGTGAATGTTTCAAATGTTTGTAATGAGCTATCGAAAATATAGAACGAAAATGACGTCTTTGCGATATAATTCTTATGTTTTCTTCATATTCCGGAATGTAGTAAACTTTTTTGGTCACAAGAATGTTCATTTTTGTCTATATGAACGGTAAAAAAAAAAGAACTCTGAAAAATTCATATAATTTTTGTAGGCTGCTGGTAACTCTAGTCGTACTCAAGCAGAAACGTAAAATTTGTTGGAAAATGACAATCATATTTTTGATGTGATAGCTCTTTAGCTATCAAATGTGATATCATCTTACACAGACTGAATTGCTTGATTGTGACTCTCACTTATCGCAAATCACCTTACACGATTCCACCCCTGGTTTTTCATTGAATCTGAACTATACGACGACCGACGCACGCTACTTTATGGGTGGTGGGGTAAGCGGATGGTTATACTAAGCGTTGGCGGACTATTACGTGGAATTCTCTGATTTCCATACACCATGTGTGTATAGTAAAACATGCAACGTTACGAGTTTATAGCTCTGATTTCAGACCAGGGGAGGCGATGACCTGCGTAGATCAGTCGGGCACGCATGCAAGGACTTTAAGTTATATATTATAGTATGTAACTACTTCTGGTACTGGATTATAACTGGACTATGTGTGTGAGAATTTTGTAATTGCTTTAGCGCGTCTATATATATAATATATTAAAGAAAGTCATTCCTCCTCTCGTTTTGTGCATTTATGTAATTTGGAACTTGTAACTGATTTATAGACTTATGGGAACCAAATGACAGCTTGAAAGCCTGTTTCTTGGTCGAGTTAATCCAATCCGATAACCTAGATGTGGCGCGTGAGGGAATTTAAATTATACGTATGCTACTCGTATAAGTTATAGGCATATATTCATACATTATACATAAATACGCACTTTAAAAAAAAAATTTGTAATTGCATCGGATTTAACACTGAGTAAAAGTGAAACTTGTATAGAATATATAAGCAAACGGTGAAGTATTTTGGTCAAATGAAAATTACGAGCTCATCGATTTAAATTTTCAGAAAGTGTGTTTTTGCTCAGTTTGTTATAAAAAGTTAAATAATCATTTTTATTGAAATTGATTTGAATTGAACCACAAGAAACATCATACATATATGATTTTTTTACTTAAATTAGATACCTATATGAACCATTTTTCATTTTAAAGAAAGGGAAAGTTTGTCGAATTTTGTCAAATAATAAGTAAATTTATATCAAAATATCCATTAATTTTAAATCTAAATATAATTTAAATCCTTTAATCTTATATCAAATTTAAATCTTAATTTAAAGTAGAACAGCCTTATTCTGCTATCCGATACGATAGAATTTTTTAATTCACGTGAATTGTTCACTCAATTTATCGCAAATTATTCCTAAAACTCTTCAATCTTTCAAGTTTAAAGATCTATCAAATACAATATGAACTTTTATTTGTAGATTCTAATTGTTAAAATTTTATTCTTATCGCAACTTATGTATGTACAGTGAACTCTCTCATAATCGGACACTGATGGTACCAAGAAATATGTCCGGTTATTTGAGGTGTCCGCTTATGAGAAAACAAAAAAAATTTAATTGAAAATCTTTTAAAAAATACTGTTCAAACATGAACATGCGTTTCTGGTCCTATCCGGCTCGAAGGACCAAATGTTTGAGTAAAACTCGGAGTTATAAGTTCCAAATAATACTGATTTTATTAAACAACATAATATCTTCCTTAAATACTATTTTTACATGTGTATTATTTACAAATACATAACCATATTCATATTCTAGAATTTTCCTATTCTAATCCGAATGCGTTCTCGTATTGTTAAAATTGGAATCTACTTTAAAACAGAATATGTATGTATAGCTTGTGAAATACAACTAAATTTCACCCACGAATGAATTTCTGTCTAAGAAAAATTTTTGTGATTTTTTCTGGCGAGGATTTTACCCCTATATAATCTTCATATTTCTACAAGTTATGTAATTTACTATTCAAAAATACCGAAATGGACCTTATAAAACTTGAAAAATAGTACTCCACATGCACTTTGTCCGCTTATAAGAGAGTCAAACTCTTTTGCGGTTATTAAATCGCACCCTTAGAATGAAAGTGACCTAACTAAAAATTCGGCATCTTTGTTATCACCGGGTTTTTGAGTTCATTTGGCTTTTTAAGGTAATTTTATTGAAAAATAAGAAGTTACGAAAATTTTGAGTTAGGTCACTTTTATTCTGAGGGTCCGAAATTTGGTGTATGAGTCCGGTTATTAGAGAATAAAGAGGCCGCTTATAGAAGAGTTATAACTATAAAAAATCATGAATTTAAATCTGTCCTTTTATGAGAGCTAGGTCCGCTTATGGGAGGTTTCCATTTGCAGAGAGTATACTTTATCTACGTTCAGAGATGACAGTGCAGATGCGATTGCACTTGTATTGACGTTTTTGAAGGCCTTTCTATGTCTAGGAATGCGACCATGGTGTAATTTTAATGATGGAGGGAGTGTTCGATGCTTCGATGGTGTGCAGACAGCAGAGTCGTATCTACTGATTTACCTATGCAGCAAGCATTTTGAGGCGAAGATGTCTTGTGTCAATGCTTGTTCTTAAATGGATATCAATCAGTTGTTCGAAAATTTTAAGAAGGAATGATGATATGCTAAGAGGTCTGAGATCTTTCGGGCTTACATGGCAGCATTTTTCAGCTTATGGGAATAAATACAACCCTTACTTGCAAACAACTAATGAAGACCACTTCCCGATTTATCAGAATAAATATCAGAAATCCTTTGGAGTTCGACTGGTCCAGCTGACTTGTATGGTTGAAGCCAATTTTAGTTTGTCTCTTGTAATCAGACCTTTTGGATAAGTTAAATTATTTTTCGACCTAATGTTGTCGGTATTATTAACATATAAACTTTTGTTGAATGGGCTTCAGGTTCAAGTTTATATAGTTATAAAGGTCACTACCATCAAAAGATGGTATTACCTGGGGCGATTCTTCGCCCAGAGTTGTTCCATGTGCCGTCAAGATTTTTTAGGAAACAAGGCATAACATGGATTAGTTAAGAGGATTTTTCTTATAATCTAGATACTTCAGAAGTTTCTTCTATTTTGGTATAGAAACTCGAAGAAGATCTTTTGCATTTCCTCAGTTCTTTCTTATACATTTTTAGAGATTCCTTGTAAGAGTCCCAGTCTGCAAACTCTGAGGGTAATCTTGTGATTTTTCCTCGATTGAATAGTTTTCTACAACTTTTTCTAATCGGCTCGAGCCCTGAGTTCCACCAGTTTGGCTACTTTATCTCACTTACCTGAGTAAGAAGGCATAAAATTTTAATGGAATTGTTAAGGGCTATACAGTGAAATCTTTGCTGTCGAGTTCATTATGTTAGAGGGAGGACTTAAAAGATTAGGATTAAAGATTACCTAAACTTTCAAGTATTTTCCTATATTTGGACCAGTCATTTTTCCTATAATTTCGGAAAGTAAAATGGCTAAGGAGTTCACATTTAGACTGAAATGAATGTATCGGAGAGCAAGAAGGACAAAATCAGAAAATTTATTTAGTAAGAATTTTAAAACTGGCGCAACATTTTAAATAACTTCCTCCTGCATGAACACGCCCAAAACAGTGACATGACAGCTAATGCACAAAAAAAAATAAACAAACGTACCTTTTTTACGATTCATAAATGTCATGTAGTAAGGGAGTTAGTAAACTGAGAAAAAAAATCAAACAAAATTTGTAACAAAACAAGCCTATTCGTTGATTTGGACAATTTTCTCAAAGTCATGGAGCGAGAACTAAGCTAAGTACAGATGATTGTCAGATCTTACAATATTGTCAGAACTCTCAATGATCTGACAATTGGTCTGTTAGGTTACGTGAAATTTCTTGTGAACTTGCACAAATTTTCACAAAATTTCACAATTTGCTGTCAAAACCCATAGAAATAAAACTCAGTTTTTGGGAAGCTCTTTTTTTATCTCTCTTTAACCAACTCATAGACATTTTCAATGAAAACATCTGACAATGACCAATGAGTCTGACAATATCCTAATCGACTAACAATGATAAAAATTGTGTGTTCAGACGACTGTAAAATACTTGACAATTTTTTGTCAGATTTTCGTATGACAATGACGTTTCTGTCCATATTGTCAGACAAAATTGTGTGTTCAAACGATTGTAAGACATTCGGAACAGTTTTTTCACTGATAGATCTGACAATATTTTAAGATCTGACAATCATCTGTACTTTGCTTTAGTAACTCATCGTGTCCCATCTGATGATGCTGAAAAGACTTTTTCGTACACCGCACTGAAAGTAAGCAAAACGAATGAAAATAACAAAAAAAAATTCTTCAAGAAACTCGCTGAATTGTGAATTAGTGTACGAGAAAAAATGAGTGTTTCACGTCACGCTCTCGTCTCTTTTTCTCTTCGCATTGTTCATCAGACTATAAATGGAGAGAGTAGGAATGTGTGTATGAGTAGGATATGTATTAGGTAATGAATTGTATACCTAACGCAAACGAGATGTATCAATTATTTCATGAACAGATTAGATTGAGTCATAATAAAATAGCAAAATCAAAATGCAAAATGAATGACTTTTAATAAATAGTTACGTATATACGACTATAGTTATATTGCGATTCTTTTGTTCTCACAAATATTTTTGAAACAAAATCCACTTTATGTCATATTTTCTGTCATATTTTCACAAACATAAAAAAAAAAAAAACAAAACGTATAACTAGCCTTAAGGCTGCATATAAATACAATATGAAAAGAAACAGGTCAATTATAATTTTTATAAATGAATGAAGCTTCCAAAAAACTGTTTTGTTTATTTTGTTTTGATTTGAAATTTCCAAAGATTCGATTTTTATAAGAAAAATTAAAATAAACCGCTCACGTCGCGATGACCTTGAAATTAATTAAAACAACAACAAAATAATGGAACATTCATATGAATCTTATGAAAAGGTCAAAGACTTTCTAAAAACATCAAGAAATCAAAAACGAACAAGAATTATTTGCTGACTGACAATTTTGATTTATATGGTTATTGCTCTCTTATATCGATAAGACCTATGTATGTTGACAACTGCATATACAGCGGAGGTCAATACCTTCACTAAAAAATTAATAAATAAAAGGCGTGTTGTGCTGTTCAATATGCAAAACCCCTAAAAATACCTAACCCATGGCCCCGACGACCGACGCTGGCGCAGCGTAGTATGGTACCAAAAATTGTGTTAATTAACATATATTGAAAGGTATCTCTCTGGCTCCATCTTTTGGACCAAACCCCGAAAAATATCCAAATTCGCTTTGTTAAGGCCCAACACAGCAGGTGAGGCATGCAACATACATATATATTTTCACGCAACACACATTATCCGTTAACACCACACAATGCACTGACAATGATTGCACGTTTAGTTTAGCAGGTGCACACAAGTTGCACCTTTATGGCAATATATCAATAGTTATAGAAGAACTGCACGCTTTTGAAGAAACATGATTTTTTTCAAGCCACGACCGATATATACCTACTCGGAGTTTAACTTATAGAAAATGATTTATCTTGTGTCATTGGCATTGAAATCAATTTTTTGTTGTGCTCATACATGATATTCGTTTGAATGAAATGTAAATTGTAATGTAGGACAGTAGCAGTCACTCGCTAATACAATCTGTGAATGAAACTATACTATAATGACCACTAACTGATTACTGTCTCGCCTTTATATCTATACCTTTTAATCGTTGGAAATATTGATTCAAATGATTAATTGGGGTTATGCTAATAAATTGGTGTATTTCTTTTTGTTGGCGCTTGATTTTAATAGATTTTGATAAATGTTCTTTTATGCTTATTTTTGATTAGAAAACCATCAAACAAAATTAAAATGTATATGACCTTGACTTGACTTGTGTTGCTAAACATCAAAATAATACAAAATCAAAACATGGTAAATGTAAACTGTTTCCATTTCAATGCTTTCTCTTTGGAAATCATTCCATTGACAAAATTGGTAAGGTAAGGAGATCTTTTTTGTAAGGACTCAACAAAACCTTTGAACGAGAACAGATTTTTTCTTGAAGCAAGCGACATTTCTTCGTACGAAGAACTTGATTTCCAATACCAATTCTCCGAATTCTTTAAGCATTTATTTGAATTCCGTAATAAATAAGCCATTGACTGCTATCGAAAATAGACTTTCAAAAAATCACTTAAGAGATTCCAAAATTTTCTTATAAAAGTTGGTTAAGACGTTGTTGACATATAATCTCATGGATGAGAAGATAACGCAGAAAAATAGATTGAGACGGAAGTGCCATCACGGAAGTAACGTCTGATTGGTCGTTTGCTAAAGAGAACGTCGAAATTTAATTCAGTATAGATGGAGCACGTTGTTTTATGTAAAGCTTTTTTCTTTTCGTTTATCCGTTTTATGTTTTGGGAAGTGAAAAAAGAATATTTTAAAAATGCTTTTCAATTCTCATCGCAATTTTCTCAAGATTTATTATTTTCTTCTCGAGAACCAAAAAACAATCCTTTATAATTCTGAAACATCATTTAGTAAAACCTTCCTTTTAAGAGTAGGTACCAATATATACTTAATTCTTGTGTATAGAATAGATTCTTTGATTACATTTTGTTACCAACTTAATTTGTAACTATTTATATGAAGACGCAGCGGGTAGATTGCACGTCACGTAAAATCAACAAATAAAATATTTGCGAATAACTTTATATTTAAATTTTTGTATCTTATTTTTTTCTATTTTATATTAATTCTGCATCCCATTACTTACAAACAAAATTAATTTTGGCACAATTTTACACATACCCTGGTTTTTTAAATTTTAATTTAACTTATTTTACCAATTTGAGCCAAATTGAAAACAAAATGTGTAAGTGCCGGGACTTGACTCACGGTTAAGATGTGTAAACATCAATGTCCGCCCTAGTGCCGGAGTTTTGTTATTGAACATACCCAATTAAAACTTAGTGTGTGACGCGTAATGTAGGACACGAAACGCATTACACATAAGGCTCACGTTTTTAGTTTACTTTACAGCACATCAAATATGCTAGCTACAGAGGGAACAAATATTGCATTCGCTTTTTGACGAAGATATATCTCTATTTTTGCACAGTTAAAGCTTAAATGACTAAAAATTCATTATTTTTAAATTGCCATAGAATAATTATTTTTTATTTAAAATGTGGGAAGCTCTCACAAATGAAAATTTAAATAGTTGAAAGTTTCGTTAAAACAAGACGCGAGTGGTCTAATATAGTATAGGGTGTTTTTTTTAGACGTGTGGTTTTCAATCTGGCAATACTTTTTTCAGAATTGGTCTTTTTAATAGCTGTCACTTGATGTATGCTCAGTTTGATTTGCCATTTCATAATGAATAGACTTACTCCCGAACAACGTTTGCAAATCGTGCAAATTTATTACCAAAATAATGGTTCAGTTCCGCTGCATCCAATATTCAGTCGACATAATCGCCCAGCAGAGTCGGTAATTCGAGCAACCATTGATCAGTTTCGCACCACGTTTACTGTAGTGAATAATGCGCATCCTCAGAGACGCCGTACAGTGCGCACCGAAGACGCTATTGCTGCTGTGGAGCAGAGTATCGAAGAAGACTCGAATGAGTCCATCCGCCATCGCGCAATTGGAGCTGTGCCCATCCACTTTATGGAAGATTTTGCCAGCCGCAGCGGCCACTTGCTCGAAATCATTTTTAAAACATAATGGCAAACCCTTATCTTTATAATAAAGCTAAATTCTTGGCCATAACATTAAATTTTATGCGTTTTATTTCTTCTTGAAAACCACACCTCTAAAAAAACACCCTTTATAAATCAATTAAATTTTAAAAAGAAAATGTGTCTGAAGTGTTCAAACACAACTATTGTAAAATATTTTGAAAGAGCATTTTGATAATCGATCTTTAGAAAAGGTTATAGTATCTACTTACAAAAAAAAATACACGCCAACTTTTTTAAGACTAACAGCTCCAACCTGTTTAGTTCCGATCCTTGTATTTGATAAAAATACTTCTTAGGAGTCAAAAGAAAAATCAACTTTTTATAAACCCACATTCGATATTTATAAACTCCTTGAAGTGCGGAAAGCTGTGCTGTGCTGTTCATTTAAGCCCTCATCATTCTTCGTCTAAATCTAACACTTTTCTATTTGGCAGAGTGACATTGCAACAAATTATACTCCATCACAATCATGTAATCGCACATTTTGGTTTCTGCGCTGCCCACTATATAAGTACATTATCTTTGTTCTGTGCATTGCTACGGCTGCTGCAATATTTTCAATTGCTGCAACTACAACTGCAGTCATCAGCAGCAGCTGATCTTGATTGTTATTCAGTAGCAGTAACAGATTCCGTATACCTACTGATATTTTAAGTTATCTGATTGTGGTATATTTCTCACTTGAGACAAGCGTCTCTCTGTCTACCAGTGTTATACATTTTTTGGCTTTTCAGCTTTTCAACTTCTCATAATATAATCTTGTTATGGTTTGCCTCAATAGGTATATGTATACATTTAACTGACAACCGCAACGCCTACGTCCTCACTATACATCAAGCGAGACACTATGTGCTAATGAATAATTTGCCGCCTGAATGGATTCTGCTGACTTCATTTTTTCACTATACAGGATTTGATGATCTTAGGGTCAGATTTCATGCTTCACTGGGGTTTTGCTGTGGGCATACACAAATAAGTCTAGGTATAATAGTGTTTAAGACTTTATCATAGCGTCACTGGTGTGATGTCAAGGTGCTAATTGAATCGTCTAACTTGAAGTTGGAGTGGGTTTGAATATATGGTGAGGAACTATAGTTGTGAAGAAAGTATTATAAATACAGGGTGGCGCACCAATTGTGCTACAATAAGAAATTCAAATAACTTTTTTTTTTATCGATATATTTCATTTTTTTTTTTTTATTGGTTAGAAAATTAAATTTTATTTTAAATAGTTAGTTGTTTTTAAAGATTATAGACCGCAAATGACCTCCACGCTGTCCCACGCATATGCGGCACCTGGTCGAAAAATTATTCATTGCGGCCTGAAGAGTTGAAGTTGGGATCGCCTCAATTATTGTCGTTATGGACTGCTTTAATTCAGTTAAATTTCTGGGCTTCGTTTTATACACCTCTTGCTTGACATAACCCCATAAAAAGAAGTCTGGTGCAGTCAGGTCAGGTGACCTTGGGGGCCAGCGAAGAGTGGAGTTCCTAGAAATTAATTTGTTTGCGAATTTTTTGTTTAGCTCCACCATAACTGGTCTGGCTATATGTGCAGTTGCTCCATCTTGCTGAAACCAAACGCTGTTGAATGGTATACGTCTTCGGCGCAGTTCTGGGTAAAAAAAACTCCTTCAACATCTTTAAATAACGGTCCCCATTGACAGTAATGGTTACACCGTTTTCTTCAAAGAAGTACGGCCCGACAATACACCTTGATGAAACTGCGCACCACACAGTGACTCGTTCTGGGTTCAGTTCCGTCTCATGGAGCATTTCTGGATTAGACTCATTCCATATAGGGCAATTTTGCTTGTTTACATTGCCGTTAAGATCAAAATGGGCCTCATCAGACATGAACAAACAATTGATCAATGTGTTGTCTTCTTCGGCCATTGATATCATTTTTTGGCAAAATTCCAGGCGAACAGGCAAATCCTGAGGGTTTAACTTGCTAGTAATTTGGACTTTGTACGGAAACAAGTTTAAATCGTCATGAAGTATCCGTTGTAATGACCGTCTACTAATTCCAATTTGCCCCGATAAGTTTCGGGTCGAAACGTTCGGATTGGCCTGTATTGCAGATGCTACTGCTGCGATTGTATCCTGAACCCGAACATTGGCATCTCGATGGTACGGCCTTCGTGCGATGCTTCCAGATTCGGCAAACATGTTTACAAACCTCATAATGGTCCATCTATACTCGGGGGATTACCGCCAAACTCCCGCCTAAATTCCCTTTGGACGGAAATGACGGACTGCAAAGCATGGTACCGTTGCACTATCCAAATTCTTTTCTCCGTATCCCAAGCATCCATTTTTATAAATCTAAATAGTAACCTACAAAATAAAAAAAAAAATAAGCCGATTACTCACACAGAAAAAAAGTTATTACGTTTTATTTTTGTAGTACGATTAGTGCGCCACCCTGTATATGTATAATCATGATCGTGATGACAGTAGGTTTTAAAGGTAACTCGATTTCTTTTCCGGGAGTAAGAAATACAAATAAAGTGACAAAAGTTGATTAAAATCCTCTGCTTTTTAACTGCTGACATAACTAATGGGTTCCTTTAAAATGAGAATTTGTAATTTTATAGAGTTTTTCCGAAAACAAAAAATGATTTAAATTTCGATACAAAATTAATATGAAGCTTAAAACTGGAGGTTCAAAGGAAGAATGTTTAATTTTAAGGTCTTAACATTAAGATAAAATAACAAAGCTAAATTTGAAAGTACTAAAAAATTATTGAGGGGGTCTTTAGGGATTAATTAGGCCCTAAACTTAATGAAAAGGTGTAAGGATATAAAATCAATTCGAATTTATTCCCAAAATCTTTTTAGCGACCATGATAACGTCTTTATGTTATAAATGTAGACTTAAAGCTTTGTTTTCATAATTTATTTCCTTAAAGAAGAGGAATAATTAATCATTTCATTAAATATAATACATATTATAATGTCTTAAATTTTGAAATTCAGTTGTTATATTTTTTTCTACTACACCATTTTTATATTTCAACTTAAATTTAACTTTTTCGTTTGTTTTTTTTTTTTACAGATAAAACAAAAAAAAAACAATGGCAAAACTACAAATATCTTCTTCATTCATATTTATAATATGTTTGATTTTTTGTATTGGTGCCATAAATTCTGCAGTGACAACAGGTTATTTCTATGACAACCCGATCAGACCATTTAATCCGCCGTCATTTTCCTCATTGCGTTCCACAGGACAATATGCTAGTATTCCATATGGACAAAAGGTAGAATCAAATACCCGATCACATTTGAGGCCTCCACCAATTCCCTCACTTCCCCCACTAACAACATATATACCAAAACAAACCACAAAATATCAATCGAATTTTGGAAGAGTTCAGAGTTCAACACCAACTTCATACAATATAAGAACTGTTCAACAACAAGGGCAACAAGTAGGACAACGTTTTCAACAGCAGCCACAACAACAAAAACAACAGCAAACCACACAATTTCAAAGACCTCAACAACAAACAACCCAATTTCAAAGACCTCAACAGCAAAAAGTTCAATTCCAACAAACCCCACAACAATTTTATCCAAAACCTCAAGTTCCTGTCAATACACAATTTGCAAATAACCAAAAATCTTCTTACCCATCAAACACACTCACACAACAAAGAAATAATATTCCTCAAACCACAAACAGACCAACAACACAATTTTATCAAAGTGCCACCCCTGCGTTAAACATCCAAAGACAAACCCCAAAGCCTTCCTTACTAACTTCGGTAGTTCCTCAACAAGTAGCACCAACTTCAGTAGTAGTTGCAAATCCAACTGCTCCAGTTATTAATACAAACTCTAATTCCCCACAGACCACAACAAGACTTCAAGCTTCTCCAGACTTCTATGTCGTAGATGGACGCCAATTGAAGCAATACAAAGTCTACGAACACATCGACAATGACATCGACCAAGAAGTTCACAATTTCCTGCCCGCAGACTTCTTTCTCAATACCTTCCATTCCATGATTGGTGATACACATCCTCTTGACGAGAATCAACAAGTTCAGAATAGAGCTTCAAGTTTTCAACAAAGAAGTCAACAGATAACACAGCCTACACCGAATAACATTGCATTAGGTTCTGGAGGATTGGGCTTTGTTAAACTGCCCAATGGCAATGTTTACCTGGGTTCAGGATCATTGGGCTATATTAGTAGCTTACAACACTCCCAAGATGTTCAAGATCTCAGAAGTCGTACGAGCTCAACAGGACCAGATCCACTTCACTTTGGACATGGCCCACTGAGTGATAGTTTTTATTATGGTAATCAGAAGGATTAGTTTTTGGGTTTTGTAAAGACCGATTTCTTTTGTAAACCTAATTTTCTTGTTTTATTTATCGCTGAATGTATCCTATAATTTGTAAATGTAAATAAATTTTATAAAAAAATTGTTCTCAAATTATTTCAATAATTAAAATGTTAGATTTGTAATTTGTTTTTATATTTTCTCTCAACGCGTTTTTCAAGACTTTATAAGGAAGCTAATCTCTTTAAAAGTTTTATAAAAATAATATTGCTTATAAAACCTTAGGAGCAGTTTTTGATAAAATTGAAAATAAAAATAAGTAAAGGACCATTGGAATGACAGCTATTCGTTCTATCCAGGCATAACAAAATCTAAAATGTTAGTTTTAGACAAAATTTTCAAAAAAAAGATTCCATACGAAGAGAATTTTGAGGAAACCGATTCGTATATCTCTTAAGGATGCATAATTGTACTTCCAGCTGCATATCAACATGTAGCTGGAAGTAGAACTATGCATCTCACTTTTAAAAGCTATAACTTTGTATTGTCGTACAACCGGTGTATAGTAAATGTGAACTCCAATCGGACCGAAAATACAATTTTACAAATTACAAATCTTCTTTCTAAGATTAAAAGAGAATGGATTGAAAAGAAAGTAAAATAACAAAACGATTGTGGAAACAATTAAAATTAATGCGCTAGTATCAGTGCAAAAAATGAAATTCTCGTAATGTTCGATCTCTGAAAATGTATTGCCATATGATTAATGAAGTCGGGACGTACAGTTCTTGAATGTGAACGCTTATACACAACCACTTGGGTCGGTGACACGTTGTTGAATGTGAACCCCCCTAACGACAATCGTCAAAATCATGATTGCCATAATCAAATTTTCAAATATTTCCGATGAGCTATCGAAATTGCATATGTAGAACTAAAAAAAAAGTTTTTGTCTCCTTTTCCACGATAGAATTTTCTGTTTGAAACTTTTGATGATTTCCCTCAAAACTCCTTCGAAATTTTCAACGATTAAACTTGTTTCTCGTTGTTCAACTTTATTTTAAGCCTAGTACGCTGCTGATGCGAAACGAAATTTTTCTGTGATCTCCAAACAGACAACGAAACGCTTGCGGAAAGACTAACGGAAAATATCCTTGTAGAGTTTCACTAATTCAAAAAACAAAATCAAACATAAACGCAAAATATCAGAGAAACCCATGATGTAAAATGATAAAAAAAAAAAACACAACTGTCATTTTTCCGCACACAATAAATAGTCTGTATAATTAATTCACTGCGAAAAAGGAGCGGAGACTTCATCAAATAATCTGATACAATTATAAATTTCGCTCTTGGAACAGCGTACTGCAAAACGAAAAGCAGACCGAAATTTTCCGTTTATGATTTCGTTGTGTCATTTTTGTATGGGATTTTTTGTTTCGCATCAGCAGCGTACTAGGCTTTAGGTTTGACGAAAGTTTGAAAAAAATTTTCTTCAAATGGTAGCCCGGTGGTGTTTGGCTATCCCCCTCACTTTCCTATTCTTCTTGTCCACAAGCGAAAAAGTTTCATGCAGAATGTTCCATCGTGGAAAAGGGGACTATGCGATGTACCTACATACATAGTTCTTATTTTGTTTCTTCTTCGGAAAGTACCAAATTTTGTCGGTCACAAGAATGTTTTCTTTTGATGGTTAAAAAAATAAAAAAAAAATAAAAAAAAAGAGTTACGTGATACGGCATAAACGTCAAATTTGTTGTGACGTGAAAATCACACTTTTGTTGATATTTCTTTTTTAGGAAAAAACTAAGTGAGCCAATTTTAAGTATTATAACAGCGCTTTTTACTAAGCACTATTGAATAAAGACCATATTAATAGCTCTTCATGAATCACATATTTTATTGTCTTCAATGTATTTTCAAGTTTGATCAAAATCTTGAGTTAAATTTTGTTTGCGAGTGAGTCCATATTTTGGCATAGTAGGTTATAACGATCCTCAATATCATACAATGAATTTTATATAGGTATACCATGATCTGGGCTAGGTATATGTTGTCAAATGTCAGTATAGAAATTGCCACCGCTGTAAAATGTATTTTTTCTTTTCAAATTTACTGCACTATTATTGATAATAAAAAAATTTTATTCACTAAATTTCTCATATTTTCAATTTTAATTTTAAACGAAGCAAAAGTCATTCAACCTCGCGGAAAAATCAATCAAAAAAAGATTGAAACGTCAATATGTACTGCCTCGGTGATAGAAATCAATTATATAGCCAGTTCACGTTTCTGAAATCTCACTGAGCAAACATCTGTCAGCTGAGCAGAAGGTGAAACTCGAACAAGATTTCTCATTTAGACTCTCCATCTCTATACGACAAAAAATAATTGAGCAAGTGAATCCAAAAAATAACAGTCTCAGCTTTTTGACAGTAAACGTGAGGAATTGCGTTCAAATTTCTGAAATTATTCTGGGATCTCAGAGATCTTAAGAAACCTGAACTGGCTAAATAATTGCCTTTCATTTCATCTATTGAGTAGTATTCCCATTTCCATTGTCGAACCGTCTCCATAGGTAATAAAGACAATGTCAATAAGGCAATTTATTTCCTCAAATATTTCCAATGGAGCCGCTGGCTATGTTGAATCAATTCTTACATAATATTTTATGTTTGTATGATCACTGTCATACAACAATGTATGGACGGATAATTTACTGAAATATTTCCAGTTGAATTCAAACATTTGGTACATTTCAATAAAATGGTGTATCCTTAGAACATCAAAAGGCGTTTTTCTTTTTCATTCAGAACAAAACAATATATTACACTTTCTATCCACAAACGTCAAAATCATCATTTTATTATGAGACTGCCACACTGTTGACATTTGTTTATCTATATTTCTATAAATACATGTTAATATATCTATATGATAAAACTTTGAAAATAAAAATTGAGAATAAACTTCTTTAAGTTCAAAAATCTATTATTATCGCCATCCTATTTTGAATCTGTCATCTGTCATTTGCAAGCCGAAATCTTACAAGTACAAAAAGCTGTACTTGTAAGAGTTCAAAGTAATTCACTTTATTAAATCGTCTAAACATACATATTTGTATCAATTATAGAGTTATCAAAATAAATTATTTATATAAAAGGAATGTTAAATTATTTTGGTGTGTGTTTTATTTATGGAACAAGAAAATACAAAAATGGAAGCAAATGGTTTTACAAATCGAGTTGTCAAAAGGTAAAATTATAAACCGCAACAACAAATTCACCAAACATGTTTTGCTGGCAATGCAGTAACTTTTTTTTAATTTTTTTAAACGATTGCCATACCCTAACTCGCATGTTAAAACGAAGTACCTCAATTTTTTTATATATTTATTATAACTGCGACGAGCCTAAAATTATGCTGTAAATATTTCTAAGTTTTATTCTCTGAAAAAAGCGATAAAGCAGTGGTGCACTCGGGTGTATACGAACTTTTTTATGTTAGGTATTGAACAATTTATGAATTTTTTCTTCATTGTTATTTGTGCATGTTACATTGGTTTGGTTAGTGTCAGTTGAAATATTATGAAAATGTTAAATTCAATGCATAAAAAACAAAAGTAGAAAAAGAAACCATCAAAAGCAAATGATCAATCAAATTCAAATTGAAATGAACTGTCAAAACTATGTTAGCAGATTTTAGATGAAAACCCTTTTCCTGTAATTTTAAAAATTAACTTATTCTCTTCCGTGCAAAAAAATTCCAAAATATATCTCCACAAATTTTTGGCCGGAGTAAAGGTAACATTGACTATAGGAAAGGATCGTTCTTCTTGAAAATTATTAATTTAATAAAATTTCTTTGTGTCTTCTGAATATTTCTCATTACAACTGCAATAATTCTAATTGCTCTACAAAAACAAAAAAATTTGTGTCCGTTAAATTTGATTTTTCAAAATTTAAAATAAAATAACGTTTACAATTGAATCGCCATCTACATATCATAATTTGTACATTGACCGGACTTATACAAAAGTGGTTGAAGTTTAGGAAATTTCCCAATAGGTTGTAGTATATGCTACGTAACGTAAGGTAAATATGATTGGTAGCCGGAAATTTAATGCTGTTCCGGTATTCTCCCACAGTAATTGCAGATATCAAATTTAAAATAACGATTTAAAACATCAACGGATTTTCGGGTTATTTATACGACGAAAATTTCAAATAGGACTCTTTGAAATTTGAATCGTAGGCACAAAATGACATCAGTTAAGAGGAACAAACTATTTGAAGGCGAAATAAAAAATAAAAAAAATTAATGTGGTGAGTGGTATATATGTATCTGTCTATTTGCTAAGTGGTCATAAAGGTAAGTTAAAGACCAAGGGCCCGAGTATTTTTATTTTTAAAATTAAAAGATTTGAATAGGAAGATTGTAGGATTGTATTATTGAAATTGAGTATTTTTTTTTTTTTAATTTTCTATTTCAGAAATATTTTAAATAATCTAAAGTTTGTAAGAAATTAAATGAGCATCAGCAACAGGAACTTGGAACTATACTCTTAAGAGGGAAAACTTGTATATTAATAAGTAGGTATAGAACCATTATGCTTAGTAATAGGAATTCCCAACTATTTTTGAATATCAAATAAAAAAGTTAAAATTTTTCACGCATATGTATATGTGTGTATTTTAGTTATTGCTAAAATTTGCCAAATCGGAATGTCACACATTTTTGAGGAAAACATTTATAAGTTGTGGAGTTCCTTTCACCAATAAATTCCATAAATAGTTTAAACATATCTATATTATAGAAGTCGTACTCCAAATTTACAGTTTGCGCGGTTGCTGAGAAAAGGACTGTCATATACACATTATAAGTTAGCAATGAAATATTTATGACTTTAGCCTAGTACGCTACTAAGTGCTGATGCGAAATGCAATTGTTCTGTGCCCCGACATGTTTAAAGCTGTACATGGGTCACCATTGTTTGGCAAAATTCATTTGGTATTTCTTTGTTTCGCTTTGATTTGTTTAATTCGCAATCCACAATTGGCAATTTACGTTTGGCTTTTTATTCATTTTGTTTTTCAATCATTACGCAAATAACATTTGGCGTTTTTACATTTCGCTTTTTCTTAAAAATATTTTCAATCATTTCGCAAAATTCATTTGGCAATTTATTGTTTAGCTTTTTTTTGTTAAGCTGTTTATTAATTGGCCAAGTTTTTTATTCGCGGAATAACGTTTCGCCGTTTCATTATTTCGCAAAATTTCAACGAGCCGTTTTATCACTTCGCTGATAGATCATTTCGCCGTTTATAGTTGTTTGGTCGACTGTACATTCATAAGCTTTGACTTTTTTGATTTACCGTTCTTTTTATGATCTGTTAGACTGTTGCTAAATTCATTGTGCTTAATTTCGGACTTTGCATACACCCAACCTCGCACCTACCCCAATTCTTATAGTGTGCCAAGCAGGGGGTTGCAGGGGGGCAGCATGCCCCCCCATACATACCTCACTGTTTACACGCCGTAATGCTGGGTGCTAGTAGGTCCTACTGTATTTATGTAAGCAAGCAAAAAAACAAAAATCTCATATACAAAATAGTTTTAATAATTTTCAATTTTCTCAAGAACTAGAAGAAATATATTTAATCGACATAATCGAGGCCAAAAAATTGCAAAACAATTGATTGCCAAATAAAAAAAAGCGAAATAATAAAATGCCATATAAAAAAAGCGTAATAGCAAAATGCCAAATAAAAAATTGCCGAACTTCAAAAAGCCAATCAAATAAAAAACTAAATGAGAATTGCTAAATGAAAAATGCGGAAGGATGATTTGTCAAATCATTTAAAAGACAAAACGTAATTTGCAAAACGTAGAATGCCAAACAACAAAATGCTAAATAAACAAAATGCGGAACGAAAAATGGCGAAATGAACCCCCGCGAAACGTTAGTTTGCCAGACAATTCTCGCGAAACATACCATACATACCCTATGTACATATGTGTTTAGTATACGCTTGAATTTACTTTTATGTTATTTGTCGATTTCGATTGGTATATTGTTTTTGAAGCTAAAACATATTATGTAGGTACGTGTTTTTTTAATATTTTTTTTTCTAAATTCATATGTAATATTTGACAGATTGTTTGATTTTGTATGGTCAAACGGAACTTGAGCTGGTGGTGCGGCAATAATTCTGCCTGTCACTCTCTGTTTTATGTAGAAACAAACCATGTTGTTCAAATTGAAAGCGGATAATTAAAGAGAGACAGAAGAAAAATGTGACGGGCAAATTCAATCTGTATTTTTTACAAAGAAGGCGGAGAACATAGGTTAGGTACAATGAAAGTTTGTGTTAAAAAACTCAGATATAAGGATCTTGATAGATAGATTAGATAATCAAACAAATGTAAGTTTTTCTTCTCTTCTGTTCATTGTTGGTGCAGATAAAATTTTTTGTTTATACGAGGAAATTATAGCAAAAACCAAATAATGATCGCGTTTTGTTTACTGATTAATTTTTTGAGGAATTCCATACTTACATATACATATATTATATATACGTACATATGATGCGAATGAAAAAAATTTAAAGTTTCGTAAAAAATACTATTTGCTTGCTAAATGTGGTGTGCCTAACCTAAAATAGGTAAATAAAATAAAAATCGTTTTCAATCAATTCACTTACTAGTAGTACCTACTGAAATAGTAGGTGGTAAAAAAGGATAGGTACGGCAACACCCAACATTCTTGAGTTTTTTTTATGTCTGTAACTTGATTGGGTAATATTCTGGAAATTTTTAGTAGATTTAACGAGAAGGTTAAATTTGTTATAAGTATAGGATTCTCTTTAAATTCCGCACTTTATTTTAACCTTGCATCTTACTAATAAGCCGTGTTTTTTTGCAAGCCCGGGGGGAATTGGATGAAAAAAACGACGTCGGTGCTAAACAATTAACATGTTAAATGCAACAACAACTAATCCCAGAGAATTTTTCTGGGCTTAACTTAAGCGCACAGAAAAACTGTGCTACCGGCGAATTACATACATGTTATCGATAGTTTGTATGAAAACTCAATGTTTTTTACTGTCATGGCAACTGGCGTCGCTAATCCCCGCTGTCGTTTTTCAACCAATTCCCCCCGGGCTTGCAAAAAAACACGCCTATAGTCGACATTAGTCGAAATCGTTCAAATGTCTATCACGGCTTCAAACGGTGCAGTGACACGGATAAGAGAGGTTCAATGTTCAAGGCTAAGTTTTTGTGCACGAACGAACACTCATTTTGATAACAAAATTTTATCATTTGGGTGTGCTTATAGGTGTATTTTTTTGTAATACCGGGGACAAATTGTCAATTGGTTGAACAAAAAAAAAACTACAATTGCAGGGATTAGCGATGCCATCACAGAAACAAAATGGCGTATTCATACAATCTATCGATAACAAGTATGTAACTGACGTCGGTAACACAGTTTTTCAATAACCATGGTGATTTGGTATATGGACTGAATAATACAAAAAAATAAATTTGAGCAGACGTCATCAAAACAAAATGGCCACCACAGACTGTCAACATGGACCTATAATTTAAATATTGAAAGCATTTTAGACATTTTAATCATTAGGTGTGTTTTATTCATTGCTGCATAGGCCATAGCCAGCGCAGCACAAGTCTAAATAAAACGATTACTCACTCCATACGTTCATTTCAATAATTCAAAGTTCTATCGCCACCACAGCCATCTTTTTTTTTACTGACTTCTTTTTCGCCAGCAGTCAAATTGGTTTTGTTTGCCAAGGGAAATTTTGCTGCGCTGGCTATGCAGCAATGAATAAAACACACCTATTTTTTAAAAAGGACTCAACGTATGTATATAATGTAGATATATATGTACATAGATCATAAAACACACCTATTTTTTAAAAAGGACTCAACGTATGTATATAATGTAGATATATATGTACATAGATCATAGAGCACTGAAATATGTGTTTGTAAATTAGGCACAATTGGTCATACGTATATGTAGATCATTTAAAACATTTAAGAATTTTGAAAAATGCTCATACAAAATTATGACCTTCTCATACAAAAGCTTTTTTGGCAGACAAATTATACCTATTCACCATTAATAAATAAATAAATAAACCGAAAAAAACTAAAACAGTACTGTCTTTTAGCAATTTAAATAAAAAACGAAGTATTTCGAATGCCATCTACTGTCGGTTCTTCTTAAATATTTGAATTTTAACGATTTTTTTTTGTGTTAGGCGTCTATTTAGTAACGAATGTGGCCGCTCAGTCCCAAAAGCGCTAACATTTCTTGGAACATTTTTCTGCGCAAGAAATGTATGGAAGTGACAAGTAACTATCAGTCCATATAATATAATACATCAATGCCTACACTCCAATGCAACCATCGCCAACATGCAATTAACGCCTGGGGGGGGGGGGGTTAATGCAAACGCCAGGGGGGCTATGCCTCCCTTGCCCCTACGTTGTTACGGCACTGGTAATGGTTCTAGTTGAATTTGTTCTTCCACGTTTACCAAGCTACACTCTAAAAATTTTCTGTTGAAAATTGCTACAATTATTGTAGGCAACCGGTCCGTTACAATAATTGTAGCAATTTTCAACAGTCATTTTTGGTGTTCTATTTTCAACATCTCCGTTGAAAGGTGAAGTGTTGAATTTTAATCAAAATAAAAAGTAAGCATATCTTATATCGTATATCGTAAAGATCGTATGGCAATCTTTGTAATCAGTATTCGATGAAAATCTAACATACATAGTATAAAATTCACCTCGCAGTCGTTGGAAAACCAACATATATAGTCGAATAATCAACAAATATCGGTTTATTTATATGCAATTTTCGTTGTTAATAAGCAATTACCGCTTTTTTTCAACATAAATGTTTAAAAGTAAATAATACCTTTCGAAAATTTAATTTTTATTTTTTAATATTTAACTTGTTTTGTTGATATTTCAACGATAAGTTCTGACTTTTCAACATGAAAATCAAAAAATAAACATCATAATATAATAAAACAACCCTTGCATGCTCAGAATTCAACAAAATATGTTGATAGAATAGCAAAAATTATTTATTTTTCCAAATACGTTGCACAAATTTAATCGAATATTGTTTAGAGTTCAACTGCTAATTTGATTTTTCTTAGCATTCATGTTGAAAGATAAGCAAAGACTAATTAATTAAAACTCAACTTATGTCGATGAAATACCGATGTTTTTTGATTTTTAAACATAAAAGCTTAATATCAATAAAATCTACCTCAAATTCAACATTATATTGATGAAAGATAAGCAATCATTCATTTTTTTTTTTACAAAATGTTGCTTATATTTAAAGACCCGTATTGAATTTTCAACACCTCTAACCTATTTTTCAACTCAAATGCTTAAAAACAAAACGAAGACCTGAATATTCAACATGAATTAGCTGAATTTTCAGCAAAAAATTTTAAAATTCAGGAAAATAAAACAAATTCAGAGCCAAATTTAATATTCAACACAAACGTTTAAAGCAATATGTGAAAAATATATATTTAAACGTTTATATTGAATATTAAATTTGTCTATGAATTTGTTTTATTTTCTTGAATTTCCAACATCTTTTCTGTAAAACAAAGCTAGTTTATGTTGATTGAATATTCGGGTCTTCATGACGTTTTGGAGAGTTAAAAAAATTTTATAAAATACCATTGCAGATCTTGAAAAATTAAATTTTATTTTTCGAAACTATAAAAAAAAAGATTCAATATAGTTGAAAAATGTTTATTCATTTTTCTTTTATTTTTAACGAACAATTAATGGTGTAAAACTTATATTTATAAAAGTATACAAACAAAACTGATAAACAATACATTCATTCAGAAATACCTAAATACATAAATAAAGATTAATGCTGCTGAAATGCCATAATCACGTTGTCTGTAAGTAATAGAAAAACATTTATAAATAGAAGTAAATATGTATACATACTAATTTCTAGTATAATTCTTTATGAGAGCAGATGAAATACTTAACTGAATGCTGTTTCTATTCTTCAGGGCTTCCAAACTCAAAATCGATCCTCTAATCCTCTCTGCCATTTTATCTACACGCGTTTCAATAATTTTCAAGAGAAATGTTGCAATTAGTTATTTTTAAAGTAAAATATGTACTGAATAATTTTAAAAAATTGTTGAAGATCAAACAGTTTTCCAGTTATTCAACGTTTTGCTAGGAAATCAACAAAAAATTATATTTTTTTAATTTAAATGTTTAGCATGAAAAAAAATTCTTAATTTCCAACAGAATTGTTAAAATAAATAGGTGTCGATGCGAAAAGTTGAATAACTTCAAAAGATTGTTTGAAATCAAATAATTTCCACATTTTCTATTTTTTGCTTTTTAATCAAAATGCTGACCACAAACAAAAGATTTTAATTTTTAATCAGTAAATGTTGAACAATTTACAAAAATGGTTGGAAATTTGTTCATTCATCAGCAAAGCGTTGAATATCTGGAAAATTATTTGATTTCCAACAATTTTAGAAAATTATTCAACATTTTCATCACATCACATAGGCACTTGGTGATGCACAGTAAAATACCCAAACAAACACAGAAACTGTAAAATATTCAGAAAACTTACTGCCCTAGTTGAAGATTATGTGGCAAAAAGTCGAAAGCACCAAAATTTGATCCCACTTGCATATATATTACCACTTAAAATAAGCATTGAAAACAACTTTCGAATGGATTCGAAAGTAGAAGCAAGTTACATAGTAGGGCCCCTGAATTCAATTTAACACAACAATAAAATCTACTAATTTAAAATGTTATAGTTTTCAAATTTATTATAAAAATCGTTTTAAATTCGTAATATATAACAAAATGTTATGTACTTAATAACACTTACCTTAAAATTTCAGACTTCACTTTTTTTTTTTATAAATAAATATACGGCGCACTCTAAACTCTTATCCCTGTGATTGCGACTGCGAAACTGATGCTTATATTGTTTTCCGTGTCTATCACGTTTACATATTTCCCTTCACGAGAAAGGAGACACAACCGAAAGAGATGCATTGATCATTTTTCTACGTTCTTACTGCATTTTGGCACATTGTTTTGCCACAATTACGAGATTATCAAAAGAGTTTATGAATATTCAACAAAAAGTGTTGAATAAGAGAAAAACGATATCGTATCCCACGCAGAGACGAACTATATGTGTTGAAATTTTGTCTCCGTTTCCCCTTTCTCAGTGCTATATTGAGTATTGAACAAATACATACGATATTTTAAACAGGAATATTTTATTTTCAACAAAATTTGTTGAATTAAAGAAAAAATTGATATCCGGCAAAATAAGTCGTGTTGAAAATTCATCTCCGCTCTTATTTTTAAGCAATAATAGATTGTATCTAACAAACGGTTATGAGTTTTCAAGAGCGATGTGTTATTTTCTTCAAAAAGTGTTTAATCAAGTTGAAAATTCAACAAACATTCAACATGTGCTTAATTTTCAACAAAAAATTGTTTACTTTAATCAAATGTTTATTTTTACTACACTTTCATTTTGTTACTACAATAATTGTAGTAAAACTCAATTGGTGTTGAAAAAAGTTAAACAATTATTGTAGTAATTTTTCAAATATTTCTTAGAGTGTACGTGGGCTATTATAAAGGCTTCCCCAAGCCGAAAATATTAATAACTAAAGAGCAGATCTGAGCTGTAGTAGTGTAGATAATAGAATAAAAAAAGTGTGAGTGCCGGGACTCACGGTTAAGATGTGTAAACATACGTTACGTAACGTGAATCACAATCACAAAATACGTTACGTTTTTTTTCACCCTACCGCCAGTATAGATGTTTACACATCAATAAGGCATGGCTGAAGAGCCGAACTTGTGATTTGTGTTTTAAGAGAGATTTTATTATACAATTCTTAACCTTTTTATAAAAAAAATATATCTTGTATCATATATGCATCATAAGGAACTCTTTTCGGCGTTGACCCATGAACTGTCCCCGTGTGTGTCGAACTCGCTTATTGCATACCGTCCAAAACTCCTCCAAAACCTTTCGATCTCTGACCTGCCAATACTCCCCCCCCCGCCGGAACTGCTCTTTGCTTTACTTCAGTAGGGCTTACAGGTTCAAATGTAATTCCCGATAATTTTCTTCTTCTCTTTTTTTTCCTTCTGAGAATATTTTCTACATAAAGGTGCAGATTTTTCACTAACTCAACTCAACGAGCTCAGCATTTCTACAACATTATTTGTCAAATCGAAGAAAGAAATTGGGGTAGGTCGGTTCGGATTATAACGTTGCAACAATACAATTTTCTACAACATTATATATGTAGGTAAACATCTTAGCAAAGCCTATACTTTTACCTAGGTATTTGGAATTTAGGATTGAAACATCCTTGATCCTCCTACCTTACCTAGTTAGTGTTAATTCACGGCAACCCTTTTAAAATTAACCCCTACTTTTAAGAGAAATTAACAAAGCGTTTCGCTGTTCGCATAATCTTTGTCCAATTTCCAATTGATACCAATTTAGTATTGATAAAGAGAAAAGTAATGTTTCGTTAAGTGTACTCAATTTCTCCTCTTCTCTCTGTTTCATTCCACTTGTACCAAAACCAATCAACATCAAGATTTTTTATGTGGTTTTGCACAGGCGTGTCACAGATTTCTACAGAAGAAAAACAACTACATTGAATATTTACTTTTTAAATTCGATTTCCCCCCTCAATTATTTTTTTCCACTTGTTAGAAAAAAAAAAACAAAATGTAAACACAAACAAAAAGTTAAAAATGAAATCCACCTCAAATGGGAAATTGACAAAACAATGAAAAAGTCGGAGTGTCAGAGAGAAAGAAAGTGAATAAATAAAGAACGAATTCTCATTCAAACAAAACAAAATGAATGTGATTCGTTAATTTGATTTAGTTATTTGTTTACCAGAGTGCAAGGAGAATAAAAGAGAATAATGCAACTGAAACGGTGTGAAAAAGGAAATGCAAACTGTAATAATCTATACCGGTAATTAAATTGAGAATTACCTACTGTGACTGAAGAAAATATTGTAGGTTCTTATCTTACCCCTGCTATGAAGAAAGTTATGAAGGTAGGTACACATCTACATAATCTTTAATTTGCGATTCGATATTGTGTGTGAATTTAAAGAACAACTGCGCAATGCAAATACAAAACAAATACCTACCTTACGTACATATGTATGTGGATTCAATCTAATTTTATTTGAAACTGTCACAATTATTCGTCAATCATTTCCCACTCCTATTCTTTTGGAAGGCATGTCTTACCCCAATCACATTTGGATTTGAACAATTCCTATTTGCCAAACGATTCCATTTCCATTCCCATCCGCACTCACACATGTCATTCATTCTTGCTCCTTTATCTGTTTCTAGCGCCATCTCGCTTTCAGTTGAATTTCATTCCCATCCACACACTGAAAGGCCATTTGGCATTTCCATTTCTTGTGTCGTTTTACATTTGATCAGATTCTGTTTCTCCTTGTTACACCCCCAATTTTAGTGTATCACACTATCCTACTCTAACATATACTCGCCCAAAGGCGGTAACCTAAGATTCCACCTTTTGTTTATTTATTTCCAATTTTATTTTCGCTCTCATTCTCTCATTTCATTGTGTGAACTTCTTTTTTTGTTTTTTTTTTCTATTCCACGATTGTGGATTGGATTTGGGATTGAGCACTTAAAATGGGGTTTAGTTTTATTTTTTGTTGTTGTTGTATGTATGTGCTCTTCTTGTTCTTTCACTTGTTTTTGGCTAGAGTGTGAGAGAGCTAGAGACTGCGCTCAGGTATATTACTGTTATTTCTTTTGCGAATTCCGAAATGCTGGTGACACTTGTACGATTGTGGGTACATTATGTAAAGGAATTGAAAAATCCTTCCTAGAAAAAAAAAAAACGACTGCGAAAGAGAAAGATAGTCTGAGTGAATGATTTGATAAAAGGACAAGAGAGGGAGGAGATAGAAATTAAAAAAAAGAAAAGAAAAGAAAAAGAAAAATGAAAGACAAAAAAAGTATTTAAAAAGTTTTCTTTTATATGTAGCTAGGTAGGTAGATATAGGTGTATTTGTTTTGTGGAAGAAGTGTGTTGGAGGTTCTTCTTGTTCTTGGTGCTTGGCAAGGCAAAAACGAAGGAAATGGAAGAAAAACTGCTGATGAATGAAAACAAGAATTAAAAACATAAAATAGGTAGTAGGTATTGCCAGCGCGTATGTTTTATGAAGTTATTAAATAATTTTGTTGATTTCTGCATTGCTACCGTAAATATGTTTCTCTCATTTCTTACCAAATGTTTTTTCTTATAAATCCGTCGTGATTCGTGAAGCCCTCTCTGAGCCATCTTGAATTTTGAATGAATTTATAAATAGTTCGCTGTGGCAAAAACGATATATCCCCAAGGGCCTAGATCATCGAAAAAGTATTCTCCAAAAGTTATATTTTTTGTTATTGCTAGGGTGAGGCGTTCACAGAGAAAGTGGTAAAACCCTTCTTCCGCCTCCTCATCTTGAAACCCTCTGCATAAGTCCGATGTGCTGATTCGTATTCTGCTCAGTGCTCATGTATAGGTTCCAGGGATGGAAAATTCGGTACAATTGTATCGAATTCGATACAATTGAGTTTGGTCAAGTACAAAAGTACAATTTGCCATATTTCAGTACAATTTTATGAAACCTGTTTTCTTTAAATTTGCAAATTTTCTAAATCTTTAATTATGTCGAATTCCTTTCAACAAAAGAATCGATTTTTTTCTGTAGTTGAAAGGAATGCGAAAAGAATCGATTTTTTCTGTGTTTGTGTGTGTGACACTTGACACAAGCAATTTTGAAGTAAAACGTCAAAAAAATATTCAATTTGGAAATTATGAGGAAGTTGTTTACAAATCAACTTACCAGTTTTGAAATTTCACTAATCACTTAATAAACTTAATAAAACAAAATAACTAAAAGCAACAAAATCGAACTTAATAATTCTATCAATTAAATACCAAGGTGAGTACTTTGACTGGTAGGTATTCTGCGACGAGAATTTCCCGCAATAGACGATGAATTGCAAGACTTTGTGGAGGACAAATGGAAAGATTAATATTTTAATATTTTTTTACAAAAATTGGTTTGCCTATTTGTCTACATCGCGACGTGAGACTTCCTATGAAATGGAGTTCTCTTCCAAAACAATATTCTTTGCCCATGAACAGCAGAATCACTCACGTTGATTGAATTTCGAGAAAATTATTTCCACTATCTTTTATTACATTTTGGAATTTTACTTCACCGAGAACCTTAAAAATACACTGAAGAAAGTAATTATTTACCTTATTCGTTAAATGAAACTAAACTTATTATTGTGTCATATTTTTTGATTATTTATGTATGACGTATGTACACAATGTATATTTATGAATTGCTTTTGTTTATGTTTTGAAGAATAAAATAATTTCAGTACAGTTGACTTCATTTCAGTACAATTTTAAAGAAGTTTGCAGTACATTAAAAAAATGTCATTTTCCATCCCTGATAGCTTCCCATTGAGTTGCGACCCGTTAGGATTCCAATCAAGAGGGACAACTGAGGTCTGCTTAGTGTACTTAAGTAAATAGTTTGTTTTTTTTTTCTTAGAGAGATCCGGCCATAGGTTTTTCGAAACCCGACATGTGTCAAATTAAATTCTGATCATCAGTCGTTTGCGACTTTAAAAAAAAACTCTGGTGGATTCTGTTTTTTTCTGCTCCAGTGGCATAAATATGGAGGATTCTGTTGGCTCAGATCAAGGGATGACCGGATGACAGTCTTTGCGGCCTCGCAAACTGTAAGAACTTCCATTGAAAAGATACTGCAGAAATTTGGAAGTTTTATTGATCTATTTATAGTGGTGAGTTATCTGAAAAGATGCTTGGCCCTGAAGTCTTGGAGCCGTCCGTAAAAACCTATACTCAATTTGAGTTGATGACCCGGTTTCCCCCCAGAATTCCCTTGTGGGGATATTTGCAGTTATAGGGCTACTGGATAGAAATCGATATGCGGTATTGTTAGTCTGCTTGAATGTCTTTGTCAGCATAGTTCATAATGGTTCTTTGTCCGAAAAGGCCCTCTTTCCAGTTATTGCACTGTTTTTTTCGTAGAGCACTATTGAACGCCATATTTTTCGTAAATAAATCAAGTGGGGCAAGTGAAAAGAACGTTTCCAGGGCTGCGGTTGGTGTGGTTCTCATAGCACTAGTTGTACCAATGCACGCAAGTCTTTGAATTTTAGTCATAGTTTTGAGATTGGTTGCCTTATATAAGGCTGGCCACCAAACCAAACAGGCGTATGTCTGGATTTCCCTTATTATGGCTGTGTACATCCCAGTGAATGGTTTTGGGACTGGAATCGCATCTTTTACCAAACATTTGACTACAAGTGTGGATTGCTATTGAAGTTTTCTTTTCTCTTCTCTTTCTTTGATATTTTCTTTCCAATTAAGTTTTCGATTAAGTAGCTATCAAACCAAAATATTTCGCTGTACCAGTGATGTGGAGCGGGGTGTCCCATTTATGGCGAGAAGTTCAATATTTGAAATGTTACGTTCCTTGTAAACAGAACCATATCTGTCTTGAGTGAATTGATATTAAGTCCGCAACTACTGGGCCAATTAATGAGCTCCTCAAAGTGAATCAATCCGATTAAAAATAAAACTAACGAGATTTTTATTGAGAGAAAAATTGTTAAAAAAAATCCACTTTTATTACTGCCATTCCCTCTGGTTAAAAACACTTCTTTCTTGGTTGAGAGACCAATCAAGACTAACTAGTAACTACTTTTACATTATATTTTACAAAAAGTCGAATGTACTGGAATACACGATGGCCAGTGTCGCCATTCGTAACACAAAGGATCTTTGTAGAAGTTAGCCTAAGATCTAGTTAACAACCAGAAGTCATTGGAGGGGAGATAGGACTCCTCTTTGTGGAGTACCTCTACATGTCCTTACTTTTAGTTTGTTTTGACCCATATTTCTGCGTTAACGAGTCTTGTTTGAAACATTGAATCAATCCAATTTGACAGCATCGGTTCGATGTTTGCGGAGTCTAGAGCTTGTCAAATCGCACTATTTTCAAAATTATTGAAGGCTTCTTTTATGTCAAAGAATGCTGCTGATAAATATTCTTTAAGCTAAATTGATTTCTCAATTGTGCCGACAACTTCATTAAGTTCCGTCTCGACAGATTTGACAGATTTCAAAATAACATAAAAATGAAGTGAGTTTCTTCCTTTCCGATCATCTGAATTTCAGTGCGGAATATAAAACTCAAGTTTGTATTTTAGGACTACTTGAGCTAAAGAGTAAATTGATGGGCATTCCTGGAAGCGCCAGTATAATATAATGGTTAAATTGTTTCAGGAGAGGAAATCAACCAACTTATTCTTTGAAACACTGTTGTAGCGATACAATGGTCGCGTTCGGGGATCAATCGAAAGCTATCCGGATAGGTTTGTGTTGTTGTAACCCCTTGTGACAAAACAGCTGATGCAACAACAACCTAACGTAGGTATCTGAAAATTTTTGGATAGGTAGATAGCCTATCTGATAGTTTACAGAACGGAATGATCAGGAAAGACAAGTAACATAACGACGGTGTTCGAGAGAAGCGAAAGAATCCATTTAAAGGCTCTCCCAAACCAACGCGAAATCGTAGCGATTCATTCACAATAACACAAAATATGACAAATACACAACGCTAAACAACAACAAAAATCTGTTGTAGGCGAATATTTCGCGTTGGTTTGGGAGAGCCTTAAATCTGATTTTTTAAAAGTGTACTGCTTGCTTTATATACACCTCTTTTCTCGGTCTTCTTCCTGCCTATTTATTCACTCAATTAATCCAGATGAAAATTATAATCCGGATGTATTTGCATTGAATTTATATTAATTTACATCCGGATTTAAGTTTAAATCTAGGTTAATCGAGTGAATAACATGGGCGTCGAAAGCATCGTCCCGGTATCAGCTCTTTCTGGTCGCGTTTTTTTTTAGTCTTTTTGGGGAAGAATCATTGAATTAAAGTTTGAATTTAGAAATTGTCAACTTTATACAGTTGTCTACATTTCACTTCAAGCTTCTATACCTGTAAAACATGCACCAAAAATATTTAGAAGCTGGCAAGGTTATTTAGGTTATCGTGCTTTTGAATTCTCCATTTAATTAAATATTTAATTTGTTCTTTTTCAAAAATAGCCCATACCATAAGACATACCTTTCCTATGAACCTTAGATGTACATATAGGAACTAAAAAGGGAGTGTCGATAAATATCTATCAACCGACCTTAGCCAAAGACAGGTGTTGTTAAAACTTATTAAATTAAAATTACCATTTAGAAGATATGTTTGTACCCAGGTAGGTAAGTAGCAAGGTCCATAACCTACCTACCTAGGTATCTTCCTATTTGATAACAATCGCATAAGTTGTTGAAATTCCTAATTAAATATTATGAGAATTTAAATCACCTTGGCAGTTCCTATTCAATCCAGGATCACTTTTAAAGTTATAAGAAAAAATAAATAATCTACCTATGTACCTACATACATAAATACTTATAGATACCTAATGTATATAAGTATTTATATACCTATATTTCTTAAATCCATTATCTTCCTTAATCTATTTATCTATGTGCATTCACCTATCCTTACAAGGTATACCTATACATAATCCACACAGTAGCAACAACTATTTATCGCATTTGTATTCACCTACAATTGAATTAAAGCCATTTTCATATAATATTAGTGTTTATATGTTTCGCTAACTGCGATTGGTTTGTCTCTTTTTACTCCACCCCAAGCATAAACTACTCTACCTACCTACATATACCTACTCACCACCAGTCCAAGGAAAAAAAAAAAAAGCATGTGTGTGCATTAAATTATAGCCAATGCCTTTGCCTTTGCCACCACCCCCCAGGCACAAACAAAACAAGCAGCAGTTCCAAAAACACTTGGTACAATCGTACAACAGAAATAAGAGAAATCCACAAACCAAGAAAAGAAACAAAAAAAAAAACACAAAAGAAAGAAAATCACCCCACACACACTCAGCCAATACGAATAACACATTTGTTGTCTCTTTCTAAATTACAATTCGTAATGAAAATCTTCCCCGGCGCGCTCGCTCATATTTATTCTATTTCTATGTATGGAATGGATGGATGTATATTAATACACATTTTCCCATTTCATTCCTTCTGCTCGTACTCGGAATCCTTGCTCCTTCCAATTTCCAAACAGCACAACAGCAAAAGCAATAAGAAAACCAAAAGAACACAGAAAAAGGGAGTTGAATTTGTTTTCCTCCTTCTTTTATTAGTTTAAGGTTCTTCACATTTTCTAGGAAAAATTATCATTCTACTTTCGGCGGGGATCAGCAGCCAGCATTGAGCAGTAGGAGTATGTGATTTTTTTTGTTGGTTTTGTTCGTTTCATCTTCTTCCTTTTGAACAATTTTTATTTGTACGTATATATAAATGTGGAAGAGTTTGTACGAAAGAGATTGAGATGGCGCTAGCAAAGTTAATGAGAGTAACAGAGAAAACGTTTACATTCCAATTCGGATTGGCGCGGCAGCAATGAGACACAAATGGCATTTTACAGTTCTTCCACTCATACACAAATAGACATTCAACCCAAAAGAGAAATACACAAAAAGAAACTAATGAAAACAAAAAAGAAATGCAACAAAAATAACAGTTCTCAGTACGAAATCAAAACGAAATGAAACGATACACACCGGAGGCCAACGTCGAACAGGGACGGCGCTAGATATGTATGAGGTGGACGACTGTAATCGCCGTCGTCGCTGTCGTCATCAGTAGCAGTTAGCAAGTAGTAGAAGAGTGAGAAGGAACAATTCGAGAAATCATTTCTCATAGCAAATGCTTTACCCATTGGGGGAGTGCGAAGGGAAAGGAAAGGAAGGCACAGAAACAGAACGAACAGGGCAGAGCACTCATTTGATCCAACAGTAATCAGATATCATTCCGATTGCGAGCGAGAGTAGCAATAGCGAGCGCGCGCGTCATTCTCCGTTGCTCCCAGTCAAAGTTGTATATTTTGTTTTACCGTTGTTGACTTGACGGGTTGTGTTGTGTGCTGGCCTGGCTTGGCTGATGCTGGGTTTGTGTACAATTTAATTTGCTTCTGCCTCCCCGGGTGGTGTCGGTGTTTCTGTTTCTGTTTCTATTTGGTGTGGCTTTGGCAGTGGCAGTTGTCCTCGTCAGTGTATTTGTGCGGTTTTCGTTTTATCGTATTCGTATCCTTGTGTCGTTGTCGTCCTGTGAATTGCCATTTCAATTGTTTCTGTGGATTCGTATCCGATTGCGAGGACGGGTTTGGTTTTCAATTTGGCATCGTCGAGCAGTAGCAGTTCGAGTTCCGATTGCGACACTGACGACGATTGTCTGTTCCGATTGTGTGTTCCATTCGATCGTCATCGTTCGTTCTTGCTCTTTTATTTACTCTATCTCTCTCTCCCTCTCACTCGCTCGCACACACGTTATATTATTTGTTTTTTGTTTAATGTCATTTGTGGATGTCGATGGCGAAGGCAAACGCAAAGGCAGTGGTGGATTTAATTGATGCGATTGCTATTCGTATTCGTATTCGGGCGACAGTTGTTGGAGTCGAGTGTGTTTGTGGAAATGTTTGTCACTGATAGTGGCAATTTTTTATTTTGAATCATTCTGCGTTCCGATTCGGATTTGCTGGCTCGTTTGAGCTTTTATTTGCATTACACTTGTGATGCCAGACGGATGTGTTTGTTATTTTTTATTTGAGTGATTTTTTTCAAATAAATAAAGTTAAGTGATGAATTAAATTAAATTAAAATAAAAAAAAAAATACAAATGAAAAATTGAATTTAAATCAAAAAAAAAGTAAAAAAAAAATAAAACCCCCTTGTGAACCGCTAGAAAAGAATGGATTCTGCAATTGACACATTATCAACCACAAGTGAACACAGTGTCGCGTCCTCAATTGATTCGGTCCAAGCAATAAATTGTGCCTCGCCGCGTGAGTTAGAATCCTCGTCGTCTCTATCGTTGTCGACGACAAACATCATGAACAATCCAAACGATAAGCGTTCGAGTCCGCATTATACGCTCAACAATAATACCGCTGCAGCAATGAATCAAATGCTAATGCAACAGCAACAGCAGCAACAACAAACGCCACCAAATAATGGTGGCGGTCCTACCAACGGTGGACCTGTTCCGAATCGAAATCGCGCGTCAAGTTGTTCCCCGCCTTCAATGTCACCATCGCGGCATCCACAGCCGCCAAGTCCAGCGGCGGCTGCAGCCGCTGCTTTAAATCACTCGATGATGCAGCAAATGCAGCAACATCATCAGCACAGTCCACCGCCAAATGGCGGTGGACTGCCGGCGGGTATGCCGCCGCGAATGCCCCACGGTCTGCCACCACACAGTCTGGGGCTATTGAACTCATTGCAAATGATGCATCATGCATCGCCTTTGGAGTTAATGGCCGCAGCACATCATCATGTCCCGCCGCGGTCATACAACAGTCCTCCGCCCATATCCACCTCCGATCCGAGCGCGAATGAGTGTAAGCTGGTGGAATATCGGGGACAGAAAGTTGCCGCTTTTATAATATCCGGCGAAACTATGTTGTGTTTGCCACAAGCGTTCGAGTTATTCCTCAAGCATTTAGTTGGGGGTTTACATACGGTCTATACGAAACTTAAGCGGTTAGATATTGTCCCGCTCGTTTGCAATGTTGAGCAGGTGCGGATATTGCGCGGTCTGGGAGCGATACAACCGGGCGTTAATCGGTGTAAGCTGTTGTGCTGCAAGGATTTCGATGTTCTCTACAGGGACTGCACGACGGCGAGGTACGTGTGCGTAAGATTTTATTTATTTTTACAATTTATTTTGACAGTAAAATCTATTACTGCTTTTTTTAAGTTCTTCATTTTTTTTTTGGTTGTGGTTTTTCTTTTTTTTTGGTTTTTATTTTGTTCTATCACTACTGTTACTGTCATCCATTAAGTCTTTCACGTCTTTGATTTTGAAATCATGCCAAATAGGTAGGAATATTGCTGGGTAAAGTATGTAGTTACCTAGATACCTACATATGCAAAAAGATTATGGAAGTAAATTTCTGTATTCCTTTTCGACTGCCTTGAAAATTATTTTTTAACGATCAATATGCCAGCGGCAATTTCCAGCAAAGCCTCATAAAATTATTTAACGCTCAAAAAATAAAGATAGGTTTAAAAGAAAACTTCGATCCAGGGGAAGACTCTTCTCAAAGTTGGTGTCCGTTTATAGTTGAGAATAATCTAAATCGTCTAGGTAGGTACAATGTATAGTACTTAGGTGTAAAAGGTATTCTATATTTCTGTCATTTTAAGTCATCTCACGCCAATAGGATTTTTAGCTATATTTTTATTTGAAGAAATTGTTCTGATTTACGAAAAAATCAGCCCAAAGGTCAGAAATTTAAATTTTCTAGAAAATTATAGGTATTAATTAAGTTTTGTGATAGAAACAATTCGATGACTTTTTGCCAATTGAATGGTTTTATTTATCTATTGGAAGCAGTTGCTCCTAATTTTTGTTTTAAAAACAATCGAAAAGGTATACAAATTTAAAACTGAAAAGGCAAGTTGTTTACTGCTCATCTGTTTTATCAAACCGGTTTTTTTTGTAACTTTCAATTCTAACTCACTTTATTTTTACCATTAATTTGCAAACTTGGTAGGTACTGTTGTTTTAAAAAAACCGTTTTGTTATAGAAGAACTTATTTGGATTTTTAAATTTACATCAATTTTGTGTCAAAAAGTGAACTTTGCGGAATTCAAAATTATCAAAATAGATATTTTTAAAATTTTTCAGCACATTTAGGTATTTCATCATAGTAAAATTTTTGTTTGTTAAAAAATATAGTTTTGGCTCCAACAGTGCTTTTTAAAAATTTTAGAAAAAGTATTCTTTTTTGCTAAATTCGATTTGAAAATCAACTACATATTTTCCCCGTTCTTCCATCTTTGTTTAAAGATTTACATTAACATTACATTAACTTACAAAAACAAACAGTCGTATTTATTAGATTTTTGTCTACTTAGACACTTTCTAACTACATATTTTGAATTAGTGGAAATATGCTTTACTTAATAAAAATAAATATGTATCATATTATTTACGGTTAAGACAATTTCTACTCTTTTAGATCGAAACGCATCGCTTTATTTTTTAAATATAAATATAAATGTTGTAAATTAATTTTATTAAATTAAATAAATTTAAATTATTTTTAAAATAAATTTTTTAAAAGTTTTTTTTTTCTTTCAAAACTTCAAACACAACAATGGAGACTACACCACAAATTAATTATAGTTTGGTTGTTTGTTTCTAGTGGTCTGGTTTATGTTAAGTCTAATGCGAAAAATACTTACAGGAGGTACCTATACCGAGAGCTTATCGGAATAGGTACTGGTTTTTAAAATCCCGTTTTTAAAAAATCCCGAAAAGAAATTTTTAAAATCCCGCTTACTAAAATACAGTAGCCCAAAATTTTAAACTGTTCTCGTTTAAGCAATAAACCCGACTCTAGTTCTAGTCCTTTATTTAAAAATTCATGTTTAAATTATTCTTAATTTTAAACACTTTAAACAACTCTTCTAAGTAACGAACCTGTTTAACAAAACGTCAGAAAACTTTTGTGAAACACGCCTAATTTTGACAGCTGAATAAATCAAACAGAACGAAAAATCAAAAAAAAAAAACAAACGTCAAATGATTATAACGTTTCTAAGTCGAAATTCTAGGTTTTCTATGTTTTCTAACCTAAATTGTTCTTAAAACTTCTTGAAAATTCAAACAATTAATTAAAAAAAAATCACATAGAGCAAGTTCCCTTTTTTTTCTCGGGTTTATAGGTATTTAATATTTAGAAAATTAATGGCACAAATACATAAGAAACTGGAAAGAAAATGAAATAAGAATAAAGTGGAAAATCGTTTGAGATATCAGGAACATCGAAGGTGTATTATTCACCAATTTGGAGTATAGTACTAATTTCAGAACAAAAATTTCGAAATTTCAGAGTAGTAGAAAATTTTTTTATTGAGGTTTCATTGAAATCTCAATCAAATCATCAAATTCTACCACTTCGAAATCTCCAAATTTTTGAACTGAAATTGCGCAACTTCGTTCAATGGAAACAGTACCTATAATCAAAAAGTGGAAGAGGCAAAATTTCAGGAACAGCACTTGATTGTACATACCTTAGTCTGAATTTACATTGAGCGTTTTTTTCCTCTGTTCATCTTTGAAAGTGATCTTATTATTTTAATTATAAAATGAAAAAATTCATATGGAAAACTTAATTTGTGGTGTAGTCTGATCTACATTGTTGTGTATGGGTAGGGAAAGCAAACCTACTTTAAAAATATAGAGAAGCATTTTGCTGGTTTTAAAGTTAGAAGACCTCTTTAACGTTAAAGTAGGTATATACTTTATGTCGTTTAAAATTTACAAAGAGCCGACTTCCATTTAAAGTAGCCTTAGAGCCGCGTTAAAATGTTTGAAATTTTGCGCTACAGTATTTTTAAAATCCTTTTTTCTAAAATCCGACTTATTCAAAATCCCGATGTATTCCCGCTTTTTAAAATCACGTCAATTAGGTACTACAAAACACGTTTTCTATAATACATAATACAGTACGTTCTCGATTAACGCAACTCTCGATTCACGCAACTCCTCGATTTTCGCAACAGCTAAATTTATATTATTGTTGACGCAGTAATCGCAACTCTTCAAAAAAAAATTGACTCGATAAGTGCAACTTTTGTTTTTATATGCATGTCTTTATTAACTCAGGTTCTTAGCTATGTCTGTTTTTGTCTGTTGCGTTACATTTTGTCTCGGCAGTTATTTTACCGCTACTTTTGAGTGATGGTACGATTAAGTTGTATGAATGTACATCATATGTGTCTATACAATGCAAGATTTTCTTTTTAGTTCAGCCCCTATTGAACAAAAACTGCGAGAAATGGCGATTTTAAAAAATCTAAAAGTCCAAACAAAAATGTCCAATTTTTTCCAAAGAAAATAATTATAGCTATATACAACTAAACGTATGTATGTATTTATGTACTTATATCTTATTTTTGTTTTGGTTCTTATTATTTATGTGTTATTGAATAAAAATTTATTGCATTAAATATATTAAAAATCTAATTTATATACATATTTACTCATTGAAAACCTTTTCTACGAACACGAAAATTATACCTCTTCCTAACGGATTTACCGCTTTCATTTAATTGCAGTAATAGTAACAGTTGAACTGTAGTCTGTAGTAACAGTTGAACTAATTATTAATGTTAATTTTGTAGAGTTTTTTTTTATCTTTTTACAGAATCAAATGCATTTAAAAAAATCATTCATTAATAAATTTGTTTTAAATTTCTTACTATCCCGTTTGTGCCATCATAACTAGTTGTTTTATTTAAAAACGGTATTATAAAAAACAGAATTTAAAAAAACGGGACTATAAAAAGCGGGATATCGAACTCAACCCACCTATGTCCTATACATACCATTATATCTTTTATCTTTTGAGATTAAGAAATATTTTTGTTTAGATATTTTTTTTCAAATCGTATTTTTGATTAAAAAATTTTGTGACAAGCTAGATTTTGTATTTTGTTCTTCAAAACAGTCTTACATGAAATAAAAATTTATTGTGTTTCTATCTTCTCACCCAGTTCTTCACCCCACTTCCATCTTTTTTTAAATCGATTAACATATATTTCGATTGATCGGAATGAAGAGAAAAATTGTGTAGGTGGAAAATAAATTCAGATTGAAAATAGCACCGTGTCGATTGGTTTTTTATGTTCCAAAGTTTTATGTATTTATTAACGAACGTTCTCGTTCTTTGGACAGGCGTTCAAGAATTATAGATATACATATATACATATATAAATATATATACATATATATTTTTAGTTGATGTTATCTGACTTAATTTTGGCTAATGTTACATTTTATTTAATAGAATAAAGAATATTTTTATTATAATAATAAATAATATTTATTTCAGACTATCATAAGACACTGTATAATTAGTCAAAAATGTAATAAATAGAAACATGATAATTAGTTTCTAACAACAAAATTCAAAATCCAGTGTTGAACGCACCCAATTTTTACAATAATTATCCAATCACCTCAAATAATATAGCAGTTCAAAGCAAAGCCAAAGAAATTACTCCAATGTGACATACCAACAATAATCACAAGGCTGTAGGTATATTGTATAAATCTACATTAAATGTTCTGATGTGGCTAATACATCAAATTGACAAAATTTCAAATCACAAAAGTCAACACATTCCATATTATAACCTGAGACAATAATAAAGTGTTTTTATGGAAGAGTTCTGTTTTTTTATTTTAATTATTTTATTTTAAACAAATTTTATTTAAATAAGCTATACATCAGTCAAACAAATTACAAAAGTTATAAAAAGCATACAAAAATTCTAATAAAAATGAAGTTTTCGTAATTTTGTGTTTTTTCAAAAACCATCTAGTTTCCAGTGTTGGAATAAAAATTAAAAACTAATAGCAAATAATATCTACTCCAAAATTTTACAAATTTATAAAAAGTCTGTCATAGTAGGTATAGTTCTTTTCAAAAACTAGCTTAGATAATTATTAATTAATTAACTAACTTAATTTAAAAATAAATCACTCAAATGATGCCAGGTTCATGTTGGGTATAAAAATTTTAACAGCACTGGCAGCGGCACGCCTTTTTAGTTCCTTCACTCACTAAGGGCCAGTTGTACAAATATTTAAACCGTGGTTCAGCAATTTTTATCCACCGATTTCGGCGAATTAATTGATTTTTAACAGTGGTTTACTGTTCAAGTGTGTGATAATAACCAATTACATACTTGAACCTGCGTTCAACTTTAGTTAATCCGCTGAAATCGGTGAGTTAAAATCTTGAACCTAGGCTGAACCACTATTGTACAACTGGCCATAAGAGATAAAATCATTTGCGGCAGGATAAATGTTTTATTTATTCTTACCTCCATAATATGCAGAAAGTTATCTACATTTTTCGGGACAGATTTTTAAAACTTTTCATCTTTTTTTCCAAACAAATATATGGTTCTTGGATTCTTGTTTCTTGGAATATTTTACCCCATTTCACCCTATAAATAACCAAATTTTAAAATTATCTTAACATATATCCCTTAAGTAGGTACCTACTTAAAAAAATAAATAAAGCATGGTATATTAGTGACTTAAATATAACTCAAATTTGTTCGTCAGCCATTTTGATGGAAATTCGAAGTTAATTGTATGATATGAAGGTTGAAAGGAATTATCCATGTTAAAATGTCTTGGTAACTCTTTACTGAAAAGGCAAAGTAGCTTAAGTCGACTTAATTGGTATTTGGTTGAAGTTTAAGCCTCCTTTGTTAAAATTAACCTTTTCGGAATAATTTTTTGAAAATTTAAATTGATTTTCTGAAAAATGCTAAAAATCGACTTGAACAACTTTACCCTTTGAGTAAAGAACTGATGATGAGGAATAAAAGTGTTTCTTAGAAAAGTTGAAAGAATAGACAAAACAATACCTACATATGTATGTATCTTTAGATCAGTTTCGTAGCTTGAAATTTCTTTAAAATTTTTCAATTTATAAAAACTCATAGCAAAAACGGAAACTTGGATAACACAAAAACTATACAAACTACGAAATCGGGATTTTACGCGTTAAATTTAGACTTCAAATTCGTGCAAACAAAATTTTTTGATTTTATATTTTTTTTTTTTAGATTTTGGCAGCTCTGTTTAGAGCTTAGGAACTTGAAAATTTCAACTTCGTGCTAAAAAAATAGTATTTAAAAAGCTTAAATTTCTAGCAAACAATTTTTTTTTTTAAATCTAACAATTTTTTCCGCCAACTTCTGTCTTATTTTCATGTTGATTATGGATTAGCATTCCAGTGCTTTCGTTTCTACCCATTCTTCTTGACAAGAAAAGAGAACACTGTACCTACATATGTATATTAAGAACCACTGGCGGATCTTTTTTAAATTTTAAATGCAATCCATATATAGGTAAAAGGTACATACATAATAAATTTTTACGCAACAAATAAAATTTACGGGTCAATTAAATTTAAAAAATCGTATTATTTTACATTTCCTCTTCTAACTTTAGACTTATTTTAGCGGAAACTTTAATAACTAAGCAACTATAATATGCGATCTGTACACATTTTTTGTTTGCACAAACACCAAGCATTTAATTAGCTTCAAATTCAGATAACAAAACTTTTTGATTACACTAAAAAAGTGTCCGCCAAGGTAAGGGACGTCAAATGTAGCTGCGGAAAGACCGAACCACAGTTTGCATAAACGTTTTATTGAAAGGGTTTTCTGCAAATTCCATTTCATTTGACGTCTCTGTGCTTAAAAATTCTTTTTTTTTGTCTTAAAATTCTAATTTCCAACCAAATGTAATTTTTATATCATATGTACATAAATGTAAATATACACATATTCAAAACTACCAAAGCAAATTCGAAAATATAAAAATCTGAAAATCAAAATTAGTAAACTTTTTATGTATTAAGGAACCTATTGGTACTTTTTTCGATGTGAATTTGCTCTAATGAAAACGTATACAATTCCATATATGTACCTATAAATAATTTGATCAAAAACTCATAAAGTGTGATAATAATTAAAAGACTTAGGGTACAGTTACGAGTCCACTTGTTATAACAAATGAAGCATAATATCATAAAATTAGTACTTAGTTCAAGAAGAAATCACGAGGTGTTTCATCAAAAATGATGTGCTCTTATTGCACACCTGTTGCATCCTCTTTGATGGACAATTATATAAGAAGGACGATGAATTTTATAAATCTACCTACGTTCAAAAAAAAATAACTTAGCAACATATTAATTTATTTTTGTATGAAAAACTATACTGACTCTACAAAGGTATATCAACTTTTATTCCTCTACTAACTTACAGACACCAAAGTTTTAGGTACACCTATCAACAACTGGTTACTTCTTCCAATAATAACATAGTTTACCTTTTCCTTGCAAAAGCAAAAAAAACGAAAACCCATAAATGAATTCGCAACCTGCAGGTATAGGACTTACCTTCATAAAAAAACATATAATCTACGTGTGTGGGTCTGCTCTGATGGTTTTTGCAACGTTGCAAGTTGCATATGTGAGATGTTGATGTCTAGTTTGTCTGAAATTGCATTTTGTGTTCAACATTTTCGCAGGAAACACTTTTGACTTGCCATTTATAAAGCTCTGAGAAAAAAAATATTTCAAATAACCTATGTATAACCGTTAGTGTTCTCTAGCTATGCTAGAGACCTATTGCATTTCATCCTGCTATACCTACAAGTTTAGCTTTGAAGGAGTTTATATTCGATTGCATTGCGTACTTCCGGTGAGTTAAATTTATACACACATCGGGTAACTTGAAAGTATAAAATAAAAGCCTTTACCAAGTGTTTACCCTCTACAGGATAGTATAGGTTGTACATATGTGTGCAGTGTATATTGTTCCTTTACTTCAATAATAATAATTTTAAGCTTATAAGACCGGAAAACGGAAATGAGAATTTCAAATGCAATTCAGTTTTGTGAAATGTTTATTTTTAGAGTGAAATTATTTAATATTGGATTTGACGCATTTCAATTGCGTGCGATATGACTGAAAAATTTTAAAGTTTATGACTTGAAGGATAGGTAAGAGTAAACGTTACTTACCTACTATAAAATTATTTAAGAAGGGAAGTCAATTCTAACAACCTAATATACTTTTTATATACAGTTATAGACGGTCGATATAGTGAATCTCGGTAGAGTGAACACACAAAATTTTATACGACTATACTCTAAATAGTGAACAAAAGGTATCTCGACATAGTGAACACACATTTTTTTCCAATATTAAACAAGAATATGCCAGCTGCAATTCGTTTACAGCATTTTGGACGTTTTTAAAGATATTTTTGAAACGTCAAAAACAAAAGTGATTATTTTTTTAATTTATTCTTATTAAAAAAAAAACGTATTTGTACCTGGTGTTATGAAGTTTTTCGTTTTTATGAAAAATAAAGTTTTTTCTAATTCTATGAAAGATTTATGTTTTTTTACCCAATTGAAAATATTTTACGCTTTAAAAAATACAAAAATTATTCCTTTGGTATCAATTTTAAATTGGAAAGCCCTTTTAGCTTATCTCTCGAAATAGTGAACAATCTCGAAATATTGAGCAGGCCTGGGGCCTATTTCACCAAACACTTTTCACTTTGCAATTTTGCAAACAAAAATTTCCTGCAAAGTAAAAGTGCAAAGTGTTTCACAAAATTTTCAAAGTGCAAAGACTTTGCAAAGAGGAAAACTTTTCAATTCAATAATTTCCTCTTTGCAAATTTTCGTTTGGTGAAACAAAATTTGCAAAGTAAAAGTGCAAATTTGCAAAGTGAAAAGTGAAAAGTGTTTGGTGAAATAGGCCCCTGGTTTTGATTGCTTCACTATATCGAGCGTCTACTGTAGTTTGTGACTCGACGTTGCATTTATACCTATATGGAACTGATTTAAAACTTCACCGTCGACTCATGCTTTAATTAATTAAACAACGGCAACACCTACGATATTGTACTTAGATATATATGTAGCTTTTCTCAAAGCAAGAGATCTACTATTAAATTTATACATAATAATCTTTAAATCAAGTTATTTTAATAAACAGTTAAAAAATTATTTTTAAGGTCAAAATTTTAAAAACAAAATTAAGCACAAATCATATACATACCTATAGGTATAAGGTATAATGTATTAATTGTTTCCAAAATTCGGTTAAGTACGTTCTCCCTACAAGCATTTTATTTCACACTCTTCTTATCAAATTTATTCAAGCGCTAAAAACTAGCGCTGAAAATTAAAAAAAAACGCACGACTGAATTGCACGGTTTCACTCTTGTAATTGGCTAACAAAATCTTTAACAAAAATATTAAAAAATTCAAAAGAATTAAAAAATTGATTTTAAATGCAATATTTTTTTAACAATCTAGAAGCACCAGATTGCATCAAAATTAGTCAAGCAAAAATAATAATTTAATTTTCTCAAAAAACGTCAAAACCCCTTTTGCGTAAAGCAATTTAAAAAACAAAAACCTGAAATGCTGTTTTCTTATACGATAGCTTTGGTCATTACAGCTACGAAGTTTAATCAAAATCGTTAGAACTGTTTTCAAATTTAAATTTAAAAAACCCAAATCGATGTTGGGCTTAAACAAAATTTCGAGTTTTTTTATAAAAGGAATCACATAAAAATGCTCTGTACCAAATTTGAAGAAAATTGGTCCACCCGTTTGGGTTTTAGATCTAATTAAAATGGACGCACGAACGTATAGACGCACAAACCGACGCGACGCGACGGCGGACGATATGACAAAAATCACTTCTTTGGACTTCTACATTACCGTGATGTTAATTTTGATTACAACCTCGAAATTTATTTTTACACGAAATGCCCTATTGATTAAGTAAAAAAAAAATAAAACAAAAATTTTTCTAACACCCTGTTCCATTTATTGTGAATTTAGTTACGAAAGTGAATTTCGGTGTTCCACAATTCGTTCGAAATTGTGAATTGAGGTTTTGCATATATTGACTGAACCTATTCAATCCAATTTGTTAAAGCTTTGTGAATTAATTGTGAAATTGGTGCAGTTTTAATTATTTTTAAGTTCCTTAGTTTAAAATTTTAACAAAATTTATAATATGTTCATTTTAGTTTTCGTTTATTTTAATTTTAGGGGAAATCCCAAGAAACCCCTATATGTACATATACATAATATAAGAATAATGAGTTCATCAAAACAATTTACTTATGTATATTAACGTATTCACGGTATGTGAAGCAGATTTAGGTAATATAGGTACAGTGAACGCGTGATAACTTGAACAATAAAAAAAACAAGGCAGTTTACGGTTGCCATATTTTAAAATAAAAAAAACCGGGTTTTGTATACTTCTCACTAAAAATTTCAACAATACAGTTTCACAAGTGAGATTAATTAGATAGTGTTGTATTAAATCTAAAAAAAACATAAATTATTGTCCACCAAGACTCTAAGGTGTAAAAAGTATTTCTTTTCAAATTCACGTTTTAGAGTTCATTAATTTAATATAAAAAAGTGTCTGGTGTTCACGCTAACACGAGTGTACTATTAGAATTAGCTATAAAACCAATAATAAGGTGATCTATCTTATTTATTATTAAATAATATTCAAAAGAATCAATTGTCTTTCTTCCGTAATAAAATAATTTTTTATTTTTCTGACAAAATAAAATAACAACTCCTTAATTTAAACAAAACAGGATGTTCTGTTCTCTTCAAAGTGATACGCTTGTATCACTTGTGATTATTTGCCAACGAAATGCTTCATCTTCAAAATGAATAAAGCTAACAGTACTGTATATTAGATTGTTCTATTTTTACCTTAAAAAATGCAAATAATATTGCATCCATTCTCATCGCTGAAAGTATAATTTTACTTTACAAAACAATTCAAAATTGATGAACCTTAAATTTTTAAATTTTCGAAAACAAATGAATTGTAGAACATGCGAATTTCGTTTCGAGTGAAATTGAAAATTAATTTCAATTGGATTTCGTTCGAAATTCCGAACATAGGATTGAGAAAAAAAAAAATTGGTTTCGTAATTTTAAAATTTTATTAAAATCTGTTGAAGACATGAAAGCATTCTGATTTTAGAGCGTATAGATTCCTTACCAATTCAATTACAAACAATTTGTTCTTTATCTAAATGCTTGCTTATTTTTTAAGAAACATAGTTAATTAATTAAGGCAATCGAAACTTGTTGTTTTATTTTAAAAAATCGCGCTATTTTTAAAACGAAAAAACTAGTTTTGATTGCAAAAGCGGGATGATAAGAAATTTAAAACAAATTTAATAATGAATAATTTTTTTTTCAAATGCATTTCAATTATACGTAAATTAACACTATACAATATATCAAAATAAAGTTTCTTATTCTGTAAAAACATAAATTATTTATTTATTGGGACAATATGTTTCTTAGGGCCAGTTTCACAGTGCAATACTTAACTAAATAAGTGGCACTTAATTTTCCCATTCATGGACTTTAGACGTAGTTTTAAGGTCTGTGTAAGTGGAACTTAAGTGGCCAATATGGGAGACATAAGTGTCACTTATTCCGATAAGTTTACACTGTGAAATTGGGCATTAGTTTTCCATATCTGGAACTTAAGTGACACTTACTTTACTGTAAAACTGCAGGCCCTTAGAATCTATAAATTATAAAATGTTCTTTTAAAGTCAGTTTTTGAGATACAATATAAAAATTAATTAATAAATTATGGTTAACGTTATACAATTTCAACATATTATTTAAAGGTACGATAGTGTGTTGTCAGTAGCGTACGCAGGATTTTGTTTTTTTTTTATTAACAATTAGTTTAACTGTTACAGCAGTTCAACTGTTACTGCAGTTCAACTGTTACTGCAGTTCAACTGTTACTGCAGTTCAACTGTTACTGTTACTTTAAAACACATTATTTTAGTAGACGGGATTTTAAAACTTTTTTTTCGGAATTTTTGAAAAACGGTATTTTAAAAACCGCGATTCCGATACGCTCCCTAAAAATATAAATTGATAAAATAAAAAATAACTAAGTACTTACATTGTCTAGTTATTTAACTCACTGAAAACATTGTTTGCAGGACGGAATTCTCTCTGGCCCATTTGTATTTTTATAAAAAATTATTATTTCAATCAGAATTGAATCAATGAATGCCCCGCTAAAACATATGTGTTTATAATCTTAAAAAAAATTATAAATTTTCTTATTTTCTAATAAAGCTATATATAGCTTTTCAGAATTCAGCCGTTTTGTTCACATTTTATATTTGACTTAATCTTAACACAAAAACTTAAATTGCATCCAGTCCAGGTTTAGGTACCTATTTGGGATGAATTATTTTTCTTTTAATTCTGGATATTATCGATAAAAATGATTAGTCCTTACATGCAGGGAACTTCATACATAAACTTATACATTTACAATGAACATATCGTCGTTTATATACAACAAAATAATATTTATGTCAAAAAATTCCCTGCGATTTATTTTTAATTTATTTGAGCAATTCTTAAAGATTCGACAAAAGTGGAATAAGATGCGAAAAGAATACTAGGTGTACATATTTATTTTAATTTTAGTGGGGACCCCAAGAATAAATAAAATAAATAAAATAAATAATTAAAAAGTTGATCGGCATGGCAGTCGCGAATTAGCTATAACTTCAGCCTATAAAATAAAAACTAAGTGGTAGCGCACCAATTTGTTGTTTCATTGAAACCTTCTGCAATAAAAAGAAATATTTTTCTTGTTCTTCTGAAAATTCACAAAAAGTGACATATTACGTCTTTTTGTTGCAGTATATAAACAGCGATAAACATTTTTTTCATAATTATGAAATACATGCAGGTATGTACATATTTTTAAAAAGATAGAATGAGTAATTGCATATTCGAACAAAAATTAAAAATTTTATATTCGTTATTAAAAAGAACGTTTCTGTTACCAGAAGAAGTAGCTTTAGGAAAATATGTTTGTGTTAATTTAAAAACAGATGGTCACTAAAAATAGATAACTTGGTTTTATAAGTTTTTATAAACATTTATTTTAACCACAGTATTTCTTTTCTTTATTTCTGTTTGGGATATATTTTGTATCTTTATATATGTATATATGTATGTAATAACTGTACATATCTACTTATTTGTGTTTTCATCACTTACCTATTATACAGCTAATATATATTTATTTCACTTGGAAACCAATCTCTTAATGATATTTAACTTCAATTGCTCAAAGCTGTAAGCCTATATATATACGATAATAATAACACAGTCTGCACCTTTGCTTTTATTACCCTTATCCTTCCGTTTTCGCAAATAATTTTTGTCCCGAAAGGCATCCCTCGAGCTTCTTTTATGCCTTCGTTTTTATATCACATTTGAATTCCCTCAGTGGTGTGCAAAATGCAAGTCGTAGTGAAGGACTCTTATTATACTCACCACGAACCATGGGTATTTATTCTTAAACCCTATCCATCCATCAGTCCATGATAATTATATGATTTTTTTTTTCGTTCTGTATTTTCATTCATTTATTATTTTCTTTTCTTTTATAGTATTAAACAAATTACACAAAATTATTTAACTCTACTTCCTTTTTTCACTTTTGCTTTCATTTGCTTTGCATTTATTTTTTTAAAATATTTTCTTTTTTGTTTTTGCTTCAATTTTTTTTAAATTTTATTTTAGCTTATAACCTATATAATTCATTCAACCGAACGGCCGATTTGTTCTTTTTTTAATTACAGATGCTTATCAATCAAGCCACCTGAGAGGTAAACAAAATTCTAACTTGCACAAAAAAATATAAAAAAAAAATAAATAAACTCCTTAAGAGTTAAAAATAAAAGCGAAAAAACGCCTGAAACTCTGTGGATCGTCCGCCGGAAGGGGGTGAACAATCAGACCAGGGGTGTGGTATGTAGAATAAAAAAAAAAAAAACAACAAAAACATTTTTAAATGGAATGCAGAGATAACATTGAGAAAAACAACACTTAAAACATTTTTTAAAAATATTTTTATATGCATATATTATTATACATATTTTGTTTTTAAACAAGAACAACAATGGTGAATGTAGATTTATTTAGTGATGAATGTGAATTTATTTTTATATATTATTTTATTGTGAATGTCTTTTTTTTAAACATTTTAGTTTTTTATTTTTAATATTAAAATGTAATACTATTCCTTTAGCAATCTGGATAAAGGTAAAGGTAAATTAATAGTTGTTAAATTACATAAATTTTCTTTGTATAAATGTTGAAAAAAAATTAATTTTGTTGAAAATAATAATGTGCAAAAAAAAAAGAGAAGAATTTCCTCAAGCTCGCCGGACTACATCCCTGTGAGCTGAGCTGTTCTGTTAATTTCCTACGGACGATCGAAAGATAGATTTTTGTTTATCTGTTTCTTTTTTTTTAATCGATTTGGAATTTTTAGTATACTTTTACATTTTCTTTTATATACATAAATACAAATTATTGTTACTTATTTATTTTTGTAATTAAGTGTAATTTGAAAATTTACCAAAGGTATAATAGCTATTTGAACGTGAAGATGGAATTAAATTTTTATAAAACATTTTCTTTGTATATTTCTATAAACCATCAGTGCTATATATACCTGGTTATTGATTCTAAAAGCTTGAAGAAAATGGCACTACATTTTTAAAAGTTTTTTGTTAGAATATTAGCATGATACTAGGGTGGCGACTGGCGCATATAGGTAGTATTTATATAGCGTATAATTATGGTTTATTTATTTATTAATTTTTGTATTTCTTATTTTATTTACATTTTGCATACCTTTACCTATATAAACCTTTATCAAATAGTGTGGAATTATGTTTTATGCGGTGAAAAAAATATATCTCAATCATTGTCATTGGTGTAGTTAGGGATTTTTCCTAGAAGGGCAACCAGCCAGTTGATGGTTAGGTTTAGGTTAGGTTTATGTGGTTGTCAGCAGAACGCTGGACACACTTAGACCATTGGTTAGCCCATTGTGATACCACAGAAATCTAGGAAACTTTCTTCCTACTCGTTGGACCATTTAGAGCTTCTTACGAAGCGAGCGAGACTATTAATGTCATGACTTGCTGATGAGCCACCATCAATTTTAAACTAATGGGCACTTTTGCAAACATATGTACTATAGTATGAAAACTTCATACTCGCTTGGGTTTTTTATACTAAACACATAGGTTGATTTCAAATGATTTCGTTCGACTCAGTCCCATTTTCTTATAGGAGTCGAGTCTAAATTAGTGACGGAAAACATTGGTTGAAGAGTTGGTTTTATAGTATAAATTTAATACATCTTCTGTAATCTCAACATAATTTCAACTAAATTTCAAATAGATCTCTCACCAGCGTTGTGCTAAAGTGCCCAATTGGGCCATTTGGCCCCAAGTTTTGTATTTTGGCCCCATGCCCCGGGCCAACGTGAAATGGCCCCAGTTTCAAAAAATTCATAAATAAAACAATAGAAAAAATACTTGATTTCACAAATTTAAAAAAATATCAAGTTTTCAACAAGCTCGCGTTTATTTCAAATTTTGTCGAATAATATAAAAAAAAAGAAATATTATTCTAATGGCCAGTTGTACTGAATAGTGGTTCAGCCTCGGTTCAAGATTTTAACTCACCGATTTCGGCGGATTAACTAAGGTTCAACGCTGGTTCAAGTATGTAATTGGTTATTATCACAGACTTGAACGGTAAACCACTGTTAAAGCTCAATTGATCCCCCGAAATCGGTGGATACAAATTGCTGAACCACGGTTTAAATATTTGTACAACTGGCCCTAAGAGAATTAGTAGAAAATGATGATGTATTGTTTTGACAAGCTTTAATAATGTAAGCTTTCATAAATCTGTGAATAAATATTTTTGAGCTTATTAATATTATCTATACTCAATTCAAAGGAATTAAGAATGAAGCCGTGCTCTGCTCTCCAATTATTTGATTAAAATTATTTGTGATTTTATAAGAATGGTTTCAAAGCTACCCATCAAATCTATTAAAGGAGATGTTTCTAAAAATTTATTTGAATTAAATAGAAGAAATAGATTAATTTTTTAATTCTGGACCAACTCTGGAAAAATTAGCGAACAATATTTTAAATGAATATCTGTACAATGCAGTGCATTATGAAGAATGATTTCTTCTACCATAAAATTATTAAAACCGCAACAAACTAAACAAAGGAGTTATTTACTCATTTATGAGAGTTGAATGATTTTTTTTTAAATGAAAACCTGTCAATTTTTATTAAGCCTCTACAGAATTGATTAAAACAAATTAGGAGATATTGTAAATTTTACTTTCGTTTAAATTTAATTTATTCTTTTTTCTTAGAAATTATTCTTTGTTTACTGAAAAAATAAATAAAATAATAAAAAATATCAAAGAAATCATTTCGAAATGTGTCATTTTACTCCAATATCCCTAATTGGCCCCAAGAAATTTGAAATGGCCCCAAGAATGGCCCCAGGATTTTTGTTCCAAGAACAACGCTGTCTCTCACCTCAAGTTTGGGAAAACATGAGTAAAAATCCAACCTAAATTCAACTCGTCCTTTCGATACTGCATATACAAAGGAAATAAACGTGTAGTAATAGTTGGGCATTTAGTTAGCGACCACGTTGAACGCATTACGTCTCACTTTTTACATCAGAATTTTCAGATTTCGGAATTTTTCGAATCAGCTATATCATTAAAAGTTAGCTGAGTTTTTCCGAAATTTATAATAACGTTTCATCTGGATTTCCAGACAAAAATTCTCACCTGAAAATTCAGATGAAAGTGATTGTGATGGGAGAAATGTCAAAAGCAGCTCAACAGTGTCGATTTTTAATATTTATATGATCTCAAAAAAAAAAAAACTCGACTGGTTATAAAAAAAAAACTACAATAACAATTTTTTTGAACGTTGTTATAAAAAAAGTTGACAGTGAACGATATTTTAAGAATCGAAATTTCAGCGGTAGAAATATTAATCATTTTTTTAAGTTCTTAAATTGACGCACCCAATATTTGAATGCCCCTCTTCGTGGGCTCAGCACCGCTCTGGTGTTCTCTTTCCCACTCACTCAACTCTTTTACTCTGTTTAGGGTGTGTCAGACTGGCAGCAATGTCAACAGATTTTTTTTTAGGTGAAATAAAAAAAGATCACGCTTCAAGACATGGTTGTTTTGTTTTAAATTTTCGGTAAGAAATTTAGGCAAATCGAAATTTCAACCAATCGAAAATTTTCTTGCATTCATTCTTTTGTGTTTTGTTTATTAGTAGTTTTTATTTTCATCCCAAAAATTTAATAGGTACTCATTTTGATACAGTCCGTAACATTTGAATAGCCTCACACTTTAACTTTCTATACTTTCAACTATTTTTGATACTTCTTTGATTTGTACATAAGAAAATTTATATTTAAAGATAAGGTTCGAGAACGGTCTCTGAGATTTTGATAATTAATTAACAAATTTCTTAAAGTTAACTAAATTTTATGTGATTGCTTGTTTGCCGCCACTAAAACTATAATTTGTTTGTAACTTTTGAATAGCCTCAATAGATTTTATTCCTATAATTTGGCAGCGTAGGTCTCGAAAAGTTATGAGGAAGTGATAAAAGAGTTGTTTTGTGATTTTTTCAATTTGAAAGTTTAAATGGACAGACAAAACTCATTAACGGCTACAGAGATTGCCAAAACATAGGCCTATCGAAATCAAGGACTGACTAAACGTTTTATTGATCAGAAAATTGATCAAAGTCTCAAATTGGTATGCATTAAAAAAAAAAAAAAACAAACAAGAAAGAATGAACTTTTTCAATTCTATCTTATCTATATCAATGACGAAAATAATATGATAAGCTTCCAATTGCAACCACTCTCTGAGCAAATCAAGACACGGAGCTGGGTTAGAAGTGAACCGAATGACCTTAAGCCGGGTTATCAGAAGTGCCGGATTATACCTAAAGCATTTAATGCTGAGGAAAAACCCTCCGTTTAACAATGCGAGAAAACTATAGCAGCTTAATTTAGAAAGATACCGAATTCCATGGAATGCTGAAGGCAGCATCAATTCAAACAATTGGCAAAAAAACTATCTTTTTAGTTGAAGTGAGTTCAACTTAAACTGACCGGATGGATATAAATACTACTTCCATGATTAAAGCAAAGAAAATTTGTGTTTTGATCGCTATCATAGCCGTGAGGGATGGATTATGGTATAGGGATGCAGTACCATTTTATGGCACTGTTTATTAAGATTTTGTAGACTGTAAAATGACATCGAAATAATACAATACCTTATCGGAAACAGTCTCGCGTGTATTTTAAGACTGCTCCCGAATTTTTTGCAGCAAGAAATTGAGCCGACTGAATTTTGAATTTTGGCAGAACATTGGATTAAAATTGGAAGAAATTGTAAATTTTGGCAAGTAAACGAACAGATTTTCTAGAATGGGCGCTGCCCACCTTTGTTCCCTACTAACTAGGCGCACGGTCATTGGTGTTAGCTTTGACCTGACGTAATATGCTTTTTCAGAGTATTTTCCATTACTCTTGTAAGAATTTCAGATCCCATACCCATCGTTTTCGGTTCTTCACGAATTTTGATCTTTAGATGGTGTATGCTCCTGAGCTCTTATTTGAATACATATGGTTACCCTTATAGCAGCCCCAGGAAAAAAACCTGGTGGCATTAAATCGGACGAACGTGAAAGCTAGGTAATTGAAAATAGAAAATCGCGATATTATTCGATTGCCAAAAATTTCCCTCAGGAGGCTCATATGTTTAAAGGCTAAGGGCCATTTTAAAGTGCACACTTAACAAAATAAGAGGCAATTAATTTTCCCATTTTGGCACTTTATACGCAGTTTTACTGAGTAAGTGGCCAATAAGGGAGACTTAAGTGTCACTTATTCCGATGAGTGTTTACTGTGATTGGGCATTATATTTCCACATTTAGTACTTACGGAACACTTATTCGGGTGTAAAACTGGGCCTAAGGATCCATTTTGCGTTTTTGAAATCACAATTCTGAATTATTCTCCACCAAAAGTTCAAAACACCAATTTAAAAATATACTATTAAAAAAAAGCAGAACTTGCTTTTATTCAATCGGCAATTAAAATTAGTTTTAGAAGAATAATAACCCTTATTGCGTTAGGCGTTTTAGTAAAATGCCAGTAAAACGACACGGCTCCAAAAGCGTTAATCGGCGTTTAAGTAAAACTAAACCTTTGCCGTTCTCTTTTTTCTTCACCCCTCTAACCGTTAAAAGAATAGTCGTTTTACTACAACTCCAATTGCCGCTTCTAGAGCCTTGTCGTTTTACTGGCGTTTTACTAAAACGCCTAAGGCAATAAGGTTGAATATTTAACTTTGAAGCGAATTCGTCCATATCCGCACGGACCAACAATCATATGGACAGCCTGACGAAAACTATAACTCTCTTGAATTTCTCCATCATTGTTATGTTCGTGTTGATTCAAACCGCCATTTTCCTTTTGACCCAAAGCCAATATATTAACTTAAAAATAAACTTCCAAAAAATTGATCCTTGGTTAAGAAGCTCAATATTTTTTTTAATTTAAAGATAGAAATTGAAATTCTAATTTTCAATACATTTAGCTTTTTTTGTTTGAATGTATTTATAAAATTTTCCACACCAATACCACTCGGGAAAAAAAAATGGATGTGTCTGTTTTTGTCATTTCCACAGTATGCCTCATGCACGTTAAAAAAAAACCATTTAAAAGAGGAACAGAATTCAGTTACTCAGTCTTCTCTTCTACAAAAAAATTCCGTCAAAGCTGAATTTTGGTAATGAGCCTTAGGTGACGACTTTAACTTTAAATATACCTTTTCTTATAATTTGAAAAACAGCTTTTGATTTTGTGAGGTGAAAAGATCGAAATCTAGTTTTTTGTGAATGTCTCGAAAATTATTTGTTTTGTTTTTTTTTTTTGAGATGCCCACATACATATATTTAGCTATTGCCAAAAATTTTTTCTTATTATAAATTCTACAAAAAAAAAAATTATAAAAACACAAAAATTTTTTCGCACAATAGCTAGATTTTGAGAAAAACCTTCCAAAACGTTATTGATTCAAAACGGCTTTTAATTCCTACGAAAATTGGCGTTTCATCCAGGGAATCTCACTTGGACTCAACAGTTGACTAGTTGACTGGCCCTGCCAATACGCAATTTTTTATAAGTTCAGTTCATGAGTTACATAGACAAGACTAGAATTCCTAATCATTAAATTGTAAGTTTTTGTTTTTTGACCGTGGCCTGGCATAGTTTATATAAGAAGTTTTTTTAATAATACAAATTCAATATATATACTACTGAAATACATCAGCCAAGTAGAAGACTTTAAAGCACTATTTTATCTGTATTGAATTATTGATCAAAACGTTGTATTATAATCAACTGTTTATTTTAATAAACTTTTTCTGACATAACAATTCGTTTTAATAATCCACAGTTTTTTGCCTTGAAGTTTCTTCCAAATATCTAGTAGTTTTCGAGCAATTTTCAAAAATTATGTTTTGTCAGATTCAATGAAAATGATGGTCTAAATACATATATTTATTAATTTGTAACTATAGATATAATAATTGGTCAAATCATTAGGTAAATTCGATCTGTTTCCTCTGAATGAATAACGCAGTATATTTCTCCATTATTATAGGTACTTATGCCTCACATATCACATAATTAAAAATAATGAAATACTTCTGAAAATAGAAAGTGTATATTTACCAAATGAACCCTTGACAAATTTTCCTAATCTCTAAAAACTCCAAAATCTGTTATAATTATTATAACAAAATTTTCGGTCCAACGATGATAATAATCTCTAATCGACTAGAAATAAAATTCTTGTTTACAATCAGAATTCTTTGAACTGCATATTATCTATGATAATATAACATAGAATAGCTCCCTGATGACGATGGGTTATATGAATTCCGCTAAGCAACAGACAAAACAACAAAAAAAAAGACAATCCTTATATTATTTGCTAACCGTTAACCGACCGAAAAAGAATAACCCTTTTATTATTATTCCCTTTCGGGATTATCAACCTAAATATTTTTCTCATATCCCAAAAAAATTATTATAACATTTTTAATCTACCGCACCATGAAATTGAAAAAAAAAAAAAAAAAATACCTCCTTTAGATACTTAATTACCCGAGTGTGATAATGTTCAACCATCCTTAAAATATGTATCTACTTATATTTCATTTTGGGGTGGTTGGTTATACATTGTATTTAAAATATTGCGGACAAAATACTTAAGCTTTGTGGATTTGTGGACAGTTTTTTTTTACACCGACGAATTTTCCGCATTGAACATCATTTTATTCGATAAGTCTTATTTCTTTTGTTTGTGGTAATTTAACGCTTTTCATCATTATCATCATCAGAATATAGTCGTTCAGAGTTCAGTTCAATGATATATGGGAAGGGAAGCGGAATTTTGTTCGATATTGATGCATTTTTATTAATTTCCCTGACCACAACAGATTGTACGTATATGGCTGGAAAATGGGCTTTGGTGTGTGCCGCTCGCTCGCGCGCTCAAACGTTCAACTAAGCGAAAACCAGTGTATAGTAAGCAAGCACATCAGTGCAGTCTATAATATAAAGATAGATAGATACTTTTGAACAACAAACAGATTGATCATCTGAGATAATAATTTCGATCGAGTGCGCACAGGGTGCACAACACAGTCGTTCGTTGGTTTCTGCAAACCACAAAACCGAGATCACCAGCAGCACACGCTAAATGTGGCAGCAAGAACAGCAGCGGTAGTATAATGACATTGGTATCGGCTGCAGTATATAGCGAGCGGCAGCAATTGGGTTGAACTGTGATCTCACTTCATCAGAAACGCGATTGTCGAGTATATGTATAAAGTATATAGCGCGGTGTGGTGCAGTGCTGGTGGGCGATCATCAGCGCGGCGCTGCGATCGATTTTAATCAATCGTTCGATCAATTTTCAGCGTTTTTCCCGCTGATTGGTTATCGAAGTACGACGTTAATCTGTTGCGATATGGTGGTTAGTTGAAAGTTAGGTTTTTTGTTTTGTTTTGTTTTAAATAAGATTTCTATAGAGTTCCTCAGTTAAATGGTAAAAGGGATGCCGAAGTCAAGTTTGGAAAAATATAGATACCTTCATAATAATAATAAAGAGTACCTACCTACCTATAGTACCTACCTATAGGTATCATCAGATATAATGATGTCATCATCATGACTTGTTTTTTTTTTTTACGTTTAGTAAAGAGTATCCATGGAGAGTCTAAATACAATAATTTTACAAAACAAAAAATTCTCTTTTGTCCGCCATTTTGAAAAAGGCTTAATTACATGTGTAAATGGGATTTTCTTAATTCCTGTTTGGCGTAGTGATTTTTTGTTTGTTTAGTTATGTAGGTGAGAATATTCTCTAAAACTTTTGCCGACAAACATTTTTTACAACTCTTTCCATACAAAAATATTATCGAAAAATTTTCGACCTTTGGGAACCCAAAATGATTTTAAACGTTTATCTCGCCCAATTTTTATCTGAGACAAAAAGTATCGAAAGTTTTTTTTTTGTGAAAAATTTAATTTCCTACATTTTGTATTAATATTTTGTGGACCTCCCGAAATCAAAATAGTAAACAAGATGAAAACTGTCCATTGTTTTTACGTTAAATATGATGCTATATAATTTAATGCTCTACTAGACCCTTATGTTTGTTTATTTGAAGTTTTATTTTTTTTGTTACTCTTTTTTGTTAAATACATTTTTTGTTTCATTTAAAAGTTAAATAACGAAGACGATTTTGATTTCGGTATTTCTGAATTTTGTGTTTTTTTTCTGATTTTTTTGGGAAAATAGGTTCTCGGGATTTTGAATTTTCGAAGCAATGGGTTTTCGTGACTTTGTCCGTCTTCCTTTACTCCCCGCCTTTATTGTTGCATTTACATCAACAAAACCTGTGAAAATTTTGTAGAGAAGGTTAAAAGGGTCAGTTTTACCGCAGCCAAAATTATTTATGAAACCCTCCAAGAGAAAAAAGAGTCCTTTTCAAAATAAATGAGTTCTTTTGAAAATAAATGCAAAACTTTTCAAAATTTTCGATTATTTAATTATCAAAGCTTTTTTATTTAAAATATTGTAAAGTTTTAATTTTATAAAAAAAAAACTTAGGTAACCTTATTTGAGTTCAAGTGATTTTGAAAAAATGTGTCCTTTTAAAAAAAAATGTATCCCCGAATCCCAGTGAAAAAAAAAGGAATCCCCCAGGATGCAATTGTGTCCCAGTGGTAACTCTGATAAGGGTACCTAGTGGAATAACTTTGTTCAATATATTATTTTTTGAAAATTGTAAAATTTTTCCTCAACTTAGGCTGAACACATACTGGAGCTGCGAGCAGAGCGGAGATGCGAGAGGTGAGCAGAGCGTCGAAAACAAACAAATGTTTTCTTATGAAAGCTCTCATACTGAGTGGTCCAGCAACGAGGTAGCAGCGCTGCTATACACGAGCAGAGCGGTACGTTCAAACAAATTTGTTTTCTTCGCTCTTATCGAAGTAAAGTTTCATGAAGATATTGAATTTGCAGAAGAATTAAAGCGATATTTTAACGGAAATTAATTTAAATTATGATAAAAAATAATTTAAAATAATTAAATTTCATAGGTTTGGTTAAAATATGCATAGTTTCTAAGAGTTTATATTTTAATTTCTCTTATATTAGTCCTTTTGGCAAATATTCTGTCCCGATGAAGTCCATGATTGAAATTTGTAGTTTGGTCGTCCCTAATTATTAAAAAAAAAAATAGATGTACTACCTACACAGTACACATATTTAAGGTAATATCATTAGCGTCTTCATTTTTGTTCAGTTCTGCGCATCTGTCAAAATCGAGGTATTATGGTGGATCCAGCGGCCATTTTCTTGTCTATAATTTCAATATTTTGTTGTTTCTAATGATGCGCGTTGAGTTCCTGTATGGGCACTCGAACAGCTATTTTTCATTTTTTTACAATTTCAGCTTTGACAACCTGCGCAATATATTACCTTAGATTTGTGTACTGGTGGATGTACTCTACATCTTCCATTTTAAACGATAATACATAAAATCTTCCCGGACTCAGTCGAAGTTCTGCATGTATATGGTGAAATTCCCCGTGTTCGCGCCTACTTTTATTCAAGGCATGGACAGTGACACTGCATCTTCTGTTTTTTTTTCAATATGTACCAATTTTTGAGAGAAGAACTTTCAAAAAAATAGGAATACATCATTTTAGTTTTAAATCTAATAATCGGCTATGAACGCTTCGGTATGCGATACCTACTCTTTGATCAACTCCCTCTTCCATCGACGCTCTCCTCAACTCTCGCATCTGCACTGCTCTGCTCGCAGCTCCACGTATGTGTTCAGCCTAATGCATTTTGGAATACGAAAATCTCATTTATAACCCTTTTATAATATGATTTTTTTTTGCTTCTTCATTTTGAATGAAGAATGTTTAATGAAAGTTTCATTCCCCTAGAATTTTTTCAGAGATATACCAATAAATTTCGAAGGAAACTTTCGATCATCATTGACGTACTCAATTTTCGAAGAAGGGAAACATTCCTTTATTGACAATTTTTTGCTCACGATAACCCCCAATATAAGTCCCATGATTCGAAGAAGCAACTGTTTCCCGGCAAACAGTGGACTAATAATGAAAAGCCGTCGCTAAATTAAGGCAAATGTCGTTTCAACTTATGCCGTTTGAACTATTGAATGGGGTAAATATTTCTTTATTTTAATGCAACACTCTTTTTTTTTGTATATATATCTCATTGAACTGTCACCTTTGAAAGTCCAGTAGACTTCAAAGAAAATGGTTTTGTCTTTGCATTTCCTAAACAAACAGACAACCTGTCAACCGCTTATGACTGACTATTTATACAAAGCCAATGTAGGTATATACTAAGTCGGGCGTCCGGTCTTGTAATCGAATCTGTTTTATGCTAATTTTATTCATGCATATTTTTTTTTCTTCTATTATATTAGGTACTAATTTTCTATCTATACATAGGTATATAGTCTCATTGAACCACTGGCTGGGACAATTGCTTGGAAATGAAAAGATATCTTAATCGGATTTGAATCACCTATCCAACATTTATTTATCGATTGGTCAATTCAAAGAAAATCCAATGAATTCGAAGAAATTCATGATAATAATATGTGAAGTAGGCAATTCAAAGAAAAGAATCAGCAAAAGTGATTAAATAACCCAGCATTGAGGACTCCAAATATCTATTCCAATTCATAACACGACAGTTCATTATGTCTATATGAAAAAATCACACTATAAATCGACAAGAATTTGAATTTAGTCATCAGAAAACTTGTTTTGCAGCCGCATAATATGCGAGCATATGAATGTATCTTAAGAAATGTATATATAGACAGGTAGATATGTATCTATTTCTTTTGTAGAAGTAGCAATTTCAACAAAAAAATATCTTTCCACACCAATATCTCCAATTAATAACAAAAATTTAACAAATATAAAATCTACTACCTATATGTATTCGAGCAGCTACGCTCGATTAATTAATTGCCAATTGAAAAATTAAATGCTTACCCACCTATATCGTCTTGTTGAGAAGTAGATAGATATGTATATTGCAATTCAAGAAAAAGATACTTTATTTCTTTGCTTGTTATAGTTGAGTATAAGTGTTGAATCTTATATGTGCAGCACTGCACCACACTATATACCTACACCGGCTGCTGCTGTTGTATTTAGGTAAGAGGAGTCTCCTCAAACAAAACAGGTGCAAAATAATATCATAAATTGTTGTTTATTAACCAGGGCTGTTTCTTTAATGTGTTTCACAAATGCTGCATGCTGGGCCTTCAGGAAAAATCTAAAAAGCGTTTTTTTGTTTTTAAACAAAAATGCAAAATATGCATTATTGTTAAATAATGTAACTTTCAAAATACATAATTTAATTTTATATATCTAATGTATTTGTTTTCTAAATTAGTTTGGGCTATTGGAATTTTGTCGTGCAATGTTTTCTATGTTTTTTGACTTTAGGAAAAAAGAAATATCAATCCAGTAATGAACGGCAAATTGTTAAGAAATAAATATTTAAATATAACAAGGGATAACCCTCTTTCGAGGGCTTGCTATTTTATAAAAATTCAGGAAATAAATATAGAAAACATATTGCGCTACAAAATTGAGACTGTCACAAATAATTAAAAACTTTAGCTAATGGCGAATTATTCAGTAATAATGTCTTATAATATATGTAATAAGATTTACTCCTGCTTTATGGGTTTTAAAACATAGAAAACATTTCATGAGAAAATTGAAATAATAACAATCGATTAAAGACTCGCTTACGGCAAATTAATATGCAATAAATCAATAAATACATATATAATAAATATTTACCACTTTTTTTTAATTAAATAAGCTAAAAAGCCTAAATACATAGAAAACATCGCACGAGAAAGTTTAAATTGTCACAACTGTTTAAACACTAATTAATAAGCAATGAAAAGTCCAATAAAATAAGTTTCATATGTCTATTACAATGAGGCGCTTTGCTTTATCTTCATACATATATGAATTTAGAAAAAAGTTCAAAAAAACATAGAAAACATTGTAACATTGTCACAACAGTTTAAAAATTAACCAACTTAAGCAATAAACATTTTAATATAATAAGGTCTAAGCTTCTATTGCGAGAATTTGCTTTAATTTTATATAAATTCAGCAAAAAAACATAGAAAACATAATACGCCAAAAAATTGGGACTATCACAAACAATTTAAAACTATAGGTAATGGTAAATTATTCGGCAGTATATATTTGAATATGTAATAAGTTTTACCCTTAAATGTGGTATTTGTGCGAACTTTATAAAACATAGAAAACATTGCAAAAGCAAATTGAAATAGTAGCAATTGATTAAACGGCAAATTAATCAATAAGCAATAAACCAATAAAAAAAATAATTTATGTCCATTTTTTACTACGTTTTAGATAGCTAAAAGGCCCGAAAAACATAGAAACATTGCCCGAGAAAGTTTAAATTGTCACAACGGTTAAAAACTAATTAAATTTTATTTTATTATAATTATTAAGCAATAAACATCCAATAAAATATGTTTTCTATAGTGCTTTATAAAACATAGAAAACATTGCACGAGAAGAAGAATGTAATCACTAATAAACTTTATACCCGCGTACGGCAATAAGCCAATAAATATAATAAGCAATTATCACTTTTTTTTAAATTAAATGAGCGAAAAGGGCAAAATACATAGAAAACATCGCACGAGAAAGTTTAAACTGTCACAAATGTTTAAAAACTGCACCTCATTAAAATAAATTTCTAGCCCTTTTGAAGAGGGTGCTTTGCTATATCTTTATATGTATTTAACAAAAAAAACATCGAAAAACATAGAAAACAATTAACGAAAAAATTGTTATGATCACAACTAATGATGGGCAAATTATTTAACAATTAAATATAATCAGATTTAATTAATTTTCATGGAAATGCTATACATATAATATGCTTACTTTATATCAAATTACAAAAAAAAAACATAAAAACATTAACGACTAATTAACGTCAAATTAACCAGCTAATTACTTTTCTATCGTTCAATGTTGTTTCCTAGATTTTACATTTAAAGTTCTAAAATGGTCTTATAACTTATTGTCCCGATATATTTTGGTACCGATATAAATTTGTTGCAGGAATACGCATATACAAAAGGGAAGGGTTAAGTTTTGATTTAATTTTTTGATTTTGATTTTTTGATTTAAATTCCAAAATTCAAATCAAAAGTCAGATTTTCCGTTCTTACTTTTTATTTGATCTTCTCCTAGATAGGGCTCTATCTAAGCTAAAGTTTATAAACTAAGGAACGGATTTGCTTCAAATTTTCTATGGAAAATAAAATTTCTATGAAATTCCCTACACATGATTAGAAATTCCAATGTTCTGTATAAGTTTATGAGATATCAGTTTAGATCTTTTTTCAAAATTTCTCTAAAACAAAATTTAATTATACCTACATTGATTAAACTTCGTATCAAATAATTTTAATTAAATTGGGCCCTATATTACACCAGCAACGTATCACTTATCACTACAGGCAACTTATCATGATCATTTTGATACAATTTTACTGCGGTGCGATGACACTATTTTCTCGGACAAAATGTGCATGGACCTTATGTCCGACTGAATGTCCATATGGACATTTTGTCATCCCACAGCAATAAAATCATTTCTAGATTCATGATAATTGTTGCTTACTGATAAGTGATACATAAGTTGTATCACTCAATTAAATTAAAATTATTAAGAACGCGTATAGGTACGTTTGACCCCAGTTGAAGATTTTATTTGTATGCATGTAGAAAAGTGGAAATGTTAAAAATAAGTATAGGTACTTTTAATTAAAATTTTTTTTCCGGATTTCTAACTTTATTTAAAGTAAGTCCGGACCTGGAATTTAATTCTTTTATACCTACTCGACGGTAAGTTGCGGCCGTCGCGTCGGTCGTTGCATGGTGTAAATTCAATTTAACTCCAGATTGTTTGTTGTTGTTTGGTGTGTCTCTAACAATGTCCTACGCATATAACATAATAAGTCTTATAATAACTTAAACATGCAAAGGTTTATAATTTAATTCTGCAATTAATTTTATTCTTATTAGATTTTGTATCTCATTGGATATAAAGAGAAGCATTATCATACTAAAAATTTTATATTTCAAAATACATTCGTAGGTCGGTTGGTATCTGTTTTGTATTATCTTATTTGCGGCACTGCATGTTCATCTAAGCAGTTAATAGCGATTTGTAACGCTTTTTCGCGGCGCGACGCGGCGCTCCACCATTATATGTAGAATGAACGAACCATAGTCTATATAATGTATACTTCATGACTATAATATTATGATTTGGTTCGATAATAATACTCGTATATATGAGCTTGAACAAATAAATAATAAGAGAGAGATTTTTGGATTTAGATACGCAAAGTGTCGGATTATTGTTTTTAAATAATTTTTATCTGATTTACACTCTGTTTATTATTTGCATGCCAATTTTCTTTTTTTTTTCTTTCAAGTTTCAATGCAATTGCCAACTAACTAACTTAACTATACACTATACACCTGCGCGCATCCCAATGATGTGAATGTGTGGATGTGTTAAAAATAATTGATTTGTTTCTGTAATTATTCATTGAGCCATTTCACTTGCTTTTGATGTATGTATACGTACAAGCATATATACGCGGTTGCAATATTATATGAGAGGGGAACAATGGCTGACAGAAAGAGGCTATTTATGTATAGTATATTATTTTTTTTTTTTTTTCCTTTTTGTGTATTAATAATAGCAATTCCCATTGCAGATGTGCATATCACGCTTGTTGGGTGGCTTGTGGATGATGATGGGTGCTTATCACGCTAAACTATTAAAAATTTTGCAAAATTTTTTAATTGAGAACTCAACACTTTGTGAAGTTGGAATTCAAGAATGTGTATATTTACAACAACAAGTTGGGCTCACATTTTTTTGTTTGTGAAATTATTGATGGGACGAATTGCATACAGGGTGTTTTTTTTTGAAATTGTAATAGAAATTTTTCGATGTAGGAATAACTATCATTTATCAACTTTGTTTCTAGAAACTCAATAAAACTTTTAAAATTTTATTATATCACTTGGAAGTTGTGGGTATTTATTTTATAAATTAAACAATATTTTCCAAGCAGAAATTAGTCTTTTAGACTTCATAAGTAGAAAAAATTCAAACAAAAATGTTGTTAATACAAACAAATCAGCCGAATCAGAGGCACCTTTTGTCAATTTCAGAGCAACAATATCGTTCTAAACATAAAAATTAAAAACCTCTTATTCTATAGATCGCCATTAAAAATTTTTCAGGTTTTTTTTTTTAATTTCTAAAAAAACGTACAAAAACGATCAATGAGGTTCTGTACTTTAACCGTCGATATATTAGAATTTCTAACGTTGAAGTCCTCGTCTTAGTTCAAAATCTCAAGTTATTATCTGTCCCATACAATCTCAAAAAATACTGTACCTATATTTTTACTGGAAAATTCATTTTTGAAAAAAGTCGAATTCGTTTCAAAAGAAAATCGAATTTCGAAAAAAAAAAATCTGATTCATTTTCTTAATTTAAAAAAAAAATCTTTTTTAAGTTCGAAACATTTAGAATTAAATTGAAAATAAATATAATTTATTCCTAAATCTTAAAATTTTTAAACTATAATTATGACCGATTGTGTTTTGAAATATTTGTGTCATTTTGCTTTCGAAAATTCGAAAAAGTTTTTCCATTTTTTTTCGAATTTTCGAATTTCGAAAACATTTCAGTTTTAAGATTGATTTCAATTTAATCTATGTACATTTATGTTTAACAATAATATTCATATCGCTGTTTGTTTTTTAAAAAACTTGAAGTTTTAACAAGTTTAAAAAAAAAACAGCCTATATTAAGTGGATTTGTTATACTGTTGCAATGCGATAATATTTTCTCTCTATACCTATAATATATACTTTATTATGAATATGGCAAAACGAGAAAAAAGTTGCGCATTCAATTGAAATTATTGAAGTTAATTTTGTGTTCTCGTTCGACAGAAGAGACTAAAGAAAAAAAAGAGTAAATCTATTTATACCTTAACAACAAAATGATGAGGGAAATGCAAAAAAAAAATACAAATCTAGGTAGGTAATTAGTTATATTAAGCAAATCAAGGTGTTGTAGTAATGTTCTTTTTTTTAATGTTCAAAGTGAGATAATTATGGGCTTTGGGTGTCTATACCTAACCTATAGAAGAAAGCAATTCATTAAACATGCAAATGTTGCCTAAGTGGCTGCATTGCAGTGATGCAATGGAATGCAATGATATACATTGAGTTGAATTTTTTTGTCTGATGATTGTAGTTTCATTTCAAATGATGTAATTTTTGTAATTTTATTGAGTAATTGTCAAACCTGGCTGGAATAAGGTAAAAGGGTATAAGAATTGAAAATTCTATAGATATAATATAATTTTTAACCAACACTTGCTTTTTCTTTTTAACAAAACTGTGACAAAGGCTCCAACCGCGGTATGCAAGAATTGTATATTGGTATATGAAAAGTTAAGATCGATATAAAAATACCATGTGAATTGTTGGTATCATTCACATACCAAAAAAATAGCTTTGGGCACTTATGGCCGATTTCACGAAGGACTTTTAAACATTTAACAGGCCTTAAAATGGGATATTTTGGTTTCACCAAGCACTTTTAAATTAAACAACCTTTTAGACACCCTTATAAACTAAATGCCCATTTTTGGTTCAGTAAATTTTAAAATTGTCATTATCTAAATGTCATCAGATGCAGTTAACAAGACGATATATCAGCTAAAATTTGCAGAAAAAAATTTGAAACATTTTAATTTTCAATTTTTGGAGATACAATATCAATTAGTCCATTTTTTGTGTGTAATTTTTGCCTCTTTCTCTTCTTTTAATATGCGCATTCATTGTAAAATTTAATTGAAACTCACTTTATAAAAACCTTTCGGCAGCAGCGGCTCAATGTTTTTTTTTTTTGATTTTGAAAAAGTTTACCGTTTTATTTTGCAATTCTTGGCATTTGTTTCAATACATAATGCTTTCTCTTTTTTTCTCATACATTTCGCTTATTAGAAAGAAAAAAACCAACTTATTTTTCCAGGGATGTGAAGAGAACTCGATTTTAACAAAAATTTCCCTGAAATTTCCCTTCTATAGATTGATGAAACTAAAAATATTTAAGGGCCTGATAAAATTTAAGAGGGTTTTCGATAAAAGTGCTTTTAGTGTTTTTTTATGAAATTGGACATTAGTCTAATAGGTTTAAAATGTCATAATCTGTTATTTAAAAAAAATTTCTTATAATTGATTTAAGATTGATTTTGATTAAATTTGACCCTTACCTACCTATAAGGTAATATTTTTTCTAAACTTCCGATTTTCTATGTGAAAGGTAAACAAATTGCACTATGTAAGTGTCAAAAATTATTATTGCTTAATAATTTGTCGTTAACTATAGTTTTTAATTAGTTGTGAAAGGTCGTGGAATGTTTTCTATTTTATGTCGCTCGGGGGTGGCCCCGGCGCATCCCACCTGGATGTGTGGGTACGATCCCTAGTCTAACCAGCATTATTTTTTATATTCCCTCAACTGAACGCCACCCCTAGGATTTAATGAGATAATCAAAACTTAATTTCTCAATCCACTGTGCCAACAAAAATCTATCCTATCCTTCTATTCCTTCTAACATTTGCCTAATTTATAAGACCCTAGGTCTTACTGGCATATATATATTTGTGTTGTTGTTTTTTTTTTTTTAATACATGTAGGTATACGTAGTTTAAAATTTCCCCTCAAAAAGGGGATGTTATATAAAAATGTTTATAGCATAATAATTTGCACTTCATCAGTCGTTAATTAGATAATGTTTTCTATGTTTTTAAATTGAAAAAAATAACAAAAAAACATAGAAAATGTTGCACGACAAATTTAAAATTGTCGAGACAACTAATTTTAGCTAACGGCAAATCAATAGGCTATAAACCATTCACTATAACAAATTTGTATGGCTGTGTTTTACCGGGTATTTTAACTTTGAACAAATTGATTTAAAATTTTAGGTTCCCCCACACCAACGCGATTTTTCGGTGGCGATGACGAAAACAACAATAACAGCACGTGGTTGTCAATGAAAACAACACGTTGTTATTATTGTTTTCGTCGTCCCACCGAAAATTAGCGTCGGTGTGGGGGAACCTTTTGAAATTTGAAAATAACTATCGCATATAATAATGTCAGTTTTGTGCTGTGATGTTTTTTTTTTTAATTTCAATGTTGTTTTGTTTCCATTTTGAAATTTTAGAGCACCAATCAGCTGTTTGCTGTCAAATTTCCTGATATTAAAAAACGGTTTTGCCATTTTAAAAACCAACAATCGTATTTATTAAATTTCCTTAGAACACTCTTATACTGCAGTTGTCCAGCTAGCCACTGCCTAAATAGTTGGATATCTCCTTATTTCTATAAACGAATTCCAACAACTGGCTAAATATGTTCTCATACACTCACTAACATCCCTGTAATCTGTCAATTTCGTATGAACATTTGGATATGTTTGAACATTTCGTTTAATTTTCAACTTTTTGTGCATTGATGTACATACGGCTTAACCAATTTTGATAAAAAAAAGTTTTGCTGCCATATTGTGCTGTAAATATTTTAAATCAAATCAGAAATGATGAATTTTTTTTAAGTATCTTTTTTCCGAAAAAATAAAAGTTATTCGTTTTTTATTTTCTTTATTTATTTCAATAATAATCCACATATGTATTTGTAATTTTTATGGCCATAAAATTAATTTTGCAAAACGCTTTAGCGTGAAGTTGGCATCGCAATTTTCGATTTTAAAACAAAGAAAAATGTGGTGCTGTATAATTTGCTCAATTTGTGCATATTCCATAAATATTTCAAAAATATACTTAGCAAATTTTTGCAATTTTAACGGATACATTTTTATTCTTGTGATTTATATATATGTACATAAGTACTATATTTTTTTGTATCTACTATGTTCTTGTTTGGACTGCTATTCACAGAAAATATAAAAAAATAAATTTTGTAAAAATGGCTGTGCTAACTTAAAACGTAAGTTATTTTGCAAATTTTATTTTTGGGCGGTGCAAATTTGCAATTTTTTTTTAATCTCTTCGGCTCTTTGCTGCAAAAACTGAGCACAAAAACCCACAACTTTAATTTTTAGAAAATTATAATTAAAAAAAAAAATTATCCTTAAAATTAACAAATTTGTGATTTGTGTTTTATTATTTACGGCACAACGCAGCAAAAGTTGCGTACAGTAAACTGCATTTTTTTTTAGAAAATCAAAAATGCCGCGGTGCTAACACAACAAATAACAGTATCTACCTATACCTATACTTTAAACATCTTGAGAAGTCACTAAATGTAAAATAATCTTTGTTTTTGACCTTCTTATACACAAAATTATTGTTTTATTCGATCATTGCTCTCCTGATAAAAGTCTATTAAAAACAATTATTGTATATCTTTTACTTATATGCGGGAACCAAACAACAAATTCCATCATCATATTAAATTAAATCAATAAACCTATATACATATAAATATAATTTGTCTGGCTTACAAATATACACGTGACATTTCTGTAGTCTAATTGTCTCGCAATTGTATTTTTTTTTTTCAAATTTATCTACCATATCATTACAAGAATTAAAAAAAAAATACGTATATCTCGATCTGAATGTACAAAATATTTATTTTTACAAAAATAAACACACAAAATTTTCCCAAAACAAAAAATTCTAGTTACATATGGCCTGTAGGTATAAATCACAAAATCTTATCTTTTTTTTATAAAAAAATAAATTTACACAAAAGCCAGTAGCAGTAACAATGGATGTAATATTTACTTACATATCCGGTCCTCTAAAACGATCTAACAGAGGCGCCAATTATTTACAAATTTTGTAACATCGTTCGCTCTTTATATAGGTACCTATTTACATTTATACCCGAAGGTTTCTATTTGGTCTAAGAAAATAATTAGCTTTGTCAAATATACGGATTCTTAGATTTATTTGTTGTGCGTAGTAAAAAAGTGGGCTTTTATTATCATTTCAAAACATATAAATGTATAAACACATGAGGTATATTTTTATCTTGTGTGTTTTTATTTGTTCAGATTTGTTATCATATATCGTCGTCCTCGTCTTCATATAAATTTACTTCCATATCCACCTTCATTGCTAATATGTATACCTACTTACTAGCTACTTTCCGTTTTTATTTTGTTTGTTGTTTTTTTTCTTTTTTTTTTAAATTTATAATCTGATAATAAAAATTTACTAACAAATAAATGTTTATTATTTGTTAAATTGATTAAATATTTATTAAATGCACACAAAAAGTGTTGCCACTGTTGTTCTTCATATGATGATAAAATATTCTTGTTTAAAAATAAAAAAAAAAAAAAAAAAAATTAGTAAATAATGAAAAATAAATTTGTTTCTTCTCATTCTCTGCATACCATCACCAATACCACCACCACCACTACTACTACTACTACTACTACCACTAATTGTGTATGTGTAATACTCAAATTCAACTTATAAAACCACACACTAGACCCTGGGATGATAACCACAAACGGTAGCCATTTAAATATTTGACTTAAACAAATGTTATTTGTGTTTGTTGTATGTAAAGTTTATTTTTTTTTACTTAATTTTTTATCGGTGGAAAGTTGGAGTTTTTTTTTTTTTTTTTTTGTGAATAATCACAACCCTTTTGGTTGATAAAAGAAAAACCCCAACGACTTCAACAAAAAAAAAATAAATAAAAAAAAGGGAAATTCATTATTTCATTGTGTTAGCCTAAATGTCTAATAGATTCTTATCTTAGATTTATATTCTTATGCTAAGTATTTATATATATATGCGGTGAAATGCTAAACAAAGGGTGCAATTGCATGAAACAAAACGCGATATACCATTTTCAAAATAGGTTTATCTACATGTGTTTTGTGGAATGCATCTTGGCCCCTTTATGCTGTATTAGCTAGTCTTTGTTTTGTACGACAGTAACTCTCTGCCATTCCGCAGCTCTAGACCGGGTAGACCGCCGAAAAGGGGACCAGTTGGATTGTCTTTGCCGCCAACGCATCTATCACAACATCCGCAATTGAAGAAACATCGTTTGGATAACGGAGACTATGCATACGAAAATGGACATATAAATGGTAAGTGTGATTTTTTTTACTTTCTTTGATATAAATTCTTTAAAAATTCCCATTTTTTTCCTGACTGATTCTGAAATTTGAAAATGAAATCACGTAAAACTATGACGTATTTAAAATGAAGATATGTTTACGTATGGCGTGAAATTTGTTCCTTGAAAGAAACAAATGTTCTAATGATTTTCGAATGAAGAACATTTTCACAAAGCGTCTTGAAAATTCTTGGTCAAATATTGCAATTATGAGAAACTCTTTTAGAAGTCAGCACTATCAAAAAATTCCATCGTAATATAGAAGATGTGCTACGAATCAAGAAAAATGTATTGCAGGATCCATTTCGTAGTGAATTCATAGTGGCAAATCTACTAAGAATTTCAAAATGGGGGGAATTTGCTATCACTAATTCCGAATGAGACGGAAATATGACGTCTCTTTCTACGACAACTGATTCTTTTCGTAGCTTAGTGAAAAACGATTGTGTTTCAGTAAAAAAAAGTTTTTTTTTTCAAGTTCAATGGTTGCAAACGCAAGTTTAAAAAAAAATTTTTGAACTCTTAAAATAATTGAGTACCATACCAGTAGAAAAAACAATTTACAAAGGAAATCAAAACAAAACTATGCGTTTTAAAAAAAAAGTAAATGTAAAACTTTTAAAACAAGCCGGACTTAAATTAGTTCCTCTGTACATTTGAAACTACTTTAATTTTATAACTTCAATTTATTTTTATATGTTGAATCTATTTTCTTGCGAAAAAAGTTCAGTTAACTTCCACCCGTCATTTGTATCCAATTCACATTGATACCTAGGTTCAATTGTTTTTTTCACAAGATGGCACTAATGTCGTTTTTGTGCTTTCAAATTATGTCAAACTTTAGTTTTAGTTGTGTCAAAATTTCTACATTCATAATCAAATGTAAGCTGCCCTCTCTGAAAAACTATGATTTTTGACTGGTGTCACTTTTGTACTACATGCGTGCGAATTATCAGCAACACAGTTTTTTTCACGATCTCAATTATTTGACAGCCTTTATAGTGCTTAGGGACTATGGGATTTTTTTCGAGAGATTTCATGTCGAAGGCCAAAACTTAAACTTGTGTAGGTATATTCCCATTTGACAGAATTAGCGTAGGTGCAAGAAGAGGCAAATCTGGTTAAAAATCGAAAAACCGGAAATTTTGATTCTAAATGGAAAATTAGGTATCTCAGTACTATCCATTTTTTCTTTTTTTGAGATAAAAATGAAATGAAAATCGACATGAGTTTAAAACTGGGGATTGTTAAAATTGTGCTGCACTATATGAGTAAAAAAATTGGAACTGGAAATACTGAAGACCTAACGCTTTTCTTAATCGATATTATTAAAACAACTCTTTGTAACCATATACTTAATACAAATGTTCTTTTTTTTTGTGGAAAATAAAAAAGGGAAAACAAGGGACTTAAAGGGATTTTTGTTTTTAAAAGCTTCGAGTATTGGTGTGACATATATGAAAGCTTAATTAATTATTTTAATGAGGCATTGCTTTTTTTCGATTCCATTCGGATTTTGTGAATCCTTTTTTTCGGGGTTCGTAGTGGAATAATTAATTCGGGGAATTTCCATGATGGATTCTGTGATTAGGCCTAAATGGCATATACAAATCTTTATGGAACATTTAATTTTTGTCAAAAAGAACTCCACTGATTTTTTAAAAAACAAAAAGAAAATAATGGTTATAATAGAAATATGATACTTTTAGGGTAAATAATTAAATTTCTGAAAATTTTTTAAAATCGTACTCCTCGTCATAGAACAATATTTGTTTTTGTTTTAATTAATTTTTTATGCCTTATAGTGTTTTTTTTGTGTACCAAACATTAAAAAATATGAATTTTTAAAATAAATTTCAAATATTTTTTTTTTAATTCAATATCTGTTGAAAAAGATTGACGAATTTAATCAAATTCGGCTCCTGTTTACGATTTATATTATTTTTTTTGCGTGCTCCAATTTATATGATCTACCATTAAGTAGAAAACATTAACAGCCGTATCTATAAAGAAATTTTAAAGCCATCTTAACTTTAAGATACCTCTAAATAGCTCTTAAGTGCGAAATCGGTATCTATAATCAATTTTCACATTTAAGCACCATGACTTAAAGGCCTCTTAACTTAAACGCCAATCAGGGCGTTTAGAGGTAACTTAAAGCCATTTAATATATATTTTGAGATCTCAAAAGAATTGTTTTTGTGTATTTATTAGAGAAATATGTATAATATACATAATATGTATTCTGTATATGTATGTAGGTAGAATTTTCAGTTTTGTGTTCTAATTAAAGAAAGTATGAATAATAATTATAAAAAAGATATATTTATATGAAACGGCTGAAAAAAACCAAAGAAATTTGTGAAAATAAAAACACGTCATAAAACAAAATGGAGTCCGGTTTCATTTCTTTTGCTTTGGCCTACATACCATCCAGTTGCTTCTCTTTCCCTCTTATTTGCTAATGAGCTTGTTTTTTGTTTGAATTTTTTTCGAAGCTTTCAATAACAGCCTAAAAGTATGCAATTCTTAGAATACATGACACAATCGTTGTTTAGTTAAGTATCAATCGGAATACGATTATAGATAAGAATTTAAGTAACATCATTTAAAGGCAATTTAAATATTTAAGCAAACTTAACTAAATGGCCTCTAAGAGACGTTTTAAGAAAATCTAATAGATACGGCTGTAAGCCTTTATAAATAAGAAGACCTCCCACATAACGTGGTTTTTCTGATTTCCGACTTTCTCATGATCTGCTTAAACGATTTTAATTAAATTTTTCTTCAGAAGCTTCTACTGTAACGATAAATAATTTAATGTATACAAATTTTTGAAATGATATTTCTTATCAGGGTTGTGACTTTACTGCAATTGCAGTAGATCTACTTCATTTTTTTCGAAAAATAAATCTACTGCCTTTAAATAAAATCTACTGCACTTTTGGTTTTACAAAAAAAATCATTCATTAGACGTTTTTCTTTTTTAGTTCAGAGCTGAGCAGAGTCTGAGCGAACAGAATAAGTTTTGAGCAGCGTATGTTCAGAGCTCTCTGATTTAATTATGAAACAACTTGAGCACTGAACTGTCATGATTAAAAATTATTTATTTATTATTATTATTTTACCTTCTCCACTAGAACAACCAGCCTCTTCCGCCATTTTTATTGTTTTGACGACGATTTTTTTTAATTTCCCGTCATCTCGTGTGTGTTCAGCATTTTACTCCGTTTACTCTACTATTTTATTCTGAGCTCACAGAGCGTGCCTGAACATGCTCAGAACTAAAAAAGAATCTGCCCTAGCGAGGTATCCGTCGGACCGGAATCGGAGGATTTTTGCTTCGAGTTATTCTTCCGAACAGCTTTCGGAACGTTTTTCCGACATTATGGAACGCGCAATGTTGTTTTGCGTTGAAGTGCGAGCAAGTGTGTTTTGAAGTGACATTTTTGACATCTCTAATGAACTTTGAACCTCCGACGTCGTGTGCGTTTCGGAGAGTTTTCCGCTCCGACGGATACCTCGGTAGGGCAGAATATATATTTTATTATTTTAAATTATTTATGTTTATTTATGTTATTTCTTGTTTATATTTTAAAAATATAAAAATCTACTGCGAAAAAGTTGGATCTACTGCGTTTTTTTTCCGAATCTACTTCGGACATTTTTTCAAAAAGTCCCATCCCTGTTTCTTATAGGATATTAAAAAAAATTCAAATTTTTTTTCTGAAAATTCGATATTTTAAAAACGGGTTGATGATTTTTGAATTAAAACTTCTTTATCGGCAGTAGGTACACTCTGGAATTATGTTACGGAAATCAGTGGAAATTATGTTCGAAAAGGGAAAAATTATGTTTAAATTTTTATGTGTAGAATAAATATGCCGCTAGAAAAAAATTGCTAAAGAGAATAAATAAAATGAAAAAAACAAGTAAAATTAAGTAGGGCTTAGTCTTCAACTCGACTGCCTTATTTTAGTAATATAGAATTTTTATTATTGAAAAAATCCTCTATTTTGGAAAAAATCGCCGAAATACTGGATATTGATACATAGCCTCCTCATTGTGTTCTTAAGAAACAGTCAAAAGTCCCCATCGATATGAGTGTTGCTAAAAATTTTGCGGTGGGTTAAAGGCCCCACAATTCGTTTTTCAGGAACATCTCCCAAATAGTTAGTTGTACAGAAAAAATGTCAAGGACTAATTTTCAGCTAGCATATAATTTTGTTCATTGTTGGTGAACATGATTTTAAGATATTGAGCCACAGCCTCTCAAGGTGGGAGGGGCAAATTAAAACTAAACAATCAATTATCTAAAATAGAAAATGAATATTAAAAAGAACCGCAACACTTACAAATGTTATAGCTTTTTTAAAATTTTTAAATGATCTTATTTTAATGCTAAGTTTTTTAAGTAAATTATTTTCAAACTAAAATTTAAAAAATAGAACGGAAAAAAATTATTAATTTTTTTTTTAAATTTAACGTTATTTGATACTTAATTTAATTTTAATTTCTAATCGAATGTTAAAAACCAGATGGCTGTAAGACTTCTAGTTTTTAAGAAAATTACAAAATCTACTTTTTTCTCAGGATTTTTCGTAAGTTTTTCATGAAAGAAAAAAAATTGTCGCGCTTGTTTTTTCAAAAATAAAAGGAGAATGTCATTAAAGCAGAAAACACAAAGTTACTTTTCTGTTAGCGTTGACTCCGTTACGCTACTATTCTTTCGATTGCACTTTGACTGACTTCTGTCGTTTTGGTAATCAGCTGTTAGAAAATTTGTTTGTTTTCATTTAAAGTTATTTGAAATCAATAATTTTCCCAATAGACAAAAAAAATTTAATTAAATAGGAAAATTCACATTTTTACCCGCACAAATATTTATTTATCATTAAAACAATTTTTTTCACAAAATAATGACTTAATTTCTGAAAATTCCCGCAAACAAAAAACCAACTAAAATATCCGTAGCAAAAAAAAAAAAGTAGAAAACAAGTCGCTTAAACATATCCATATCAACAAAAAGTACAAAATATTTCAACTTTTACAACTGCTTTTACCGCTTTACGTAAATGTTCCGTTCTTTTTGCGTATGGAATTGAAGGTTGAGCTAGGTTGTTGAGATAGGTTGTTGGCGATTCCTATGGTTTAACTTTAGACGTCACTCAACGCTAACACAAAAGTAGCTTTGTGTTTTCCGCTTAAATGTCGTGAATTTGTCGTGAAAAAAAAATTATCGGAATTTTTTTTAATTGCAAAGATATTTAACATTGCATTGAAATGAATCCAGCACTACAGCTTTGATTGGCTATTTTTTTTTTCTTACAAGATTTTTTGTTGTTCCACAATGGATTTCTTTAAAAATGCTCTCTTAGGGTATTTTGTCACATTAAAATTATTTTTTGACAAAACCTATTTAAAGACGTCGAGCGACAATTGTTTTGATTAATATTTATGAATTAAGAAAAAAAAAAAAAAATTGTTTTAACAAATTCCATATCAAAAAATCTTTTAATAAAAAAAAAGTTTAACCAATCAAAGCTGTGGAAATGCTGGATTCATTGGTGCAATGCAATGTTAAAAATTTTTTGGAATGTAAAACAAAAAATGTCCGACAATTTTTTTTTCTTTCACGACAACACTAAGACAAATGTACCACAATTAATCCAATTATTAGAATGGTGGTAATGCTTATACTTGAAGGACATTATTTAAATTATTAAATTGAAATATTCATAAAAAATCATGCGCCTGAAATGTTCATCTTTATATTTCAAAGATTGCAGTTTTTTTTATTGTTTTTGTCAATTCAGTAAATTGTTTGGAAAAAATGTCAAACTGCTTAAACTTTTTCCCTTGGAATTGAAATTATTTCATAGAAAATTAATTCTATATAGAATTAATATATTTTTTAAAATTTATTCAACACTTATATACTCCAATATCACGCAATTATCAACATTAAAATTATTAAAGTATATGGATATATATTATAGGGATGGCTAGAATACTTCAAAGTGTACATTTTTTCTATAGGTACCCTTTTACGTAAAATGATATTAATTATCTCTCAGAAATATATATCTATATATCAACAAAATCAGCGTCCAAAATATATTATGCATTATGTGCACTTAATTTAATAACACTTTAAATAAATATACCATACCTCTACAATCTACTATAGTTGAAGGTGAAATAAAAAAAAAAAAAAAATACATATTTATTATTATTTAGCTATTAAACCAAATTAAAGATGGGATTACATCGAAACATTATAATAAAAGCTAATGTAGGTAAAGTACATTAAATTAATAAAATCAACAAAAATAATCATATAGCAATGAACTTAAGTGTTCTACCTCTATATAAAATAGGTATACCAACCTCTATTATTTCAATATATTTTGATAAACAATCGCATAATATATCTATATCGTCACGAAAAATATTACCTATATATATAAAATTAAATTAAAACAATTTTGCAAAAATATGTATTTTTTCTTTTATTAAAAATTAATTTTTTTAATAAACAAAAAGGTAATTTAACAAATTGCCTTACATGTTATATAATTATTGTTGTCATATAAATATGTACTATACATATGGATATACAAATTGCTCTAGAAACCACACTAGGTATACCATACCACCACTAGATATAATCTTACTTCGCTCTCCTCCTCCCCCGGGATTGCCATTTGACAATTTATCAATTAATGACATTAGACAAAGTGAGGCATATACCGGTGCACTATTCAGTAATAAATAGATATGTCAAATCATAGTCAAAGGCTAATTTAATGTGAAGCTTTTTGTCATAAAATTCTCGCATATAATGAAGCACCTTTATAAAAATGCAATGTGGCCATCAAAAACACATAAATGTTGGAATTTTGAAAATAAAAAACTCGAAAATCAAATGTCTGTGAAGTTGGCAATTCTCACATCGTTTCGTGTGTAGAAAAAAATTCGAGATTGTATTAATGATGGAGAAGTCGCAAAAAATGGATTTCGTCACACTATCAACGTCCATTCTTCGGTCTGTGCGTCAACTCGAACTTATGAAAGAGCCTAAACGGGTGGACCAATTTTCTTTAAATTTGGTACAGTGCATTTGTATGTATGATTCCATAGATAGAGAGTTCAAATTCTTGTTTTAGCCCATCTTAAAAGGCATCGTCTATTTTTTATTATTTTGTTATCTGTTGCTTTTTGAAAGTTAAAACAATATAGTCTTAAAAAAAATTTTGAAAATCATTTTTTTTAACAAAACAAAAATTCTTATTTTCTTATCGAGAATTTACGACATTTTAAAAATGTTTTCTTCAAAATGTAGCTACATAAAATTTAGTTGGTAGCCACAAGATTTTTGAGGTTTTTGGTTTGAGCCTATTTACATGCTGCTCTAGGCCTTATTTGTACAATGTACGTATAGTATGACTATTATATAAGGAACAATGATTTGTCTCGAAATCAGCCTTTGACTATAACATTAATTCTATACCCGATTGTCTTAAAATACATGGGGTGAGCAATTTACATTTTATAGCCTTTGCTTGAGTGAAATTATTAGTTATGGGATATCTGTAATATAATGTACCTACATTCACTTCGGTAATTGAGTGAGTCCGGTCGGAGTTAAAAATCACTTATAACGGGTGATTTTTTAAGAGGTTTAGAACTTTAAAAAAAAAAAAACACAAAAAATTCGAAAAAATGAATGAAATATTTATTTGAATCGATAGTTTGAACCTTGCAATTTAATGTTTAAAGATAATTTCATGCAAATGTTGACCGCGGCTGCGTCTCAGGTAGCCCATCCGCTGAGTCCAATTTTGGCATACTCTTTCACACATATCGGCCGGTATCTCACGAATGAATGCATGGATGTTGGCTTCCAGTGCGTCAATCGAAGCGGGCTTGTCCCCATAGACATTAGCCTTGACATACCCCCACAAAAAATAGTCTAATGGTGTCAAATCGCACGATCTAGGCGGCCAATTGACCGGCCCGAAACGTGAAATTAACTGTTCACCAAACTCGCCTCGCAATTGCGCCATTGTTTCGCGTGCTGTGTGGCATGTGGCACCGTCTTGTTGAAACCACATATCATGCAAGTCAAGAACTTCCATTTCGGGCAAAAAAAAGTTTGTTATCATCGCTCGGTAGCGTTCACCATTGACAGTAACGCTGCGATTCGCATCATCTTTGAAGAAATATGGCCCAATAATGCCGCCCGCCCATAAACCGCACCAAACAGTGGCTTTTTCGGGATGCATTGGTAGCTGTTGCAATGCTTCTGGCTGATCTTCACTCCAAATGCGGCAATTGTGCTTATTTACGTACCCATTCAACCAAAAATGAGCCTCATCGCTGAACACAATTTTTCGATAAAAAAGCGGATCCTCGGCCAGCTTTCCAAGAGCCCATTCACCAAAAATTCGGCGTTGTGGTAGGTCGGCTGGCTTTAGTTCTTGCACCAGCTGTATCTTAAAAGGCTTTACGCCCAAATCCTTCCGCAAAATTTCCCACGTAGTGCTGTAACAAAGGCCTAACTGCTGGGAACGGCGCCGAATCGAAATTTCGCGGTCTTCTGTTACACTAGCTGATACGGCCGCAATATTTTCTTCACTACGCACAGTACGTAAACGTGTTGGTGGTTTAATGTCCAACAAAGTAAATTTGGTGCGAAATTTGGTCACAATCTTCCGAATAGACTGCTCAGAAGGTCGAGAATGCCGACCATAAAATGGAAGCAGCGCGCGATGAACATTTCGAACCGAGCACGAATTTTGATAGTAAAATTCAATAATTTGCAAGCGTTGTTCATTTGTAAGACGATCCATGGTTAAATTGCAAACCAAACTGAAGCTGTTTGACAGTGACACAAGGTACTAAACACACGTCAGCTGTCAAAACCAGTGTTGCCAAAACCAAACCAGCTAAAAAATCACCCGTTATTATTATAGTTGATTCCTATACGTCATATTACACATAGTATCGATTTAAATATAAATTTTTTTTGTTTTTGATTTTGTATATTATGTTCAATCATTTTGTTCAAAGAACGTTAAGTTCTTATATTATAATGAAAATTTAATTATAATACACAAAAAAAATATAATATTATGTCACCACAAAATTGGTTAAGCACAGACAGCAAAATAATAAGTCTAATGCTTTTGAAACCAAACTGATGTAGGTGGATTATATCAATATTTGTGTTATTAAATATTTAATTTAAATTTAATTTGAATATTACCAATATATGCAGGTACTTTGAGTGTACTGGTTCAATAATAATTTTAAAGTTGATTGATTTTTATTATACAATATTATGGTTCATGTACGAGCTGTAGAAAAATAAAAAAAAAATTATGATTATTATGTGGCGTTTAGAATTGATTTGTTTTATGTAAATTTTTAGAAAAATCAATAATTTACATTCACCTATAACAGAAAGGTAATAATAATAATATCGTAGATTTGAATCAATAAATAAATAAATAGTTCAATGAAATAATAAAAAAATGTATATCTAAGATGCCAATATGACAGACATAAATCTATAAGGAGTTTTTTCTGAAGCTGATATATTATGGTAAAAACCACTTTTGGTTTCCTCCTTTGATAAAGGTACTGAATAAAGTCGCAAGCTTTATGTTTTTTTTACAACATTTCGAGTACGCCGCTTGCGAAGGACTAAACCTTCTGACTTGGTGCGGTTAACGGAAAACCGCTTTTAAAATCGTGGAATACGCAGGAGCTATCGCCGGATGGTTACCTGCAACACGTTGTATAACTTCGTTAAAAATTAATTGCTAGATAAGGTTCAACTTATATAGTTGCAATTGGTAGGTGGAGTTGGTTTTAGTGAAGTAAGAATCTTACACTCCTATGAGCACGCGTTTTTCGGCCTTTTGAAGGTTTTAACACCTACCCACGGGAAAAAAAAAAACAACATTTTGATTTAGAGCATATTATATATGAAAGATAACTTGAGTCAAAAAGATATTTATCACCCCTATTACGGTCGTCATTTATAAATTGATAGTTGATAAATTTTGAAAATCGATGATAAAAAACCGAATTGATACAACTTTTGGTCATTGAGAATGGTGCAGAACGTTGTGAATTACAAGAAAATTGATAATTATCACGGAATGGTTGATCAGATTTTTAATAAATTGAGTTTTAATGTACCAAATTTCAATATTTAATAACTATCAATTTATAATTGGCATCCGTAATAGGGGTGTATGAATTAAAAAAAAAAGAACTTTGAAACGTTTCTGTAGCGATTTAGCACGAAGTTTCTGAAATTATCAACTTTGCACTTTTCATATTTTTTCGCAAAAAATTGTTTCAGACATTTTTATATAGACATTATTTATTTATTATTTAAAAAATATTGGTTAAAATCATTCGTAATTAATATGAGATTCGACGGATTTAAAGATTTTATGAAATAGCAAAGATTAAAAAAAAAAAATCCTCACAGTAGGAATGTATCAGTACGATACAGTACAATACAAAACGATACAGTTCGATACAGTACGAAACAATACTCAACGCAATAATTTATATACGAAATTACTTAGAAACAGAACCAAACAAATATGTTGGTCATGATATTTTCGAAAGAAATTAAAAACTGAGTGCAAGAAGTGGGTTCTGATCAATATTGGAACATTGTATATAGACAAAATTTGACTTCATCAAATTGATTCGCGAATTCCATATCAGGTTTGAGTTTTCGAATATCAGGCAACAAGCAAAAAACATTGAAAGAAATCTATAGGATGGAAATTAATTATAAACTGTACAAAAATTTAAATACGTGCTTTGAGCTTGCTATATATCTCTTAATTTCGTTGTTCAGATAACGGAGCGCTTCCTGCACAGTTGTTTTCCAATTTTATAATTTTTGTGACAAAAATTGTTTCCCATTATACTCCAGTTCTTGATGAAAATTAATAAATTTTGGTACAAATAATGATTTGAGGGCACTGTTAAATACAGTTGCAACGTCTATTTTTACCTGTTCAAACTCGAGAGTTCAAAATTAAGGTCGAAATATTGTACGAAATTTCAAAAATAAAAAAAAAATCATCGTTTAAGTCAGAAATTTAGTAAAATGTCTTCCTACAAACATGTGCTTTAATGGAAACTTGAATATAAAAGTTATTCCAAAGTTGTACCAAAATTAGAAAATCAAGTTTAAAATATTGCGAAGTGTTCTCTAAAGAATTAGAACTAAGTTTTAAGCTTTATTGCTTTGACATTTTGTTCTATTAGAAATTTGTTTTTCCGACAAAATCTGATAAAAATTCGACAGTTTTGACACTAAAAATTTGCCAACCGACTTTTAGGTAAATTACTCAAGAATTTGAAATAATCTAAAAAAAACTAAAATAAAGTTTTGAAAGTATTTTTTTTATTTTTGATTCAGATTAAGAATTTTGACATTTCTAAAACAACAAATTTTTGAGTAAGCTATACGATTTCGGTAAGTTAACAGTTTACCAGCTGAATTCAGTGACCACAAAATAATAGTTATAAAATTATTTCCATGAACAATTAAGAGTCAAAAGGTGATTGACGTCAGATTTAAATTCGACAACCAGACAATTAGTTTAGATTATTTTATGTTTTTTTGAGATACCGATGCTGGATGGGTTTGAATTTCTGAATAATAATAATAATAGCACATCGCACACAGGTAAAATTTCCCAAAAACATGACCAAAATTATTTTTTGTTTTTTTTGGTTTATTATTGCAATAAGACATTGGAAAAAGCAATTTAAAATTTTGTTAAAATACAAAAAAAAGGTGAATACAAACAAAAAATTTATTTTTAGAAGAAGTTTTAGTTATTGTCTGATGCGCAATATGGGAATCTACTTACTACCAGCAACAAATTCCATAATAAATTTTTTTTATCAAAAAGCATACATATATAAAAAAGAAAAACAAAGTAAATTCGCTTCCTATATCGCACTCCAAAATTGATCGTGGGGCCTAATTCAGTAAAATCAAAACGATCGAACGATATCGTTTTGGCAATAGCTGTCCCTATCTCTCTCTTTAGATGTGATAGAGATGTGTATAGCCAAAACGATATCGTTTAATCGTTTTCTTTTTACGGAATTAGGCCCCTGGACGTGCTCTCTAAAAGGTACCACTTTAGACGCATCAACTGACGAAACGGTTGCAATCTTAACAGCGAGATTTATCAGAAATTAAGCTCTTGTTAATTTTTAACACATTTATACATTAAAAAAAAAAACAACAAAAAGATTTTAGTTTTTATAGTTTTGGCCAAGTTTTTGGGAAATTTTACCTGTGTGCATCGGTGAAATGGCCTCCATGGCTTGACTGGCACACACGAAGTCTCTTGTCGAAATTTTCCATCACCATCTTGTTGCGATATCGAGCACCAATAACAGTCAATGCTTGACCAGGCTCTGCTAAAATCCACACCAGTGACACCTTTATGCGAATGCATTTGTTGAACATACTTTTTGGAGCTGTTTTTGAAATATTGTTCAATAATAAAAATACGTTGCTCTCTCGTGTTATGCTGTATATTAACTAACCCTTAACTGTCAGCTATCAAATTGTTTGTGTTTAGTGTTGCCAACACTTTACTATAAAAATGACGGCAAATTCAATTAATATTACGTCAATTTCTAGTCTTCAAATAATTTTTAATTCTCGTATCCCTGGTAGGTACCTATACTTGAAAATAAATATGTAGATATATCTCCAAGCTTATAAACAGAAAATAAATATTACTGGATAAAAACTTAAACGTCAGAAGTTGTTGAATAAATTATAGTCGTTAGTAAAAAGAACATTTTTATTAAAAAATGCCTTTAATTTTGCTTGGTCGTAAGAAACCTTCTTCTACTTAGATGCAGAATACTCGTAGAAGAACTAGGTATACTAAATTTAGATAACGATAAATCGGGATAATAGGATTATCGGTAACCACATAATATTTCAAACTCCAGTTAGGTAATACAGTTAATATTATAGTTCTTAGTTGAAAAGTTACAAATACCATGTTTCTCTAAATTAAGAGTCTCCATGATTTAATTCCATATTAATTATACATACTTAAATATTATTTACCACAATAAATATACAATTAACCTACCATCACTGCCACTGATACATCCATTAAAAAAATTCATCAAAAAGGTTAAAAGTCTCATCCATATTTTCATTTTTATACAAGTGTAATTCAGATTCATGCTTAGTCATCATATTTATGATTGTTATTCCATCATCATCATTCAATGAATTCTTTAAACGCCAACACTCAAATCAAATAATGTATCATGCACATCAAAAAAAAAAAAAATAAAACATCCATGAATTATACCGCTCGCTCGAGTATTTTCAAATAAATTGCGGGACATGAGAATTGAGAAACAAAAAAGAGATGAAAAAAAAAAAACAAAAAAATATTCGTATGTACTATAATAAGATACAAAACAATTCCTCTGACTTAATTGAATGAAGCGATAAACACAACAGAAAACAACATAACAGCAAGCAACTAAAACATCAGACATCATGTTTGTAAGACGCCACAACCACAATGACTTCGCTTGGGGGCGTCTCATGTCTTCAAGATTCTTCTTTTTTTTTTTGTTTCTTCCACGAAAGTGCATTTTTTAGTTATCTAAAGCGCGCCTACACTCTTAGAAAAATTAAAGCATTTTAAAGAAATAGAGGAACCATTTTGAAAAAGAAGAAACGTGAAAATAATTGCCTCGGTGCTGCAGATGGAAAGTAATAATTGCCTTTCCATCTACACTACCAGGCAATTTTCCATTCCCAAAGCATTCCAACGTAATGACAATATTGTCAATGTAGCTGATGGGTAAACGTCAGTGTTGCGAAGAAAAAACTGTCAGATTTTAAACCATTTACACGATGAGTTCCTTACTGGCTGAACACGATGCCCTGCTGCAACTGGAATCTGAGCTGCAGCTGCAACTGCAACTGCTTTCAAAAAATGTCGTACGTCGTATTTTTTATTTTTGGCCCACAATGTGCTGTACAGTTTTTTATATATATTAATTAAAGGAAAAAAAAAACAACCACGAGTTTATTATTCACTTTTTTTATTTCCAATATTTTTCTTTTAATTAATACCTTTTTTCGCGACACAAATGAGCACTAAAAACTTCAATATTTTTTCCGGATCTTTTTTCTTCAAATAAATTGAAACGTCAAAAGTGCTGCACGTGAAAAAGTTAAAAGTTGGTGAACCTTCGCAGCACCGACTGCAGTTGCGTTGCATTCTGTTCGTAACATTGGATTTGTGTGTATTCAATATTTTGACAGCTATTCAGTTGCAGCTTCCAGTTGTAACTCCGTATCCATTGTGTTCAGCCAGTTAATGGTAACAAATAGTGTCAACTTGTCATTCGTAAATTAGCCTTTAGTAATCATCAACGCGCAGAATACATTCAATGCGTTATAACGGCTGCGTTGATATACTCGCATTGAAACAATGTTTGTAGTCAACGCGTTGATTATTTTTGTATGACCGTGTAATCATGCTGTCAATGCAGTTAAGACACATCGATTCAAAATGGCTTTTAACGGTCCTACAAAAATTTGGCGTTTCGTCCCGGCGATCTCACTTGGACTCATCAGTTGACTAGTGAGGGCCTTTGATAAGACACATCGACATCGCTCGTTAACTGCATTTATCCCAACTTTGGCACAACAAAATTTTCAGCCACGTCAACGTTGTCTGCGTTTACCTTCATCTTAATTTCTAAAATTTCAGATTTTTTATCTTGTCGACTCCAAATCAATGCTATAAGTTTGCGGTTGGTCAAGAGAGATCGTGAGATCTTCTTAATTTTACGTGACAAGTTGAACCAGAGGTTAAAAACTTAGTTAATTGTATGTATTTCAGCCAGTTAACGTTTCATGCGTTGACAGTTAGATTATAGGTTGAAGTGGCTGTCAGCTGGAACGATTGACACACAGAATTTTGGACTAAAATTTGGTTGAAATTGGCAGTTTTGGGAAGAAACGAACAGAGATGATATATATTGACGCTATTTTTGTCGATGACGTCAAGGACTAAACGTTTACCATTAACTTTGACCGTCTAATCGTAGCTTTAAACTTTCTGTAAATATCGTCTCGTCTTCTGCAAAAGCAAATGTCAAGTTTTCAGAGTAATTCACTCAACGGAGAAAGTCGTATATGATAACTTAAAGAAAGGGGTCCAACTTGACTTCCTTGAGGAACTCCCGGAAAGTTAAAAAGCATCTTTGATAAAGTTCTACCACGCGAGTCAAAATAAGTTACAACAACGACGAACGTCATTACTTTCACCGCATACATTTAGATAGCTTTAAGTCGATAATCAAAATTTACAATTATCAATTGAAACATGAAAACTTTCCGAATAAAGCAGAAATAAAATCGCTAAAAGATAAGCTTGCTATAATTTTCAATAAAACACGCCTATAGTGATAAAAAAGTAAAATAATCGCCATAAGTTTAAGAAAAATCGCTTTCCTTCAAAGATTTTTTAATCGATTTCTCTGAGTGTACTTACCATAAGCAAAAAAAAAAAATAATTGTATGAGAAGAAGTATCTATGTATCTACAATAAGAAAAAAAAAGAATCTTCAACGAGTTCATTTCATGTCTATCGACAATTTAAATACATCAATGGTAAATCTTTCAATTTCCCTTTATTTCCATTGTCTTACGAAGTCCATCATTGAATATAACAAAAAAAAAAAAAACAAAAAACGTTGAGATGTAAACGCCTCTATATGGATTGGTGGCAGCCGCAATTCAACAAAAAGATTGCTTTCGCATTCGAAATGAAATCAAATTCAAAATCAAAGATTTCCCATTGCACGGTTTGCACTGATGGCTCTCTCTCTTATGCAGAGATTTACCTACATAATATATGAATGCCTAATTGTAGATATTTCGATTGAATCGTGCACGGATCGGCACTCAGCAGCAGCAGTGAAATTGTTGTTTTTTTTTTCAATTCAGAATCAGTAGGTTTTGTGCGAATTCTTCAACCTTACACAATTGTAATTCGCTGCAAGGAATACCACCTCACCTATATCTATAATCATACAATTGGATTTCATTTCATTTGATTGGATTTTTTGTTTTTGTTTCTTGTATTTATTACAGACATTTCGAGATTGGAGAAATCACCACTCCTGGCAAATGGATACAATCCACCACCAATCAATCACATGGCATTCATGCAGATGAACCATCACCCTGGATCAGCGCTGATGAGTCCCGGAATGCCACCACACGGCTTGCATGGCCGACCCGACAGTCAAATGTTGAAGGCGGCAGCACAGAGTGGCATGTCGGCGGCAAGTATGGATGCGATTGCACGATCGGGGATCTGGGAGAATTGTCGGGCTGCGTATGAAGACATTGTCAAGCACTTGGAGAGGTAAGCATTGGGAACTGGGGGGGAATAGACTTTAACTGGGATGGGTTTAATGATGAGGAAAACATTTGAAATCTAAAAGAAGCAAAATTAATTTCAGACTTCGCGAAGAGCGCACTGACGATCGCCAGCAGATTACCGATCAGAAGCCACGGGACTTGAGTTCTAGAAATTGTAAGATAGAATCATAAAAAAAATGACTGAGAGTTGTAGAGTAACCTTGTTTTGAATTACTTTTGTTGTTGCAGGTTCGCCTAGTCGACAGAGTCCTGTGTTGAATTTGTCCAAATCTGGAGGCGCCACTGATCATGGTAGCAATTGTGATGATCGCAGCGATCGGAGCGATGAAGTGCACTCACCACCGCCATCGGTACGAGGCGATGACGAGAATCTGAGTGATGATAATGGCTCGGAGGTCGACGATCACATAGCCAAGGATGACGGTAAGCTTGAAAATCTGATCAAATTTTATAGCATTTTCAATTGATCATGATCGGCCAACGATCATGCATCCGCGTAGATATCTCTTTCTTAACTGCAGCTTTTCGTTTTATATTTGTGCTTTCAGATCTAAGCGATAGTGAGCGTGACATTTCTTCGGCGCAACATCAAGCGATATCCGTTACTTCGAATTCCGGCGATCGTGATCTGCATCACTCCCATTCGCATCATTCGTCGCATTCACATCACCAGCCGCATCATCAGCAAACGTCAACACCGCATCATCATCATCATCACCAGCGGGCGTTAAATTATTCAACACTGGCTGCAACAGCTGCTGCTGCTGCAGTTGCGGCAAGTGGCGCTGGTGTCGTCGCGGGTGGTGGCGGTGGCGTTGGTGGCGGTGTTGTTAGTGGTGGCGTCAGTAGCGGTGCGGGCAGTGCGACTGGCAGCACCACTAGCATGGGCAATGGTGGTGGAAGCGGTGTTGGCGGCGGAGTTGGACCTGTTGTTGGTGGTGGCGTCACACACATCAGTGATGGCCTGCCTCCGAACGATGCCATTGCCGGACTTGAACAACAGTCGACATCTTCGACAGAGACTCTGTTGCGGAATATTCAGAGTTTGCTGAAGGTGGCCGCCGACAATGCCCGACAGCAAGAACGACAGATCAGTTATGAGAAAGGTAATTTCTTATTTTTACAACTATCATGGGTAATACCTATAGGTATAGTCCGGGTTGGAATTGAGTGTATTTTATTCATGGTGCACCATCATGAACGACATTTAGCACTAAAACACGGCGAAAATATATTTTGTTTAAAGCTGGAAATCCAATTTAGGTGAAAACCTGTTCGAGACGTATTTTTTTTTTTGTATTGTTGTTAATTTGCTACACAGACATCAGACATGAGGTTAGGCAGATCGAAAAAAAAAAATTCCCCCATAGGGCATTAATTTTTGTCGTGCTCTGTTGGTAAACAAAGTTTCACTTTCGCTTGGAATTTTGTTTGTTTTTTTTTCATATTTTTCTAATTATCCGCTTGACATTTAAAATGGAGGAGGTTTACAAATATAATATGGTGAATGGGGGAAAAAATGTAACATGTAACCTACATAGGTGTCTATAAAAGTCAGAAGATATATTATATATCTATAATAAAATGAAACTTTTAAAGCAATAAAATAAGTTTTAAGTTCTAGAGGCTTTAATAGCATTAAGAGAATTTACCTTCCCTCACTTTAACAGGTTTTTTTTAAAGAACAGTAGCTAGGGTACTAAACGAACCTAACTATACTTTTATAATAAATGTAGCTACATAAATGGCACAGGTCATTATTCGCTTTTAGAATCATAACGAAATAAGCGTCACCTCGCGTATGAAACCTGTAACTTACTTTGGCGCCGCATATAGATTTTAGCTTCATGGAGTTTTTTTTTTCTTAAGCGGGATAGGAAATTGAATTTAAATAAAATAGGTAATTACATTTTATTTGTATAAATTTGAATAAAAATAATGTAGATACATATATATGATTGGTATCTTAGGTACATATAGGATACCTATATAACTATGTATTTTAATTTAAAAAAAATAGTATACATACAAACAATTCAATAAAGTCAGTCTAGAGTTGTCAGATATATTTTCAGGAAACTAGATATAGAGATTTTAAATCTCGGAAAAAAATTGGAACGCAAAAAGAGTACAAAACTAAGACAAAAACACAAGTATTATTTAAAAAAAAAAAACTATTTTATTAAGTTACTCCATATTGTTGTTTAAAATATAAATAAAATAATAAGTAATAATGATGCAGAATTTTAGAAATCAAAAAACAAAAATATTAAATATAAATCACAATGAAAAAGAATCCAATTGACATGCTCAAAAATTCTGTTCGTTTTGAATAACCTTTTCTCAATTATTGGTTCTGTTCGTTTCTTTAATTTGAATATAGTTAAATAACAGAGAGAATTTTGAAAAAATGTCGTGGACGTTCTTATGTCTAGTCTAATATTTCACATTTTTTTCCCAAAATTAAATCGTTAAGATATTGACGGTTAAAATACAGGACCTTGTAGTCGAAAAATTCCAAAAACAAAATTATTAATGCAAACAAAAATCAACAGATTAAGAGATAACAGAATTTTGATAATTTCAACGTATTAAACTTGTTCTGAACATTTTACAGAAAAAAAAGGCAGAAAATAAAACCTCATAATATAGATCGCATACAAAATTTGTCAGTTTTTTATTGATTTCTGAAAAACGTACAAAAATTACTAACGAGATTCTGCACTTTAAACGTGCGTCGGGTCGATATTTTTCTATTTGTAGGTTTTTCTTTGTTTATTTATAATAATTTCAAGTTATGGCGAAGTATAACATTTTCCGATGAAAAAAGTGTTAAAGTGGATAATTTGCCGTTAATTAATCATTAATTAGTGGTGACAAATTAAATTTCGTTCGTTATTTGCTGTTACAGTAACAATTGTTTGTGCAATGTTTTCTATATTTTTTTTTCTTTAATTAAAAACATAAAAAAGTCTACAGGAAAAATTTCAAACTTTCACAACTATTTAAAGACTAGCTAACGACTTCTTATTTTAGCAAGAAACCTTTCAATATAATAAGTTTTTACCCTTTATAAGGGTGTTCTTCGCTAACTTAGCAAAGAAATAAAACAAAACGTAAAAAACATTGAATGACATATTCGAAATTATCACTTAATCAGAAATTAACGGTATCCATCGGACCACTTATAAATGATAGTCAGACAGAACGGAACTACTGTAACTAAAGATTACTGGAAGAGAAATAAATTTTAGATTAATAGTAGTGAATTATTATAAAAATTTCTGATTCCATGGGGGTGTCGTGACTCGAGATATATGAATTTTGGTGTAAAGAATTATTTTAATGTTGTAAGCGTTCCCTAAAAATTTCTTACCCTTAAGGCTCTCCCAAACCAACGCGAAACATTCGCCGATGACAGATTTTTGTTGTTGTTTAGCGTTGTGTATTTGTCATATTTTTTGTTATTGTGAATGATTCGCTACGATTTCGCGTTGGTTTGGGAGAGCCTTTAATTTTAACTTATGAAATTCTACAAAAAAATGATAAAAACAGTTTTGATTCGTAAGAGCAATAGATTTTGTGAAAAAATTGAGCAAACACGCGATAGTATGTGTGTTTTTTCCAATCCTAGAGGGAACTGGTTGAAAAAAACGATATCGTGGATAAGCGACGCCATTACAAAAAAAAATGGAGTTCCCATTCAAACTATCGATAACAAGTAATGTAATTCTCGCCGGTAATACAGTTTTTCTCCGTGCTTAAGTCAATCCCCGAAAATTATGTGGGTTTAACTAAGCCCATTGGGGATTGATTAGTTGTTGTTACATTTAACATGTAAACTATTTAGCCCCAAATCGTTTTTTTCATCCAATTTCCTTCGGGATTGGAAAAAAAAAAACGCCTAGTAAAAATATTATAACGAAAAACTATAAAATTGTAAAGTTTTCTTGAAATAAGGATTTCCTACTGAAAATTGTTAAACTATTTTTTGTGTAGAATTGTATATAAGCTTCAATTTTTATCGGAACAATTTTTGCAAAAAAAAACTGATAGTTTTTGAAATATTTTAATTGTATATATCTCAGCAACTCTATTGACACCCTTAGAAACTTTGGTTCAAATTTAGGTTTTATCTTAAGAAACAATTTAAGACTTTTAAATAAATTTCTACGTCAAAATTCAAAATTTGTCCGAAATTTTTCAAAATTTGACTTTTTGTCTAATTTTCCTGTGCTATCCTCTTCGCCGATTTAAATAATCAAAAAGTTTATAATAAATAAGCTAGAGCTGCTTAACTCTTGGCTAAAATGCTTTGCTTAATTTTAGCTTGGCCAAATTATGGAGATAATTTTGTATGAAAGCTAAAATTTAGCGCTATCTGCGTTCTAGGATTAAGGACAAAATTCAAACATGAAAAAGTAGGCGTGGCAGTGGGGAGATTTTATTAAAACATCTTTTTAAACCTCCACTTATAATAAAAAATTCTGAAACTGTTTCCAAAACTGTAGTTTGAACGAAATGCATAATTCCTTTTGATATGCATGCCTGGGCGATGGCAGTAGATGAGAAAAATTCTCCATATTACTTCTTAGGATCAGAGGACCTTCAATTTACTAAAACCTCTTTGAAGACAGTCAAAATTGGAACAGACGAAATAATTTATATAGAGTAAGTGTCGCAAATATGGCCCACTTAGTTTCAAATATGGACCACTCATAGGGTGGTGAAATAAGTTTTGAGTCTAATTGATGCAAAATTTACATATGAAATATATTGCGTCTCATTGCTCAAGCAGTCTTAAAGCCATGATGTGATTCTTTAAAACAAAAAAAAAAAACATAAGGCTCATATCCAATATGGCCTACTTGTCCAAATTGGGATGGGCCATATTATCAACACTATGACTTTTTCACTTTTTTTAATTTTTAACATACCTACTCAATTAATTTCAGTCAAAATTTTAATTTCACATATGATAACATTAAATATCTCACCACCTATATTTTGAAAAAACTTTAATTAATTTCCGCAAATTTTAATTTAATAATCCTTAAGTAACTCACCCAAAAATTACAATGAAAACGAATAAAAGTTATAAAATGTTCTATCTTGCACCACTGATCTGCTACTGTCACCGACATACAACGAAGTAGAACGGGTTTGAATATATTTGATTTGAACTGGCAATAGAGTCCCTACTTTGTTTCATTCAGAAAATATTGCGGGGGGCCATATTACCAACATGGGCCATATTTGCAACACTTACTCTACATTTATTTATAAAAAATTCACGATTCGAACAATGCGTGATTATTTTTCCTCGTTAAAATCACATGAAAAATAGGACGTTCAGTTTTGACGTCATTTATTAATTTTCCCGTCATTTTTTTTTTAATTTTTCTTTCCATAAAAACATTTTTCGGACTTTTAAAGACAATAAGACATTAAAAAATTGATCCAAATCTGCCGTGCCATTTTCAAAGGATGGACTATTTTTTGTGAATTTGTTTTATGACACTTAACCAACATTGTACCTATTTTGAATATGAGTCGCATTAATAAATAAATACGGATTTTTTTTAATAATTTAACCCGAGAGCCACCTATCGGATAAAATTTCCTGTGCTTAAGAACCTTATTGAGACTTATATGAACCTTTGAAATGAAGAATTAGCTGAATAAGTCTTGCTGTTTTCAAGTTATGCGCTTATCAACGAATATCATTTTATTACGATTGTTAATTGTCAATAGAAAGTTCATAAATACTAAATTAATTGAACATTAATATACTCAATTTCTAAAAAAGCTGATGCACTATTCTCAAAGTTCACAACTTTTATCATTTTTTCACAAAAATATCACTTTTTAATATTTAACAATTACTATCAATTGATATAATTGACAATTGTAATTGGAATAAATAGATTTATCAATAAATAGTACATATACATTATAATAAACATATTTATCTGAGCAGCGAAAACATAAATTAAACTAAAATTTATATTTTGTTTTTCTATTTCAACAGCTGAATTAAAAATGGATGTGATGCGCGAACGAGAAGTCAAAGACTCTTTAGAAAGACAATTAGTTGATGAACGAAAATTAAGAGGTAAGTTTTAATACGTTTTTGTTATAAAGTGCATTTATATTATTTATTATAAATCTGTTTTGTTCCTAAAGTATTTCTTCTCTCCATTTTCTGTTTATCAAGTATTAACATATTATTCGGAACATCTAATATCGTTTATGTTAGTCTTATCGAAAAAGAATTTCCACAAATTTTAAATAGTTTCTCCTCGCTATAGAAAAAAATTGAACAAAAAGAACCAAAAAAACCTCACCTTCCTTTTTCGTATGCAAATAAAAATAAATTGACTTCTTTATCGACAAAGATAAGTTCCTCACTTAACTCCTCAAGAGCACAAATTCAACTTTCCTGACTACTGTATCTTTCTGATCAGTCTTGATGGGTTTTACTTTTTTTCTCTACATTTTCGCTAAATCTTCTGCTTCTTTGATAAAAAAGTTATCGTCTCGTGCGTCGTCGCATTGCTGCTGGTTTTATTTTCTTGCAAAATTTGATGTCTAATTCATTTTGACACACCTTTGTTAAATCATTCAAACAAAACAATACCCAACTTGAAAAATCTTTGCGCCAACTTTTTGTCCCTCTTGCTACTTCCACAATGTCCACCCACCCGTGCGCATCCGTCGGCTTCCAATCTTCCAATACCCAACTATCTTTCATAACCTTCCCGCGATGTGCCAATGCCATCCCATAAAATTCCGTCATCATGTTGGTAGATATACCATTCTGATATTATACAGATACGAACCTAATATTGCGATAAAGCCGTTTTCTTGTTGGTTCAGTCAACCATCATCGTTGATTGTCGGCATGGCGCAGCAGTGCGGCGGCGCGGCGTTCTATTCTTGATGAAGAATCCAAGAAATCCATTTGTTCATTTTAATTTGGTCAAGAAGACATGGATGTTTATATCGTACTCGTAGTCGTAGATGCAGAACTATAGCTGAGGTTTCAACAAGTACTATTAATTTTTCTTATATGAATTGATAGCGTTGGTATATAAATGACGTTGCAACCTTTTTGCTGTTGCATGTCCATTCGAGTTGTTACCTTAATCGTTTAAATGACAAATTGATTTCGATTTCTGATATTTCTTCTTATAGGAGTGATTTTTTTTTGCCACTGCCACTGCACCGACGGGTGTCTTGGGAATTCCATGGCAGGTAGTGTTGGATAAACATAGTTAAGACAGGTGTATCTTTGAGAATGTTTATTACTTAAGAGCGCAGGGTGTTTACAAATAAAAGTAATTTTGAAGTAAGAATTTTTAAGAACTGACAAAAAATTGAATTTCCAATATTCAAACAGATTTAGATGCATTTGCTGATGGAAAGGCTTGTGAAACTTGATTGTGAAATTACTGAGTCTTTTTTAAGAGTCCTTTGTTACATCAGCTGATGATTATTTTCCCCTCATTTTAAGGGAAACTAGGTATACCTACAATCAAACCAAAATGAAATCCAATCATGAAGAACAAAACAAAACTTATTTGAAATAAAAACAAAAATTCAATTTCAATTATCGAATCAACGAATTGGATAAATCATTTGAAATTATAAATGTACAAACATCAACAAAAAACAAAAAGAATAAAAAGTAAACATCCAGAAACCGAAATCCTAAGAATTAGCGCAGTCAAAAGTAATTCATCCAGAATGAAAATCCTCCTTTTCCCTTTTTTCTGAGATCTATATATGTACAATGTTCCTTGTTGCCTTCTTTGAAAACCCTGTTCACTGTTGACTTGCAGGCCTTCGCATAATCTTATTAGGCATATCAGATCTAAATGAAAAAACAAAAAATCAGTTATTTTTTCTTTTAATTCTGTTGCCCACAAGCTAAAGGCCAAAAGAGTAAAGACAAAGATAAGATACCTCTGTGTGCCTCCTTATACCTATACCTGTGCATTTGATATTCCACAATCCAGATATCGAATTTATATCTGTTTATAACTTCAGAGAATTTTTTTTGCTTAAAAGACACATTCTCAGCTGATATCAGGTGTCATATGCAGGGCAGAAGCAAAAAATTATAAAACAATAATCTAAAAGAGTATCTTGAAACGATTTGCATTTGCACATATCAGATATACCTTCGTTTTTCCTTTTTTTTTTTAAATTATGTTCGTCGACTTCTTGTCGTCCTTTATTGAAGAAAAAAAAAAGCCTTTGACAAAAGGAGTCCCAACGGCAGCAGCCAACAAGAACACTCAATGCATCTAATTCACTTCACTGAACTCAATTCGAACCGAAAAGCAGCGATTTGTGATTCAGTGAAAGAAATCAAAAGACCAACACACAATTCACGATATATATACAGGACAGAAGACGCGGGGGAATATATATTATATTATTCTTTATATATTGGGTCTTAAGTCAGGATTAATAAATTGAATTAGTGGGCCCACCCGCAAAACGGATTCGCAGTTGAATGATTTCTTTTATGTGTGCTGTTTTTTTATTTTCTTCGTTTATAAATCTGTAGGCAATGTGTACGTTGTTGTCGCATTGAGCAATTGATTTGACTTGTTGATATTAAATTTCACATCAGAAGTTGGCTCACTCGAATAGAAACAAAACAAAAAACGATATAATTTTTCTCTTTTAGTTAATATCAAATCACAACAAATGGGAGAATATATACCTATACATTCATTATATGTGTTTTTTTTTTTATTATTTTAGTTTTGTATCAAAAACGCTACCGACGTGAAAGAAAAATGCGTATACGCTATCAACAGCAACTTGATGGTAAACGAAAAGGACAATCAGTGCATGTGGATGATAGAGATGTTGCTAAAGGGCTATTGGATTCGAATAAAAATGGTCAAGGTAAGTTTGAATGAAGTTTTAGATAAAATTTCAACTGCGCGAAAACTGCACGAAACAGCACGAAACTGCGCGAAACTTACCAAATCATTCAAATTTAATTTAAAATGATGAAATCTTTTTTCATACTAGATATCGACTGTAAATTAAGTGAAAAGTCTGATAAATCATCCCCAAATGATCGTCATCGACGTTCAGAGAGTCCTACATTTAAACGCGAGCCAATTGAACGTGAAACTCGTAGCAGTACCGAACGTTTGGATCGTGAACGAGAACGTGAACGTGAAAGAGAGCGTGAGCGTGAAAGGGAACGTGATCGTGACCGTGAACATGATCGTAGTAGTGAACGTGAAGGTTCAGTAAATCATATATCACCTTTATTGCCACCTACATCGCAGGCCGATAGTGGATTGATTGCACCAGTTAGTGGTAAAGCTCCATGGAATTATCCAGGCATTGACTTGATGGCTACTGGAGCCTTCTGGCAGAATTATTCTGGTGAGATTTTTTTCTTCTTATTTCGCTTTTTTTTTAACCATGATTCTTAGCAAACCTTTTAATATTTTTACATTTTGAATTAAATATTAAGTCCATGCTGCAATTTCCTTTCATTCAAACAGAAACCCTTGCTCAAGAAATCGAAATGGAGCGTAAATCCCGTGTTGGAAATTCTGATCGTGATGTAAAAAGCCCCCTGCAAGAGCGTCAGCAGTCTTATTATAAAAATTCTGTTCTCTTCGGTAGTGCTACTTAATCCGGTGCATGTCGTGTCTATAATGACTGTGAATTATAAAAAATCTGCTACCATTGATCTCAAGTGCAATCCCCCGATAAAGGCCTTCGGCCCGGTGCCTAAATAAGCTGCTTGGCTTGATTTCTATAATATATATTATAAAAATATACAAAAATGTAATCGTTTCACGCTTGCAACATCTGCCCCCACTATCGACATAAACTGTATCTATTATATTCTAGGAATTAAGGGTACTTACACATTAACACACGTCTTTCTCCAGTATTTTGTAGTATACGAGTTATTATAGGAAAAAAAATAATAAAAAAAAAAGAAAAATAACACACAGGCATACAAGAAAACACACATACACAAACTAAAAAATGTTTCATATAAAAATGAAGCACAAAAAATTAACATATTTAACAAATTTATATATCGTTCTAAACAATAAATTCACAAAATAATAATTTTCATATGTAAATAGTCACAAAGTTAAATCATAAAAATTAAATATTTATTTAAATTAAAAAATTTCTATATAAAAACTATATAAACAAAATTAAAAAAAAAACAATTAGTTTATAGTTAAATTATTATTTAATTGTGTAGCATTTGGGTTTTGTATATCAACTTAGTGTAAGTATATAAATATTAAATATATTTCTGTTTTGTTAATGTTGTTAGGTGTAAATTCTAAAAAGAAAAAATAAAGCTTACTTTCCTACATTGTAAATACGTATTAGATATAGAAAAAAAAAATACATACCCAAATTATAATAAAACAAAAATATTATTTAATCGCTTAGTTAGTTTTAGGTTTTATGTTTTTCATTTGTCACAAAAGTCCCCTTCTTCCCACAAGAGAACAAAAAAAAATCATCTGTGAATTGTGAAAATCTCAATAAACACAGATAATTAAATGCTTAATAAAAAAAAATGTTAGTAATTTCATATACCAAGTTTCAGCAAAAAAAAAAAAAAAACAAGTTAATTTTAATCAATGATATTGTAAGCATTTTGGCTAATATTACGCAAGTAGTTTTAAGTTATATCAATAAAAATAATAAAACAAAAAAAAAATATAATAATCAAATTATTAATTTTAAATTAAGAACAATAAGTATTTTATGAGCAAACAATAAAAAATAAATAAAATGTAGAATTTTAATTAAAATTAAAATAAAATATGCTGAATACAAACAAACACAAAAAAAATAAAATATGTAATAATTATAATAAAATAAAATTACAATAATTGTAAGTAATAAATAAAATGATACTGAATTAAATTATTAATTAATTTTAAAACAAAATTTAAATAGTGTTTTATTTCGTTTTACTGTAAAATTGGTTTTGTTCTTATTTTTGGAGTTGTCAACTGAAAGGTAAGTAACTTGTTTTTGAAGCTTAAAGGATTGATTGGTGGATTGGAATAAATTTTAAAATCTCCTTCTGTAAAACAAAAATTTAACAAATTTGTATATTTTTTGACTGGTGATCTGGTAAAAATTTGTTAATAATAAAGTTTACTGACAGGCTTACAGATCTGAGGTTTCCGAATGCAAATAAAAAAACTATTCCATTCTTTACCGACGTTTCTTTGGCTTTTTTCCAACTTCTAAGTTCTTGTTGGCCAAGTTAAGTGTTTAAAATTGAGTTTTATTTATTTATTTATTATTCCTGTTATGTAAAGAATTAAATAAACCAAAAACCCTTGAAAAAGTTGGAAAAAAAAAACCAAACGTCGGGAAAGAATGGAATAGTTTTTTTATTTGTATTAGGAAACCATAGATCTGTAAGCCTGTCAGTCAACTTTATTATTAACAAATTTTTACCAAACAAAGTTGGAAAGCTCAATTTGGGACCGACCGCAGTAGTAATATGTTTTGGGTAACAAAATTAAATGTTTTGAATATCAATGTAGAAAGTTTAACCTTAATTTTTTAAAATTATGTACCAAGTTTGTCAGTAGAAAGTTTAACCTTAATTTTTTAAAATTATGTACCGAGTTTGTCTATAATTGTTTCACATGGTTACAGTTTTTTTTTAATACAAACTTAATGTATCTCAAGCTTTATTTTCTTGATAGTTTTTGTTTTTATCAGAAATTCTATGAAATAGAGGAGGATTATTCAGAAAATTGGCTGATTGATGGTAAATAGTGGTTTTGAAAAAAGATCAATGCGATTTAAAATAATATATACAAAAAGTATACTGCGCGAAAAGTGCTCGAAACTGCACGAAAGAGCAAGAAACTGCGCGAAATATACCTAAACAATTCATTAAACCTTATTTATTTTTATTTATTTCATTTGTCATTTGTCAAATGTAACATGAAGGAAAAAAATAATTTAATTGTCACACTAAGGGCCAGTTTCACAGTAAAAAAAGTGTCACTTAAATGCCAAATATGGAAAACTAATTCCCAATTTCACAGTGTAAACTTGTCGGAATAAGTGACACTTAGGTCTCCCATGTTGGCCACTTAAGTTCCATTTCCTCATGTAGTAAAACTGCGCTAAAGTGCCAAAATGGGAAAATTAAGTGCCACTTATTTTGTTAAGTGTGTACTGTGAAACTGGCCCTAAGTAGGTATCATATCCTGTAGCAATAGGGATTGCTATTCTTTTAAGTGGAAATCAAATTTAAGTGTATGTAAATTATATTGTACCTACCTATCCCAGTTCCATGTCGAACATATATATATAAAACTCAATTTGAACATGAGAAGAAAACTCAGTATTCAAATTTCCCAAAGCAAAGAAAAACAAAGATATTAAACTGGAGAATACATCGTTGTAAATAATTGTTTAGAAAAACTTTACCTGCAATTATTTTTGTCGTTATTAAAAATATTGCGTGTTTATTGCTTATTGTTAATTTACATATGTACATTTAAGTTCGTATTTAAGGAAACATCAAGTCAAGGTCGACCATAATGCATAGCACGTAAAATATGGTGCAGAAATCGATATAAAAGTACCGAAGATCCAGCTTTAACTTATTGTCAGCTTATGGTAGCTGAAAATAAAACTTTTAGTTGAACTTCAGTTTTTGAATAATAAAATTTCGGATGAAACTCATCAATAGCCGAAAAGTGAAATGTCAAATTTTCCGGGTGGAAACTGGAATGTTGTTCGGGCGAAACTCACAATAAGGCTGAATATGTTTTTGTTTTTTAATAAATTTATGATTGGGAGGGAAGCGGAAAGTTCTGAGATCGACTTATTGATGGGTCCGAAGTCCAATAATATATTCTCTAATTTTAGAAAGGAAGGCCGAGTTCATAAATATAAAAATGTTCAGAAATATAAAATGTTGAACGATGCAGAACTTTTTTCTCGATTTTTTTTAAATTAGGCACTTGAATTTAAAATTTAAAAAATTAAAATTTTGGTTTGTTTGTATATAAAATTTTTTTAAAAATTTCTTAAAATAATAAAAAAAATATAAATTTCGAAAGTAAAAGCATGGAAATTAATACGAACAAAAATAAAAAAAAACTCAATAAAACTTAAATGATATTTATTATTGAATAGCGTAGTACTGCAGAATGTAAACAACAATTTTCGTTTATGACTTAGTTTTGTCATTTAAGGCCTAGTCAAACAGATACGTCAAACAGAACGCGATCAGCTTTCGGCGTTCTATTGATTTAGTGGATCGTCTTGCCCATCTAAGTCATGTCGAGTGTACTATTCCGTAATGAGCTCTTAAAAAAATTTAGAATAAATATTTTTGACCAAGGTGGGCCAAAAATTCACAATATATTTGTCATTGTTATGGAATTATGGACTTGTGGACTTATTACCTTGGGTAGGAGCGTATAAGACAGTATCTGGTTCCTCCAGACAACTGATCAAAAAAATTAATACAATAATGTTTTCTTCAAAAAGTCTGTATGGCGTATGAGCGTTTTTTTTCACACAAAGGAGAAAAGTATTATGTTAATTTTGAACAAATTTTACCACATCACTGCACGATCTCAAACAATAAAAAAAATGGCTGGACATATTAATATGAGTATGTGCCCAGGCGTGGACTGAGAGTCAAAGGGCCTTTAAGAAAAAGGGCCACAAATTAATAGTAAAATGTGTAGGAGTGAAAAAGAATTATAGCTCCGAAAACGACGATACAAAATTTTATTGTTGTGCTAAAAACAGTCTGCTCTAAAATTTCTATTAGGTATTTGAGTTAAAAAAAAATGTAACTTGATTTTTAAAAACATTTTTTACAATAATTCAAATTTTATTATTGATGTTTCCTTCTTTTACCGAAATTTCAAAAATACTCCAACAATCGAAATATAATTTTTTTTTTATTCCGTTTCTGTGGGCCTGAAATTTTGTGTGAAAGTTTTCCTTCAAATGAACTGAAAGTACTATAAAATTTACTCAGAGTATTTTTTGGGCGCCACTTTATGTTACCAATGAGGCCACAATAGCTCAATATCTAGTCATAGCCTCAACTATACTTTCGTTTAAAGTGTTTGAGAGTGCTGTGAAGGCCTACAACAGCTCAATTATTCTGGGGGCCCCATCAGCTAAAATTTAGTTTTCTTCATTGTGAGGACCTCTAACAGAGTTGTGTGGGCTTCCTGAGATTCCTTTGGGCCCAAGAAAGCTGTATACCTACATATTTACTGAAAGGCCCATAGAAATCCAATTTTATTAGAACGTTTTCTTTAAAATGAACAGAAAGTACTGCAGGGGATTTCATGCACTTTTTGTTCTCCCAAAGGGTCCAATGAATAAAATTCCGGTGGCCCCAGTCTGCTCCTATTAAGAAGAAAAAGGCCAGTCCATAATATTGGTCCAGATTCTAGCAATCTTAACTAAACTATATAAAGATCCAAAATAAACTTAAAACAAAATAAAAATAAAACACTATACGACAATTTGATTTTAGAAAAATTGCGAGCTCATCTTGTGTAGGCTGAATGAATTTTGGGCCATCTTTGATAGGTACCTACACCTGGTTTCCATTCTGATTCAACTATTTTGCATGATTTTCTGATTGGAAAAGTCGAACACTTTGTGTATTCTATAAATTATGTTTAAATCTGGACAGTACAAAAACTCTTCTTTGGAACGTTTTTTCAATGAGGTTTATTCAAGGCCTAGAATATTGTAGGACTTTCTTTCGAATTTCCTATATAATAGTTTAATCTATACCAAACATTCCATGGCTGATTTTGACTCGATTTTTCTTCGAATGCAAAACTTGTATTCGATTTAAAGTATACCTATACATATACTTAGATTTATCGCAGGTAGGTATAAATTAAAAAAAAAAAAAACAATCACAATTAGAGCAATACCGAAATAAGCTCTTAAACTGTTCACAAGTGTTCTATTGTTTTATTATATTTCTCGTTTTATGTTGTTCATTCAACTGGAATTGCACAAACCAGTGCGAAACAATTCCATGACGAGGTTGATTACAAGACGACGACGACGACGACGATAATAACCACCGGCCACATGTTCTTCGCTAAAAGACGATTACACCAAGCACCAGCATTATAACAGCAGCAGCAGCAGCAACGAGTTCAGTGTTTATATAGTATAGGGTTTTTTTGTTTTTCAACATGCACTCGAACAAAACGCTATAATAACGTCTGGAGGAGCTGTGTGGCACTTGGAACATCGCCACATGCAACTTTATTTCGTTTGGTTGCTTTCTTTCCCCTCATGTTATATTATTACCCACATTTATTATTATGAAATGAAATTGTGATTTATTGCAGCGCCAAACCCTTGTTCTTTGGTCAAGTCAAGTTAAGAGACGATGACGATGACTATAGGTACAATCTATATAACAACTAACAACGACGACGTATTTGCCAGAAACAAAACACAATAAAACGCCACATGGCATGTCTGCGAGTCTGGGTTGCGCGACCTAAAAAAAAAAAAACAACATTTCGCCGAATGCCAAATTTCTTGGGTGTAGAGTAATTTGCACAAATCTTCATGTTAATTTTGATTTCAGTGTCTGTTGTCAGAAATCCGAGTCAATCAAGCACCTGATGCGCCGCCGCCGTTGGTCGTGGTCGTCGTCGCATCTCTCCAAAGTCCAAAAGTCATAAATCACGCGATCGACTTGGGAATTGGGATAATAATACATACATAGGTAAATGCATAAACAAGGGCAACAATTTAGAAGAATCCATCAAAAGGGTTTCATTTTTTGAACATCACTGCATAGCGTCATCTTGATCTAGCCCATAAATCTGATGGATGTCTGCGTGAAAGCCAAAAAAAAAAAAAGAATCCAAATCGAAAATTTCGAAAATGAAATGGGCGCCCATTACTGATTTCTATATGATTATGATTATTAAGCATTTTCGCAATATATGGGTCTTGCGGTTCTCGAGCTAATGCATTGCGAAAAACAAGACGCGACTTTGCGAATCACGTACGCACACCTCTTCAATCGATTTTTTTCTTTTCTTTCTTTCGGAAAGCCATCAAAACCATCGAGATGATCTGTTTCTGAAATTAAATGATGGGATGAATATAGAGGGGATGGGTGGGGGGGGGGGGGTTGAGTGCAAAAGAAGAATCACAAGGTTCCCATAGAGAGTGATTGTTATAAGAAATCTCGTTTCAAAAATGACCTCAATTATCGATTTAACTTTATTATTGGTTTTGAGTTAAATTTTTAATGTGCGCCCTCTCTCGCAGAATATCGTTTTTTTTTTATTTTATTAAACTTGCGATATACCTACATACATAACTTAGGGGGGCTTATAGGTATAGTAAGGACACCTAATGGTTTTATAAAAAAAATTAAAAAAAAAAGTCAGTTGCTTTGATATTTTTTTTTTGGTTTAAGTGTCGTGATACAGACTCGCAGTATGTGTTTAATCACTTTTGGGGTAGTCAAAACCCCTTTGACAATCTTCGATGAGCAGAGTTTAACTTATGAATAGATGAAAACAAAAGTTGAAAACAAATTAGAGAACATTGAACGACAAATTCAAAATTATCACATTTAATAAATAACTAGCAATTAGAGGCAAATAGGAGCCAAATTGGAGCCAAATTAGAGAAAATTATCCAACTAATGTTTTTCGACCGGTGAATGTTGCTTCGCTAACTTGACATTCATCATTTGGTTTTCGGAAAATTTGATTCGACTAAAAGTAAGAAAATCAGTATTGAACGCAAAATTTTCGGATGCGTCTTTAAAATATTTTGACAGATTTGTGGATGAATTTTCTTCATCTTGAATTGGAAGATCCAACACAACAAATTTTTTTATTCAAGATTTTCTCGGAAACTGCTTCATCGATTTTAGTTAAACTTCGAAAATGTCCAAAGTAATAAACTGGGTTTTGGGTATTTCTTTTACTTTATATTTTTGCCACTTTAAAACTTTGACCCATCATAAGTGCAGATTCGTGCGACCCACTCATGAATTTTAAATTTTATTTTGTATATTTCGCAGCGGCAAGTAAAGGAATTTTTGACACCGCAATGATCAAATTAAAAAAAAAACAAAAACAAAACAAAACAAAACCAGCGCCGGTCGGTTCAAGTCTATAATTTCATCAATCTTTTTGATTTAAATTGTCGGAGGGACATTCGTATACCTATAAAGTGATGCGATGTGGCGGCGGTGGTTGTATAGTGTGGTGGTGATGATGGTATAGATTGGACTATTGGGCATTTAATTTTTGGTTCTGGCACAAACGAAATCAAAGAATTACAATCAAACGAATGAAGCGAGTGACTTTGAATTTTTCGAATTTCGACTTTTTTTTCTGTAGAAATTCTTCAGCCACACCGCCACCGCCTGCATGCCTGTGATTATATCATATGAGAAAGCTTCTTTTTTTTGTAACAAAACAAAAAAAAAAAAACGGGAGAAGTAAATTATTTGGTCCGGTAAATTGGAGCGAAACGTTTAGTTGATTATGGGGCATCTAATAGTTTTGAATCATTTAATCATGGGGTCGTTTTGGACTGCGAACTGAAATAACTGTTGTTTTGAGTTTTTTTTTTTTTTTGATTTAATATTATTGTAGGGTTTTCTTTTAACTTATTGGATGTGTATAGGAATTATGGGCACATGCTATAAAAATGGTAAGTATACCATACCTGAAGTCTGACAAAAGGAATGATTTTGTGTGAATGATATATAAATATATATATATATATATATATATATATTCGAATGGGAATAAAATACATAATTGTTAAATTGACGAGATGGTATATCCTAAGGATTAGTGATTAGGTTTCTAAATAGTGTTTAAGAATGTAATAAGTTTAAGTAAAGGACACAAAATTTGTGCATTCAATAGTTTTTTTTTAAATTCGCGTATTAGAAACTTTTGCGGACGAAAACAAAATTTTTACTTGAAGTTATCACCCCCATTTTCGATTTTATTAAACAAAATTCGCAATTTTACGGATGTTATTCAAAATAATGTTTTTCTAAAAAAATTAAAAATTTGTCTTGAAAGAAGTGGAGAGAAACAAAAATTTACAAATCTGCAACTTTTACAGCCAAAACTAAATATTGCGAAGCGCACTATCGTGATGTTAGTACCTACCTGCCATTTTTTGAAATATTAAAAAAAATTTGTGTCGATTTTTGATAGGTTTATATTGCTAAGAACCCAAATATATACTATAGAAGATCCCGCCATTAGAACGACCTACTCTCATCGAGTTAGTAGATAAGGAGTATACATTTTTTTAGTTAGTGTCTAAACTAATATTTTGCGCATGGGTTGCCAGGCGAAACATGGTCAAGGCATAGGGTTGCCACGCTTTAATGTTTAGTTTTTGGGTTTTTTCAATTATCTGATCCAGCTCTTATGGATAGTTTTAGTAATAAAACAAAAATATTATGTGAAAGGAAACTTTATTTAAAAATTTTTAAATACGCGATTTTATTAAAATCGGAATTTCAGTAGGGTAAATTAGGGTAAACAATGAAAAAGGTAGATTCTATTTTCTAAACCAAAAATGATAGAGAATTGATTGTTTTTGTATTCAATAGATCTTATAAATACAAAAAAGTCATACACATAAGAGAAAACTCTAAAAAATCTAAATCTCGATATAAAAACGTTTGAAAGCAATAAAAATTAAAAATTGACCTAGAATAAAACAATCAGGTTATTGTTTTCTAGAAACAGCTTTTATATTTTTGAGAAGCAAATAAGAAATTAAAAGACCCGTATTTGCAAAATTTTCTATTTAAGCTTTTTTCTAGGGTAAGTGAATTTTTTAACTATATATATTTTTTTCATCAATATAAAAATAACATCAACATACGGAGAATTCTATTACAAAAATGATGGCACTATGTTGAGGAAACGAGTGCGCGGACAAACTGCAGGCCAGGCAAGGATCAGCCCTTCATAGGCCACTCGCGGAAAGAGTCAACATTCCTCTTTGGGTTATGAAGGGCAATATATTTTCAATTTTTCTTAAAGAATCAAACCGCAGGTGGGGCAGTCTAGCAAACTGCATTATTTCTAGAAAGATTTGGTCCACCTATAACAGATCCTGAACAAATGACTTAATTTGCAGATCAAGGCAAGACATAGCCAGGATCGTTGCAACCTTTTCTTGACATGCATTGGCAGAGCATGCGGCAAAGCTGGGAATTCCTCACAATACACACTGTTGTAGTTGTGGGGACCAGCAGGAAAAGGAAACGGTCGCTAACTTTCTCTGCAAATGCCCTGCTCTAGCCAGAATGAGATTACAGTCATTTGGTAAACCATTCTTCGACGACCTCAACGAACTCTCCGAAACAAAGATCAAAGATTTGGTCTCTTTTCTCAACATAACAAATTGGCTCAAATAATACGCTCTAATACGCTAGTAAGGGGAAGATGTTTTCTTCTGAAAGACATATAGTTTCACTTTAAACCGGAAATCAATTTACCTACCTACTGTAGTTGGGGGAATGATAATTCCACAAATTCGTTTCAACAATTTTTATCTAAACAGGTCAAACGAGTTATGGTATCAAAACGGTGCAATCTAGCGCTAATTGGGTCACGGAGCTATGCGCTCGTGACCCCCATTTCTACCTACTTACCTTTGTTGGTTCCATAAACATTGTCCGCACTTGGATTTTCCGAACTTTCAACTATCGATATTTTGAAATTTTTCAGTGCGTTAAAGAAAACTTATTCCAGTAGTCTCAGAGAGGTGCCAGAAAATTTGGGTATTGAAAATAAAACCAAAATGTGAGTAATTCAATTTTAGAATAAAAAGTAGAAGTTTCATGATACCAAATTCAGAAGTCTGGTTGTTGTTGTTGGAGCACCTCGTCCAGCGGAAACCTTGAAGAGAAGTGGGTTCGGGGATCCTTATCGGAAGCCCTATATGTGCCAACAACACAACCCAGGGTCTAAACTAAACGATCGGAACAGCTCTTGAAGTAAAATCTTGTCCAATGAGGTTCTTGCAGAGGAGGCCAATGGAACTAAACGGCCGAGAATATCAATGGAAAACTTTTGAGTCTTGTTCCTATCAAGCAACATAGGGAAATAAACGGTCAGAACTCTCAGTGGGGAACCTTGTCCAATGAGATATTTGTTGAGGATCTCAGAGGAAAGAAACGGGCAGGAATTTTTATGCTTATACGCTTTGTAAGGAATAACAATATATTTTAATAACACTAATTAAACCTACTCTAACTAATATCCCTAACAATTTATAATCAAAAATTTAGATAAGCTGCTTAGAAAGAGGAAACACCGCTAAGCAATGCCTATCTGTCACCGAAACAGCTTTTTAAGATTTTAGGTTACGGGCCGATCATGAATTCTCTATACTCTAGATTGGTACCTATCACTGGTATGATACGAGAACAAAATATAATTCAATCATTTTCTGTACTTCCTCTTGTTAATTTCAGGGCTTAAATACAGTGGCACAAAATTTTAAACATTTTAACGTGGCTCTAAATCTACTTCAAAATGGGAGTCGGCTCTAAATAATAACTTTAGAATGACAGTGGCTCTTAGTAAATTGTAAACGACATAACGTTAAAGAGGTTTTCTAACTTTAAAAACAGCAAAACGCTTTTCTATCTTTTTAAAGTATGATTTATCTGTGGGAAATTATCACTTTGTTATATTTTGTTTTCTTAGAAGAAATAGAGGAACAGAAAAAGTGAGGCTTTTTTTTTAAATAGTGTGAGTTACACAAAGGCAAATGCATCCACACAGGGAAGGCGTGCAGTTAGACAGCTAAATGCTGGGGGCCCAAAGGAAATTTGATCCGTTTTTTTTTATTAAGAGTGTTTTGATATTTTAAATCGTTAAAATAGTAAAAAAGCTTAGTAAATTAAAGAAACAAGTGATATAAAAGTAAAAAAAGTGATTAAATAAAATACTTCATTGAACAAAATTTAGAAAACTACACACGGTGCTGCGTTAAATGATGTAAAACCACCTATAACAAGCAGTGTAATTTTTGTTCATTTCACAGGTGAGCTGTGTCTCATATTCCACATAAAGTAAGTTAAATTACTCTACACTACGGGCGGTCAATGGATTTGAGCGCCTTGCCATCACCAACAAAAAACTAATGCAACCCTGGACGAGAATTTCAATTTTCACAGATCGGGTTCAGCTGATTCCCGTGATTGAAGTGCATTTTTATTTTCAAACAATTTGCTTTTTTAAAGCAAAATGCTACGAAATATCAATTAAAAAGTATTCTCAGATAATGAATTAACTTAAAAAACATCACTTCACATTACTTTATGTGGAATATGAGACACAATCAGCCCGTGAAAAGAAAAGAATGGACTAATTGGTTTTTTTTTTTTCGTTCTGTTTGATTTATTCAGCTGTCAAAATTAGGCGTGTTTCACAAAAGTATGCTGACGTTTTGTTAAACTTGTTATTTAGTTAGAAGAGTTGTTTAAAGTGTTAAAAATTACGAAAAATTTAAAGAAGAATTTTTAAATAAATAACTGCTTTAAGTAAAGTCGGGTTCATTGCTTAAACGAGAACTGTTTAAAATTTTGCGCCAGTGTGAATAAGAAAAAGGGGAAGTATAAAATCGTATGGTATTTTATGAATTCTGGTCCTTTTCAACTTATAAGATTAAATGTAGCTGCACAATAAACCATGTAGGTATATAGTTCTTATAGGGTTCGTGTACGTGTCGATAAGTTTGCTTCGAATTTCAATTTTGTTGGTTAAACAGTATAGTTGTGCCTTTTGCTTTGTTGAGAATATATAATAATAATTAGGGTCTGTGTAGGGGTTGTCACGCTTCGTTACAGATCACATGCCTTGACAACTTTTGGGACAGAATTTGACAATTTGAATTTGAGTTAAAAAGTTGACCACTTGCATTGACTGTCTAATCGCAGATTTATACTAAAAATATGGTTGAGAGTTATAAGTAAGTCATAAGTTTTGGTTCTCTACGAGCTGTTGCGCCCCCAAATTTATATATTTCGATATCAAGATTATTCACAACACGCATTTCGGCACTTATTTGTGGTTAAAGTTCCAGTGACAAGCATCTGTAGTTGGCTATCAAAAAATTATTTGTATCTAATTTGCACAAAGAATTCACTCAACCTCAAATACCAACACATCTGTCGATCGACAATCAAAAAAAAACCTATATGTATAGTAGGTATATGTTTCTCTTTCTCATTTTTTATTTCTATAACAAAGATATTTTATTACTGACGTAACAACTATTATTATTACCATTTATGATTGGCATCCTTGAATCCTTTCACACAACCAATAAAAAAAAATAACCATCTCATCCTTGGATATTAAAAAAAAGAAAATAAAATAATAATCTACATCCTTCAACAATATGATTCTCATTTAATGTTGATCTGTTATTATTTTCATATGTACGAGTATCTATCTCCTGCACAACCCTAAACTATACCTACGTATAAATGCAACACATCATCAACATCATCTAAACGAATCCTGATGGATACAAAATATAGAAAACCTCAAATTCTTTTGTCCTTTATATGCGAGTGTTGCGATATATTCGCCACATTGAATAGCAATCCCACCGTCACATCATATCGTAATTCCAGCGGTTTTTACTCAAGAGGACCTCTCTCTCTATAAGTACCTACCATACCGACAATTGTTTGAGTTCTATTTTTATTCAGTTTTTTTTTTTTTTTTGTTATTGTCAAACAAAATAATCTTTTTCGGCCGTTGCACAAATTCCATGTTCCTTTTGTTGCTGCTACCTTAAAATACATATAAATGAATGATTGTTTGGCTTACCAATATATACCTATAGGGTCACGCCATATGGTGCTGCAACACACGCATTTGAAGTGGATAACATGCTTTCGATCTTGAACACTGGATTTAGTTTTTTTTTTTCTTCTTAAAGCATTTGTGGCCTCCTTCTTCCTTCCTACAACCTGGAATTGGTCTTGGTCTTTTGGTAGATATAAGTACTTGAACTGCATCAAAACGAAAACAATCAAAAATATTGAAAACTATCAGATCGGCAATTGCGGGAATCGTATAATTCACGAAACTCAATTAAAAGTTTCGATTTGTTATTCGCTTGCAATTATTTAGCTAAGCACGCACGCACCTGGGTCCTAGCAGCCCCAGCCCAAGCTATCGCACATTTCCCGCGACCCGCCTATGCGTCTGATTGCCGAAGACCTTTGCGCTTGCGCCATCAGAAAAACCTGGAATCTAGTACATTAAACTATCAATTAAATGAATGTCGATGCAGAGTCATATAGTTGGACATAGAGCTGCAGACGCCAAGTTACTACATATACACCAAGACAGAGAGAGGGTGTGGTCGAAATCATCGACTGCAAATTAATTCTTGGAGTCCGCAAATAGTCTAGTCTATAGCTTAACAGAGAAGGCCCAACGTCTATACGTCCAGTCCAAACCATCATCAATGCGGAATCTATGACCTGACTGCTGGCATGGCACCCTAGAAACCGAAACGGATAGAGTAATGAATTTCGTTCACCCAGCAAGTTGGCAAATAATTATTGTGAGCAATATATTAGGCTTTCACGATTGCGGGACCAGCAGAACAAATGCGTTGCCAATCTGTGCCGTAAACATTCAATTGATCGGGAACATTGTCTTAGGCAAGCCTACTTCATTGACCATCTGAACTGAACAGTGAACAGGGCTTCAGTATAGATGGAGTTGAAGTGCTTCTCTATAGAAACAGTGGATTAATTTCAGGGCAACGCCACATGGAATTAGATTCTTACATCTGCAAAAGAAATCATCGCGGAATCTGGAATGGAATCAGGAGTTGTAGTAATTATTTGAGTTTGCTGATACATCAGCACAGATATAGTCGAAGTTGGGTGGCTTTAGAGTACAAACAAACTAACAAAAGAGCAATTGATGATGGCATCGAGAAGATTATACTCTGATTAGCTATGGATAGTGAAGTGCGGAAGTTGTTTTGTTTTATATGAAACAAGAAAATGCGATGAGTTGAGGATTTTGAACCTTCTTTCATATGAAATCTGAACTAAGCGAAAAGTGACAGGTGTGTACTTTAGGAGATCCCAATTCCACCATTAGGATAATGGCAAACAAATCGAATTTATCGAAATTTTATCTTAAAACTTTATGCGTCTAAGAAAAGTTTCACTTAATGGCTTAAGAAAAAATCTAGAAGTGTGATATCACATGATCTAGAGGTGGTCAAAGTCTATAAATCAAAGAACCAAAATGTTCTCGCAAAATAAAGCCATGGTTTTACGCCACATGGAATGACAAGTAACACCGTCTTGTTGTTTTTTTAAATCACAGGCTTCAATTAGGTAGATAGTTAATAGTCCCTTAAAATGGCGTGATAACGGGCGCTTTGTACTGTTACGCTATTGCCGCCATCATTTTTGAAGCAATATGGGGTAGTTCCAATAGCCCGTTATTTAGTTTGGATTTAATGCTCGTGTATCTCTTCGAGCATTTAAAATAACAACACTGACGACTCACAATGAAGCTATATAGAAATGCTCCTCATCGCTGAAAAAAAAATTGATCGAAAATAGTGGATCTTCTTCAAGCTTTTCAAGACACCAAAAACTGAAACGATGAAGATTTTTAAGGTTAAAGATTCCCCCACACCAACGCGAATCTGTCGCGGCGACGACGAAAACAATAATAACAAAAATTGGTTGTCAATGAAAACAACACATTGTTATTATTGTTTTCGTCGTGCGTCGTCACGATAGATTTGCGTTGGTGTGGGGGAACCTTAACGCGTTAAATATCTGACGTAAAATTTTGTCGCAAAAGTTTCGTCATAGCAGAATATTGTCAATGAGTTGACGTCTTCAGCATTGACACTTGCGTCGACACTTCCGCTGAAACTTCCGGTGACACTTGCGTTGGCCATCAATTTTGTATAGCTATCTCTCAATAGAATTGAACAATTTTTACCTTGACATATAGGCAGTAACAAGCTGCTCCATCAGGGTCGGAAAAGATTTCACCGACACATTTAATGTCAAAAAAGGTTTTAGACAAGGCACTGTCACTGCACCGTCATGCGACTTCTTCAACATCATTCTGGAAAGAATTGTGCGAAACTCAAGCGTCAACACAATATGCACAATCTAATTCAAAGATCCGTCCAAATGCTCGGATATTCCGAGGTTATTGGCATAATTGGAAGAACGCAGCGTGATGTCAGTGGAGCGTTTGTGAGCATTGAGGAGGAAGCGAAGAAGATGGGCTTAGCCGTCAATGAGGGCAAGACCAAGTATATAGTGTCATCAAGAAAAGTCACTCAACATAGACGTTTTGGACAGAACCTCACCATAGACAGCTATAACTTTGAGGAAGTTAAGGACTTTGTCTACCTAGGCACCGCTATTAACTCAGACAACGACACCATTGCTGAAATCAAACGGATAATAACTATTGCCAATTGATGCTTCTTTGGACTTAGAGGGCAATTGAGTGGCAACGTCCTCCCTCGAGCAACTTAAGTGTCCCTTAACAAGACACTTATCATCCCGGTCCTTATAACGGGTGATTTTTTAGCTGGTTTGGTTTTGGCAACACTGGTTTTGACAGCTGACGTGTGTTTAGTACCTTGTGTCACTGTCAAACAGCTTCAGTTTGGTTTGCAATTTAACCATGGATCGTCTTACAAATGAACAACGCTTGCAAATTATTGAATTTTACTATCAAAATTCGTGCTCGGTTCGAAATGTTCATCGCGCGCTGCTTCCATTTTATGGTCGGCTCATTTTTGGTTGAATGGGTACGTAAATAAGCACAATTGCCGCATTTGGAGTGAAGATCAGCAAGAAGCATTGCAACAGCTACCAATGCATCCCGAAAAAGCCACTGTTTGGTGCGGTTTATAGGCCGGCGGCATTATTGGGCCATATTTCTTCAAAGATGATGCGAATCGCAGCGTTACTGTCAATGGTGAACGCTACCGAGCGATGATAACAAACTTTTTTTTTGCCCGAAATGGATTTGACACCATTAGACTATTTTTTGTGGGGGTATGTCAAGGCTAATGTCTATAGGGACAAGCCCGCTTCGATTGACGCACTGGAAGCCAACATCCATGCATTCATTCGTGAGATACCGGCCGATATGTGTGAAAGAGTATGCCAAAATTGGACTCAGCGGATGGGCTACCTGAGACGCAGCCGCGGTCAACATTTGCATGAAATTATCTTTAAACATTAAATTGCAAGGTTCAAACTATCGATTCAAATAAATATTTCATTCATTTTTTCGAATTTTTTGTGTTTTTTTTTAAAAAAAAGTTCTAAACCTCTTAAAAAATCACCCGTTATATGGCGTAGAGGCAAAACTGGATGAGAACGCTTTAGGATGTTTCGACAAAGTTCTCCGGTTGATTTTTGGTCCCGTCTGCATAGATGGTGAGTGGAGGAGAAGATATAATCACGAACTGTACGGGCTGTACAGCGAGACTGACCTGGTCAAATGGAGTCAAGGTCTTAGGTCAAACGACTTAGATGGCTGGGTCATGTAGAGCGAATGGATACCAATGCTCCGACCCGTAAAGTTTTCGATCCAATCCCGAGGGACGGCGGCGCAGTAGAGAAAAACCGCGACTCAGGTGGCGCATACAGGTGGGAGAGGACCTCAACCAACTTGGCGTTCGAAACTGGAGACAGCTAGCTAGGGACCGAGCTGGCTGGAGAGGCATATTAGTTGAGGCCCTGGTCCATCCCAGACTGTACCTTAAGTATGTAAGTAAGATGTGGTTGCCTTAATTGCTTTCTAAGGCCTGTATTCACCGAGCGTTCATATGAGCCTCATAAGTTTATGAGGCCACTCTCTGTCAACCAGGCACTCCCAAACTTTAAAATCAAACTTTTTTAGGTAGATGGGGTGGCAGCGATGGAGATTGCCGTGGGGGTGGTGGTTGTGGAATGAGTTTCGAAAATGTCGGAATATTTTTCGAGGAGAGTGGTCGGGACCACTCATAACTTTTATGAGCGCTCATAAATATCCACCTATTATTGCTTGGTGAATAGGTTTATGAGGCTCACAAGTTATGAGTGCTCGGTGAATACCGGCCTAAATGTTCTAAGAATTAATTTTTTGTTTGTTAAATATTATATTTTATTATATCAAAATTAAAGTGCCATATTAAATATATTAGTGGCACAGTGCCATTTAAATGAAAAAGTGCCAAAAGTACACGATCGTGCCACATCGGCAACGCTGGAGCTTCGTTGAGAAAAGGGATAAAAACTTTGATCGTTGATGTCGGGAATAATGCTTCACCAAATGACCGTTCTCTCATTCTGGGGTATTTACAGAGGAAATTAACGACTGTTTCCTTTTTTTGTTGGTTTCTGAAATTTTACTGCATGCTCTACGATTAGCCAGTGTCCAGAACAAGATTTTTTCCGACAATATTTTCCTCTTAAATAATTTTAGCAGTCAAGGATGTTTTTGTTTTAATATTATTGATGTGCTGAAACTTTAGACAGCATTGTTAAAAATTTGCGGCTTCCAAAAAATGCCGCCCAGGACTTAAGTCCCTTCAATCCCTATATGGTAAAAATGGTCACGCATTGATGATATTTTAGGTGAAATTAAGAACGCGTAGTTTTACAAGTTTCCATTATTTCCATAGTATTCCCTTTAATGTATAAAAGAAAAATAAACTATCTTTTGTGTTCCTAAACCAGGATTCACTTGAAGATAAATTTGACAAGAACATCCGCACCTGTATATATCTTTAAATCATGCAGCCTTCCAAACATTTTATGTTGATTATATACCTACCTACTTACAGTACAGTGTAAATGTGTAAGTCTTACACTATATTATATTCACTTCATTAAAGATGAATATAAATGCTTATAACTACTGATTTAGTTAAAAATGAATAAAAATAAAAACGTCAACTTATGCACGTTTCCTAGTTGACATACAATGGAATCTCTTCAACAAGGAAAGGATATATAACCAAAGCTATCATACACAAAAATGAGAACAAGCATTCAGTGCATCCATCAGAATACAATGTAGGTACCTACCTATGTATAAACGTACGAGTACAACAACAGTGTTGCATTCTTCCGTATAATTAAATTTCCGTTTGATGCGGTTGCTCCCTTTTCCGTTTTTTTTTTTGTTTCATATTATTATGTACATTCTAGGAGAACAATGTTTCGCGCGAAAAGTATCTCAAATATTTTTTCTCTCTCTCTCTCTATCTCTTTCTCTATTCTATCTTTACATCTTTGGAGATTTTTTTTTTGTTAAATTCTGTTGAAGCGATATAGGTAGGTACCAGCAGCAGCAGCAACTCATGCCATCATATATAGAAAAATAATCTCATTCAAAGCCCCATAGTTCTCTGAGATATTATTATACGCAAATTCATCAGGAATTAATTTCACACAGGATCTCAAGTGGACTTCCTGCATTGCTTGCTCTGGCTTTAGAACAAAAGAAACAACTTCATCCTTATACATGGGTTGGTTTTTGATATCTCTGCATCTGTTTCTGTATCTACTATATCCATCCATCCCGGAAAGATGGAAGAATTTCTTGTTATAAAATAATAATAATTTTAATTCGAAAAAATTTGTCGTCGTCGTGTCGTTGTCATCATCGTTTCAATATACAAACAGAGGTATACCATCATCAAGATGATCATCGTGATGACAGTAAAAGGATTCTGATGAAGCCCGCCATCATCGTAATGAAGGTTCCTCGTCTATAACATTTTTTTCAGTTGAAAGTGGTTCAAACTGAGAGGGGGTTTTTTGGTGCACGTATACACCGGCTCTTGGTTTTATTTTTCAATTTATTTGCATTTCTTCTTGGGAATCTTTTTATTAAGACACAGTTAGCCAAGAGTAACGGAATGATGATGATGACGAAGATGAAGACATATGAGACACAAATAATATGATGGTATGGCTGGACAATGAAATTATCCAGAACACTGACTGCTGCTGTTCGTGTTTTGAGTCTTATAAGAAGAAGCAAGGCAAGGCAATCACAAAGCAACAAGAGATTCCTCTAATTCGATCGAATCCATCCATCGATATTCGATATTATTTCGTTAATTCGATACTTTCTAGTTTTTTTGCATGATTTATTGGAAATTTCATAAGAAAAATATCATCAAGGATATTTATGTTTTTTTTTTTCAATTCCATTCTTCTTCTCTGTGTGTCGTTCGCTTTCTGTCTCTCTCTTTCTTCATTCGTTTTGCGATGTGTATAGAGAGTTTTGCTTTCGATTTCGATTAAATTGCATTTGCAATCCGATATCGGACAAGTTGTTCTTCGTTTTTTGGTCTTTGTTGTGTTTTTTTTTGCTTGTATGTTGAATGTCTGGGATGTGCGTGTATTTATGATTTCTATGGTTTTGTTTGGTTTTTAGATTTATTTTCACATGTTAAATTTTCTGTTTGTTTTTGTTTAAACGAACCTACAGTTACCGTTATGTGAAAATATAATAAAGTGGACAGGCCACCCATTATGTGGGTATACATAGATGTATGGGTAGTTAGTACGGGTACTCATATACTGGAGCTGTATTCTTATATTATAAGATTGACAGGTGGCGATGATGATGAAGTATAAAAATATTAAGTGATTTCTCATTTGGCCCTTTTTTTTGTGTATATGTAGTTATTTATACAAAGGTGATATATCGATGCAAATCATCAGGGTATAAGGAAAGATAATAATCATTTTGGACCATTTGGCAAATGATGAGATGCGTGGGAGTTTAAAGAAATTTAAAACGATATTTTAAGTTAAGTGATGTGCAACGCATGGCAAAATAAAGGGGAGACAAAGAAAGTCTTTACAAAAATTACAGGGATATGTTACGTATGAAAATTTTTATCACAGATTCTTTCCAATGAAAATCTGTTTGTTATTGTCTTCAACCTTATAAAAATAAAATAAATTGGCTGTCACAGCAAATCGTATAGAACCAGTATCTATAGTGACTTACAACTCTCACCAATTCCTGTGTGCGAGTCATACGCAGGAATAGAAGGAACCTACAATTTCCTGCCAAATTGGAAGAAATAATATGAGAGGCACTTTTTCATGACAATTGAAATACACATGGAGGATTTATCAATCCCTCACAATAGGCAGTCTACCCGTGAAAAATATTTCTGCTTTTAAGTGTCATATAAGCTGGGAATCGAACCCTTTGGCGTTACAGTCTTACGCATTAACTATTACGCCACGGGATACTACAGTGTTTAAGCTTAGGAATAATAAATAGATAGGAGTTCTTTTTGAAGTTTGTTTAACATTACTGAAATGCACACTTAAAAAGCTCCATCGTGTGAATCTGAGCAACGAAAACTTACCTTTAGCTAGCGCATAACATATCTTACCACGTTCGAACCTTTGGTTTCTTACCTTTTGCTGGTTCCCGGACATTTATATTTGTGTTGGTATTCTCCAGTTCAGTTACCTTAATACATTTCGAACCTGCAATGGTTGGGGTCGGAATTCCCAAAATTGAAATCTCGAAACTATAGGTATATACTGTACAACGATTTTTAAAATAAATACTAAATAAAAAATAAATACATACTAAAAATCCAAAATCTCGAAAATCCAAAATCTTGAAAATTCCATATCCCCAAAATCCAGATTTGCCCAAATTTTTCATTTTATATAATTTTTCGGAAGGAAATTCCGGATTTTGAGTTTTCTGTATACCGAACTTTTTGATTTTGAATATTCTGCTTTTGGGATTTGGGGCCTTCTGGATTTCTGGTCTTCTAGACCTTTTAATAAGTAAATTTTATTGATTCGTTTTTACAAAATTATTTGAACTACATATGTATAAGAAAGCATTAGAATGTGGCTATAATGTTTAAATATAATTATTTTAAAAAAATGGTAAAAAGCAAAAATATTGTTTTTTTGCTCTTGCTCGTAAAATCTAACTTAAGAAAGACCTTGATTAGGATTAATTAATTATTTTAATCATTTATTTTAAATTAATCAACAAAAAACCTTTTACTACAAAGTTCTAGTTTAATTAAAAATCTTAAAACTACTTCCATTTAAAAGCATTTTTCACTTCTCACTTCATATAAACTATAAGTGGTTACTTTGTATGAGTTTTTATCTATTTATATACTTTGGTATTTAGCGCCATCTATCGATTTCCCGCCAGTAATACAGTTTTTCTACGTGCTTAAGTTAAGCCCCGAAAATGATGTGGGTTTAGATAAGCCCATTGGGGATTAGTTGTTGTTGCATTAAACATGTATCTAAATTATTAAGACCCGAATCATTTTTTTCACCCAATTTCCTTCGGGCTTGGAAAAAAAAACGCCTTGTGTTAGTTTCAGCTTAATCGTGTATTTATAGTTACTGTAGATTTTGGCTTCAACGCCATCTACGAGAAAATTTCAAAACTTTTGATATATTATGTGAAATTTTTACTTCATATTAGGAATATATTGTGTAACTTTAATCTTAATCGGATGCTTCGTTTTTGCTGGTTTTAATATTTTGGTTTCAGTGCCTTTTACTGAAAAACGCATTAAGTTCCTCTCGATACCATTTATTTATAGGCGAAAACCCCTTATATCTCACCAATTATATCTCACTTCATGTTGGGTGTGGCTTATTTGTTTCGCACTTAAATAAATTAGTTTAACGAAGCTTGCACTTGGCTTCACCCCAACGACTTTCAAATCCCTGAGTACGAACGTGCAGATGCCAGACGTTTTCAGTGACGTCTCCGGTACCAAGAACCCAAAATGCGCAACCGAATTCACGTCATTTGAAATACATAGATTTTAAAGCGAACACATTTAATTTCATGCATCCTGACGTCCTCGACTCCGTCACATTTCATTTGTATATACCAATACCTACACAGTATACGTGACAGATGTTTTAACTTCTAACTTCTAAGTGACGCTAACTAAACTGGCCGACAGACAAAACATAACAACATTTTGGAATTTCTTACATTTTGTGTAGGTCACTTGAAATTATTCTCTATAATGAATGTTCTTTTACTCCTTGACAAGAATTTTTCAAAATATACAAGTTTTGTCTGGAACTTGGGTCCTTGAAAATGAAATTTATTTAGAGGCAACGTATTTATAAATGAGACTAAATTGCTTAAAAATGTGATATGAAAATAACGCTGTTCAAATAGCATCCAGTCGCAGTTTGCACAGCGTTTTTTCACAACAAACCATCTGACAGCAGTTTGGTGTCATTTAAAACATGTGTCAAGAAAAATTTCATATTCAAGGAGATTCCACACAAAAATGTTTGTCATTTTTTTGTAAGAAAGATCAATAAAAATTTCCTGTAACAAAACTCAATGATGGTGACATATTCTTTCCCACCAAATAATTATATCAATATATTATATGTATAGTTAAGAAAAGTTGCCTATCAAAATATCAAAAGCATTAGAGGGTATTTTTGTCTAATGAACTGTAAACAAAAATATAAAAGCAAGTGTCTGTGTATAACGAACTATTATTTATTAAATTGCAGTCTCGATTAAAAGTAAAGATAAACACATAATAATTTGTTTCCAATATGTCCTCCTTTTAAAAGGGTTCATTTTAAAAACTAACTGATACGGATAGCATATATCACTAGAATTTATAGTTAAAATATGGCGAAGAATTTTATTTAAATTTGTTTCGACTTACAAGGTGAAAGGTTCTATCAAAGTCGCTCTTCAAAGAATATTTTCCAATTGAAAATGTACTTTTTGAAATTAATTCTCTTGTTAATTCACTTTGGAGTGATTTGTGGAAAAAACATCAGTTTAAATGGACTCATCGAAAAGGTATACAATGAAAGTGATTCATCTACATTGACTTTCGTTGGATTTGATGATGAGTTTCTCAGTGGATTTATGAAAATACATAGCAGCAAGCCAGTCTTAATCTTTACGACCCCTGTTTCCAATGAAGATTCAAATATTACAAATTCAATTTTGATAGCGAAAGTGGAAGAAGGAAGAACAAGCTCATCAACTCTAATTCAACACGTAATCCAAAAACTAGAAGTTCGAAAATTCGTCATCGTGGTTGCAAAAGACTTTAAAAACCTTAGAAAATACTTCGGATATTTTTGGGAGCATAAATTTACAAGAATCTTTGGTTTTACCAACAATAACTCGTATGTGTATCTCAACTACGCCGATAATCCTGTTCAACAACTATTTATCACAAGAGATCATCAACTTCCCTATGCCTTGAAGGACTTTAATGGCTATCCAATTCGAACAACAATTCAAACTGATATTCCAAGAACTTTTTGGTATGTGGACAAAAAAGGACAAAGAAAAGTTGGTGGATATTCGGGACAAATATTTATAAATTTTATTGCAAAACACAATGCAACATTTGAAGAAGTAATGCTTAAAAATTCAACAGATCGTAATTTCGTAGCGGTCATCGATGCTTGTATGAATGATGATGTTGATATATCGTCAAATGTTTTTTCTCGAATGCCAGGATGTGAGCATAGTTATCCTTTAACAATGAACTCTGTGGATCTTATGGTTCCATTGAATCGTAATGTAAATTCCTACCAATACTTCATTAGGCCATTTTCTCCAATCGTCTGGTTATTACTTTTGATTACATTTTTATACATTTTCCTGATGGATTACGTTAAGGACTTCTGTTCCTGTTATCAAGCTGATTTGTGGCAAAGTTTTAGCGAAACATTTCTGCGAATGCTGAATTTGCCATCGAGAATACCAAGGACCGCTTATCGTTTTCATGCACAAGTTCTACTATTTGCATTCATTTTTGGAAACTTTTACA